>JAPDVR010000007.1:2781282-4246282 GCA_026230005.1 Gila orcuttii | reverse complement strand
TGGCCCAAAGTAGCATCACATCCACTCCCTTCGCACAGATTACACCTTCCTTTCCTGGAGGGCAGGTGCCCAGAGGCGATGCCGCCCTGTCTTAGGTTGTCCTCCTATGGCCATCGGAGAATCGTACCCGTCTCTGGGTCGACACCTAATGCACACTGGTTACAGCTCCATCCAATTCGGCAGAATTATCAAAGAGACTCTTCTAAAATTTGGCAATATGATATACAAACTTCTTTCTTGGGTGTGGGTGAGAAGACATTCAAGAACTCTCACAGTCAGTAGGAGTGTCCTAAAACAACAACAACAGTATTTAATCACTTAAATCCATTAAGCCTAAAATAAACTAGTTAAAATATCATCTTTTACATAAATTACATGTATTTTCAATACAAGCATAATTTTATAGTTTTCTCTTGCCCATACAGGGAATTTAGATATTACAAATTTCCACTCAGATTGAGTCTCTGTGTCACATGGCAGCTTCAGCCACAGCACACATACACATTCAAATAAGCCAATTGTTTCAACCAAATAACAAGCTTATTTTCTAAAATCAACACATCAGCTTCTTCTTTCATGGTCAAAACTAACAAGCTTTTGTTTAATCAAATGCCTTTTTTACGGATTTTACATCTAGCAACTGTTAATCCCCTAACACTGCTTCTGCTTAGCCTATGTGATCTTTATAAAAATAATAATGTTTCAAATTTCTCAATTACCATAGTTTAATATCTGACTTCCATGTTTTCTCTTCTAGGAGTTTATCAATCCCCAATTATGATTCACACTAACTTTTACGAGGCTATCATGCTCTGCTTATGATACATTTTGATACACATACATATTTTGCAGTTATCATTTGAAATCAGCCTTTTAGTTATTTTTACAATTTTACAACTCGTATTTGTAGCATTATCTGTAATTTTACATCAACCAATACTTATTATCGATCATTCCTTTAAAAGGATAATTTACAACTTCAATCTTTTGACCTTATTTTTATCTCTTATGTTTTCTCTGACGAAAATGTTAATATCATCATATTAAACACTGATCTACTTTCCAACCCACATTATTACCAGAAATGTGTCACTATCACATTTTCAAACACCTTCTCGGTGGGCATGTACAGTTACGTGTTAAATGGTCCTGCTGACCCCAGTTAAAGCACTCTCTGTCGGCTCCAACTTACTGCACATCACTGAAGCAGTGTGTCCCATTCAGGAATGCAAACAGAGCCACTGATAAGCAGTTCTCTGTATTCTTTTACAGTCCACCAGTGGCGGATTCAATCCCAATAGCCGAATCATAATCTTTATCATTATTATTGGCAGAACATTAATTTTCATAAGCTGCACGGAAATGCTCAAAATATTTTAAGTTGTTTTCACAAAGTTTTCGTTTAACTTTAGTCATACTTGTCCAGGGAAATGATCCCCGACCCAGAATTTCCTTTATAAAACAGACTGTCTTTACATCTTACTAATTTGGTATTAGCATCAACACTAATTACAGAACAACATATCTAACATCCGGTAGCCGGGCTAAATAAACCATCACTGTTCCATACTCCCAGTATAGCTGGACTCTCAGTCCCTCCTCAGTTATTAGATACAGACATCGTCTACAATCATAAATACCAGGATATATGCATTCGTTTTATTTTTTATTTTTATAAAACTAATTTCCAATTCCTTTTATAATAAACGAAGGTTGATATTTAATCCATCTTTTCACTACTCCCACTATAGACCCTTTAGGTTAAAAAACACAATGGTTATCAAACTAAAACTAAACATCATCTGCAAATCTCTTTAAAATGAGAGTTTCAGAGCTGAGCCGTTTACAGCATTTGCTCTATTCTGTCTCACTATCATGACTGTTCAGTTACTCTTCATACAGTATAAAGAAATTTAGCATGTCATCAATTTCATTAACACTGGTTTGAAAACTTATTCTTCTATCAAATGGTTAGTCTGCAGATTCAACTTAATATTATCATTATTCCTCAGTCCCACTTTTCTCTACTGTTCCACAGAACCCACAAGATTATATTACTCGTCTCAGTCCCTACATTACACAGACAGCTATCATAGCCGCTCGCACCTTACACTCTTGTTATAAAAATATGGCAATCTATTCTTACCCTTGTTTTCATAACATTAATACAATAAGGCACATTCACATAATTATTTTATCATTATTTTACCATTAAAATATAGAATTGTTCCCCATTCTGCTTAATGAAACATTCCTTATCTTTATATCACATTAATCCCTGTTAATCATACTCAATGCCTTATTTTATTATGAAACTCACTTTTCATACCATTTAAACAGTTAATTTGACTTCCATAAATTCTGTCAGACATTTTATTTTCATAAAATACTTTATTCTACTATATTTCTTTCTGCATTTTTTTTGTTCCCTCCTATCTGCTTCCTCAAGCCAACAATCTGTCTGCTCACATTCTTTACACACATGACGAAAACAACCGCGACAACTCTGTTGCTTTTCACTGCTTTTCTTTAACTGACTTATTTTGAATTCTTTTTCATTTGACCGAAAACTGGTGTGTAAAAATTAGCTAGTTTACCGTTATATGACCACATATTGGCTGTTTTCTATTTCTGTGGATTTACGACGTCTAATAATCTGTTGGACGTCTCCGACAGATCTGATTTCTTAACCCAAGATCAGTTAAGGGTGCACTCTCTAGTGCTTTATCTCTGCTTGAAATCTCTTGATTTGGCTGCTCGATCTCAATCAGTTCCAGATTAAAGTCCACCTGAAATCTCTTGATCTGGCCCCAAATCTCAATTACTTCCAGATGTTTTCACGAGAACTCAGTGCCCACTTGAAATCTCTTGATTTGGCTGCCCGATCTTAATTAATTCCAGATTAAAGTCCACCTGAAATCTCTTGATTTGGCCCCAAATCTCAATTAATTCTGGACAAATCTTGTACCCGCACCACAGAAATAGACTCAGCCACTTATGGTTCACTCACATTTATACCAAATTGCACCATAAAAATAAATAGATAAATAAATTAAAATAATTTTGTGGTTCTCTAACCCGAGATGCTACTGCCACCGGATTCTTTCTGATTCCAGTAAGTTCCTCCTAGCCCTGATAGCAGTTTTGGCTCTTCTCTCTCAATTTGGCGAGGTAAGATCGAAGCCTGTGCTTTGAGATGATCAGTTCGTCAAATCCACTGTCAGGACCAGAAGAAAACCTCAAGGAATCCGACTTCTGACACAAAATTGTTGTGGCAAAAACAATTATTAAACAAACAGCATCACAGCGTAAGAGACATCAGGATTCAAATTGTACTTTAAAAGATGTTTATTCTTTTAAAGGAGGGTTGTTCAAAAAAAAAAAAACCCTGTAGCAGCTGCCTACGATGGAACAAGACCTGCATCACACAGAAAACAAGCAGCTTTTATACCCCCTTTTGACAGTCTCTTCTTCTGTAATTTTCCACTTACCCCAGTAAAACCAGATCTAGCAGGTTTTTAGAAATGCAATGGTCCTTCCTAACCCCCCTTCCTGGGCTTTTACTGTCTCCACACCTGTGAGGTCAAAAGGCTTTATAATACAGTGGTCCCTCTGACCCCCCTGGGCTTTACTGTCCTCATACCTGTGAGGTCAAAAGGCTGAATACCCCTTAGTCTTTCTGAAGAGGGTGAGCCTCCCACCCCCCTGGGCTCTACTGTCTGACTATTTTGCTTATGTGTGTGTCTTTTGTTCCTGTGGCCTACAGGCATACATTCCATAGAGAAATACATGATTGAATTAAAAGAAAACCCACACAATGTCTAAATGAAAACTAAAAGTGTACGTGGGAAACCATGGCATGGCCAAACCAAAGCTGCTATCAGACAAAGTAATTGGTTGGCTTATATCTATAGTAGTGGTCATGACCTCTGACTATACAGATCTATGGGGACTGAACAAAATACTTTTATATAGAGCAAGGAAGTGGCCTTCTAAATAGTATAGTCAATTATCTGTCTAGTGATCAAGACTGACGAGTTTGTGACTATAGGATCCGCATAAGAACAGCAAACGCGAGACCATAAACAATATTGGTATCCACATTAACGAGTACAATATGAGGGAAGAGTTAAATAAAATATCTAAAAATTAATGCATAATCAATATTTATGATTAGTTCCTAGTTAGAAACACAATCCAGGGTTTCGCGCAGCACTTTGAAACTAAGGCAGCCGCCTTAACTACGTCGTCAAAAAAAAATATGAGAGCGATATCCGCCGTGTTACTCTGTCCTGTTTTCTCCCTTTCAATCTTTAAATATGTGATAAGCCTTCGTGTTCGCTTCAGTCTTGTTATCAGCGCGTTCTTCTGCAGCGGCGCCAAGCACGTCAGAACAAACAGAAGACGGGGTGTGTGTGTGTGTGTGTTCATCTGAGCCTCACTGGTCTGTCACTGCTCGTCAATGTCAGAATATTTGAGATGACCGATCAAATCAAAGTAGGCGGGCTTTATGTTCGCAGCGCGAATTTTAGCAGAACGACTCATAGACAGTAAAGGAGCGACTCGACACGCTACAGTTTACGGTCGGTCAAGTGCGAGATAAGATGTAAGTTGCTAAACTAAACATGTTTTATTTGACAGTTTTTTTAGGTCATAAATGTTAAACGAATCACAAAAATAATCAGGCAAACATGATTAAAAATATATAAAACTCAAGTTTCAGTATTTGTCTTAATTTGTTTCAGGAGTTATACAATTCCATATCCAGGAAGGGAACAGTTTTAATAACTGGCAACATGGTGGCTAAGGCAGTAAGGATGGATCACGATTACGTGACACACCCACCTGCAGGTAAGATTGTTCATAATGTGTTTAGTATGTAAACGCTAGTCAACTATGTGTATCGTTAATGGATAAAGGCATTTCTAACTGAACAACTTAATAATATAAGCTGATTATAATATAAGCTGTTCCCGAAATTCAGCTAACGTTAGCCTACATCTGTAACTCTGTAACATAGTCTCATGCTGTCTAGCTGTAGGGAGCATGCTCTGAATGGCATTCTTTCTGCAGTGAAGTCATTTAAGAGTTGACTTGACATGATTACTGGTCTGTGTTGTGTTGAAAGGTAGCATAAATATGTTAAGACTGGTTTTTAATTTCTTTATCTTTACATGTGCTCTGTGTGACATAATCAGTTAAGTGATTGACAGTTGTGGTGTCCTATCAGGGGAGAGTATGATCTATTTAATGCGGGTTGGCTGTATCCGGAGATGCGTCACGTCTTTGCTCCGCCCCGCGTGCGTCATTCACTCGAGTCTCAGGTATGTGTTGATAGCGTCTGGTTTAAATCAGGTGTTTAGAACACTACTGATGTGTTGTCATCCCTTCAAATTGTAGCTGTCCATCAGCACTTTTCCGACGGTGCACGTTATCAGTTCAGAGTGAGTGTCTGTTCACCCTTCAGGTATGTTCTGTCTCTGTATTGAGTACTGGGGTGCGGTAATAGTGGGTCGCTATGTTACTATTAATGTGTTGCTTCCTGTACCCCAGTTAATCGGCGGTCTTGATGATTGCTGTAAACAGTAGCCAGAGGGAATTATATGTGAGGAATATTCTCTTGTGGTAAGTGTTATGTAAGATGGATGGAAATTGTAGTAAAAGAGCATTAGTAACATCTCGCTTTCTTTAAGGCGTGGATCTTCTCTCTCATCTTCCGGACCGTTCTTCGCTCTCGTCTTCAGCAAGAGCTTCCTCCTGTTTTTGCAGTGAATTGCGTTTTAACCTGAGTGCATTTGAGAACCACGTGTTTACGCTGCGATCGCGCCGTGGGCCAGCAGCAGGATTCGCATCGTCTATTTCCTTTTCCTTTTAGAGTGATCGCAAAGTTATAACTGACTGTCAATTGTACGAGAACCAGTGTGTGTGTGCTGCATCAGCTTGATTTTTCTGTATTTATTTTCCTTAGTTCAGCTGTGTGTATGTTAAATTTTGCTGTCATCTAAATGGGTGTGTCATTATCGACCTTGATTGTTGCATATTTTTATTTTCTCTTGTTTGTGATATTTTCTGTGGTTATTTGGGGGTTTTATTAAACTCAAGTGTATTTGTTTTCTCAGGAACTGAGGTGGCCAGGCGGAAGGACCTTCTCGTGCATGGTGATAGTGGTGGTGTTGCAGTGGGTGACACTTTTTGGAGTGCCTGTGTGTGTGATCTAGTGCACGGTGACGTGTGTGCGTGAGTAGGATTGCGCTTTTGGAAAAGCCATTAAGTGGTCCTTCCGCCGGCAGACTCAGCCTGGTGGATTGGTATGAATTCTTATTTTGTGTTTGTCTGATTTGTGAATTAAATTTTTGAGTTCCTTTTTGCAGTTCCTCCTACCCTCGTGGGTAGAGGACTGTGCTGGTGTTGCCATTTTTGTATATGTAGCGCTGTGCGCCCTTTTTAAAGATACTACTATTTTTAACTATTTTGTATGTCAATAAAGACCATTTATAAATTATTGGTACTTGTGTCTCTGACCTTTCTGGCACACACGAACCTGTGTGACCTAGTGCAAACTGCCAGGTTATTTTGATATTCCCTGATTTATTCAGGGTGGCGTAGTCGACAATTATCACGATAAGATAAAGTAACATCCTGTACCGCTTACCGCCACATCTGGATGAGGCTTTATATTACATCCATGACTCACGATATTACCATCTTGTCGCCGAACTCCGTCTTGACCGTGACCGACACCTAAACTACTTCAGGATGAATGCAGAGCAAATGGATCACATTCTTTCCCTGATTGGAGGCCAACTAACAAGGCAAACAACAAACTACAGGCAGTCCATTGAACCCAAGCAGCGACTTACAGTTACACTGAGGTAAATATTAGCCCATTGTATGTATTTTTCAATATTAATGAATAAATGTAATTTGCTTCAATAAGTTAAAATATGTATTGCACTAGTTCCATGCTTCAAATAAATAACTTTGACGTGGGTACATCAACTAAAAAAGGTTTATTAAGTATATTGAACCAATATCTCAACAAATTCAAGCGTAAAATGATTATGAACATAGGCTACATGCTTAACAATATGGTTACATAAACAATACAAAAAATAATCCTTCAAAACACTATTACATTGAAACTGCTAAACTATTTACAACATATGGTTGGATTAAGTAAATAAAAAATACTTGTGGAATATTAAACTGTAGTATTACAGTTGATGGTAAATGGTGGAATGTTGTTCAAGCATGGTGGACATTGGCGGAGGTGTGACGTGGTGGGAGTGATGGGTTTGTTCCTCATGACAGGTGGGTGTGGGGTGAATAGGCTGAAATCCTGATGATTGTGGGTGCTGGCTTCCTCTGCTAGCCTAGGGAACACTGTGTGTGCTGCTCGCTTGTTGCCTCTGAACCTCATCTTCTAACTCCAGGTCAGCCGGGTAGGTCATTATCTGTATTTGTGCCCTGGAAAGGTTTCTGGGAAGCAACCGATTCATTTTAGGAAATTAAACTGAGGGCAAAATAATACATTTCATCCTCCTGTGTGGGGACATTTGGTGGTACAGGAGTGGTGGGTTGTGTTATTATGTCCAATAACTGTTGCTCCACTGTATTTGGGGAAACTGTTCTTCTCCGCTTCTGTCTGTATTGTTGACTGTCAGTCATCAGTGTTTGACTTTGAACCCTATGGGTGGGGGTAGGGGTGTCAGCTCTGTGAGTTGTTATTTGTGTAGTGGAGGTGCTAGGTAGTGGTGTGGGGGTAGCCGATCTTTCGTCTGCCAGTAAGGGTGTTGCAGGCATATGTATGGCAGGAAGGGGACTGAAAGGTGTAGTGAGTTCAGAAAACTCTGGCTCCACTTCCTCCTCAGCGACAGTCATGTCCAGAGGTTCCAGCTCACTCTGCAAAGTGTGTCTGGAACTGCAATTAAATTAATTAATATATGATATAAATATATGGCCCCAACACATAAGTATTGTACATTACACACAATTAATAATATACTCATGCTCAGTCAAAGACTAATTAGTACGGATTGTCTATAAAAGAAAATAAGACACTAAATAGCAAGGTAAAACATAAGGTCAACAACAATGCCATACTAACCCTCTAGGCTGTATGTACGGCAACAGAAATGACATTACTCTGTCGTACTTCCATTGCCTGACTGTGCCACCTGCAGAACCACTGGGCACATTTTTTTTTTTTGTTTCTTGTTTCTGACAAAAGCATCTCTCAACAACTTCCATCTTCGCTTGCATTCACTTACTGTAAAATACATAAAAAATATGTATTACATATGTAAATTTATCCATATATATATATTATATACAGAAACAAAAAAACAATGTTATATTTGTTTGTTTTCCACAGATTTCTGGGAACTGGAGAGAGCTTCACCAGCCTGGCCTTCCAGTACCGTCTAGGCATAAGCACCGTTGCTGAGTCTGTCCACATAAACTGTCGAGCAATTGAGCAGCAGATGATGGCATCACAGTTCCCTAGACCAACAGAGGACATGTGGAGAGCCATAGCGTCCACATTTTGGGAAAAATGGAACTTCCCAAACTGCCTGGGTGCTATTGATGGGAAAAACGTTACCATTGTGTCACCTGCACATTCTGGTAGCTTGTTTTTTAATTACAAGAGGACTTTTTATATAGTTACTCTAGCACTAGCAGCTGCAGACTACAGGTTTACGTTTGTCCAGGTCGGAGACTTCGGCAGAACAAGCGATGGTGGAGTGTTTAGTAGTTCTGCTCTTGGAAGAGCCATGGAGGCCAAAGGTTTGTCTGTCCCTGCAGACTTCCCTTTACCAGGATCTGGTGTACAGGGCCCAATGCCATACACCATGGTGGGTGATGCTGCATTCCCACTAAAAACATATTTGATGAGACCTTTTCCAGGGAACAGAATCCCACGATGGAGACAAATGTTCAATTACAGACTGTCACGGGCAAGGATGGTGGTGGAATGTGCTTTTGGCATTCTGTCATCCAGGTGGAGGGTACTCCATACAAGGATTAATGTGAAGCCAGAGAATGCAGACTCTATAGTCACTGCAGCCTGCATCCTTCACAACTACCTGACAAACCCATCAGAAAATCAGAGGTGGGTGGAAGAGGCAGAATAAAGAGGGGAAGTCCTACCACCTGTTAGAAACATGGGTGGAAATAGGGGATGCAGAGAAGCTTATGATGTGCGTGAAAAGCTTTGCAAATTTTTCTGCTCAATTGAGGGTAGAGTGTCCTGGCAAGACAACATGGTTTAGGGTTTAAGACAAAAAAAGTACACTATAAAAATTCTAGATATTGAAAAAGTACATAACTTCCTGCTCAACTTGAAAACTGCAGTTACTTCATTTACATCTGCTTCTCTTATTTATGTGTGCTTACTGTGTGCAAATTGTAAATGAATGCTTACATTTGTTGTTTCTTGGAGAAAGATTTTTCATTTAGATTGTTGAAATGTCTGATACACATCTAATTTACAAACATTACCCATCATGAACATCTTAAAGATAATTCATAAATGTGTGTAATAAAAAACAGCACAGTTTCTCGAAAATGCAACAAAATCATGCACACCATAGATGTCTACTGAATGTGTGCTATAATAACATGTCTATTCTATTTACCTTTCTATATTGAGTTAAGTTGTTTGGGCCAGGGAAAGGTTGTCAAAAACACTTTTAAATTACTTACCATCGGCACCAAGAGCTACTGCAACTTCATCCCATGCCTTTTCCTTTGCCTGTGAGTCTTTATAAAGCTTATTTCTTGGATCATAAATAACTAAACGTTTCTCAACCTCCACAATGAGACGAGTGTCGTCCATTATTATATTTTCAGATGCACTCGACCATGCCACCTGTGACACCACGTGCTTTTGTTTATGATTGTCAGCAAGACAATATATATATATATATATATATATTAGTTATGTGTATATACATAAATACATTAAATTAATCTAACTTAAACAAAACTGGCAGTATAAATTATTTAAACTTGTTTTTGTAGTTTGGGCAACAAGTTTGTTTTTGGACATTTGTTTTCTTTTTAAATTGATGAAGGTCATTTGATTGACTGTTTAAAACACAATAGATATCATCAATGCGCTTTTGGGTCAAACTGCTGTGTATTTTGGCCATGATCAATGCATTGTCACTTTAATTCAGCGTAAGCCGCGCGGCAAAAATAAACAGGATGCCGAAACGATCGCGGCACTGCTGCTCCTGCTCTGCTCCTGCTACGCGCTGCCGCGCCGCCTCTGCGTGCGGTGTGAATGCTCTAATCTGTTAACATGGGTGCCGAAAAAAATACGCGCTGCTTACGCTCTGCTAACGCGTGCAGTGTGAAACCGGCCTTAGAAGCCATGTTGCAAAACACTGACCTACTGACCCCTACTCTCTTCAGCCAATACTGTTCATCGGACGACCAAATTCGTTTTTACACCAAATTTCCATCCTAGAGGGTTTTTACAAAAATTTTTTGGGAGTCGATTGCACCATCTTCCCTTAGACTGGTGTACTGGACCAAAGCAAAGAGGGCAGGTGAGGAAGGCTGCCAAGATCCCAGCCCACCACGCATCATACCATTAATAGATGAGTTCTTGATGTACTCCATGCGGGTTGTTGTTGGTATGAAGGAGCAGCTCATTGCTGACATGTTTAATGTAAGCATTGCCAGGGTTAGCAGGGTTACCATCACCTGGGCAAATTATCTTTTTATGATGCTGAGCGCACTTCCGATCTGGATAAGCAGGGAAAAGGTTAAGTCCACTTTGCCCTTTAAATTCCAGAGGTACTGTCCCAATGTCAGAGTGATACTGGACTGCACAGAAATTGCCCTGGAGACAGCCTCATCCCTGACCTTACAGTTAGAAACATTTCCGAACTACAAAAACAGGACGACATTGAAAGGGCTAATTGGAGTTGCTCCCAATGGTTTGGTGACATTCGTCTCACCCCTGTACACCGGTTGCATCTCAGATAAGGAGATCTCCAGGATCAGTGGAGTCCTTCCCTTGCTGGAGCCAGGAGACGATATCATGGCGGACAAAGGGTTCCTCATTCAAGACCTCCTTGCTGAAGTTGGAGCTAAGCTCATCATTCCACCTTTTAAGCGTTCAGCTCAATTCAGCAAGGAGGAAACGGAACAAACCCAAGCCATTGCCTGCCTCAGAATTATAGTGGAGAGAGTGATCGGTAGGGTAAAGTCCTTTCACATCTGGCACTCTCCCGTGCCCTCACACTGATTGGCAGTGTGAATCAGATCTGGCTTAATGTAGGGATGCACCGATACCATTTTTGTCAGAATCGATCGGATCCGATACCAAAAATTCAGAAGGCAAAACTGATTGGTAAAGACAAGATTAGTGGAATTCAAGGAATGCATTCATGTATGTGCCATAATATATATTAAATTTGTCTTTCATTTCCGCTATGAATGAGTCATCACGCCAAATTCTTTCTACAGTTAAATTTGATAGGGTATCATAACAAATTCACAACATGTCAGTCCTGTGATTGCCAGTTGGCCCTGAACCTGCCAGTAGTACTGATGTGAACGCCTCAGACTGGCCAAAGGGAGGCGACTCTGAAGGGTCATACACCCGACCGTCAGGACTGGCCCCGAGATGTGGTGCGTCAGGGTGAATGACGAATGCTGCTGGTAGCACATTAACTTGCATCAGTTCAGCATAGTTTGCCAGCACTTCAGGCTCCACCAGCAGACCACGCTTCATTGCAGCTGTTTGCTTTGTGGAGCCTCTGATCATCTGAATAGCTGCAGACTCCTGCTCTGCACGAAACGCCCTACTACAACAAGCATCCCAAAAACGACTAGCAGTTAGCCTTGGTCGCCCTAGCTGTGTCCACGCAGGACATTTGGACTGCTGCTTTTTTTCCTTCTGTTATCTCGCTGGACAGCTGCGGTGACACTTCAAGAGACTGGAGATGCATCAGCTGATGTAAGATCGGGACGAAATGCAACCTGGGAAAAGTGTGCTACATCAGAGGAAGGGATGGAAATTCTGGAGCCATGTGGTGTAGGATAAGGTCACTGGTCTTCTTGGGTGGACAGTGATAGGACATGGAGGATCCACGAGGGACAGACCCAAATCTAGATGGCGTCAGCTCCATCTCAGAAACCCCATCCAATAAAACAGCCATGAGAGGCTGGGGCTGCACCTGGCTTAATTTACTTCCAGATGCCATCATATATGGATCTGGCAGTGGTCCTAGACAAAAGAGCAAAGAGATACACATGATTATTGGTCACACAAAGGAAAATTTAGACTTGAATGCTTAACTAAATTTACATTTTATTCATTGTATCTGGGGTAACCATAATGATAATAGTCATAACATAAAAAAAACTTAACCTACTCTCACAAAGCAACAATCAAACAGTAACAAATTAATCACCAATATATGCCTTGTACAGTGTGGACCTCAGACTGTTCTTGCCCACTGTTTTGGGCTTTTGCACCACCAGTTCACTAACAGGTTCAGGATGGATTCCCTTAAAAGTAAAAGACAAAAAGCAGTTACAGTCTGTAGTCACTACTTGGTGTGTTTTTATAATAATTTACAGTTATGGATGCGCATCGGTTCCTAAATCACAATGACGTTTATCACAAACCCACCTGTGTTCTTGGTGTGTTCAGGAGAAAGCTTTCAGGTTGGCACTTTCTGCCTTCAGTGACATCTAGACACAATAATAAATTAAACAGGTTACATTGAAGTCATACTGCTGTTACATCAATGTTCATAATAACATGAAACTATAACTTTCACTTTCAGTAAACAAATGGCAAGTGAAGAAAGTGCCGCAACCGCAGAGTGAACACGCAAGAACGGGCAACTTTTTGAACTTTTGCCAACCGGCATTCTGTCTATAGTCAAACCTCCAGTTTGTGAGGCTCCTCGCTCTTCCTCATTGACCTGAAGCATCTACCTCTCACTACAACCTGTCCCTGGAGTAACCACATGCAACAAGAAAACATTACGTGTTATCACACTTAGAAATACACAACTTTACTTCGTAGTGTTAACGTTAAGTCAGAACAGTGTCAGTAACATTTCACATTTACCTTGTACAGCTTCACTAAATTACTGGCTGTTATGTTATCTCATGCCATCTCACTTAAACATACACACGACATATTCACTGTGATGTGTTATACCTAATTTTTACAAATTCACAATACCTAAGATTTACCATTACTTACTTTACAGTTAACAGAGTTATAACCGGTGATATGGCTAAAGCTAAAGCTAGCTATAGCAATGTCTTCTTTACTTACCATGGTAATTGTGGATAAACTCTTCGGGGAAGAATTTATATCCCTTGTCCAGTTTGTTCCCTTTAGTGGACGAATGTATCTCCACACTCTTCACCACATCGGCGCAGGTGAACTTCAGAAGACAAGTCAGACTAGTCGAAAACACTCCATCTGCCATTTCTCCTTCAACAAAGCTTACACTGGAACTGGGTTTACGCTTCCGTGACGTATTTCCGTTTTTTGCATAAATGGTCTATCTTGCCACGTTTAGAGCGAAAATTTGTCCTCTTAATCTTAAGGTAATATTTCCATCCTTCATGGCCAGTGTGAGATCCTTTTTCCCTCAAGCAAGGGTGGGCATTTATCAGGGCTTCAGCTGCCTGATCAGGCTGACTATCAGTGGGGTATGCTGCATACCTGAAGATCTACTTGAGGCCAAAAACTGGTTCTTGACTCAGGAGACGTAACTATGACAGTCTCAGCGCTGCTGCAAAATGAGCAAAAGGAGAGGGAATGACAGCAGGCAGCCAAGGTTAGCAGCTCACTGACTTCATGGATCAGGCCAGTTTGTAGCAGGGCAGAAGAAAAGGGATGTAATTAAAACTAGTGGTTTTGAATTGTCCTACAGATCCTGCCCACATGCAGACATTTAATATTAATTATAGTGACAGACATATTGAAATGTGTGAGAAAGTCAGACCTTGCCAGCCTGTTGTGACATAGAACACAGAAGGTCTTTCCTGAAGAGATGGTACACGGATCGCCCATGGTTGGAGTATTCACCCAAAAATGATGCCATGTACTGCTTTAGCTGTCACATTTTTCCAAGAGAAGAAAAATTCAAGAACAAAACAGCCTAGAAGACAGTAGGCTTAGATACATGGTCGAGTGCCATTGGAAAAATTAAAGAGAATGCCAGCACAGAGGCCCATATGATGAGTATGGTGAGATGAAACATATACTCCAAAAAGCTCCACAAGCTGCTTTTGATACATCAGATACTCAGGGGAAAGAAACAAGAGATAGAAAGACAAAGGAACCGTGAAATCCTAACACGTTTGATTGATATCACCTCGTATCTGGCACGACAGGGGCAAGCTTTTAGAGGAGATGAGTCAAGCTCAAGTGCCAACCATTGGCCCTGTATGATGCTATCCAGGAAAAACAAGCATCCATGAAAAGACCCCAAGTCTCCCTTCCCTCAAACAGGAGCAAGAATGACATAATAATGTCCTTAGATACCTCCATTAGGAGGGAAATGCAGAATGAAATTAAAGATGCTCAAATCTTCTCTCTTCTTCAGGAAATTTGACTTGACTAAGAAAAGAGGGGCCAAGGATATGATGGGGCTGCAAACATGAGTGGAATGTACAAAGGTCTACAGTCCCGGATACGTACACACAATGAAAAGGCTCTTTATGCTCATTGCCAGGCACACAACTTGAATCTGGTCCTGGTTGAGAGTGCAAATTCCAATATTCACTTGTATTGAATTGAGACATACATTATTTTTAAAATGCCTGCAGTCCTTGTATCCTGATCAGCGTATTGTTGAGCTGTAGAAGTTGTCTGACACTCGGTGGGCCTGCCGAGAAAGATCCCTGACAGCACTCAAAGTTCTGAAAGCTTTTAATCTCCTTGTTTGCTAAGACATCACCACTTCCAGGTAACTGGAGTGGCCTCTGAAGCTCTGCAACAAATAGATCTGGATCTCTCCACTGCCTACACAGTAACTGGTGGTGTGCTGGACACAGTAAAGAATCTGAGGTCTGAGGAGGAATTTAAAACAATATTCCAGAAAGCCATTGAAAAGGCAGAAGATGCAGATATTGACATGCCCACATTACCTCTTGGCCAGGAAAGGAAAGTGCCAGCACGATACCTGCATAGTGCCACAGCTGCTCAAGACAGCCATACTCTCCAAACTGTTGAGGAGTTCTCCCGGGCCAAGGTGTTCTTCAATTTCCTGGATACAATCACAGAGGAACTCCAGGGCTCCAGACTAAATTTTTTTACAAAAGTTTCAAAGGGTCAAAGTTTCATTTTGAACTATTGCCCCATTTCAAGTTCAATGATTCATAATGGAGAAATTGTATCTTTCTTTACCCTTTGTACTGTAATAATCCATCGTCCATTGTTTTATGTGTAACTGTCAAAATAAAAAAAAATTTAAATGACTGAGAAAAGGTAATTGAAATATGCTGCACATGGTGAAGTACAAAGTGCCTGTAAAGAATTACATAATTATGAGTCCTGTTATCATATGTCAACTAAAGTAGTTATGATTTTTCTAATGCTATGTTGGTTGTTATAAGGAGCTGCATGTCAGCGAGACAAATAAATGTGTTATTTTTAATATAAGGTAGGTGAGGTAGATCAGCCGTGACCCAATTGAATTTCTAATAAAGCAATGTCACATTGGTAATGCAACTTTAAAAATGGTGAACTTCTGGAGCCCAGTATATTTACATTTATTCATTTAGCAGACGCTTTTATCCAAAGCGACTTACAAATGTGAACAATAGAAGCAGTTAAATTAACAATAGGACAACAATATGCAAATGCTATGACTATTGAATCAATAATGACTATGATTATTATTATTTTTATTTTTTATTTTTGTAAAGATAATAGATATAGAATGGAAGATAAAGTGTTAGCATTAATGGATCAAGTGTTGCCGAAAAAGATGTGTCTTCAGCCGTTTCTTGAAAATGGACTCGGATTCAGCCGCTCTGGTTGAGTTGGGGATCAGATGAAGGATCACTTCACAATCGTGCCGGCAGCCAATCACACACTCGGAAAGCACGCTTCCACACGTGATGTGGCTTCGACTTCGAAGAACGAAATTGCTCTAAAAAACGCAGTTTGTCAATACGCAGTCAAATAACCAGTTCCCACTTATTCATAAACTTTATGAGTGCTTTTAGTGTTTTCAGTGATGTGCAGCCTGTACATATCTGTTCACATAAAAAAAATGTGTTTTGGGTTTTATGACCCTTTAAAGAGGGCAAGCTTTACCATTCAACTGAACTGTGCGCATGCATTTTAGACACTAACATTATGTTATTGCTCCATCCATGCAATAACTGCATCCTTCTTTGAACCGAGTTTTCTTTTTATTTCAACTGCTCAGTGCTCTGGTATTATCCAACAGTTTGACTGATTTAAGGGGCGACCAAAATTACGATTTAAAATCAGAATCTGAGCATAGATCACTTACATTCACTGAAATTTTGAAACGTTAGTGATACTGATTCAAAAAGCAAGCGCCAGCAATTGAACGTCAAAGTGTGGTTTGAAGCCCCAGCTGAACTTTAGCACCCAAGTCAGACCTGTCTGTAATCGGCTGAAGCGCAGGGATCCACGCAGTAGTTTGAAAAGGTCCAGATCGCCCTGTTGCTTCGTCGGCACCTTTGTCAAAGTACTTTGTACTTTTGGTGAACATAAATGTAGCTAAGTGTAATGATATGACGACAATGGTTCAATTGCAAGTAAAAGGGTTTTATTGAGGTAGAGCAGGTAAATGACCGGAAGCGTGATGGATTAAATGTCCAGAGAGATGAAGCACTTGTAAACACAGGGACGCTGAGGACAGCCAGTCTTCTCGAGAAGACTGAAGGTGGATGGTGATGATGATGAACCAGGAAGACAGAGATGAAACGGGAACCGGAGAATCAGGAAGTGAGTAGCGTGGTGACTGCAGTGCTGGACGAACACACAGGAACTGAAGACAGGTGGGAACACAGCGAGAGACAGGTAGGTACACACGGGAAACATCCACAATGCTCTGACAAAGACAGGGTGAAAACAGAGAGACTAAATAGTGATCGCTGATCAGACGCGGCTGGTGGAGATCAGCGGCAGTGATCAGCGACTCCACCCACACGTAAACACACACACACAAGACGAGAAAGGAGACAGCGAATTCATGAACCGTGACACTAAGTTGAATACTTTATTTTTATTCAACTCAAGTAAAAGTAAAAGTATCACAATTTAATTATACTCAAGAAAGAATAAAACATTATTTGAAAGTATTTGTAATTACTTACTTTTCACCTCTGGAACTGGACACACTTTTAATGCCGTAATGCCGTACAAGTAACTTGTGTTTTTGATTGACTGTCTGAGACTGACATCTAGTGGACGCTTTATGATCTGTGACTTTACAGCAGGATTCCTCTTTATATTCCTGGAGAGACAAAACAGAGTTTCATTCCAGCTGTTACTGAACAAACCCGAATCAACTAAGAAAGGTTTTTGCATTTAAAATAACATCCAGGTGTGTGGGAGTATGGTTGGTGTGTCCAGGACCAGGAATGAGGAATCTTTTTTACAGACTTAAACATAAACATAAATATGGTTTGCACACGTCACTCAAACACAGAACCAGGAAGCAGGAATCACATGAGTTCAGGGAAAGTGAAACTGAAGTGCAGTTGAGCTGTTGTGTGTTTGTGTGTCTCATGCAGTAAAATGGCAGAAGCCAGAATTTCAGTGGATCAGAATGAGTTCCTGTGTTTAGTGTGTCTGGATCTCCTGAAGGATCCAGTGACCATTCCCTGTGGACACAGTTACTGTAAGATCTGTATTACAGGCTGCTGGGATCAGGAGGATGAGAAGAGAGTCTACAGCTGCCCTCAGTGCAGACAGACCTTCAGTCCAAGACCTGCTTTAGCTAAAAACACCATGCTGGCTGAACTGGTGGAGAAACTGAAGAAGACTAAACTTCCTGCTGACTGTTACGCTGGAGCTGGAGATGTGCAGTGTGACGTCTGTACTGGAAGAAAACACAAAGCCGTCAAGTCCTGTCTGGTGTGTCTGATCTCTTACTGTCAAAGTCACCTTGAACAACATGAAAGTTGGTTTTAAAGGAAAGAGACACAATTTGACTGATGCCACTGGAAGACTGCAGGAGATGATCTGCCAAACACATGATAAACTCCTTGAGGTTTTCTGCCGCACTGACCAGAAGTTTATATGTGTGCTGTGTACGATGGACAAACATAAAAACCACGACACTGTATCAGCTGCAGCACAGAGGACAGAGAAACAGGTATGAAACTAGACACTGATGAAATAATGTTGACACTGTTTATATTGGCACCATATGTTCAGGAAACATCATTCACACTGCAGACGTCACAGAAGTGAAGAGGAGCTGTAAGTGGACTTTCACTGCTGAGCGTATTTGTGCTTCGGATTTAACTTAACCGAAAATATGGTGAAAATACACCTTAAACATTTATCAACACAAACTTTGGTAAAACTGGCTTAAATTAATCAACATAAAATAATGGAAAATATTATGCAGGAGTGACCACGCTTTCTCAGTAGCCAACCAGAGATTGTTATGAATTCTGAAGTTGAAGTTTAAATGTTTCTCAGACTGTGGAATGTTCTGCCCTTTTGTATTAGATCTGCATCTTCATTACATTATCTTTTTTTTTTTTTTTAAACTAAGTTAAAAACACATTTAACACTAGGCTAAATAACACATGGGTACCTAGTCGACCGTTCTCTGGGATGCATTTTCATGATAATATAATATACCCAGTTTTATCGTTAGTTTTACCACAGATTAACTTATAACGCTAGTATATAGGGCATAGAATAAGTAAAAATAAAAATCGCAGTTAATACCCCTAACAAGGCTCAAAATAGCCCAACACTTACACGGTAGCATAAATGAGGGTCCCTACCTGCAAACCGAAGCATTGAGAACTTTGTAAGTGTACAGACAGTTTAATAAGAAGATACTTTATAAAGACAGTACACTTCGCATATAGAAGCAGGAGCCATCTTTGGAAAACAGTCTCGACCAGACGAACCACGAACGCCATGATACATGCTGGTCGATAGTCACAGTTCAGCTCACGTAGCATGGCGTTCGTGGTTCGACTGGTCGAAACTTTAGTAAAACTAAAACTAACGATAAAACTGGGTACATTCAATTATCATGAAAACACATCCCAGAGAACGATCCACTCGGTACCCATGTGTTATAATCCTAGGTTCATTTTTGGCCGGAATTGTCCTTTAATAGTAAATATGGTGAAAATACACCTTAAACATTGATCAACACAAACGTTGGTAAAACTGGCTTAAATTAATCAACATAAAATAATGGAAAATATTATGCAGGAGTGACCACGCTTTCTCAGTAGCCAACCAGAGATTGTTATGAATTCTGAAGTCGAAGTTTAAATGTTTCTCAGACTGTGGAATGCTCTGCCCTTTTGTATTAGATCTGCATCTTCATTATCTTTTTTAAATTTTTTTAAATCTAAGTTAAAAACACATTTTCTTGAGTTGGCGTATAATCAATGAGGAAGTTTTATTGCATTGTGTTTTTTTTTTATTATATTGTATTGTCTTATTGTTGTTTTTATTGTGCAGAACATTGTTCAACCTAGGTTGTGCTTAATGGTCCTTTATAAAAAAATTGACATTGACAAAATTGACATTGTTCGATAAATCGGACTCAGTCCATTTGAACTTTATAGAGCCACAGGTCTGTTATGCAGCAGAAACTCTGTCATTGTGAAGCTTTACATCTGTGTCAGTTTCACTTTTATGATGCTTATGCTTGCAGTGTGAAACAGAACTTATGCTTCATGTAAATTCATGTGCAATGGTGGTATCTGATCAATCATCCCTTCAGGAGTTTGAACCTCCAGCCATTGGTTATTAATTCTACTGTCACTGGATTCAACTCTTCTCATGATGATATAGTGACAGTATAAAGTGCCATCTCTGTTATTAGTTTGTGCTGCAGAAGCAGCTGAAGGAGACGCAGAGGTCGTTCCAGCAGAGGATCCAGCAGAGAGAGAAAGATCTTCAGCAGCTGAGAGAGGCTGTAGAGTCTCATAAGGTGAGTCTGGAGAAGAAGAGAAGTTTGAGAAGTCTCAGTCAGGACTCACTGAAGCTCACTGTGTGATTGTGATGTGTGTCCTAACAGCGCTCTGCACACACAGCAGTGGAGGACAGCGAGAGGATCTTCACTGAGCTCATCCGCTCCATTGAGAGAAGCCGCTCTGAGGCGACACAGCGGATCAGAGATCAGGAAAAGACTGCAGTGAGTCGAGCTGAAGAACGACTGGAGCGACTGGAGCAGGAGATCAATGATCTGAGGAGGAGAGACGCTGAGCTGGAGCAGCTTTCACACACACAGGATCACATACATTTCCTGCAGGTAACAGAGATCCAGAAGAACAGGACAATATATTTTTGTTATTTAAAGAGCACGCGCTCTTTAAATAACAAAAATTGTATTGTCCTGTACTAATATGCTCCTTTAGGCGGTCCACAACGCGCGAACAGAGAAGAACAGAGTCATAGTGGACTTGAGCAAGAGACTCTCAGAGAAACATTTCATGAGAGCAGAATGAGCCGCTGACTGAAGTGTTGATCTGTGTGTTCGGTTATGATATAATCATCAGTCAGACTCTAATCTGATCATCTTTTCAAAGTGACACTATCAAATTCAGTTCAGCTCTGGAAATCTCTTAGGAAACCATTTTTGGAGCTCACTCTTCTGGAAGATATATTTAGCTGCTAAACCCCACTAGTGCCACCAACAGTTCAAAACTTCCATAACACTTAAACTTTTTTTTAACCGAAATTTTCATTCTTGATTTCTTATATCATGGTAAAACTGATGGTACCAATATTGAGTAATGTTCACCAAAGATGCTTCAGATGATCTTCAAACCTGATGAAATGAATCTGCTTTTTCATAATTGTTTGAGAGTTCCCTTGAGGATCACACCCATCAGTATCTCCATCTGGATCGCATGGTGCTCTACCCAGATGACTCCCTTATATCACGCCGGCCCCAAAGAGCAAACAGAGGTGTGCCTGCATAGGGATGGCCCTCAAGGGTTATTCTGTGAGTACGTGGAGTCGGTACTCTCCAGCTGTGGTTCCCCCTTCACAGTGGGTGAAGAGGAGGAGGATCCCTAATATTCTGGACCCAGAGCTAGCACTCATTGACCTACATATTCTGTAATCGACTCCTACACATGCTTCCACCCTTGAGGTCTCTCTTTTTCCACCAGTCCCACTAGGCCTAATGGACTCTCTGGTTCAGAATAGTTCCCTGGCCCTCTTTCATCTCTGCTTGTTCGCCTAGTCTTCAACCCTTCAGCTTGACCGTGGTTCGTCATCCCTCGGATGCACCTTGGTCAGGCATTACCCTGGTTTCACTACGGACTTCCGGACCTCCACCCCTTTGAATCCACAGTGCTGCTGCTTCCCTCCTGTTCCTCCTTCATCCTTGCTCCCACCGGATTTACCTCGCTCTTTCAAGCCCCCAGTTCCACCTCGGTCTCGCAAGCCTGTGGCTCCGTCTTGACCCTCCAGATCAGTGGTGTTGTCCTGGGTCTGCGCACTTTCCTAGCTCTGCCTCGGTCGGTTCCTGATTCCACCCTGTTACCTCCCTCCGTTGGCTCCAATGCGGGCTCTTCCTCCAATGGCTCCTCCATGGTCAGCTCCTCCAACACCGTTAATACTGTGGACTCTTCCTCCACCAATCTCTCCATGGTCAGCTCCTCCATCCCGAAAGATCATGGAGCTAAGATGAACCTGATGGGTCAACAGGCCTAGGTGGAGTCGTGGGCTTGGAGGTCTGAGTTGGAGCCAGAGAATCTGTAAAACAAATACTAGTTTGGTTTCTGTTCCTGTGTTAAGTACACGTGTCATATGCTGCAATTAGATAATCATCACATACCTTACCTTTAAAATGTTCTTTGCATTTTTAGCAAAAATTCACCATGTGATTGTTACCTTGTCAACAACTTATTGGCGCCCCCTCCAGTTAGAAACGGCCCTGAATGTCAACACCATTGATGTGCTTGATCTGTTACATTTATGTTATTGGCAGATGCTTTATCATCCAAATGATTTCATAAAAAAATCACATATAGTGTTAATGGCAAACAAAAATTAGAACTTCTAGCTCTAATGACATATAATGAACATGAGAAGTGTCGGATTGAGGAGAGTTACTAAAGATCCAGAGCCGCACAAATCTGACAGTAGAGCAGGTTATTTGCTGAAGTGTGGAGGTGATGACCTTTGATTTGTGTTTTCTGTAGAGTTTCCAGTCTCTCTCAGCTCCTCCTGAATCTACAGACGTAAATGGCAATCCCTTCAGTTCTCTCTCCTCTTTTGATGGCGTGAGAGAATCTGTCCGTCAGCTGAGAGACAAACTGGAGGATTTCTGCAAAGAGAAGATCTCTGACAGAGGTAAAGTCCTGGAGATTCTGCTCTCAGAAATCATCCTCCATCATCTTATATCATGTAGAAGATTATATTAGAAATGTCTTAGGAATGGATGCATTGATCATTTTCTCCTGACATGACAATCACACTCTTCATGTATGTTGATTTCCACAGTCAGTTAACATTTGAGGTAATAATTCACACAAAGTATTTTTAACTTGAGTCACTATAAATCAGTAAATTTGGTTTAACTTGTAATTTGCGTAGCTTAGCTGCGGTAAGCCCCCACATTCTACCGAATAACTGCCAGTTATTACAATATATATATTTTTAAACAGTTCGAGCCAGCTATTCAAAGTATTTTTGAGATGTCATCAATTTAAATTATTCTGTACACTCAAAAACAAGTTTGTTCAACTTAATTAAATTAAAGGCAACTTTTCCACACAATTAGTTTAGGTCTGTACAACAAGACTAGTTTTGACTTAATAGATTAAAGTTCCTGTGTTATATAATAACTAGCAAAATCTTGCTCTCATGTTAAAGACAATTATGTTTATTATTATTTCAAATGTATTATTAATGTGAGTCATTATTATTTCACAGAAAGGGTTTAGATTAAGCCAGGATTAGGCTCTAGTTCAATTATGGTATTTAAGTCAAGTCAAGTCACCTTCATTTATATAGCACTTTTAACAATATGGACTGTTTCAAAGCAGCTTTACAGTGATAATAGGAAATTAAAGTAACAGAGATTGTTTTGGCTTTACAGCAGCTCTAGAATAAAGTTATTGTCCAGCTAAAGTTAGTTTTGATTGATTCACTTCCGTCGCAACGATCATTAGTTATTAACTTAGGGGCCGCTAACATGACACCGTTCTAACAGAAAATTCTTTAATGCAATCCGGCCACTCATTTGCATAAAACAGTGCCTACTGGCTCTGAGATTTTTTTATCGCTTCCGCGTAGCCACGTGAATCGGAATTATCCCGACAACGTTTTATCAGTACTGAGGTAAAGGGAAGGAGGCCTTCACAAGGGAGAGACTAGTTGACACTTCAGGACTGCGTTGTCGTCATGTCCAGGCGCAGGTCCTTCATCAGATCGGGATACGGCCTGGATCCGGCGGACTGCGGTAAACCTCGGGATAAACAGAGAGACAAATATTAGCATAGACGCCATCCTTCTTATGATGTACAAAGTACATCAGGATTTATAGAAAGTGTTCCCAGTTCCGGCTGATCTAAACTATGCAACCTAACATTGAATTATAGAAGTCTATAATGTGTTATGTGTATGCTAAGCCAAAGAGATGTGTTTTTAGTCTAGATTTGAACTGACAGACTGTCTACTTCCCGGACAATGTTAGGAAGATTGTTCCAAAGTTTTGGTGCTAAATAGGAAAAGGATCTACCGCCAGCAGTCGATTTTGATATTCTAGGTATTATCAACTGGCCAGAATTTTGAGATCACAATAGACGTGAAGGACTATAATGAGTTAAGAGCTCGCTCAAGTACTAGGGAGCTAAACCATTTAGTGCTTTGTAAGTAATCAGCAATATTTTAAAATTTATAAGATGTTTAATAGGGAGCCAATGCAGTGTTGACAGAACCGGGCTAATATGGTCATACTTCCTGATCTGGTAAGAACTCTAGCGGCTGCGTTTTGGACCAGCTGTAATTTGTTTATTAAGCGTGCAGGGCAACCACCCATAAGAGCATTACAATAATCTAGCCTTGATGTCATGAACGCATGAACTAATTGTTCTGCATTTGTCATTGAGAACATATGACGTAATTTAGATATATTTTTTAGATGGAAAAATGTGGTTTCACAGATACTATTCACGTGACTTTCAAATGAAAGATTGCTATCAAAGAGCACACCCAGGTTCCTAACCGACGACGAGGACTTGACAGAGGAGCCATCAAGTGTTAGACAGTATTCTAGGTTATTACGTGAGGACGTTTTTTGTCCAATAATTAGAATCTAAATTATTTTTCAGAATTAAGTAATAGGAAATTACTAGTCATCCAATTTTTTATATCAGCTATGCATTCCGTTAATTTGGTGAATTGGTAAGTTTCGTCAGGGCTTGAAGAAATATAGAGCTGAGTGTCATCAGCATAACAGTGAAAACTAATGCCATGCCTTCCTAATAATATCTCCTAAGTAGGGTTGGGTACCGAAACGCGGTGCCAATAGGGAACCGGTTCCGACGTAAGCGGTAGTAACGAGACCGAATAAGAACGAAAATTTTGGTGCCTGATTTCGGTGCCTGACTCTTTGACTTACATGCGCTTCATGAGGCACACACGCAAGGTCTCTTGGTCTCTCCCTCTCCGCCGTGCGTGCGCTATACGGTTTGGAGCGCAGTCTCTTCTGTCTCGCATGCACGCTCTTGTTCGCTCGCTCTAGATTCCGGGAGATTTTAACTAATTTGCGGGCATCCGGGAGCCGCTATCAATATGCGGGAGACTCCCGGAACTTCCGGGAGACTTGGGATGTCTGCTAATAGCAAGGGGATTAATGAAGATGCTAAAGACAAAACGCTCCAAGGTTTGGCTGCATTTCACGTGTAAAATTACGCGCCAGAACGCCCCCTGGGTGTGCCGATTGTCTGAAGCCCATATAGAATCACGCCAATACATTGGCTGATGGCGCGTACGCCGCCTCGACTCTCTTACGTCGTCATATTACATTGGCGCGCGCACCATCTGCTTCTCAGATTTCTCTGCCTAAAAAGGAAGCTTGTCGGCAGCGCGAGGAGCTTGGCAGCGAACGCAGCGTCTCGTTCCCTATTCAGAGAACATAGGTTACACCAGTAACCAGAGAAGTTCTCTTTCATAGGTTCGCTCAACGCTGCGTAGCTAAGATGCAGTGGGAACGAAATACCGAACTTGCCAAGCTAAGCGCTGCCGTAGTACAACAACCAGATAATTTACATGACTGGTTCAAGCGGACAAAACATGGGAACCTGGAGCCATGTCGAGATTAGATTACCCTGGTAGTAATCTCTATTAATCTCCATTATTATTACATTTTTTTAAACAATATTGTTTTATTTGATATTATGTAAATTTTTATTTTATATTGGTTTATTTATTATTACCATATGTTACTTGTATTTATATTGTTTAAATATTTAAGTTAATATTGTGTCCAGTTTGGCCCTGTAAATAAAAGGGTATTATTTTTGACAAAGTGTGTGCGGTTTCGTTTTCTTAAGTACCGTTTCAAGAACCGTTTAAGCACCGGAACCGTTTAAAAAATACTGAGTAGGTACTGGTATCGAATAAAACCCAACCGATACCCAACCCTACTCCTAAGGGTAGCATGTACAGAGTGAACAGCAACGGTCCTAGTACTGAGCCTTGTGGTACGCCATACTGAACTTTTGATCGATAAGACATCTCTTCATTTACTGCTACAAACTGATAACAGTCAGATAAGTATGATTTAAACCATGCTAATGCAATTCCACTAATGCCAACATAATTTTCGAGTCTATTTAAAAGAATGTTGTGATCAATAGTATCAAATGCAGCACTAAGATCGAGTAACACCAATAGCGAGATACAACCACAATCGGATGATAAGAGCAAATCATTTGTGACTAATGAGAGCGCTCTCAGTACTATGGTACGGTCTAAATCCTGACTGAAAATCCTCGCAGATACCATTTCTTTCTAAAAAGGAACATAGTTGTGAGGATACTGCCTTTTCTAGTATCTTTGACAGAAAAGGTAGATTTGAGATCGGCCTGTAATTGACTAATTCTGTAGGATCAAGTTGCAGTTTTTTAACAAGTGGTTTAATCATAGCCAGCTTAAAAGTTTTCAGTACGTATCTTAGTGACAAAGATGAATAATGATATTGAGAAGAGGATCTATTACCTCTGGAAGCATCTCTTTCAATAGTTTAGTCGGTATAGGGTCTAACATACGTTGTCGATTTAGATGATTTAACGAGTTTAGAAAATTCTTCCTCTCCTATAGCAATGAATGAATCAAATTTTTCGTCAGTGAGACTACAATGCACTGTCCGATGCGATACTGTAGTAGACGGTTGCATAGTTATAATTTTTTTCCTGATATTATCAATCTTATAAGGTCATAAAGTCATTACTGTTGTGCTGCTTGCTAACTTCTGGGCTTGAAACTTTATTTTTCGTCAGTTTAGCAACTGTTTCGAATAAATACCTAGGATTTTGTTTATTTTCTTCTAATAGGGTTGAAAAATGAGCAGATCTAGCAGCTTTTAAGGCCTTTCTGTAAGCAATCGAGCTCTCCTTCCATGAAATGCGAAATACCTCTAGTTTTGTTTTCTTCCAGTTTCGCTCCATTTTTCTGGCTGCTCTCTTAAGGGCCTGAGTGTGCTCGCTGTACCATAGCGTTGGACTATTTTGTTTGATCTTCTTTAAGCGCAATGGAGCAACTGTGTCTAAAGTGCTGGAAAAGAGAGAGTTAAAAGTTTCTGTTGCAATATCGAGTTCTTCTAAGCTATCTGGGATGCTGAGATGATGAAACTGATCAGGAAGATTATTAATAAAGCAATTTTTAGTGGCAGAAGTGATAGGTCTAACATTTGTAACACGGAGTCGGCTTTGCAGCCTTGGCTAAATGAAGTTTACACGAAACTAGATAATGATCTGAGATGTCATTGCTTTGCTGCAGAATTTCAACGGCATCAACATTGATTCCATGTGATATTATTAGATCTAGAGTATGATTACGACAATGAGTAGGTCCTGACACGTGTTGTCTAACCCCAATAGAGTTCAGAATGTCTTTAAATGCCAATCCCAGTGCATCTTTTTCATTATCTACATGTAAATTAAAATCATCAACAATTAGGACTTTATCTGCAGCCAGTACTAACTCTGATAGAAAGTCAGCAAATTCTTTGATAAAGTCTGTATGGTGGCCTGTATACAGTAGTCAGCACAAATCTTAAACGTGATTTATCATTTGCACAATATATTGTTACATTAAGCACCAACACTTCAAAAGAATTATATTTGAAACTAGACTTCTTAGTAATTTTAAAAATATTACTATAAATTACAGCAACACCTCCGCCTTTGCCTTTCAGACGAGGTTCATGTTTATTACAGTAATCTTGCAGGGTGCACTCTTTTAAAGTAATGTAATCGTTTGGTTTTAGCCAGGTTTCTGTCATACACAGCACATCTAGGTAATAGTCTGTAATCATATCATTAACAATAAGTGCTTTTGAAGTAAGGGATCAAATATTCAGTAGGGATGCACCGATACCACTTTTTTCAGAATCGATCCGATACCAAAAATTCTGAGTATCGACCGATACCGATGCCGATCCGATACCAACACAGTTTTTTTTTTTAATTAAGTAGAATTTATATAACTCTGTGTTGAACTGATAATCACTCTTTTGTGTGTTAAACAACACAATCTACTTAATACAGACAACTTCATTATAAAGAAAAACAAATCCAAAAAATATATGATCATAATCTATGAAAAAAATGCTTTTATAAACTAGATTAGTGGATAATTCAGCAGTAAAATTTAGTCTAGAAGAATCATAAGTCCACAATAATTGTATAAAATCTGAACATTTAGTGAAAAAAAACAAATAAGAGACTAACACTAAATCTGGTAAAACGTTACACATTGCTCTTTGTATTGTAAAATACATTAATGAAAAACAAGATAACAAAAATCAAAAAGATAAATTATTTTATATATAGCTATAGGCTACTGTACAATTGAGACATGTCTTAAATGTATAGCACACCTGTTTAATGAGGTAGAAACATATGCTAGATAGGAAAGAACAAGAAAGGCCCTTAATAATCTTTCATTGCGTCACTGTATTATGATATGAAAGGCTGCAATACAGTGCGGCACAAACCCAAGCGCAGAATGATGCGCTTGAAGCAACACGGAGTCACAGCGCGTCGAGTCCGCATTGAAAAGTTCAAAGCACAAACGAAAGACATATTGATGCGTAGTGTATTATACAGTATCTATCTATGCAATAGTTTATTGAGCCTTTTATTTTAACAGTTTTAAATTTTAGTTACTGTGCGCGTGAAGAACAATTATAGTTGACTCTAGTGTTGTGATCTAACAGTCACACCCGGTAGAAAAATGATTAAGTTAACATTACAGCAATAAAGTCCAACAAGATGAAGTTGTTTTATGCGAAACCATAGAGCTTTATCTACAGATCAAGTATAATAATAGTAACATTGAATCATCTTGGAGAGGGTTTCATCATGTTGACTGTCCTAACCGAACGCGACGCTGAATACTGAATGAAGAATAATTGACAGCCGCAGCGGAGGGAAAAGTTTACGTGATCTTGAATTTAATGATTTAAATGTTAATTTCTATCTCACATTATATTATAATGGCTTCAGAACACTTGTAATATAGTGCATGACAGCTTTATGGTGCTTTATAATGTTTTTGGTGCTTTTGTGGGGCTTAACAATAACACAGAATAGTATACGCACAAAATCGGATTTGGATCGGCCTCCTCTGATCGATACCCGATCCGGCAAAAATGGCAGTATCGGAGCCGATACCGATTCTGAGTATCGGATCGGTGCATCCCTAATATTCAGCAACCCAAGCTTTATCATTTGTTCATTTGTATTATTTCTGTTCTTTATTTGTTGAACATCAATCAAATTTTTACCCTTAGATGGGGTTGGAAGTTTTTTGTATTTCCTAATTCGGGGAACAGTCACACCCAGATAGCATGGTGACATTGATACAATGTTGAGTTTTGATCTAAACCATCATTTTGGTTGAGATTGACATTTCAATGTTTAAAGTGTGCTGGATCAGCATTGACATTTTGATGAAAGCCAACAACACACATGGGTGGAGACAGTGACATTGAACTAACAGTGATTTGTAGTTGATGAGCACAAGATCATTCAGGCGTGTATCTGCAGAACACTAGTGGGTGTTTCTCGATCAGTGGGGCGTTTTCAAACCACAATGGACATTTTCAACCGCTTTACCCGATTTGCTGTAATACACTGTGGGCTTGGTTTAGGGGTGGGCCTTCATGATTTTAGCAAGAGTGTTGAAAAATGGTTGAAAAACATTTACCTGTATTGTAGCTTGAAATTGGCCACTGATTGGTAAACGCCCATGTAGTCTTTGCATGTGCACTTTTCAGTAGTCTAATGCTTCCTCATTAGAGAGAAAACAGGTGCATCCTATACAGACCTCTTGTTTGTTGAATCACCTGACATACTTACACGACTTCTCTAGCAGAGTTTCTAGCTATTTTTCTACATCCTAAAAAAAATGCATCTTGCTTTAATAAAGTTTATTAGGAATTTCCTGAATAAAGTTATGTCATTTAACAGATTTCTTAAGGTGCAAGAGACATGAACATGAGCAAGAATGTTAACATAGCCCATGTCTTGTATCGGTCAGTGTTTGCATGCAGAACACATTGCTCCTTTAGTAGGAGTGAAGGCAGATGAAGATGGACAATTAAAAAAGCACCCTCCTGATAATGCTGACATTGATCATACACTGAGTTGTTGTCAACAGCATAATCACCTGACCTGGGACTTGATGATATCCTGTATCTTATCACTGCTTAATCAGGTAATCATTCATATTCCTGAATCTGTATAAAATTTGAGAAATAACTGATTTCCATTCAGTTTAGCTTGTTTCCACTGAAACACAATAAAAAAAAAAACACATAGTGTTTATTAAGAAAGTGACTGACTTGGCTATTTTGTGATATTTAAAGAAATTAGGGTCTACATAAGGTGAATCTGCAGCTATAAAGGGATAGTTCAGCCTGAAATTAAAATTATGTCATCATTTATTTACCCTCAAGTTGTTCCAAACCTATATGAATGTCTTTCTTCTGCTGCACACAAAAGAAGATAGAGTGAAGGATGTTGGCAACCAGACAGTTGATGTTAGCCATTGACTTCCATGGTATTTATTTCCTACTATGGAAATCAATGGCCACCGTCAACTTTCTGGTTACCGACATTCTTTAAAATATCTTATTTTGTGTTCAAAAGGAGAAAGAAACTCATACAGGTTTGGAACAACTTGGGGGTGAGTAAATGATTACAGAATTTTCATTTCGGGTTGAACTATCCCTTTAAAGAAATTTTCATTGAAAAAAACTAAGATCTTTTTTATTCTACAAGATAAAAGTGTTATTTGAATGCTGTAGTTTCACAGAAAATGAACTGAGAAATTTAATGGCTATAGCTCAGAGGTGTTTGTTCCTCTTCATGAAGAGTTTAGCTCCAGCACCTGGAAGTGTTCATAGATTAGATGACCTTGATTATCTGCCTCAGGTGTTTTTAATTAGGGCTGGAGATAAATCCGACACCCCTGCTAGTGCTTTCTTTTGATATTAAAGCATTCATAGAAATAAATAAACAGAATTTTAGTTAGAATATTTTGTTTTCAGTGACTTAAAAAAAAAGTGAATCATATTGTGTTTAGTATATTAACATTCTTGAATGTGACTGTATGTATGACAACTGAATTGACTCGTTCTTGAGTAACATCCTGCTTTCTTTTTCAGATTTCAGAGAACCCAAGGGAAAAGAGGCAGTAGTCTGATGCAAGACAGATTTTTATAAACCCGAACCGCTGCCCCTTTAGTTATGATGACATCAGACTTCTGAAGCCAATTTTATTTTTAAAGGTTGAAATGCTTTTTTCCTATTTCTCCCCCTTTCTTTTAAAAAAAAATATATTTTAATATATTTGTTGTCATTGATTGATTGAATAAAATAAATTGACTCAACTGCTGGAAAGGTGTCATTTATATTTTAAAAGGTTTTCGACAAATTTTTAAATGGTCAGGAATTTGTTGACGCACCATTGAAGTGTGATTGAAATATTAATGTTGTTTCAACATTAATTGGTACATCAGATGGCAACATTGTTTGACATTCCTTTTCAGTCTTTCAACAAAATGTATTTAGAATCAACATCACCTTGTAACATTGATCAAACCATATTACCAAAGATTATTTTTTGTTAATTTCAGTGTTAATTCAACAGCAGTGATGTAGATTCAACATCATAGTAACGTTGATTCAACAATATTACCATTGATTATTTTTGTTAATTTCAATATTGATTCAACAGCAGTGATGTATAATCAATCATAGTGTAACATTGATTCAATAGCGTTACCATTGATTTTTTGTTGAATTCCCAACATTATTTCAACATTAACTGAGGGTGCAAGAGTGATGTTGATAAAATATCACTTTGTAATGTTGAATCAATACTATTACCATTGATTTTTGGTTGAATTCCCAACATTATTTCAACATTAACTGAGGGTGCAAGAGTGATGTTGATAAAATATCACTTTGTAATGTTGAATCAATACTATTACCATTGATTTTTGGTTGAATTCCCGACATTATTTCAACATTAACTGAGGGTGCAAGAGTGATATTAAAGCAACATTACTTTGTAACGTTAATTCAATGCAATTAGCGTTGACGCGTCAACACTGAGTCAACATTGTTTCAATGATTACATGCTATCTGGGCAGTCTCTATATATCTGATGATATCTAGGTGAAAGAGCCTCTATGTGATTGGGATTTATCTGACCTTGGTGACGTTTGACAGCTGGCAGACGGTCGGTTTAGCCAGCTTGTCTGCTTCCTGACCTGAACCAGATTGTCATGTTTGAGCTCTAAGACTATGTGCCATATTACTAGAGAGAAGAGCAGCACCAATTCAGGAGGTAGCTTATTATAAACATGCCTTAGAAAAACACTGCTGGTGTGCATCTTGAGACAAAACAATGGCACTGACATATTTTAAGGTATTTCAGTGCAAGTTGTTTTCAGTTAAAACAGCTCAAACATGCGTTTTAGTCTGGGTCTAGGTTAAGCCTTCTCTGTGAAATTGGGGGAATATGTAAAATACGGGATGAGCACGTACGAAGAGACTAGTCTCAGGGTACGTTTACATGACAACGACAAATTAAAAATGGAAAAGTATATCCATTGTGTTTTCACATACAGATGACAACATTGACAAAAAAATGACTAAAAATGACTAAAAACGCTGTATTATTCATGCCAGGCCAGTAGATGACGATGTCGCTTTGTAAAGAAACTACATGCCTGTAGACTGAACACATGATATGCATGTGCATGATGTCACCATTTTCAAAAAATTCACTTTTTTGTAGTTTACACAGAGATAATAACGGTATCGTTTTCAAAACCTTGCACTTTTCAAAAGTTTGCATTTTCAGGCCCCCAAAACTCCATTGTCGGGTAAATGAACACGCATAAAAACTTTTTTAGCTGAAAGTGGTGTTGGATATTGGATATTTCTGAGAGGTCATTATTTGAAATTATTGTGTACATTCTATATAGTTTGTTCAATTCACTTAATTAAAGGACAACTTTTCCACGTCTGGGGTGGGGTGAGGTCTGGGGTGTATTTCCAGAAAGCAGGTTATGTGACATACCTGGGTATGTTTAAGGCAGTGCTTCTCAAATAGTGGGGCGCGCCCCCCTGAGGGGGCTCGAAGCGATGCCAGGGGGGGCGCGTGTGACCTCAGGGAACATGCTTTTTTTGCAACGAAGAAGAACACACAGCACAGAGTAGGAGATATGAAGTGCAGATAACAAACCCGTGAGACACCATGGAAAAATATTTAACAGGGATGAAAAGAAAGGCGGAGAAAGACGGAGATAATGAGACAAACGTAACTCTCCCGAAAGCTAAGACGAGGAAATATGACGAAGCGTACGTAGCGCTTGGCTTCACTGTGACTACGGTGGGAGACGAGGAAAGACCGGTATGTTTACTGTGTCTAAAAATGTTGGCAGCGGACAGCATGAAGCCAAATAAATTAAGGCGTCACTTAAAGACATTACACCCCAATCACGCTGATAAGCCGCTTGAGTTTTTTCAGCGAAAACGTGCCGAATATTGTCAACAATCGTCCCGCTTTGTGAATGCTACTTCAACAAACCAGCGAGCACTGTTAGCGTCATATAAGGTGGCGTACCAAATTGCTCGGTGCAAAAAACCCCACTCCATAGCAGAGGAGCTGATACTGCCTGCAGCATTAGAAATGGTCTCTGTCATGCTGGATGACGCAAGTGCTGCAAAAATAAAAACTATCCCTCTGTCCAATGACACTGTCGCCAGACGTATAAATGACATTGCTAACGATCTTAAAGAACAGCTGGTAGATAAACTCAAAGACAAACGTTTTGCCTTACAGTTCGATGAAGCAACTGACAGCAACAAAGACTGTTTGTTTATTGCTTATGTGCGTTTTGACATGACAAACTCCCTGTGTGAGGATCTACTTTTTTGTAAATATGTCAGAGACAGAGCCACAGCTGAAGAGCTATTCAAAATGCTGGACTGCTTCCTGACTGAGAATGGGCTAAAGTGGGAGAACTGCATTGGTGTTTGCAGTGATGGTGCACAGACCATGGCAGGGATGAGAAAAGGACTTCGGGCACTTATCAAGAAGGAATCACCTAATGCTGAGTGGACACACTGTGTTATACACAGAGAAGCACTGGCATCAAGACACCTTTCCTCTGAATTAAGTGAGGTCATGACTGACATTGTAGGTGTAGTGAATTTTATAATGACCAGACCACTAAAAACAAGAGTCTTCTCTGCTATCTGTGAGGAGATGGGAGCTGAACATCAAGCTCTGCTGTTTCACAGTGAAGCAAGGTGGCTGTCACGAGGAAAAGTCTTGTCCCGAGTTTTTGAGCTCAGAGAGCAGATACGAATATTTTTGGAGCAGGAGAACAAGTATGACCTCGCAGAAAAATTTAGTGCTGAGAACTTCCTGGCAAAACTGGCCTACCTGAGTGACATATTTGGAAAGCTAAATGAACTAAATTTACAGCTTCAAGGGAAAGATAAACACCTCCCTCAGGTCACAGACAAGATCAGCTCTTTCACTCGAAAGCTTGCAATGTGGGGCAGGCGACTCGATGAAGGAAATACTGATTCATTCGAGAACCTGCATGAATTTGTTGACACTACTGACTATGATGCCACCTCAGTGATTCCATATATTAAGGAGCATATTTCATCACTGATGGGATTCTTTAAAAAGTACTTCCCTGAAAACAGTTCCCAATATGACTGGGTGAGAGATCCTTTCAATGCACCAGCTCCAACTGGTTTCAGCTCTGCAGAGGAGGACCAGTTCATTGATATGACGTCTGACTCCACATTGAGACTGAGGTTCACATCACAGACACTGAGTGAATTCTGGCTGACTGTAGAGAGGCAGTATCCACTCTTAGGGCAGAGGGCCATGGCCATTCTTCTTCCGTTTGCAACATCTTATCTTTGTGAGATTGGCTTCTCTGCTGTTGCTGCACTGAAGACCAAGTACAGGTCCCAGCTAAACATTGAGCAGGAGCTGAGAGTTGCAGTATCATGCCTCAAACCCCGCTTCGAAAAGCTGTGCACTGCAAAACGTGCTCATAGTAGCCATTAATCCTGACTTCCTCATTTTGATGAAAAGAAAAAATCAGCACAAATTGTTTTATTCATTTTTGTTTTATAGGTCAAAGTGTTTTATATATTGTGCTCCTGAGTTAATGTTGCTGATCAATTTGAATTTATTATTATTTATTGATTATATTTAAAAAAAAAAATGTAGTATCAAATGGTCAAAAAATGTTTACAGTTTAAATAAGAATTGCTTTTTTTTCAGGCAAATTGATGCACTTTAAGTCTTTTCTGTTACAGACTAAAAAACAAGTCTTTTCTGTTACAGACTAAAAAACAAGTATTTTCTGTTACAGAATAAAAAAAAGTCTTTTCTGTTACAGAATAAAAAAAAAGTATTTTCTGTTACAGAATAAAAAAAAAGTCTTTTCTGTTACAGACTAAAAAACAAGACTTTTATGTTACAGACTAAAAAACAAGTATTTTCTGTTACAGACTAAAAAACAAGTCTTTTCTGTTACAGACTAAAAAACAATGTTAATAAAGTTATTCTTTGGTGTAAGTTGATCTATATGTCTTTTTTATGTTAATAAGGATACAACATTATGCAGAGGTGTACTTATAACCATTTTATAGACAAATGATACTATTTACAGTCGCGGCGGAGAGTTGGGGGGGGGCGCAAAATGTTTACTTCTTCCTAGGGGGGGCATAACAGAAAATAATTGAGAAGCACTGGTTTAAGGGTAAGTAAGCGGATAACCTCAACTTTTGGTTCCAAAAACAGAGGTAACTTTCAGGGTATGTAAGTAGCCATACGTAGCAACCTACTCTCTGTTAGTTTACAGAGGTGTTCAGGGTTAGTTTACTTCAGAGGTGTTCAGGGTTAGTTTACTTCAGAGGTGTTCAGGGTTAGTTTACTTCAGAGGTGTTCAGGGTTAGTTTACTTCAGAGGAGTTCAGGGTTAGTTTACCTCAGAGGTGTTCAGTGTTAGTTTACTTCAAAGGTGTTCGGTGTTAGTTTACTTCAGAGGTGTTCATCAGGGTTGAGAACATGAGAACACTTATAAGCCGTGTGCTACACAGAGCACAACAACACATGCGGACAGAAGAGCGTACGACCCGAACGAACTCAAAACCACACGCTCACACAAGTTAAAGAGAAAGTGACATGTGAAGACCTAGTATGGTGTCCCATACGCAGAATTTGTCCTCTGCATTTAACCCATCCAAGTTAGCGCACACACATTATGAGTAGTGAATAGTGGACACACACACACTGCAAAAAGTGAACACACACACCCGGAGCACACAACGGGGAGCGATTGGGGGTTCGATGTCTTGCTCAAGAACACCTCAGTTGTGGGTAATGAGAGTGGACGAGAGCGCTGATCATTCATTCCTCCACCTACATTTGCTGCCGGTACTGAGACTCGAACCCAAGTCTAACCATTAGGCCACATCTGCCCCCCAAAGACAGAAGGAGCGTCAGAGCTCTGTCACCAAACTAAGAATAAAAAGACTAAAGTGACCGAACCCTGACAGTCTCTCACAGCCTGAACACAAGCACCTCTTCTGCTCAAAAACTAATAGGCCTTTCCCTTTAATCAAAAAGAGTAAATCTCTTCACTTTAGATGAGCTCACAAAAATAGTTAACTGACAACTCCTAAATGTTTTGTAACTACCTGAATTAATCATGAATTATAGTAGGAATTAGGGGTGTAATGATACCCTCATGTCATGATTCGATACATATCAAGATACTGAACTCACGATACAATATTATTGCGATACTTGCGAGACATATGGTAAAAGGTTAACAAAAAATTTACTATTGATTAAAATGCTACATTTAGTATTACATTGTGGGTGTAAATGAATGTGCTTGGACCCAATGCAGAGGACAATGGTGACACCAGAATTCAAATATGAATGATTCTGAAGCTGTATTTATGAACTGCTAATTAAAGGTGTGGTAAGCGGTATTTAAAAAAATGCTGTTATGTCGGACCGTCACAACAACAAACGTGTAGCCAATCAGAATTAGGCAAACGAGCAAGAGGGAGATTTGAAGAAAGACTGCAGAAATAGAGATGAGACACAATACAAAAGATAGAAGCTCAGAAGAAATCAGTGGAAAATGAAGGGTTATGACTGGGAAAGAGCTATAGGACCGGCGTTGTAACGTAAGTAGCTAGTGTGATGGATTATCAGCGCTGAGAGCGAGTGTGTTTGTAGCACTTGTGCAGTGAGTAGCTAGTGTGATGGATTATCAGCGCTGAGATTGAGTGTGTTTGTAGCACTTGTGCTGTGAGTAGCTAGTGTGGAGGATTATCAGTGCTGAGAGCGAGTGTGTTTGTAGCACTTTTGCTGTGAGTAGCTAGTGTGGAGGATTATCACTGCTGAGAGCGAGTGTGTTTGTAGCACTTGTGCCGTGAGTAGCTAGTGTGGAGGATTATCAGTGCTGAGAGCGAGTGTGTTTGTAGCACTTGTGCCGTGAGTAGCTAGTGTGGAGGATTATCAGTGCTGAGAGCGATTGTTTTTGTAGCACTTGTGCAGTGAGTAGCTAGTGTGGAGGATTATCAGTGCTGAGAGCGAGTGTGTTTGTAGCACTTTTGCTGTGAGTAGCTAGTGTGGAGGATTATCAGTGCTGAGAGCGAGTGTGTTTGTAGCACTTGTGCCGTGAGTAGCTAGTGTGGAGGATTATCAGTGCTGAGAGCGATTGTTTTTGTAGCACTTGTGCAGTGAGTAGCTAGTGTGGAGGATTATCAGTGCTGAGAGTGAGTGTGTTTGTAGCACTTGTGCCGTGAGTAGCTAGTGTGGAGGATTATCAGTGCTGAGAGCGATTGTTTTTGTAGCACTTGTGCAGTGAGTAGCTAGTGTGGAGGATTATCAGTGCTGAGAGCGAGTGTGTTTGTAGCACTTGTGCAGTGAGTTGCTAGTGTGGAGGATTATCAGTGCTGAGAGCGAGTGTGTTTGTAGCACTTGTGCTGTAAGTAGCTAGTGTGGAGGATTATCAGCGCTGAGAGCGAGTGTGTTTGTAGCACTTTTGCTGTGAGTAGCTAGTGTGGAGGATTATCAGTGCTGAGAGCGAGTGTGTTTGTAGCACTTGTGCCGTGAGTAGCTAGTGTGGAGGATTATCAGTGCTGAGAGCGATTGTTTTTGTAGCACTTGTGCAGTGAGTAGCTAGTGTGGAGGATTATCAGTGCTGAGAGCGAGTGTGTTTGTAGCACTTGTGCAGTGAGTTGCTAGTGTGGAGGATTATCAGTGCTGAGAGCGAGTGTGTTTGTAGCACTTGTGCTGTAAGTAGCTAGTGTGGAGGATTATCAGCGCTGAGAGCGAGTGTGTTTGTAGCACTTTTGCTGTGAGTAGCTAGTGTGGAGGATTATCAGTGCTGAGAGCGAGTGTGTTTGTAGCACTTGTGCCGTGAGTAGCTAGTGTGGAGGATTATCACTGCTGAGAGCGATTGTTTTTGTAGCACTTGTGCAGTGAGTAGCTAGTGTGGAGGATTATCAGTGCTGAGAGCGAGTGTGTTTGTAGCACTTGTGCAGTGAGTTGCTAGTGTGGAGGATTATCAGTGCTGAGAGCGAGTGTGTTTGTAGCACTTGTGCTGTGAGTAGCTAGTGTGGAGGATTATCAGTGCTGAGAGCGAGTGTGTTTGTAGCACTTTTGCTGTGAGTAGCTAGTGTGGAGGATTATCAGTGCTGAGAGCGAGTGTGTTTGTAGCACTTGTGCCGTGAGTAGCTAGTGTGGAGGATTATCAGTGCTGAGAGCGAGTGTGTTTGTAGCACTTGTGATGTGAGTAGCTAGTGTGGAGGATTATCACTGCTGAGAGCGAGTGTGTTTGTAGCACTTGTGCTGTAAGTAGCTAGTGTGGAGGATTATCAGCGCTGAGAGCGAGTGTGTTTGTAGCACTTGTGCTGTGAGTAGCTAGTGTGGAGGATTATCAGTGCTGAGAGCGAGTGTGTTTGTAGCACTTGTGCAGTGAGTTGCTAGTGTGGAGGATTATCAGTGCTGAGAGCGAGTGTGTTTGTAGCACTTGTGCTGTAAGTAGCTAGTGTGGAGGATTATCAGCGCTGAGAGCGAGTGTGTTTGTAGCACTTTTGCTGTGAGTAGCTAGTGTGGAGGATTATCAGTGCTGAGAGCGAGTGTGTTTGTAGCACTTGTGCCGTGAGTAGCTAGTGTGGAGGATTATCAGTGCTGAGAGCGAGTGTGTTTGTAGCACTTGTGATGTGAGTAGCTAGTGTGGAGGATTATCACTGCTGAGAGCGAGTGTGTTTGTAGCACTTGTGCTGTAAGTAGCTAGTGTGGAGGATTATCACTGCTGAGAGCGAGTGTGTTTGTAGCACTTGTGCTGTGAGTAGCTAGTGTGGAGGATTATCAGTGCTGAGAGCGAGTGTGTTTGTAGCACTTTTGCTGTGAGTAGCTAGTGTGGAGGATTATCAGTGCTGAGAGCGAGTGTGTTTGTAGCACTTGTGCCGTGAGTAGCTAGTGTGGAGGATTATCAGTGCTGAGAGCGATTGTTTTTGTAGCACTTGTGCAGTGAGTAGCTAGTGTGGAGGATTATCAGTGCTGAGAGTGAGTGTGTTTGTAGCACTTTTGCTGTGAGTAGCTAGTGTGGAGGATTATCAGTGCTGAGAGCGAGTGTGTTTGTAGCACTTGTGCTGTAAGTAGCTAGTGTGGAGGATTATCAGCGCTGAGAGTGAGTGTGTTTGTAGCACTTTTGCTGTGAGTAGCTAGTGTGGAGGATTATCAGTGCTGAGAGCGAGTGTGTTTGTAGCACTTGTGCCGTGAGTAGCTAGTGTGGAGGATTATCAGTGCTGAGAGCGATTGTTTTTGTAGCACTTGTGCAGTGAGTTGCTAGTGTGGAGGATTATCAGTGCTGAGAGCGAGTGTGTTTGTAGCACTTGTGCTGTAAGTAGCTAGTGTGGAGGATTATCAGTGCTGAGAGCGAGTGTGTTTGTAGCACTTGTGATGTGAGTAGCTAGTGTGGAGGATTATCAGTGCTGAGAGCGAGTGTGTTTGTAGCACTTGTGCCGTGAGTAGCTAGTGTGGAGGATTATCAGTGCTGAGAGCGATTGTTTTTGTAGCACTTGTGCAGTGAGTTGCTAGTGTGGAGGATTATCAGCGCTGAGAGCGAGTGTGTTTGTAGCACTTGTGCAGTGAGTAGCTAGTGTGGAGGATTATCAGCGCTGAGAGCGAGTGTGTTTGTAGCACTTGTGCAGTGAGTAGCTAGTGTGGAGGATTATCAGTGCTGAGAGCGAGTGTGTTTGTCACAAAAGGGAGCAGCGAAAGCAAGTCCAGCTCCAGTGCAGGTACACTCATGTCCTCCGATGCGCGGGTCAGCGCTTCACTTCTACAGCAGAGCTACCCTGGACACACTCAAGTTTAACGTCTTGTGACTACAAGAGCAGAGCAGAGAGAGGGGCATTAATCAATCGTATTAAAGAAGGATTTTGACATGAAAAACCATTTCCAGAACAATGATAACTTGATGTTTGCTGATAATTAAGAAACCTTGCATGAAAGTGTAGTGACAGCCAGAGCACAGGAGAGAAAGGGACACACGTACTGTCTGAGGTTTCTGAGTGTGTCTGTGTGAACTGCTGCTCTCATCAACACACAGGAGCCCAATGTTTCCACTAAATAATACAGAGCATTTCAGTTGAGGACTCATTGATACTGATACTTTCATTTTTTTGTGCTCAATTTTTAAACAATATTGCATAGAGAAACCAAATGAATATGAATCAAATTAGTTGGATTAATTCATTTAGCAAATATATATTTCTTTAAGTTATTTTCACACCTAATTATACCTGTTAAAATGTAAATGAGGAGGTTCTGTTACTTTCACTGTTCATTATGTTGCTCTATCATATGTTATCTTTGATTTAATATCACAGCGTATATTTAGAGCTGCTCCAACAGGAATCAGTGCTGAGGATATTTTCTGCTAGCCTGCTTGTGTTCAAATGTTCAGATACCAGTGAAATATCACAATTCTCTTTTCCAATTTTGATACTACAACAAAAACTACTAGCCTAAATAATGTAAATTTAAAACTTTATAAAAGACAAGTAATCAGAAATAAACTTGACAAACAATCTGATTACAAGCAATTACAAATGAATACAATAGAACAAAGAAACAAATTAAATAAAGCGTTTTTCAGGTTCTCTTTCGGTCAACTCGCCCCGTCTCACTATGGGAAATGCCTCTTGTGTGGTCTTTAATTTTCAAATGATCTTAAACAGGGATCGCCAACCCTGCTCCTGGATAGCTACTGTCCTGCAGACTTCTGTTCAAACCCTGTTCAAACACACATGCCTGTAATTATCAAGTAACCCTGAACAGCTTGATTAGCTGGTCCAGGTGTGTTTGATTGGGGTTGGAGCTAAAATCTGCTGGACAGTAGCTCTCCAGGAGCAGGGTTGGAGACCCCTGATCCTAAAGACCTTAATTGGTTGCTTCAGGTGTGTTTGATTAGGGTTGGAGATTAACTGTGCAGGACAGTCGATCGGCAGGAGCAGGATTGGGCACCCCAGCTATAGAGTAAGGGTTTGGTTTAGGGTTAGTTACTTATAAGTATGTATAATTTACTGTTATTACTGGAGTAAATGCATGTAGTAACGTGTAACTATGTCACCTTAAAAAAAGTGTTACCCACCTACATCCAAGCTACGAGCCCTTTTCAGTACGCTTAGTGTTTGGCAAGATTGAACTGTCTGAAAGACAAGTTACCACTTGTCATTGGACGTCAGGTCATAACCGGTTAGGTTAGGTTAGGCATTAACCAAACCTTTTTCATGTAGATCTAACAGTTTTGAGGTACAGGATTTGAGTAAAGTAATCAAATGTGAAATAACACTGCATAGTCTTCACTGTATAAATTAAATATAAATATTTTTTTATTAAAGTTATTCAGTCAAGAGCAGTGGGTGAATTTTCTTTTTCTTTTGTTGTATAATAAACATAAAATGACAGCAGCCTAATATTCCTCCTGATGCTGTCTGTCATTAAAGATATAATGCGTGGATCCAATATACTGATACTGATACTGTACACATGTTGTCTTTCTCATAACCGACTGTGTTTCACACAACGATATTCGCCGAAACGGGCATTTTTGACAGTTCTCACTTGCACATTTATTTCTGTAGATGCAAATTTTTTCTGGTCAAATGCTGGAGCCACAGTCTTTGGAAGTGCACCAACGCGAAACGCAATCCTGTCCTTGCCAGAGGTGAGTGTGTGTGAGGTTAATCCAGGGCTGCACGATTAACCGGAATTAAACCTGAGTGCAATTATGAAATCACAGTTTTATATGCGCTGTGATGAATGATTCATGATGAAGCACAGCACTGAGATCATAGCGGATCGATCAGTTTGCAGTAGGTGCTGCTCCATCTTTGTGAGTTTGAGTCACTCATAACCTGCGTCTTTCCAAACTTGTAATGAGAAGCATTCACAAACCTGATGTCCAATCAATGAGAACATTTAATGACATTTTAATGTTTTTACTCACTTCAGTTCATAACATCAGTCAAGTGTTTGAAATAACTTCCTTTTGTGCTCTAACGTTCCTTCCTATCTTAGATTGAGGCAGAATAATGTTATTTTATTGTATTATAAAGGCTATATCAATTAGCACTGCATTATAAATATACTTTAAAATACCGGAGATGGTTTGAACACAGATGAACCATATATTGGGCCCTATTTTAACGATCTGAAACGCAAGTGGCAAAGTGCAAAGCGCAAGTAACTTTGTGGGCGGATCCCGGCGCTGTTGCTATTTTCCCGGCGGGATTAATGACTCTTGCGCCCGACGCAAGTTTAAAAGGGGTCTGAAATAGCTTAATTATTCATAGGTGTGGTTTGGGCGTTACGTGAAATAAACCAATCAGAGCGTCATCCAACATACCCTTTAAGAGCAGGTGCGCATGTTGCATGGCGGATTGTTATTATTATGGCGCATTTACCAGGCGCGCTTCAGAATCGGTTCACAGCCGAGGAGATCAATGTTCTCGTCAGGGCCGTAAAAGAAAGAGAAGTGACATTGGGGATGGGACAAACCCACCCAAATCAATAGAAAAAAATATGAGAAAGCTCAACTTAACTGCTAAGTTAAAGAGTAAGGTTTTTAATGTACTTACATTATGGTAAAGGTGATTTCGCAGTTTTCAGATTTTTTTTTTTCCTGGTTCTTGACGGACAAACTAATTTGTCAGATGTCCTTATATACATATGTGTCTTGCCAGTAGGCTATTGGGCAAACAGGTCTGATCCGTCATTACTACAATTTGCCTGAAAAATTTGGGTAAATGTATAAGCTAGATTTATGCCTATTTTTTCACATCTTCATGGACACCACAATGATTTCCCTCGTGTGGTAATATTTTTCCTTGTTTTAATGTATGATTTGCAAAAATAAAAACTGCTGCATCTGTGTTGAGAGAATCAAAGTGTATGCGAGGTGTGCACGCTATACATTATGGTCAAGCAAGCGCCCTTAAAATAGCATAATGAACAACGCCAACGCGCCACTGACTTTAGACTAGTTTTTTTCTGGTCAGTGGCGCAATTGTTTTATAGAACAGCAAAATAGCATGAGGGAAAGTTTGCGCCGGAACACGCCTCCTCTTTGCGCTGAACCGTCCCGGGGAGCGCAAGTGTATCGACGTGTGTCTGTGGAGGGAAAAGTCCGCTTTGCGCGGGTGCAAAATAGGAATGATACATGCGTCAGTGTACAAAGTCATTTGCGCCGGGTGCAAGATAGGGCCATTGTCTCAATCATGTTTGATTTCATGTTTCGTCAGTCAAAAAATCTCTATCTGCTTTTATTCTGCTGTAGTGATAGCTGGATACCTTTGCCCATATAAGAGATTTACATGAACATCATTAGATTTATTGGACTTTCAGCACGAGGGATGAAATGGATTTCACATTAAGCGTGTGTACTCACGAATGCTCACAACACACTATTCTGGGTAAAATAAATAGGTAAAAATAATACTTCTCTCTTAAGAAATTTGAAGTGAACTTGAGGGGATTTTTCCCTCAGTGGATGCATAAGATTTCTAGTCAGAAAAATAAGAAATTACCATCAAAGATTTTTTTATCATAAAACCTTAGACCTTTCTAATGATTTATAGCTATAGCTCCCTGCTTGTTAACAGGTCTACGTGTCCATTGAAAGTCTTAAAAACAATTGAATTTTACAAATTGTATCACATTTAAGTCCATAAAAAGCCTTAAATATCTAAAATGTTTGAAGAGTATATAATAAAAATAATTTCAAGTGTTCTTAAATTTTGGGACAGATAAAACAGGAATCGCAAAATTGTTTAATGTTATTGCTTATTACAACGGCTAAGATTTAATTAAATGAGCGCTGCACGTTTCACAGTAAAAACTTGATGCTGTTGCACATTCTAATGGCCCAGGCTTACACATTATACGGAGGTAAGATGGGAAAAAATGCCATCAATACTTTTCTGAATACAATCATAACTGTGTAAATCTGTCACGTTTGTGTCTGTTTTATTCTGTTCTGTTTAGATATTCTGTTTGTTTTCTATCTTAGTCACATGTCTTTTGTTTTCCCGCAACTCATCCGTTGCCTTATCAACCCTCATTAGTCCATCTTCATCACCTGTGTCTTGTTAATTACCTATTATCATCTGTGTCACCTGGATTCTGTTAATCTGTGTTCATTAGGGTGTGTATTTAAGTTCTTCTGAGATCTGTGTTCTTGGTCGGTTATTGTTTGTGTTTAGTGCACATGTTGTTGCCACAATTACTGTTTCTAACTGCTGTATTTCTGCTGTTCCATAAGTGCCATTTAGTGTCAGAGAGTGAATTCACAGTTTCATTTAGCGCGTCTGCAGATCTAAAAATCTAAATCATACATTTAAAATTAATATAAATATTTATCATTTTTTCTCATCCCTTTTCTTAAAAAGCCTTGCTTGTAACAACGGTGACATTAGGAGGCACTAACCTACCTCTTAGATGGGTATTTATACAGGGAGCTGACTTCAGCAGGTGGAGGTGAAGTCTGGCGAGGAGGACGAGGAGATCCTGTTCAAAGAAAGGACCAAACTCTACTGCTGGGACCACGAGCTCAACCAGTGGAAGGAGCGCGGCGTGGGAGACATCAAAATCATCTTCCACCCTGTCAAGAAGTGCTACCTTGTGCTGATGAGATGCGAGCAAGTGCTGAAGGTCTGTGCTAACCACACCATCAGCCAGAGCAGCGAGCTCAAGCCCATGAACACCTCAGCTAACACGCTGGTGTGGACCGCCACCGACTACTCAGGTACAGCCCTCGCACCGCATCCGCTGGAAACTATGCTGGGCAGTGTTGTTCACGTGTGTTTGTGTTCCCACAAACAGAGGGAGACAGGAAGGTCGAGCAGCTCGCGGCCAAGTTCAAGACTCCAGAGCTGGTCGAGTCCTTCAGACGAGCGTTCGTAGACTGCCAGAGCCTCATGTCGCGGGCCGACTGCGCTCAGGTGTCTGTGGCCGATACGCTTTCGAGAGACTCTAACCCTGTGGTGTTCTTCAACATGGCTGTTGATGGCGAGCCAGCTGGGAGAATTGTCATGGAGCTGTTCGCTCACATCGTTCCTAAAACAGCCGAGAACTTCCGGGCTCTGTGCACGGGCGAGAAGGGATTCGGTTTCCACAGCTCCGTCTTCCACAGGATCATCCCTGACTTCATGTGCCAGGTGAGGCCGCACCATCTGAAAACATTGCATGTTTGAACATATTAAAGACTATAATGAGGCTTAAATGTTATAAGAAAAGTCTTAGTTATCATTTCAAGAGGTCTTAAATTTGGGGACGAAAAAACAGGAATCACAATGTGATAATTTGACATCAAACAGCGGCGATTTGATTAAATAAATGTGAGCGCTGCATGTTTTACAGTAAAACACAGTGCTGTTGCTCGCTCTACACGATCACGGTTTCACAGCAGTTCACCATCAGTTAACCCTCTGGGGACCAGAAACGCGCCCGCGCGTTTTGCTTGTTTTTTTTCACATAGCAAAAAAATAGACTTAAAGTACTACCATCATTTCTGTTCATATAGAGTTAAGAAATATGAGAAAATAATCTGTTAAATGTCTACTTTTTTATGTACCCACATACAATCGGAATAAAATATTGAGCTTTTGTAAAATAAAGAAAATAAACAGGGTGTGCGTTCTGCCTCTCAGTCACCGTGAACTTTTTTTCTGGAGCACGTCTCTAATCTTCAACAAAACTCAGCAAATACTATTCACCCAGCCATAAGCAATATATCTTTTAAATCATTTGATTTTGTACTTTTAAATGATCCGATCCAAAACTAAAATAAATATTCTCCGTTTATGTCACCTATATAAAAAGAGAGACGTGTCAGCCGGTCTAATTATCTTCCTCTCAGCTCATTATTCTGGTAATGTGACACGCCCACGGAGAGCATGCGCTAATTTAAACGCAAATATGTGAAGCAACACATTGAGACGCGTTAACGCCCATACACTCTGAAAACACACTATATTTTTTAGTCAGATTAATCTACTGTCGTCTTGCGCGGCTATATGAGGAACAATCCTGGGACATTTACCTACCTCAGAACAAGTGCTGGTTTATTTTCACCACGAGGAGGAGCAACAGATTCAGCTGAGAAGTAAGTGTTTTATGCTTGTGCTTTGTTCTAATCTCGATATAGAATAACGTTAGTGTCTGTGAACAGAAAAATAGCATACCGTTTAAATGTGAATCATGTTTGTGTGTGTGTGCGCACAGATACGCACTGTTACAGACGAAATAAAAGACAACATTTCGTTGACTAGTCTAAAATAGACATCAAATAAGCTTTTGTTAGGAGTTTCTGCTCATATGTTAAATATATAGTATGTTTTGTCAATAAACTAATCAACTAAGATGTTATAGTGTTTGTTCCAATGCAAGCTATATCAAAATAATGAATCCTCAACCTTAAAATATGTATGATCAAACTAAGACATTTATGGAAAAAGACAATTTTCTTTTCAAGATGTTTCCAACTCTAACTTTGAACTTTGAACTGAAATAAAACCATGTCTATATGGTGAAGGGTGTGTGATAGAAGTGTCCAGACGTATGCACCCTGTATTTTTAAGATTTTTTATTCCTCTTTTTAGTCAACTTTAGCATGAGTGTGTTCACTTATTCTAAGGTGTGTGTGTGTGTTGTAAATAAATCCAAACAATCTAAATGCCATTCTTTTTTAAATCTCCTCATTCTTTGTGCAAGGCTCCTCATAATGATATGGCCTGATAGCACACCTAATAGGGCCATTATGGGAGGGTCTTTGTCTTTCTCAGGTGTGAAATGCCACACATATTAATGAGAGATCACGCCCCTTCGCATAAAGCTTTCTCAAACAAAACACGTCATACACATTCTAAAAGACTTTATTGACTTATCTGAATGAGTAGTCAGGATGATTCTCACATAGTTTTGGAGCAAATATTCTAGACTATGTGATACAATTTTCAAAAGTCTTGTGAAGAAATAATTCATATGTGTTTTGTGGCCTTATTTCAGAAACTTTTATTTTTAGTTTTTTCAATAAACATGCATAAGTAATATTCTCTCAAAAATACAAACATGTACATACATGTTGCTCATATATTATGGTAGCCCTGTTTGTGCTATATAGAGTGAATTTACACCTTTGCCATTAACATGTTTATAAATAACTGAAAAAAGCACAAATGTCAGTGCATGTCAAAACATCCCAAGGGCCCCAAAAACACCTTGGTCCCCAGAGGGTTAATACTAGGGGATGATTCGGTATCGGTTCAGTAATAGACCATAACCGATTGTAATGTACTGACTCTTTTCGGACGTCATTTGTCGTGTACGTGCTTTGTCGTGGTAGCATACAATGGCAGAGAGAGGCGAGACCCGGGTGCAAGTAATTAAAAATGCTCCATCTAGAGACCTGTGCGGGACGGATTTTTCAGTCCCGCTCCCGCCCGCATAAATATGTTACCGTCTCCCGCTCCTGTCCGCAACATTCATGTTTTGTCCCGCTCTTGCCCGCAAAAAAGTATAAATAGATTTTTTTTTCTGTAACCTACCTCCATGAAATACTTTCTAGTTAGCCTACGTGTCACCACCACCTACACATCAGCATAAATGCTCTCGATAAATTATTTGTTATTAAAGCATTAACATTCACAAACGTTCATTTAACATAAAAGCAAGCAGCTACTGCATGCATGGTTTGGCATGACTGAATGCTCGCAAAGTGCACTCCCTTAATAATTCCCAAAAAGCTGACATCTCAGTTCATCACGATCTCACAAATCTCAGTTATTATCAATGAAGATGACTGCACAATGAATCTTTCATAATATCTACACTTTGTTTTTTTAAATCAGAGGATTTGCCAGCATGCAGAATTTAGCACTGAATGAAAAGTCAGTTGAGCAGTGAGGGTATTCTAACTTAAATGCATCTGATTGGCCATTGCGTTCAAGAAATCAACACATGTGTCTGTGATTGGCTACACTGTTTAATGCTGCAAACGTGTTTAAATAGAAACTCTGAATCTTTTCTATTTTGTTTTAGTTGTTCTTGTTGCTTTTGTGCAACGGATGAATAATTTATTCGTTTTTAGATGTTTTATTCATAGATATTTATTTTTTGCGGGAGTCCCGCGAATCGTTTTACTCTCCCACAACCTGCACACACACGAGTGCATTACTGCCCGTGCCTGGAAAATTGAGGATGCAGTGCATCGTCAATGCATTGTGATATCGAATTGAACTGAATCGATGACATGATGATCGTGATGGAACTGAACTGTGAAACCAGTGTAGGTTCACACCCCTAGTCAATACTGCACATTAATGCCAAACCATTGCTTGATCTGCTGTTGATTATGACAATAATTACATTATGTTTATATCATGCCTGGAAACTCGTCGCCTTTCAGCAAGGAAGCATTTTCTTATTATATTACTTCCATGTAGGGCCTAAGGGCCGGTTCACACAGAACAGAACACCTCAGTCTAGCGCATTTTACATAGAAAAACAATGGAAAAGTAGTGCAGTGGAATGGAAAAACGCGTTCTGTGTGAACGGCCCCATATACCGTAGTGGTAACACTTTATAATAACTGCACACTATTAATCATTAGTTAAGCATGAGTAAACAGTTAATTCATAATTTATAAAGAATTAATAGACATTAATAAGCAGTTTATAAATACAGCTATAAATGTTTTTTTCTTGATTTATAAGCATATCTATAATGTGTTTAATAATTGTATTTTCATACTTTGTTAATGATTAATTATTCATTTCTAAATGAAGTATAGCATTATTTACAAACCAGTTATTTGAGAGCTGTCAGTGGTTCACAAGATCACTTAGAAAGTAAATGGAGTAAATTCAGGTAGCTATAAAGCATTTAGTAGTGGTCAGTTAACTATTTTGTGAGCTCATCTAAAGTGAGTACTATTCATGCCTTGTAAAGCATTTACAGAGGAGATTTAAAGGCTAATTTATATTCTAAACAGAAACATGAAACAAACACAACACAGTGATACAGAACATAGAAATATTTAACACCCTCTAAATCTCCTTTATAAATGCTTTACAAGGCATAACTAGTCCTCACTTTAGATGAGCTTTATAACTACCCGAATTAACCCTGAATTACTATCACGGCTCCACCAGACCTGCACGCTCCGCCCACTCGTTCACTCTCCCCTGAATACTGATTCACCACACCTGCACCTCATATCCCACTTCCTATAAAACATTCACCTTTCCTTCACATCCTCGTCTGGTCTCGTCTATTGCTAGACACTCAGACTAAACCTCTTCACTTACCTGCTCGACTTACCCTTGATGTCCGTTCTCCGATCTCGACCCTGTACTTCATCTGCCATCACCAGAGACACTCGCCTGAGCCTTCCTTCCAGTCTGTTCCGATTACCAGCTGCAAGAGACATTCTAAATTACTCATCAGCTAAGTTCCATTTGCCACATCATCATTGTTTGCTAACTCAGTACTTACATCTGCTGGCCTCCGTGCTTCTGTTCATAATAAACTCTTGTTACATTTCTACTCACCTGTCTGACTCTTCACTACCCGTGACAATTACGGTATAAATACATGTTGATAAAGCATTTATCAACACACTAAGTAACTATTACTATATGTCTGAATAATAAGATGTATGAATGTACATTTAAATAGTTTATTAATCATTTACTTAAACTTTCTAAGTGATCTTATGAACCACTGACAACTCTTAAATAACTGGTTTATAAATAATGCAATACTTCATTTAGAAATTATAAATTGATCATTAATAAAGTATGAAAATACAATTATTAAACACATTATAGATATGCTTTTAAATCAGGAATAAAGCATTTATAGCTATGTTTATAAACTGCTTATTAATGTCTATTAATGCTTTATAAATTATGAATTAACTGTTTACTAATGCTTAACTAATGATTAAAAGTGTGCAGTTATTATAAAGTGTTACCAAAGTGGTATATAAGCGCAGCGCTGCTCTGTTTACCGGGGATAACCGCTGTATTTCTGCAGTTTTATAAGCGCCGTCTACTGTCAGAGAGAGTCTGCATTATCATTCAAAGTGACTGCAGTTTTTCTTCAGTCCAATATGAAGATCGACCCATATTGTTACAAATAGTGTTGTAAATGTTGACCGCTGGATCTAGAACATTATATATAATTATATTTTAAATGAATATCATTTTGACTCTTTTTCTTATGAAATTATAAACCTCACATTTCAGCCTTTAAACTATTTTTTAAAACGTCAAAACTGCAATACTTGAACTGTGACGTTGTTGAAATTGTTGTTTGTACTGTTATTTTATTGTTTTAGGATTAGCTTATTGTTTTGTTTTTTTTTGTTTTTGTGTGCTGGTCTTAAATATATATATTTTTTAAAAGCCTTCAATTTGATTTTAAAGGCCCCTATTATGCCCCTTTTTACAAGATGTAATACAAGTCTTATATTGTCTTAAAGTCTTTTAACTTGTAATATATGTCACCAGAATGTCTCTGAAGTTTCAGCTCTAAATACCCCACAGATATATTTCCAATTTGCTCCTATTTGGGTGTGAAAAAAATATGCAGTTTTCATGTGTCCCTTTAAATGCATATGAGCTGCCTTTCCAGAAGAGGGCGGAGCCTGTACAGCTTGTGCTTTGGATACTCAACAACGAAACTGGAGAATCTCACAGTAGCGGCGTTCAGCGTTACATATTTGAACCGGGGTCACTGATGGAGAGACTTACAACTTTTAGAATGCAAAAGGACGATTCTGAATTTATGTAGTTGTTGTTGAGTTAACTATATTCAACTTATGGATTAGCATGTTCTGTCATGATCATATATAAATTGTTGTACAGGTGCTCATGTTGGAACTGTAGTAGGATGTTGGTATCGATTCATCTTTCAGAATCAACTTTTGTGCAAATCCAGCCTTGAACTGACCCTTGTTTGCGAAGCAGTCCGGCGTAAAATGATTTGCACAAACATAAGACTTTACCTAATTTCTTTGTGGATTAATTTCATTTATAAAGGAAATGTGCCGGTGTCCTCAGTGGCTCAGATGCCGGGAGTCTATGGAGACTTGTATGTTCATTTAAAAACAGAACATTTGTAATGTTTGTTGCATTGACATTACATCAATAGGTGCTTTAGCGATGATATAAATATGTGCAGCTCACTCATCTATGCTAATAAGTTAGATTGTCACCAGTCATGGGCGGGAAATCTGGAACAGCATTTTTAGACACTGCTTATGATTTATGAAGAATATAACAAAAGGAGTTGGTGGATTTTCCCCATTATAGGCTGGTTGTTTACACACTGTGGACACACATCAGTGTTTTTTCTGTTGTCTCTCAGGGAGGCGACATCACCAGCGGGGACGGGACGGGAGGAAGGTCCATCTACGGAGGGAAGTTTGAGGACGAGAACTTCGACGTGAGGCACACGGGCCCGGGACTGCTGTCCATGGCCAACCGCGGCAGAGACACCAACAACTCGCAGTTCTTTATCACCCTCAAGAAAGCAGAACACTTGGACTTCAAGCACGTTGCTTTCGGCTTCGTCAAAGAAGGCATGGATGTGGTGAAGAGAATAGCAGAGCTGGGAACTAAGGACGGCAAACCCACTAAAACCATAACCGTCTCAGACTGTGGACAGTTGTAAACTTTTCTACGTTTGGCAAACTTCTGTTCATGTTGGAAATAATGTTCCCTGAACTTTTGTGTAAGAGATCTTGTACATGCGATGGTTTTATTTTTGTCCTGCTTGTATAAGACCGCATTAGTTGACAGTAAAATGTACCTAGTACCTACCTTTCCTAAGAGTTTATAAGAATAATAATCTTTCTTGAGAATTGATAAGAAAATCGTACGTTCTGTCCGGTGGACGAACAGATTGTTCGAGGTAAAATTAATTCTGTTAAAGGTTAATATGAAAATCGATCTATAGCCTATCTGTATATTCATAATTGCTTATTCGTTGTGATTAATTATCTATATATAGAGATACCAATATATGGGCTATGTATAGGCCTGTCACGATAACAAATTTTGCTGGACGATAAATTGTCCAAGAAATTATTGCGATAAACGATAATATTGTCGATCTGAGACCATTTACATCTAATATAATGATAATGGCATAATAATGCAGGTATTAAATAAATAAATTTATTCCTTAAATAATTCCTAAAAAGCTGACAGTTCTTCGCAATCTCACACATCTATTATCAATGAAGCTGACTGCACAATTAATCTTTCATAATATCCACACTTTGTTTGTTATAATTAGAGGATTTGCCAGCATACAGAATTCAGCACAGAACAAAAAGTCCGTTTTGAGCGGTGAGGGGAGTCTATCTTAAATGCTTCTGATTGGCCATAGCGTTCAAGAAATCAACACGTATGTCTGTGATTGGCTACATCGCTCAACGCTGCAAAACTCTGGCCTGTAAATCGTTTATATATTGTTTTAGTTGTTCTTGTAGAATAAAAATCTATTAGTTTTTATATGTTTTATTAATAGATATTTCTAGTTTGCGGGAGTCCCGCGAATCGTTTTATTCTCCCGCAACCCGCACACACGAGTGAGTGCATTACCGCCTGCGCTCGCACTCGGCCATCAAATCTAGTGCCGCGCCGCACTCTATTGCATTGGGAGTGCACGTCTCTAGATCAAGGGCCCGGCCCGGGTCAAGTTCGGGCTCGGGAAGATAATCTAAGCTCTAGTTCACGCTAAGTAACCGAGAGTTGTCATCCAGTCTCTTTGGTAGAGAGAGGAGAGAGAGACGAGGAAAACAAACAAGCATGCAAATGGAAATTATCGCGGCCGGAAAAATTATCGAGCTCATTTTTTTTTTTATCGTGCGATTAATTGATTTATCGACTATCGCGACAGGCCTAGCTATGTATTCCCTTTTTAGGTGATTTAAAATATGTATGCAATACTCGATCATAACCATGATTAATTAATTATATATATATTCCCTTCTTTGAGCTAATTCGCTACAGAATCTTGCCTGGAATTCGGGCCGGTTAACTCTCACGTTATCTTAAGACCCCGGTCTGGATATGTGCCCAAGGTTCCTACCACTCCCTTTTGGGACCAGGTGGTGAACCTGCAAGCGCTGCCCCCGGAGGAGGCAGACCCAGCCCTGGCTTGTTTCTGTCCCGTCCGCTCCTTGCGGTTATATGTGGACAGAACGCAAAGCCTCAGGACCTCAGACCAGCTCTTTGTCTGTTACGGAGGCCAGCAGAAGGGAAAGGCTGTCTACAAGCAGAGGATGGCCCACTGGATAGTGGATGCCATCATTTTGTCGTATCAATAACAAGATGCACCTTGCCCCCCTGGATTGCGAGCCCACTCCACTCACAACAGCAGTGACTTCCCTGGCCTATGCCCTGTCCTACCTCTGACTCAATAATGTGGGGGGATCAGGAGGCTTTTCTCATGAACCTGTAGCCCAATGACAATGACTGAATGCCCTGAACTTTATTAGAAACTGAGAGGGGGAGAAAGTTTATATGATTTATGATACAGTTATCATGAACAGTCTGCATTTAAAATTAAGAAAAACAAGCTTCTATACTAACCTAATAAAATTAGACACAACTCTGTCCAGACACGAACTATGTTCTTGCACTGAAGTATGTTGGTTGTCTTTACGTAAGAATAATAGTGTTTCATATAATCTAGATTATAATGGAATAAATAGCATTCAATACAAAATGAATGTCTTTTATATGTCTAATATAAGTTTTTATGTGAAAAAATTTTTTACTTCACCACGTGACAGCAGCAAGCAGGCTCCTGATTGGTTAACGTGGCGCGAACTGACGCCAAAGTTCAGATTTTTAACTCGGGCGTCAGATGCGAATTTGCGAATTCGCATCAAACGCCTGAATGCACCAAATAAAATCATTCACGTTTACCGCGCCGCACTAAACGCTGGATCTCTTAAAGGATTAGTTCACTTTTTAAAAAACTTTTGCTGATAATTTACTCACCCCCATGTCATCCAAGATGTCCATGTCTTTCTTTCTTCAGTCGAAAAGAAATTAAGGTTTTTGATGAAAACATTCCAGGCTTTTTCTCCATATAATGGACTTCAATGGGAATCAGACGGTTCAAAGTCCAAATGAGCGTTTCAGTGCAGCTTCAAAAGGCTTTAAACGACACCAGACGATGAATAAGGGTCTTATCTAGCGAAACGATCGGTCATTTCAAAAATAAATAAAAAAGTTTAAGTTTTATAAGCACAAATGCTCGCCTTGCTCTGTTCTGTGATGCACGTTCGTGACTCTCCTGTTTGAACTTGTCCATCAAAATGAACTAATTTTTTTTAGTCATTTCGTTCGTTGAACGAGTTCAAACAGGAGAGTCACGAACGTGCATCACAGAACAGAGCAAGGCGAGCGTTTGTGCTTATAAAACTTAAAGTTTTGTATTTATTTTTGAAATGAGTGATCGTTTCGCTAGATAAGACCCTTATTCATCGTCTGGTGTCGTTTAAAGCCCTTTGAAGCTGCACTGAAACTGTCATTTGGTCCTTGGACCGTTTGGTACCCAATGAAGTCCATTATATGGGGAAAAATCCTAGAATGTTTTCATCAAAAACCTTAATTTCTTTTCGACTGAAGAAAGAAAGACATGGACATCTTGGATAGGGCTGAACGATTAATTGCATTTGCGATAATATCGCGATATGATGAAATGCGATTTTGTAACCGCAAAAGCTGCGATTACACTGGTCACGTGACACGCGAGAGAAAAGCAGCCTGCAGATCAAGCATCAACTTGGCACGCTACGCATAGGTCTGGCATACCTATCTGTATGCCAGATAGGAAATCTGATAGGAAAGGAAAACTTAGAGTGAAGAACAGTTTAATTTTTATGTATGTGATATTGTGTTATTTATTCTCTCTCCAACAATTCTGGATCGATTCAGAGAATTTCAGAATCCAGTCTGAGTTTAGTTTTTAAACAGATGCGTGATGACGCTGCGCGTGCTTTAGAAACAACCGTATTCTGCTTGCTTCTAATTTCTCTCTCTCTCTCACACGCGCACACACACACACGACACCGCTCGAACCTTCCGAAAAATACGCTTTCATAAAGTTCGGGGTTTAAGCGAATTACAGGGACAGTCGCGGGCTTCATTGCACAGGTTTTGCCGCTTTGATGTTACTCTTGCAGTGCGCGGTCTTGGCCGCCGGAATTTTCCTTACAAATGCTCCACAAAGGCATTATTTATGTCTTTTGGAATGCAGTTGGCTTATATATTAAAAATATGAAAATCACTGAGAAAGTTCAGTGTGTTTATCATGGAGGTGCAGGACAATAAAGGTGTTAATCACCCATCTTTCATACCGAGAGAGTCAGATAGCCAGCCTGATTTTATCTTAAAGAGCAGGCAATGTTCCTTTCTGGATTAATCTGTGTCCAAATGTAGGCCCTATCTTATTCAATTATAAATATTGTAATGCATTTAAAGGTTTTTCATAAAATAAAAAAAGTTTAATTGAAGTGTTAAATCCAATTGTTTCAACTGGTTTTGTAGAGTTTTAGAATGTTTGAACAGTGTGTATGATTGTCAACAATCTGGCATTATATATTATCTGGCATATCTAAACATGAACTGTTGACGAAACATGTTCATGCCAACTAGAAACGAACGCGAGAGATCAGCAGATACAGAGCGCTTTTATCCGCGAACAAACTCGTTTTATTGTAAGATGAATTCAACAAGGCATTATTTTTCTTTGAAGCAACAAAGGCAAAATAATTTGTTACAGTTGTTTTTTGTAATTGGTGTGGATGACACGCAGCGACATACAGTATTATCAGCTGTATGATGTGTTTCTACCCTGAAATGTTTCATTTCGAGAGAGACCAGGCGTGCGCAGTGAGGGAGACATAAGAAACTAAAAAGAGATCCAGCGCGTCTGCAAGAGAGAAGCAAAGAAAAACGCCTCTTAATTTATGTTGCTTTACACTATTTTCATTTTGCACTGATTTCATTATACACAGCAAAGCTGCAATTTCTTTGGCAATACAAATTTAAAATGTCGCAAGAATAAGAATTTGTATTTCCCATTTTGCATCGCAAAGGGAATAAACACTAAACTCGATGCAAACCTGTTTTAAATAAAAAAAACTGTCCCAACACTTTATTTAAACCTTGAAATGTACGATGGGGTTTTAAAAACTGAATTAATTTTAGTGTTCTTATACATTTTTATTGGTTATTGTTAGAAATGGAAATGAAATGGTCCAAACGAAAAGTGCCCCAAATCTTGGTCCTTTATTATGAACAGATAATACAATACACCAGCGCTGGTTGGAGTAGAAGCTCAACCCAATATCCTTTGTCGAGGGTTTATATAGTGAAAGTCTTAAACAAAAGAATACAAGTCTAACCAATAAAATCAAACATTACATCATAGATATCATATAGACGTTATATAACAGCTTCTTAATATGGGCAATATCCTGTTAGATTTCCACAGGATCCTTAGGATCCTAGGAGCTTTTCAAACACACAATGTATGGAAGTGGAACGAACATAGAGAGAGAAAAAGAGAGAGAAAGAGAAAGGAGGGGTGAGCAACTTCTATTAATGAATACCAGATGTTCAACATACACACAAAAGGAAAGAAGAATGTGCAGACGTGGCAGTTATGCTGTCTAGAATAAAGAAATGCACATAGACTGTTATATTGTATGCTGAAGGAGAAAGATATTTCTAACAATGGCCACTTTGATAAGATGATTATAATAGAATTATCATATCACATACGTTTCAGCATACTCCTTCTAGTACAATAATACATGAGATATTCTTCAATCAAACATTTCCTTCAAAATCACTAATACTTAACAGTTCTATTCATCAAAGCATATTTGCGAAAATACAACAGTATTCATAGCACGATGAATCTTAATGGATTCAGTTATAATTATTGCTAATCTCAATCAGCAATCTCGTTCTTCGTCTGCTTCTCTTCCTCGTTCTCCTTTTGATCACCACTTCCGCATAGGCTTATGCGTTCCCCTGGGATGGAGCTGGTTTCACTCGGCTAGCATGGATCCACTGTGGCTGGAGATCAGTCAGAACACCTGTCCTCGTCACAGCGATAACCGTGGATGGTCCTAAGTAGTTCGGCTCACCGAGTTTCGTGGGCTTCAGACACCTTATCAGCACCTGCTGTCCTGGAACAAAAGGATGAGTCGGCTTTTCTGAAGGAAGAGGGAGAGAGAGAGAGACATCACCATTTATGCCATTCAACGTTCTAACTAGGGAATCCACGTAGTCCGCGATGATCACTTCCGTGTCACCTGTGGAGAGATTGCCAGCGCGACCTCTGACCCAAGGGGTCGGGAAAGGTCTACCCATCAGAATTTCAAATGGAGACATTTTTGTGGTTGCTGATGGAGACATTCTCATTTCCGTCAGTACGGCAGGCAGCAAATCAACCCAATTTCTGCCCGTATCTAAACACGCCTTATTCAGACGTTCTTTTATCGTCTTATTCGTCCGTTCCACATTCCCGGAGGATTGTGGCGAAAAGGGAATATGGAAGTGCCAATTAATATTAAGTTCTTTGGCCAATAATTGTGTGACTTTTGAAGCAAACGGAGTTCCATTATCACTTGCGATAACGGTTGGAATACCGAAGCGCGGTATAATTTCTTTTGCAAGAACCTTTACAACCGTCTGCGCGTTTTCTTTACCACACGGAAAAGCTTCTGGCCACTTCGAAAATCGATCAACAATCACGAGCAAATATTTGTGATTTCCACATGGAGGCATGTGTGTAAAATCGATCTGTAAATATTGAAAAGGAAGCTCAGGATGAGGTAAAGCGTCATGGCGGGTTGCCTTGTGCCTGTTTGTTTGTGCACACACTAAGCAAGCATCCAATATCAACAAAGTATTCTTCCGAACATTTGCTATGCAGTATGATTGATTCAAATTTTGGATCACTTTTTCTTTTGACACATGTGATACCCCGTGATAATGCCTGCACAGCATTACAACGGTGGATGCTGGTAGAGCGATTCTACCCTGCTTGTCTCTTAGAATACCAGCTTGATCTGGTTTTACTTAATTCGCGGCCCAATGAATCAGGTCGGCTTGCGTAGGATTAGCTTGTAGTACTTTAATGTCCAAATCATTGATTAGCGACGAATTCATCATAGGCACCTCGGTGCTCTGTTCACTTACATATGGACTAAGTATTACTTCTTTAGCAGCCCATTTCGCGACCTCATCTGCAACCCTGTTTCCCTTAGCCTCATCTGATTCACCTGTTTTATGACCAGGTACTTTAATGACAGCAAGTTTCGATGGTTGCTGTGCTGCACTGATGAGCTCGGCCACGATATTGTGATGTGAAATTGGTTTTCCGTCGGAGGTTTTGAAATTTCTTTCTTCCCACAATTTAGCAAAATCATGGACAACGCCGTACGCGTATTTGGAGTCAGTGTATATATTGATGCACTGACCTTTTGCCAATTGACAAGCTCTCGTTAGAGCAATTAATTCTGCTACTTGCGCTGATTTATATGGCAACGAATATGCCTCAATTACACGATCAGGTAATTCAACAATAGCATATCCACACAAGTATAAATTGTCATTTGGCTTGAAACAGGATCCGTCTATATACCAATTATCTCCCTCCTCCAGGACAGATGTAGACACATCTGGCCTGCAGGCAGTTGAAGTTTGGAGTCTGGTCAGGCAGTCGTGGTCATCACTCTCAAATTCACCATCCGTCAACAACCTGTGCAGATGTACAGTAGGGCCATGAATAACAGAAGTTACTTTCAATGTTAAATTATCAGTTGCTAATAATATAGCCTCATAGCCAGAACGGCGTTGAGCAGACATGTGTTGAGTAGAGATATTTTGCATAATCGTTCCCACTTGGTGTGATGTGTGAACTGTGAGTGGATGTGATAAAACAACCCTTTCAGCATCCTGTACCATGATCGCTGCAGCAGCCACTGCACGTAAACAGGCCGGGAGTCCCCGAGCCACTGCATCAAGAGTTTTAGACAAATAAGCTACTGGACGGAAAGTACCCCCATGCTCTTGGGCTAGGATTCCCGCGGCGGTGCCCCCACTTTCGTGCACGTACAGATGGAAATCTCGTTTGTAACATGGGAGGCCGAGGGCGGGAGGCCTTAACAGAGAGGATTTCAAATGTCTGAACGCTTGGTCCATTTCACTTGTCCATGTAATGTCCTCTTTGTCATCCAGCGTAGCGTCTCGCAGGATTTTGTCATACATGGAACAATTCGGCACCCATAATCGACAGTAATTGACCAGTCCCAGAAAGCTTTGCATTTGCTTCCGTGTCGAAGGGTGCTTGAACGAAGCGATGGCTTTGACTCTGTCCGCCGACAGGCGAACTTGGCCTTGTGACAGTTCATGGCCGAGGTAATTGACTTTCCTCTGCACCCACTGCAGTTTCTCTTTAGATGCCTTGAAACCAGCCTCTGCTAAAACGTTGCAGACAATTGTAGTGGCAGCAGCACACATGTCCGCAGAGGTACCAGTGACGAGAATGTGATCAGCATATTGGAGCAGACAGGTGTCAGGAGGGAGTCTGACATCCTTCAGCGTTGCGTGCACTACAGCGGAGAAAACGGCCGGAGAATCTCTGAAGCCTTGTCCACATGTATTGGCAATTCTGAAAACAAAAAGCAAAGTGGCTGAGTTTGTTGGTCAACAGGAATGCTGAAGAAGGCGGAACATAAATCAATAACAGAAAAGAATGCATGTTCCAAAGGGATAGAATTAATAATAGTCTGTACATCTGGCACAATAGGAGCAAGTGGTTTTATCAAATCATTAATTTTTCTCAAATCTTGCGTTAAGCGCCAAGAACCATTTGCTTTCCTGATCGGATTAATTGGTGTGTTATAAGGTGAATGAGTGGGGACCAGAATGCCTTGGGCCAGAAACTGATCAATGAGACCTCGAATTCCCTCCTCTTTTTCCTTTGAAAGCGGGTATTGTTTTTGAAACACAGGCCTATTCGTTGTCAAAGTGGCCACATAAGGTTGAATGTCAAGTAGGCCTACGTCATCCTTATGCGCCGCCCACAGTTTCGGGTTTACCAGTTTCGGGTTTACCCCAGCAACTTCCTGTCCGAGCTCAGTTGCAGACACATCCTCGAAGGGAGCACTTCCTGTGTCGGTTGTAAGAGAAAAGGCTGATGGAAACATAAGTTGCAAAGAGTCAGAGTCAAATTCCAATTTAACACCCATCTTGTGCATTAAATCTCTACCTAACAAACAGAATGGAGAATCAGGAATTATTGCAAACTCATGCATTTTGAACAATGATGGTGCATCATTAGAAGTAACCGGTAAAGTTGGTGTCAAATTACAAACCACTGGAACATTGTCTATTCCTATAGAATTTAATTTTCTACCCGTGACGGGGCCCACATAGACATTAGAAGACAGCGAGGAGATGGAGGCGCCACTGTCAATTAAAAAAACATATGGTTTGCGGTCAACATTCAATTCAATAAAGGGCAAAACATTTGACTTGTTTGCATAACTCATTGAAATCTGTGAAAAGTTATCAGATAGAAAATCCCCATCTTCCTGGCACAGTCATTGCTGTGTCCATGAAGTCGGGTACATCGGCCTCTGTCGTGCAGAGGGAGTAAGGGAGGGAGGGGGTTTTGGCATCGGGCCATCAGAGCGCCTGAACATCTGTTTATCATTATTTCGCTGAAATCTCTCAGCTCTTTTCTTACAAAAGCGTTGTGTGTGTCCGCGACACCCACAGAAAAAACACTTTACGTCCCTTCTGTCATTGGGTGGCGGGCGATTTTGGACAGCGGAACTAACTTGAAACATTGCGGGAACTTTTCCTCTGGAGTGGTCAAATGCCTCAGCAGACGAAAGTTCACGCAAGCGTCTTCCCAAGTCATCAACAGAAATGTTACTAATGTTGGTGGTAGTGATTCGAATCATTTGTGCAGTCTCATCGTGCATGTTATTCAAAAACGTTGTCACAAACAGTAAATTATTATCATCAACAGGGTACAGTCTATTTTTTCTTGGTTCAGAAAGAGTTGGAATACACTCATATTTTGGAGGTAGGGTTTTGTTCTCTGCAACAGACGGCGGAATAACATTTTGTTCCACAGACTGTGAGAATCGTTTTCCGTCTTCCTTAAGCGGTGATAACCGCCCACCCTCCAACAGAGAATTTCTGTCTGTCTCGGCCGGAGAAGAAAGGACGGCAGAAACTACACTCTCTCTCACAGCCAATTCAGTTTTTGAAATCACATTGTTACTCATATTGTCAACTCTTCGTGGACCTTTGTTCCAATAGCATTGCATTTCCTTCCAGACTTTATAAGACTGTTTCATGTAAGAATAATCCCAATCAGGGTCGCCCCAATTTCCAAAAATCATGTCTTTCGCAGCGAGCATGTCATTTTCTTTAAATGAACCGTCTCGAGGAAACGGATCTAATTGTGTTTTGCCAGTTGACCAGCCAGCTAAATTTGACAAATATGGCTCCGTAAAAAATGCTTGATTATTTCTAATCATAAAGTCTTTCGGAGATTCATCTTGTAACGGTGGACTAATTTTATTCCCCATTATCAATACAAAAATTTCTCCGTAATGCAACTTAAACAAATAAGAGTATGGCCAAATAGAAAACAAAGAAAAACATGCAGTTTAGGATTAATTGTGTTAGTAAATTGGCCAATAAAGAGAAAAGGAAATATATATATAAAAACGAAAAGAAGAAAAAAGAGAAATAAAAATAAAAAATAAAAAGAGAGAAGAAAAAAAATAAATAAAAAATTAAAGTATGTATTATCTATCCATAACCAGGACCAAAGATAAAACGAAATATAATTTGCAAGAGAAAAACCGAATATCTCGTGTCAAATCTATATTTCCAAACGGAGGAAAGTGATCAGTTTTCCTACCGTTCTTCCCGCGTTCGATCACAAACACGAGGATAACGTCCCGTATTTATTTATACGACGGACAAACGTCCCGCATTTATTCATGCGACGGACAGGCGTCCCGCACATACGACGGACAGGCGTCCCGCAGGTACGACGGACAAGCGTCCCGCATATACGACGGACAGGCGTCCCGCATATACGACGGACAAACAAACAAATTTCACCAAATATGGTGAAAATCACGGCACTATAGGTAAACTTTTCTCAGCAGACAGGAAGAATCAACCTTTTCTTTTGTAAAAAAAATTTTTTAATTCTTACCTGTCTGGAGAAATCCCGGACGAGCAACCAAATTGTTAGAAATGGAAATGAAATGGTCCAAACGAAAAGTGCCCCAAATCTTGGTCCTTTATTATGAACAGATAATACAATACACCAGCGCTGGTTGGAGTAGAAGCTCAACCCAATATCCTTTGTCGAGGGTTTATATAGTGAAAGTCTTAAACAAAAGAATACAAGTCTAACCAATAAAATCAAACATTACATCATAGATATCATATAGACGTTATATAACAGCTTCTTAATATGGGCAATATCCTGTTAGATTTCCACAGGATCCTTAGGATCCTAGGAGCTTTTCAAACACACAATGTATGGAAGTGGAACGAACATAGAGAGAGAAAAAGAGAGAGAAAGAGAAAGGAGGGGTGAGCAACTTCTATTAATGAATACCAGATGTTCAACATACACACAAAAGGAAAGAAGAATGTGCAGACGTGGCAGTTATGCTGTCTAGAATAAAGAAATGCACATAGACTGTTATATTGTATGCTGAAGGAGAAAGATATTTCTAACAGTTATCATATTGAAAGCAATACTATTTAGTTAGGAGTCTAGTTGTATGTTGTTACACTGCACTTCTGAGCATTCTCCTTGTTTCAATTTCTTTTGGTTCTTGGATTTTTGCCTGTTTCTTGGATTCCCTTTATGTCTTTGACCCCTGCCTGTTTGTTTGTTTGTTTGTTTGTTTGTTTGGACTGCCTTCCTGTGCTTGACCCTTTACCTGTGTTTGACTACGATTCTGGATTACTCTAATAAACTGCATTTGGATCCTCAACCTTTGTGTTTCAGAGCAGTACGTAACGAACAAACAAACTGTCAGGGTTCTGTCACTTCTGTCTAGTCTATTTATTGGTTTTGTGACAGAGCCCTGACACTCCTGTTTTGTCTTGTCTGTGTGCCTTGTTTCATGTGCTTTAATGTCTGGTTTTGTGGAGCACATGGCTGGTGATTTGTTTTACTGGCCATGTGCTTGTGTTTTAGTCATGTTTGGTGTGAGCACATGGCTTTTCATGTATGTTTCCTTGTGCCATGTGCTCTCCTGTCCATTGTCTAACACCGCCCATCTTGTTACGTGATTATTGATTAATTTGCCCCACCTGTCCTCCCTCGTTACCTGCTTTGTTTGCTCTCCCTATTTATTCTCCTTGTGTCTTCAGTTCTGTGCTGGTTCGTCGTGTGCAAGTCCAAGTCCGTCTTGTTTTACCTAGTGATGGGCAGATCGAGGCTTCGTGAAGCAATGAAACAGTCGAAGCAAATGTGCCATTTTGTTTCGAGGCTTCGAATCAATCCGAAACCCGTCTCCACGGTGACACCTAGTGGTCACTTGCAGGTGTTGATCTGAAACAACCTTTACAAAGAGCTAATAAAAAAATGTGTTTTTTTTTATTTTTTTATTATTGTATTTTTGTGATATATGAAGCTTGTAACCTGTAGTCTCTTCACATTGCATAACGTGATTTTGGTCATGAAAAATGAATATTAATAAAAATAAATCAAGCCACAATGTCTCCCTTTCTTATAGATTTTTATTCAAAAATATTAATTTCTCTGCTGTTGAAGGACTCAGCCTACTTCTTTTTTTACAGATAATTTCTCCAGCCTTTGAAAAAATTCTCTCACAAGGGACAGTTGTTGCTGGCATACAAAGATATTTTTTAGCTAGGACATACAAATGAGGAAAGATTACTGCTCTCTCTTTCCAGTAAGTTAGAGGATCATGAGTTCTGGGCAAAAACGCATCGCTGAGGTATTTTTTCACTTCCACTGTGGCATCAGCTGTAGGATTGTGTATCATCTGGGTCTCACGGATACGATTGTCAAAATGTTCCCATAAACTGTCTTGTGTTTCAACTGGTGTTGATGATGATGGGCCTGATGTTGACATTTGTGGTTCTGAATTAAAAGAAAACGGCAATTAGTAACAAATCATAAAACAATGCATACCTTGCTTAGATGGCCCAGCAGTGTCAGTAGCAGGCCTTGGTACAGGGGGAACACTACCATCCTCTGTACCCTGCAGAATGGCAGGATGAATGCTCCTCAAATGGCGCATCATGGATGATGTATTGTTGCAGTAGGCTATCTGCCGATCACAATACACACATCTCACTTTATTTGGGGTTTCCAAATGGAAATGCTCCCACACCACAGATGTACGGCATCTCTTCTGTGGAGCCTCCATTTCTATCTATCTATCTATCTATCTATCTATCTATCTATCTATCTATCTATCTATTTTATATGTAGCCTATCTAATAATCTATATGTATCTGTAATATATGTATCTATCTATTAATCTATATATATATATATATATATATATATATATATATATATATATATATATATATATATATATATATTTCTATCAATGCATCTATTAATGTGTCACTATATGTACTCTGTGTGTCTCGAAGTCAATGTGTAAATGTAAATTAAATCCTAAATATAGCTAAACAAATCGCACTATAAATGTCACTATATCACCAAAAATCCGCTATCTCAAAACCAAACTCCTCTCACAAAAACCCACGGTATGAAAATGCGTTGACAAAACTTTTATACTGTGTGATTGTGTGATTTGTTCCCGAACCGACCAATCAATGAAACCCTGATTCGGCGGAGCACTCCACCTGATGAAACACTTAGACGCTTCATTTAGCCGTTGTCACGTGACGTGGGTGTTTTGAATCACGCTTCGGATCAGTGTTTCGAATCATCTTTGCTTCGGGATCTCGCAAAGCTTCGGAACGTCTGTTTCGCGCCAGCCATCCTTAGTTTTACCCTTGGGGTAGTTTTTGTTTGTATTTTATTATTATTATTATTATTATTATTGTTAAATAAAAGCCCTTGTTTCCTGCACTTGAGTCCTTGTCTCATCTCCTCAACCTCAAACCCTGACACAAACAGGCAGGGGTCAGAGGCAAAAAGGGAATCCAAGAAACATAACAGGCAAAAATCCAATTTAGTGAAATGTTTGATGGTGTGAATTGTTTCAAAATTGAATGTAAACACAAACAATGTAAAAGAAACAAAGCCCATCAATTATTCATATACTGTATGAAATGCCTCATGTTTATTTAATAAAGCGTAGATCACTATCAAATTTGGATAACAATAAGGTTAACACTTTTCAATAAGGTACATTAGTTAATGTATTAACTAACATGATCTAACCATGATCAATCCAATTGTTACTTTATTTGTTAATCTTTGTTAACGTTAGTTAATAAATTAGAGCTGTTCGTTGTTAGTTCACAATGCATTAAGTAATGTTAACAAGATTTTAATAAAGTATTAGTAAATGTTGAAATTAACATGAACAAAGATTAAGAAATGCTGTATACTTGCGGTTCATTATTAATTCATGTTAACTAATATAGTTAACTAATGTTAACTATTGAACCTTATTGTAAAGTTTTACCCCAATAACATACGTCGGATACTTTTGTTTTGTGTACTTGTACAATACAGCAAAAGAGGCAGTGACCATGTATAACCATCAAATTTATAAATTAAACATTAAACATCTGAATTAAACATTACATAGATTTGTGTTGATGGACATGTGCAGAGCTGAAGAGTTGTTATAGGCTAATCAACTTTTATATTAAAAACGCATTCCAGAATAGACTGGTGTCAGGTACTCTTTGGTTAAAGGGATCTTGTCCAGATCTTGTCCAAAGACATTTCCAATTCCTTTTTGCATGACTAGGTGGAAAGAGGCAGATCATAGCAGCTCTATAAACAGCAACATACATGAAAGTTAATAAATGAGGATGTACATTGATTAAAAACGTAAAGATTACATTAGAAAACTGCTCACTTGCTGAAATATCCATTTGATCTTATTTTGTTTTCTTGGCATAGCCATGCAAATCTTTATTGGATTATTATGGGATCTCCTAATGCTTTCAGAATCTTTACTTTTTTTATTTTTATTTTTTTTATAATTTTGTTTCTGTATTTTTAAAATGAACATTTTAATGACAGTATATGTATTGAACTTAAAAAAAAAATTATATGTCTGGTATAATAAAACCCTATCTGTTTCAACTATAAGTGAAATTCCTATTTTCAAACAAAGCAGTGTAAAAACAGTGTTCACATTTTCACAGGCTCTATACTCTTCATCACAGTTTAACCCCAAAAAACTCACACGCCCTTATAAATGCCAACATAACAACATTAAAAACCAACAGGTCTATCTTTATTAATCAGATGCCAAAACATTAATTTCAGCATTTACTCTCCTCTCAGAGACTGAAGCAAAGCATGCTGGGAACTACAAATCTGATCAACTGATTTAGTTTGAGTTCTGCTGAACATTATTAAGTTCCCATAACTTTTCTCTATTAAGTGCAACGAACTTTTAGTAATATTCTAGTGAAAATAACTCGTTTCATTTAATAAATGTATGTATCCTGTTTTGTATGTAAATTTCAATGCATGTTTATGTTTTGTAATGTGTGAACAGGACTTTTATTTTGGTGTAGGTATGTGACATCATAAGTATGCGCCATGCTCCTTCGTCTGTGATTTGGCTGAAGAAAGGTTTGTGTTTGCATGCGTTTTAAGTGTTTAAATCGATACAAAGTCTTTTTTTATAGCGTTTACAATTAATGTTAATAAATGAATTGTTACCGAATGTAACACAATAATGCTTTATCTAACAGTAACGAACGTTATTTCTGTGAGTAAAGCACATCCACACGTGAGTAACAGAAAAGATGCGTCTCATTTCGCGCCCTAGCTATAGTGTTTATGGTACACATGAACTCGGTCTCTGGTAAACTGACGGGAGAAGCGGAGCTTTTCGAAACTCCGAGTCAATTGAATCAATTGCTCTGCAATCGCAGAATGATTCCCTGTTTAGAGCCGATAGAGTCACCGACACCAACATGAGTAACTAATCTAATCTTTTTCTAAATACTAAATATAATTCGTATTTAATTAACTGCCTATACAATTAGTATTCTCTGTTAAGTTACTCTTGAATTCATTTGAAGTCTTGTTTTAGGTTAAGTGTTGCGAGTCAGGAAAGTTAGAGACTGCTGCCTTTTCGTGCTATCAGATGTTCCCACAACATTAACCATGGTTTTATAAAGTAAAAGTGGAGTAACCATGGTTTATTTTGTGTGTGTGGCAAATTACCATTTGTATTTATCACAAATACCAGTTTAAGGTTAGAGTAGCTAGACCATGGTTAATTTGTGGTAACCACGGTTTAATATAACCATGTTGTTGTTTTTTTTAAAGTGGTTTGTTGTTGGAATGAATAGCAATCATGGCAGATGCAATGTTCATTCTTGCCTATTTTGTGTGGAAAGTGCATTAAAAGGCAAATGTATTGAGGATACATTAGATCACGGCTCTTCAACTCCTGGACAAACGCTGTCCTGCTGACTCCAAATTAAACACCCCAAAATATGCTAATAATCACTGTATTCAGAATTAAGTGTTTAATGAGGATTGGAATTAAGTCAATACCCAATAGTTTTTTTTTTTGAGTAAATTTTACCATCCCATTCGTTGCCAACATTATCCAAGCTTTTTTATACATTCACCACTCCAGGTTCAGTCGCAAGCTGTTTTAACATTTCATTCTTTAAACTTACTAGTATTTCATTTTCATTATTTATTATTTTTTGCTGCTAGTACTAGTTCTTATTTTGTTTAGACACTGGTAATTATTCCAACTGTGACTAATAGAATCAAGACCGTTTTATTTTTATTTTTGACCAAAATAATTATTATGACCAAAATAAAATTATCACAATAATTCATTTATTTTTGTCAGAATATGCCAAACACTTGCCAAACAGGTGAACATTTCACAAATCTAAGGTAGAACATTCAAAACATTTTTAAATTATTTACACGTTTTCAGTAATTGTTCCTGACAAAATAATTGTCATAATAGAAAAAAATAAATAAACATTTGACAGTAGTAGAGTGTTGAGTTTGGATGCAGATATACATTTGTTCATTAACAAAAACATTAACATCTGTCAAAATTATATGGTAAAATGTAAAATATTCTGAATGTTTGAGTTTTATTGAAATGAACCATAGGTCATCTATAGTAGCCTACATTAGACATGATGACCACAGTTAAAACCACGCATACAGCACATCAACAACATGGTAAAATGTAACTATATGGTTTCTGTGGTATTTGTATGGAAAAACAGTAGCCTAAATAGGCTACATTAAGTATAAATGCACAAACTCTAGCTATAGCTTAATCACAAACATACTGTAATTATATTCTATTACTCATTTCATGCATGTTTAAATTAGTGATATGAATATCCCACATTTCTGCCACAATACCATGGGTGCAGTTTGTGTCACTACAGTAAATCCATGGTAAATGACGGCGATTTATGATCCGTTCCACTTTTGGCACATAAACATTATTGAACATTTATCAAAATCTTTATCTAGTTTTATCGAGGAAAATTATATCACGATAATTATCATTATCGTTTTATTGCCCAGCCCTAAAAATAAAAAACAAAAAGTCATACGGGGGATTTTTTGCATTTATACCTTGAATTTTTCAGGGAATTTGAATACATTTTACGGCATTTTTTTTTTTTTTTTTTGGCATTTAAATCCCGACCCTGTTGACTTCTGTACAGATGCGTCAGAAGTTTTCAGCCATTAAAAGTCAGTGTTAGGGATGCAACGGTATCAAAATTTCATATCACAATTAAAGTGATCAAAATTATCACGATCATCAATATTATCACGGTTTTGTTAGAATGAGCTGAAAATTTTCAAAAAGAAATGATGCACTGAAAACATTTCAACAAGCTTTATATTTGAAAATAAAAAATAAATAAAAAATTAGCTAAATAAAATTAGCAGCTCTTATGCACTTTTTTAAAGCAAGATTCTCTTCTGTGGCTTTTCCTTCCTTAAAATGACAGTCGTCAATAGCAACGCATTAGCATATAACATACCTAGCGCACACCTGTCTCTTGCATCACCGCGGACGCGCTCGCTCGCTTCATTCAAATGCAACTTGCCGTCTTGTGTCAGTTTTTTTATTGTATTGAAGATTTAGTATCCATACTACTATAATTTTTGTTGTAGAGATCATCTTGTCTGGACGATTGTTTTGTACACTGTAAAAAATAAACGGGTAAGATTTTAAAACATTAAAAGCAATTCAATATTTCATATCCTCGTAATTATTTAAGTGGTAAAAGAAGTGTAATAAGTGTACAATGATTATACATTACCCCTTAACTGTCAGCATTAATAGTCTTGTCTGAACTTGTTCGTTCGTCTTGGCTCAAAGACACTTGCTGCAAACTTTTCTTTGTGGAAGCTTCGCGTTAATTACAAGTGAGATAATAAAAAATGTAAACACAAAACAATATTTTCTGTCCAATTATTTCCCCAACTTAGTTTTGATATTGAGGTCAAAGTTAACATACATTGTCCGCCATGTCTTCTCGTACACAAAAACAGCGTTGCGTTCTGCGTCTGGGTCACGCTGGCCGGACAGGATTTACCGCAGGTTTTCAAAATCACGATAATCAAAATGATAATCATAGTACATTTGAAAACGATAAAACTAACCGCCAGGACATTTTATCGTGAAACCGGTTATGGGTTCATCCCTAGTCTGTGTTTCTTCTTCTTCTTTATATGTCCTTGTGCCTTGCTTTACTCCTGGAGATATCTGGGGTGTGATGAACTCAGATTACAGAGTTTTTCTGAACGTTTTCTCTGAACTCCGGGGCAGTTCTAGGCAAAAAAACTAAAACATGTGGGGCTTGAGCCCATCTTCACTGAGTGTGGTTTAGAGACAGATCCCTAGATGTGTATATCTCATGGAAATCAAAGAGTCTGAGGTTCTTCCAGCCGTACAAAATTATTTCCCAATCATAAACATGACTCGAGAGGCCGTTCTTGTCCAGTTTCCAACTGTGAAACTGGTATTTGCGCTACTTCTGATGGCACATAAAGGCAGCATGAGATGCACCCAGGTGTTTTTCTTTCCGTTAATTATTCTGATCTTAAACATGACAAATTGTCTGAACACACAGGAAAACTCCTGGTTCGGCTGAGATCCACGTGACGTACTCGTGTAAAGATGGCGTTGGTGAAAGAGGAGAGTGAAGACGTGGTGATTGTGAAAGACGAAGATGCTGTGGAACAAACAGGTTTGTTATTTGATCCTTATTCAAATCCTCCACACAAATGAATGATATTTTTGAATGTCACACAGGCTGTGTTCGATAAGACATTGCATTGTCACATACTCCTTCCCGATACGGGTATTGAAACGGCTGCTTCGTTTTAGTTTCTGCAGTGTGTGCTTGAGTTCAACATGTGCTTCTCTTGAAGAACTTGTAGAAGGGTAAAGCCTAGACTGTGTCTGAGTTTATTCCGGTAGTGGTCCGTATCATATCGTGCATTTGTTGAGATACTCCTCTGATGTGCTACAGCTTTCATTTTGCTGGCTTATATGTCTATCTTCAATTTATTCAATATTTTTACTGTTTAAAATGTAAATCTGTAATGTTGAAAGAGGGCTGTGTGATTAATCAAAATTGTAACAAAATTGCGATGCGAGTGTGTGATTGCTAAACCACAGAAAGCACGATTTTTCAGATCATGTTTTTCAATTCCACTCCGCTACTTTCTCTGTTTCTCACTGAACACATGTGCTAGATGGCCATCATTTACTGTTGCAGTCTCGCGCACCTTCAAAGGAATACATCTCGAGAGCTTTTTGACGTTGTTGTGTGAGAACCGGCCCTCAGTGTGCGATTTGAATGCGAGATGAAATCAGGGCAGGATAAGGACTTGGACAAAAAAAAAAAAAACAATATCCATGGTTTGGTAATATTCTGGATGCAGAAGAGATAATGTGTCATAGAGACAGGTATTTTGCCTGTCAAATAATCATTGCGGCAAAGCAAGAGCAGTGTTCATTCACACAGAATGTGTTTTTGCGGTGAGAAACCCGAGACGCGGGTCTAGAGATGCATTTTTAGTAGTTGGAACGGAGAACGTTGTGTCTCGTGACGAGATGCTGCAAAAGACGCGAGACATGATAATTCAGGCATTTGTACCCGTGTGGCCTGCTAATCTTAAAGTTTTATTTTTATAAGGATCGAGTACAAGTACCGATTTTTTTTTTCTGGTACTCACCAATACCGATTTCGATTCCTGTACTATTTAAAAAAAATAATAATAATAACAAGAAAAACACAGTTTACATATTATGAAAAAATAAATCATTCTTATGTGCGTCACAAATTTTCAAAGCACAAATTTCACAGTGTCCAATAACCTCCAAAGGGCATAATAAATATAATTTGTACTGCCTATCACACAAAGACTAAACTGCTCGATTCATATAGATTAGTTTTACCATCTCTTTATGAACAAGTGTAAAAGTGGTAATTTCTTAGTTGTCAGTGGAGGGACAGAAATCGCTCAGGGGTGTGTTTCCCGTACAGTGACCCAACTCACTGCTTCACTACCATAGTACATGCATCGTTGAAGAAAAACATATAGTTTCCCGAAACCGTAGTGTCGCAAATTGGTCGTTAAACAACGTTGGTTAATGATGTCACGCAGGCGTTGGAGAAATAACTACTTTTAATGAATCTGTTTGAGATCGAATTAATCCTAGATGTTTTGATATAAATAATAGACATGGCATCTGAGGACTAATTCTCATTTTTCTCACTTTTTTTTCTTTGCTTTTTTTCCATATTGAATCATAGGATTGTTCTTACGTACTAGAGCTCGTTCACACATGCGCACTAAAAACGACGCTTTAAATCGCTTGACAAACTAAAAGACGTAAATGACATTTGTATTCTAGATAAAAGACCCAGGTTGTACTGAGTGTCAGCTTGCTTATTTTGCTCAAGATAATGATTTATTGAGTCCACATGTCATGAAAATGAGAAACTCTGCTTCTAACCGCAGGTCGAGATCTGTCGCTCAAACACACAACTGTGTGATGCTGTTTGTGAATGTTCGTTAGAACGATGGTTTCGGGAAACACAGTCTCGTTGAACTGCTAATAACGACTGAACTTGCGACGATAGTTGGCTAACGATGCTTTTGGGAAACACATTTTTGTCTTCATTTGTGTTCCAAAGATGAATAAAAGTCTTGCGAGTTTTGAACGACATGATGGTGAGTAAATCATGACAGAATTTTTATTTTTGGGTGAACTATCAATTTAATGTGTTAAAAAGCATTAGAATAGCCCTGGCCAGGGCCAGTCGCGTTTCCCCGGTCACTGCCGGGGCTTGATCGGGCTCGTCAGGGCTTCCTCGGGGCCGACGGCCTGGGTTTCTGGCCCGCCGAATAATGTTTGAATGCCTTCTGTTTGTGATCCGATGTGGATTTTGATCACCATATAAGGCAGAAATATTTATACGCGATGCAAAACTATGCACATTAATCATTACCATAGTAAACATGGTAAATATGAACGCTTGAAGAAATCAGACAAATCATAAAGGCTATGACAATCATGTTTTTATTTTATCTGTCAGTAGCCTACATCTCGTCTCTTTATATAGGGATGTGCTCGAATATTTTAATCTGTAATTATTATTAAAAAAATAAAATACTACTCGAATTTAACTTTTTTTCTTTAAATTGTTTTTGCAGTTATAATTAAATGCACTGGGTGGCGCTGTGGAGCGTGTTTAACAAGTGGGTTGTATTTGATCACATAATGTCGTCGTCTGCCTCGCAAAGTCTGGAATTACTTAGATGAAAATGATATTACAAAATGGAATTTTTTGTACAAATTTATTAATGAAACTGAGTTATCATAATATCACCACCACAATAAGAAATCACATGAAATCCACACAGCCGTGGACTGAGGAAAGACCGTGTCCATCACGCACTCACGACTGCAGGCCAGCAGCTGTAGCCCGAGGGAACCGTGATCCGAGATCATATCTTTCTATAGCAAAATGATTTTGAGACATACAGGTCCTTCTCAAAAAATTAGCATATTGTGATAAAGTTCATTATTTTCCATAATGTAATGATAAAAATTAAACTTTCATGTATTTTAGATTCATTGCACACCAACTGAAATATTTCAGGTCTTTTATTGTTTTAATACTGATGATTTTGGCATACAGCTCATGAAAACCCAAAATTCCCATCTCAAATAATTAGCATATTTCATCCGACCAATAAAAGAAGTGTTTTTAATACAAACAAAAAAAAGTCAACCTTCAAATAATTATGTTCAGTTATGCACTCAATACTTGGTCGGGAATCCTTTTGCAGAAATGACTGCTTCAATGCGGCGTGGCATGGAGGCAATCAGCCTGTGGCACTGCTGAGGTGTTATGGAGGCCCAGGATGCTTCGATAGCGGCCTTAAGCTCATCCAGAGTGTTGGGTCTTGCGTCTCTCAACTTTCTCTTTACAATATCCCACAGATTCTCTATGGGGTTCAGGTCAGGAGAGTTGGCAGGCCAATTGAGCTCAGTAATACCATGGTCAGTAAACCATTTACCAGTGGTTTTGGCACTGTGAGCAGGTGCCAGGTCGTGCTGAAAAATGAAATCTTCATCTCCATAAAGCTTTTCAGCAGATGGAAGCATGAAGTGCTCCAAAATCTCCTGGTAGCTAGCTGCATTGACCCTGCCCTTGATAAAACACAGTGGACCAACACCAGCAGCTGACATGGCACCCCAGACCATCACTGACTGTGGGTACTTGACACTGGACTTCAGGCATTTTGGCATTTCCTTCTCCCCAGTCTTCCTCCAGACTCTGGCACCTTGATTTCCGAATGACATGCAAAATTTGCTTTCATACGAAAAAAGTACTTTGGACCACTGAGCAACAGTCCAGTGCTGCTTCTCTGTAGCCCAAGTCAGGCGCTTCTGCCGCTGTTTCTGGTTCAAAAGTGGCTTGACCTGGGGAATGCGGCACCTGTAGCCCATTTCCTGCACACGCCTGTGCACGGTGGCTCTGGATGTTTCTACTCCAGACTCAGTCCACTGCTTCCGCAGGTCCCCAAGGTCTGGAATCGGTCCTTCTCCACAATCTTCCTCAGGGTCCGGTCACCTCTTCTCGTTGTGCAGAGTTTTTTGCCACACTTTTTCCTTCCCACAGACTTCCCACTGAGGTGCCTTTATACAGCACTCTGGGAACAGCCTATTTGTTCAGAAATTTCTTTCTGTGTCTTACCCTCTTGCTTGAGGGTGTCAATGATGGCCTTCTGGACAGCAGTCAGGTCGGCAGTCTTACCCATGATTGCGGTTTTGAGTAATGAAACAGGCTGAGAGTTTTTAAAAGCCTCAGGAATCTTTTGCAGGTGTTTAGAATTAATTAGTTGATTCAGATGATTAGGTTAATAGCTCGTTTAGAGACCCTTTTCATAATATGCTAATTTTTTTAGACTTTTTGAGAGGAATTTTGGGTTTTCATGAGCTGTATGCCAAAATCATCAGTATTAAAACAATAAAAGACCTGAAATATTTCAGTTGGTGTGCAATGAATCTAAAATATATGAAAGTTTAATTTTTATCATTACATTATGGAAAATATTGAACTTTAACACAATATGCTAATTTTTTGAGAAGGACCTGTATGCCTCCTTTAAGTTTTGTTGAGGGAGACCGGTTTAACAACAGAAAATGCAAAGTGCTGTTAGTAACTTCACTTAGCACACAGTTATCTGTGTGTCTCTGCAACGTCTGTCAGCGCAGCGCGTTTTCTCACTCGAGCATGTGGATATTATTGTTTTTCTTAACATGACCATGAAACAATATAAACACGATAACCATATGCTGACTCGAGTGTACGTTCTGTACGATTAACTGTCGTAATCTGCTTTATTAGCGTTTTTTTCCATTCGTGCTGCTTGAGCTTAAATGCTTTTGTTCTTTATATTTTTTGTTTGCTCGTATTGTTTAAAGTTTTCATCTAAAATAAAACCTTAAGATATATAGTAAGTTTGATGTGTATATTGCCTAATCATAAGCTTGTTCAATAATGGTGACAAAAACGTAAGAAATAACTTAAACTTAAAAAAATATCGTCTTTCTCATGAAATGACATTTAAAGAAACGAATATTCGGGTTTTATGAGCCCGAATATTCGAATACAATATTTTTTAAAAATTTATACTGGACTATCGTAAAATAAAGCAACTTTTTTTGTGAGAGTTTCTCTGACTGAAAATATAACTGTATCCTACTGGGAGAGAGTGCTAAAGCTCCTCAGGTCGTAGTTTTGGTGGCATATTGTAGAAATCATCATTCTTTCTAAATGTGATGTAAATATGTCCTGTAACTTCCAAATAGAAAGAAACAGACGCGACTGAATAAGTATGTCTGTCCTTTTTTTTTTTTTAAATAGACCTAACGGTAAACCACCTTATTTCTGTGTGACTAATGTGCAATTTTGACACAAATTAATTAATTATGATCAATGTATCACTTTTTATTGTAAACCTGTGGTAAAACATCGATTCTTGGGTTTTAAATATTCAAGTAAACAACAAAAATGGCAGCAAACGGTCGCTTTTATCATGTTTGTTTTGCGATCACGCTAGTTTCCAGTGATTTATTTCTGATTCGTTTTCTGATAAAACTTCTTTATTTTTTATTTTTTTATGTAAAACTTCCATTTGTTGGTGAAATGATGGGTTAGTGTGACGACGTTCCAGAAAGCCCTGGCTTGCACTGGCCCGAGGAGTGGAAACGCGGCTAATGATCAGAATATTGACTTAATAGTTATGCGCACACTGCATTTAAAGGTCATTATCAGTGTTAAGATTCCTCTCTGATATTGCATGTTTAAGGGATGTGACTGGACGTAATGTGCTGTAACTCGGACTCGAGTGATGTCTTACTGATGTGTTTTTTCTTACAGATGCTCCAGTGCCTCATCCAGCCAAACTTCGTATCATTCTTCAGGAACATGACATTCGCAAACTGGACTTGCCTCATGGGATCCCTGGGAGTGTAAATGAACTTGAGCATATTGTGAGGAAGACATTTGGCCTCATTGGGAGCTTTACTTTGCATTATAAGGATCCTGATTTCGGAGAGGAATATTTCTCGGTTACCTCAACAAGTGACATCAAGGACAAGGACACAATTAAGGTGATTCACATTGTTGAACCTCCTACACTTACTCTGACCTTTACCAATGTGGATAATTCTGTTAAAAGTGCATCAAAGACCTCAATCCAAACCTCCGCGTCCTCGGTCTACACTTCCGTGACCTCCGTCCATCCTTCTAACAGCAGTTCCTCTCCTGGGTCACAGGACACAGCGACGCCTTCCTCACCTGAACACAAGACTCAGCGCTCGCAGCGTTGGCCTACTGAATTCCCAGTACCTCGCTTTGCATATGACACAGAACTTGTGCTTGCTTCAGGAAACGAAGCTTTCAAGAAGGATGGATTTCAGCTCAACTTCACCTCAATCCTCCCAGACATCCTGGAGAAACTGGCCGAAAGCATCTTTCAGTATGTGGCCTATCCAACAAGCGCACAACTGTCTGATGTCATCGAGGCGCTGATTCAGAAACATCCTTGCCTTCGAGAGCCGGGCTCATATAATGGATGCTACCAATGGCGACAAAGGCTAAAATATAAAATGGGCAACTATAGATCGAAGCTGAGAGGTCTCGGATGCCCTGAGCTCGATGTGAACTCTCTCAAAAAGAAGCGAGCACATGAAAAAGCACCAGCAAAGAATATAAAAAAGCCAAGAAAGGCGGAGGTGAACTTTTTGCCGCCTCACCCACAGGGAGAAACTGAAGAAAGCTTGGAGCGTGAACGAGTGGCGCTCCTTAATGAAGTGAAGATGAGGAACAACTATCAGATCATCTGTGAGAAAATGGCAAAGACGTTCTCCTTTCGCAGACAGGAAGTTGTCGGTCACGCACCATCAGTCAGTGACTTAAAAAACAGATGGCCTGCTCTTTTTTGTGCAGATCAGGTAAATATTTTTTTGTAATACAATTGTTCACAATATGTGCTATATTAAAGTACATTTTCTACATGAAATTTTTTTTATTTGCGCCTTGTTTTCTGCAGATAAACAAAGAATTCACAAGGATCACCACTGTTAACCTGGAGGAAACTTTCATCGCAAAACTGGACCACTACTTCCCAAAAATAATATCCTTGGTGTTGACTAGAAGAGGGCCTGCAACAATGAGCATTCAACGTATAAGGAACATGCTGCTAGAGGTATGCGTGTTTCAGTGAATGTTTATATTAAAGATGCACCGATTACAATTTTTTTGGCCGATTCCGATTTTTCATTGAGTTTGAGCTGCCAATTCCGATTTCATTTTTTCGAACCACTTTACAGCACACACAAATATTTATTTTCTCTCTTTTCTTTAGTAGAACATTTTGCATAGAACATTTTTGAACAGTAATCGCTATAAAACAGAACTATATAAATTACTCCTGGAGTGGGAAATTCACACACATCTAAAGTGCAGTGTTATGGAAGAACCATTTCCTTCTTTTCACATCCAATATCCAACTAAAAAAATGTTCATTTCAAAAAGAAAATTCATTTTCTTTTCTGACATATAGCCTACTCCAGTTCTTGTTAAAACTCACCAGACATGCAAATTTTGCGCATTTTGGGAACGATTTGTTTGAAATCATATTTATTTTGTCCATCAAAAGTGTGCTTTCACTTTAATTGAGCGCGAGCAGCGCAGCAGAAACAGACTCTGCGCTGATGTTGCGCGATCTTAATCATGCGGCGCCAGAGTGCATTTGACCGGCATAAAATCAACATGTCAGATTGACCGGCTGATCATGTGAAAATCGGCCAATTACGGCCACCAGCCGATCAGTCGGTGCATCTCTAGTTTATATAGTGCTGTATTTTGTACTACTGTACACTCAGCTGTAGCTGGAGAGGAGACAGAGTGAATATATGATGTGCAAGAATAATGTCAAGTCACTATTATATATCGAGTCTTTATTTATAGAGTGCTTTATACAATACAGATTGTTTAAAGCAGCTTCACAGTAATAAACAGGAAAATAACAGTATCAGACTTCATCAAATATGAGACAACTTCAAATTCTCCCATAAAGCAGCTTTACAGAAGACCATAGTGTCATTATCAGCTCAAGTCAGTTCATTAATGTATAACACAGCTACTAGGGCTGGGACGAAACACCGATCTCCCGATTTGATACGATCACGATACTTGGGTGCCGATACGATATGTATTGCGATTTTTTTATTAATTATTTTTTTATTTTTTAAGAATTGCAATTTTACAAGTATTGCGATTCGATATTGCAATTTTTTTTAACACTAGACCATCTGGAAAAGTTAAATCATACACTTATACAGACTGTACATGATATATAAGATGAGTCAATGAACACAATTTAAACACAATAGATTTTAATGTGCAAGAAATGGCAAACGAATTATAGGCTTCTAGATATTTTACACAAACTAAACGAAGCATACAAAAACGGCAACACAATTATTTAAATTGAATTAGATTAAATAGGCTACACCAAATATGCCTTCTTCATGGTTTTACCATAGCAGACAGTGGTTAGAACAAAAAACAAGTTTAAATATCAAGGTTTCTGGCCAGAATTACTAACATGTTATGGCTTTAAAACTTCAAATAATAGCCCAGGCTTTTATTTTCCCAAATCGTCGAACTGCACCGGCTTGTATTTGAGACAGGCGTCTATATGAGACAGGCCTTTATAATTTAGTGTTGAGATGTTGTTCATTGAGATGTTGTTCCTAAAGTCTCTAATCTGTAAAAATCTCCAAATGCTCCACGTGAAACTGCGGTCTTCCGACCTTTTACTATTGTGTCCATTGATTTTGATTAATATGCGCGAGGGAGAGAGAGCAAGACAGCGCTCGTGTTGTTTGAAGACATGAGAGTGTGCGCGCGCGGCCGGGGCGCTCTCTCTCTCTCTCTCTCTCTCTCTCTCTCTCTCTCTCTCTCTCTCTCTCTCTCTCTCTCTCTCTCTCTCTCTCTCTCTCTCTCTCTCTCTCTCTCTCTCTCTCTCTCTCTCTCTCTCTCTCTCTCTCTCTCTCTCTCTCTCTCTCTCTCTCTCTCTCTCTCTCTCTCTCTCTCTCTCTCTCTCTCTCTGCTAGTCTGGTGTATGAGGCAGGTGTTTTCGGTTCTTCATGTGAGGACTCACCAGAGCTTTTCCAAGCTGATCAAGAAAGAGCCTTCTCTGGAAACACTTTCCTCTCTCCCATGCAGGATTTATCTCTTTCCATACCACAGAAGCATTGATGGCAGACACGTCAATCATGGCTGAGAAAACAGCCATTGGCCAACGAGCAGCTGTAGGTTGCAATCATCTGCAATATTACAAAGACGCACAGATTAGTACATTCGCTGACAAAAGAAATGCATTATAAATTTAGCAAATGATGCATATGAATATCAAATTTGGAAAAGACCTTGTCAATGTTGTCAACTCCTCCTTTGCAATAATTGTAATGCAAGATTACTTGAGGCTTCTTGTCCTCCCTGTCGCTTACTATGGCCTCCTTGTGGCAGGTGCTCATTAGTAACACATTTTTGCCTTTTTTGGGACAATAAGATACAAGGCAATGTGTGTCAGTGAAGGCAAAGACATAAGAAAAGCGATCTCTGCCTTTTGTTGAGAGATGAGCAGGTGGAAGCGCAGGCTTGTTTCTTCTTACTGTCCCAACCATTGTTAGTTGTCTTTTTAGGAGCTCCTGGCCAAGGACATGTGACGTAAAAAAAATTGTCACAGGTTATTGTGTGTCCCTGAAGACCAGCGGTCAAGTCGAGGACCACGCATAAACCCTGTTTTTTTTTTCAGGCTTTCCACCTAGAGGCTTTCCTGTGTACAGCTGCATATTCCAAGCATAACTTCTTCGGGAATCACATGCAGCCCAGATCTTGATTCCATACTTTGCAGGTTTGCTGGGAATGTACTGCTTGAAAGCACATCTTCCTCTGAATGGAATCGAGCACTCATCTACAGTTACATCTGGGCCTGGGTTATACATCAGAGGGAATCGCTCAACCCACAGATCCCAGATGTCACGGATTGCAGCCAGCTTGTCAGTCTCACGTCGACCTGTTCTTGTGGCCTTGTTGTCAAATCGGATGATTCTTGACAATATTGTGAATTTCTGCTGGGACATGACGGCCCGAAAAATCAAACGACCAGTTTCAGCATCCCACAAACTTGTCAAGGCCTCATTGCGTGAGCGATAAACACCGGCAAGTAGGATCAAACCAATAAAAGCTTCAAACTCTGTCCAATCTACATCATTCCAGCTGTCACCATGCACTCTCTTGCCTTACAAATTTGTCATTTCAATCAAGATGTTCTGGATTGACATTGGAAAAAATAATAGAAAGGCAGACTTTATGTCATCGATGCGAGAGCATGCATACCTTGTCAGTCCTGATGTGAGTTTCATGATCCTTGATGCTGAAGCTCTTCCTGGCCTTTTTGGAGGTGTAGTAGTATTCCAGATAATGTTTCCATTTTTTGACAGATAGATTTCATCTGCATGGCCTTCCACCTCATAATCCTCCTCTTCAGATTCCTGGTAATCCTCTTGAAACTCAGTTTATCTTCTGTGTCAGTAGTAAAGTCCTCAGGATTATCTGGGTCAGTGTTCTCCGGGCTTTCTTCATTGTCACTTTGATCCAGTATGAAATCCAGGGTCTCCTCAAGACTGTACCTTTTGGCCATGATGCTGTCACAGAATGAGCTGTGTGCGGGACCCAGACTGCCACTTTTAAACTCTAACTGGGATGTTTTCAAAATACTGCTGCAGCTCTTTCATATAACAGTAAACTTTCTCAGAGTGCAAAAGTTTAGCTGCCTTTTATCTTTCTTTTATCTGCCCTTTTCCCTCTCTTTCTCTCTCTCTCTGTGTGTGTGTGTGTGTGTGTGTGTGTGTGTGTGTGTGTGTGTGTGTGTGTGTGAGGGAACATGCTAGTTCGATGTTGCATTTGTGAAATTTTTCAGATTTGCCAATTTCTATAAAAATTCTCTCTGTTGCAGTCACATACATGTGTGTGTGTATGAGATAGAAAGTTCGTTCCACTTTGTTTTTATGCTCTAGGACCAACCTTGATTTAAATGTCTTTTTTTTTTGATTTATGCCAGTTTTATTTTATTTGCCAATTTCTGTGAAATGCTCTCTGTTGCAGTCACATACGTGTGTGTGTGTGTATATGAGATGGAAAGTTCGTTCCACTTTTTATTTATGCTCTAGGACCAGTCCTTGGTTTATATATAGAAATTTTCATATTTATAATGGATTTACTTTTATTTTTTTGACAAACAAAATGAAAAAAAGTAATTTTTTTCATTTTCCCATTCATTTTCAATGTGGGGTCATTTTGACCCCAAACACCTTAAACGGTAAAAAATTTTTACACACCTTACGCAACAAAATCAAGCGCAGTTTTTTTGTGCATGTTTAGATTATTTAGGAAAAGTCACAGAGTTTCGTGCCCCTGAGATGAAGGTAACACTTTTAAAAAATGAAGGAAAAGTCCAGTGGGGTCCCTTGCTACCCCAAACACTGATTAAAGAGATCAATCAAATAATTACTGTTATGATGGAATATTGTTCTGTTGATGCTTTGTTCCTTGTCAATCTGGGCACTATACTAAATAAATACCTGGAACTTTTATTCTTGTTATTTTCTACAAGTGTGTTGAAATATGCAGATTTTTCTGGTTTCAGAGCGCGTATGTAGTAGAAACACTATCCTTCAATGCCCTCGTATAAAATGTAAAAAAAAAATGAACACAATTTTTATTCTTAATAATAAAAAGCTGGTGCAGCAGTGTGCATTTTACTTTCACTTTTAAATTAGCGTCAATTCACCCTTCGCAGGGAGTTTGATTGACAGGCTTTCTGAAAGCAGTCAGGGGAATTAGAAGATTAACTTTGTGGAAGTGTAAAACGGTGTACTGACGCCCTTCCGCAGTTGAAACAACATTCCTTATGATGTTCATTCATGTTTATTTGATGCTATAAATGAACTAGAAGGAAGAGACGATCGGTTCACGAGCCTTTAACTGAGACCCTACAGCGATCTGTCAGACACATTAAAGAGCCACAAAACTGTAGGCCTATTTATTATTAAATTTTCTTTAAAAACTGACAAAATTTAAAAGTTGAGACTTTGTTTCATATTAAATGTTACTAGCTCGGTCCTGTCTGTCAGCGCGTGGTCAGTGTCCTCTTTGCTCCGCAATGTATTTTTCACTCCGTGGGAACATGGACTGAATCAGAAATCGCCCCCTAAACCCTCATTTACTATTCCCTACGTTAGTCCACTAATACTGTTCACTTAAAGGAGTGAATGAAAACGAGTGAGTGAATTAGGACAGCCGTTGAGTGTACATCGGTTGTAGCCTACACTACGAATTGCGGTGCAATGTGGGATTAAATAAGTGCACTCAATAACGTCCACTACCACACCACTACAAATGGCTGTCCCTTCAAATAATGCCATATTTGAGGGTATTGGGGGTGATTTCGAATTTAGCCACAGTGTGTGTGTGAGAGCGGCATGGCTTGTTGGACATAGCAACAGTAACTAAAGGGGGCGGGTCTTTGCGAACGGCTTGACGGTTCGTTATTATTCTTAATGGAAAACATAACAACAAAATAGTACAATAGCAAATGCTTATATTAAACATGGAACATTTATTAACAAAACGAATAAGAATACACCATGCTATAAAATAACAAATAGGCTAACTTACACAACGTTTATAAAAAACTGAAATCAGCGCAAACTGTGGAACCAAATAAATAAGAAACAGAATGTTAATTAATGAATGAAATAAAAAAATATTAATAATAAAAAAGCTTGGAGGCACGGCTGTAAAAAAAAATAGCAAATTAATTATATGAAGTTTAAATAAAAAAGTAAAAAAATCAGTAAACACTGTGGAACCAAATAAATAAGCGAATATAAACTTTCAAAATCACTTTAGAAAAACAGATAAAAAAAAGTCAACAAAAGGCTTTTCAAAATTAAAACAAAAAGAAAATGGAAACTATAAATTGGCTGTTTGTGACAGTGCTTGCCTAGCCTACATGTTCTTCGCCAGGAAACCCAACATGTTCACCATCTCTGGTTTCAGAAGTTTCCCCATTGTGCTGAACAGCACGCGCAGCTTGTTGCACACACGCAAAGATATTTTTTTTGCCACCTTAGCCAACAGAGGGAGCCTCTGATTCTCCTTTCACCAGACGAGAGGATCCTGCTCTGGGCTAATGGGGACTCCTGAGCAGAGGTGGCGATTTCCGTCAACACCTTTTCTGGAACAGACAGTCCAGCGCCAGCTTTTCTTTTTAATAAACTTGCGAAAGTGTTTTTTCTTGTGGGCTGCTGTGACTTCGTCCTCGTCCTCATGTTCTTCTCGCTCTTCTCTCATGGGCTGCGGGAACTGCGCTCTCCTACCGAGGATGACCTCTTCTTCCTCGATCATCCTCTTGGTCTCCTCAACATTCGGATCGTAGTCAGCCGGTAGTTGCTCCTGGCAGAGCTTCATATTTCTCCTCGAAAATCAATATGATGCCGGCTTTCAGGTTGGCTGTCAGTCCATCCTCATCCGATGGGGCCAGTGTGTCCTCTTTAATGAGATGCAGCACAGGGAGTAGAGATGACGCGGTTACATAACTCTCTCCGGACATAATGTCAGAGAACTCGCTTCAGCGCTTTGTTCACGATGTTCAGATTGAGTTTATGATCATCAGCAAGATCTCGACTGATGGCCGTCCTCTGCTTTAGCATCCTCTCAATCATTTTCTGCTTCGAGCCCCAAGAAGTTGCACAGTCCTCATTGGAGAAAAAAAAAAGATTATTATTATCAATAATAATTAAAAAAATGCATATGATGTGGTATTATTAATACTATTACATCCAAGAAAAAAGGCGTCAAACATTTAATTTTTTTAGGATTTATTATAAATTATATTAAATCATTTAAAATGTGTCTCAAGAGCGAAAAAATATCGAGCTTTCTATTTAAGCTGTTCCTCAAAGCAGAAAAAAACATTTGATGAACATATTTTAAGTAAACTAGCTTTTTGTGTTTTATAATTGTATGGTTTTATTATAATATATTTACTTGATCATCATCTTTTTTATTATATTTTGTTTTATTAACAGCTGATGATTTTGTCTCCAAACTATAGGCTTTTTTAATATACAAGACTTAATAATAAACTTACCGTCACCAGCGAATGCTCTGGGAGGCCAAGATCAGCTTGGGCTTTCTGCAGCTCCTTCTCCTTCTCCAGCTGTGAGAGAACATGCCGGCTATTATACGACAAACTGCTGGGCACAGTCTGTGCGGGCTTTCTCCGTCTTCTCGATAGTGTTGGACACTGCTGGTTCAGGTTGTGCCCAAAGCAGCTTAACCAGGGCCAGCAGCTTAACCAGGGCCAGGAGCTTAACCAGGGCCAGCAGCTTAACCAGGGCCAGGAGCTTAACCAGGGCCAGCAGCTTAACCAGGGCCAGCAGCTTAACCAGGGCCAGGAGCTTAACCAGGGCCAGCAGCTTAACCAGGGCCAGCAGCTTAACCAGGGCCAGGAGCTTAACCAGGGCCAGCAGCTTAACCAGGGCCAGGAGCTTAACCAGGGCCAGCAGCTTAACCAGGGCCAGGAGCTTAACCAGGGCCAGCAGCTTAACCAGGGCCAGCAGCTTAACCAGGGCCAGGAGCTTAACCAGGGCCAGCAGCTTAACCAGGGCCAGGAGCTTAACCAGGGCCAGCAGCTTAACCAGGGCCAGCAGCTTAACCAGGGCCAGCACCTTAACCAGGGCCAGCAGCTTAACCAGGGCCAGCAGCTTAACCAGGGCCAGGAGCTTAACCAGGGCCAGGAGCTTAACCAGGGCCAGGAGCTTAACCAGGGCCAGGAGCTTAACCAGGGCCAGGAGCTTAACCAGGGCCAGGAGCTTAACCAGGGCCAGCAGCTTAACCAGGGCCAGCCTAACTTGCGAATGGCTGCCTTTATGTTGGTTCCACTGTCAGTCGTGAGACAAGGCACTTTGGGTCCTATCATACACCCGGCGCAGTGCAGCGCCAAGCGCAACACAAGTGTTATATGCTAGTTTCAGCCTGATGCAGTTATCATTTTCACGTCCTGCGCCACGTTATTTAACCCCTTAAGCCCTGAAGGCATTTTTAGAGTTGTTTTGTCTGAGTGATATACACAAGTAAAGACTCATAACTCCAAAACTATAGCAAGGAGAGTCAAAAGGTAGGTATCATTTGTTAGCACACTTTTTAAGTTTTCATTAAATATAGTTTTTCTTTACATTTGGACATTCTAATGTTGAGAAACTGCATTCAACTTATTTTTTTTTATTTTTTTTTTTTTTTTACATATCTTTCTTATTTGACATGCAATAACTCAGGAAGGAAATATGGTAGCAGGAAAATTTTGGGGTGATGGCATAAAGTAATCAAAAGTTACAGCATTTGGAACAAAGGTAGCCTTTGTGTTTAGCCGAGTGTCCAAACACCTCTCCAAACAAGTGTTTCCAGGTTTATGGCATTTTATTTTACAAATATCTAGCTTTTACATTTCACTTGCCAAGTGTTCAATAAAACACTCCAATTGATTGATTCAATTCATGTTTGTTTTGTTTTTCTTGAAAAACAACTATTTACACACACAGACACTATTGCAAATCAGATATATTACATAACTATAAATAAAACAATTATTTGTGAATGATGAAGAGTGTGAATCGTGAGGCACTATGAACACAATGCTTTCTTTAGTCAAAACCTCTATAAGCAACAGCAAAAAAACATTTAGACTCTGTATTTCTTCCCTCCATAGTTTTTTGGGCTTTTGTGCCAGTCCTGGAAACAGTTCGTGCTGGGCACAAAGCAAAGTGCCACGTTACACTTATTGCAGGAAACTGGTGTTTTATTGTGGCACCTCACACACCTTTTTCGTCCCCGAGTGCTGTCGTCTTGTGTATATGCAGGCATGCACATTTGTGAAGGCTGTTGTGGAGTTGTGTCTGGTTGGGCTGCTTCAAGAAGCTCCTTCATGAGCTTCTCCCACAATGTTTTCTGGGTCAGTGGCAGCAAACACTTGGCCTTCATTTGCTCCTCATGCAGGATGAACGCATTCACAATGGCAATGTCCTAGAGATGCTGAAACAGCTTCTTGTACCACTTCCGGGTCTTAAGTTGCACATTATAGGACCCGATCAGTGCATCAGACAAATCGACTCCTCCATGTACTTGTTGTACTCAAGTACAGACACCGAAATGGGATGGTCTTCCTCGTCCACTGACACTGGTCCACCTTCACTCACTGGTTGACAGTGTCTCCTTCATATGCCGTGTTCATTGAGGAACACATGACCACCTCCCGTGTGTCCATCCATTTAACAAAAAGAAGGCCATCTTTCCTTAGCCATCTGATGGTTCCCCTTTCAGCTTTTTTGGGCATGTCATTTCCCCTTGTCTTTGAAAAGCCCTTCCTGCTTGTTCGGATCGTGCCATGCACCCGTCTGTAGCCCTGCTATATGGACTACTAGGTCTATGAAAAGATCTTGACTTGTATACAAATTGTCCACATACAGTTTGTATCCAGTTCCCTACAGGGGAAAGTCTAACAGGGACATGACAGAGTCATAACTGAGCCCTTTGTCGCTGTGTGTGGCCCTTTTCCCCTCATACACAGAGAAATCCCATGTGTATCCAGTGTGCGAGTCAGCCAGAACAAAAAGCTTAAAGCCCCATCTAGTGGGCTTGTCCTTCATGTATTGCTTGAGCCCAATGTGGGCTTTGGTTGCGACCATCCTCTCATCAATCGAAAGATGCTGATTTGGTTGGTAATATATCTTGCAGGCAGTGATGAGGTCTCTGTAGAGAGGCTTTATTTTGTATGGGGGTCATATTCTTCAGTTCCCCTTTTCTGCTGGTTTTCTTCATCCCCCTTTAGATCGCAAAAATACAGGGTCCATGAAATGGACAAAAATCGATCCCGTGACATCACTGAAGGTGGGAAACTAAAATCGTAACCCAGCTTTTTGGACCAGTAATCACTCAGTTCTTTGACTTTCACGTGGCCCATGTAAATAATCAGAGACAAGTAACTGTTAAATTCATCCAAAGTGAGAGTTTGCCATTTGTATTTATTCCCAGAGTTGGGAAGGGCCCTATAAAATCTGTTTTATTTTTTCCCAAATTCCGTTTTTTCCGTTTTCATTTTTGCAAATTCCTTTTTTTCCGTTTTCATTTTTGTAAATTCCGTTTTTTCCGTTTTCATTTTTTGGAAATTCCTTTTTTTCCGTTTTCATTTTTGCAAATTCCTTTTTTTCTGTTTTCATTTTTTGGAAATTCAGTTTTTTTTTTTACCCTTTACTGTTATTTTAGTTGTAAAAAGAGTGTGCTTTTAATGTTAATTATTAAAATGTACATGAATAAAATAGGAATGACCTTAAATTTATTGAGGTAACAAACATTTACTTTTCAGGACAAATACTGCATTATGCAACATAACACTGCACTCTAAGTACTTCAAGTAACAACAAAATATTGATGTTATGAGCTTTAAACTGTCCAGTAAAAAAAAATTGTTTAGATTAGTTTATATAAGTTTAAATAAAAGTGCTCTATTAGCTTTTTCTTTCAAGTAAAAAAATAGGACCAAAAAAACCCCCTCTCAATTTCAGAGTTATATATAAAGAACTTATAAGAATCTTTTCCATACAGTACATTAAAGTGCATCAAAAACAAGACAAAATACAGCAAGTACTCCCTTAGTTATGAAATTAAATTTGACATAATATAACAGCCAAAAACATTTTATCAAAAATTACTGAAGTATTCAAGTTGTAGGACTAGTTAATCCTTGTGAGCTAACTTACTTTCTTTATTTACGCTTCCCACCTATCAGAGACATCACAATTGAAATACATGATTGCCAGCCTCTTTGTGTTGAGTTCAGTGAGTGTCTCTCTCTTGTCTGTGAGAAGAGTTTTGTATTTGCTGAAGCTCCGCTCACAGTCAACTGAGCTGACTGGGAAGTAGATGAAGGCCTCAGCCACCTCTGCAACTCTTGGGAATCGTGCACTCAGGACTCTCCAGTAGTTTGAAAGCTCCATATCAGTTGGCGGTGGGTCCCTGGAAACACATTGCTGATAGGCCAACCACTGCTCACTCAGCTCTGCTGATGGGTTAGCCAGGGGCTTCAGTGTTGAGTAGGCTTCAGTCTGCTTTTTCATTGCTGGAGCCTGTCTGGGATCAAACACCCTGGCCATCCTGGACACATCTCTGGCTGGATGTGTGTCCCACTGCTTTGAGAACTTTGTGAAAGCTAAATGAAAAGCATCATGGAGATTGTCCAGCACGTCCTTCTTCTCTCGAAAACCCATTTTTCTCAGTAGCTCATCTGTCTTGGGCCCATAACCACATGTTTTTGCTGTTCCATTAACTAGGTAGGACCCAAGATCCTCCATGACATTGAATGCAGACACTGCTGTTGGTCTGTGGGTTCCTTCCAGGATGGTCAGGGCTGTCATCAGTTTGGAGCAAGTCTCTGAGATGAAAGTTAACTTGAAAGTGAGTGTCTGCACCTTCTCCTCTGTTTCCAACTGGCTGAGGATGTTCTTGACTGCCATGCCTGTTGACTCCTCTGACAAGAGGAACGGTCTGTACAGGTGAACATGCTCTGCATGGTACTTGACCGCCTCAAACCAACTATTCCACCGGGTACACACAGCCTCAGGAGGAACCTTGGCCTGGCAGGCTTTTTGAAGAACACAGATCTCATCCATGTGACAAGTGAGGTAGCATCAGAGAAATATTTGTAATGCTGCCAGGTCTCACCCACCAGATTTATGATGTGGCAGAGGCAGGTAACATGGACGCTGTTTGGCATCACTCCTTTCAGGACCTCCCTGAATGCTTTCAGACAGTAGGCAGCATTATCTGTGACCACTGCCCAGGCATCATTCAGATCTAAATCGTTGCTGTGGAGGGAGGCTAGTATTGCTTGGGAAACTGTTGAGTAGTTGCATCTATCCATGAAGACGACATCCACAAGAAAATATTGGTTTTCAACTCCTGTGATGAAAGAAGGAAAAAAAACATTAGCTCTCACATGTAGTTTTAAATGTCCCTTTCATTTAATTCATTAATATTATTTAAAAGGCAACAGTGGCTTTACTGACATGATTTTGAGTTAATTATTTTATTTTGGACATGTACATACATGTAGTAGTAGTAGTAGTAATAATAAATCAGTTAAAAAAGAAAAGAAAAACATGAGAAAGGAGATGGGCATTAGTCCCTGCGCGGGACTGTTTTCTTCATCCCGCGCCTGCCGAATTTCTGACCATTACCGCCCGCTCCCGCAACTTATGTTACACTCCTGCCCACTCCCGCAATATGTATGTCCACTCCCGCCCACTCCCGCAATATGTATGTCCACTCCCGCAATATGTATGTCCACTCCCGCCCGCACCCGCAAAACTCTGAGAAGTTATTCCCGCACAATAATAGAGAAGCATTGATTTTGTGTCTTCTCCCGTCCCGCAGGAAAAAACACGTATTTGTATTGCTATAATTAAAGAGCTTCATGGGGTTGTTTGTTTCTATTTATCTAAATGTATTTTTATTTAATTGATTTTTTTATTTAAATGTATTTATTTATTTTGTATTTATTTGCTGTTTTTCTAGCTATTCGTCTACATCTTCTAATACATTTAGATAAATAGATTTAAATGAATACATACAAATACATGATTGCAGATCTTTTGAGGGTCACTCAGATTAGAGGAAAACATCATTCAGCCATGCAAATTATTAAATGCTTAAGTATTGATGAACAATAAATCTAAATAAAATTAAAATCGCTGTGGCTTAGTGATTATGAAAGTTCTGTGATAAATTGTGGATTAGGCCTACTGATAAACCTGGAGAAACAGGCGTTTATTTATTCATTCTCAGTGTTGAGAAACGTAGTCTGCATGTTATGTTAATGTGTTAATAATAACTAAAGTAGCCTACCTAATTATGTTACATAATTATTTTGTATGAAAACTAGGTGTATTAGTTACTTATGGATTAAAAAGTACCGTTGTATCAGTGCTGCGCGAGCTCTCTCTCACAAACACAGACCGCGCGCACACAGAGAGAGAAGATAATTGTAAATTGACGGGCTAAGTTTAAATTTTGTTTTGGTTGTGTTTTTTTCTGTCAAAATGACTGAAAGCATTTTGTATTATCCATCCGTGTTTTTAAAATTCGTTAAAAGACAGACGTTTTACTGTTAACACAGCCCCATATTTCGGATTCATCTAAACTTATATTCTACTTGATCATTCTTTTTAGAATAAGTGATTCGTTTTGCTATTATTGGTCATGTGACAGGACTCCTGTCTATTGTCAACTATTTTCTATAAATATGTTTGTATTGGCTAACGTTTATTCAGCTAATGCGTGTCCTGTTTAAAATGTGCAATGTTCAAATGCCAAGACAGCACGTCATAAATAAAAGTCCTTTTTTCTGTGTGATTTAGTATCATATTTGGATATTGGAACAATAAATTAAGTAGCCTATCCTAAATGTACACATTCTTTTTTTTTTTTTTTTTTTTTTTACTGTTTTCTAGTTTTTTTTATTTATTTTAGACTAGTTGTTGACCAGCACACATTACATGCTTTTTTATGCAATGCAATATTAATCATGAATAAAAAATGGTTTTGAGCAGTATATTGAATTTTTGGACTTTCACTGCAATAGCTAAATTGCTAGCTAAAACTTTAGAAGTCAAAACTAGAATTATGAAGATAGGCATGTGTTTGTGTGTGTCTTGCATTGTCTCAAAAAATGACAACAACCCCCCACCCCCCACCCCACTGATACTACTCAAAAAAAAATTACAAGGTTGGCAGGTCTGCAAATACAGAAACACACTGCAAAAGCTCACAACACAACCAAATACAGAATACAGAAATACAAAATGTATTAACAATATGTTCAATGTCATCAGAATACAAATGAGAAAAGAACAATGAGCTGAAAACTAAAATAAATAAATAAAAAAGATAGAGAAGAACATGAAGGAAAGATATTAATCTATACATCAGTTACACTGTACAAATTGTTTTATGTTATGTTTAAATTTTCATAAAGTCTTTCTGTGCGGTGTGTGTGTGTGAGTGTGTGTGTGTGTGTGTGTGTGTGTCACATAAACAGGACATTGACAGACAGCACGTTTTTCTTTTGTCTCATCTGGCTTGAATGATTTAAAAGCATTTGCATTAATAAGAGTGTGATCATACAACGCTAGTTAACGGATGGCAGATAAAAATGGATACTGCGTTAAGTGTGTTAAATATTTGTAACGCTTTAAACTGAAAAAAATTGCCGTAGTGGGCAAGTGATGAAACCGGTGTTGCGACTGAACACCGGTAACACTGACTATCACAGCAAGCCTAGTGTGCAGGGCCACAGGGGTCTATATACTGTAGCAAGGACTCTAATGTTGTTTTACTGATATTAGACAGTTATATTAAGTACAATAACCTCGAAATAATTACATCTAAGTCCTGACTTCTGGTTAACAGAACATTACGGTAAATTGTAGAAACGCCTATATCAGTTGTTTGTTGAATTACACATTTGTTGTTATTTCTGTCACCAGGAAGCCAGAAATACATTCAAATGATGAATTTTTATTTATTTATTTATTTATTTATTTTATTTTAATTTAACCGGGTAATTGGTACACTCATAAACCTCATCTTTCTTTTTTCAGATTGATGTATTTATTAAAATCCCATCCTCATGGATAAGTAATTAAACATTTTTTTTCTTTACAGGATTATTCTTTGGAAAGAAGGAGAGAGGCTGTTATCCGCTCCATAATGGTGCATCTCAGAGAAAAGGAAGATGATCTCTTTAAAGAGCGCTTGGTAAGACGCACTGTACTTTGTGTCAATCTGATATTTAAATATGTTAACTTAAAACACTGACATTGATTCTGATCTACTTAGGATGATGGGGATAATACCAATGAAAGGATGAAGATTATTATAACTAGAGGAGCCACAACGTCTGACCCAACCAACGCAAGAATTGTGATGGAGGGAACAGAGCTCCAGGAAGACCTGGACGTTCCCCGGGCCTGTGCTCTGCTAATGGGGCTGATATACGCACTCAACCTCAGCTACCCAAAAGAACTGAAAAATACTTTTGAGGCATTTCAAAAGATTTTCCTTGAGCTAGATGACCTGAAACCTAGCCTGAAGGTAATGTCTCTAAAAAACAAACTGCTGTACTAAAAACACTGTAGAATTAGGCTACTGTCATCAAACTCACATGTTGGACTGTGCTGCAAATGTAAAAGTTTTCTTGTGCATAAAATTACATTAATTCAATAAATGCAGTTTAAAACAAAAGCCCAAGCAAAACTGTTAAAAAAAACTACTTTAGTTTTAGTAAGGTGGACTCAGTAAAATGGCAATTGAGTGTATATAGTTCAAATTCAATTCTGTTTTTCTTCTCTTTTTTTCCTTTTTTGGAAATAAAACTACATATCTACTTACAAAGCTGCTTGGAAACCATTCTTTTATTTTATTTGATCTTTTTTAGTCTATTTTCTAAGGTAAAACACTGGATTCAGTTCAGTCCTCCTTTTAACTTGCTGTGTTAATTTATTTTTAAGGAAAAATGCCTGGTAAAAGCCTGCAAATAGTTTATTGTGCTCTAAGGCTACGGTCACATTGTCAGTCCAAATCTGATTATTTGTGTATCCGATTGGAATCTGATCTAAAATTATTGACATCCACAGTGTATCGCAACTGTTCAGATCTGATTTGTTTGTCCATGCTGCTCTTTTGTTCTCTGGAATATCTGCATTGACTTCTGGGAATGACATTGTGTTGATAGGTGTACGCCAAAAACAACAACAGCAACCGCAACATGGAGGGGTTTGCAATACAGATGTTGTCCTATTTACAGCATAATAGCGTAGCTGATGCGCCCGTGCTGTCGTCTCCACTGGTTTCAAAACATGTCTCCGTTATATTGTCATTTTCTACTCGTCCTGCACTTTCTAAAAACACGTTTCTGCAGCGACTTTCAGCATGTTTCCGATAACCACGTCTGACATTTACGTTTTACATGGTGTGAGAAAGTCACACAAACCATGTAAAATCTGTTCAGATGAAACAGATTTCCAGAAATGGTATTGAATAGGATTTTAAACCACATATGAATGTAGCTCAAAACTGGTTCACACTAGCCAAATCTGATCAGATTTTAATTGGACAAACATGCTCAAAAATCGGATTTGACAAAGATGTTCATGATTATCAAACTATTTAGAAAACAAGTTGACTGGTTTTATAATAAACGGGTTATAAAACTGGAATTGGAACAAAACTTTTATTTGCTTATATTGAAGTGAAATAAGTTACTAATCATGCTGCTATGAGACACCCACCCTTGCCTGGCCATTTGCAGATCTGTGGAAGAGCCGCATCTAAAAATTACAATTAACAAAAAAAACAAAAAAACATTTTAACAACAGTTTTGTAATCCAGTTTAAACACATTGGGTTGGTTGCACCTATGAGGATTAAATTAAGCTGATTAAATTTGGAGCTAATCAAGGATTTGTTGATCTGGGTTTTATTGTTGTGTTGCACCACTTAATTGTAAACCCACATCAACAAATCAGAGATTAGAATTCTAACCTGTGATTAAAACCTCTATTTATATGATTCTCCATTGTAATTAAACAGCAACAATGTTAAAGGGGATGTTTACTGCTATTTCATGCATTCTGACTTATTTACACTGTTAAAAAGTTGGACTCTCATGCTAAACATGGCCAAAGTTTCAAAAAAATTATTTCTGTGCCAAATACACTCCAGGATTCGTATAAGTTTCAGAAAGTTTTTTTCCCGAGTATGGCCCTGAATGACGTCATAAAGAGCAGGATTCCTTGTATGGACACTTCTCCTGGAAGAGCATGCACACATCATCGAGAGCAAGAGCAACGCCCATCAACGTGCTTATCCATCGGCAGCGCTGTAATTTTCTTTTTAGATCTTGAAATCAGTGTGTTTTTGGTTGTGAGGGAAAGATAACCTTGTTCAGCTTCCCAAAGAACCCAGCGTTAGGGGAAAAGTGGATGCAGTTAGTTTTTAGGGGCGGCAACGGAGTCGTGCAAGTGTGTTTCATTCTTTGAAATGGTGACAAATGTTTTATAAACAAGGCCCAGTTCAACGCTGGATTTGCAGATCGTTTGAAACTGAAAGATGGAGCGTTTCCAGCGATAAAATATCCTGGTTATGAGTTGGATTTGCAGGCGGTAAGTAACATCAAATGTCTGTTTTGTTGGCAATCGGCGCTTTAGTGCATATAATGTAAACAACACGAACGTATAATGAATCAAAAGTTATTCAGAGATAATGCGATGATGTATTGTGTGTGACTCTTTAGCTCGGCTGTTTTCGGAAAGAAATGGTGCCCTTTACATTTACATTTACATTTATTCATTTAGCAGACGCTTTTATCCAAAGCGACTTACAAATGAGAACAATAGAAGCAGTTAAAACTAACAGTAGGACAACAATACGTAAGTGCTATAACCCCTCTCAGTTTAACTTAAGTGCAGTGTTTTTTTTTTTTTAAGAATAGAGGAGAAGAGAAAGTGTTAATACTACTGAATCAAGTGCTGCCAAAAAAGATACGTCTTCAGCAGTTTCTTGAAAGTGGCTAGTGACTCAGAAGCTCTGGTTGAGTTAGGCAGATCATTCCACCAACAGGGAACAGTCATGGTAAAGGTCCGAGAAAGAGATTTTGTGCCTCTTTGAGATGGTACCACAAGACGACATTCGCTAGCAGAGCGCAGGTTTCTGGATGGCACATAAGTCTGAAGTAATGAGTTTAGGTAAGAGGGAGCAGTGCCAGTGGTTGTTCTGTAGGCAAACGTCAGTGCCTTGAATTTAATGCGAGCGGCAACTGGCAACCAGTGCAATTTTGTGAGGAGAGGAGTGACGTGTGCTCTCTTTGGCTCATTAAAGACTACTCTGGCTGCAGCATTCTGGATCAATTGTAGAGGTTTGACAGAGCAAGCTGGAAGACCAGCCAGGAGAGCATTACAATAGTCCAGTCTGGATAAAACAAGTGCTTGGACAAGGAGTTGTGTAGCATGCTCTGTAAGGAAGGGCCTGATCCTCCTAATGTTGTGCAAGGCAAATCTGCAGGACCGGGCAGTTCTAGCAATGTGGTCTGTGAATTTCAACTGATCATCAATTAAAACCCCAAGGTTCCTAGCTGACCTTGATGGAGTTATGGATGACGAGCCTAGCTGAATGGAGAAGTTGTGATGAAGTGTTGGGTTGGCCGGGACCACAAGTAGCTCTGTCTTCGCAAGGTTTAGTTGAAGGTGGTGGTCCTTCATCCAGCCAGAAATGTCTGTCAGGCAGGCTGAGATACGAGCAGCTACCGTCGGATCGTCAGGCTGGAATGAGAGGTAGAGTTGCGTGTCATCAGCGTAGCAATGATAGGAAAAGCCATGTTTCTGAATCACAGATCCTAGTGATGTCATGTAGATGGAGAAGAGGAGTGGTCCAAGCACTGAGCCCTGAGGCACCCCAGTAGCTAGATGTTGGGTCTTAGATGCCACACCTCTCCAGGACACCCTAAAGGACCTACCTGAGAGGTAAGACTCGAAGCATTGGAGTGCAGTTCCCGAGATGCCCTTCATCTTTAGGATCGACAGGAGGATCTGGTGGTTAACTGTGTCAAAAGCAGCAGACAGATCCAGCAGGATGAGGACTGAGGATTTGGAAGCTGCTCTTGCCAGTCTCAGAGCTTCAATTACTGAGAGCAGGGCAGTCTCAGTTGAGTGTCCGCTTTTGAAACCAGACTGATTGTCGTCCAAGAGGTTGTTCTGTGTAAGAAAGGAGGAGATCTGGTTGAAAACAACTCGTTCAAGTGTTTTCGCGACAAATGGAAGAAGAGATACCGGTCTGTAACTTGTTAGATGTGCTGGATTTAGATTGGGTTTCTTAAGCAGTGGGGTTACTCGAGCCTGCTTAAAAGCTGTGGGAAAGGTACCAGTGTGAAGAGAGGTGTTTATGATGTGCGTGAGTGTGGGTACAACTGAGGAAGAAATGGCTTGAAGTAGATTAGTGGGGATAGGATCAAGCGGACAGGTAGTAGGGTGATTGGAAAGGAGGAGTTTAGAGACTTCCGCCTCTGAAAGTAGAGAGAAGGAGGGTAGAATGTGTGCGTTTGTTGGTAAAATGTGTGTGTCAATTTGTGGATTGGTAAATTGGCCGCTGATGGTGGTTGTTTTTTCTATGAAGAATGTGGCAAAATCATCAGCTGTTAGGGTTGATGGAGGAGGAGGAGGAGGGTTAAGAAGAGAGGAGAAGGTTTTGAAAAGCATGCGAGAGTCAGAAGAATTGAACATTTTGTTGTGATAGTAAGCCATTTTAGCAGTAGAGATATTAGCAGAGAAGGAAGAGAGGAGGGATTGATAGAGACCCAGGTCTGTCGGATCTTTCGATTTGCGCCACTTCCTCTCTGCACCCCTGAGTTTAGTACGATGTTCGCGAAGAATATCAGATAACCAGGGGGCAGAGGGTGTGGCGCGGGCTGGCCTGGAGGAAAGGGGACAGAAGTTGTCCAAGCAGGATGTTAAAGTGGAGAAAAGAGTATCAGTTGCACTGTTAGTATCTAGTGTTGAGAGCTGATCAGGTGGAGGAAGTGTGGATGAGACCAAAGAGGATAGGTGAGAGGGTGAAAGTGAGCGTAGGTTCCGTCGAAAGGTGACCTGTGGAGGAGTGTGTGTTGTGTTCTGAGGCAGGTTGAGGTTGAGAGTGAGGAGGAAGTGATCTGAGGTGTGCAGTGGAGTGACCAGTGTATTATCCGTAGAGCAGTAGCGCGTGTAGATAAGGTCCAATTGGTTACCTGATTTGTGAGTAGCCACAGTAGATACTCGTTTGAGGTCGAATGATGCAAGCAGGGTGTGGAAATCGGCAGCCTGAGGTTTTTCTAGGTGGATGTTGAAGTCTCCAAGAATTACAAGAGGAGTACCATCTTCAGGGAAGGATGAGAGTAGCACATCAAGCTCCTCCAAGAAACTGCCGAGAAAAAATATAGGGACGATATACAACTACAAAATGGATTTTTATAGGACTAGTGATGGTAATTGAATGTGATTCAAATGGGCTGTTGTCAAATAGAGGTGGTAAAGGATCAAATTTCCAGTCATTTGAGATGAGCAGACCAGTACCACCACCCCTTCCGGTCAGACGGGGGGTGTGTGAGAAAGTGAAGTTAGTGGATAGGGCAGCAGGTGTGACAGTGTCCTCTGGTCTGATCCAGGTCTCAGTCAGGGCCAATAGACTGAGACCTGAATGACTTGAAAAAGATGTAATGAAATCAGCTTTGTTAACAGCGGACTGGCAGTTCCAGAGACCAATAGGAAAAGAGAATAAAGTATTAGAAGACATCGGAAGGGTACGGAGATTGTTAGGATTGCACCGCCTCTGACGTGTGAAGTTTGATTTACGTATGTTAGTAATAGTAGAGATTTGAAAACACATAGTGAAAAGGAGCTCACAAACAGAAAGATCCAAAGAAAAGTTTGTAGAAGAGAAAGGAAACAACAATAAATAAACAAGAAGAATTTAATACTCAAGTGCCTTGTCGGTGTCCTTGCTCGGTGGAGTCGCACAGGTAGAGTCGCTGGTCTTTACACTCTTTGGTCTTCACACGCTGAGGGCTTCACACGAGGGCAGCCGCGACCGCTGCCGCGGTGCACTAACCAGTTATATACACGCCTAATACCCTGATAATGAATACAGCAGGCCACGCCCAACTATTTGGCCAGCGAAACTCAGTCACGACACACAAACAAACACACGCGCCTTTTTACCTGGGTAAACACAGTAACGAAGAGCCGCGCTAAAATCAAATGAGAAAGTAAACTCACAGACTGATGTTCTCTCCTGTTGTTCTAATGCTTCTTCTAACAACTGTTAGCAAATGCCTAGAATAAGTACTTTAACTGGCTTTGGCCACGCCCAACTATTTGGCCAGCGAAACTCAGTCACGACACACAAACAAACACACGCGCCTTTTTACCTGGGTAAACACAGTAACGAAGAGCCGCGCTAAAATCAAATGAGAAAGTAAACACTCACAGACTGATGTTCTCTCCTGTTGTTCTAATGCTTCTAACAACTGTTAGCAAATGCCTAGAATAAGTACTTTAACTGGCTTTGGCCACGCCCAACTATTTGGCCAGCGAAACTCAGTCACGACACACAAACAAACACACGCGCCTTTTTACCTGGGTAAACACAGTAACGAAGAGCCGCGCTAAAATCAAATGAGAAAGTAAACACTCACAGACTGATGTTCTCTCCTGTTGTTCTAATGCTTCTAACAACTGTTAGCAAATGCCTAGAATAAGTACTTTAACTGGCTTTGGCCACGCCCAACTATTTGGCCAGCGAAACTCAGTCACGACACACAAACAAACACACGCGCCTTTTTACCTGGGTAAACACAGTAACGAAGAGCCGCGCTAAAATCAAATGAGAAAGTAAACACTCACAGACTGATGTTCTCTCCTGTTGTTCTAATGCTTCTTCTTTAATATTCAATTTCCTCCTTTATTGATCAGCAGAATCTCTCTTACATTAGTAAACAGTCAGCTGTCTATATAAACTGCTATGTAGAGAGACTGTTACAAAAAAAAGGCTGATCATGTAGGCAATGAAAACATTGTGCCAACACATACAGATTTCATAAGCCAGGAAATATATTCATAGTATAAATTAATGGAGTAATATGGCAGCATTAAAAAAAAATCTCTGGTTACTCACGTAACTTCAGTTCCCTGAGATGAGGGAACAAGATATTGCATTTGCTAACGTTTATGGAGAAACCCTTCCTCAATTACTACTGAAGCCTTATTGAATCTTGCCAGTAAAACTGGTGTTCAAGCGCGTGAAACATGAGGGCTTTCCCCTCTATATAAGGCAGCGCTTAGACGTCATTCATTCAGAATCTAGACTAAAGTAACTTGACATTGCAAGATCCTAAGCTAGGTGACACAGCAGAATACGCAACTTAGAGAACCGAGGTTACGTGAGTAACTGGAGGCATTCCCTTTCGATTCAGTTCACTTTGACTTTCACGTTTGCTTATGGGGAGCGTATAAAATCACACTGTTACAGCGAGGGATCTGGCTGGACTAAGTATGTCAAGTTTCACACACAGAGTCATAATGTAGCCCAGTCTACAGGACCTGGTCGAAACCATGCAGAAGTTCAGGGGGCAGTAACTAAAACAACGCCGTGTCACACCGGGGGACGGAGATAAATCAGTTGAGGTTTTGACCACTTCTTCAGAATCCATCGTGCTTTTGGAGAGAGATCTGCAGACATATGAGCCTCTATGAGTCTGTGTTCTGGTTTTCACTCACAGAACAATGGTCAGGCTGAGCGGGCCAACCAGAATAATATTATAAAGTGTTATAAGTGTTAAAGGCTTTACCCTTCAGAATAAGAGCTGTGACAGAGACCAAATTACATTTTTACTGATAACATAAAAGTAAATAAGTCTTAAAGGGCACCTATTATGTCCCTTTTTACAAGATGTAAAATAAGTCTCTGATTTCCCTAGAGTGTGTATGTAAAGTTTTAACTGCAAATACCCCACAGATCATTTTTTACAGCATGTTAAAATTCCTTTTGGGTGTGACGAAAAACACGCTGTTTTTGTGTGTGTCCCTTTAAATGCAAATAGGCTTCTGCTCTCGGTGCAGGGGGCGGGGCTTCAAGAAGAGGGCGGAGCTTCAGGAGTGCTCCGGTGTCAGGACATCTCACGGAATTAACAGAAACTGTCAGTCGCGGCGTTCAGTTCGAACCAGAGTCGGGCAATAATGTCTACAGAGCCACAGAATATATGCTGCATGTAGATAGAACAGGTATTTTATACTTAATTCTAGTGACAATAAAGGAGGCATGGCAGACTCTAAAACAAAAGACTGAGCCAGGGTACTATAGTCACACTTCTGACACAGAAGAGGAGCACCAGGAAGACGAGGAAGAGGGAAATGCTGAACAAATCTACCAGTCAAAAAGTGGAAATATTACTACTTCACCACCTCAGGGACCAGGAAGAGATTCAGCTGCAAGTCTCAAAAAACTGACCACTGGACCGACAACACACGCATGTTCTCGTGTTAAGGACATAAAGACAACTTGTTCAAGTTCATTTTCAAGTTCATTTTATTTATATAGCACATTTTATAGCAGTCACTGACTGACCAAAGTGCTTTACAGAACTACAAAATTAGAAGACACCAGCACCATGAGTAGTAGCACATCATAGAACAGTACAAAAAGGTTAAAAACAGCTTAAAACTGTAGACGTCCAAGCAGTCTCAGAGATTATCAGTAATAGAAAATAAAAACAGAAAAGACAGTAACAGGTTTAATACTAGTATCATACTCAAAGGAGAGAAATATAAAAATAGATAGAAAGGAATATATAAGTATATATATATATATATATATATATATCTACCCATACGCACACACACATACATATGTGCATATAAATACACATATACACACACACACACATACATACACACACATATATGTACACATATGCACATATATATACATGTACATGCACCTTATTTATAGGCCAAAGCGAACAAGTGCGTTTTTAAAATTGACTTAAAGGAATTCACAGTAGGGGCTATCCGAACGTCCAAGGGCAAATTGTTCCATAGCCGAGGCCCAACCACAGAAAAAGCTTGATCCCCTCTACGTTTAAGTCTGCATTGAGGGACTTGTAACAGATTTTTTTCACCTGATCTCAGACTTCTTGACGGCGTGTAAGGTTGTATCAGTTCAGTTAGATAGCTAGGCGCTTGGTTGCATAGGGCTTTGTACACAAATAACAGGATTTTAAACTCGATTCTGAGATTAATGGGCAGCCAGTGAAGAGACCTCAGAATTGGGGTGATGTGGTCACTTTTCCGACTATTTGTGAGGAATCTTGTGATCTTGTGATTAAGAAAAGGTTTGACTTTTGACAACAGCCGCAGGTGATAACTAGAGCTTATTACAGAAGAGATTTGCTTGTCAAAATTTAAAGACTCATCCAGACAAACGCCCAAGTTCCGCACACTTGCAGAACTAAATGCCGCTAGTCTGCCTAGATCAAAGGAAGCAGCCTGGGGATTACCAGTGGACCCGAAAACAATGATCTCTGTTTTGTTTTCATTTAAAAACAAAAAATTTTGGTCCAACCAAACTTTTACTTCATCCAGACAACCTAACAATGATGAAAGGGTAGAGGGATCATTTCTCTTGATTGGAACATACAATTGGGTGTCGTCTGCATAACAGTGAAAAAATACCCCATGCCATCTTAGAATGGTGCCCAGTGGTAAGATGTGGAGGGAAAAGAGAGAAGGCGCTAAAATAGAACCTTGAGGAAGGCCACAGGTTAGATGCGCAACAGAGGAAGAGCAATTTCCTAGCTTGACTCTGAAAGTACGACCCGAGAGATAAGATTGGAACCACTGGAGGACGACACCTTTTAGCCCCACATCATATTCTAGTCTGGATAACAGGATAGTGTGGTCGATAGTATCAAAAGCTGCCGACAGATCAAGAAGGACAAGAGCCACAGAGTCACCAGTGTCAGTGGAGCGATAGATGTCATTTAACACACTCAGCAGAGCAGATTCAGTACTGTGAGCAGACTTAAAACCAGATTGAAATTTTTCAGAGATATCATTGCGTTTTAGAAAGAGCTGGAGTTGGTCAAGAACAACTTTTTCCAACACCTTAGTGACAAAAGGCAAAACAGAGATAGGACGGAAATTATTTAACACAGTAGTATCCAGTGAAGGTTTCTTGAGCAAAGGAGTGACAGTGGCCTCCTTGAGGGCAGCAGGGATAGAGCCGGTAAGGAGGCATTTATTAACAAAGGATACCAATCCTGGCCCTACTGAATCGATAATCAATTTAAGAAACTTAGGAGAGATGATGTCTAGAGAGCAGTACGAAGGTTTTATCTTTGTGATAATTTCTTTGAGGCGATTAAGAGTGATTGGATCGAAAGCATCCCAGGTAACAGGGTTCACCAACTGACTAATTGCAGAGCGGCTGGCATTGCATCTCAAGTTAGATATTTTGTCAATAAAAAATCTCAAGAAACGTTCACATAGCTCATCCGAAACATCATTCCATACATTTACCGGAGGATTTAAAACCGAGTTTATAACAGAAAATTAAACCTTTGGTCTAGAGTGGTTAGCCATAATCATGTCAGAGAAGTGCGCAGCTTTTGCCGCCTTTACAGCATTTTGATAGGTTGACAGACTGTCTTTAAATAACTGAAGTGAAATATGTAGCTTGTCCTTCTTCCATTTGCGCTCAGCCTTTCTGCTAGCTTGTCTTATTCGCCGAATATCCACGTTGAGCCATGGTTCAGATTTCGGTTTAGGTTTGAAGGGCTTAAGCGGAGCAGTTTCATTTAAGGCATTTAACCAAGTGGAGTATAGCAGACCGAGATGTTGGTCAGCATCTAGTTCCAATAGTGGAGAGTTCAGCAACAAGTGTGTGGAGGAATTCATAAAGTGCTCGTTAAAATTTAAGGCAAAAAGAGGAGAGTATGATCTAGATAGTCTTACATCTTCACTGGTGGTTTGAGCAATGCAAGCAAGAGATGTAGAAAATAAAATTGGCTTATGGTCCGAAAGCATAAAATCAGATATTACAACCTCACTAATCACCATCCCATATGAAAGCACAAGGTCCAATGTGTGACCCTTCATGTGAGTGGAATCATTTATCCACTGGACTAGGTTAAAAGATTCAATGAGGCTTAGAAAATCCTTTGAGAGAGTATTAGATTGACAACAAACGTGGATATTAAAATCACCCACCAATAAAAAACGATCATAGGTTGTGGTGATATTACCAATGAGTTCTGTAAATTGCTGAATGAAGTCCTTGAGTGAATGTGGCGGACGGTAAATCACCCCTAATAAAATAGGGCCATTCCAGTCTAAGTGAAGTAGTTGCGCTTCAAAGCTTGAAAAAGCACTGACAGGAACCGGCCGGCATCACACAGAAAATGAGTCTTTAAAAATAGTCACGATCCCGCCCCCTCGTCTGTTCGGACGGGGGGTGTTGAAAAACGAACAGTCATTAGGAACTAGTTCAGAAAAAGGGGTTAGGTCACCAACCGTAGTCCAGGATTCAGTGATGAACATGAAATCCAAACAGTGAGAGGAGAAGAAGTCGTTGAGCAGGAAAGTTTTATTGACCAAGGATCTGGCTTTGATCAGTGCCATTTTGGGCGGATGAATCACATCGGGGAAAGCTCCGCCTTTCTTCAAAGAACGTAGATTACCGGGATTCACACCGTTTTGCCGATGACAGCTGCCAACCCGAGGTAAGCCAACCAAATGGACAGGCGAAGATCGCAGGGGAGTGATAGATAGGAGCCACCGATGAGCCAGCGCTTGCGATCGCCGGGCAACGAAATCGCCGTCCGACATATGATTTGCATCGATCCAGAGTCTTTCAGTAGCTTTCAATCTGATGATGCGTCCACCCCGAGTCCCGCGTTTCCTTCTGCGTTTCCTTTGTAAAATAATAGGCGGCCACTGGCGAATACATTCCAATGTATGCGTAGTGGTGTTTCTGTGTGATTGATTAAAAGCGTGCACTACATCCTGCTTATAAAAGTCCATAAAAGAGGTGCGAATGTTCAAGAGAGACTGTCGGTCATAGACCAGACGTGTGCAGCAATTAGAGGCCCAGATAGACATCCATAAAAATATCCAAAACAATAAGTACACTTGTAGTACATAAGTACATAACTTGTAGACTGGACAAGACGTTGAAGCATTTATTGGCAGCAATTCGTGAAGTATGGGAAAAAATGGGTTGAGTGTCTACCACTAAGTTATGTTTTATTTACAAAGTTTGGGAGGAGCATGTTCAGATAATTAACATGAGTGGAGGGCATTCAGTTAATCAACGATAAGAGGTATATATACAGCAGACATGCCTCTGTTCGTCGACAGTTTATCAGCATCCCTTCACAACCCCTTCTCCACACTTTCTACACTCTCCACACTTTTCGGGCTCGAACTTTGCAAGCTCGGAGCCCTTCCCCCTGACAGCACGCCAAGTATGCATACTATTTTACTCTATCTAATTATATGTAAGTGTGAACTCGTGAAAATCAACCTTGCCCCGGACATAACCGTGGATGAGTGTCTGACACTTAGAGGAGGATGTGCGTTCAAGCAGTACATGTGTGTAAGATGGCTAAATCTGTAATCAAAATCTGTGATGCTAGAATAAACTATGCTTGGAATATGCAATTGTAAACATTTGTAAGACTCATGATGGTTAGCCAGAAAAAGAAATCCGGGCATGCCAGGATCTGCTCAAATTTGACAATCAATGGAGCAATAAGGGAAAACCCAGCTTGAAATACCACTTGCCCTTCTTTTAACAAAAAACAGAGCTTGCTTTTCTTATTAGTTTGCATTCAATGAGACACACTGTCTTGTGTCTTATTGTCCCAAAAGAAGTTAAAGCACATGCCACAAGGAGGCCAAATGAATTGACCTTGACAAGGTATTATTTAATATTTTTTAATGTAAATATTCAAGGTTAGTGATAGGGTGAGCTGAACTGTCATGGATTTATTTTGGCAGCAAATATACTATATGTGTATTACACATAATATATGTGTGTGTGTGTGTGTGTGTGTGTGTGTGTGTGTGTGTGTGTGTGTGTGTGTGTGTGTGTGTGTGTGTGTGTGTGTGTGTGTGTAAGGATGTCCTGATATATGAGACTCTTAAAACCATACAGTCATGTCAGATTTTAACAAATGTATTTAACGTCTGTTTGGAAAATAAGAGAGTACCAGTTGCTCCGGAAAGGAGCACTAATTTATCATATTCCAAAAAAAGACAACATCCCTGATGATCCATCGACATGCAGGGAAATATCCCTACCATCTGTATGGTGTTCATGAAATGCATACTGGCCAGAGTTCTCCCTTGGTTAGTGAAAACTGACATCTTATCCATTAAATGAAAGGCATACATCAATAGACAAGGTATGAATGAGCATGTATTTTGCCTCAAAACAGGGATAGAGGACGTTAAGCATGAGTCATGTAGACTGTACTCTGTCTTCTTAGACTTTAGAGATTTTTTGGAAATTTATCTCACAATGTCATGATCAGATCACTGAAGGAAATACAGCTTTCTCATCTGTTTATTGACATAGTGAAAGATGTATATTCTGCCCTGCAAAAGCAAAAGACCTCATTAGAACTCAAGAGTGTGAAACTGAGAAAACTGACTTTCTGTTTTGTCCAGACAAAAGTATCATAGGTATGACTCCCAAAATTTGACAACTAGTTGCTATAATGAAGAAATGTTTGTATGCAAAAAATCTTGAGCTCAAAATTGACCTTTGACCCTTGTTTGGCAGATACTGTACTCGGCCTTTGTATCATGTGCCAAAAATCAGGAGTCATGCAAAGGCAAAAGGCAGTAACTGACATATAATCAATATTTACTTGCTGTTCCCCATACTTACATCCATTATAAGAACACCTAACCAAGGTCTAGTCATCATGGTATTTGTTTTAAATTATATAGAAAACCTTTGGTTGTTCCTATTTAGTGCTATAATGATCAGGATAGTGCGGCAACACTAACACAGTTAAACAGTATGACAGATAAGTTAATTTTCAGTACAGTAGGATTAAATACAAGAAAAATATTTTCACAATAAAGATAATTTTATTATAATTGAAAACAAAGGTATATTTATTTAAATGCAAGATATAGAGTAATATTTAATTAAACATTAGACCAAGACATTAGAGATTAGAGACTGCTCATTCCTCATCCTCCATGTTCACAGGCAGCGAGACCCAGAAGGCCCTTCTGCTGGAAGACATAAGAGGACAGTTTTTTAATAATTTCAATCGTCATGCCCTCTTCAATCCCCTGGTCTTGTGACCTGAGGAGAGATTCATGCTGAACTTCTGGAGAAAGTCCAATTCAATTAAGCTTTCATCTGTGTGGGTGAGCTTGTAAAATAAACTCCTCGACCCACGTTGCAGCTGAATTTCAGCCATTTTGTGCAACTTGTGGGCCCTCTTGACCTCTGTGGTGGAATGGCCATCCCCTCAATTCAGTACATTGGCATTTTTCATATGTAAAGCCTCCACATTTACGGAGTTGGAAGTGCCCACTAAAATAAAAAAGTCTTCAAAGTCATAGACAGCACCGCTAGGCCTCCTCTTCATCTCCAGCTCTACGCCATGGTGAAAACTGTCGGCGCTCATGAAGGTGTGTCCCTTTTCAAAGTCCTTCAATGTGATATCCTCCCTTTCCGAGGTGGGAGCATTGATGGTGCAGACTAACGTACTCAACAGACACCAGTTATTGTTCTGGGATGCACAATTGTCCACCCAGTAGATGCTGTGTCTGACATCTCGCTCTTTCTCCAATTCCCTTTCTTCCCCACTGAGGCAAAGGTCTCATGGTATGCCACTATACGCCGGGTAAAGAAGGCAGTTTTAACTCTAGGCATGCGTGACAACATAATAACCTTCTGGAGGTCCACACTCATCACTGATGTGTCTCCCTGTCAGTCCTTCTCTGCGTCAGCCTGATATGCGAGTCTGCCCTGCAAAGCAGAATTTTTATGTTTGCGCCATGACATCGACATCACAAGCATGCTCATGCTGTTCATGCAGCAAGCACTCCTCACATTGCTCCTCTCCAAGCTTTGTAAAGCTGATTTTTTTTTGCCGCACTGCTTTGCGATGTTTCGTAGGAGCACCTGTTGCCCTTTTCCAGCCAGTCTGCATACATCAGTTTGATGCTAATGTCACTAGGGAGGTAGCATCGATGGGGAGCATGTTCGCTCCGATAATGACTGGCAGAAGGGTGAAAAGACTCAATGTGATCCAACAATGGCTGCAGGTCCAGTTTGTTACCCGGTGTGTGTCTCCCTCTTTGATCCGTTGGGATCCCCTCATTTCCCATATCCCTTCTCATCACCGACAGGACCAGGCTGTCATTTGTTGGGTGGTACCTCAAAGTGGCCAAAAAGAAATTCTTGCAGACCTGCTGTGGCACCTGATCCTCATTTTTAAGCCTGTAAACAAAAGACCTGCTGCGCCGACTCGTTCCTTTTGGGACAAACAATCTTGCCGTTGGTAGCTGGGTTATGTTACAGAACATAAATGCACGTTTTTCGGTGTAGTCAATGTTCCAGTACATGGCACAAATCTTCTTTCGCCATTCCTCACATTCCCCACTGACTGGGACGAGGGCCCCGGTAGTGTTGGAGGCAGGGGGATTGGCTGGGACGAGGGCCCCGGTGGTGTTGGAAGCAGGCGGATTGGCTGGGACGAGGGCCCCGGTGGTGTTGGAGGCAAGCGGATTGGCTGGGACGAGGGCCCCGGTGGTGTTGGAGGCAGGCAGAGTGGCTGGGACGAGGGCCCCGGTGGTATTGGAGGCAGGCAGAGTGGCTGGGACGAGGGACCCGGTGGTGTTGGAGGCAGGCAAAGTGGCTGTGTCTGGACTACTGGAGAAATCCAAAAGCGCATTTACAGGTATCAGGTGTGCTGTTAAACAAGTCCTCTGAACCAAATTGCAGGAAACTCCAAAGCTATCCAGGATTGCCCATGTTTTCGTATCATCTTCTCGAACTCAGTAATCTTTAAAAGAGTCTGAAATGAAAATTATAATTAGAGAAATTATAATTAGAGACATGGAAATCTCAAAAATATGAATGAAGACATTATGACATTAATTTGAATGAATAGGCATACCATTGTCCAGAATTATCTTTTTTGTTGTGTTTGGTGCTTCTGGACCACATTGAATAGGCTTGTCCCTACAAGGTTCTGAAATGATATGAAACAAGGAGATGATTAATACTAGTCTACTAGTCCTATTAATAACAACAATTGCCATGATCCAGAGGGGCGCACAGTCTCCAAATAGCCAATTCAAGTGGTAGTGACGACCCCCTGTGGCTCATGGACTATATGCCATCTAATGCACGGGATGGTAGAAGTTACGTTCATTTATATTTAAATTTCTTAGTTGATACTTTTGCCCAACACAACAAATTTTGCATTTTGCATATAGGGACCTAACAAATCACCTGAGGTAGGAAGTTTAACCATACCCTCCATACTGGAGAAAAAAAATGCCCATGTTTACAAACAACCTATCCGTGAAAAGAGCAGCACTTTGTGACCAAGCTGGTCAATCAAATTGAACCCTTTAACTGTCAACGTCCCATATTTAGAACAATAATATCTTAGTAAAAATCTAAAGTAAATAAATTACAGAGGTTTTTTAAATAAATTACAGAGGAGCAGTAATTTATCAATTTGCAACAAGAATATTTCATATGCATTAGGCGTGTTTAGGCCTTTATTTTGAAATAGCAATAAACATGAAAAATCTGGTAGAACATTTTTGGTAGAAAGCTCAGTTTGTTTTCATGCCAAGAGTTCTGGGCCCGTATTCCTAAAGAATCTTAATGCAAAAAGTAGCTCCTATTGACAAAATTCTAAGAAAATTCTTAGAAATGTGGGTGTTTACTCCTAAAATTAAAGAAAAAATCCTAGTAAAGAAAAAAGTAATTCAGAGAGCATCTTAACCCTTAAAAGAGGTCTTAAGGTCAAAAGTGTTAGGAGCACGGACGAGGACTTTTAAGAGGCTTAAGAGTTTCTTTAGCAGAGGAGAAAATGGCAGAAAGACGAAGAGGGAGAAGAAATGTGTTGCAGACAATAGATGACAGTGAGTTAATAAGACACTATAGATTAGATCGTGCAGGGAACATTTTTGTGACCGATTTTATTAGAGACACAATAACATCTCCGACACAGCACAGGAATGGCATAGTGCCAGAAATTAAATCACTACTGTACATTAAGATATTTGGCAGCTGGGAAAATGCATCAACGCAGCAGTGATTTGGGTCTGTCACAAACTTCTGTAAGCAGAGTGATCACAAACAATTACAGCACTTTCAGAACCTCTTATTGTGTCGCAGTTTATTTAGTTTATGAATATAGCAGGCTTCCGGACAAGCAGGGGGAATGAACCGTAAATAATTTATTATAACCGCTATAAGCTCCCACGTCTGCTTCTGTGCTGTGACACCCGGCCTGATTTTCCCTTAAGGATGGCCTTGTGTTCATCCACTAACTGGGCTCACAGTAAACACTGTTCCTCTGTCCAGTTGAGCTTTCTTGTCCTTCTTGTTTTTTTATTCCATGTTTGCTACATTAAAACCAACATTCAAACCACCACTTAAATAGACAGTGAAACAATTTTTATCATTCTAATCCAATCAAATACCTTATAGGAAATTAACAGTATGGTAAATAAAAAAAGAAGGATTTATATACACAAATATAATGTGTGTGTGTGTGTATGAGAATGGTCAAATAGGAAAAATTACGCATGTAATTTCAAAGTGAAGGCTTAGAATAGACCCTATACTTAAAATCACTATTTTTTTCCTTCTTGGTCAACCAACCAATCACAGTCTTCAAAAGATTGTGACATACATAGCAACGGGGTCAGCCCCGCCTCCCACTAAGATAAAAGTTTTTGTCTTTTCCTTACTCAACAGTTGCTCTCAGATCGGTCCCGAATTGCTCTTAAGCTAAGACTCCTACGTAAAAGTTTTTAAGCTAAATTAAGAGTTTTCTAAAAGGATTCTTAGATTCTTTAGGAATACGGGCCCTGGACTTCTTCTGAATAGAATGTCTACTTTATAAATTGTATGACAAAATCTTACTGAAAGCTCATTTTTTGAGATATCAACCTAACATTTGGAACACAACTTGTCCATAGGTCTATATTACAAAGCATTCTTGAAATACAACCATTTAAGTTAGTGGATAGTGGTTTTCATGTCTATATGGAAAAAAGACAGTTAAAGGGTTAAGGGTTAACTGCTCAAGATGCACAGTCAACGAACTCGACTTGGATTACTGCTTTTTAATTCTGAGATAATATAGACAGAGTCAACCGAAAAAAAGTTGGAATTACTTTTACCATTTAGGTTAGCCTACTTTGTACGGACGTTAGCGATAACTAGCTTAGAGCTATATGGATTTGTGTAAGATCTGACATGAACACCTGAAAAAAGGAAATATGGCTCAGACACGTATGGATTGTTGTGGATACAGCAGATGACGTGCATTGCTATGGATTATATCTTCCATGGATTATATTGGATTGCATGGAAAGGTAGGATGCCTGTGTATTTAATAATTTATTCTCCCTGTTCCTGGACCTACGGAGACGCAAGGTGCCGCTAGCCAGGAAGTCAGAGCCCCACTTCCTTTGCTTTAAAAGAAAACCCAGCGGGAAACTTGATACCCATTCTGCTGGCTTTGGTGTCTGGTCAGACGGGCCGGACCTGAACGACCTCTGTGTCTGAACTTGAGTATCACTGGAGTGGGCGTGGTCTGACTCTGGGACTGTGAGGGTCTCCGAGGACATCATTACTGACCCCTTGACCTACGTCAGGGCAACAGCCACATACGGTGGCCACACCTACCCTGGGTGACTTACACCAACATCAGATATCATATCATGATATCATGTCATATATCAGAAACAACATTGGGCTGAACTGAAACTACAGGGAAAACTTGCGTGTCTCTCCTCTGCTGATCACTCTGTTTCTAACTCGTTTCTAAAGAATACTGCACTCAGTGAGGACATAGCTATTTTTACAGTAAAAGCCAGATTACAAGTTCTTTCTACCAGACACAACCTTTCTATTTGGTTTTCTACAACCCAGGTACCTTATTGTTTGCATCACACTACAGATCAGATCACTGAAACATTGCCACACATCTTGAATGGCTGCCATGTTTACAAGGGAGTGTACATCACACGCCACGACAGTAATAGTGGACTAAATATAATATCTTAATATCTTTCCTCACATCCTGATTCTCCTATTGTTATACCCTTTTGCAAGGGTTTCGGGTCGGCGTTATTTCCCCATTGTCTACCTCTTTCATAGCAGAGTCTGCAGTCTGCTCTAGTTGCACCTGACATAGTTTCTTATCTCCTAGCTAAAGATTACCTCATCGGCCCTTTTGTTCCATTCCTTTTTCCCTGTTTCAGGTTAATTCAATCGGTGTAGCTACACGGAAATATTCTGGGGAAAAGCATGATTTTTTCTCACCCCATTCTACTAGCTTTGCAAGCTTGAACAAATGCATTCCCTCAGACCCTTTTTCGCTGTACTACGATTCGGTTGATGATCTAATCAAGTTAGCAGGACACTGTGCTTGGCTAGCCAAAGCTGTTTCCAGCAGTTTCGGCTGGTAATTTTTTTTTAAAACTTTAAGTTTTTATCTTAAAGTTCTTGACAGATTTGTCAGGGTTGTCTGGAGTTTGTTCCAGGATGCCTGTGAAGACTAAATTGTCCTGCTGATTTAGACGTAGGCATTGATATTCTTCTGCAAAGACGGTCTTTCGCTGCCCTGTGACGTCATAAGACTCCACTTTTGAGATCCCGTCGTTTTCTAGCCTTGGTTTCAATCAAAGCTGTTTTTGGAATAACATGGAAGTTTTTACAGGATATTTTTAAGAGGAACAGTGTTTTAAGAGGAACGATCTCTTAAAAGATCCAGAACATGTTTAATTCTTTGTTCATGACCCCTTTAAATTCCGCAGCACTTAGACCCTCAAATCTGCCTTCCTTCCTTGATTGCCCCTTTTCTTTGTAGTGATCCTGGCATCAAGGAAGTCAGGAAAGTTTATTTTCAATTGAGAGCAGAATGTTGCTTACCTCTGTGCAGCACATCAGTTTAGGTGATGTGGATGGTGTTATACTTGGGCTGGAGAGTATATTGGGATGGGGTCTCTTGGACTTTGGAGTGGGGTTACCTTTACTTTTTTTGTTGTCGTCTGGTTTGTCCGTCTCATGGTGCAGCAGAATCTTTTGTTGTGTGTCAATGTATTCCTTAAGGTGATCCAGATTGTATAATGTTATAGTCCAGTTTTGAAACTGAAAATGTGCAAAGAAAGAAGGAAAAATGAGAGAGAGAAAAAAAAGTTTTTACAGTATAGCAATCTAGCAGCCGGATATCCACCATCTTCGATCATGCACCAGGTTTCGTTGGGTCTCACACTACGCAGCCATCAGCCAATAGCCACGTTGTTGTTCTCTGAATTTACGCCGCCATTAGCACACAAAGGAATGATATTCATCATGACACAAGCAGTCTTCAAAAACACTTAAACTGAACCTGTTGGAACTTGTATTTAAGATATAGTAATAAGAGAGATATTATGGAGTCTTTGAGCAATAATCCTGGACATAAATCTCTTTAGATTTAATGCGTTACAAAGCACACTACTTCATGCCAACTTCGAATGTTGTCTTCAGTTGTTATTCCTCTTGGATAAGATTCAGGCCACCTTATGGATCGCTAGGGACCCGTCATCTCTTATCCAACTCCAAAAAGATGCTAAGACATTAAAATGTGTCTCATTGGTAATGAGTCAGTATTATGCATCCCCTAAGTAAGCAGAGAGATTCAGTAATTTGCACGCTACCACTAACTGCGGATATACCAGTGTACTCCTCGCACACACACTTAACCGTGCATAGCCCGCACCAAATTTAAAAAACATGCTTGCTGTTTTCTCATTTTGTTGTATAATTTATTTTGTTATTGAGAGGAAAGCACATATTTACATTTTCATTTAAATGCCACTCTCAGCATTGTGGGCGAAGTCATGATGATCGCTAACAGTATATCGCTAATCACGTATTTTAAACTATTTATATTTACCCCAAGCATAAAACGGGAGAAAAAAACAGTGCTGTGAGTATATCGTATATCGAGGCCTTTAGTCTCTTCCAACACCTGCTGAAAATATGCAGACTGCCTATGATTGTTTCCCCCCATTTTTTCTTCACAGTCCCCCTTTTTGCTGTCTTCCAGTTCAGTTGTGTCTTCAAAGGGTTTGTCTGTGGATTTTGAAAACAGGGACTCCAAAACATGAACACTTTCCTCAACACTTTTTGTTAAGTGGAGATGTGAGGACAGTACATAATACTCTGAAGATGTGTCTGGCTTCAGATATAGTACTGGAATTCTGCAATCTGGTGAAGGCAAATGTAGCAAACTCTACCAGGCCCTTATCCTCTGTTTGGATGAACAGTGGCAGTAAATTCGACTGCTTTTGTAATATGTGCAGAGAATATATTAAGAATTGTGTATGGTTTTGGTTATCCCACAAACATGTCCCCTTGAAAATGTCATACGTTCTACAGTAGGTAGCCAACCAGAATACCGTTCCCGCGGCGGTAAATAGCGGCTGTGTATTTGCTGCCCTTTACCACTAAGAGGCGCTTGCAATCACAGACTTTGAAAAGTGTCAGTTTATTCTCTCTATTGCGTAATCTGCCGCCGCGCTGCGGCTCATTCAGAGCGATTGAAAGCTGGTAGCAGATGAATTCAAGTGAAACATTGTAGTTAAACGAATTCATAATCACAATACTGAAATTACTGAAATTAAATTGAATAAATAATGAAAACATTTCAAAATAAAACATTGCAATAGAAACATGTTAGGTTACATCAATGAGGCTTTGCAAGAGCATAAAAGACGTTATCTCACCAGCGTTCTGACGGGAGCTCTGTGGTCAACGCAACAACATGAGCCTCGCGGAGCTTGGCCAGTCGCGGATAGTTGTAATGCACTGACAGCCAATCAGATTGCAGCATTTCCCCCCACTGCTGTCCTTGGTACTGAATTTCTTTCCCTGTCCATGGTACTGAAATGCTGCACTAGTTATTCAAAATTTCACATGAAAGGCAGTTTAAAATCTACATAATTTTTGTATAGATAGTTGTATAGAGGAAGGCCCAAATTATTGTATGTAATATCAGTATCATATGTAATATTACACTGAAAAAATATTTTATAAATCAAGACTGAAACTCTGTTAAATTCTGAAATGCTGCAATCTGATTGGCTGTCAGTGAATTCCAAATAACCTATTTAACCTATAAAATAAGCTGACTAGTGTTTGAAGATGAAATAAAGTGAAACAAGTTCTTTACTTAAAATAAATTTTTTATTAAACCTACTCAAACATTCTGTGGAATTTAGAGTGCTAAAACAACCAACCAAGTAACCAAGTATAACTAAGGAATGTATAGTTTCTGCAAAGCAATGGGATGGGGCTAACAATAGGGACTGAAACAAGAAAGTATAAAAAAAAAACTTTATAATGAGTAATAAATATCGGTTCTGATATATAGATCCTACACAAGGAAATAACAACAAAATCAATCAGATTAATCAGTACACAATTTACAAATAGTTGCAATTTACCAGAATATGCTCCATTTAGATCTTCTGTGCTAGGATGGGTGTTATGTTAAGGACAGGATGTGAAGAACATAAAAACAATGACCGATTAAAATGTGTATGTAATTGAAAGGAATGGATGGAGCAACAGAATGGTGCAACATGAAAACAAAGAATGATTAAAATATTAAATGTATCAAGTGTATGCCTAAAAGTTCAGAATTTCTATTTCTTTCTCTCTGCTGTCCAACTCTCCTTTTCCATGCCATAGAATGATGAGGCTTGAAATTCCCTCCATTGTCATTTCCTGTGCCATGCCTCTGTCTTTATACAATCACCTAAAGGATTATTAGGAACACCATACTAATACTGTGTTTGACCCCCTTTCGCCTTCAGAACTGCCTTAATTTTACGTGGCATTGATTCAACAAGGTGCTGAAAGCATTCTTTAGAAATGTTGGCCCATATTGATAGGATAGCATCTTGCAGTTGATGGAGATTTGTGGGATGCACATCCAGGGCACCAAGCTCCCGTTCCACCACATCCCAAAGATGCTCTATTGGGTTGAGATCTGGTGACTGTGGGGGCCATTTTAGTACAGTGAACTCATTGTCATGTTTAAGGAACCAATTTGAAATGATTCGAGCTTTGTGACATGGTGCAATATCCTGCTGGAAGTAGCCATCAGAGGATGGGTACATGGTGGCCATAAAAGGATGGACATGGTCAGAAACAATGCTCAGGTAGGCCGTGGCATTTAAACGATGCCCAATTGGCACTAAGGGGCCTAAAGTGTGTCAAGAAAAAATCCCCCACCCCATTACACCACCAACCCCAGCCTGCACAGTGGTAACAAGGCATGATGGATCCATGTTCTCATTCTGTTTACGCCAAATTCTGACTCTACCATCTGAATGTCTCAACAGAAATCGAGACTCATCAGACCAGGCAACATTTTTCCAGTCTTCAACTGTCCAATTTTGGTGAGCTGTTGCAAATTGTAGCCTCTTTTTCCTATTTGTAGTGGAGATGAGTGGTACCCGGTGGGGTCTTCTGCTGTTGTAGCCCATCCGCCTCAAGGTTGTGCGTGTTGTGGCTTCACAAATGCTTTGCTGCATACCTCGGTTGTAACGAGTGGTTATTTCAGTCAAAGTTGCTCTTCTATCAGCTTGAATCAGTCGGCCCATTGTCCTCTGACCTCTAGCATCAACAAGGCATTTTCGCCCACAGGACTGCCGCATACTGGATGTTTTTCCCTTTTCACACCATTCTTTGTAAACCCTAGAAATGGTTGTGCGTGAAAATCCAAGGAACTGAGCAGATTGTGAAAAACTCAGAAAAACAAGAGATTGTCTTGACCAGGACCACACCCCTAAATGCATTGAAGCAACTGCCATGTGATTGATTGATTAGATAATTGCATTAATGAGAAATTGAACAGGTGTTCCTAATAATCCTTTAGGTGAGTGTATAAGGCAAGGACTTTAGCTGGGCAGTAAATATATTTTCCTGGAAACCCTGTGTGAATATGTTTGCTGTTTGGGCCCTGCTTTAGCTCTGTGCGACAGAAACGGCACATTCTTCCCTGAGATTGAGGGTCTGGGAGTTTCCTCTTCTTTTCAGCTTTGTCTTCCACTCTGTGCTTTGTTAATTTCAGTTCACGCTGAAAGAAGTCAGTCTGTGCAAACTCTTCAAAGGCCATTCTAGGATTTGTCAGTCCCTCTATGGAATAGGCTTTAAACACCTTTGTGGAGCAGTAGTGATATCTAACAGGCCCTTGTTGATAAAAGTGATGAATTGATGATCCGTCACTTTGGTAGCGGGATTTTGGCTGCCCACACGCGAGACATTTTTTCGTCTGACTGGGTTTTTGTTGCTGCTGCTGCTGCTGCTGATGTAGCAATATGTCCTGTACTATTTTCTGTACATTCTCCTGTGTTAGTGGCTTATCAGATGCTGGCTGTGAGATCGGATCTGCTGGATTCACAATGGCTGGTGGCAGTTCTACAACTGGGACATGAACTGTCTCACTTCCCTCAGTTAAACTTTGCCACAGTTTTTGTGTCTCCAAAAGTTTCAGTGATGAACTTGTGTTCATCTGTTTAGCCAGGTGTTTTATGTACTGCGTTATATGGTATTTGGTTGTGGGATGAAGCAGACTGTTTGGATCTGTGGCAGACCGATGGACCATAGCTGCATAGTCTTGATCCACAAGCTTCAACATGTCTTTCTGTCCATTGTAATTGTCTAGGAGGCCGTCGATAGCCTCCTTCATTGATGATGTCCAGCGTTTGTGGTCCAAGACGAACACTCGTCTATCAGTCTTGATTGGTCCAGTGCGTGCGTGGGACAACATCTGCACCTTATGGATTGAAGCAGGTTTCATTCGGGGAACTGGGACACAGGGACAGCAGTGGGTGGTGCCGGGTTTGTGGATGGTGTTGGGTCAGGGGGGAGAGGCACAAGAACAGAAGAATCATCTTTCTTTTGCACCCTATGTTTGTTCCAATCAAGTTGAACTGGACGGCACTCTGGCTCTCTGTATTCAAGGCCAAACTTCTCTCCCGTGTCCCTATCAGAGAGGTGAAGTACAGGGTACTTCTCTTTCCAGTCACTCTCTTTGAAGCAGAGTTTAGCTCAGTTATCAGTACTGGATCAAACACAGGTGGGAGGATTACATCTGGCTGCTTAAGGTCCAGAAGCCTCTGGTAGTTCCATCGTGCCACCCCTGTCATGCCCTGGACCTGGAACAATTCGCAGGACACATGAGTTCCAGTAATCCACTGGGCCTGGTGGAAATGATACCCCTCCTGTTGTGAGGTCCCTCTGACTGGAATCCATTTGGGGACTTTTGCACCTTCACCAGGGACATGATTAAGCTGCAGAGTTCCCCCATACCTGTACAGGATTCCCTCTGTGACCTCAGGGTCACTGAGGCACCCACGGAGAATGTGCACCCTCTGGATACGCCATGTCTTCAGCATGGATGGTTTGAAGAGAGGTAAGTTGTTTGGGTCTGTGGTCAGGTGGAAATGCAGAAGAACTTTCTCCACTCTGTCGATCATTTCTGTTGGCTGTGGAATTCTGGTCCTACAGTGCTCTCTGATGTGCTGTTTTGTAGGATTTGGTGGCTGAATTCCACAGAACTGATAAGCGGCCCTGAGCTTCTGCAGGTCTTCCTGATCCACAACAGAAAAGGCAGCAGAGAGGAGCTGACAAAAGGTGCTGTATAGGGAATGATGCTCTGAAGTGCACTCCCGTGTGAAACGCCTCATACAGTGAAACAAATCCAACTTGACCACAATGTTGGGGTTGTATTGTGTACGGGATGCACAGGTGTTCTCCAAAGGCCCAGCGGTGGCCTCAGTGATGATAGATTGTGTGGTACTCCAGGCATCCCAGTTGATGTGCTCTCCGTGGTGAAGGTCAGGATTCTGAATGGTGCGCAGCAATCCCTGAACACAAGTAGGAGGAACTGGTTAGAATTTCAAAAATTACTCTTTGATGGGCATGTAACGATTCATTCGCAATCGGTTGAAAATCGATAAAAATGTGACGATTCAAGCAGCATGTTTTAAACAGCAGAGGCGTTTACTGTATACTGTGAACCTCGCTTACTTTATACTGTGAACCTCGCTTACTTTACAGGCACAATAGCAGCGAGCTGCTATCGTTACGGACGGTGCGTGCAAACTGGCGCGAAGCTAGCGAGCGTTTCAGTTCATTCATATGAAACTTGAGCTTGTGAACGTGAAGCTCAACTTTCATAGGAATGAACTGAAAACACTCGCTTTGCTCCGCTTGTGCCGCGCCAGTGTGCACGCACCGACAAACAGTAGACATGTCAAATCACATTTGTTAAAAAAAATTGTATCGTGAAACCAGTATCGTGTTTCATAACGCATCGTGAGTTGAGTGAATCGTTACATCCCTACTTTTTGTTGTATATTGTGAGTGATAGTGGAAGGAGATGCAGATTTTTCTCACCTGTCTACCCAGTGGTAATTGGCCTTCTCCACCCCTGCATCGTTGTACCTCCTTGCTAACCCCTGGTACATGGGTTCAAGGGACTTCTCTCTCTCAGACTGCACCATCACCCAGGAGGAAATCATCCAATTCTCGTTCATAACTGCATAACTTGACATGGTACCAGATGACAAGGTCACTTTTCGGGCCACCTTCCTGGTGTGGTCAGACCGCAAGACCTGTCCAAAAGTGCCCTGCAGGAGCTTAGTGATAGCCGGCTGTTGGCGCCGGTACTCATCAATGAGGCAGTCAGTCAGGTAGTGAGCACTCCACACCACCCATCTGCGTCATCATAGGCTCCAAAAGACTGTGGCATGTTATCCTTCCTCACAAGGTGACCAAGAGTCGTCTGCCCGTAACCCCAAGCCTTAGCATCCAAGACATTCTGTATGCTGTGAAGATATGCCAGGTGAGCTTGTTCATATTTAAGGTGCATCAGCTCATTCACCTGGTTTGCAATGTCTGAAGGTGACTTGCCAGTGCGCCTCAGCTCATGAAACACAGACTTACAAATGCCCTTCTTGTAAGTTAGGAATGCTGGCAGAATGTTTGTGAACCGCTTTGGCAGTTTCTCTGTCCACTGAGGAATGTCAGCAAACCAGATCCTCTTGCACATCCTGTAGCGGAGGCGTGAAGCAAAGATGTAGTATTGTCCACTGGTGCCAACAATCACTCGAGGCCTACCCACACCGGCTGAGACTATATCTGGTTTTGGACAACCATGAAGACATGGGAGAATATAATTATTTCTCAGTCTCACCATGATGTCACTTTCTGGTTTCCAAATAAAAATTGGATGGAGATGAAAGAAATTGCGGGATGGGAGCACTGACACAGTGTCAATGAGTTCTGGCTGTGGCGGGAGACGCCATAATGAAAGGGCGTTTCCTGGCTTGAGCATATGATGGGACCCAGGCCACAGTCCCAGAGATTGGAGCTCTGTCTTCATCCACACTTTCTGATGATAAGAACAGGTCCAACCGCTTATATCCTGATCTGGTCTCTGTGCCGGTGGGGCAACAAAAGCAGAAGGCCCTGCTGTGGGAACAAGGAACAAGGAAAAACAAAAACATAATTAGTGACTTGTTTTCTATTTATTCCAATCATCTATTAACAAACATGTATTCATTACTTAAATGAGCTCTTTGTTTCTGCCTTAAATTAGTACATTATTAGCTAACTGTAATTTGTATATGTACATTTCTGAAACGCAGAAACATCACTTTGAATTGTTAAGAAGAGCCTTGCATTTTCTGTAAAGCTGCTTTGAAACGATATATATTGTGAAAAGCGCTATGCAAACAAAATTTGAATTAAATTGAATTGAACATGTAGTCATTTTCACACATTGTATTATTATCACAGATTGTATAATAAATGAAAACATATTTTGGCCATAGTAACATCTTCAGAGTAGTTATAAAAACATCTTACTGTGTGGTGTCTCAGGTGTATGAGGGGCTGGTCTGAGTGTCGATGGGGGAACACCAACAGAAGGAGCACCTGAGAGAACAAGGATGAAAACAGAAAAAAATAGTCCGATGCCATCAGGGATGGGCAGTATTTCAGATACATGTATTTAAAATACGTGTTTGAAATACAAAATACTATTTTGTATTTTAATGTCTTTGAAAAAAAGAAATAAAATATATTTTGTATTTAAATACATTTACGTTTAGTATTTTTGTATTTTCAAAATAAAAAAAAAATACTGTATTTGTATTTACAGTGTTTTTCAGTCGCTAACAAGCGTTTGTCCAACCAGTTGTCACATTTTCAAAACTCTAAACACAATTAGCACAGCATCGGTCTTTTGTGGCCATACCATTCATACATTTCATGTCGTTTTCACACAATATGCAGTCAGTGAACACATTTCCACAATGCTTACATTTTCTTAACAGACAAGCTATACCTCCCAACAAAATTATGGTTTGTTTTTGTAGTATTTACAAATGTTAACACACACCATCCCACAATAGCAAAAACAATATTCCAGTATAAAAACATCTGCTTCTGCAATGATATCAGTACAAAAAACAATATATCTCAGCTGATAATAAACAAACAATTGAATAATTGACACACAGCTGATTTATGTTGGGTAAATTGGGCCAACCATAGCTGATTCCAGTCTGGCTTAGACTCAGTGGCAGGGGTTATTTTTTTCTATTACATTGACACTTATACAGTAAAAGGAGGACTTTGAGGAGTGATGTTTTTGGAAACAGAAAAAGACAAACACTGTAATGTCTGGACAAGGAAGAGTAAGAGCATGGGGCCCTGGAAGAAGAGCAGGCCCAGTGAGAGATGCAGTGAGAGGTGCAGGTGCAGTGAGAGGTGCAGTGAGAGGTGCAGTGAGAGATGCAGTGAGAGATGCAGTGAGAGGTGCAGTGAGAGGTGCAGTGAGAGGTGCAGTGAGAGGTGCAGTGAGAGATGCAGTGAGAGGTGCAGTGAGAGGTGCAGTGAGAGGTGCAGTGAGAGATGCAGTGAGAGGTGCAGTGAGAGGTGCAGTGAGAGATGCAGTGAGAGGTGCAGTGAGAGGTGCAGTGAGAGATGCAGTGAGAGGTCCAGTGAGAGGTGCAGTGAGAGATGCAGTGAGAGGTGCAGTGAGAGGTGCAGTGAGAGATGCAGGTGCAGTGAGAGGTGCAGTGAGAGATGCAGTGAGAGATGCAGGTGCAGTGAGAGGTGCAGTGAGAGGTGCAGGTGCAGTGAGAGGTGCAGTGAGAGATGCAGTGAGAGGTGCAGTGAGAGGTGCAGGTGCAGTGAGAGGTGCAGGTGCAGTGAGAGGTGCAGTGAGAGGTGCAGTGAGAGATGCAGTGAGAGGTGCAGTGAGAGATGCAGTGAGAGATGCAGTGAGAGGTGCAGTGAGAGATGCAGTGAGAGGTGCAGTGAGAGGTGCAGTGAGAGGTGCAGTGAGAGATGCAGTGAGAGATGCAGTGAGAGGTGCAGTGAGAGATGCAGTGAGAGATGCAGTGAGAGATGCAGTGAGAGGTGCAGTGAGAGGTACAGTGAGAGGTGCAGTGAGAGGTGCAGTGAGAGATGCAGTGAGAGGTGCAGTGAGAGGTGCAGTGAGAGATGCAGTGAGAGGAGCAGTGAGAGGTGCAGTGAGAGATGCAGTGAGAGATGCAGTGAGAGATGCAGTGAGAGGTGCAGTGAGAGGTACAGTGAGAGGTGCAGTGAGAGGTGCAGTGAGAGATGCAGTGAGAGGTGCAGTGAGAGGTGCAGTGAGAGGTGCAGTGAGAGATGCAGTGAGAGGTGCAGTGAGAGGTGCAGTGAGAGGTGCAGTGAGAGATGCAGTGAGAGATGCAGTGAGAGGTGCAGTGAGAGATGCAGTGAGAGATGCAGTGAGAGATGCAGTGAGAGGTGCAGTGAGAGGTACAGTGAGAGGTGCAGTGAGAGGTGCAGTGAGAGATGCAGTGAGAGGTGCAGTGAGAGGTGCAGTGAGAGATGCAGTGAGAGGAGCAGGGCCAGGGAGAAGAGCAGGCCCAAGGAGAGAGCAAGGTAGAGGTGTAAGAATGCATGGTGGTGGCATCCCAAGGGCTGCAAGAACAGTAGTCAGTGATGAAATTCGTGCCACTATCATTGACCATGTAATCAACCACGGTCTTTCACTAAGTGATGGTAAACAGTAAAGGAAAAAAAACTGATTTGCTTATTACTGGAATGCTTTTGAATGTGAACATTACTGTACATGTGGACATACAGTTCCCAACCAAGAAATTTAGTGTAAAAACGGTGGATTGCATGTTTTGCATGCAAATACCTGTAAAACTGAAACACAAAATTCTATGAAATTTTTGTAATGTCAACAATAGCCAGTATTTTGAAACCTGGTGTACTTTGATTGACTGCATGTACCTTTTGAAGTGAAAGTGTTATTCTTTGACAGAATAATTTCATTCTGAGTCAGATTTCCAGTGTTTTGGTAAAGTTAGTGTGTGCAGAGAAAGATGTGTTCTATTTTGAAATGAAGAATTAGTATATATTTAACAAAATGTGTTTTTGAGATGAAAATTATCCATTTGGCCAATTGTGTTTTGTAGGTGTGAGTCTGTGTTAAGAGTTTAGAAAAGGTATCTGAAGTATGGGTAAGCGCTTGTTAGCGATTGAAAAAAACTGTAAATAAATTTTCTCCACACAGTATTTGATATTTTACTTTGATACATTTCAACTGAGGTATTTTGTACTTTTATTTTAAATACATTTTCATGTATTTATGCCCATCTCTGGATGTCATAACATTTAGACTTTCTATTCTTCTCATTATAGACTGTATAATAAAGGACACATTTGGGCCTAGTAACACTTGAGAAAAGAGTCATGAAAACATCTTACTGTGTGGTGGCTCAGGTGTATGGGGGGAAGAGGTCTCAGAAGGTGGGAGGGTTCCTGAAAAGATCAATGTATGGTTCAGTTTAAACCAATAAACTTGGTTGCTTTAAATTGAATCATTTATTTATTAACTTAATTACCATTTTTGTTACCACTACTGTACAGCCTTGAAGAAACGTATAACACCCATATGGGCCACAGTGTAGACATTGTTTAGGAGAAAATAAAACTGAATATGAAAATCAGCCCGTGATACACACCTGGTGCAGAGACATTCCCCAGAAACTGCAGTTCAGGAGGAAGGGGCAAAGGTCTCTTCACTGTAGGCATGGTGGGGGCCACAAGGAAGGAGTACTTCATTCTGATATAATATTTGAATGGTAATATAATGGTAATACACTTTATTCATACACACAATTTTGTATGGATTGATGCTCAATTATAATAATCTTTTTTAGCCTTTAGGCTAAGCAGGGGAAGCAATATGATTTTTCCTACCTTAAATAACATGCATGAAGAAAAAAAAATGTTACTAACCCTCACCATTGAGGAAATCAATTCATGAACCCTATTGGTTGCTAGGAACATCAGCATGCAAACATAACATTAGTGGAACATGGCCAGAACACAAAACACAAAAAAGAACGGTTTAATTCATGGTTGTGTTTTGGAGAGCAATTCATTGTGGCTCGATCCAACATGTGTGAACTTTTAAAAAACCTATTTCAATTCCTGTGGCTTGTCCTGGTACAGCAAATGATGATGATGATGGAGCAGCATCTGGCAACACACAAACAGATTCAATGGTATAGCAGACTCACATTTAATAACACTGTTTGAGCCAAACTCAATTTTGAATGTTCAGTCAGTAGAAAGTCTGTACTTACAACACTGTACCAGTTCCTTGGTGGGCGATATACTCAGCATTGCTTTCTCCAGGGCCCCATCATCATCCATCACTGTGACACAGACAGAAACAATACATTGTACTTCAATTATTTTGGTTAAAAGCATATCTTCCATGACTGAGTTGTATTTTGATGTAAATGAATACAGGTACAAAAAAACGAACACATTTTTTGCATACTGAATAAAAAAAACCTACTCATGGGTTCATCAGGTGCACTTGAGGCAAGAACTGGTGGAGAGGAGACAGAGGCCGACTCCTTGTTTCTCAGGTACTGTTGCAGTCTGTAAATCTGAGTCCCTGAAAGACACTTAGTCCTCGTGATGAAGGCTGCATAGCCATCAGCCCTGCTGTCCCACACCTCCCGCCAGGTGCTCTTGGCACGAGAGCCGAAGCCAACCAGCTGGTCATCCTCTGAGGCTGCTCGAGTTGGAGGCTTTTCCGACTCATAACATAGAAGACATTGGATTTCGTCAAAGCTGCGAGCATTACCCACAAAGGTCAACAAGCTGGCCTTGCTGTGCCCCTCAGTCATACACACTCCTGCAGCCTCTTCTTTCTCTCTGTGCTTTATGAGGTAGATTGTGTAGCCTACATCGTTTTCCAAAAGCCACCGGAAGGATTTCCCCTGATATTTACCAAATTGCAAGATGTATTCCCCCAGCACCTCTGTCCTGTCTGAGGCATCCCCTCCTCTCTGATGGACCACAGTCAGGGCATTTTTTTTGACTATATCCTCCCTCAGAGGTGCAGACTTGTCCTGCAGAGAAGGGTTGTCCTTGAGCAGCTTAGCAGCATCAGTTGGATCCTGACGGAGGTATCCTCGAGGTCCCTTACGGAAAACAACTTTGATCCTCCCAGGAAAAAAATGATTTTTTTTTTTGCATGCTGGCCTGTGACATATGAGGGTGAAAAAAACAGTATTAGATGTATATATTAAACATGTACTCTTAAATTTTTTCTACACACACATACACACTCCCCTCCATTTTCTCTCACCTACCAACATTTGCATTTCTGTACCTTAAAGGGTTAGTTCACCCAAAAATGAAAATTAAGTCATTAATTACTCACCCCCATGCTGTACCAACCTCGTAAGACCTTCGTTCATCTTCGGAACACAAATGAAGATATTTTTGATTAAATCTTAGAGGTGGATCACTCCTCCATAGGCTTCCTAAGGGAATGAAACTTGACGGCCCAGAAAGTCATTAAAGGAAATGTTTAAATATTCCATGTGCCTACAGTGGCTCAACTATAAGTTTATCAAGCGACCAGACTACTTTTTTCCCCCAAAAAAACATAAATAACGACTTTATTCGACTATTCCTTTTCTTCCTTGTGGGCCTGAGACGAGAGTTCAAGAGATTTCCACGACGCATGCGCGAGAACTGAACAAGAAGTATTAGAAGAAGAACGTCCTCTTCTCAGTTCTCGCGCATGCGTCGTGGAAATCTCTTCAACTCTCGTCTCAGGCCCACAAGGAAGAAAAGGAATAGTTCGAATAAAGTCGTTATTTATGGTTTTTTTTCGGGAAAAAAGTAGTCTCGTCGCTTGATAAACTTATAGTTGAGCCACTGTAGGCACATGGAATATTTAAACATTTCCTTTAATGACTTTCTGGGCCGTCAAGTTTCATTCCCTTAGGAAGCCTATGGAGGAGTGATCCACCTCTCAGATTTAATCAGAAATATCTTCATTTGTGTTCCGAAGATGAACGAAGGTCTTACGAGGTTGGTACAGCATGGGGGTGAGTAATTAATTACTTAATTTTCATTTTTGGGTGAACTAACCCTTTAATGACTTTTTTTGCACTACTGCCATTTGTTTACTGCCATTTGCACAGCTTTATTACAAATAGATCAGATACTAGGCTACTTCATTCAATCAGATATATACTACCTCAATCAATGCAAGTTTGTAAATATGTTGATATTCTTGTGTTTTATCTGTATTCATTTAGTGCCATGTATGTCCTATGTACTACATGCAGCAATGGGAAATATATGGTTGAGATTCTACTACTACAATTTTAATGTGGTAAAACCATGGATAATTAGAAAGAAAATGTTCTAACAGGCTCGTTTTTGAACTATTTAATAAATGCAAAAGTTGAAAATAATGGTCAAACGTGTTAAAGATTACAAATAGTTAATTTGGCAAGCTTTCTTATAGAAGGAGCATTAGCCTGTGTGTTATCACAGGGAAAACTAATCTGATACAAAGATAACAGTTAATTGACGTATCCAAGACTAAACAAAACCATTACACAAAAACGAAAATGAAAGGTAGCCCATGTGCATTCATAATTTAGCGCGCAAACCATCATAGCCTACGATTAATTGGAGAAAAGTTTGGTAACAATTGGCAACAAACAATTCCTCAAAGCGCAATGCTGACGTGTTTGCATAATGTTTTAACATTACTGCGCAGTGAGGGAGACTAAATAAACTTGCTAAAAAGAGATCCAGCGCGGGAGAGAGACAAAGGAAAACGCATGTTCTTAATTGATGTTGCTTTGGACTATTTTCGTTTTGTACTGTTTTAATTGTTTAATTTAGCTGCAATTTCTTTTGCAATACAAATTTAAAATGTCGCAAGAATAAGATTATGTTTCTTATTTTGCATCGTAAAGGAAATAAACTCTAAACTCGATGCAATTTATTTAAGTTTATTAAATAAATAAACTGTCCCGACACTTTATTTAAACCTTGAAATGTGCGATGTGGTTTCAAACTTAATTAATTTTAGTGTTCTTTTACATTTTCATTGGTTTTTATATTGAAAGCAATACTATTTAGTTAGTCTGTTATTTTGTGTAGCCATGACAAAATCAGTCTTTTTCTGAAAAATTTCTTCCGTTGCTATGGGCGGGTATCACTGTCAGTCATCTCAATTTCGTGAATGATTCACAAAACAATAATTTAGCAGATTAAAGACGAGCTTCTTCATTTTAAAGACGATCTTCCTTCATAAGTTTTGTCGTCTGTGCAGCGGCTCTTTAAGCTCCGCGCGCCGGGTGTCACGTGAACCAGTTACGACCTGTGATTGGGCATACGTTAGTACGTATGCACGAGAAATGTTAATCAGATATTGATTCAAGTCTGTTATGTTACGAAATGTTGGAATAAAGTCGAGCTAAAGACAATCTACGGTCTCCTCGTAATATACTATAGATAGTAACTTTACACCGGGTCTCTCCCGAAATTAAACATTTCAGGGTAAAAACACATCATACAGCTGATAATACTGTATATGTCGCTGCGTGTCATCCATACAAATCACGAAAAAAAACTGTAACAAATTATTTAGCCTTCGTTGCTTCAAAGACACAGCATGCCTTGTTTAATTAACCTTACAATAAAACGGTTGATTGCGAATTAAAGAGCTCTGTATATACTGCTATATATACTGTATATATTACACAGCTCACTCCCATTCGTTTCTTGCCAGATTGTTGACAATCATACACACTGCTCAAACACTCTAAAACTCTACAAAACCAGTTAAAACAACTGGACTGAACACTTCAATTGAAATTTTGTGTAAAAAAAAACTTTAAATACAATAAATAAACTATAGTTTAATAAGATATAGGGCCTACATTTGGACACATTGAGAGATTTATCCTTAAAATAATTTTGCCTTTGCTCATCAGGCTATCCGACACTCTCCATATGAAAGAGGAACATTAACACCTATTGTCCTGCACACACAATAAAGCACTGAACTGTCCCTCCAAACCCCCCACAGTAGAGATGCGCGGATGGGCTATTATTTCATCCGCAACCGCATCACAAAACTCATCATCCGTCCGCCATCCATCCGCACCAACGTTTTTGACCAATTTTCAAAACCGCAACCGCCCGCCATCCGCTGATTGGGCGATACAAGGCGCTGCTGATGACAGCCGCGAGACTAGAAGCTCTCAGAGTATCAGCAGTGAACTCTGTCTCCGATCGGCGCGCAGGGACAAAAATAAATAAATAGCCTAAATTAAACGCACTTCGGCAAACCTGACCTTATCTGATAGGCTACTGTACAATATTTTCATTGTAGCCTAATAGAAAACGCATTTTGGCACATAATTGACCAGAACCAATATCGAACGGGCGCATAAGAGAGCAGGTTCACACATGTATCCGTCAGCTTTGATTTTACATCCTGTGGTAGGTCTATTGGGATCTCGACGGACAAAACTTGTCTAGGTGTTCGTGGAGGTTTGAGGTTTAGCACCACACTTGTGATGCACCATATTAGACGTACCCGTCTTGTGGCTGTCATGAACATAAACTGCTTTGCAGATTTTGCAAATTACATAGCCTGCACTGGTGTCATCCTAATTTACCACTTTGTAAAACTTATTCCAGGCAACACTTTTCTGACCTTCTATTTCCTTTGTTTTTAATTCTCCTTTTTTGAGTTTGTCATGTACCTCCTTCGCCGGTGTTGCCATCTCTGATAATAACAAGTCTCTGCATAGACTAGCTGCCTGATGAAAATTTGACTATTTTGCTCTGCTCTTTTTTTTTTTCTTTTTTTTTTTTGATGTAGGCTATAATCAGATAAAAATATTTAAAAATGTATACATATATTTTTCATTTGATTGGTTCAACCGCCCGCCACCCGCCCAAATTTAATTAAAATATTTTTTTTCGTCACGTCAGAACTTCAAAGAGAAGTTGCAATTCACACTAAATCGCTATTCTAGACATTAGCATTAGGCTTTTAAAGTGTTGATAATGAAGGAATTACATAATTTAAGCTACATGTAGTGATATTTCTGTCATAGAGGGTTTATTAGTAAATATTTCATTATTTCAATAATTGAAGAAATAAAACGCTACTTCGGTTTGGGCCAGCTTTTTCCAAGCAAAACTAAATACAATCTTCAAACACATGTTCATTTGTTGTCATGAACAAAATGTTCAACTCAATATTAAATTCCTCAGGGATCTTTGGATCCTTACAACCAGGGTGCATGTGATTTGTGAATTAAGTTTTTTTTTTTTTTTTTTTTTTAAATAAATCTCGAACCACAGTGCTTCGTGGTACTGCTGTTAAACTAAATAACATTTATAGAATAATTATGAACTTAAATTAAACAATATCGGAACATTTCGACAAATAGATTATTTGATCTGTTTTTACATTTTAATTTAGGGCGATTTAGCCTACATTTAATTAGAGTGAGATTTTCACCCTTGCCTTGTCCTTTCCTCACTGGGAATCGCTCACATGATAGCTAAACATGTTTGAGTAGATCCTCTGTACCTCTCGGTTTCAGATTACATAATCAGATAACATTTATTAAATATTTAGACATTTAAAGGCTTTAGACATAGCCGATTTCTTATCGTGACTGAGCTGAGGCAAGTGGCTTTCGGTTCATATTTGTGACACACGGTTCCCGGAGACAGAGACGACAGATAAACTTTTGTCGTTAGCCTACTATGAATAAAAGTTTACAGTTTTGAACGATGTAGGCTACTCTACTCTTATCTGTATGACTTAAAAAATTACGGAGTAGCCTATTAAGTTATTTTAGCTGATATGAGAAAAATAAATCCAAATGAACGCGCCGCCACGTTTGTCGAACACTAATTCAACATGCCAGAATAAAACCCGACTTTAGAACAATGCATTGTGTGGTGTGCCAAAACACTAATTATACTCTTCAATATTTCATTCAAAATAATCTCAAAACGCTTTGTGACATTTTGAAAAGCCTTGCATGCATTAAGGCCACTGGAACCATGAACGTAACTGAAACGCTGGTTTGGATTTTATTGTTTGTCGTTTAAACGTGCGTGCCTGTTGCATATCTTTATTTTATATGGTCTATTGGTGAAGTAGCCAAAGTAACCTTGCTTAAAACCATGTTTTTTAAAACTCTATGTAGGCTATGTGGAATCCAAAAAATATATATATATGATTAATAATAGGCTATAAAATGCATTAATAGGCTAATATAAAATGTACAGTTGTCCATGTTTGTTAGGAATTTGAACCCGTGACCTCTAAATGATCGATGCGTAAGTTCTACCACTCGACCATGAATTCACTCACTGAGAATTGCCCAAACGTTCGTTTCTCCAGTGTGTGTTCGCTCACATGAGCGAGAAGCGCTCTTCATTCGTCTCAGTCATTCCTCAATATAATAGTAAAAATAATCAGCTTCATTGCACCTAATTTATTTTTGTTTGTTATTTCTGTTATTAATTTGTTTTAGTTTTTTTGTTATCGTGCTGCTCCCCCGGGGAATAGGCTTATGTCGCCCACGTAGGCCTACAATATGAAATATAGGCTATTGTTGTCGTCTCTATTCTTAACTTTTCATTCTATTTTTCTGTCCTAAAAAAATGTTCTATTCTTTTTACCATATTTGTAGTATTTCATCCTTACTGTTAATTGACATTAATCCCACTTACATTTCAAAATGCGGTAATTGCTGCTGTTTTGCACAATATCCCTTTGCGCCACCTGGCGGTTATTTCGCGAATGACTTTGAAATGCGACTGGTTTATTTTTGCCGCGGTAGTTTTGGTTTTGATTGAATAAATCAAGCATGTGCTACGTTTTGTTTTTTCTTTCACCTATGTTTCTTTTTATGCTCAATGTGTCTGATGCACATGTGAAAACACGCCAATCTTGATTGGTTGTTGTAAGGTCAGGTGACGTAGCATAGAGCGTTAGCAGGTCCATGAAAGGGCACCTACGTCACAGAATCCCCAGATTGAAAATGTGACACAGCATCTTGTTCCCTTCTCAGAGAACCGGGTTACATGCCTAACCTGAGACGTTCCCTTTCTAATGGAACTCGAGCTGCATCATGGCTTTAATGCTGTGGGAATGTCAATACCAACGCCTCCAGACTAAGGGAAGATGCCTCCCCATCAAGGCTGTGAAACACTGACACAAACTGCTGACAAGCCTGCTGTAACACAAACATCTGGCAAGTACTTACATTTGGATAATGCTTTGGAACAGGAGGTGTGTGCCGCACTCCTGCTGCGGCGCTGAGCTCCATCCCGCCGGAGACAGCTTCTTCCTGAACACAGAATTTGGCAGGTTTGCAAGACCTCTCCTTGAGGAAGTTGAGGAATAGTGAGCACCAATTTTATTGTGGTATGATTCAATTCTCCACTGAGGGGACTTACCCTCAGGCCACTGAATGCAGGGCTTGAGATATGAAAGATGAAAATCTCTGAAACAGCTCACTGGCAGGGGACAGCCTGAACTTCACAACCAGTGGACTGACTGAAAAAGGCATGGCCCAGCTTTCTCCAGGGGGCAAACTGCCTTAATCTTTAGTGTCCCAATATCCGCAGAGGAAGGGAGGAGGGTATGAAATCTGGCAGGAGAGCTAAGTGGACTGGGCTGAACTCTGCCAGAGACTGTTGTTTTCAACCCTATCTCACGGCAAACTCATACAAATTTGCACGGATTAACCAAGTACCTAAATCGTATGATTTGTTCATTGCATTGAACACAACCCTATGTAATGGCGAATTCATACTAATGGATTCAATCGTACTATATCCTACAATTTTTTCATCGCATTCAAGAAGCGTGACCCGTGACCCGCTCTACAACATTTAATCCATCAGCTCTTTTAAGAGCCATCTCTTGCAAAAGCTATCCTACTACGTCACTCTCTTTCACACACACACACACACACACACACACACACACACACACACACACACACACACACACACACACACACACACACACACACACACACACACACACACACACACACACGCGCGCCTGTGTAGTGCTTGCTACAAAGATATCGGCAGTGCCTCCAAAACCTGCAGACACTATGGAATAAAGGTTATACAAAAGAAAAACCTGAAAGCCCAAATAGTTTAATTTGACGATCAGTGGGCAGCCAAGTTAAAAAAAGATGGCAAAATTATGAATTGGGTGGACTGGCTTGTAAGTTTCATTTCATTTCAATATATGAAATAAACAATTGTTTTACATTATTATTATGATTATTACGACTAAAACCGAGTAAACAAACTAAACAAATCTTTATTTGAGTAGATGTCATAATACAGTAGTGGATAAGAGTATAGTTCTTCATTTGACTGTGTACTCTTGCTTAAAACATTTTGTTCTCTCTTCTCAGCGTCATAAATTGGGATTACTGGGCTTCTCACTGATGCCTTTTTATTACAACACAGAGAGGGCAACCTTGCTCTACAAAAGTCAAAAACATCAACATTCAGAGCCATCCCTCACTACCAGTCATGCAGAGACTTTATGAGACTGTTGGAAGAGGTATTTATTTGCATTATCTGCATTTACCAATTGAAAAGCTCTTCCTATTATAATGGTCCTTTTTCAGAGACTGTGATGATGCATTTCCACAGTTATTAACATGGTAAATCTAACAAAGTTTGTTTATATATATATTTATATATATATATATATCCTCCTGAGACCCCACCCATTGACTTGTGTCCTCTGTAGTGGACTTTTTGTTTTCATTAATGTTTTTTTGAAATTTTTGAGCTACTTTATCAATTCTGTACAGAGGACATCTAGTGATGTGTCATTTGATTGGCTGGGATGCTGGAACTACTTCTTGCACTGCATCCAAAATGGCCGGCATAGGGACAACGCACATTTTATGGAAAGGAGAGAGGTATGTTAAATATTGCTTGTTATATATATTTTTTTGTACTATCACATATTTATTTTTTATATTAATATTAAGTGTCAGTAATAATACAATTAGCTCTGAAAGCAGTTAAATTGTAATTTAAAATATCAAAATATTTTTCTTTTTATGAATGTCAATTACAGTGGACACCAGGACTCAGACTTAGACCTGTCAGATGAGGAGAGAGATGAGGATGAATTTGAACCTGATGTACAAGAAGATGGTGGGAATAAAGAGGAATAAAATGCAGGAGACTCAGATGAGCAGACAGAAACAGACACAGAAAGGGATGAGCAGGACAGACATCGCCCTCTGTGGACCAGGAGTAACACGTATGAATTAATTGTGAATTATTTTGTTTGAGGATGATTTATTTAGTTCTAGTAGTTAGCCACTATTAAAATTATAGTGAACAGTGATAAATCATTAGTGATAAATATAATTATCAGTGAGGCTTGATGATTATCCATGTGGCATCATGAAATATGCAAAGTTTGTACTAACAAGTTGTCAATAGGAGACCATTTCACATCCATAACACTGAGATTCAAATAGATTTGCGTGATGTTTAATTATTATTTTTTTTAACTTTCATTTATTGGTGTTTTTCAAACATGTACTACCTGGGCTTCCTGACTGTAAATATGACCCTACTAACCATGCAAATTGGATTTTAATTCAGTACTTTTCCCAGTAAACTGACAACCACATTTTTGAGAATTTGGCTGAATTTACAAATCAAAGAGAGCTACAAATTAGAGGAGTGTCTCTAAATACCACTCCACAAGAAATTAGGATTTTCTTTGGCATTTCGATCCACATGGCCTGCCTAGGATTAAATCCCAGAATTAAAATGTGTTGGGTCAAAAAAACAGAAGTGCCAGTTATAAGCAGCAAAATGACATGGGATAGCCTTTTCAAGCTGAAAAGCTTACTTAAGATTGTGGATGACCTGGCTATAACAGAGGAAACAAAGGCAGACATTCTTTGGAAAGTCAGACCTAAAGGTCTTCGTCCTTGCTTCTCCAAATGGTCTGATGCTGGACTTGGGCTGAAGTGTACCAAGGGAAGAATACATTCAATGGCCAAATACCAGGAGTTGGGCCATCAGCAGTCCTACGCATGGTTGAGTCTGTTCCCACTGGAAGTCATCTATTCTTCGACCGATTCTTCACAACAATTGATCTCATGGATGCATTGCTGTCAAAGGGCCTTCCAGCAACAGGAACTATAATGAAGAACCGAGTCCCAAAGCAGAGCAAACTGCCAAACGACAAGGAGATGCAACAAGAGGGGAGAGGAGCATCAGTGTCTATGGTCTATGGTTTATTGATTGATTGATTTCCCTAGATCAAATGTTCCTTTCCTTTGTCATGGAGAAAGTATCAGCTGTTGAAACAAAACAAGGTACACATTTACTTAATGAACAAGAATATACTGGAAATATTTCTTGAGTGACGATGACCACATCTACAATCTTCTCTCCAAACAGCTCTCATCAGTGGCCCAGCTTGTGCTGCAAAGCTCCTCCAACCTCCTCTTCCATGTCCCACTACCTCCACTAGGTCGCCTTTTTGAGAGTTTTGTGAAACCACCATCAACCAGCCAGTGCCCCATTACTGTATACCACTAGGCCCCCTGTACTACTGACCTGCACTGTCTGACCCACCGCTGCCGCTCTGCGACCTGGTGCAGCGTGTGGAAACCCTTCAGCATCCATTCAACCTTTGGGTTGTGTTGCCAGTTGTGCAGGCGGGGCATGTTGTCACACTGCGTTACAATGAGCCCCTATTAGGACTATGATATTCTATTCTATCCTTTTATTAATTCTATTGAGAAGCCATGAGAAAAAGGTGAATAAATATTGAGAGTAAATGTTCAGAATTATTGTTTTTTACTTTGTTTTTTGTCAAACTCATTTTTTTTTTATTAAAAATGCCATAATTTTATATAAAAAGGTTAATAATTGTATTTTATTGACAAAATATTTTTGTTTGTCTCGTATATTTGTTTATTAGATCAGATAATTGTAATCTCTCATATGGTCATATTACAATGAACCCCACCTATGGGGCATGTTGTCACATTTCACTTCCATTCTATCATGGTAAATCAAGAAAAAAAGTACACACTGTATTAATGAAACATAACCACATAATTGTACTAGACGTGTGTAAAATTAATTAGGGGAAAAATAAATACTCTGGATAAATAAATAGTCTAGGTTTACACAAACTGAGAAAGTCTAAAAGCGTTAGGTTGAGCCCCGCTCTCCCCTACTAATAAACCAATATCCTAGTAATATGGATGTTAATAAGCAACTAGTTAATTGTGAGAATTGGACCCTAAACTAATGTCTTACCATAGTTTATATAACAACTTAATGTTTGGAACTATAGGCCTATTAATATGTTTTGTTATTAATTTTGGAAAAGATGGCTTGTTGAAAAATATAGTTCTTTATCTCTTTCAATCGGTAGATTTGATCTATTTTATTAACACATCGTTGGACAAAATACATACCGGTGTGTATTTCACCAAGAATGTTTGCATGTTTGCGAGCGAACAGGACTTTTATTTTGGTGTGACATCATACGGGTGCGCCGCGCTCCTGCGATTGTGATGCAGCTGAATGAAGCAATGTGAAATGAATGAATGATTATTGAGCGTAACACTGCATCAATGAAGGTTATTTTGTGAGTAATATGCATCCACACGTGAGTAACAGAAAGGGTGCGTCTGATTTCGCTCCCTAAATCGTGAATCAGTTTGTCGTATACACGAATTCAGCACTTGAAGTGATGGAGAAACGGAGCTTTTCGAAACTACGAGTCATTTGAATCTATTGCTTCGCAAAACAAATCCTTTGCGATTCCTTGGATCCTCAGCTGATCAAAACAGTGACACTATAAAGAGAATACAAACGTGTAATGACAACTTTTAAAACCATTAACAAATGTTTCATAAAAGTGTATATTGTTAAATATAACATCTTTAAATATCTAATATAAATCATACCTAAATAAGATGTAGAATTTATTGTTTTGAGTGTTTTGTTTTTTTAGCTAATCAGTTGATTTAAGTCCATTAACTCTCACTCTGACTCCCTCACCAGTGCGCTGAACTACTGAACTAGAGCTGATTGAGACAGTCCGAGATTTACTGTGGATTATTTTTCTTTCTGTTAATTATTCTCGTTTTAAACATGACAAATTGTCCAAACACACAGGAAAACTCCTGGAGAAACATCTGAGATCCACATGACACACTATTATAAAGATGGCGTTTATTAAAGAGGAGAGTGAAGACATAAAGATTGAAGAAGCTTTCATAGTGAAACATGAAGATACTGAGGAACAAACAGGTTAGTTTCATTCTCAAAGCTGAACTCAGTCATTCGATTCTCATTGAAATGTCGGCCTCTACAGAAATTAATGATATTTTTGAAGAATGTCATATGAGGGGCCATATGAGTTCTGTTTGACATGTTTGTTTAGATCACATGACCAGGTGTGTTTGACTCCGGCTGGATGTGACCGATCGGAGAGATTTATGTGCTGTGTGGTCATCAGAGCTCGAGTCAGCCGTCTGCTCTCGACTTGCTCTTGCTGTACTTTGATGCCATATGTCACAGTGACAATTAAATACATCATAGATCATCTTTTTCGGCTTGAAATATTATCAAGATGTAATTTCTATGATTTTCAGTGAAATAAGAAGCTTGTGTAGGCCTAAGAAAAAATTAGATTGTATGCTTATTCTACTCGTCAGTGATAGAATCATTAAAGAAGATGCAAGATTTCTTTAAAAAAGGAAAAGGATTGGATGCAAAGATTCACAGATCATAGAGAGGAAAATCCTTAAAGGGTTAGTTCACCCAAAAATGAAAATTAAGTCATTAATTACTCACCCCCATGCTGTACCAACCTCGTAAGACCTTCGTTCATCTTCTGAACACAAATGAAGATATTTTTGATTAAATCTGAGAGGTGGATCACTCCTCCATAGGCTTCCTAAGGGAATGAAACTTGACGGCCCAGAAAGTCATTAAAGAAAATGTTTAAATATTCCATGTGCCTACAGTGGCTCAACTATAAGTTTATCAAGCGACCAGACTACTTTTTTCCCCCAAAAAAACATAAATAACGACTTTATTCGACTATTCCTTTTCTTCCTTGTGGGCCTGAGACGAGAGTTCAAGAGATTTCCACGAGGCATGCGCGAGAACTGAACAAGAAGTATTAGAAGAAGAACGTCCTCTTCTCAGTTCTCGCGCATGCGTCGTGGAAATCTCTTCAACTCTCGTCTCAGGCCCACAAGGAAGAAAAGGAATAGTCGAATAAAGTCGTTATTTATGTTTTTTTGGGGGAAAAAAGTAGTCTGGTCGCTTGATAAACTTATAGTTGAGCCACTGTAGGCACATGGAATATTTAAACATTTTCTTTAATGACTTTCTGGGCCGTCAAGTTTCATTCCCTTAGGAAGCCTTCCGACAATCCTAGCTATGTCCTGATTATCTTGATGGTTCTACAGATTATCTTATCAGATATTCCTTTGGTGTGAGGTGTGTTAAGAGTGTCCGAATTTTGAATTTACAAAATTACAGAATTCAATATCAAGTTCTTGACACATTTCTTTAACACATTTGCACATTTGGTAAGTATAACTTGAAACAACAATAATTTAAATGAAAGAAACAGAGAAAAAAGAAGCTTAAAAATAAAGGGCATCACAAACATATGTTAAATTCATTTAGCAGAGATACAGATCTTTGGGATTTTCGATTTAAAAAAAAAAAAAACTTTACAGACTCTAAATACATTTTAAAGGCTGTTTTATAATGAGCAAACTTGGGTTTTGAGTTACTCCATTTAGTTTGATGAATATAACATTTTCCTAATAACAAAAACAAATCGATAACATATATTTTTCGTTTGGAAAAGTTATATTAATTTGTATGAAGTAAGACAGGTGACAAATTTAAGACTAGGTTCCAGTTCATTTTAACACCTATAAATTGAGACATCTCATACCAAAACAGATTGATGAGACGTTAAAAAAATAAGTGCACTATAGATTCTCTTTCACAATTACAAAAAGAGCAATTGTAATCAATATCCAGATGAAAACGCTCTAATGTGTCTTTCACAGGATATATTCTGTGAGCAATTTTAAATGACTCTTCTTTTAGAAAATGTAATTAGCTCAGTATAAAAACCAATCCATATAATGATAGGTGTACCAGTACACATGATGTGTGTGTGAGAGAGAGAGACCACTCAAACCCTTTTCTTTTTTTTTCGTGAATTTTCTGTGAAAATCATTCCAAACACTATCATCGCAATTTCTTCCTGCATATCGTCCGCTACGCTTATTCTGAAGTCTCGCGAGAGTTCCTGTGTTCACAGTCGAGACTCTGGTTGAAAATGTGTTTGTGTGAGGTGTGCTGTCTTTGTCACATCATGACACACCACACACTATAGGAGCAAAACGGTTAAATCTAGGATTTTTTTGTCCTCATGTTTGTGGTCTATCACATTTTGAAAATCTTATAAGATGTAAAAAATCTTTTGGTGTGTACTCTGCATTAGGCTAGGCTACGTCTACATTTATCCGAATACATTTGAAAACGGCATTTTCATTTCAAAACGCTCTCTGTCCACACTAGCGTTTGCAAGCGAAATATCTAAAATTGCTTAAGTCAGCTTACTGTCCATGCATAAACATCCTAAAAGTTCAGAAGATGATACCGAGAGAGCAGACATAATAAAGTTATCACGCTATTCTTCTGGCACTATCATTTTATTAGCAAAATATCTCACCATTTACTCATTCACAGGTCACACTCAAAATCACATGACTTAAACGTAGTTGTCATCATGTTTTGCCACAGGACAGCAATTGCGAGTGAATTTTCAGTCATCTTTGCAGGAATGCAATATGAAGACTATACAAAGGAACACTTCTCTTTAACAACACTATGAAAGTATAAAGCAGGCACAACAATGCCGGTATAACCTAATGACTTAGGGCCCTTTCACACCTATACATTGTTTGGTTCGGATTTTCAGACTTTTCAGTTTGATCCGAATCAAAATTACAGGTGTGAAACCTCCCCCAGACCACGGTCCGGACCAAACAGATGGAATTTGGTCCGATGAAAGAGGTAGTCTCGATCCGAATCAAACTAAACAAAGGTTTGGTTCGTTTCTAGTGTGAAAGCATTTTCTGTATGGTTCGGACTTTCAGACCATTTACAGGAAGTTCCGGTGGTTCTTGCAGGATTGCTTGCAGACTTCTCCTTTCCTGCCAGCGATTTGTTTGCACAACGAGGACGTTCATCTGGCGAATTTGAACTAGCCCTCGAGTATAGTTGGTGCTGCAGGTAGTAGTCTGATGCCGTAATAATAACAATATAGTGGCAACGATATGCATCTGTTCATTCATTCTTGTCAAAAAATATATATTTTTTCATACTTGTCAAAATAGCCGCCGAATTTGACAACACACTGACGTCAGACGCACGTCCATTTACAAACCAATCAATGTCAAGATGCAGCCCACATAGATGATGACGACAGGACGCAAGTATGTCATGTAAAGTTCTTTAGTGTGCTCGCATAATTGCAATGTGAAACTGTTAAAGATTTTTCCCTGAAACTAAATACTCTAACTTACACTTCGGCGATTCTACAGTCGACTACAGCCTTTTACCTAAACCTATATTTCAGCGAGTCTCCAGTCGACTACAGCCTTCTACCTAAATTTCAGCGAGTCTACAGTCGACTACAGCCGAGTTTACGTTGTATTAATTCTAACTTGTTTTCTAACTTACCTTAAACTAGCCTGCTGCGCAGCAGAAAATAACAGACAGGCTCCAGCAAATGTCCTTTAAATGCTTTAATCACGGCCAGGAGAGTTCTCGAGCAGTTCTCAGAGAATCTCCCTAGAAGAAGCAAGGCCGGTGGATCTCTGACAAATCCCATTGAGAATCCCACCAGTCAACACGAATACAACAGTTTTTATAATATGACATGATACATTATCACATGCTTTCAAACCCAGACATCTCAAAACAGAGTCATCATGACTAACATATCACGCTCTCAATCATCATGATTGGTTAGATTGTCAAAACAAGTCCCCCCTTTCATTACCTTTTGTTAGTAACATCAGCAAAATATCCTGTATAATCAAAAAACTGTGAGGGGTTAATATTTTAATCAATCATTTCACAATATAACGGTTAGTCCAACTTCCTTTGACCAAAGTTATATTAAGTCAAAACTTAAGGAGGTTAGAGTTTGTCTGATACATCCTAGAAGAAAAAGGAAGTAAGATTGATTTTGATTTATTGTTAGAATCAGGAATGGAAGTTTTAGTCATCTTCAGACATAGGACCAAAGGAAGTGTTAGAACTTATCACGAGATGTTAGTATAATTCATATCTTTGTGGTTAGCAACATAGTTAATCTTTATCTCATTTAAAAAATCCACCACAAAACCAAACCAAAACTTACCGAATGTATAAAAGTGTATCAAAACGTGAACTTTGGTTCGGACCTTGGTGTGGACTTTCAGGTGTGAAAACGCCCTTAACATGCCTCATCGTTTTCACAGTCCAGACTTCAACGCTTCAAATTTATCCACTCTGGAGAGCGTTTTCAAAAAGCTCCATCTACGCTGACAAAAACGCAAAAATGTGGACAGACGAAACGAAAACATATCAGTGTTCATATGGTCCCAATATAGAATGTTAATGTAACACTGAAGTAGTGTGGCAGTTAGGCTAATTAGATAATTGATAAATTAAGTGATGATTGAGCATTAGTGATGAACACCTGCTGTTAACAAGCAGAATCACTGAAAAAAAAGAGGAACAACAAGAAAAGAAAAAACATAAGAGACAAGCAGAAACACTAATCACCAGTAGTTTTAGATAATGCAAATATTATCAAAATTTTACTAAAATCGTAACAAAAGGAATACATTTATGCCTTACGATACATTTGTTTTGCAAGTTATTGCTATACTTTATGTATATGCACAATGCATCATTTTGCTTTTGGGTAGAGGTGGGCGGATCGATCCTGAAGTATCGATACTTCGATACTGACGTGGTATCGAAAAGGATCGATCCTCACATAAAAATATCGATCCAAATGTGTATTTTTTTACCAGAAATTTTTATTAATTAAGCACGCAATTCAGTGCGTAAAATAAGCTTCAAAGTGGAAAAATAAGCAAATGTTAGTGGGTAATTGTGTAGGATAGAACTTTTTCTCCTAGTCAGCTGTATAGGCTACAAGACGAAACCAATCAATCACAGAGAGCGTTCGATGCTGGTGCTTCACTGAGCTCACAGGCCCAGTGCGTTTGGGAAACGAAGCCTTGCTTAGATGACAGAGAAACAATCGGGAGTTATTTCGCAATAAACAAACCACAAGTGTACATAACGGTTCAAAATGTTGACGTCAGTAAGATTTTTTTAATGAAATTAATATTTTTATTCAACAAGGATCGATGCATTAAATTGATCAAAGGGTTTTACACTGTTAAAAAAATATATACTTCATATAAATGCTGTTCTTTCAACTTTGTTCATCAAATAATTCTGCATAAAATGTATCATGGTTTCCACAAAAATATGAAACTGTTTTCAACATTGATAATAATATGAAATGTTTCCTGAGCAGCAAATCAGCATATTAAAATGAATTATCATCATGACTGGAGTAATGATGCCGAAAATTCAGCTTTGATCACATGAATAAATTACAGTTTACTATGGCAAAGAAAACAGATAGCCTATGTATGTATTTTTGATCAAATAAATGCAGAACAGAATTAAAAATCTTACAGACCCCAAACTTTTGAACAGTAGGCTAGTGTATAATAGTACATTTACTATAATTAGGGTAGTTTTGTAAAAGTCACTGACTAATTACAGGCGAGTTGAGAGCACAAATCACAAAATATTTAGTAGTCTTGAAAACGTATTCAGATTTAGCATATTAATGATGCATTCACCTCATAAATCATGACACACTGCTCTAGCACAGGAAAATGAAAGCTTTTAAAATGAAAAAGTATTGGTATCGGTATCGATATCGGCGATACTGGCCCTGTATTTACTTGGTATCGGATCGATATCGAAATTTTCAGTATCGCCCACCCCTACTTTTGGGATAAATGCATAGTCATCCGTTGAGCCCATATTTAATTGTCAATTTCCAAAATTTTTCTATATATATAGATACTCGACCACCCATAGACTTCAATTTGAATGTAGGCTGCTGAATAGTAAAAGAGTCGGAAGAATGTAGAGAACGAGTTATACTGACATAGATCTGTGTATCGTCAGCATAGCAATGAAACCCCAAACCATACTTTCTAATGATGTCACCTAGAGGTAACATGTATATGCTAAACAACATTGGCCCCAATACAGCCCCTTGCGGGACACCCTGATGAACTTGTGTTGGCTCAGATTTGTCATTCTCCAGACTTACATGCTGAAAACGATCAGTGAGATATGTGGATTTAAACCATTCAAACACAAGACGAGAGTTGCCCGCATTTTTAAAATGAGACTCGGTAGACAACCAAGACGAGCCAGAAGCAGTGGAGCTGTAGATATTTTGGACTTTCTCATTAAAGTATTTGTGAAATTTGTTGCACATCTCAACAGAAGGGCAGATGTTTTTATTTTGAGGTTTAGGAAGTTTGTTGATTGTTTTAAACAACATCCTCGGATTAGCTGCACCTTCATTGATCATACATGAATAATATGCCTCTCTGGTGGATTTTAGGCAAGATGATTCTCCGTCTGATGCCGTTCAAACATCAGTTTTATTATTGATTATTGTTTTTACCCCCCATTGTTTTATTGATTAGCTGATGCAGCCCTTATATCAACAATACACTCTGTTAACTTTTACAGTTGTGCAGTAAGTTGTGAAGAAATATAAAAAGTATCATCGATATAAAATCGATATACCAATGAAATCAAATAATAATGTCCCCCAGAGAAGGCATGTACAAGGAGAAAATCAGAGGACTTAATACCGAGCCCTGTGGCACTCCATCCGTGTCTGATGAGATGTCTGTTCATTTACACAAAGAAAATGGTAGCTGTTGGATGGATGGGACCTAAACCATGCTAGTCCATGCTTGTCCACAAATGCCAACATTATTCTCAAACTATCCAAGAGAATGTCATGTTGTCGAAAGATCTAAGAGCAAGTGAGATATAACTTCAATGCGCACATTTTCAGTGCTACAGTGGGGTTTGGATTCTGACTGAAATACCATTTCAGTGCAAAACTGGACATAGTTGAGAGAACACTATTTTTGTAATATTTTATACATGAATAGGTGATTTGCCATCAGTCTTTAATAAACCAAATTTCCTGGGTCCAGCTGTGTTTGATAAAGGGTTTGATAACTGGCAGGTTTTTGTCCTAAAGAATGTGAAGAGGTATTAATATTGAGAAGAGGTTCTGAGATGTCAAGTAACACCTCTTTCAGTAGCTTAGTGCATATATTATACATGCTGTGTTTATGCTTTATGTTGTTTTTCATGTCTCTTGCTTCGTGCCATGTTAACTTGTATTCGTCTGTTTTTGCTTTAGACCTGACAGCGCTGAAAGATGAGAGTCAAGAACTGAATAATAAGGAAGTGAAAGATGAGAAACTTGATTTCATGATCGGAGAAAAATCCACACCGACTGAAATGACTTGCTCAAAAAAAGGAGACCAGAAGACCAAATCTAACAGCTATTTCACCTGCAGTCACTGTGGAAGGAGTTTCAATCATAAACGAAACTTTGAAGTCCACGTGAGAATTCACACTGGAGAAAAGCCTTTCACATGCCAACAATGTGGAAAAAGTTTCACTCAAAAACAAAACCTTAAAGTCCACATGAGAATTCACAATGGAGAGAAGCCTTTCACCTGCCAACAGTGTGGAAACAGTTATGCATATAAAGGAAACCTTAATGCCCACATGAGACTTCACACTGGAGAGAAGCCTTACACCTGCAATTACTGTGGGAAGTGTTTCACTCAAAATGGAAACCTCGAGGTTCACATGAGAATTCACACTGGAGAGAAGCCTTTCAAGTGTCCTCGGTGTGAGGAGAGTTTCAAATATCAAAGAGACCTGAAACGCCATTTGCAGACTCACTCTGGAAAGATATTGCATTGTTCTGAATGTGGCAAGATGTTTACGACAAGGAGACATTTTAAAAATCACCTGCGACTTCACTCTGGGGGAAGACAATTTAATTGTGATGATCAGTGTAATAAAAAAAATGCTTTTGCCATCATCTCACTTACAGATACGCCTAAAAAGTCATGCTGATGTGAGACCCTATTAGTGTTTATTGTGTGGAAAGAGTTTTAAATGGCTTTGCAATTTAAAATTGCACCAGCAAATATGTTTCTGTGTAAAATAAAGACTATGTACACAAAACTACTTGAATGTCGACCAAATCTGACTGTCTAACTTCATAACCGTTTCTTTCTTAACCTCTTTATACTTTGTCTTGAGGCTTTTTCTTTTCTTTTGTTGTACATATGGACTGCTGTGGCCACGCATGACCATCTCCTTTACTATTGAGTGATTGCTGTGATATATTAGTTAAACTTCTGTCCTTCTGTGAAATGACAATGTAAATGAAAGATTATAAATGAAACAATTTGTTGTTTTTTATTTTGACAGTAGAAAATTAGAAAACAGCACCTTGTTTATTTTTTTACGTCATCCCCCCCCTTCTGGGGTCACCCATGCCTGGGTTACTTTTGAGGTCTGGTACAAATGTGACATACAAAAATACAAAGGTTATAGGCCCATATGTATGCACGATTAATCATTAAAATATGGCGATCTCGATTCAAACACGCACGTTATCTTATTCCTTTGGCATTACGATCACACCGGAATATCTAAACCTGCTTTCACGGTGCTGCTAATCTTCATTCATTAATTTCAAATGATTTTTACGTAATGAATTAATTTAAATGTAAAAAAAAAAAATATATAGACTCATAACATTTTAGACAAATAAATAAATAAATAAATAAATATTTTGTAAGAATCTCAAGTAAATTACTTATTTTGTTTTGTTGTCTAATTTTTTGTTTACAGAATCGTGGGAGAACTGGGATCTTGATGATCCTGAATCAAAAATGAATCTTAAAAGAATATGTAATATATCTGGAATCTAACTTATACTATTAGCACTGTTTCTAATATTAAACTGTATAATCTGACAGACTAGGATGTAAAATGTACACTTGTACAGACTAGGATGAAGTCTTTATGTACATTAAACAAGGATTTGGGAATATTTTAATGCAGAATTCTGAAATATTTTTATTTTAAAGACGTGGCACTTTACATCCAGTGGGCGAAGTTCTCCCTTTAGGGATGCCCCTCTTGCATTCGATAACCGATAATTATTTATATTTGAAAGCAGGTTACTGATATACTGGCTGATAAATCTGAATTTATATAATTTTTCAGAGCAAAAATCTCACAATAAAAAGCCATGTCCCAAACACTTCAACATAAATCAAACATATACATTACAGTAGCCTATAGTGAACCAGTGTGAGATTTATGATATGATATGATCAAATTAATGATATACTCCTATGGCTAACTTTCCTTAAAAAAAAAATCTATTGCCTTTCAAATAAATAAAATAATGCAAATAAGTCATTGGACAACATTATTTGCATATAAAGGAACAAAATGCATGTGCCATAGATAAATAAAATGGCACAGATTAATAATTAAACCATGTTGTTGGTGAAAATGTTATTCATAATACATTAATGTTTTTGAAAAAGAAACAACTTAAATGAATATTACTGTTGCAAATAACATCATTGCTGTTAGATCTGCGCTGAATCTGAAGAGCTGATGAACAGTAGTAGTCTATTTTATTTATTTATTTTAGAAAAGGGGGAACAAAGAAAAGAAAATGATCTTGATTACACAACAGCACAGTAGGTGGCGATGTGCACACATAATGAAATGCGCCGAAACACAAAACAGAAGAAGACAGAAATCGAAACCTAAAAGTTTGAATTCAATTTCTGCAAGGCGCCATTTCATTCTGCTGTAAACCAAAGCTGACAAGTTCTATCATTCTCATTGGTAAGTCCAGCATGTCCTTCTCATACACACATCTAAACCGAGACATTTATATGACAACATCATTGACGTTATTTGTAGCCTATATGTTATATAGGCTATATTTTACTATCGATCAAGATTTTTCTGAGGAATCAGGCACAATTAATGAATAGAGCTCTAACGTTTTTCAAATAATGTATTTAATATACATTTCTTAGAGATTGGCTTTGAATCAGATTCCTTATAAGATTTGTCTCTTATTGCGCCACCGAGAGAGAGAGAGAAGTTCACTGTTTACAAACACATTTAACGATGGCACTTTCGTTTTCTTTTACCTAATTTTAAAAGTGTTGCATCTTTGGTGCACTATTCAAATCAAGTGAAAATTGTGAATTTCCCCGTTTCCAAAAGATTGTTGGAGTTTGAGGCTTCTTTAATTTTATTAGGATAGGGTGGAAAAATCTGGATATTTCACACAAATCATTCATCATCTCAAAAAGGTGATGCACTAATAAAACCCGATTGACTTTCAGCTGCTGTCAGTGGATTTGGTTTGTGCGTAAAAGACCAACGGGATAAATATGAAACTACCGGCCCATTAAGTAGGCTTTAACCAGCTCTACTTTTCAAACTGGTAATCTGCACTAAAACCCTAATTTATAATCAATACGTCGTCAGAAAAAAACACCATATACATAAGATAAAGACAATGGCTGTGCTGTGATTATTCAGGTTAGAAGAAACTGAGTATCTGTTTTATCTGGCCTCTTCACTGAGCTGCGTGCCGCCACTGACCTCGCTCCCCGAGCGACGAAAGTGGCCGTACGCTCCCTGGGTCAGGTGATGCTCACCATTCTGTGGCTGAACCTGTCTGATGTGCTGGATGTCGCGCGGCCGACATTCTGTCCGACATTCCCATATCTCAGGTCTGCCTCTTCGGCGGTGCGGTTGAGGACTTTGCCCAACAGCTCTCAACCGCCCATGTGCAGACTGACGTTGATTCTGTCCCGACGGCCCTGCCGTCCGCTCAGATCCCTCGGTCTGCCCACCGCCGAAGGCGCCCTCCCGCGGCTCCCTTCCCGCCCGTTAATGGGCCGGCTCTGGAAGCCGCGGGCGGACGCCACAGCCCTCTCCAGCCCCGCCCCCCGCTACATGCCAGGTTAAGCGGCGCTCTTGAGACGGGCTCCTCAGAGATGGGACTCGGTTCTTTCCAGGAGTGGGTAGCAGGACCACTCCTTTCCCCGGTGGAGGGCCGGGGGAGAATCTTTTGTTCTCTAGAAGGAACCGATACTCCCATCACTGAGCACACAGAGTCGGGTGACAGTACGCGACGCCTCCGTGCCTCGCTGCTCTCATCCCCCTCTGTCACAGAGTTCTCGGACCGCAGTGTGCGCCGCCCCCGGGCCTCGCCACTCCCGTCCCCCTCTGTTCCAGAGGGCGCAGACGACAGTGCGTGCCGTCTTCGGACCACACCGCTCTCGTCCCCCTCTGTCGCCAGCCCCCTGGCAGAGCAGACCCCCGTGGAACGCTGGTCCTTCCCTGGTCTCCTCTGTCAGGGCGCGGAGTCTGACCACGCCCCCGCACCGGGCCGCTATGCCACCCTCGCCTGGGCTGGTCACTCCGTCTCGCTGCCCCTCCGGGGGGACGTCTGACGTTCGCATGACCCCGCTGGTTCAGTTTCTGGCAGCTTGATTAGAGCTCCCCAACCTGTCCCGCTGGGTCGCCCGAACGATCAGGCGCGGCTATGCGATTCAGTTCGCTCGGTCTCCTCCCAGCTTCAGGGGAGTCCGCTTCACCTGCTGGCGACGGGTGCAATTGAGACTGTCCCTCCAGCCGAGATGAGGTCGGGGTTTTACAGCCCGTACTTCATCGTCCTCAAGAAAACCGGTGGGTTACGCCGATCCTGGACCTGCGTGTCCTGAACCGCTCCCTTCTCAGGCTGCCGTTCAGGATGCTCACGGCCAAACGCATTTTCGAGTGTGTGCGGCCGCAGGATTGGTTTGCAGCGTTAGACCTGAAGGACGCCTACTTTCATGTCTCCTTTTTACCTCGACACAGACCGTTTCTCCGGTTTGCTTTCGAGGGGCAGGCATATCAGTACGCGGTTCTCCCATTCGGGTTGGCTCTGTCTCCTCGCGTCTTTACTAAGGTCGTCGAGGCAGCCCTTGTTCCCCTACGCGAACACGGGGTTCGCATCCTGAATTATCTCGACGACTGGCTGATTGTAGCCCACTCTTGAGCTCAGGTTTGCGAACACAGAGACCTTGTGCTCCGGCACCTAGCCCGTCTGGGCCTTCGGGTCAACTGGGAGAAGAGCAAACTCAGCCCCGTGCAGAGGATCTCTTTTCTCGGTATGGAGATCGACTCGGTCGCCACGTCCGCGCAGCTTACGAGCGAGCGCGCACACTCACTGCTGACTTGTCTTCGTCAGTTCGAGGGCAAGAGTGCGGTCCCACTGAAATTATTTCAGAGGCTCCTGGGGCATATGGCATCTGCAGCTGCGGCAACGCCGCTCGGATTGCTTCATATGAGACCGCTTCAGCTGTGGCTTCGCGATCGAGTCCCGAGGTGGGCATGGCATCACGGCACGCTCCGAGTCCCAGTGACTCCGACCTGCCGTCAGTTCTTCACCCCGTGGAGGAACCTCAGTTTTCTACGGGCCGGAGTTCCCCTAGAACGAGTTTCCAGGCATGTTGTCGTCTCCACAGATGCCTCTTCCACGGGCTGGGGTGCCATGTGCAACGGACATGCTGCTGCGGGCTCCTGGACAGGACCCCAGCGTCTTCTGCATGTCAATTGCCTCGAGTTGCTGGCAGTACGCCTTGCCCTGCACCGTTTCCACACGTTGCTCAAGGGTTAACACGTACTAGTCCGTTCAGACAATACCGCAACAGTAGCGTACATCAACCACCAAGGTGGTCTACGCTCCCGCCGTATGTCGCAACTCGCTCGCCACCTCCTCTTATGGAGTCAGAAGCACCTGAGGTCCCTTCGTGCTATCTACATTCCGGGCGATCGGAACCTTGCAGCCGACGAGCTGTCTCGGTTCCGTCCTACCCCCGGCGAATGGCGACTCCATCCCCAGTCGGTCCAGCTGATTGGGGACCAGTTCGGGGACGCACAGATAGACCTGTTTGCCTCCCACGACTCATCCCATTGCGCCCTGTATTACTCCCTGTCCGAGGGCACGCTCGGCACGGATGCACTGGCGCACAGCTGGCCGCGGGGCCTACGCAAATGTGCGTTTTCCCCAGTGAGCCTTCTCGCACGGACTCTGTGCAAGATCAAGGAGGACGAGGAGCAGGTCACTTTGGTTGCGCCGTACTGGCCCACCAGGACCTGGTTCTCCGAACTAGTACTCCTCGCGACAGCACCTCCTTGGCCAATTCCTCTGAGAGAGGACCTCCTCTCTCAGAGACGGGGCACCCTTTGGCACCCTCGTCCCGATCTCTGGAGGCTCCACGTGTGGCTCCTGGACGGGACGAGGCAGGTTTGAGTACCCTGCCACCTGCGGTGGCGGCTACCATCACTTCCGCTAGAGCTTCGTCCACAAGACATCTCTATGCGTTGAAGTGGAACCTCTTCGTCAACTGGTGCTCTTCTCGCCGAGAAGACCCCAGGAGATGCTTGATCAGTGTCGTGCTTTCCTTCCTGCAAGACGGGCTGGAGCGAAGGCTGTCTCCCTCCACCCTGAAGGTGTATGTGGCCGCTATCGCTGCATATCACGAAGCAGTTGATGGTAAGTCTCTGGGAAGGCACGACCTGATCATCAGGTTCCTGAGAGGAGCGAGGAGACTGAATCCTCCTCGCCCTCCTTTCGTTCCCTCTTGGGACCTCTCAGTGGTGTTAAATGCCCACTTAGAGGCTCCCTTTGAGCCTCTGCAATCAGTGGAGCTTAAGTTCCTGTCTTTGAAGACAGCGCTCCTGGTTGCACTGGCCTCCATTAAGAGGGTAGGGGACCTGCAACCATTCTCCGTTGACGAAGCGTGCCTGGAATTCGGGCCGGCTTACTCTCACGTGATCCTGAGACCCCGGCCTGGATATGTGCCCAAGGTTCCTCTTCCTCTTGGGCTCTAGCGCATGGCGCCTCGCTGGCAGACATCTGTAGAGCTGCAGGCTGGGCGACACCTAACACATTCGACAGATTCTATAATCTCCGAGTGGAGCCAGTGTCCTCTCATGTACTCGCTTCAACCAGCTAGTATCGGACCCGCTCAGGTGTCTTCGCTTGCTCGCCATTCCACTCCACGGACTGGATACGTGCGATTATTCTCCTCAGGTGAGCCTTCCCTTCTGAAGCCCTGAGTTCCTCCAGCACTGTTGACGCTGGCGCCAGTGTCTATTGCCTGTGCGTCGGCTAGGTGCCTCCGTGTGCATGGTTCCTCCCCTGAGTAACCCCCACATGTGTATGTCCACTGTAAGCCTTTTTTGAGCATGTGTCTTTCCCTCGGCAAGCCACCTTGCCACCCCTGGAGTTGAATCTGCCTTTGCCGGCGTCTCTCCTTTTATACCCACGCGGTGGGGCGGAGATACGCTATGCAAATTCCGCAGACCCATGGCATTTCATTGCCATAGGCTCGTTTTGTAATACTCGAAGTCGATAGGCTTTCTAGGCGAAACCCCCATTCTCCATCATCCGACGTAACGTCTCCGTTCCCTACTCAGGGAACGAGGGTTACATACGTAACCGAGACGTTTTGTAATATTCTGTGAAAAACTGTTCCAGTGGGTGGAGTCTCGAAAACTAGATAAGATACTATAGGTACAAAGGGGCTAAAGGCACACCTTAAGAAAAAAAAAAAATTTTCACTACTCCCATAGTGTATAATTGCAGAAAAAAATATATGTTTTTATTGAACATTGATGGAGCAACAGATTTTGTGTGAAAATAAATAATAAAAGTTTATTTTGTTTAAAAATCTTACGTATTAGGTGAGGAGGAGAGCTTTACCCCATGAACACACGGGGTAAAACAGCACGGGGAAGACAGTATCGATACAAATACTTCAGATAAAATAAAATGTTTGCACTATTTTCTGTTTATTTTGATAAATATTTTTGTTCAATAAATATACTGTCATTAAAATATGTTAATTAAAAAATATATATTAAAAATACAGAAATAAAATTATTATAAAAAGTAAACATTCTGAAAGCATTGAAGAAGATCCCATAATAATTTATTATAGATGTACAAAAATTATATTTTGATATGATTAATATTATATTTAAAATAAAAATTATGGTTTCATTATAAATATGGAGATTATCTCTAATGTGGACTCCCAACTTAAAGGGATAGTTCACCCAAAAATGAAAATTAGCCCTTGATTTACTCACCCTCAAGTCATCCTAGGTGTATGACTTTCTTCTTTCAGACGAATACAATCAGAGTTATATTAAAAAATGTCCTGGCTTTCCCAAGCTTTATAATGGCAGTGAATTGCCGTTTCTGTTTTTAAGTCCATACAACTCCATCTATCCATCATAAAAGTGCATCTATCCATCATAAAAGTGCATCTATCCATCATAAAAGTGCATCTATCATCATGAAAGTGCATCTATCCATCATAAAAGTGCATCTTTCCATTATAGTAGTGCATGATCTATCCATCATGAAAGTGCATCTGTCCATCATGAAAGTGCATCATGAAAGTGCATCTATCCATCATAAAAGTGCATCTATCCATCATAAAAGTGCATCTATCATCATGAAAGTGCATCTATCCATCATAAAAGTGCATCTTTCCATTATAGTAGTGCATGATCTATCCATCATGAAAGTGCATCTGTCCATCATGAAAGTGCATCTTTCCATTATAGTAGTGCATGATCTATCCATCATGAAAGTGCATCTGTCCATCATGAAAGTGCATCTTTCCATTATAGTAGTGCATGATCTATCCATCATGAAAGTGCATCTGTCCATCATGAAAGTGCATCATGAAAGTGAATCCGTCCATCATAAACGAACTCCACACGCTTCCTGTGGAATATATATCCATATATAACCATATATAAAATATCCATATTTAAAATTGTATAAACTAAAATAACTAGCTTCCGGGCCAAACGAACATACGGATTCCACTTAAGTGTAAAGCGCAACTTATGCGAGTAATGCGACGTACTTATATTTACACTACGCCATGACCCAAAATGCTAATTCTGACGTATGTTGCACTTCAGGCGTAAGTGGAATCCATATGTTCGTTTGGCCTGAAGCTAGTTATTTTTCTATTTTACTAGACATTTTTTAATATAACTCTGATTGTATTCGTCTGAAAGAAGAATGTCATATACACCTAGAATGACTTGAGGGAGAGTAAATCATGGGCTAATTAATTTTTTTTTATGTGAAGTACCCCTTTAAAATATGATATTTGCCATCTGAATCTAACCATGGCATGTCAACAAATGGAAAAGTCAGACTGGTATTTATTATTATGTTAATTATTGTCTTTTACTCAAATATCTTACTTTTACATATTCTTCTGTTATTGAAAAAACATTTGATTTAATCACCTTGAACAAAACTGAAAATCATTAACAAGGCCTTTGGCTCAAAATATAGTCAATCATTTTATCTATTCTCATTTGCTACTTGAATCTACAACATAAAAATATGATTGATTCTTCGAAATTAATTATTCGAAGGTCATCCTGTAGTTGTTGGCATAGCAACAGGTCCATAAAACCAAACCTGCCCGGTATCAGGCTTATTTCATGGAAACAGGATTAACAGCCGACTTTTGTTCAAAGAACCATGACACTGGGACAGAGTGTACACATACACACTCCAGCTGAACTAAGTTCTCACTTCACCTATTAATATTGAAAAATAACAAGCCCAAAGATGCCTATAATAAGTGGACATGGCAACACTGCACAAGCTACTTAATATCCTAATTAAAATAAGGCCTAATCCTGACTTAGTCTATGACAGTGTTTCTCAACTGGTGGGACGCAACCCAACCCTCACGAAAAATCAACATGGGTTTACTACATATAAAATAAAAAACCCATGGTTACTATAGTTAAACCATGGTAACCACAAATTAACCATTTTGCTATTCTAACTATAGTTTAACAATGGTATTTGTGGTAAAACTGGTTATCCACAGTATTCCTGCGCCCCATGACGCTTTGCGTGAATTATGGGTGTAACTTCCATTATTAATCTGTATTATGTAACATACTTTGCCTTAATAAAAAAGAAAGAAAGAAAAAAAAATTCAGCATTGCGTGATATGATTCCAAAGTGATTTCAGTCATTTTGACAGATTATAAATTATTTACCTGTGAAAACAAACCTGGAAAGAGACGTGAGGATTTGGGGAGAAAAACAGAGATTCTTTGTGCATTCGTGAATTATTAATATCATAAATTAAATCTGGAGAACAGACCACAAATGTGCAGTATATTTTGACCTTTTTAAAGGAAAAAAAAATAATCATGAGGAAAAGAAAGCAGAGACTGAAAACAGCTCTTGCCGTAGGCTAGATATTCTTGTTATAACATGTCACGTTAAAATACCAAGTGTTACGTTATTCTAATGTTATTCTAATGTTAATGTAATAAATAAAACATGAAAGAAAACTGATAGCTCATGAGTCAATCTGACGGATCAGCTTTATTTGTTGGGCAACCTTATGATTTGAAATGATTAGTTTCAGTCTTTTTGAATGGAAGTTCCTCAAACCGGAAGTGCCGCCCATAATTCAGAACGCAGTAAACCCGTCAGGAATAAGGCGGATACAAATGGAAAGCAATTACCAAAAAACAAAAACATGGTTACTATACTTTTACTATAATAAAACCACGGTTAATTTTCGCAAGGGAAAAATATGACTTATGATAATACAATAACATGTTCAGTATTAGGATTTTTCTATAAAGATATTGTCATGATGTAGTTTATGATTTAAGTAATTTAGAAAATATAGATTTGTTAAATCTAGAGTATTTAAGTCATTTTAAGATAAAACAAAAACACATGGTCATAATGTAATACTTTACATTTAACTAAAATAAATGTATAGTAATTGCAAACAAATTACTCTGAGGTGGTTGTTTTGCAAAAAGGTGGAGACAGTTCTGTTCATAACTGTAGACATGCTGATGAAGAAGTGACAGGTACAAGAAAATTAGCAAAAAAGTAAAACACAGAGAGAGAGAGAGACAGAGAGAGAGAGAGAGAGAGAGAGAGACAGAGAGATACCAGGGAATAATACGAGACTGAAATATAAAATGGAAGTGAAGGTGCAGTTCAAGAGAGAACGTTTAATTATTTTGCAGGGCTCCAGCCTGAGGATTTAAAGCTTTTTTATGTGATGGCCATACAACAAATAGGGTTGTCCGTGGTTTCAGAATTTGTTGTGGGTTTATGGGATGGCCTGGATGAGTGTGAGATTTCCCAGCCTGATATTTTGTTCCAGTTCAACCCTGTTCTATATGGTAGTTGTTCAGCCTGGATACATTCATTAGCTAACAAAATTTGAAATGTAATTTCTTTTGTATCTTTTCTTTGAAAATTTCTTTTGTTCTTAATGCATTAATATGATGTGAGGTCCAGTTACCAGCGTGACACTACAACAGGTAATAGTAATGGTTACTTTTTACTTATATGTCAGAGCTCATACTTCTTTACTATAACTTGAGTAAAAAAAGTATAGTCCGTACATCAACTTTTACTAGAGTCTTTTTAAACATGAGTATCTGTACTTCTACTTCTTGAGTGAAGGATGTGTGTACTTCTGCCATCTCTGATGGGCACCAATGTTGTTAGGTTCCCGACTTACATAGGAGAAAATAATATAGGTTTGAGGTTAATTAAATTATGAGATCATTTTTTATTTAGAATGAAATCATGTTTATCATCATACAAGCTCAAATCATGCAAGAACTTTAGGCTGATTTAGTTAATTTGGGTCAACTGCAAATTTCTCATTGCGAAATGAGAAAAAGAAAGAAGTTAAAAGAAAAGGGCTGCCCACAATAGAAAGGTACAGAATGATATTGTTTATTAGAACAGTTTTTTGCTTGTTTTTTGTCATTTATGTTCTGTTTCTGAATGTAGGAATACAGAAGAATATTTCTTCTAAAATGAGTCTCGAGGAGAGAAAGGAGGAGGATCCTTTCGTTCAATCCCTGAACCAAGGAGCAGTTTCTCCAGAGCCCAGTTGTGTGTCTATGAAGAGTGACGCATCCATCAAACTACCACCTTTTCTCAGTGATGGAGCCGTGACCACTGGCCTCAGGTGAGACATGTTTCTGCAGAAATACACTTTATTGATTAAAATTGTCTCCTTTTTGTTAGGGATGCACCGATACCATTTTTTCAGAACCGATCCGATCCGATACCAAAAATTCAGCCTTTTCTTTTCAACAGTTTTAAATTTCAGGTACTGTGCGCGTGAAGAACAATTATAGTGCTCTGACTCTACTCTAGTGTTGTGATCTAACAGACACACGGTAGAAAGTAACATGATTAAGGTACAGCAGTAAAGTGCAGCAATATAAAGTTGTTTTATGCGAAAGCATAGACCTTTATCTACAGGTCAAGTATAATAATAGTTACATTGAATCATCAGTTTTATCGTGTTGACTGCCATAATCGAGTGTGATGGGCTGTTTGAATGAAGAATGACTGACAGCCGCAGCGGAGGGAAGAGTTTACGTGAACTTGAATTTAACGACTTAAATATTAATTTCTACCACACATTATACTATAGAATGGCTTCTAAACACTTATAGTGCACAAAAACTGTATGGTTCTTTATAATGTTTGTGTGCCTTTTGTGGGGCTTAACAATAACACAGAATAGTTTTTTTATTCTTTGCTCCGTTCAGAACATTGATATTTTATGTTCAACAATAGCTCACCTATAATTTATTAAGGCCTTACAACTGATTTTAAAGGGATACTCCACCAGTTTTTCTTATTAAACTATGTTATTCCCTTAACTAAGACGAGTTGATACATACCTCTCTCGTCTCAGTGCGTGCACTATATCGCTCTGTATTGCCGCAAAACTATGTTAGCTCTTAGCTTAGCCCATGCATTAAATATGGGCCAAGCAGAGAAGCGACCAAACACTTCCACGTTTTCCCTATGTAAACACAGTTACTAGAGTAGTGTAACTTGACCTGGGCTGGTGACACAAAATAAACCGTTGCGCTTTTCTAAGCGTTTAAAATTGATGACTATATTGTATGGCGGAATACCATAACAAGTGCTTTTGAGCACTTCGACTTGGCGCAATAATATCTTCACTCGTGAAAAGTCCTCTTACCGGCTCCCGCTTCTTCTCCCCCTCCCTCTGACATTTCCGTCAATACAACCAACGTGACTTTTACTACCTGTGCTATTAGCAAACTGCAGATCATTTGCAATGGCGGACTTTGTAGATGATTATGACTTCTTTGTAGCAGACCCAGAGCCATATCTGTTTGAACCCGAGTACACGGAGGAGGAATTAGCTCTTATGGACCGTGAGAGGCAAGAAAGATATGATCCAGAACAGACCGGAGCTGGCGAAAGACCGGTGCATGTCACGTTGGTTGTATTGACTGAAATGTCAGAGGGAGGGGGAGAGGAAGCGGGAGCCGGTAAGAGGACTTTTCACGAGTGAAGATATTATTGCGCCAAGTCGAAGTGCTCAAAAGCACTTGTTATGGTATTCCGCCATACAATATAGTCATCAATTTTAAACGCTTAGAAAAGCGCAACGGTTTATTTTGTGTCACCAGCCCAGGTCAAGTTACACTACTCGAGTAACTGTGTTTACATAGGAAAACCGTGGAAGTTTTTGGTCGCTTCTCTGCTTGGCCCATATTTAATACATGGGCTAAGCTAAGTGCTAACATAGTTTTGCGGCAATACAGAGCGATATAGTGCACGCACTGAGACGAGAGAGGTATGTATCAACTCGTCTTAGTTAAGGGAATAACATAGTTTAATAAGAAAAACTGGTGGAGTATCCCTTTAAATAAATTGTTCATACTTTATTAATTAAATGGTGATGAGTGTACTGAAAATAACTTTCATCTCTGTAATAGTCTTTCCATGTTGTTTTGATATGTTGTAAAAAGATGTCAGTCAAAATTAAAACTGTTGGATGATAGATATTCTTAATTATTTCTGACAAACAGTAAAAGTGAATGTGAATTACAGTATGTACACTGTTTTCTACATTTTTATGGATGATAAAAATCTGGTCTGCAGTCTGCGGCTTGATGGACACAGACCGTGGCTTCGCCTTTCTGAACTTCCTGACCACCGTCTCAACGGATTTGCAGAGGAGCTCAGAGGGTGAAACTGTACATAACAAGAGATTGCTGGCCAGCGACTCTTCAACTGGTGGCATCGACTCATAACCATGCTCACGCATACCCTCCACTCTCTTCGCACCAGTAGTGAGATCTGTTGCCGGCCAATGTTATTGTAGTGTTTTGACTCATGCTTCAGACACCCATTAATGTCATAGGACGCAGTTCGAAAGGGAACACTGCTATTTAAAAATGTAGAAAACAGTGTACATACTGTAATTTACTTTTACTGTTTGTCAGAAATAATTAAGAATATCTATCATCCAACAGTTTTAATTTTGACTGACATCTTTTACAACATATCAAAACAACATGGAAAGACTATTACAGAGATGAAAGTTATTTTCAGTACACTCGTCACCATTTAATTAATAAAGTATGAACAATTTATTTAAAATCAGTTGTAAGGCCTTAATAAACTATAGGTGTACTCAGTAACGTGAGTATTTGTAATTCATTACTTAACACCTCTGGTATTTCTGGTATTTCTATCATTCTACCTCTGACACACAAACACAGTTTGTACTTTTGTTTTTTCTATGAACTGGGGTACTCACCTTAAAGGGATAGTTCACCCTAAAATGAAAATTCTTTCAGTAATTACTCTCCCTCATGTTGTTCAACCTCGTAAGACCTTCGTTCATCTTCGGAACACGAATTATTATATTTTTGATGAAATCTGAGAGCTGGATCACTCCTCCATAGGCTTCTAAGGGATTGAAACTTGCCAGCCCCGAAAAGTTATTAAAGACATCGTTAAAATAGTCCAAGTGACTACAGTGGCTCAATCTTAAGTTAATCAAACAACGAGAATATATTTTGTGCGCAAAAACCCCCCAAAATAACGACTTTATTTCAACTATTCATTTCCTTCTCTGTGGGCCTCGAGTGAGTTCACTAGTGTAACAGCGCAGCACTTCTGTGTTGTACGTCACACGCATCACACACATGACCAGCGTCGGCCAATAGTGAGCCTACGTGTGACGTACAACACAGAAGCGCTGCGCTGTTACACTAGTGAACTCACTCGAGGCCTTAATTTGTGTTCCAAAGATGAACGAAGGTCTTACGGGGTTGAACAACATGAGGGAGAGTAATTACTCACAGAATTTTCATTTTTGTGTGAACTATCTGTATTAACTGTTTGTAGAGTCAGTCAGTACTTTATCCAGAAAGGATGCATTATCTTATCGAAAGTCTAAATGGAGCCTTTGAGTGTAAATTATTTTAAGGTAATTTGATACATGAATCAATCTCTTTCATGACACAAATATGACCAAAAAAAGTTACAAGAAAAAAGGCTGTTAGTGATACATATTACGTTAGTCATTACAGAATGATATTTGTTTATTAGAATTGTTTTGTGTGTATGTGTCTGTAGGGAGATGCAGAAGAACACAGTTTCTCCAGAGCCCAGTTGTGTGTCTATGAAGAGTGACGCATCCATCAAACTACCACCTTTTCTCAGTGATGGAGCCGTGATCACTGGCCTCAGGTGAGACATGTAATCAAGGGAGGTGTGTTCTGAACAAATCATGTCTGTCCATCAATCACAAGAGTGATAATGCTGTTGGATAAAGATGTTGAGTAAGACTGTCAGACTCGGATGTTAAGAACCGGCATCTCCAAAAACTTTGCATAGCCTCAGGGTTCCCGCGGATCCTTAAAAAGTCTTAAATTAGATTTTTTAAATTTAAGGCCATAAAACGTCTTGAAAGGTCTTAAATTTTCAATGGCAATTTGACTTAGACATATCTAAATGTTTTCCAAATTAAAACTATCTAATTACCGTACTTTTTTATTTATTATTCTTTCTTTGTGGATTTGCTCGTTCACGTGACATTTCGCGTCACATTCGCGCCAGCATTACGTCTGTCTCCTGCACGCGAAACAGCAGGAGAAAAGGAGAAGAAAGTTGGTTAATTTCATTACAATTGTAAGTTCATTCTTTATGTGCGTAGTGGTGTGCCATGTGTCTATTATGATATTGTAATCATTGTTTTACTACGCACGAGGCACTGCGAGCTGACGTCGCATTAGTCTCTCTTGCTCTCTTGTCAGTGCAATTATAGGTATGTCCCTAAATTAGTTTTTGTCTCATATTTATATCATATTATGCTGTTATCATACAATATCACATCAGCAAGAAGGCTGTTTTCCCGTGAACCATAGCAAATGTGATATTTAATTTATATAACAGTTAAATGAACAATAAATAAACATTGTGAGTTACATAAAACAATATTGTCAATATTGTTTGTTTTCCCTGTATTTCGCTGACGAGAATTTCAACATGAAACCGTAGCAGAGTCTCAATGCAACAGACAGCGATGATTTTTTTTGACTGAAATCTGCGTTTTGAACTAATCATTTTAACGATTCAATGAACAATTTTCCCTGAATGAATCAGCCGTTTGAACAAATCGGTTGAATGAATGACTCCCTGAGACAGTGATTTGCCGCCACCTACTGGCGGTTTTACTTTCACATTTAAAGTACCCTGTAATTAAAATGTTACAATTAGAAATCAGTTCATATTTAAATATTGAATTAAAAAAAACCATCTCATAGCTTTATTTATGCAATTGTAAATGGAGTGGAAATATTAATGCCAGTTCTGATGCTGCTTCTGTGTCTCCTGATGGATTTTGATTTAATGATTTAATTTAACTGGTAACAGTGGTATTGTGTTATTATTCTAATATAATTTAATTTGAATGTTAGAATTTGACATAAAAGGTGATGCATACCTCTAAGTTAAAAAAAAAAGGCCATATATAGGCGAAAATGCCCCTGGAAATCAATTTAAGGTTGCAAATATTGCCCGTTAATAAAAAAATAATAATTTCTTTCACTGCTGTGAACTGACCACTGCATAGAATATGTAAAATATGAATATCTTAATGAGTAACCTGTCAAAAACAGGCTTAAATCAGCCATGGTACCGGTACACAAACACAATCAGTAAAATATCATCTGATTATTATAAGCAAAACTTTGAAAATATCGAGACATATTTTGATTTCTTCGGGTCTTAAAAAGGTCATAAAAAGCCTCAAATTTGACTTTAAAAAGTGTGTAGATACCCTGACTTTCTAAAGATCTGAGCATTACAAATGCACGGCTCAAGTTTATTTTTAATAATGTGCCTGAGCGACTAATAGATTTATGTCAGAAATAGAACAGGGCATCAATTTACTGTTGGGGATTTGTTGTGTCGTGTAGCAGACATTGTGTTACAGTGGTCCTCATTTACAAAATAAATGCATGACAGAAAATTTGGTGTACCGTCGTTTCCAAACTTTGCAATATGGGTGTGGAAATATTGATGTGAGTGTTGGCTATGATCAAATCTCACGTCAAGTCTCAGCTTGTGTAGGCAAGTTTTTGAGTTGGCATGAACTTGCGCGCAGTATAGTAAATCTGGTGGAGAATTGTAATGAGAGCATTTTGTTTATTTCGATTATTTTCCTGACCGACAACCGAAGCTCACTCAATCATTAACCTTTATGATTGGAATGTCAAATTAAAATTAAATTAGAATACATTGGTGTGTGACCCATTAAAAATAAAATTGTTTTTTTCCAGATCTTTAGCTTTACAAGCGCAAATATCAGCATAAACAACAGAACATGAGGATTCACGCATATGACTCACACTCCATATAACGCTTCTATGAACCGAAAAAAAACCAACAGAAATTATATAAAGTATATAAAAGGAATAAAATAATTAGGACTGCACAAAATATTTTACTTCAAATAATTAACAGATTAACAGCATTTTCTTTGTTTTCTTTGTATAGGATTAGGGTCCCCAGGTGCTAGAAGAGGCTTGGTTGACCAAAATTTTATTAGTCAGTTAGTCTCAGAAAAAAAAAACCTCCACTGTAAAGGCGGACTTACACTGTGCGATGTCTGTGCGATTTCAGCAAGGTACCTACTCACACTGAACGAGTAAATCGCATGCAATGTAAAGCCAAAGCTCAGGATTTATGTGCTCACACTATACGGTCCGAACGTCGAGCTGCGACTGCTCACACTATACGTGTGAAATATGTGCGATAAACCCCTGTACTGGGTTGCGCCTAGACGATATTGTGTATCCAAAGATATTGTCAAAACAAGCATCAGCTATCAATATCAAGATGATTTAGCACTTCCAATTTATGTATTAAATTGTTATTAGTATTATTGTATTAGGGAAGGCTAATTTTATTATTAAATTGATCTGCTATTATAATTAATTTGCCACGCAATAATTTCACAGCACATCGCCGCAATGCGCTGTGAGGATAATAAAATAATAAGAAGCTTACTCCTCGAGGAATAATAAAATAATAATAATATAATGATATGCCTATAATTCATTGTAATCTACCTAAATGTTTTAGACAATTTTCAATGAGGATCCTCATTGAAAATTGTCTTAACATTTAGGTCGATTACAATGAATTATAGGCATATAATTATATTAACAGTCTATAATATGTCCGAACACTGCAATAATTAGTCATCAACGAAAATTAAAAACAGGTTTATTTCAAAAACATTGTTTGACAAATTAATAAAAGAGGCATGGTGCTACATCGCAGCTTGGAAGACGTGGGTAATAACTGGACAAACTGGAGGTAAGCAACAGTAATTTGTAGCTAGTTTGAACTACAGAACTTAAAGAGTTCCCTCTGTTCGTTTTTTTTTTTCCTTTTCTGCAGATTGAAATGGTTAAAATCTGTTTTCGCGCAGGCGCAGTGAGGGAAAAAACACTGAGTTTAGGGCAATCGGTTCGTAGCTCTGCTTCAACTGTGCGATATAGTCACGAGGAGCGACCAAAATTTCTGACATGCCAGAAATTCATCCGACCATCCGATTGCGGATCGGGAGAGGTTAATCGCCTCTCGTCTCTCCCTGTACACTGCACGAACACTGCATGAGAAACGACGCACGACAAAGCTGAAAATCGTCCCGACCCGAAAAAGAGTCGCACGAGTCAGAATTCGGCTCAAAATCGGACGAAATTCGCAGTGTATACCCGCCTTAAGTGGCGAAATCACGCTCGCTCTAATGTTAACCTAGATAAATGTGCACTATTATTAGGCGCATATTCTAGTGTTTGTGTGGAGAGCGCGCATACTGCATGACATTCAGGCATCGGTGTGATCACTTGCATTTAACTTAAAATACTCTGCATTACTCTTATCTGTATGACCAAAATTGAAAAACTTTAAAGGGTCTACTTTTAATTTTGTAAACTCACAAAAACAACAAAGCGTTTTGATTTTGTAAAATAATGAAAACAAACAGGAGGCGCTTTTTGCCGTCTCGGTCTCAGTGAACTTGAGTACTTAAAAAAATGAACCAAAACTCTGTGTATACTTGCCTCATAAACATGAGAAATATATCTATAGAAAGTTTGAAATGTCTACTTTTGAATTAACAAATTCACACGGAAAATAAATATTCTCAGATTTTGTAGTCCGTATGAAACGTGCATAAAGCGAGTCTAGTACTGCGGAGATGACGAGTCAGCATCGTTGACTAAATCTCTACAACCGAAAACAGAAAACATTACCAATAAATTATTAAAATGTTTAGACAGTCTCCTTCTGTTTTTTTATGACACATTCATAATCTTTACGTTTGCCGGTGCGCTGTGGCAAGCTTTATGCATGCGCTTGAGACTGATTTGGCTATGTACACTGAACAAAATTATAAATGCTACACTTTTGTTTTTGCCCCCATTTTTCATGAGCTGAACTCAAAGATCTAAGACTTTTTCTATGTACACAAAAGGCTTATTTCTCTCAAATATTGTTCACAAATCTGTCTAAATCTGTGTTAGTGAGCACTTCTCCCTTGCCAAAATAATCCATCCACCTCACAGGTGTGGCATATCAAGATGCTGATTAGACAGCATGATTATTGCACAGGTGTGCCTTAGGCTGGCCACAATAAAATGTGCAGTTTTATCTCGCAGCACAATGCCACAGATGTCGCAAGTTTTGAGGGAGCGTGCAATTGGCATGCTCCCTCCCTCTGGATGCCCAATAAGCTTTTGGTTACAACTTATTGGGCATCCAGGTTCAAAAGAGGTGTGGATGTATATTTCCATCGGTCCTTGGGCCTAAAATCCCCACTTATAAAATATCGGGCTTCCCGTTTCAAAAGAGGTGTGGACGCAACTCTCCATCCGTCCTTGGTCTTCGAATCTCCGTCGCTGAAAGACTCTACTCCTGTGAGGATAGCTTTGGTGAATGCTAGATCACTAGCCAACAAGTCCTTTATTTTGAATGACGTTTTTACTTATAAGGACCTGGACATGTTGTGTGTGACTGAGACCTGGGTCGGGGTTGGTGAGTCGAGTGTATTTTCTGAAGTTTTACCTTTGAACTGCTCTTATTTTAACTCTCCACACCTTACTGGACGTGGAGGCGGAGTAGCAACCATTTTTAAAGAACATTTAAAATGTAGGCGCCTGCCTGCTTTTTCCTACTCTAGCTTTGAACTTAATGTTTTTGAATTTGATCTGAGCCATCCTGTACTGTGCACTGTGGTTTACCGCCCACCTACATATAACAAAGATTTTATTGATGATTTCTCTGATTATTTAGCCAGTATCATGATTAAATATGACCGGGTTTTAATTGTGGGGGATTAATTGTGTGCTGTCCCGAAAAGCCTCTGGTCAAAGCATTCTTAAATCTTGTGGAGTCTTTTAACCTAACTCAGTTTGTTGTTAGTCCCACTCATATACGTGGACACACATTAGATTTGGTTTTGACATCTGGCCTGCCTATTAGTAACATCGACGTTTGTGATGCCATTTTCTCTGATCATTTGCCTGTCTTATTTGAGATATGTATTTCTCATGACTCTAAAGTGACTGCTCCAAAACGTCGTTGTCGGATGATAAATCCCTCAACTTCTCATTTATTTTCTGAGACTTTCAATTTAATTGAGTTGGATTATTTGATGCCATCATGTGGGCTAACTACTGAAGAATTAACTTCATCGTTCTTTTCAACTTGCCATACCATTTTGGATACTGTCGCCCCTTTCAGGACGGTTCGAGATAAATGTAGAGTCCAACCATGGCTGAACACTACTACTAGAGCCTTAAGGCTGGAATGCAGAAGGGCTGAATGCCGCTGGAAGAAGGATAAGTTGCAGATCTCACTTGATATACTACACTACAATTTGTCTAAATATCAAAAGTGTGTGAAACTGGAGAAATCCAAGTACTTATGGAACATAATTAGTAGTAACTCCCTTAAGCCAGCGGTACTGTTTAGTACCATTAATGCTGTTTTGAATACTCCCCAAGCTGCCTGTTTTAAACCTTCTGCCGAACTGTGTGAACAATATTTAATTTTTTTTATTGATAAGATTGCCACAATTAGAGCGAACATATCATCTTCTCTAACGTTCCAACCCATTAATTTTGAGCATTCTGCTGTCTTAAATCAGTTCGTGCCGGTGTCTCTTGTCTCATTGAGGGAGACTTTTGTTAAAATGAAATTATCTAGGCTACATGCCACACAGACATTGTTCCTCCACGACTTTTAAATGATTCATTTGACGCCATTAGCTCTTCGGTTCTTGCTATTATTAACAGTAGCCTGGCTACGGGAGTTGTACCCAAATCTTTTAAACACGCAGTGGTGGAACCGGTTATTAAGAAAATTAATCTGGATCCTTCAGTCTTTGCTAATTTTTTTTCGTTCTTGTCTAAATTACTCGAAAAGGTTGTATTTGAACAGTTGAATGTATTTTTAAGTTTAAATGGTATCCATGAAGTGTTTCAGTCTGGTTTTAAGTCTTTGCATAGTACAGAAACTGCATTGTTGAGGGTTTCAAATGATTTGTTACTTACCACTGACTCAGGGAACTGTGCGATTTAATTATTATTAGACCTTTCAGCTGCATTTGATACCTTAGACCATAAGACTTTAATTTTACGTTTAAAAGAATCTGTTGGTATTGAGGGTATTGCGTTGGCATGGTTTAAGTCGTATTTGTCTGAAAGAACTTTTGCAGTTCGCCTTGGTGAATTTGTCTCCTCTACGGCTTATCTCACGTCTGGGGTCCCTCAGGGCTCCATTTTGGGGCCTATGTTGTTCGCCTTGTATTTACTGCCCCTGGGTCATATCTTTAGGAAATTTGGAATCTCGTTTCATGTCTATGCGGATGATACCCAAATCTATCTGCCTTTGAAAAGAAAAGACTCTTGCACTTTAGCACCTTTATTCGAGTGTCTCAAGGAAATTAAAGCTTGGATGGCACAACATTTTTTATGTTTTAATGAAAACAAAACAGAGGTTATGCTTTTTACTCCCGGTGGTACTTACGAATCACAAAATTTTGATCTTGGTGAATTGAATCCACTAGTGAAGCCTTATGATAAAAATCTAGGTTTCACTATGGATTGTGATTTTAAATTGGATAAACAGATTAACTTGGTAGTTAGATCGAGTTTCTTCCAATTGAGACAACTCACCAAGGTGCAGCTCGCTTGTTGACAGGTACACGAAAGCGTGAACATATTACACCTGTTCTTTCCTCTCTTCACTGGTTGCCAGTCTATTTTAGAATTAACCCTTAAAGAGGCAAGAGTGGAAAATGCTAAGCAAAAAATTATTTCATGTCATTTTTTATATCATCTGGACTTAAATTAAACATATCCAAAAGAATTTTTTAAAAATTTGATATATTTTGGATTTTATGAATTGTATCCCCTGAGATACGTTGCCTGATTGGGGTATAAAAAAGGACCAATGTTAACTGTTAACTGTTACTGCCACTGCATGTTTAAAACAACTATATCCCATACTTCACCTGATCTAATGTTGAGAAATGATATATCATTCGAAAGCTTACGAACTCAAGATTCAGCCTGTGGAACCCGTTTTGAAATTGGACGTTGCGTTACCATAGAAAAGGTACTGTAAATTATTTTATTGGGCTCCTCCCCTTTTGGGCATCCATGTTTCATCATTTGAGATCAAAACCTTTTCTAATCTTGACAAAACACATATTGTCAGAAAGGTCTGAGTCTCAAGGTTCCATATTTTGTGACAGAAGTGATATTTGGACAGACATTTATTAATTTGTTATGGCAGAATGCATACAATTAAATTCAATGGAATGTTAGTCACCCGGTGGCTATTTTTGGTATTATGCCTAAACAAAATCTCATGGGAACTTCAATTTTTGTGACATCAACTTCAAATTTGGAACACAACTTGGTTAGATATATGGCTTTGATTTTATAGTAATTTTATAGTAAAAAATATTTAGTAAAATACATATTTTATAAAAAAATATATATATTAAGTACAGTATATTTGATTTAATGTAAGTTTAAACTTCCATAACTTTTTCATACTTTCATTTTTTTGAAGTGCTTTCACTTCAACAATAATCTGCTGACTGTTTTCTTTAAAACAAGACCAAACTTAGGTCTATATTCCAAAGCATTCTTGAATTACAATCATTAAAGTTTGAATAGTGCATTTTAAATAGAGCTAGTTTAATCCCTTTTTTATACCCTAAAGAGGCAACGTATCTCAGGAGTTACATACATTTCAAAACATGCTAAATAACAACATGAACAACATATTACTTAATTTTCTCCTTCAGCACCTTAAGACAATGTTCACAATTAATGTTAGCAGTATTCTTTTTTTTTTTTAGAAGAAAAGTAAGTTTAATATATATTTACTTATCTCAAAATCTGAATGTTCTGCACCACTGGCAGCCATGTTGGATTTAGGTCAGGCTGACTAATTGATCACAAAAAATTTGAAGCAAATTATGTGACCAGCATACTCAAGACAGACCAGGCTGTCATAAGTGATAAAACAGGGTTTCCGCGGGGTCTTAAAAAGTCTTAAAAAGTCTAAAATTCTGGACTTTAAATTTAAGGCCTTAAAAAGTCTTAAAAACGGCCAGATTTTCATCCTAGGTCTTAAATTTCATTTAGTCAGGTCTAAAAAAGTGTTAACCCTCGTTCATTTCCAGAAACGCTGGCCGCAGAAAGTTATTACAAAGTAGCAAAAAAGTATCGAGTTGTAGCCTACAAAGCGGAGCTCTAGAGCAGGGGTCTCCAACACGTCGCTCGCGTGCTCCAGTAGCTCGTGGCTTGATATGAGCTAGCTCGCCAGAGGCCGTTCACATATCGCGTCATTTCCGCGCTCAAGTTTGTTCAAGTGTAGGTGCGAGGCAAGCATAATTGAAGTGACGCGTTAATTTTTTTTACCAAGCGCAACTTTTCAGAATGCCGCAAATGCAGGTCATGTGACGAAATATAACAACTGCGCGCTGAGTGACAGTCTTTCAATGCGCAGAGACGCTGTTTAGTTTCCGTTACATTGGTTACATTGTTTTTGTGTATGCTGACCACATCATAACACGGATTTATATAGCAACAAATAAATATAAATAAATAAATAAATGGCGGTAAAACCGCATTTCGCGCTATTGAGCCACTCAAAATTACAGCAAGGGAAATTCCTTCACCGCGACAGCCCTAACCAGACACGTGACTTTCAAATGAAAGATTGGTATCAAAGAGCACACCCAGGTTCCTAACCGACGACGAAGACTTGACAGAGCAGCCATCAAGTGTTAGACAGTATTCTAGGTTATTACGTGAGGAAGTTTTTTGTCCAATAATTAGAATCTCTGTTTTTTTCAGAATTAAGTAATAGGAAATTACTAGTCATCCAGTTTTTTTTATATCAGCTATGCATTCCGTTAATTTTGTGGATTGGTAAGTTTTGTCAGGGCGTGAAGAAATATAGAGCTGAGTATCATCAGCATAACAGTGAAAACTAATGCCATGCTTTCAAATAATATTTCCTAAGGGTAGCATGTACAGAGTGAACAGCAACGGTCTTAGTACTGAGCCTTGTGGTACACCATACTGAACTTTTGACCGATAAGACATCTCTTCATTTACCACTACAAACTGACGACAGTCAGATAAGAATGATTTAAACCATGCTAGTGCAATTCCACTAATGCCAACATAATTTTCGAGTCTATTTAAAAGAATGTTGTGGTCGATAGTGTCAAATGCAGCACTAAGATCGAGTAGCACTAATAGAGAGGTACAACCACGATCGGATGATAAGAGCAAATCATTTGTGACTCTAATGAGAGCTGTCTCAGTACTATGATATGGTCTAAATCCTGACTGGAAATCCTCACAGATACCATTTCTTTCTAAAAAGGAACATAGCTGTGAAGATACTGTCTTTTCTAGTATCTTTGACAGAAAAGGTAGATTCGAGATCGGCCTGAAATTGACTAATTCTGTGGGATCAAGTTGCGTTTTTTTAACAAGCGGTTTAATCATAGCCAGTTTAAAAGTTTTTGGTACGTATCCTAATGACAAAGATGAATTAATGATATTAAGAAGAGGATCTATGACCTCTGAATGCATCTCTGTCAATAGTTTAGTCGGTATAGGGTCTAACATACATGTTGTCGATTTAGATAATTTAATGAATTCTTCCTCTCCTATAGCAATAAATTAATCAAATTTTTCGTCAGTGATACTACACTGCACTGTCTGATGCGATACTGTAGTAGACTGCTGCATAGTTATAATTTTCTCCCTGATATTATCAATCTTATAAGTGAAGAAGTTCATAAAGTCATTACTGTTGTGCTGCTTGCAAACTTCTGGACTTGAAACTTTATTTTTCGTCAGTTTGGCAACTGTTTCGAATAAGCACCTTGGGTTTTGTTTATTTTCTTCTAATAGGGTTGAAAAATAAGCAGGTCTAGCAGTTTTTAAGGCCTCTCTGTATGCTATCATGCTCTCTTTCCATGAAATGCGAAATACCTCTAGTTCTTCTAAGCTATCTGGGATGCTGAGATGATGAAACTGATCAGGAAGATTATTAATAAAGCATTCTTTACTAGCAGAAGTGATAGGTCTAACATATTTGTAACACGGAGTCGGCTTTGCAGCCTTGGCTAAATGAAGTTTACACGAGACAAGATAATGATCTGAGATGTCATCAGAATATCAACAGCATCAACATCGATTCCATGTGATAATATTAGATCTAGAGTATGATTATGGCAATGAGTAGGTCCTGACACATATTGTCTAACTCCAATAGAGTTAAGAATGTCTTTAAATGCCAATCCCAATGCATCTTTTTCATTATCTACATGTATATTAAAATCACCAAAAATTAGGACTTTATCTGCAGCCAGTACTAACTCTGATAGAAAGTCAGCAAATTCTTTGATAAATGTATGGTGCCCTGGTGGCCTGTATACAGTAGCTAGCAAAAATCTTAAACGTGATTTATCATTTGCACTATATATTGTTACATTAAGCACCAACACTTCAAACGAATTATATTTGAAATTAGACTTCTTAGTAATTTTGAAAATATTACTATAAATTACAGCAACACCTCCCCCTTTGCCTTTCAGACGAGGTTCATGTTTATAACAGTAATCTTGCGAGGTGCATTCATTTAAAGTAATGTAATTGTTTGGTTTTAGCCAGGTTTCTGTCATACACAGCACATCTAGGTTATAGTCTGTAATCATATCATTAACAATAAGTGCTTTTGAAGTAAGGGATCGAATATTCAGCAACCCAAGCTTTATCATTTGTTCATTTGTATTATTTCTGTTTTTTAATTGTTGAACATCAATTAAATTTTTACCCTTAGATGGGTTTGGAAGTTTTTTGCATTTCCTAATTCGGGGAACGTCTCGGTTACGTATGTAACCCTCGTTCCCTGAGTAGGGAACGGAGACGTTACGTCGGATGACGACGAATGGGGTTTCGCTTAGAAAGCCTATCAACTTCGAGTATTACAAAATGAGCCAATGGCAAAGAATGCCATGGGTCTGCGGAATTTGCATAGCGTATCTCCGCCCTACCTCGTGGGTATAAAAGGAAGACGCTGGCAACATGCAGATATGTTTCTTCGCTGAGGAGCCAAGACTGAGCTCAGGCGATCCTCGCGGTACAGCGGAAAGTGGCAGGCACATACACATATGACCCGGAGGGATGCATATGGAGAACACTGGGGTTCCAGCTGCAGGTGGAATATTTCAACCCCAGGGGTGGCAAGGTGGCTTGCCAAGGGAAAGACACATGCTCAGAGAGGCTTACAGTGGAAATACACATGTGGGGGTCGCTGAGAGGAGGGACCATGCACACGGGAGGCACCTAACCGACGCGGAGGCAATAGACACTGGCGCCGACGTCAGAAGTGCTTTCACGTCAGAAGGAGGAACTCAGGGTTTTCGGGAAGCTCACCTGAGGAAAATACCGCACGTACCCAGTCCGTGGAGTGGAATGGCGAGCAAGCGAAGACACCTGAGCGGGTCCAGTACTAGCTGGTTGAAGCGAGTACATGAGAGGACACTGGCTCCACTCGGAGATTATAGAATCTGGCGAATGTGTTAGGTGTCGCCCAGCCTGCAGCTCTGCAGATGTCTGTTAGCGAGGCGCCATGCGCTAGAGCCCAAGAGGACGCCACACTCCGGGTGGAGTGGGCAGTCACACCAAGGGGGCACGGTCGACCTTGCTGCTGGTATGCCAAAGCAATGGCGTCCACTATCCAGTGAGACAACCTTTGCTTGGAGAGAGCCTTTCCCTTCAGCTTCCCACCATAACAGACAAAGAGCTGGTCTGAGGTTCTGAAACACTGCGTTCTGTCTACATAGGTGCAGAGAGCACGTACTGGACAGAGCAGTGCCAAGGCTGGGTCTGCCTCCTCCAGGGGCAGCGCTTGCAGGTTCACCACCTGGTCCCGGAAGGGAGTGGTAGGAACCTTGGGCACATATCCGAGCCGGGGTCTCAGGATCACGTGAGAGTAGGCCGGCCCGAATTCCAGGCACGCTTCGTCAACGGAGAATGCGTGCAGGTCCCCTACCCTCTTGATGGAGGCCAATGCAACCAGGAGCGCTGTCTTCATTGACAGGAACTTAAGCTCCACTGATTGCAAAGGCTCAAAGGGAGCACTCTGCAGGGCAGTTAAAACCACTGAGAGGTCCCAAGAGGGAACGAGAGGAGGGCGAGGAGGATGCAGTCTCCTCGCTCCTCTCAGGAACCTGACGATCAGGTCGTGCTTCCCAAAAGACTTACCTTCGACCGGGTCATGGTGTGCGGCAATAGCGGCAACATAGACTTTCAGGGTGGAGGGAGACAGCCTTCGCTCCAACCCTTCTTGAAGGAAGGACAGCACGACACTGATCGAACATCGCCGGGGGTCTTCTCGGTGAGAAGATCACCAGTTGACGAAGAGGTTCCACTTCAACGCATAGATGTGTCTCGTGGACGACGCTCTAGCGGAAGTGATGGTAGCCACCACCGCTGGTGGTAGGGTACTCAAACCTACCTCGTCCCGTCCTAGGAGCCACACGTGGAGGTTCCAAAGATCGGGGCGAGGGTGCCATAGGGTGCCCCGTCCCTGAGAAAGAAGGTCTTTCCTCAGAGGAATCGGCCAAGGAGGTGCTGTCGTGAGGAGTACGAGTTCGGAGAACCAGGTCCGGGTGGGCCAGTGTGGCGCGACCAGAATGACCTGCTCCTCGTCCTCCCTGACCTTGCGCAGGGTCTGCGCAAGAAGGCTCACTGAGGGAAACGCATATTTGCGACCCTGCGGCCAGCTGTGCGCCAGTGCATCCGAGCCGAGCGTGCCCTCGGTCAGGGAATAGTACAGGGCGCAATGGGTCGAGTCGTAAGAGGCAAACAGATCTATCTGTGCATCCCCGAACTGGTCCCAAATCAGCTGAACCGACTGGGGATGGAGTTGCCAATCTCCCGGGAGGGGCTGAAGCCGTGAGAGCTCATCGGCTGCACAGTTCAGGGCTCCGGGGATATAAATGGCACGAAGCGACCTCAGATGCTTCTGACTCCATATGAGGAGGTGGCGGGCGAGTTGCGACATACGGCGGGAGTGTAGACCACCTTGACGGTTGATGTACACTACAGTGGCAGTATTGTCTGACCGGACTAGTACGTGTTGATTCTCGAGCACGGCCCGGAAGCGGCGCAGAGCAAGACGTACAGCCAGCAACTTGAGGCAATTGACGTGCCAAAGGCGCTGGGGTCCTGTCCAAGAGCCCGCGGCAGCACGTCCATTGCACATGGCGCCCCAGCCCGTGATGGAGGCATCTTTCGTTACAACAACATGCCGGGAAGCTCGTTCCAGGGGCACTCCGGCCCGTAGAAAACTGAGGTTCGACCACGGGGTGAAGGTCTGACGGCAGGTCGGAGTAACTGGTACTCGGAGGGTGCCGTGTTGCCATGCCCACTTCGGGACTCGGTCGCGAAGCCAAAGCTGAAGCGATCTTATATGAAGCAATCCGAGCGGCGTTGCCATGGCTGCAGATGCCATATGCCCCAGGAGCCTCTGAAAAAGTTTCAGTGGAACCGCACTCTTGCCCTCGAACTGTCTCAGGCAAGTCAGCAGTGACTGCGCGCGCTCGCTCGTAAGCTGCGCGGACATGGCGACCGAGTCGATTTCCATACCGAGAAAAGAGATCCTCTGCACGGGGCAAAGTTTGCTCTTCTCCCAGTTCACCTGAAGGCCCAGACTGGCTAGGTGCCGGAGCACCAGGTCCCTGTGTTCGCAAACCTGGACTCGAGAGTGAGCTAGGATCAGCCAGTCGTCGAGATAATTCAGGATGCGAACCCCGTGTTCCCGAAGGGGAACAAGGGCTGCCTCGACGACCTTCGTGAAGACGCGAGGAGACAGGGCCAGCCCGAAATGGGAGAACCACGTACTGATATGCCTGCCCCTCGAAAGCAAACCGTAGGAATGGTCTGTGTCGAGGGAGAATGGAGACATGAAAGTAGGCGTCCTTCAGGTTGATCGCTGCAAACCAATCCTGGGGCCGCACACATTCGAAAATGCGTTTGGCCGTGAGCATCTTGAATGGCAGGCTGTGAAGGGAGCGGTTCAGCACGCGCAGGTCCAGGATTGGCCGTAACCCACCGGATTTCTTCGGGACAATGAAGTACGGGCTGTAGAAGCCGGACCTCATTTCGGCTGGAGGGACAGTCTCGATCGCACCCTTCGCCAGCAGGGTAGCAACCTCCGCTCTCATGATAGGGGCATTGCCACCGACCAAAGTGGAGCGGACTCCCCTGAAGCGGGGAGGAGACCACGCGAACTGAATCGCGTAGCCGAGCCTAATCGTCCGAGCGACCCAGTGGGACAGGTTGGGAAGCTCTAACCAAGCTCCCAAGAACTGTACCAGCGGGGTCATATGAACCACAGACTTCCCATCGGTGGTGCAGCGAGGCGGAATGACTGGCCCAGACGTGGACGGCATAGCGGCCTGGTGTGGGGGCACAGTCATTGACCGCGCCCTGACAGAGGAGACCAGGGAAGGATGAACGTTCCATGGGGGTCTGCTCTGCCAGGGGGCTGGCGACAGAGGAGCATGAGAGCGGCACGGTCCGGGGACGGCGTGCACTGTCATCTGGCTCTGGGACAGAGGAGGACGAGGGGTGCACGGCCCGAGGGCGGCGCACCGTGTTGTCTGAGAACTCGGTGTGCTCAGGGAAGGAAATGTAACTTCTCTCTTTAACCACATTAGGGTGCTGCCCACCCGTGGGTGAGCAGCGGGGAGTGGAGAACAAAAGATTCTCCCCCGGCCCTCCACCAGGGGAAGATGTCTCTCCTGGACCACCGCAGTGGACATCACCAAACCCAGGGAGCGTGCGGTCACCTTCGTCCCTCAGAGAGCAAGGTCGGTGGCGGCGCGCAGCTCATTGAAGAGCCCTGGGTCTGTCCTACTCTCGTGCATGTCCCTGAGCATCTGGGCCTGGTAGACCTGCAGAGTGGCCATGGCATGCAGAGAGGCAGCTGCCTGTCCCGCCGCTCTGTAGGACTTCGCCACTAACGTAGACGAAAACCTACAGGCTTTGGATGGGTGCTTAGGCTCGCCGCGGGAAGAAGCACTCTGAGGACACAGTTGCATCGCAACTGAGCGTTCAACCGGGGGGAGCCCAGTGTACCCACGGGCAGCTGCCCCATCGAGGGGAGGAAAGGCGGATGAAACCAACGAGCGGTCGCGGGAAGACATGGGAGTCTTGGGAAGAAAGGTATTGGGGCAGTCTGCGGACGGGAAGCCGCAGCTGCACCCAAAAACCAATCATCCAGCCGCGAGCACTCGGGACAGGGTGGAGGGGTCCACTCTAAACCAATGCTCGCGGCCGCCCGGGAAAGCATGGCCGTCATCTCTGGATCAGACTGAGCCACAGCCGTATTCACACCCGAAGGTGGCTGCTGTGACGAGTCATCACTTCCAGACGAATCAGACCCGCCTTGTGATGCTGCGATTGACATCACATCTTCCTCTGGAGCACCAAAGGAAACCCGCGGGACATCAAAAGATGGTCCGGTGAGAATCCCCTGAACACTCGCGGGTTGCAACAGAGAAGAAGGTGATGTGGGGCACGGACGGATAGTCGGCGCTTTGTTCCACACAGTCACCCTCAGATCATCTTTAAAAAGACGTGCCGCGTGCAAGCTCTTTTGTGAGAGAAACTCAAGTGTTGAAGCGCCCGCGGAGAACACACTCACTGGCAAACCACGCACAGATAAGCAGGAAAGTGTGCACCCGCCGGGAGATCGCCGTCACACCAACACCAGAGAGTTTGCTCGTCTCGAAGAAGCTGACAAAATGAGAGATGGCTTAGGGAGTGAAGAATTAACTTGGCTCCGAAGCGAAAACATATCTGCATGTTGCCAGCGTCTTCCTTTTATACCCACGAGGTAGGGCGGAGATACGCTATGCAAATTCCGCAGACCCATGGCATTTCTTTGCCATTGGCTCGTTTTGTAATACTCGAAGTTGATAGGCTTTCTAAGCGAAACCCCATTCGTCGTCATCCGACGTAACTCGGAGTGACAACGAAAGGGAACAGACACAGTCTCTATATGATGATATCTAGGTGAAAGAGCATCTGTGTGATGGGATGTATCAAGTTCAAGTTCAAGTTCATTTTATTTATATAGCACGTTTTATAACAGCCACCGACTGACTAAAGTGCTTTACAGAACTACAAAATTAAAAGACAATAATACCATGCATAACAGCACAGCACAGCGCAGATAAATACAGCAAAGCTAAGAACAGCCTTAAACAGGAGTCACAAAAACAGTGTCAGACTCATCAATAATAAACAGCAATGGCAGTATCAGACTTAGATAGAAAAACAGCATCATACTCAAAGGAGAAATAATAAAATTAAAACAACCTTATTTATAGGCCAAAGAAAACAAGTGCGTTTTTAAAAGTGACTTAAAAGAGGTCACGGAAGGGGCTATCCTAACTTCTATGGGCAAATTGTTCCACAGCCGAGGCCCAGGCCACAGAAAATGCTTGATCCCCTCTGCGTTTAAGTCTGGAGTGAGGGACTAATAACAGATTCATTGTCACCTGTTCTCAGACTTCTTGATGGGGTATATGGTTGTAGCAGTTCAGATAGGTAGCTCGGTGCTTGGTTGTATAGAGATTTGTACACAAATAAAAGGATTTTAAAATCAATTCTGAAGTTAATGGGCAACCAATGAAGAGATCTCAGAATTGGGGTGATATGGTCACTTTTCCGACTATTTGAGAGGAATCTTGCGGCGGCATTTTGCACCAATTGAAGACGAGCAATTTGAGTTTTCGAGATACCGCAATACAGTGAAATGCAGTAATCTACACGTGTGGTGATAAAAGCATGAACAGCCATCTCAAGAGTTTTAGGATTAAGAAAAGGTTTGACTTTTGACAACAGACGAAGTTGATAAAAGCTAGAGCTTATTACAGAGGAGATTTGTTTATCAAAATTTAAAGACTCATCCAGTAGAACGCCCAGTTTCCGTACACTTGAAGATCTAAAAGCCGATAGTCTGCCTAGGTCGAAGGTGGCAGCCTGGGGATTAACAGTGGACCCAAAAACAATGATCTCTGTTTTGTTTTCATTTAAAAATAAAAAAATTTTGATCCAGCCAAAATTTTACTTCATCTAGACAACCTAGTAATGATGAAAGGGCAGAGGGATCATTTCTCTTGATTGGAACATACATTTGAGTGTCGTCTGCATAACAGTGGAAAGATACCCCATGTCTTCTTAGAATGGTGCCCAGTGGTAACATGTAGAGAGAAAATAGAGAAGGCGCTAAGATAGATCCTTGCGGAAGACCGCAGGTTAAATGCGCAACAGAAGAGGAGCAATTTCCTAACTTTACTCTGAAAGTTCGACCCGAGAGATAAGACTGGAACCACTGGAGGACGATACCTTTTAGCCCCACATCATACTCTAGTCTGGATATCAGGATAGAGTGGTCGACAGTATCAAAAGCTGCTGACAGATCCAGAAGAACAAGAGCCACAGAGTCACCAGTGTCCGTGGAAAGATAGATGTCATTTAAAACTCTCAACAGGGCAGATTCAGTACTGTGAGCAGACTTAAAACCAGATTGAAATTTTTCAGAAATATCATTGCATTTTAGAAAGAGCTGGAGTTGGTCAAGAACAACTTTTTCTAATACCTTCGAGACAAAAGGCAATACAGAGATAGGACGGAAGTTATTAAGCACGGCAGGATCCAGTGAAGGCTTCTTGAGTAACGGAGTGACAGTGGCCTCCTTAAGGGCAGCAGGGATGGAGCCGGTGAGGAGGCACTTATTAACAAAGGACACCAATCCTGGCCCTACTGAATCAACAATTAATTTAAGAAACTTAGGAGAAATGATGTCCAGAGAGCAGTATGAAGGTTTCATATTGGCTATAGTTTCTTTGAGGAGATTTATTGTGATGGGACTCATTGAGCATTTTTAGGATGCTCTGGATCGGTGTATACGACAGCGTGTTCCAGGTCCTGCCAATATCCAGCAACTTCGCACAGCCATTGAAGAGGAGTGGACCAACTTTCCACAATGCTTGAAAGTTCATTTCAAATGATACTCCAAAGATAGCTGACAGTGTATTTGGATCAAGGATTATATTAAAGGCGTCCTGCAATTTTTTAATTATTTTAGTCCAATAATAATATAGTATTGGACATTCCCATAACATTTGTATGAGATTCGCCAGTGAATACTGTACATGCATCACTGACAGTGAGGTACATCGTTGTACGTTTGGCATTAGTGTAATAGATCATGGGCCCTATTTTAACAATCTAAAATGCAAGTGTCAAGCGCAAAGCGCAAGTAACTTTGTGGGCGGATCTCGGCGCTGTTGCTATTTAACGGCGGGATAAATGACTCTTGCGCTCGACGCAAATCTAAAAGGGGTTAGTCTGAAGTAGCTTCATTATTTATAGGTCTGGTTTTGGCGTAACGGGAAACAAATCCAATAAGAGCTTTATATCACATTTCCTTTAAGAGCATGATAAACGAGGTGCGCTTGTTCCATGGCGCAATACTATTATAACGGCGCATTTACCAGGCGCGCTTCAGAATCGGTTCTCAGCCGAGGAGATCAATGTTCTCGTCAGGGCCGTAAAAGAAAGAGAAGTGACATTGGGGATGGGACAAACCCACCCAAATTAGCTTCGGTTAAACATGCTTATAATAATTTGGGTAAATGTGTAAGCTTTATGCCTATTTTTCCCATCGTCATGGACACAACAATGATTTCCCTCGTGTTTTAATATTTTTCCTTATAATAATGTATCATTTGCAAAAAGGAAAAGCATCTGTGTAGATGAGAGAATCATCTACAGTGTATGCGCATTGTTCACACTCTGTATTATGGCCAAGCATGCGCGCTTAAAATAGCATCTGAATGTACGCGCAACGCGCCAATGACTTTGGACTAGGTTTTTTCTGGTCAGTGGTGCAATTGTTTTCTGGAACTGCAAAATAGCACCAGGGATTGTTTGCGTCGGAACACGCCTCCTTTTTTGCGCTGAACCGCCCAGGGAGCGCAAGTTCATTCCCTAGTTTGCCAGCGTGCGTCTGTGGAGGGAAAACTCCGCTTTGCGCGGGTGCAAAATACGAATGATACATGCGTCGGTGTACAAAGTCAATTGCGCTGGGTGCAAGATAGGGCCCCATATGTAAAATCCTACATTGTAACAAGCTGTGTCTTGCACATATTGATGACGAATGAAAAAGATCAGAATATGTTCCCATTTTCTCTTCAGACAACTTGGTGCCCAAATCTATGAAATCAATTCATAGATGGTAGAGATTGAACACTTCAAAAGTGGCTCAAGTCTCAAGAAACAATCTATTGGAGATTTGGGAGGGCAATTGGGGAAATAAGGAAACTGTTTTTAAATAAAAAGTCTGATTTGGAAAAAAAAAAGCAGAACGAAGAAGAATTGGGATCCTCAACCATGTTCAAAATGCTGTGTATGTAGTTGATTGTATGACTGGATATTGTTAATGACTGGAGATTGAAACTGGATTTGACCTAAAATTTGTTGGCGGAGGGCTCTGCAAAGCTTCAGCTTTAGCTCCATCCTTAATCAAAAACCTGAGCAAGCTAATGAAGGTCTTTGGAGTAACTAGACAATTACAGGTAGGCGAGTTTGTTCAGGGCTTGAGCTAAACTCTGCAAGGCAGTGGCCCTTTAGAACAGGATTTGAGTACCCCTGGGATTGATGAATTTTTTATTTTCAAGATCAGCATTTATCTGAAATAGAAAGCCTTTGTAACATTATACACTACCGTTCAAAAGTTTGGGGTCAGTAAGATTACTTTTATATATATATATATTAGGGCTGGGAAAGTTAACGCGTTAATCTCTGCGATTAATTTGACATGTTTAACGCATTAAAATAAATTAACGCAATTGACGCAAGCCAATCGCGTCCATTTTAATAACTTCCTGTTGCGACAGATGAGTGTGCTAACTGAGCCAAATCACACTGCATGATGGAGAGCGATAACGGTGGAGTTTTAGATGGAAATTTTACATTTAAAAAATGTCCTGATGGCGCTTTAGACAGAAAAGTGCTGGTATGTACAATTTGCAAAGCCGAATTTAAATACCACCGAAGCAATTCGTCTTTACTATACCATTTAAACGCAAAACACCAAAGTGTTATTGCCGCAACTAGCGAGGCTACAGGAGGCCATCGGGCACGCATAGCACGCAAGTACCTGTCCACACCTGCAACCACAGTGCCTTGTGAGAGGTTGTTCTCACTCTCAGGCCACATCGTCCAAAAGAAGAGAGCTTCCTTGTCTCCTGATGATGTAAACAAACTGGTCTGTCTTAAGCCTTGTTTATACTCGACGCGTCCGCACAAGCGCGAGTCTCCGCTGATTGCGCGCGCACCTCTCCAAACGGATGAGGCGTTTATACTTGACACGCTCGCCGTTGTGCTATTCTGTGAAACGACAGACTCGGAGTAATTCTCCTCTAAACCACCAGGAATCAGCAGTGAAGAAGTAGTTTTCTGTTTATTAGTAGTTTATTAATTGCTGATTCATATAAGAGTAATAAATGCAGTAGGTTTATTGTACTTTCACTGCATGTAAACTGTTTAAACCTTAATTTCATCAGCAGGGCTTACTTCTGCTATTGTAGGCTTATTTTGTAAATGTAAGCAGTTACGTTAGACAAGTGCAAACTGGGTGCTTAATGCAAATGTATTCCTATTCACAAAATAAGACACTTTTATGGTCGCCCATCAATGCAAATGTCTCTGTGTATAGAAGGATCATAAACATGTTGGTACAGACGTACCAGTTCGGCCAGATTCAGCTCGAAGTCGTTCATCTTCGGATGTGGCGCTGCGCGCGATGTTACAAAAAGTGCCGTGCACACCGCCAGGCAAAATGGGGTCAAAAAGGGGGTTCCCAGGAGGGACTGTCTACAGTTCATAAGATCATTGTAATAAAATGTTCTGTTTAAAATATACTTCATTGTGTAAATGTATCATTTTGTAACTTATAAGTATTGATAACAAGCTTTGGGAAAAAATGCGATTAATTGCGATTAATCACAGCAAGTTGTGCGATTAATTAGTTAATTTTTTCTAATAAATTCCCAGTCCTAATATATATATTTATATATATATATATATAGATCATTTAATACATATACTGTATTTAGGATGCATTAAACTGTTCAAAAGTGACAGTAAAGACATTTATAATGTTACAGATTCTATTTCAGATAAATGCTATTATTTTTAACTTTCTATTCATCAAAGAATCCTGAAAAAATTGTACACAACTGTTTTAAACATTGATAATAATACATGTTTCTTAAGCAGCAAATCAGCATATTAGAATGATTTTTGAAGGATCATGTGACACTGAAGATTAGAGTAATGATGATTGTAAAATGCATCTTTGATCACAGGAATAAATTACATTTATATACATTAAAATATACTCAAATAGAAAACAGTTATTTCTAATAAATAACTGTTATAAATAAAGAATAAATAACTTCTGAGGTAATTCTTTCAGGATTATTATTATACTTATTATTATACAACTAATCGATAATAATCGATTATGAAAATCGTTGTCAACGAATGTCATAATCGATTAGTTGGTCTGCTCACGTCATGGGGAGCGTTTACTGATGACGTCACTTTCATGACAACACAGTCAAGCGCCAAAATGGCAGAGAGTACAGATCAATCGGCGGCAGAAAAAAGTGTGCGCCCTAAGCCATCTAAGGCATGGGAGCATTTTACATTAAATACAGCAAAGAAGATTGTAACCTGCAAAGCTGAGCTTGTGTGGCATGGAAGTACTCCCTGAGTAGGGAACGGAGACGTCTCGTCGGAGGAGTTTCCAACGAATTGGGATCACGCTAGGGAGACCAATTGCCTTCGAGTGGACTAAAACGAGCCAATGAATATTGGATTACAAGATTTGCATTCCGCACGCCGCCTGCCAGTGCGGGTATAAAGCGGAAGCAAGCGCACACACATTTGGTTTTCGCTGAGGAGCCGGACGGTGTCCAGTCCTCCGCGAAGGTACAGCAGCATGGCGACAGGACGAGACGTCTCCGTTCCCTACTCAGGGAACGAGGGTTAACATACGTAACCAAGACCTTCCCTTTCGTGGGAACTCCTACGTCTCGTCGGAGGAGTTTCCAACGAATTGGGATCCCTAATAAAATGCCATGGTGCTGGCCCATTCCAGCGCCCAGCTTAGCTACCCGCCGGAGCAGTTTCTTTGCGTCTTTGGCGGGAGCTAGCTAGGAAGAATCACACTGCTGTTCTGCAAGACCCTTTCAGTGGATATGGATAACGCTGGGAAAGCGTGCCCAACCTGTAGGAGGGAACGCTGCGGAAGCCCCTGCCCGCCCGAAGGGAGGCACTGGAATACACATGTGTACTAACCTGTGGGGTAGTGAAACACATAGCGGTCCTTGAGGTAGTCCCAGCCAGAGGGGTGGGAGCGTACTCAACAAGGACAAAAGAATGGTCTGTCGAGGGGAAGACATGATGCTAGCCCGGAGGGTAGCTGGATCGTGGAAGAAATGGGTCGCCGTAGGGACCACTGTAGGGCACCCAGTCTACAAACAACTCCTACGAGAGGTAATAGACCTGGCGCCGGGCGATCCGCCTCGCCTGGTGCCGAAGGGGTGATGCAGGAACTCACAAGGTTAGCCGTATGTTGGGGTACCAACGGAGTAAAAAGACGCATGTATCCGGCCGTAAGGCGGGAATGGCGTAGCAAGCCGACAAAAACTAATTTCTTGCGTTACTGGCTGTAGCAAGGAAACAGGTTCAACACGGAGGCTATAGAATCTAGCAAACATGTTAGCCTGCAGCTCTACAGATGTCTGTCAGTGAGGCGCCTTGCGCCAAAGCCCAGGAGGAGGCAACACTCCTAGTAGAGTGTGCCCTCAACCTAGGTGGGCAAGGCACGTCCTGGGAAGCATAAGCCCGGACGATAGCATCCACTAGCCAGTGGGCTAACCTCTGCTTGGAGACAGCCTTCCCGTTCTGCTGGCCTCCGTAACAGACGAAGAGCTGAACTGAGGTCCTAAAGCTTTGCGTTCTGTCCACGTAACAACGCAGGGCGCGGAAGGGACAGAGAAAAGCGAGGGCTGGGTCTGCCTCCTCTGGGGGCAGCGCTTGCAGGTTCACTACCTGATCTACAAATGGAGTGGTAGGAACCTTGAGCACATATCCGAGCCGGGGTCTCAGAACAACGTGAGAAAGGCCCGGTCCGAACTCAAGGCACGATTCGTCTATCGAAAAAGCCTGCAGATCCCCTACCCTCTTAAAGGAGGCCAAAGCCAACAGGAGAGCTGTCTTTATAGACAGGATATTTAACTCGACTGTTTGCAATGGCTCAAAAGGGGGCCTCTGAAGTGCTCTGAGCATTAGAGTTAAGTCCAAAGAGGGTACGGGGTGCGGATTACGAGGCGGATTTAGCCTCCTAGATTTAGCACCCCTAAGGAATCTGATGATCGTGAAGGTCGTGCTTTCCCAATGACTTACCTTCTACTGCATCGTGATGAGTGGCTATTGCGGCAACATACACTTTGAGGGTGGAGGGAGACAGCCTTCTCTCCAACCCATCTTGCAGGAAGGAAGGCACGACTCTGATCAGGCAAGTTCGTGGGTCTTCCCGGTGGGAAGAACACCAATCGACGAATAGGTTCCACTTCAACGCATAGAGGCGCCTCGTAGAGGGGGTTCTAGCGGAAGTGATGGTGTCTACCACAGCCTGTGTTAGGCCACCTAGAACCTCAGCGTCCCGTCCAGGCACCAGACATGAAGATTTCAGAGGTCTGGACGCAGGTGCCATAGGGTGCCCCGTCTCTGAGTAAACAGGTCCTTCCTCAGAGGAATGGGCCAAGGAGGGGCTGTCGCGAGGAGCATGAGTTCCACGAACCAAGTCCGGTTGGGCCAATACGGCGCAACAAGCAGGACCTGCTCCTCGTCCTACCTGACCTTGCACAAAGTCTGTGCGAGAAGGCTCACTGGGGGAAATGCATATTTGCGAAGGCCCCGGGGCCAGCTGTGTGCCAGTGCATCCGTGCCGAGGGATCCTTCGGTCAGGGAATAAAACAGCCAGCAATGGGTCGTGTCCGGAGAGGCAAACAGATCTATCTGAGCGCCTCCGAAGATTCCCCATATCAGCTGGACCACCTGGGGATGGAGTCGCCATTCTCCCGGAAGAGGTGGCTGCCGTGAGAGCTCGTCGGCTACACGGTTGAGCGCACCAGGGATGTGAATGGCCCGAAGCGACCTCAGATGCTTCTGACTCCATAGGAGGAGATGGCGGGCGAGTCGCGACATACGGCGGGAGCGTAGATCACCCTGGCAGTTGATGTACGCAATGGTCGCAGTGCTGTCCGTACGGACTTGTTGCAACTCTAGGCAGTTGATGTGCCAATGCAGTTGAGGCCCCGTCCACAGACCTGAAACTGCATGCCCGTTTGTACGTGGCCCCCCATCCGTTGGCATCTTTGGAAACCACAGCATGCCTTGACACCTGGTCTAAGGGAACTCCGGCCCGTAGAAACGCAGGGTCCGACCAAGGACTGAAGGTTTGGCGACAGTGCGGGGTAATGTTGACCCGGAATGTGCCGCTCTGCCACGCCCAACTCGGGACTCGATCGTGAAGCCAGCGCTGAAGTGGTCTCATATGAAGCAGGCCGAGTGGCGTTACTGTGGCTGCCATATGCCCCAGGAGCCTGCCAAAGATGTCTCTCCTGGACCACAGTGGACATCGCCCGCCCCAGGGAACATGCGGTGGCTTTCATCGCCCAGAGGACGAGGTCCGTCGCGTACGCAGCTCTTGGAGCACCCCTGGGTCGGTACCACCCTCCTTCATGTCAGAGAGCGTCTTGGCCTGGTGGACCTGGAGGAGCGCCATGGCATGCAGGGCAGAAGCAGCTTCTCCACACACACTGTAAGCCTTTCCAGTCAGACTGGAAGAGAACCTACATGCGTGGGAGGGGAGCATGGGGTTACCCCGCCAGGTGGACGCGGTCTTAGGACACAACTGCATCGCAACTGACCGTTCCACTGGGGGGATGCCCACGTATCCTTTTACTGCCCCGCCATCGAGAGTGGTGAGGGAAGAGGAGGGAGTCTCAGTCTCGATCTCAGCACCACGACGGTCATGTTCCCGCAGTGAGAACATGACTCGTTCACGAACGCTGCCTCAGCGTGCGCGAGGCCCAAGCACGAGAGGCAACGATCGTGACCATTAACCGGAGGCAGAATTTGACCGCATCCAGAAACACACGGATGAAACGTCATCCAGAAAAGGATGCGATCTACACATCCGTGTGCTGATTTAGAGAATGCTCTCCTATTGTGCTGGAGCACGCAGGGATCAACGCTGCAACACAGCGGGGAAACTGCAAGCCTGCTGTGTGCACTCAACCGAATACCAGCTGTGAAAACAGCTCTTTTGAAAGATGTAGATCGCGTGTAGTCACAACCGGCAGCCGGGAGCTCGAGAAGATCACTGAAGCGCACACCAACACAGAGAGATACAGAAAAAGAGCAGACTCGTTGAGCATGAGGGAAACACTTTCTCAAAACTCATTCACTCAGAGGATACTACCGGTTGGCTCCGAAGCTAAAAGCGAATATGTGTGTGCTTGCTTCCGCTTTATACCTGCACTGGCAGGCGGCGCGCGGAATGCAAATCTTGCATGTCAATATTATTATTATTATTATAATAAACAAAAAATCAGATTGAATTTTTTAAAACTTTTTTATCCAATTAATCGGAAAAATAATCGTCCGATTAATCGAAAAAATAATCGTCTGATTAATCGGAAAAATAATTGCCCGATTAATCGATTATCAAAATAATTGTTAGTTGCATCCCTAATTAAATGAATCTAATGAAATTTGATGCATTTTATCAAGTTGATGTGGGTGTTGACTCTGTTTGCATGGATCACCTCAGATCATAACTGTATTGAATAGCGCACACTGTCAATAGACCGGCGGTTGCGACAAAGACCTCACACAGGAAGGTCTGTACATTTATTTATTTTCATACAGATTGCATAAACAGAGAATGTTTTTTGTTTCCATTTTGAATTAGACAATTTAAAAGTAGACACTTACATGATTCTATAGATATATTGTCTCTATATTTACATAGCTCATGTCTGTGTGACAAGTATTAGCTGTTTTGTTTCATTTTTGTGATGCGCTCCAGAAAAAACGCCAAGATTGCAGAAAGCACAGCTTCTCACACCCTGTCTGTTTTCTTTATTTTAAAAAAGCACAATATTTTGTTTTGATTGTAAGTGGACAATTAGAAATACCCCTTTAAAAACCCTTTACAGTTTCGAATGAATATGAATATGCTGCATGTCTGTATGACCATATATGACTATTTTGAGTAAATTTTGCTCCAATGTGAAAAGAATCTAGCAGAACGCACTGGTGCATCCGTCGACCCCTGAGGGTTGATAACTTTAATGGACACCATGCAATAGGAAAATACAAGTATTGGATCAGGACTCTGAATCGGCAGATATTCAAAATTAAATGATTCAGATCGAATCAGTGGCACAAAAAATACTTTGTTTTTTTTTTCTCTCTCTCTCCTATATTTCCAGTGTGGAGAAGGATGTCCTGTTCCAGCTTCAGTCCAAATGTGAAGTTTGTGAGCAGGTTCTAAAAGATCCAGTCTCTATCAACTGTGGGCACAGTTTTTGCAGAAATTGCATCAACAGCTACTGGGATTTAAGTCCATCAAAATACTTTGACTGTCCTCGATGCAGAAAGAGATCTAGAAATCGTCCTTTTTTAAAAAATGTCACAGGAGGATCCACTTCTGCTGGAGCAGCTACAGAAGCAGCCCTGTTGGAGGAGACTAGCAACCTACAGCAGGATTCTCAACAACCAATAGATGATGAAATGCAGAGAGTCAAAACACAACATAAAACTAGGATGAAGAAAAATTATGTGAGGTTATTTGAGGGAATCAAACAACAAGGGAATCAAACCCTCCTGAACAGGATCTACACCCAGCTCTACATTATAAAGGGAGAGAGTGAAGGGGTGAATGAAGAACATGAGGTTTTACAGATGGAAATAACCAGTACACAAGACACCCCAATCAACTGCAATGACATCTTTAAAGCCTCACCTGAACCAGGATACAAGGTGAAAGACAAAATAAAGGCTGTTCTTACCAAAGGCATTGCTGGAATTGGAAAAACCGTCTCTGTGCAGAAGTTCATTCTGGACTGGGCAGAGGGAAACGCCAATCAGGATGTAGATTTCATGTTTGTCTTTCCATTTCGAGAGCTGAATTTGATTCAAGATGATCAGTACAGTCTTCACAAACTTCTGCTTGCCTTTTATCCTGAACTTCAAGATCTGGACTCCAAGATTTTTAAGGAGTGTAAAATTTTGTTCATCTTTGATGGTCTGGATGAAAGCAGAATTAAACTGAGGTTTTCAGATGCTCAGAAAATTTCTGACATAACTGAGACTTCATCAGTGGGTGTGTTGATGTCAAACCTCATGAAAGGAAAGCTGCTTCCCTCTGCTCTCATTTGGATCACCTCCAGACCAGCAGCAGCAAATCAGATCCCCTCCAAATACATCAACCGTGTGACAGACATTCAAGGATTCAATGACCTACAGAAGGAGGAATATTTCAGGAAGAGAATCAGTGATGAGCATCAAGCCAGCAAAATCATTTCGCACATCAGAAGTGCAAGAAGCCTCCACATCATGTGCCACATACCTGTCTTCTGCTGGATCTCATCCACTGTGCTTCAAAAGCACCTGAAAGAAGATCTAAGTACAGAAATCCCTCAAACTCTGACTGAAATGTACATCCACTTCCTGCTGATTCAGATCAACGTGAGGAATCAGAAGTATGAAGAGAGAGTTCCAGAGAAACTTCTGCAGTCCAGCAGAGAAGAGATTGTGAAACTTGCAGAACTGGCTTTCAAACAGCTGATGAAGGGCAATGTGATGTTCTATGAGGAGGACCTGAGAGATAGCGGCATAGATGTCACTGATACCTCAGTGTATTCTGGGATTTGTACTGAGATCTTTAAGGAGGAATCTGTGATTCATCAGAGGAAAGTCTACAGCTTCATACATTTGAGCTTTCAAGAGTTTTTGGCAGCATTTTTCATGTTTGTTTCATATTTACACAATAACAATGCAGTTCTGAGATTGTTTTTGAGAGGAAAGTCCAAAACTCAGCATGATCATCTTCATCTTGATGTACTTCTGAAAGGAGTAATAAATAAAGCCCTCAACAGTAAAAGTGGACACCTCGATCTTTTTCTGCGGTTTCTGCTGGGAATTTCTCTGGAGTCCAATCAGAGCCTCTTACAAGATCTACTGACACATAAAGAGAACAGTTCAGAAAGCATTGAGAAAGTGATCCAACACATCAAGCAAGTTCAAAAAAAGAAAGTCAGTCCTGAACGATGGATGAATCTCTCACACTGTTTGATTGAAATTAAGGACAATTCTCTTTTTGAAAAAATGAAGACTTTTTTAAGCTCTAAAACAAGTAAAAAACTTTCTCTTGCACAATGTTCAACTTTGGCAAATATGATTTCGATGTCAGCGGAGGTGCTGGATGTGTTAGATCTTGGAAAGTATAACATAAAATCAAGAGATGGTCAAAAGAGGCTGGTACCTGCTGTTAGGAACTGCCGAAAAGCTCTGTGAGTGTAATTTTCTAAAAAAATATGTTTAAATACTGTAAACAAGTGTGATACAAGTGAGCACAAGCATGAAGTCATGGGAGCTGATGCCTTCACAGATTTTTTTGTTTTGTTGTGGTTTCATTTGCTTTTCCACTATGCTATTAAATTCAGAGTAAACCAAATGTTCAGTAATGTTAAACTTAAAGGGATAGTTCACCCAAAAATGAAAATTCTGTCAGTATTTACTCACCCTCATGTTGTTCCAACCCCGTAAGACCTTCTTCATCTTCGGAACACGAATTAAGATATTTTTGATTAAATCTGAGAGCTGGATCACTCCTCCATAGGCTTCTAAGGGATTGACACTTGCCAGCCCCGAAAAGTTATTAAAGACATCGTTAAAATAGTCCAAGTGACTACAGTGGCTCAATCTTAAGTTTATCAAATGACGAGAATACTTTTTGTGCACAAAAAAATAAAAAAATATAGACTTTATTTCAACTATTAATTTCCTTCTCTGTGGGCCTCGAGCACTACGCAGTCACACTACGTTAACTGACTAGAGGCCCACAGAGAAGGAAATTAATATTTGAAATAAAGTCATTATTTTTGTTTGTTTTTGCGCACAAAAAGTATTCTTGTCGCTTGATAAACTTAAGATTGAGCCACTGTAGTCACTATGTGAGCAACATGTATGTACATGTTTGTATTTTTGAGAGAATATTATTTATGCATGGTTATTGAAAAAACTAAAAATAAAAGTTTCTGAAATAAGGCCACAAAACACATAGTGATTATTTCTTCACAAGACTTTTGAAAATTGTATCACATAGTCTAGAATATTTGCTCCAAAACTATGTGAGAATCATCCTGACTACTCATTCAGATAAGTCAATAAAGTCTTTTAGAATGTGTATGACGTGTTTTGTTTGAGAAAGCTTTATGCGAAGGGGCGTGATCTCTCATTAATATGTGTGGTATTTCACACCTGAGAAAGACAAAGACCCTCCCATAATGGCCCTATTAGGTGTGCTATCAGGCCATATCATTATGAGGAGCCTTGCACAAAGAATGAGGAGATTTAAAAAAGAAAGGCTTTTAGATTGTTTGGATTTATTTACAACACACACACACACACACACACACACACACACACACACACACACACACACACACACTGCTTAGAATAAGTGAACACACTCATGCTAAAGTTGACTAAAAAGAGGAATAAAAATCTTAAAATACAGGGTGCATACGTCTGGACACTTCTATCACACACCCTTCACCATATAGACATGGTTTTATTTCAGTTCAAAGTTAGAGTTGGAAACATCTTGAAAAGAAAATTGTCTTTTTCCATAAATGTCTTAGTTTGATCATACATATTTCAAAGTTGAGGATTCATTATTTTGATATAGCTTGCATTGGAACAAACATTATAACATCTTAGTTGATTAGTTTATTGACAAAACATACTATATATTTAACATATGAGCAGAAACTCCTAACAAAAGCTTATTTGATGTCTATTTTAGACTAGTCAACGAAATGTTGTCTTTTATTTCGTCTGTAACAGTGCGTATCTGTGTGTTCATTCATTCATTCACACACACACACACACACACACACACACACACACACACACACACACACACACAGAAACATGATTCACATTTAAACGGTATGCTATTTTTCCGTTTACAGACACTAACGTTATTCTATATCGCGATTAGAACAAAGCACAAGCATAAAACACTTACTTCTCAGCTGAATCTGTTGCTCCTCCTCGTGGTGAAAATAAACCAGCACTTGTTCTGAGGTAGGTAAATGTCCCAGGATTGTTCCTCATATAGCCGCGCAAGACGACAGTAGATTAATCTGACTAAAAAATATAGTGTGTTTTCAGAGTTTATGGGCGTTAACGCGTCTCAATGTGTTGCTTCACATATAGCGCGTGCTCTCCGTGGGCATGTCACATTACCAGAGTAATGAGCTGAGAGGAACATAATTAGACCGGCTGACACGTCTCTCTTTTTATATAGATGACATAAACGGAGAATATTTATTTTAGTTTTGAATCGGATCATTTAAAAGTACAAACTCAAATGATTTAAAAGATATATTGCTTATGGCTGGGTGAATAGTATTTGCTGAGTTTTGTTGAAGATTAGAGACGTGCTCCAGAAAAAAAGTTCACGGTGACTGAGAGGCAGAACACACACCCTGTTTATTTTCTTTATTTTACGAAAGCACAATATTTTATTTCGATTGTATGTGGGCACATAAAAAAGTAGACATTTAACAGATTATTTTCTCATATTTCTTAACTCTATATGAACAGAAATGATGGTAGTATTTTAAGTCTATTTTTCTGCTATGTGAAAAAAAACAAGCAAAACGCGCCGGCGCGTTTCTGGTCCCCAGAGGGTTAATAACTTTTCGGGGCTGGCAAGTTTCAATCCCTTAGAAGCCTATGGAGGAGTGATCCAGCTCTCAGATTTAATCAAAAATATCTTAATTCTTGTTCCGAAGATGAACGAAGGTCTTACAGGGTTGGAACAACATGAGGGTGAGTAAATACTGACAGAATTTTCATTTTTGGGTGAACTATCCCTTTAATGTTAAATTAGGCGTTGTGAAAAACTGGTAGAAAACTGACACAGATACTTTGTTTTTTGTTATATTGTTCAGATTGGCAAGCTGTAACCTTACTGATCAGTGTTGTGAAATTGTGGCATCAGCTCTACAATCATCAAACTCCTGTCTGAGAGAGCTTGACCTAAGTAACAATGACCTATGGGATTCAGGAGTGAAGATGCTCTCTGCTGGACTGAAAAGTCCAAACTGTAAGCTGGAGATACTGAGGTACATTTAACTAGTAAGGGGTATTTAACTAGTCTGTCTTAAATATCATGATATAGCAGCTACCGGGTTGATTACTCTCTGCAGGACACTGGCCCTCAAAGGGTTGGAATTGAAGATCTCTGCTGTAGATTATCTGACGATTGTGTGTGTTTGTAGATTATTTTACTGTAGATGTGTGTTTGAGTCTATAGATTATCTGTCTTGATTTGTGTCTGTCAAATAGGGGTAGCCAAACCTGCTCCTGAAGGGCTACCTTCCCGTAGACTTTAGTGTGCTCCAACACACCTTGCTGTTATGTTTAATTAATTTTGAACACCTTGATTAATTGGTTCAGGTGTGTTAAATTAGGGTTGGAGCTCAAATATAATGTAGATTATATGACTTTATGCATGTTCGTAGATTATCTGACTATTGACGTGTATGTTTATTATTTAACTGCTGATGTCTGCAGATTATCTGACTGTTTATTTTTTTGTTTGTAGATTGTCTGGCTGTATGTTAACAGAGGAAAGCTGCTGTTATCTGGCTTCAGCACTGAGTTCAAACCCCTCACACTTGAGAGAGCTGGATCTGAGCTACAATAACCTTGGACAATCAGGAGTAAAGAAGCTCTTTGATACACTGAACATTCCTAACTGCACATTGGAGATTCTTAAGTATGTATGGAACTAATACCGATAATAATAATCACTAATAATTATACTATACAGTGTGTGTGCCTGTTATAATCTTGAAATATATTGGGGTGAAACACATGTGCTTCTGGGCAGGGCAAGTGTTTTATCTGTGTAGATTGTCTTGTTGCCAGAGTAAAGCTATTGTTATCCAACTTTCGCTCTGAGTTCGAACAATTCACACATGAGACAGCTTTCTGGTGATGGAGGATAGTGAATCGGTTGATGGATTGTGTCTTGCAGACTGGAGTAATTGCTTTCTGAGTAACATTTACATTTATTCATTTAGCAGACGCTTTTATCCAAAGCGACTTACAAATGAGAACAATAGAAGCAGTTAAACTAACAGTCAGACAACAATATGCAAGTGCTATGACCCTTCTCAGTTAAATCTAACGCAGTATATGTAATTATTATTATTATTTTAAATAATAAAAATAGAATAGAAGAGAAAATGTTAGTATTATTGGATAAAGTGCTGCCGAAAAAGATGTGTCTTCAGCCGTTTCTTGAAAGTGGCTATGGACTCAGCAGCTCTGGTTGAGGAAGGCAGATCATTCCACCAGCAGGGAACAGTCATGGTAAAGGTCAGAGAAAGAGATTTTGTGCCTCTTTGAGTTGAACAGGTTTACCTAATAAAGTGGGCAATGAGTGTATAATCTTGACCCATGACAGACTTGGGCAGTTACTCTAACCAAGTCCATTTCTACTCTCTTTATATAATTTAAATTCAATTCACGTTTATAGCGCTTTTCACAATACACATCATTTCAAAGCAGCTTTACAGAAAGTGCATGAGTCCATATTCAATTTAGAGTGTTCTGTTATCAGAGGTAACTGTCTAAGTTAAGTATTTTCGAAATGTACATATACAAAGTTACAGTTAGCTAAAAATCTATTAATTTAAACAATGTAATATCTTAATGCAGTAACAATTAGCTCATTTAAGTAATGAATACATGTGTGTTAACAAATTATTATGACATTTAGAAAAAATAGCATTGGTGTATGTTGATTCAGAGTTTGCGTCATCTGAAATCTTCGCAGGAGTTGGCACCGTCTCATCATAGGTGTTGGGCATCTGAAGTCTTCATAATAGGCTGGATCCAAACTGGAGATGACATACTCTCTAGTTACCTCAGGATGGGCATCCCAAGATAAAACAGAGAAGCAAATAGAAAATAATCAGCGTAGCTGCCGTTCATAACATCAAGCAAGAATAATCGTGTGCATTTGATCTGATATAACAGTATAAGGGTTGGAGATGCATTATATGAATGCTAGGCTAAAGAGAAGCGTATTTATTCTTGATTTAAACTTGGAGACTGAGTCTGAGTCCCGAACATTATCAGGAAGGCTATTCCAGAGTTTAGGAGCCAAATGTGAAAACACTCTCTCTCCTTTAGTGGACTTAGATATTCTAGGTACTATCAAAAGACCATATGTGACCTTAAAGAGCGTGATGGATTGTAAGAGCAATGGATTGTAAGGCGATAGAAGATTAGTTAAATACACAGGAGCTAAACCATTTAGGGCCTTATAGGTCAGTAGCAATACTCTGTAATTGATACGAAACTTAATAGGTAACAAGTGTAGAGATAATAAAATTGGTGTTATATGATCATATTTTCTTGACCTAGTAAGAACTCTAGTAGCTGCATTTTGGACTAATTGTAGCTTGTTTATTGAGGATGCAGGACAACCAGCTAGTAATACATTACAATAATCTAGTCTAGAGGTCATGAAAGCATGAACTAACTTTTCTGCATCAGAAACCGATAGCATAATCCGGAGCTTAGCAATGTTTCTGAGGTGGAAAAAGGCTGTTTTTGTAACATTTGTAATATGATTTTCGAAAGATAAGTTGCTGTCTAATATAATACCCAGGTTTATAAGCTATACAGCTTTAACTGTATAGGATGGCATTACAGTACATCCTTCCAAATGCAAATTGTATTCTAAGAGATTCTGTGTACATGTTTTTGGTCCAATAAGCAATGCCTCAGTCTTAGCTGAATTTAATAGAAAAATAATTCCGCTCATCCAATATTTCATATCTTTAACACATTTTGTCATCTTAGACAATTTAGAGAATTAATCTGGTCGTGATGAAATATATAACTAAGTATTATCGGAATAACAGTGGAAATGAATTCCATGTTTTCTCATAATATTACCAAGTGGCAGCATATATATTGAAAATAGCAGAGGGCCTAACACAGATCCTTGCAGCACTTAATAATTTACTGACATTATCTTCCTCATTTAAGTACACAAAATGGTAACGGTCTGAAAGATATGATCTAAACCACCTTAATGCCTGACCCTGAATACCAGTGTAATTTTGTAATTGATTAGTATTTTATGATCTATAGTGTTGAACGCAGCACTAAGATCAAGTAAAACTAGTATAGAGATATAGCCTTGGTCAGGAGCTAGAAGTAAGTCATTTGTAATTTTAACGAGTGCAGTTTCCGTGCTATGATGGGGCCTAAATCCAGACTGAAATTTTTCATATATATCATTATTTTGCAAAAAAAGAGCCTAATTGAGCGGACATGACTTTTTCTAGCATTTTAGACATAAATTAAAGATTTGAAATGGGTCTGTAATTTGTTAATTCATTTGGATCTAATTGTGATTTCTTTGAGAGGCTTAATAACTGCCAGCTTGAACGATCTTGTAACATAGCCTAGAGATAAAGTCGAGTTGATAATATTGAGCAGAGGCTCTTCTGCTACAGGTAACAACTCTTTCAGTAATTTGGTATTGGATCTAATAAACATGTTGTTGGTTTCGATGCAGAGATAAGTTTATTTAGTTTTAAACTCACAACTAAAGTTTGGTTTCCTCACCTATGGTTGTAAAGCAGTGCAATTGTTCTTGAGGGGCGATAATTGAGGCTGAATCATAAGTCGCTGTCAAAGGTAGTACATTTACAATTGTTTTTCTGATGCATTCGATTTTCATATTGAAGAAATTCATAAAGTCGTTACTACTAAACTGTAATGGAATAATTTGTTCAGGTGATGTCTGTTTGTTAATCTTGCCACTGCAAATTGTTTTGGTTATTTTCTATTAGTTTGCGGAGATGCTCGGCCCTGGCTGCTTTTAAAGCCTTTTTATAACGGGAAGTGCTGTCTTTCCACGCGATTCTAAAGACCTTTAGGTTAGTTTGTTTCCATTTGCGCTCTAGATTACGAGTTTCCGTACCGCCGTATGAGCTCTCACGACAGTCTGTGGCCCAGGTAGGGTGGCGACTCCATCCCCAGGCGGTCCAGCTGATCTGGGACCACTTCGGGGCCGCATAGATAGATCTGTTTGCCTCTCCGGACTCGTCCCATTGCCAGTTGTTTTACTCCCTGACCAAGGGGACCCTCGGCACGGATGTGCAGACTCTGTACAAAAGACTCTGTGGAGGAAGAGGAGCAGGTTTTGCTAGTTGCCCCTTATTGGCCCAACCGGACCTGGTTCCCCGAACTTATGCTCCTCTCGACAGCCCCTCCATGGCCGATTCCTCTGAGGGAGGACCTTCTCTCTCAGGGACGGGGTACCGTATGGCATCCGCATCCAGACCTCTGGAAACTCCATGCCTGGTCCCTGGATGAGACGTGAAGGTTCTAAGTGATCTACCACAGTCAGTCGTAGACACCATCACTTCTGCGAGAGCACCCTCTACGAGGCATGCTTACGCCCTGAAGTGGAACCTGTTCTTTGAGTGGTGTTCTTCTCACCGAGAACACCCCCGAAGGTGTTGCCTTCGGGGGCTGTCTCCCTCCACCCTCAAAGTGTATGTTGCCTCTATTGCCGCATATCACGATGCAGTGGATGGGAGATACGTGGAAAAGCACAACCTGATCGTCAGGTTCCTGAGGGGAACGAGGAGACTGAATCCGCCTTGCGCGCCCTCTTGGGATTTATCTCTGCTGCTAACCGCATTGCAGAGACCTCCCTTTGAGCCACTGCAGGCAGCTGAGTTAAAAGTCTTGTCTTTAAAAACAGTTCTCCTGCTTGCTTTGGGCTCCATCAAGAGGGTAAGGGACCTGCACGCATCTACGGTCGACGAATCGTGCCTGAAATTCGGGGCAGCTAACTCTCATGTTATCCTGAGACCCCGGCCTGGATATATGCCCAAGGCTCCTACTACTCCCTTTCGGGACCAAGTGTTGAACCTGCAAGCGCTGCCCCTGGAGGAGGCAGACCCAGCCCTGGCTTTTCTCTGTCCCGTCCGCTCCTTGTTGTTATATGTGGACAGAACGCAAAGCCTCAGGACCTCAGACCAGCTCTTTGTCTGTTATGGAGGCCAGCAGAAGGGAAAGGCTGTCTCCAAACAGAGCTTGGCCCACTGGATAGTGGATGCCATCATCGTGGCATATGAGTCCCAAGATGCACCTTGTCCCCTGGGACTGCGATTTCACTCCACTCGGAGTGTAGCCGCTTCCTGGGCGTTGGCGCAGGTTGCCTCGCTGTACAGATTGTAGAACTGCGGGCTGGGTGACACCTAACACGTTCGCTAGATTCTATAGCCTACGTGTTGAGCCGGTTGCTTCCTGTGAGCTCTCTTCACATAGAAGCCAGTAAACACCGTAAGCCCTGCTCGAAGTTTCGGCTAACTGCGCCCTTCCCCTCCTATGGACTGGATGCGTGCGCCATTCTTGCTCCAGTTGAGTTCCCCTTTAGCCGAACCCTGTTGAGTACCTCCACACCCCTTCTGCATTGGACGTGGCGAAGCGTCCGATGCTAGGCCTACCACTCGTATGCTCTGGTGGAACTTGTGCTAGGCTGGGTTCATATGTTGTGATCCCTACGGCGATCCCATATGTGTATTCTTCCATGGTACGGCTCCCTACGGCGAGCCCGTGTCTTTCCCAAAGTCCCGTCACCACTCTTGCTGGACCACCGCTGACTCCGGGCTCCGCTCGGCTCCTCAGCGATAAACAACTGGTGCGTGCATTGACTTCCGTATTTATACCCGCATCGCGGGGCGGAGTGTGAGATGCAGATCTCGCACGCCAATGTGCATTGGCTCGTTTTAACAGTACTCGAAGATGACAGGCTCCCTAAGTGTGATCCCAATCAGTCGACACGTCAACAATGTCTCCATTCCCTCCTTCAGGGAATGAGGGTTACATATCGTCGCTGTCCGATGAAAACCGCGTATGTCCATTTTGCCGATTTTGAGATTTTTCGACGGATAGGATGTCCAGGTTCATTTCCTTATACAGTATGCTTCACATGTCTAAATGACCAATGAAAAGTTGTGAAATCATGTCATCTGATTTTCACGTATATCCATTTGGTGTCAAAGCTGTCAATCACGCCGCGTATCTCCCGCCCTGAGGCATCTTGCAGGTCTAAGAGTCTCCGGAACCTCAGCATTGTATAGCCGAATAACTCTGTGAGGTAAAGTATCAGCAAATGTTTGTTTTTGACAACTGTTCAAGTTTATTATATATTCGCAATATATTCACAACTTATTTACCGGTAAATGGTCTAGACAAAGTAATTGTCACTGTTTATTGTGGAGATGTTAACGCACGGGTCTGTTAACTTAATAGTCTACTTTTAAGGTTGTCTAATATTTTTCTGACTAATAAATTACTGACACAGTAAAGGGTAGATTTAAATATAGAATAACGAATTTTAAATAAAGAAAAAACGAAAATTAAATAAAGAAAAAAAACCCGAAATTTAAATAAAGAAAAACGAGATTAATTTAGATTGATAACGTTACGGGTAAAAAGGCTAATACATGTTGGGTCGGTGTACTTTTTCGTTCATTTCGGAATGAAAGATGAAATGTAAAAAAAAGGGTGCAGCTTGTTTTTTTGTTTAAAAGAAAAAAACAGAAATGGCTGTATTTTTTTGTAGGCTACATAGCACGCGCCGGCCCTGGGTTCAGCAATGAGTGTATTGATTCATTGTCCCTTCATAGTTTGCAAGAGACATTTAATAAACTGAGCGTATTTAATAAACTGAGGCGTAGGCTATTTAATAAACTGAGCGTAGCATATTCATCTGTTAATATGAAACGCGACTTGGCCATTCTAATTAATGATCGGAAGAACGCGTATCGACCACCGTTACTGTAAAATATGCACGTATGTCCATTTAAACTCGATTTTGGTCAAATGTGGATTATATCATTACACTGGCAAGACTATGGTTACATTTAAAGATGCCGTACCAAGTATGACACCGCTACGTTCAACTGCTTTTGAATTACGGTGTTTTTTTCACTTCCTGAAAATTAACCGTTTTGGACATACGTGAGTTTCATCGGGCAGCGACGATATGTAACCGAGACATTCTCTGTATTAACTAACAATTAACTACAACTTTTGCCTCAATAAACTCCTAATTACTGCTTATTAATAGTTAGTAAGATAGTTGTTAAGTTTAGGTATAGGGTAGGATCATATTCATGCAGAATAAGGCATTAATATTTGCTTTATAATTACTAATAAACAGACAATATCCTAGTAATATGCATGCTAATAAGCAACTAGTTAGTAGTGGGAACTGGAACCTAAACTAAAGTATTACCAATATTTCTTACTGTGACTCATGTTTACCATCAGGACCTGTCATCTTCCAATCCTTTCCACCAATTTTTTTAAATTTGTTTTTAGGTTTTTAACCCAATTTTCCTTCACTGCTGGAGTCCAGACTTATTTTTGTTCACCTATTTTTTTAACAGCTCAGAATTGCCTTGCAAATAGCACTGGAGCCCTCTATTGGTCATCTACCTGGTGACATATAATGAAATTAATATGAGTTTATCTATTGCTAGTAATGATTACAACAACTAAGCAGCAAAATCAAAGACCAGAATCAAAACTATAACAATCTTAATAAATTCAATGGAGCCAACCAACCCTGTGACAGCACAGTTTGTAGGACTGCAAGATGGCAGTGCCCTTGCTACAAAAGCTATTAAAAAACATCGTTTTTTTTTATTTTAAATGATTACATTTATCGTGTTTGTTATATAATTTTTGATTGGAGTGAATAAAAATGTATCCATTTTCTAAATAATGTTAACTTGACTGACTGCTTCATTTCCACTTAAAGGACAAGTTCGGTATTTTACACTTAAAGCCCTGTTTTAAGATCGTTTCTGATGAAATAGAACGGTTAAGATTGAAATTTGGACAAATGCTGCTGTCCCGAGAATTTTCGGTTTCTGTATTAGCACCCCCCCACCTCGACAATGGTGTAGCGTATCTGGACTGTGTCAGGATGAGCCATTCAATTATACATGTGAAAATGCTCCTAACCTTTCTGACTCTGAATTCGTAACTCAGGCCTGGCACCACAGAGTCTGAGTCCTAATTGCCCCACTGACACTTTATGGCATACGCGCGAGAAAAAAACCAACAGCCATAAACTCGAACGCCCGAGCCTCAAAGAGATCAGTATCTCCTGACACCTCCTTTCTGCGGAGAAAGGAATGCCAGCTGGCCTAGGAGTGAGAGATCTTTTCACGCACACACAAACACACACATGAACCTCTTTATTTAACTTCCTCATATAAGACATTACCAAGATATATTCTATATGTTTTTATGCTTGCCTTTTTCCCACGTCATATTGGGATGACTATGATGTTATCATAGTATTAAATGAACTATAAGTGCTTGTAATTATGCATTAAGATGTATCTCTGTATTTCTAAGCCCTTTTTGTGCAGTTCTTGATACCGTCAGAATCGGCTCGGTCTGACCGAGCCAGAAATATATATGAGCATACAGTAAAATGTGTGAATGTATGTTTTCCATTCTCTGTAGCGGAAATTAATTTTTCTGCCACTGTCATAAACCATGCAAATTAGGTTGCTAGAAGAAACAAAGGAACTTTCCCGCTCAAGGTTTGCTGAATGATTATTGGTCAGTGTCACTCCAAGGAGGCGTGGACTGAGTTTCCTTAAAGAGAACAGAACGTCAGTTTCTCTCTCTCTTGTCTCTTCAACTTTCTTCAAGGCTCTTCAAGCCTTTGTTTTCTTTTGTTTGTTTCTTTCTTTAAGTTTTATTTTCCATTTTCGGATTCTCCTTTGTTCATTTCCACCGATGAGTGAAATGAACTTAGCCTGAATCATCTGGCGAACTTTACCTGCAAAGGACCACCTTGCGCGTGAATGCGCAGCTCCGAAGAACCGAGAGGCACAGCACCAGGACACACACACACGCTTCCATGACAACACAAGAGAGCGATATTTGCAAGTATTCGTTTATTGAGTTTTCAAAGCATTAAGATTTGTTTAACCCCCTGTTTATAGGGAGATTTGATTCTTGTTGTCTCTCAAAGGTTGTGTCCAGGTAATTTGCCATTCTGTGATCCTTCGTGATCTAAGCCCTCTCATCTGTTCTCCCTTTACTCTCTCTCTCTCTGATTCTCAGCCTCTTTCATTGTTTCATTGTTTTATTGTATTGTATATACATTTTATTCCGTGTAATCTTAGTCACCGACTTTTCTTTATTAAAACCATATATACTCATTTATTGATTCTGTTTGTGCTCATATATAAAGTCCCTTTAATGTCCGATCAAAGCTACGCGCTTTACAGATTGCTGATACTTTAGATAGTATTTTCTTTTATAGACGAGAAAGTTGTTTTTCATGGCCAAGAAAAACAGTCTCTCTTGAAGATCTATAAAAGGATAGCCTTTTGTGATTTGATAAAGGATCTTATGGTCAGTTTGCTGGACGAACAAACCATTCAATAACAAATTAATTCCATTAAGGGTTATCCTGAAAATAGATCTATTCTAGACAATTGATATATTAGTATTTAATTATAACACGTTGTGATTGAGTATTGATATAAAAATTGATCTAATCTTGCCTTCCTGTGTGGGTAATTGATTACAATTCGTTGTGTTGAATTGCCCATACAGATACGTTGGCGAAATATTCCCGTTAGGGATAATATTATAACTGTAGTGGATTGGTGATCATATCCATGATCAGATATTCCCTTCATTTGAGCTAAGAATCGCTACAATGGTTTCATAGGGGCACTGGAAGAATCATTCATAAAACGCACTAAACTTTAGTTTACAAATACGTGAAACTCACCGAGTGGTCTGGGGTGCTCACTGATATGCTCACACAAAAATCGCTGCAAAAGATGCTTTCCAAAAGGTTTTATCGTAGTTTTTGTCCAACTCCATTGACTTGTATTTGATGTTCTGTGAAGTACGTTATTACTCCGCTGCCGGAAGGGGGTCGCACACCGGACGAGAAGCGCAGCGCCGCGCCGTGTCGCGTCTAGGACAACTCGAGGTATCGCACACCGGACGCGCACTTTCTCAGTTTATGGCCAGCAATATTGTTATGTTTTAGGACATTATGGAATTAAGATAATGTCTGTACTATGAAATGATTGTACTGTACAATTAAATGCAATTGTTACTACGTCTGCAGTCTGAACACACTTTACCTCAGAGCGTCCGTTAACTCAATGAATTGAGAATCTCGTCTGAAAATCCGATAACATCAGCAATTTTCATTCAAGCAGCTGATTTCTGTAAATGAATGTAAAACTAAATGTATATTGCAGCACAGGGTGAAGTCAGTATATACATTAACGACGATATAAGACAAATAAATGTAAATTTAATATAAAACTATGTAAATGGCGCTCTGTGGCACGGCAGGGTTTTGAACGAGGTCCTGAGCCGTAGCTGGGCGCCGCGGACAGACGCCGAATGGCGCCGCCGGTGTGTGTACACTCATAGAGAATAATGTGTTCGAATTTTAAAGACATGGCGCTGCGCTTCTCGTCCCGTGTGCGACCCCCTGGAGACGGAAATGGGGTTGTTTGTATTCTTTCTGTAGTTATGCAGTCGCGGTATCGTAGGCTACGCTATCCAAACATTGGCAAAGGTGCATTATCGCCACCAACTGGGCTGGAGTGTCTATTATTCAAGCTCTCAACGGAAGAATGTCCGGTTGTGATGCGTTTGAAAAATAGGTCCACAGTTTTACAACGAATAGTAAAACACCTGTTGGAAAGCATCTTTTGCAGCGATTTTTGTGTGAGCATATCAGTGAACACCCCAGACCACTCGTTGAGTTTCATATCTTTGTAAACTAAAATTTAATGCGTTTTATGAATGATTCTTCCAGTGCCCCTATGAAACCATTGTCGAGGTGGGGGGGGGGGGGGGGGGGGTTAATACAGAAACCGAAAATTCTCGGGACAGCAGCATTTGTCCAAATTTCAATCTTAACCGTTCTATTTCATCAGAAACGATCTTAAAACAGGGCTTTAAGTGTAAAATACCGAACTTATCCTTTAAGGAGTCAAAACTTTGAGACGCATTTAAATAGTAGATAAATGGCTATTTGCTTTGGTGCTGGATGCACGTGGAGCATGGAGATTCTTGATGAGTTTGTGAGCTTTCATCACGGCTTCTTCCGTAGATCGGATGGTAGGCAGGGAATGACAAAATTAGTTGAAAGTAAAACTGCTGAAAAGTTGGACTCCGCCTCAAAGGAAGAGGGTCTGTTTCAAAGGGTGTGTTTTTAGGTAGGGGTCTTTTAATCCCATACAGGTCACACCTCTTTACAGTTGACTGTGTGAATTTTGAACGGGAATATGATCTTTTGGCTTGATACTGCAAAATCCTAAAGACTACCATAAACGGGCAAATAAGGTGTTGAACAAGACAAAGTATAGTAAAAAGAGTATGTTGCAAGTTATGGTAGCATAAATACACCATCAATTAGGAAATAAGAAGAGGGTATGTTATAAGGTAAGAGAAAACCCAACAGCGAACCACAGTCAAAGTGTCTTTAATGAATAATAAATGAGGAAGCCACCAGCAACAGAAAGCTCTTGTAGAAAAGTGTTCAACAGAAAACAGCCAGAATTAGGGCCAGATAAAGTTCAACAGAAAAATCCACTCTGGAACAGTGAGGGTGGCTGATAGCGAGGATGAGGAACACGGGCGGCGGCTTTCCTCTGGTCACTCGGGAAACACCCGGAGAATGGTCAGCGGGAAATAGTCGTTGTCTCAGGCAGTATGGATACTGAACAAACACAGAGAACAATCTTTAGCTCAGAAGAAACGGTACTTGCGACTGAGGATTCCCGGAAGGATCAAACAGCTCCAGACAGAACAGGACAGGACAGGACCAAAAAACAGGCTGAAAGAGGAAAATCTGTGTAGCTTCTTTCATCAAAGGTTAACAAACAATCTGACAAAGAGACAGGGAAAAGAGAGGGAAGAAGTAGCAAGCGTAATCAGAGAAAAGAGAGAACAGGTGCGGGGAAACTAGAGCGAAGCAGAAGGGAACAAGGAACAGCTGGGAGAGAGTAACTGCGAATCAGTAAAAGTGCGTGTACAATACTGTGTGTGTCCAGTAGAGGGAGACAGAGGAAAGGGAAAGAGACAGGAAAGAGACAGGATCATAACAGGGTAATTTTAATAGTAGACATGACAGGGTTTGAAGAACATTAAATCAGTGATATATTCATAAACATGAATATAAGATTTTTAACTAACTTAATATAACATATGGACATGCATACAACACAGGAATATAGTATATACATTTTGGGAACGGTTAATTGTGGGTTACAGGGAGAAAATGTCCTTGTGTATGTATATTAAGTGATCTCAGTAGGGCTGTAGTCAAGACCACCTTTGTCGAGTCCAAGACAAGTCCAAGACCAGGACTAGTCGAGTCCAAGTCAAGACCAAGTCCAAAGAGGTTCGAGTCCAAGACAAGACCGAGTCCAAAAAGGTTTGAGTCCGAGTCAAGACCGAGTCCAAGACAGGAAAAAAGTCTTATGCATGACATTATCAAGACAATCATTTTGGGTTATTATTTGTTGATCTAAAAGCAAAAACAGTGTCACAACACCCATGATTTTGAAATACAGACATTCCCCTTGATATCATATAATCTTCTAATCTAAAGAAAAAAGAATGATGACATATGGTGATACCTCATAATAGCTGTGTTAGAACTGATACAAACACAAACCCACTACTATTACCACTGCTAGGTAGGCTACTAGTAGCCTACTGAGCATTTGAGCAACTAAATGACAATATAGCTTCACTCCAGTAAGATATATCTGTGGTAATTTCTTCACGTTAAACCGAACTTTTATTTTGACGGGTTTCTGAGTGTATCTGACGATGAAATGCTGAAGATAAACGTGTACTTCAGTATGTGTAGTACATGAACCTGCGGCACTCATTTGTAGAGACTCGGTGAACAATCAGATTTGATAGCAGTCTTTAATATTCACAGTCCATATAGCAATTTCATATTATGATCGGCAGTGAATAGACAGATCTGTTATTTCAGCTATGCGCCGGTATTGCAGTAGCAAATAGTAGAAAATAAATCACACACGCGCAGGTCGTACTTGTCAATGACAGGCACTGTCATTCTGCGGTAATCTACGGAGGTTTCTGCGGATGTCTGCGGGTGCATACTACAATAATACGTTACTGGGAACATAATAAAGACACCTGGACTCGGTCGAGACCAAAAGCCATATTTGGCAAGACCAGTGGCCGAGACCGAGACAAGTCCGAGTCCGAATACCAGCGAGTCCGAGACAAGTCCGAGACCATAGAAAAACGGTCTTGAGTCCGGACTCGAGTCCAAGACCGGACTCGAGTACTACAGCCCTGGATCTCAGTTTCTTCTATGTCACATGTTATTAGCAGGCATGGTAATAGGAAGTCATTCCTTCCCCATGGATTTTACTTTCCAAGCTTGTGGAAAATGTCTCCTGGTTAGCATCAGTAAGGCTAGAAGTGGTGATAAAGATCTTCGAGCAAATTTTGGCTAGGGACCTCTTGGTTTCAGGCCTGTGATTTAGTTGTAAAATTAAATGGTAAGGGGGGAGTTTACAATGCCTTTGACATGACCCAGCATCCTGATCTCATCCGAATGCTACATTATTGTGTTGATGTTGTATTGCAAAACACTTTTGGGGGTACAAATTGGATCAACATTTATAGATGTTATTAAAGAAATGAATTTTAAATAGCTGTCAATAATTTTACCATTTAAAAACCTGTATGTACACAATATGTGCATTGTATCAAATTCTATATTTAAATGTTAGTATATATAGTAGTTAAAGACCCCTTATATAAAGTTGGACCTTTTATTTTAAAAGAGTAAATTAGAAAGAGAGGAGGAGAGGATCTTGTGCTTACATGCAGGGTGTTCAACTGGTGTGAGCAGGGCTGTGTCAATAAGCAGAGAAAACTGGGTGTGCAAAGAGTCGGGGGACCAACATGTAGTACCAGTTAAACCAGGAAAAAAAAATTCTCTGTTATGTATGTGAATAATTTGTTTACAAATACATTAATGTTGAATGATATGAACAGAATGTGACATGCCTGTGCATGTTTTTTTTTCCGTTTTTCTTTTCAGTATAGATCATGGAGGAGAGATCAGGATTACATCAGGACCAAAAAAATGTAGGTCTACACACACACAATGGCTGGGTGGAATGGCATCTGGACAGGACTGCTTTAAATCACTTATGTGTTCAAGCAATTTAAGAACATGGATGAAATAAAAGAAGGCACATTTTTCAAATTTGTTGGTCATAGCACACAAAATAATTGTATAATAATTATTAGTAGTAGTATACACACGATAATTGTATGTGTCCAATTACTATGTTTTAAGGGACCCTCCAACAAATGTGCATAGACACCATTATTTTACCGTTATTTTCTTTTTAACTCTATGGTAGCTTATAAAACAATACATATGAAAAGTTATGAAATATGGCACACATATAGAGAACAGTCTGAACGTATACCATTAGCTCAATTTAAATCTCAATTCGAACTAATTCTAGATCTTTTAACTCATATTCACTGAATTTGACACATATCACCATTAGACAATGAAGGTCAGATCAAAACTTTATGAAAAACAAATTTGATAGTGAACATGCCAAGTAGGACTTGAGGCTGTATCTTCACAATATTTTGACAATGTATATGATAGTTTAAATACAGTGCCATCCACAGATCAAGAAATAAGAAAAATGGCTGTTTTGTTTATAACTTCTCAATAGTTTTTGTCCAAATAATATGCTATTTAGATTTTGTGTTGCATGCAGAATCAAATTATACCCAAAATTGTTGACACAGGAAAATTGTGTGTTTCTGAATTTTGTCAGTAAAGAATTCTACATTGGCATGTTATTATGCATGTTATCTTTGGTAAAAAAAAAACAAAAACAATGCTTGTAATTTTTGATGTTACTGGACGATTTTCACAGGACTACATGTAACGCTCAACATTCAACATGCTAGACTGTACATAACATTTAAAAGGGATTTGCTTTGCTCATGATGTTTATGAGAGAGCATATGAGACAAATAAACACGAGCTGTAAGTATCAAAATCACCCAAGATGTATTATACATTGACCAAACACACATACATACATATATCATTTATTTTTAATTCATTTTAGTTGAGTTGAGTTGTTAGGGAAAGCACACTTTCCCTTTCGTGTCACTCCGAGTTACGTCGGATGGCGACGAATGGGGTTTCGCTTAGAAAGCCTATCAACTTTGAGTATTACAAAACGAGCCAATGGCAAAGAAATGCCATGGGTCTGCGGAGTTTGCATAGCGTATCTCCGCCCTACCTCGTGGGTATAAAAGGAAGACGCTGGCAACATGCAGATATGTTTTCGCTTCGGAGCCAAGTGTAATTCTTCACTCCCTAAGCCATCTCTGATTTTGTCAGCTTCTTACGAGACGAGCAAACTCTCCAGTGTTGGTGTGACGGCGATCTCCCGGCGAGTGCACACTTCCTGCTTATCTGTGCGTGGTTTGCCAGTGAGTGTGTTTCTCCGCGGGCGCTTCAGCACTCAAGTTTTTCTCTCACAAAGAGCTTGCACGCGGCACTTCTTTTTAAAGATGCCTCGCCCGTGCACTTCTGGTTGCGGTTGACTTGTATCTGACTCTGATGGGCACGAGCGCTGTCTAGTGTGTTTGGGCATTGATCACGCTAGAGCAGCGCTCGTGGATGAGTCATGTTCTCTCTGTGGGAACATGACCATCGCAACACTACGATCGAGACTCAATGACCTCGTAAGAGTGAGAGCCCCCTCATCCACACCCTGATCTAGCGCCTCCACGAGAGGCTCTACTTCGGCTGGTGGCCAGGGTGATCTGAGGGTGACTGTGTGGAACAAAGCGCCGACTATCTGTCGTGCCCCACAGCACCTTCCTCAGTGTTGCAACCCGCGAGTGTTCAGGGGATTGCCGCGGGACCATCTTCGGGTGCCCCGCGGGTTTCCTTTGGCGCTCCAGAGGAAGACGCTATGTCGATTGCAGCATCACAAGGCGGGTCTGAGTCATCTGGAAGTGACGACTCGTCACAGCTGCCACCTTCGGGTGTGAATACTGCTGTGGCTCAGTCTGATCCAGAGATGACGGCCATGCTTTCCCAGGCGGCCGCGAGCATCGGTTTAGAGTGGACCCCTCCGCCCTGTCCCGAGCGCTCGCGGCTGGACGATTGGTTTTTGGGTGCAGCTGCTGGTTCCCGTCCGCAGCCTGCCCCAATACCTTTCTTCCTGGATGTGCATGATGAAATCTCGAAGTCCTGGAAGACTCCCATGTCTTCTCGCGACCGCTCGTTGATTTCATCCGCCTTTCCTCCCCTCGTTGGGGCAGCTGCCCGTGGGTACACTGGGCTCCCCCCGGTTGAACGCTCTGTTGCGATGCAACTGTGTCCTCAGAGAGCTTCTTCTCGTGGCGAGCCTAAGCACCCATCCAAAGCCTGTAGATTTTCGTCTACGTTAGTGGCGAAGTCTTACAGAGCGGCGGGACAGGCAGCTGCTTCTCTCCATGCCATGCCCACTCTGCAGGTCTACCAGGCCCAGATGCTAAGGGACATGCACGAGGGTAGGACAGACCCAGGGCTGTTCGATGAACTGCGCGCCGCCACCGACCTCGCTCTCCGGGTGACGAAGGTGACCGCACATTCCCTGGGTCTGGTGATGTCCACAGCCGCGGTCCAGGAGAGACATCTATGGCTGAACCTGGCTGACACGCGGGATGCCGAGCGGTCCCGGCTGCTCGACACCCCCATGTCCCAGGCCAGCCTATTCGGCGGTGCGGTCGAGGATTTCGCCCAACAGTTCTCGACCGCCCAGAAACAGACTGAGGCTATTAAGCATATTCTGCCCCGACGGCCCGCTGCTGCCTCCACCCAGCCGACCGGGCAGAGTACTCAGTCTGTTCGCCGCCGAGGGCGCCCTCCTACGGCTCCCGCCCGGCCCAAGCAGCAGCAGCCTCCACCCGGGCCCGGTCGTGGAGGAAGCCGTGAGAAGGCGCCCCAGCCCCAGCCCCGCCCCCGCTAAACGCCGGGCCAAGCGGCGTTCCTGAGACGGGCTGCTCAGGGATGTTGAGTGTTACTTTTCAGGAGGTGGTAGCAGGACCACTCCTTCCCCTGGTGGAGGGCCGGGGTAGAATCTTTTGTTCTCCACTCCCCGCTGCTCACCCCCGGGTGGGCAGCACCCTAATGTTGTTAAAGAAAGAAGTAACACATCCATCCCTGAGCACAGAGTTCTCGGACGACACGGTGCGCCGCCCCCGGGCCGTACACCCCTCGTCCTCCTCTGTCCCAGAGCCGGATGACAGTGCGCGCCGCACCGTGCCGCTCTCATCCTCCTCTGTCGCCAGCCCCCTGGCAGAGCAGACCCCCGTGGAACGTTCGTCAATGACTGTGCCCCCACACCGGGCCGCTATGCCGTCCACGTCTGGGCCAGTCATTCCGACTCTCTGCACCACCGATGGGAAGTCTGTTGTTCGTATGACCCCGCTGGTACAGTCGTTGGGAGCCTGGCTAGAGCTTCCCAACCTGTCCCGCTGGGTCGCTCGGACGATCAGGCTCAGCTACGCGATTCAGTTCGCGTGGTCTCCTCCCCGCTTCAGGGGTGTCCGCTCCACTTTGGTTGGTGGCAATGCCCCTATCATGAGAGCAGAGGTTGCTAACCTACTGGTGAAGGGTGCGATCGAGACTGTCCCTCCAGCCAAAATGAGGTCCGGCTTCTACAGCCCGTACTTCATTGTCCCGAAGAAAACCGGTGGGTTACGGCCAATCCTGGACCTACGCGTTCTGAACCGCTCCCTTCACAGGCTGCCGTTAAAGATGCTCACCGCCAAACGCATTTTCGAATGTGTGCGACCCCAGGTTTGGTTTGCAGCAATCGACCTGAAGGACGCCTACTTCAATTTCTCCATTCTCCCTCGACACAGGCCGTTCCTACGGTTTGCTTTCGAGGGGCAGGCATATCAGTACGCGGTTCTCCCATTCGGGCTAGCCCTGTCTCCTCGCGTCTTCACGAAGGTCGTCGAGGCAGCCCTTGTTTTCCCCTACGGGAACACGGGGTTCGCATCCTGAACTATCTCGACGACTGGCTGATCCTAGCTCACTCTCGAGACCAGGTTTGCGAACACAGGGACCTAGTGCTCCGGCACCTAGCTCGTCTGGGCCTTCGGGTCAACTGGGAAAAGAGCAAACTTTGCCCTGTGCAGAGGATCTCTTTTCTCGGTATGGATATCGACTCGGTCGCCATGTCCCCGCAGCTTACGAGCGAGCGCGCGCAGTCACTGCTGACTTGCCTGAGAAAGTTCGAGGGCAAGAGTGCGGTTCCACTGAAACTTTTTCAGAGGCTCCTGGGGCATATGGCATCTGCAGCCGCAGCAACGCCGCTCGGATTGCTTCATATGAGACCGCTTCAGCTTTGGCTTCGCGACTGAGTCCCGAGGTGGGCATGGCAACACGGCACCCTCCGAGTACCAGTTACTCCGACCTGCCGTCAGTCCTTCACCCCGTGGTTGAACCTCAGTTTTCTACGGGCCGGAGTGCCCCTGGAACGAGCTTCCCGGCATGTTGTTGTAATGACAGATGCCTCCACCACGGGCTGGGGCGCCATGTGCAATGGACGTGCTGCCGCGGGCTCCTGGACAGGACCCTAGCGCCTATGGCACGTCAATTGCCTCGAGTTGCTGGCTGTACGTCTTGCTCTGCGCCGCTTCCGGGCCGTGCTCAAGAATCAACACGTACTAGTCCGATCAGACAATACCGCCACTGTAGCGTACATCAACCGTCAAGGTGGTCTACGCTCTCGCCGTATGTCGCAACTCGCCCGCCACCTCCTTATATGGAGTCAGAAGCATCTGAGGTCGCTTCATGCCATTTATATCCCGGGAGCCCTGAACTGTGCAGCCGACGAGCTCTCACGGCTTCAGCCCCTCCCGGGAGATTGGCGACTCCATCCCCAGTCGGTTCAGCTGATTTGGGACCAGTTCGGGGACGCACAGATAGATCTGTTTGCCTCTCACGACTCGACCCATTGCGCCCTGTATTATTCCCTGACCGAGGGCACGCTTGGCACGGATGCACTGGCGCACAGCTGGCCGCGGGGCCGCAAATATGCGTTTCCCCCAGTGAGCCTTCTTGCGCAGACCCTGCGCAAGGTAAGGGAGGACGAGGAGCAGGGCATTCTGGTTGCGCCGTACTGGCCCACCCGGACCTGGTTCTCCGAACTTGTACTCCTCGCGACAGCACCTCCCTGGCCGATTCCTCTGAGGAAGGACCTCCTTTCTCAGGGACAGGGCACACTATGGCACACACTATGGCACTTTGAGTACCCTACCACCAGCGGTGGTGGCTACCATCACTTCCGCCAGAGCGTCGTCCACGAGACACGTCTACGCGTTGAAGTGGAACCTCTTCGTCAACTGGTGCTCTTCTCACCGAGAAGACCCCCGGAGATGTTCGATCTGTCGTGCTTTCCTTCCTTCAAGAAGGGTTGGAGCGAAGGCTGTCTCCCTCCACCCTGAAAATCTATGTTGCCGCTATTGCCGCACACCATGATCCCATCGAAGGTAAGTCTGTGGGGAAGCACGACCTGATCGTCAGGTTCCTGAGAGGAGCGAGGAGACTAAATCCTCCTCGCCCTCCTCTCGTTCCCTCTTGGGACCTCTCAGCGGTTTTAACTGCCCTGCAGAGTGCTCCCTTTGAGCCTTTGCAATCAGTGGAGCTTAAGTTCCTGTCAATGAAGACAGCGCTCCTGGTTGCATTGGCCTCCATCAAGAGGGTAGGGGACCTGCACGCATTCTCCGTTGACGAAGCGTGCCTGGAATTCGGGCTGGCCTACTCTCACGTGATCCTGAGACCCCGGCTCGGATACGTGCCCAAGGTTCCTACCACTCCCTTCCGGGACCAGGTGGTGAACCTGCAAGCGTTGCCCCTGGAGGAGGCAGACCCATCCTTGGCACTGCTCTGTCCAGTACGTGCTCTCCGCACCTATGTAGACAGGACGCAGTGTTTCAGGACCTCAGACCAGCTCTTTGTCTATTATGGTGGGAAGCTGAAGGGAAAGGCTCTCTCCAAGCAAAGGTTGTCTCACTGGATAGTGGACGCCATTGCGTTGGCATACCAGCAGTAAGGTTGACCGTGCCCCCTTGGTGTGACTGCCCACTCCACTTGGAGTGTGGCGTCCTCTTGGGCTCTAGCGCATGGCGCCTCGCTAACAGACATCTGCAGAGCTGCAGGCTGGGCGACACCGAACACATTCGCCAGATTCTACAATCTCCGAGTGGAGCCTGTGTCCTCTCATGTACTCGCTTCAACCAGCTAGTACTGGATCCGCTCAGAAGTCTTCGCTTGCTCGCCATTCCACTCCACGGACTGGATACGTGCGATATTCTCCTCAGGTGAGCTTCCCGAAAGCCATGAGTTCCTCCAGCACTCCTGACGTCGGCGCCAGTGTCTATTGCCTGCGCGTCGGCTAGGTGCCTCCCGTGTGCATGGTCCCTCCCCTGAGCGACCCCCACATGTGTATTTCCACTGTAAGCCTCTCTGAGCATGTGTCTTTCCCTTGGCAAGCCACCTTGCCACCCCTGGGGTTGAAATATTCCACCTGCGGCTGGACACCCCAGTGTTCTCCATATGCATCCCTCCAGGTCATATGTGTATTCTCTAAGTCCCCCCCTCTGGGTTGGTAATAATTGCATATTTCCTCTAAGCTTGGGATATGCTCCCCAGTTTACCTTGGTATTCCTGTGCTAAATAGGAGTTCTTCGTCCGTGCCAGTCTCACGACAGGGATCTCTTTCATGGCATTTCTTTGCCATTGGCTCGTTTTGTAATACTCGAAGTTGATAGGCTTTCTAAGCGAAACCCCATTCGTCGTCATCCGACGTAAGTCGGAGTGACAACGAAAGGGAACGAGGGTTACATACGTAACCGAGACGTTTTCTACCATATCTGTTGTCTATTTCTTACATTTCTTTAGTGATACTTCTGGAAAGATATGTAAACTGCATAAATCAGTGTTTGATTGTGGTCTAAACACTCAATGTTGAGACGGTTGTTTTTAAAAATGTTCTCTCTTTTTGTGTTCAGATGCCTGTGATCTCACACTTGATCCAAACACAGCACACGCTTATCTCGCTCTGTCTGAGCAGAACAGAAAGGTAACATACATGAGAGAGGAGCAGCCGTATCCTTATCATCCGGAGAGATTTGAGAAGGTTCCTCAGGTTCTGTGTAGAGAGAGTCTGTCTGGACGCTGTTACTGGGAGGCTGAATGGAGTAGAGATGCTGAAATATCAGTGTCATATAAAGGAATCGGCAGGAAAGGAGGAAATGATGACTGTGAGTTTGGATCCAGTGACATCTCCTGGAGTCTGATCTGCTCTGATAACAAATTTACTGTCCGTCACAATAATAAGAGCACTAAAAAACGTGTCCCTTCAGGCTCCTCTAAGAGAGTGGGAGTGTATTTAGACATGCCGGCCGGCACTCTGTCTTTCTACAGCGTCTCTGACACACACACACTCACACACTTACACACATTCAACACCACATTCACGGAACATGTCTATGCTGGATTTGGGCTTTATTTCCTCACCTCAGTGTCTCTGTGTCAGATTTCTGTTTCAGACAAAAGACCCACACCTGACTGAAATAATCCGCATGATAGAAAACAGAACGCGGGTCAATATATTGTGCTTTTTATTAATTTGGCTGTTATATGCAGCTGAGTGAACAACACAGGTTTACTGTGTGTCGCATAAGGTGTTTTTTTTCTGCTTGCAAACAGACTCTTTTGAGGAGACAGTGGATTTCCATTAACTTGTTGCCCTTATTCCACGCACTATGCGCGAATACACTGCAGACTCACTCTCGCTCTTATCCAAGGTAAATCATCAACACTATCGTCCCTTACATGTGTTTTATTTAACTAAATACATCATAATCGGCTAAAACGCATGCGCAGAATACTTAACTTCCTGAACAAGTGCGCACCCGAGTCTGTGTTGTTTTCACATACACGCGAACCGCGGCACGGTTCCGAACTAAACTGCCAGTGTGAATGCGGCATTCGTTTATTTGAAATTATTACAATATAAAAATATTAAAAACTGATTAATTGTGATTAATTACAGAATAATTTGTGATTTAATAAGTTCTTTTTTTAATCGATTGACAGCACTAGTCACTATACAATATATTGAAATAGATCACAGACAATTATATGATCACATTCGCATTAGATCTGTTGTTACCGCTATAAAAAAAACCCTGATTTCTTTGACTGTTTAAATGTAGATTAAATTAATGTAAATGTAGATTAAATGTAAATTTAAATGTAAATTTAATTAAACGATAATTGACACACTGTGAGGAAAATCATAAGTAACTTTTTAAAGGGGTGGTAAAACGCTTGATTGTGTTTGTGGGGTGCACTGTAACATGTGTTCATGCTTCGTTTTAATTGCATTATTTTTCATATATTTTACCTTTATTCTACACTGCTTTTCCCCTCCTTGTAAAAACGGTCTGATGGTTTCCTGGTTCTGTGAAGCCAGTCCCTCAAAACTACGCAATGGGCTCAGATTGGTTAGCTGGCCCAGTGTGTTGTGATTCGCTAACCGTCTAGTGCACGTCTCCCGGAAACGTCACGCCCCGTACCTTTACCGGTAGTTTGCGCTTTGGTGTATTATAAACAATGGCGTCAATAAAACCAATCGGATCCGGGGAAACGTTAGTGAAGATGATCGAGCAGAACCTGTTCAAGAACGGCTGTTAAACGATGTTTCAGAAAGGTTTGTTTTTTGTTGTTCTCTCATTACTTTTTAGATACGCTGTTATTTAATTGTACTAATTATTATAGAATTACAAAAAAATAAGCTTCATAAGCAAGAATTTCATATAATCGTTCTAACAAATTATACTACAGTTTTTTTGAGTAAAGACTGCGGATCTATAGTGATCGTTTCTGACTGTATGGCACCGTTACTTTTGTATTTTTAGAACGATTGTAGCCAAATATCTGTCGACAGAACTATTAACCCAAAATGAACACTAAACATCGGCTGCCAAATCAAACACAGAACCATGTTTAGCATGCCTGTAGCTAAACCTTTGCCTGTAAACATAAAAGCTCTAATCAAAGAATCATTTATACTAATTCCAAGTTCGCTGTTGAGATAAAAAAAAAAGTTTGTCAGATAACGTTAAGTATGAATGAGCATACCAAACCAGCAGAGCCAAACAGCGTTGTCATTTGTTTACTTCCTTGCTACAACGTACAATTAACAATACGAACTATTACAGGAAAACACATCAACGAAAAATAAATCATACTTACAGGTTGTGGCCCGTAAACAACAGCTTCTGTTTTTAAAGTTGGAACTGCTCCATCTTTCAGGACAAGCCGATGTGCGAATCCTGCATTGAACTCGCCACGATTGTGGAAGCTTTCCTCCGTAACGTGCAGCACAGAGAGCGAGATTTGGGTCATAATTATGAGGGACCGAGTTAAAAATAAATTTTAACCATTGATCCCTAACTCCCTCGTCCCTAGGAAGGCTGAACAAAGTGGACCTGCAATCCGGATGAAAATAACAGCAGCGTTTCGACGGCATTGCGACAACTCCTCTCCAAAACAGCAATATAAAATGGCCTCGCCCCGCTTATTAAGTATTCTCGGAGGAGGGGTTTATGTAAATAATGGGATATGCTGACGTCAGCATATCTAATGGAATGTCATGTAGTCCAAAACCAGTCGTTTGCTGTAGTCCTTAGAAATTGATTTTTTTAAAAGCAAATATCTTCCTTTGCTTTGAACTTTGAGCGCTGTAACTTTGCAGATGTTGTTTATGCTCAAACAGCAACATTACACACTAGCTAAAGTTAGAAAAGTGAAATCGTGTTTTACCACCCATTTAATAAATCATCAGAAAACATGTATTGGTAAATTTCTCTGTGTGAACATTTAACTTCTGATTAACTGTTAATGTGCTGGGAAAAGCTGACAAGTCCTTTAAAAGTGTAGAGTAAACTTAACGAATTGCTTTAAAAATTAGAACACTAAAAGTCCTCTACACTGCTTAATTCTTCTTCTAAAACATGAATGTATACTGCATACTATATCCCTGTATGTATCGTGGTGGTTGTGCTCTTCTCTCTCTCTCTCTCTCTCTCTCTCTCTCTCTCTCTCTCTCTCTCAGTGAAGTAAATCGGATCTTCTGTCGACGCTGCATCTTTTAAAAGTGCTCCTGTTCCTTAACCTTGTCTGAAATGTAAAGGTGACCAGTGCCCGGTTGCATAAAGCACCTTAAGTTTTTCCCTTACGTATGATACTTAAGGGGTGTTTTCCCCTTACCTAAGAGAATAACTTAAGGGTGTTGCATATAATCTCTTAAACGGTTCTCTTAGGTAAGGGAAACATTTAAGTGTTTCACGACAGCGATCCTGGATTGACATTACAAACATCTGTTGTTGCCATAGATACGCAAAACACTAACACTAGCAATTTCGCATTTTAATCAAATAAAGTAGGCTAGGATATCGGAATGAATAAAGAAAACAAAAAAAGAAAGCCTAATTGGACAGAGGAGGAGAAATGCATTCTTCATGACGAATATGATAAAAGAAAAACAATTTTGAAAAGCAAACTAAATCCCAATGTAACTGCAGCAAAAAAAAAACAAAAAAAAACAGAAACAGTGGGAAGAAATAATAACGGAAAAAATCAATGCAATAAATCTTGACGTGAAGAGGACGGTTCAGGAAGTCCTTAAAAAATACGAAAACATCTCTTTGGTCGCAAAAAAAGAGCTAAACGCTTATAAGAAAGAAGCCAACAAAACAGGTACGATTAAGCAAGAAAACTTAAGGGAAAATTACACTTAAGGTGCTTTATGCAACCAGGCACAGACCTTCTCTGTAGCAGCTCTAAGACTCTGAAAATTAGCTAACTCTGTCTTTAAAAACATCCCCTACATAAATGCATTTCAGAGTGCCTTTCTTTCAGTTTTGTTTATGCTCTGTAATGCTCTGTAAATTGTTTCTTATTGTTGGTCTGTGGTTATTTGGTATATATGTTTTTCTGTTTCCTTTTATATTTTATTGAACTGCACTTTGGTCCACATTGTGGTTTTAAAAGTGCTTTTAGAAATAAAGATGGGTTGAGTTTGTATTACAGTTTCATCTCTCCTGTGTTTGAGGGAGAGAGGGGAGTTTATTGCATTTCGTTTTTAATTGTGTTGAATTATGTCCGTTTCTAACCAAATCATTAGACCTGGGTTTTGTTTGTTATTTTGTCATATGCCCATCCCTGAAGCCTTTCAGATAATCAGCTACATAAAGAAGAAAAATAAACAAATAATTTTAAAGATTTTGTTGTACACATGCGTGTTCATTATTTCTTTGCCTCGAGCCTAGGTTGTAACACAGCATCAATTGTCAGAGGAAAAACTCACTCTCTTCTCTACACTGGCGTCCCATTTGCCATGAGAGACCCAGATTGTCCTCTGAGTAAAATTGTTTCTATATACCAAATTAGTGTTTGTAAAATCACAAGGAGGGATGCTTTTCAAGCAAATTATCTCGACTTGTCAAGTTCTTTGAACATGGATCATACTAGAGATACTATACGGTACCCAACCAAAAAGAAGCAAAGACCGTACTTTAAGAGGGAGAAAACTAAGCAGGTGATAGAAATTGCCCACCATATTTCAGCCCACCTTACTCAACCCTAAGGACACCCTAAAACACAGCTTACCCCAGCAGAGTTCATTAAATTAATAGCGGATCTGCAAATAATCTCCAGTCTTCGTGTAAGGTAACAAAATGTTTAAATAAAAGGGAAATGTATTGCTTTCTCTTCTTTTCGTCAGAAATCTAGGGATAGCCTCAAAGACGAGTTGGTGAGATAAGTTCAGGTGGTGAAACGGGACCTCAAAAATACCTATGGTCAACAGAAAGTAGAAGAACTACATGAACTCAAATCTGTGCTAAAAAAAATTACTTTTACATAGAACTGAATTCATTGTAAGGGAAACAGCTAAATTTAACCAAAATAAATTATTAATTAATTTCTAGGAAATTTTGAAAGAATCACTTATTTTATGGCTTAACAAATGACTCGTCTAGTGCTCAGTTGAACGGTTCGTAACATCAGCTCTGTAGCGGATATTAATATCAAAACTATAGTGAAAGTACTATTTATTCATTAAGACTTTATTGATTATTCTTACAAAAAATAATATCTACCACAAACACGCACACACATTCATACAAGTTGCAGAAAGAAAGTGAGAAAAGAATGAGTTTTAAGAGAGTGAAATTATGAAATTCCAAGTTTCTATCAATATATGCACATTATAAGACATGACCTGAACGAACCATTAATCATTAATTTAACCCTTCTATCGTTTCTTAGGCAAGGTTATTAATTTTCATATAAACACACCAGTTCAGCTAGAATCTGGAGGCTACTTGCGTTTGTGTGTTTGATGGGGCTTCCCATCGTCAGAGGGACTCAGAATATGAATGTAACGCTCAAAGTTTCTTGCTAAACGTTTCCTAGTAAAATACTGGCATAATGTTGGCTTGACATTGGAAGTTCATTAGAGGCCTTCTCTAAAGTTACATACGACATTGACATACATGTTTTTAACTTCAATATAATTTGAAGAGTATGAAATGGTAGAAATGTCCAAATAAAACAAATGTGTTCAACAAGCTGACAGAAGTCGATACATTTCTTTGTTAGAAAGGTTAAATGTAACTGAAGTTTTATGGTTGTCTTTGTAAATATTCACTTTCCCATATGACCACAGAGGAGAATCGGAGAGGGTCACGTTCAGCGGACAGACACCGACACACTGAATTTTTTGTACTTACACTGAGCAAAATTATAAACGCAACACTTTTGTTTTTGCCCCCATTTTTCATGAGCTGAACTGAAGATTTTTTCTATGTACACAAAAGGCCTATTTCTCTCAAATATTGTTCACAAATCTGTCTAAATCTGTGTTAGTGAGCACTTCTCCCTTGCCGAGATAATCCATCCACCTCACAGGTGTGGCATATCAAGATGCTGATTAGACAGCATGATTATTGCACAGGTGTGCCTTAGGCTGGCCACAATAAAAGGCCACTCTAAAATGTGCAGTTTTATCACACAGCACAATGCCACAGATGTTGCAAGTTTTGAGGGAGCAATTGGCATGCTGACTGCAGGAATGTCAAATTCCGTAAACACGGCATCGTCTCAAGAAATATCTGTATAAACGAAACCACTAAAACCGACTGAAAACGATGTAGTATACATGCCAGACCAGTATGTGCCGCTGTAATTCTGCCACAGAGATACACTAAACATGGAGAATAAGACTTGGAGCATGCACATAACCTTGTACGCTGTATACAAACTAGGGCTGCAACCAACGATTATTTTAATAATCGATTAATCGGACGATTATTTTTTCGATTAATCGTATGAAAAGTTTTTAAAAAATTAAATTTGATTTTTTGTTTATTATAACTAAATAAAATCCTTAATCAGGGTATTTATGTGTAAAAGTGTAGCCTACTTTAAAAAGTGCAAAAGCCACACATTGAGTTTTACTAATATAATCTTTATTTTTGACATTTTAAACCTTAATATATTGATAAATTAAATATGGAAAGACTGAAAACAAGCGTGTGAATGTAGTAGAGCCGCAGTAGATCGCGTTTGAAAAACAATTAAAACTTACAGTTTTTACAATCGCTGTGACAATTTTTTCAATACTTTTAACACATTTACTAATCTCTTAACGCACCAACACACCTACAACACACAATTGGCAAAACGGTTAATTTCATGCTCAAAATCACACACTGTAAACTAAACTCCAACACTAATTTTCAAAAAACAATAATACACTAACACAAAACACTATGTCTACCAAAACACTAACACATGTTCTCGTCCAACAGGAAGATTTAGTCAATCATAGCACAATGTCATAAAAACACTAACATCAGATGGAATTACAGAAACTGCATTATTTTATATACAGTATGTCAGGTCTGCCCTTATACAATAGACAGTATATTGTATTGTTTATAGATTGTTTTGCACTGCAGTTTCTTTTGAAGCCTCTCTACAGTTTTGTTTTGTTTGGGTTTAGCAAATGTGTGCATTTTGTTTCCTTTGCTGTAGAAATTCAATACAAAAAAATGAATGGCCCTTCTCAGAGTAGCTTTATAGAATGTACGGTTTATGAAAAAAAGAAGACAGAGACAGATTTGGTGCAGTAAAGGCTTTATTTGCAACAGGACATTTCTGCAAGATAACAAAAATATGCAATAACTGCCATTTACAGTATTACTGTATGTGAAAATACAAAATATACAAACAGAAAAAGCCATCTTCTAATCATCCCGGTCTTCTCCATTTGGTCACATGTTCTCATCCACATCACACACTTCTCTGGCAAGGCTTCTTGGGAAGAATCATTTGGCATTCCTTATCAAATTTCCCTGGCAGTGTTCAGCTGTGATGTCTTGGCATGCAGAATCCATTGCATCCAGGAGGGACATTTGGTCCTGTGGACGATGGTCAAAAAAACTTCCAGGCTAAGAAAGGGAAAGGGAAGTAATGGGCAAGGAAAAGGGACATCATCCTCTGATGGGATCAAACCAGGCTGTGACTGTACTGGAATTGTGAAATGCCACATTGTCCCATATTTGCATAATTCAATCAGCTGTTTCTCAGTAACAACAGAATAAAATACAGGAGATATATTTGTGTTTCAATTCACAATATAAACAGCTGTTTACTTGACTTTAGCCTGGGTTAGGTTTAGAACATGGTGTTTTCTGTTCTGACATACAGTGTTAAAGCATTGGTAAATTTGGCAGTAAAAATCTTGTTTGAGCTTGTGTGTAAAAGAAGTTCAAGCATTTAAATTTTTTGTTAATTGTATGCATTTTGTGTTAAAGCAACAAGAAATGTGTTAATAGTATAGCTTACACAGACCGATGTAGTGCTAACTGTGATAAGAGTTTTGGAAAATTGTTAGAAGTATTGAAAAATCTGTCATAGCAATCGTAAAAAACTGTAATAGTGGACAAATGCTATAAAAAGTGAACGGAATAGAGGTATGCAGCAAGCTAACAGGCTCGATTAAAAGGACAGGAATGATGCATTAGTGCACAAGCATTCGCTGAAAACCACTGACTACAGTGACTAAAAACAATCTTTTACTGCTGCTGTTAATAACTGCCTTTATATTTAGTGCTTCACTTTCTAAACACCGTTTTAATTTAACCTATTTCTGGGGTAGCGTTATTTTAATCCATCACTTATGTTGCGAGCGAACTGATTGCGCAACCTGATGCTCGAGACAAAATAGATCTAGTGTGACTGTCCCGAAGTTAGCAAACAAAGCTGTTTACACAGTAGCATTGTTTTCTCAGATCGGATAGCTATCTGATCGTGAAAAGACCAAGTGTAAATGCTCTTCGAAACACATTCGAGACGGATTTGAACCCGATCGCTCAAACCACTTCAGGAGGAGATCTGAGACTCATTCCAGACGAAACTGGACAAGTGTAAATGCATCTGGTTGTTGAAACCACATATGTAAATTTTACTCCTCCCAAAAATGCTAAAAAATAAACATGTGAGAGCGTGTTATAGGCTATATGTAAGGTTATAGCCAGATATATAAGCAATGTATTGACAATTTGACATTGATTGATTATTGATTTATAGGCTATATTGAATTTAAAATGTTGATTAGCTAGCTGGACATACTGGTCAATATGGATGCACATCCCTCAGTAAATAACCATAAATCAAGAATTGCTTCAACATGCATAATAAAAAAAAACTTTAACATGGTAGCTTGCATTTTAGCTTTTATTCATTCACAGTTCATGCATTTTTGATATCAAGAATTATTTTTTTTTACTATTTGCAATGTGAATTCTTGATTATTTTTTACTAGTAGGGCCCCTTAGTTACATTTTTATCTACCAATGTCTATTTTTGATATCAGGAATTACGTTCACATGTACAAAAGTTAATTCTTGATATCAATGATGTCATCACTCACAGGGATTATTGATATCTCCATCACTAGTTCACTAGTTAAATATTACAAGAGCCAAGCCATAGTATAAATAGTATTTCATATTTGAAAATGTAAAAGGAAATTGGGAGCCAGTTTGAATGGGTCTGATGCAGCTTATAAAATTAGTTATCTATAATTTGCAGGTGCTATGCTTAAGTTTGTCAGTAGAGGAGATGCTGGATCATCAGCCAGTACTAGCACAGACCCAGTACAGTCAGCTTCAGCAAATACAGCACAGCCGTCTTCAGCAAGTACTAACACAGACCCAGGTGAAGTACAGGCAGCCTCAGTCAGTACGAGCACAACCAGAGGTGTACAGCCAGCAGCCGATACAAGCAGCTCAGACCCAAATAGAACAGTTGCCGCTCCACCAAATGACCCAGCAGATTGGCCCCAGTCTAAATAGACTTTATGAGGACTGAGTTAGTGCGCAGAGGTCCATTCAAACCAGGACTGGATTTTTCTAGTCTAGAAGAGCTTTCCATTCAGGCTTATTACAGAGACAACTGTCAAATGGAGAAAAGATTCACAGGAGCTGGCTTACATAATCAAAAACAATGCTGTTTATTGTTTTTGCTGTAAGCTCTTTTCTACAAAATACAACAAAATTAGAGGGCCCCGTAGCAGAATTTTGCTTAGGGCCCCAGGGAGGTCAGGATCGGCACTGGACTGGTAGATTCGCGTGGTACCCAGCTCTGATGAAGGATCCAGTGCCAGTGGAAAAAAGGCTCGCGGTTGCTATATGGTGGCTTGCAACAGGCTCAGGTTACCGAACCCTTGCGCAGCCTTTTTGGGCTTTTCAGGGCTCTAGTGTCACTACAGCGCGAGTATATTAAATTGCCTGTAGGAGATCGCCGGCAGGAGGTTATTTGTGGCCTCAAAGCACGTGGGGCTTTCCTCAGTGCGGAGGGGTCATTGATGGAAGCCACATTCAGTTACAGTGACTATTTTAACAGGAAAGGGTACCACTCTGTAGTTTTGCAAGCTGTCGTAGACCATCATTACAGGTAATAATATTTACTTACATTTTACTTCAACTTTTTTTTACTTAAAATTAACTTTAAAAAAGTAAATATTTTAAGCTCATCTAACGGTATATGAATTAGTATTTTTTTAATAAATCTTTAGATTGCTAACACAACTGCACTGTAAAAAAAATATCTGTAAAAATAGGGCACTAGGCCTATGTGTTACATTAAGTTATTGCATTGATTGTTTTAACGTTACCTTATTTTGAATTTTGCTGTTCACTGTGTTGTTTTGGCTAATGTCCTGGCAGAAATTTACCACTGTTTTTTTTTTTTTTACATTGTGGTAGTCTGTGTTTATGCCTTTTTAAAACTTAAGTCATATGTAGTGTATAAATCATAAGATGTAATATTTATTGTGAAATGTATTGTTTATTCATGAACATCAATGTTGGATGGCCCGGGACTGTACATGACGGTAGAGTGCTACACAACTCTGACATCTATGAAAGGGGTGAGAGAGGAGCCCTTTTCCCACCTGTAAGTCTTACTTTTTTGTTGTTGTTGTTTACATCTTTTCAATTTAAATACAATGTACACAAAGCACACTTTGAAAATTTCACATTAATTTAAGTAATTATTAATATAGGGCTGGTCATATTTTCAACAATACACAAAGTGACCAACACAAGAATTTAAAGTTATTTTTTATATACTATTATACGGCAACACTTTATTTAAGGGTCTTTTAACCAGTTGCTTACTAGCTTGCATATTACTAGAATATTGGCTGTGTGTATATCGCTAGTGTCTTCGCTAGCATCACCTGCCGCGGCCAATGGTTGTTTCTCCTCAACGACCTCTGCACTGTGCATAACTACCAATGGACAAATGCTTGGCTTTCCGCCCAAAATGTTAAGCTGTTCGAAAAATGGACATGTATTTCTCATATTTTACATGCATCGATGTTTTCATATATCGATTTGTTTCTGTAGGTTCCTTCCAAGCTGGCCTGGACTGCTGCATCCCCCCACAAAGAAAGAAGAAAAGACACTTCGTCACTCGACCACGGAGATGTTTCCATTATATTTAAAATTTCTTGACCGGCAAAAACACACCACAACCTTGTTTCCACACCGCAACGACACCTGATCTATTTACGTTTTACGTAGCATCACGTGAGAACGTGAAAAAGCTGCAAATCCGATCACAGCGGTCAGACAGAGACTGATTTACAGAAATGCGATTTAAATAGGATTTCAAACCACATGAATGTAGCTTTAAAACGGATTTGTAAAGACCGGATTTCATGTGATTTTTAACCGTTCATACTATCTAAATCTGATCGGATTCCAATCAGATTTGCATAAAAATCGGATTTCGACGGACAGTTTGAATGACTCAACCTTGTCTCACAGTCCGTCTGCTCAATATCATAAGTTGGTGTCTCGGTGTCAGTCTCCCTACTTTCATCACACGCACACTTAGCGGAGCTAGTTTGGGGCTCTTTGAGGTTTAGGCTTCTGCTAAGAGTGTCTGGACCCCCAGATGGATTGACAGCTCAAAACAGGTCCAGTTAATTCTGCCGTTACCACTTTTATTATGATGGTTGTGTGCTTTCAGAAATTTTAGCCTAGGTGTTTTTAGCTTGCTAATCACTTGACAGTTGCTCCTGTTTATGCCTTGTTCCCGAAGAAGCCCAGCTAAAAAAAACTGGTTCCCAAAATGTTCCCAAAACAGACATTCTAACATTCTCCAGGAAAGTTTTCTTAATGGAAATAGAACATTCCCTGTTGGTTTGGAGAATGTTCCCCTAACCTTCCCAGTACGTTCCCCTAACTTCTTTACTCCGATATCATTTACCCTGTCGTACATCAGCAATCATCCAGCACTCCCGCGTTCCACATACGGTATAAAGGGCATGAAGACAATAACAACAACCCAGATTTTACATTTCTTAAACCCTCTACTGTACACATTTTGATGGTACATGATAAAAATTATTCCACATCATTTATTGGTTCATTTGGGAACAATTATTTATTTTATGTAAAGGCTAATTGTGAGGATCAATTCTGACAACCGCAAGTTATTATGATTGAATTTGATTTGAATATGAACATCTTATGTATAAAAGTTACTAATGTGTTTACATATTTTATAAATGAAAAACATTTTGTGAAATTAAAAGTTCAATTTATGAAATCACAGAGGTCCTTACACAGTGATTGACAGATCACAGAAAGGACAGAAAAAGGATGAGATGTTTTACAAAAATGGTTCATGCTTATTGTGTGTAACAAAAAAGTGCATGGACTTCTTTTAAGCAATTCAAATATTTTCAATATTAAAGTTACACAGTTGTCACTGCTTATTTTAATTGTTATTTGCTGACTATAACTGTTGAAATACAGTAATTTTCAATTTGTACATAGTTTTACAGTTAATAGAAAATGATGGACAACCAATTACAGTCAATTCTACAGTGTAAAGGTGTACATATTTTTATTGTATTACTGTAAACATTTACAGCAAGTTAAATGATACTGTAAACTTTACCTGTATATTTACTATAAGTTTAGTTTACACTTAGTTACTGGTAAGTTACTGTCATTTCTACAGCAAATTTTTATTATTTCACATGGCCACATATATTTTTTGTTTCACATATATGAACATCTTGTTTATGTAAGCTTTCATTCTTTTTTGATTGTTGCTTTAAGAATAAAAATCAGGGGTCACTGCTCACTGGATCAACGAAACACTAGACCAGAAAACTGCTGCTTTAGCTAGCAAGCGTCTCAGAGGGAGCCACACATTCGATGTACTTGCATCTGCCCTTGATGATATCCACAGCCAATATCACATCCGTGACAAGATTGTCAGAACAACTACAGACAGTGGGTCTAATTTTTTGAAGGTCTTCAGAGTAGGAATGTCAACGTTTAATCAACGATCGATTAATTGTCGATAATCCTTTTAAGTTACCGAATGAATCTGTGAAATTATTTCAAATGACTTGTTGCCCGTAAGTGTCATCGAAGGTGGTGGATTTCGAAAGTTAATCAACTTCATTCAGCCTGAATACAATATATCATCAAGAGCCACAATAACTAGCCGGTTAGAAGATCGTTATGAAAAGAAAAAAGAAGAGCTAAAAATGGCGCTGAGTTCAGTTGAAAAGATCGCCCACACAACTGACTGCTGGCCCGCACTAACAAGGGAAAGCTACATAACCATTACATGTCATTACATAGACCCTGAATGGCAAATGAAGTGCGCGGTCCTGCTTACAGAGAGCTTGTCTGATAAACACACCTCTGACAGACTTGCAGAAAAGTTAAACGAGGCTGTAGCTTCATGGGACATCGCGGGAAGAATAATAGCATGCGTTCATGACAACGCAAGAAATATAGTGGCAGCAAATGATCAAACTCGTGTAAGCTGGGATTCCGTGCCGTGCTTTGCTCACACATTACAACTCGCCATAAACGAGGGCTTCAACATATCCTCCTGAGACCCCGCCCATTGACTTGTGTCCACTGTAGTGGACCTTTTGTTTTCATGAAAGTTCTTTGAATTTTTTGATCTACTCTATCAATTCCTGCTGTACTGTACAGAGGACATCCTGGGCTTTCTATTGATATGTCATTTGATTGGCTAGATTGCAATAAACTACTTCTTACACTGGATCAAAAATGGTCGCCATAACAACAAGCACATTTTATGGAAAGGAGAGAGGTATGTAAAATACTGCTTTTTAATGTTTTTTTTTTTTTTTACAATTATTATCATATACAGGTGAAACTCGAAAAATTAGAATATCGTGTAAAAGTTCATGTATTTCAGTAATTCAAATTAAAAGGTGAAACTAATAGTAGGCTATGTATAACTATATACTGTACATATGCATGGTTATACTTTTCAGAGGGCCGACATTTCTGTATTTAAAATCCTTTTTTTTATTGATTTCATGTAATATTCTAATTTTCTGAGATTTTGAATTTGGGGGTTTTATAAGCTGTAAGGCATAATCATCAAAATTATAACTTTTGCAAGATATTCTAATTTTTTCGAGTTTCACCTGTATATACTTGTTTATTAAAGTGTCAGGAATAATAAATTTAGTTCTGAAAGCAGTTAAATTGTTTGTGTTTCAAAATATTATCCTTTTTATGAATGTCTATTATAGTGGACACCAGGACCATCTAAATGTACTTAATGACTCCATGTTGTAGGAGACAACTGAAGCAGAGAGGATTCTTTATGATAGTTGAGGGAGATTCAGACTTAGACCTGTCAGATGAGGAGAGAGATGAGGATGAATTTGAACCTGATGTACAAGAAGATGGCGAAGAAGAGGAAGAAAATGAAAGAGACTCAGATGAGCAGACAGAAACAGACACTGAGACAGAAAGGGATGAGCAGGAAAGACGTCGCCCTCTGTGGACCAGGAGTAACACATATGAATTAATTAGGAATTATTTAGTTCCAGGATTTATTCAGTTCTAGTAGTTAGCCACACACACACACACACACACACACACACACACACACACACACACACACACACACACACACACACACACACACACACACACACACACACACACACACACACACACTATTCACTACAACCAGTGATAAATCATCAGTGATAAAAAATAATTTATCAGTGAGGCTTGAAGATTATCCACGTGGTATCATGAAATATGCAAATTGGTTAAACAATGCAAAGTTTCTACTTACGAGTTGTCAATAGGAGACCATATCACATCCATAACACTGAGATTCAAATATATTTGTTTGAGGTTTAATTATTATTCCTATTAACTGTTTCGTTTTGTTCCCATCATAATAGATTCACACCTGTGCTACCGGGCCTTCCTGACTGTAAAGATGACCCTACTGCCCATGCAGACTGGAGTCCAATTCGGTACTTTTCCCAGTACATTGACAACAAAATTTTCGAGAATTTGGCTGAATTTACAAATCAAAGAGAGCTACAAATTAGAGGAGTGTCTCTAAATACTACTCCACAAGAAATTAAGATTTTCTTTGGGATTTCGATCCACATGGCCTTTCTAGGATTAAATCCCAGAATTAAAATGTTTTGGGTAAAAAAAACAAAAGTGCCAGTTATAAGCAGCAAAATGACAAGGGATAGGTTTTTCAAGCTGAGAAGCTCACTCAAGATTGTGGATGACCTGGCTATAACAGAGGAAACAAAGGCAGACATTCTTTGGAAAGTCAGGCCATTACTTGTCCGCGTGAGGCAAGGCTGCCTCAACCTCCCAAAGACAGAGAAGGTCTGCATTGATGAGCAAATCATCCCTTTCACAGGCCGCTGTCCAGTCAGACAATATGTTCCAGGCAAGCCTAAAGGTCCTAAAGACCTAAAGGTCTTTGTCCTTGCTTCTCCAAATGGTCTGATGCTGGATTTTGAAGTGTACCAAGGGAAGAATAGATTCAATGGCCAAAGACTTGGAGTTGGACAAGCAGCAGTCCTACACATGGTTGAGTCTGTTCCCACTGGAAGTCACCTATTCTTTGACCGATACTTCACAACAATCAATCTCATGGATGAATTGCTGGCAAAGGGCCTTCCAGCAACAGGAACTATAATGAAGAACCGAGTCCCAAAGCAGAGCAAACTGCCAAACGACAAGGTGATGAAAAAAGAGGGGAGAGGAGCATCAGTGTCTATGGTCAGAAAGAGTCCTGAGCTGGTAATCACAAAATGGTATGACAACAAACCAGTGCTAATGGCCTCCACAGTTCATGGGAATGATCCTGAAGATGTCTGCAACAGATGGTCCAAAAAATGTCCCGATAAGAAGACCAGCAGTGATCAGGGAGTATAATTACAACATGGGTGGCGTGGACCTGTGTGACCGCATGCTGAGCTTTTATCGCATGTCAAATAGGTCCAAGAAATGGACATTGCATGTAATTACTCACTTCTTTGATGTTGCCATCACAAACTCGTGGATCCATTACAAGTCTGACAGCAAAGCACTTAACAGACCAACGAAAAACAAAACAGTACCTGGACTTCAAATTGCACCTGGCTGAGGAGCTGCTAAATGTCCAGAACTTGATGACAGCAGTGAAAAAAGTGAAGAAGACTATGAGCCACCAACTAAAATGAGGATCCCGCAACCTGATCCATCTGTGCGCAGACTAGGAGCCACCCACATGCCAGAGATGGTAGAAATCAACCATGCAGAAAGGTGCAGAAATAAGGGCTGCAAAAGCAAGACGTACATGAGGTGTACCAAATGCAAGATGTTTCACTGCATTACCAAAAAGAGAAAATGCTTCCAAGAGTATCACCACTAAGCAAGTTAAACAATCCAGAATAATAATTACTTTTAATTTTTTTATGTTGAATTTATTCTTGGATTAATTTCACTCTATAGCCATATTCTGTTCATTTTTTTTCTGAGTTCGGCTGTCTTTTAGAACTAAACTTTTCCAGGACTATCACTGCTAAGCAAGTGAAACAATCCAGAATAATAATTTGCTTTTGTTTTGTTTTGTATTGTATTGCTGGATTAATATCTGTTACAGGAGAGGCTCTCTCTTCGCTTCCTCCGGATCACCAGAGGGAGCTCTCACCAGAATATTGACCCATCATTCGGACTACAATCCCCATAATCCTCATACCTGGAACTGATTACACACACACCTGCAGTTCATCACACAGAGACTATTTCAACACTCCACACACACACCACCATTGCGAAGTCTTGATTTGCTGTGGTGATCATTTCTGAGCGTTTATATTGTGGACTGTTATTCTGTGTTTTGATCTTGGACTATTTCTCGTTGTTTGATTCCTTGCCGCCTGCCTCGACCTTTGCCTGTTTATTGGACTGTGATTGTTTGCTGTCTGCCTCGACCTAGCCTGTTTCTGTTTTCGACTCTGGAAAATATAATAAAGCTGCAGATGGATTCTCACTCCGATGACTCCTCATTACAGAAGACTTCGCCATTCAGCGATCCAGCAGCTATCACGCAATTATCATCAGAATTGTCAGCCCAAGGCCGCCAACTCGCAATACATCAACACCAGCTCACTCGTCTAACCTCCCTGACAGAAGAACTTGTTCAAGCACTCCATGGCCTATGCGTTACACCCACGGAAGCCGCGGTGCCGCCGCCTCCACCCGCAGTAAGCATACCCATTCCTTCCACCAACGTGAACCCACGTCTAGCGTTCCCCGAAAAGTTTGATGGAGACCCAGCGAAATGCAAAGGATTCCTGTTACAATGTTCACTGTTTGTAAACGAACAACCCAACTTGTACCCTACGGATTCGGGCAGGATATCCTTTGTCTGCTCTTTACTAACCGGAAGAGCTTTAGACTGGGCCACCGCAGTGTGGCGAGAGGACGGATCTGCTTTCCCTTCCTTCAATGTATTTCTTCAGCCCTTTAGAGAAGTATTTGAACATCCGGTGGGAGGTAAGAGTGCTGATGATCAGTTGCTCGCCCTATGCCAGGGGAGGAGTAATGCGGCAGAATTTGCCTTGTTGTTTCGCACTCTCGGGGCACAAACCAACTGGGGAGAGGATCCGTTAAAACTGTTGTTCAGGAAGGGATTGAATCTGGAACTCCAAGCTGAACTAGCGTGCCGCAATGAGGGAAGATCGCTGAATGAGTTTATTGAATTAACAATTCAAATTGACAATTTAATCTGCTCACGTCGTCCTACGCGCACCCTGTTCGCCGATACACAAGCACCCCCTCCTGAACCAATGCAGCTTGGTTACACTCATTTAACCCCTGAGGAACGGGAACGACGATTCCAACATCATCTATGCATGTACTGCGGCCAGGCTGGACATCTGAAGACGTCATGTCCCATTCGCCCCAATGCATCTAGCTCCAAAGCGGTGAGTGCAAGTGCACAGCTAAATTATGCCTCTTCATGTGTCAAGACACCAGTGAAAATAATGGTACGAGATAGAACTGTTTCCACGTCTGCTTTGTTAGACTCAGGTGCTGCTGGAAATTTTATGTCACATGAATTTGCTCAACAACATAAACTCACATTAACACGATGTAATTCTTGTCTGGCAGTGGAGGCGCTAGATGGCCGTCCCATCGGAGAGGGAAAAGTCACTTACATCACTGAGGAGGTCCGTATGCAGGTTGGAGTTTTACACAGGGAGACCATTAGATTTTATATAATTCAGTCCCCTCATAATCCCATCATACTGGTCTGCCATGGCTGCGCCAACACAATCCTCATATTTCCTGGAAGGAGGAACAAATCATCCAGTGGGATCCTGCCTGCCACGAACATTGTCTAATCCGCATTAACCCTTTGCCACTGCAAGTAATAACTCTTAACGAAAGAACTCCTGAGATTCAGGATCTGCTAACTGAATACTCCGATCTAATTGCATTCAGCATTAAAAGCATTCAGCAAGACTAAAGCATCACAACTGCCACCTCATCGTTCCAGTGACTGTGCAATTGATCTGTTGCCCAGCACAGCTCCCTCTAGGGGAAGAATATTCCCATTATCACACCCCAAATCTGAATCTATGAAATCTTACATCAAGGAAGAACTGGCTAAAGGCTTTATCAGACCCTCTACATCCCCAGCATCAGCTGGGTTCTTCTTCGTCAAGAAAAAAGATGGTGGTTTCAGGCCCTGCATTGATTATCGCAGCCTTAATGACATCACCATTAAATTTCGATACCCCTTGCCATTGGTTCCTACGGCACTCGAACAGCTCCGTCAAGCCAAGTACTTCACAAAACTCGACCTGCGCTGTGCATACATCCCGATCCGTATCAGAGAGGGTGACGAGTGGAAAACTGCCTTTTCAACAACCTCTGGGCACTACGAATATTCGGTTATGCCTTTCGGGCTGGCAAACAGTCCTTCTGTGTTCCAGTTGTTTATCAATGACGTCTTCTGTGACATGCTCGACAGATGGGTAATAGTGTACATAGATGATATCCTGATCTATTCCAACTCTCTCAAAGAACACGTCCAGCATGTACGGTCAGTACTCCAACGCCTAATTCAGTATCAACTGTACGCCAAGGCAGAGAAATGCGAGTTCCACCAGATAGCCACAACCTTCCTGGGATACATTATCAGTCAAGAGGGAGTAGCTATGGATGAGAACAAGGTAAAATCAGTGCTTGAATGGCCTCAACCACGCACAATGAAGGAAATACAGAGATTTCTGGGGTTCGCTAACTTTTATAGAAGATTCATAAGAGACTTCAGCTCGGTCGCTACTCCCTTAACCGCCATGACCAAACGCTCCACTTCACGCCTTTTCTGGTCACCTGACGCTCAGAAAGCGTTCGAGGATCTCAAGACACGCTTCACTTCAGCACCCATTCTCCATCATCCTGACCCAGATCTTCCCTTTATCGTGGAGGTGGATGCCTCCAATAAAGGCATAGGGCCTATACTCTCTCAACGCCATGGATCCCCAGCAAAAATGTTTCCATGCGACTTCTTCTGTAGATAACTATCCCCTGCAGAGAGAAATTACGACGTCGGCAATCGCAAACTCTTGGCCATGAAAGCCACCCTGGAAGAGTGGCGTCACTGGTTAGAGGGGGCACAGCCTCCTTTTACAGTAATCACTGACCACAAGAACCTAGAATATCTACGTTGAGCAAAACGACTAAATCCTCGTCAAGCGAGATGGGCCATGTTTTTCACTCGCTTCAATTTCATTGTCACCTACAGACCTGGTTCCAAGAATACCAAAGCAGATGCGCTGTCACGACAACTTGAAGACCCAGTTCATCATGAAGCTGACGAGAACATCATCCCCGAAACATTGCTCGTTGCTCCAGTTAAATGGGACATTATGAGAGAGATTAACCAGTGCAACACCCAAACTCCCCCACCATCAAACTGTCCACACAATCTCACCTTTATGCCCGAACAGTTGAGGGAGAAACTTTTTCAACAGGTCCACTCAACTCCCAGCTCAGGGCATCCTGGAATCACAGCAACTCACCATCTCCTCGCAAACCGGTTTTGGTGGCCCACAATGTCTACAGACACCTCAACCTATGTAAAGAACTGTACCATATGCAACACATCTAAAACTCCTCGACAATTACCCGCCGGTCTACTTCAACCCCTGCCGATTCCTCAGTGTCCCTGGTCCCACATCACCATTGATTTCGTGACCGACCTCCCTAACTCCCCGGGCAACACCACCATCCTGACAGTTATTGACCGTTTCTCCAAAGCATGTCGTCTCATTCCTCTGCCTAAACTCCCTACTGCCTTTGAAACAGCCGAGGTATTATGTAACTACGTCTTCCGCTTCCGTTAAGATCCAAGATGGTGCCGCGGATGGCTGCCTCGGTGTGTTGCTCTCCAGCTATTGTGTTGTTTTTGTTTGTTTGTTCTGCGTTTAGTCATTCTTTCCTATCAGTTTCACCAAATACAAACTACTGGACATTAGGAAACACACACCAGATAACTTTTCTACAGTTTTTGATTATTCGGAAGTCTTGCAGGACATTCTCGTCGGAGGGGCAGCGTTGTTGTTCAAACGCGCGGTCAGGCGCAAACGCGGGAAGCGAGCCGGGGCTCTGGTTAAACTCCGCGAGCGCGGCCTGCGCACTGCACTCCCCAGTATTCATCTCGCGAATCTCCGATCCCTTCCTAACAAAACGGACGAACTTCTTCTCCTCACCCGCACTAACAAGGATTTTTTAAACTCTGCTGCTCTGTGCTTCACTGAAACCTGGCTGAGTGAAGCCATGACGGACAACGCAATACATCTGCCGGGCTTCCAGCTGTTCCGAGCGGATCGCATCGCGGAGCTAACGGGGAAAACAAGAGGTGGTGGATTGTGTTTCTACATTAACGACAGTTGGTGTTCAGATGTATCAACACTGAGGAAGATGTGCTCTCCTAATTTAGAGGCACATTTCATAAACTGTAAACCTTTCTACTCGCCTCGGGAGTTTTCCTCTTTCATTCTCGTGAATGTATACATCCCTCCAGACGCGTGTGTGAGCGCGGCGCTACAACAGCTGGCTGAACAAATAGCTGAAACAGAACAAAGGTATCCTGACTCTCTTTTAATCATTCTTGGGGATTTTAACAAAGCAAATCTTTCCCGTGAACTACCAAAATACAGACAGCACGTTACATGTCCCACCAGAGACAGTAATATACTGGACCACTGTTACACCACAATAAAAGATGCGTATCACTCCGTCTCACGAGCAGCTTTGGGGCTCTCTGGTCACTGTTTGGTTAATCTCATACCGACCTACAGGCAGAAACTGAAATCAGCTAAACCTGTAATAAGGACTGTAAAAAGATGGACTAATGAAGCAGAGCAGAATCTACAGGCCTGCTTTGATTGCACTGATTGGACTGTTTTTGAAGCTGCTACCAACGATCTGGATGAGCTCACAGATACTGTAACATCATATATAAGTTTCTGTGGGGATACATGCATTCCTACCAGGACATTCTTATCATTTACTAATGATAAACCATGGTTTACTGGGAAACTCAAACACCTTCGTCATGCCAAAGAGGATGCCTACAGAAGTGGGGATAAAATCTTGTATAACTAGGCCAGAAACAGACTGACAAAGGAGATCAGAGTTGCTAAAAGAAGCTACTCTGAAAAACTGAAAAACCAGTTTTCATCCAACGACCCATTGTAGGGACTGGGCTAAGAGGGTGAATCTGAATAACTAAATACATCCTGCTAAAGACCAAAAATCTTTTAATGTAAATTAACCCACACACAACCACACACGCATCCCCCACAAGTGAAGCCCGCTCAGGACAGAGCGTGGTGTCCAGTTACGAGACATTTTTATGACTGACTGGAATGTCCCAAAGAAGGATTCTAAAGAGAAAGAAAATTCTTTTTTTAAAAGACATTTAACCAGATATATTCGATGTGTTTTTATGTGTGTCCATTTGCCCATGTCACATTGGAATGACTATGATTTTATCGTAGCTTAAAGTGAATTACAAATACCTTCATTATGCATTTTAAATATAACTGTCTATTCCCATAACTTGTACACATAGTTCTGGACACCTCCAGAATGCTTTCGGTGTGATCAATCAGAATATGTACAGTAATATCCAGTAAAATATAGTTTACTATGTTTTCCATCTTTGGAGTGAAAAGAGACCAAAACTAACATCACTGGAGTTCTTAGATAACAGCGTTTACGACCCAAAGGAATGTTCACAGAACTGTGGCTCTCTCTGAATTCTAACCAAGGAGGAGAAATGAATCCTGTATTCATATATATATATATATGCTATTATATATCCATTTGAGAATTGTATGAACAATGTATCTAAGTTCCCTATTTCATGAGTTGCCTTTTTGTGGTTTGGTCCATGTTTCTCGACAACTCTAATGGGATAATGTTTCAAACTTTGCCAACTAATGTTTAACCAAATCCATTTGTGGCAAGTTTGGTCTCGATAAACTCCAATTTTCATTCCCCATTTGTTAATTGACATTACATTTTGCTAAACTTTGTGACACATTAGTATTATAAGAATTGTGAAGATTCTTCTCTTAAACACCCAATGAAACTAGAGATTTAAATGCCTGATTAGAACACAAAGGATCATAAAAATTCCCTCCAAAGGGACAGCTCCTGATTGGACCCTCTTCCTAAAGAAGGCGGAAACGTCAGGTCTTCAAAAGGACTGAATACCAGTTTATCTCTCTCTTACCCCTCTCGTCCTCGTGTCATAATGTAACGTCTCGCCCCGTGATTATCAAAGCGTCTGCACGCTCAAATTTGAATCACACATGGAAGCAGGCTGGTTGTTATTCCGCTGACAAACACTAGAGGGCAGCCCTTAGGCCTAAGTGCTTGACAGTTCTCGAATTACGCACCGCCCCCTGACTTCATCCTGCATGAACGAAATGCCGCCATCGTGTGGACACTAGTAAGAAGGTCATCCTTTCCTAAACAATTTCTCTCGTTACAATTTCAGATTTTTTCCAGTGAATTTCTGAAATTGTGTTCCTAACTTTCAATGCATGTGCAAGTTCCAGTTTTACTAACATGATTTCACTCCTGACTGTGTACACTTATTTTGAATTTGGTTCAAACCACATTTGAACTTAAAATTTGAAAGTAAGTATGAGCAGTTTTTGATGACCACTTAGGAGGAATGCGCCCCTTGTGGCCTCTTCCCCCCTCTACGTCAGCTCATCACTTAGTTCCTAACCTCATTCTTTTCTGAAGTGGTTTTCTCCCAGTTGGTTTTATTATGGTTATTATCATTGATACCTCACCGTAGTCGTGATCATCATCAAATATAATGCCAACCTTTAATTTCCTACACTTATTCAAATTTGGTTTGAAACAAACAAATTTCAAGATCAATTTGAATTAAGTCTCCTTTCCTGTTGGGAATGGTTTTATGGCTTTATTTCTATATTTCCTTTTTCAAATTGTTTTTAATAATTTTGATTTGATACGTTATGACAACGGTATCCTTACTATTCTAGAAGTTACTTAACATCTATGCATACGCTTGATTTGAATTGTATTTAAACCAGTTTGAATGCAATTTAAATCAAGTTCTCTGTCAGCCAGGTTGACCACTAAGAGGAAGTTGCCCAAACCCTTTGTGGCCCAAACGCGCCACTACAGCTTGCTTCCTCCTGTGCTCTTCCTGCTGCACTTAATCTCTTCTCTGAATGGAGGCTAGGTTGCTCTGATAATTAACATTGTCATAATTCCCTTTTTGTTTGTACCATAATTTTTGTAAAGCCCTTGCCTTTGATGATTTTTCTACAAAAAATAGAGACTCAATTTGATTTAGATAGAGAGAGCTTTAATTCACGTTGAGGTTCACTTGTCCTTCATCCTGTTTTGTGTTTGTAGGTAGAAATTTCTCTCGTGCTGTGGTGATTTGACAGTCATCTCTGCTTGGGGTCCAGCAAGCTGGTTCGTCTGACCTGCGTCACCAGCGCTGACTGAGCACGAGTCTCGGACTTTCCTGTATTTCTCCGTTGGTGCGGCCCGCAACACGACATCACCAATTTGGCACTGCCGGTTGTGTTCAAAGTCAAGTTGCGTAAGGGCACACATCGGTACAGATGTACGGAAGGGCCCGAGACACTGCTGTTAAGTGTTTGGGGACGACAAAGACCAACCACGATGCTGACTCCAACCTGAATGACCTCATTTCACCCCAGGGAAACTAGAAAAGGTATTAAATCCATCCACTTAGTATTGGCCACAGGATCTAGAGATTCCCCCGGTCATTGAAGTGTTTGGCTCCCTCCTCCTCTCCGAGCCACAAACCGCAGGCTTAGGCCTCCTCTTCCCCTGTAACACTTCCTGTGTACTATTAACGCCATTTCATTACAGACCTTTCCATCTTGGATGGTTGCATGTTACTTCAAACTTTGCTATCTTGCCATTGCTCTTTTCTGTTGTGCTCTGTTCCTTTCAGTTCACCTAGAGACAGAACCTTTCTGAGACAACAAGGAACGCTGAATAATAGTTTGACAACCAAGCCGTTAGCATCAACAGGTGACCCCTAAGCTACCGCCCCGTTAAAAATCTTTATTCAGGCCCATGCTGACCTACCCAAATTGTCCCACCGAATGATTTAACTGTCTGCATCAGTTAACCAAAATTTTCATACACGGCATAGCCCGTATTATAGCTTGTTAAACGTAGAACGAACTTGCATTGGTCTCTCTGCGTGTGTTGTGTTCCTCTCGCCCACAGTGAAGCCAGTATGTTCCGGTCCTACAGTCCCACAACCCGCTGGGACGATCTGGAGACATGGCTGAGATTCATGACACCTCCATTCCTGCCCAAGGTCGCCAGTGACTCAGAGCCCCGAGCCCAGAGCATCGCAGACGTGGACAAGCTGATGGCGCACAAACCAAGCCAAAGCTCCCACGACAAAGACCGGTCAGACACGTCAAAACCTCGCTTGCCAGCTCATCGCAGAAGCACGCCTTCACGAAAGGAGCCGCATCGCCCTGGAGCACGAAGTCGCAACGCTAAGGATGCAAGCCGAGGATGACAACGACCCAGAGCTACAGAAGGAAGTGGAAAGACTTCAAACTGCCCTGTCCGATCCTCATCTGCACATAGACCGAAGAGAGCAGTCAGAGAAAAGAACCAGAGAGGAACTCAATGACAAACTCCGACAAAGTGAAGCCCCTTGCAAAGAGCAGAGACTGAACTTAAAGAGACTCGAAAGCCACGGCATGCGAAAGAAACTCGCAAGAGGCCCGTGCTACCATCCACAAGCTCGTTCAGCAGAGACAAGATCTCGAACACGAACTTGACAACGTTCACACAGAGTTGCAACACTCTTATAAACTGCAGCATGACCGGAAAAGGGGAAACACACACCACAAGTTTCCCCTGACCGGTCCGCACCTTTCAGCCAAGAACCCAGAGCTGTACAGGGGGGTGAAAGCCCACTGTTCAAAACATCACCAGCCAGCCCACATAGCATGACTACTCAACAGCTAAGAGAAGCTTACACCAAGCAAAAGACTGTGTCCGAAAAGACTTTAAAAAACCCCACAATCTACTCTGTCTCTGAACCCTACGCAGAGCTGCCATTAGAGGGCGCCCCACAACACCATAGCCCTGTTTACAGAGAGTCAAGACCGTTCCAGGCCAACAGAGGGCAGCACTACTGCGATGGTGTTCGTCCAAGACACCAAAGCGAACGCTTTGACAGATTCTGGGACCTGCAACAACCACCCGACCACCCAGAAGGTGGAGCCACATGGGAAACCGACCAATGGCCCAGAAAGAGCCGAGCCCCATCGACCAGACCAGCAAGCCCAGACAGCCCAGAGCAGAACTACTCTCGACATGCCACTGGTAAGCACAAGTCTGAACCCCCATCAGAAAAAAACAGTGCCGCCACATCTGAGATAGCCGAGACCCTGAAGTCGCTGAAAGAGCTTCTTCACAAAAGACTTTCCGAAGGAGACAAGAGGGACGAGACAGACATCCTATGTCTAAGCGTAAGACCTGAACCAGGCCACCAGAACACTGCTCGTCAGCCTCAGAGCACAGAGCTAACTGTCACATCACAAAATGACAGCATCACCCAGCCACCACAGCTGACAGCTGCCCAGTCTGAGCCAGACGGCACAAGTTCCCATGTTTTGGCTACCTGCCTCCGCAGCAAACCACATGAGACCGGCCCTAACCGCCCATCGATCACCACACTAGCCCCTACGCTAAGACTCCTGGGGAACCTGATCGAAAAGGGGGTGGCCCGGAAACTCTACCTAGCCATCACTTTGGAAAATGAGGTGAGCCTGGAAGCCCAGGTAGACACCGGCTCAGACCTCACTTTAATGTCAGCTCAGCTCTTTGAAAGACTCAGCGCTAAAGCTAAGAGCAAAGACCGAACTCTTATACCCCAAACGTGTGAGCTGAACGTGCAGTCGTACAGCCAGAACAACATCCGGCTCGAACAGGTAGCTCCCAGTCACCTGACAGTCTGGGCCCAAGTTCAAGAACCCCTCCCCTTCCAGTCACACAGGTCACCAAAGCCAGACTCCAAGGTCACAGAGGTCACGAGAACTACAACAAAGCCAGACTCCAAGGTCACAGAGTTCCCTGGAACTCCAGCAGCCATCCATGGGTACACAGCCTCAACACCAAGTCAAGATTCAAGTTCGCTACCCTGCACCTTCGAGCTCGCCAAAGACCAAGAAATGCTGCTCAACGATGCGTGACCTGATACAGAAGGCCTCCTCAGAAAGGGTCCCTAAGACCCCATTAATTCCGAACTGCAAAACCAGAAGGCACACAGCATGAACACAATGCAAGACTCTGTAAAGGGGTCCCTGGTCAGCATAAAACATAGAACTTGTAAAAGTAGATGAAAAGGTGTGCTCAAAGAGTTGCAAGACTCTGCATGCGTAAAATTAGAATTTTACTGATTTAAAAGAATCTTACATGGACGTGTAAATCTCAACGGCCAACAGACTATGCACGACTCTTTTGAAACAAACAGTTTCTAGATGCTGGTTGAATTGGCACTGCTAAACATTAGGCTTCCTGACAATGAAGGGTTACAGCAAACACTAGCTCCAAATAGGACATACGTCACCCTGGGGTCAGAGTGTAGTAAAACCACCTGAGCCTTAAACTACTGTTAACCTACAGGCGTGCATTTGATCTTTGCGATCCAACTAGAACACAACGTGCAATACGCATTTTTGATCGCTGGCTTGTCTAAATGCAGATAAAACGATAGCTGGAATTGACATCTCTACTTTAAGTGAAAGAGTCTTAGATTTCCAACTAATATCAGTAGGTTCAGCCGTAAAGCGTAAGTCTGTGTGACAAAGGAATCTCATTTCAGCAGCCTCTAATCGGTACCGATATCTATTCTGCTTTGGTTAAAAAGAAATCCAAATTGCAGTATGACTAAACCTGTGTCTGACAAAGAAAGCTCAGGACAGAGTTATATATATGTAGACCTGGGTGATGCTCCCCTTTCTACAATGTAAAGGCCTTACAAATTATTGTTAGATTGATGTAATTCACCTAAATTTTTGCTGCATCTACAAGCAGAGAGCTACCTAGCGATCAAAACTGTTTACTCGCTGAAAAGTCAGCATTTGTGCATGAGAGGGACGTAACTATAGATGCTTAGACAACATTTGGCTTACAGCAAATCCAAATTTCCTTACTCGATAAACAAATAGAATAAGTTGTGTAAACTAAAAGAGAAGAGTTACATGAGTAAAATTAGCAAATGCCAAAACAGTCGCATTTTACTTAATGTAACATCAAGTTCTCGAAAAACTTAAAATATATGCGCCCCTTTTTAACCTGTTTAAACATGCATAACTCATTTAAAAGGTGCAGATATTCTTCAGGTACTGTCGAATTGTTCTGACATGCTCTGGTTCCCATGACAACGACTTGTCACAGGAAGCGCTAACTCGTGATGTCACTTTGTAAACAAACCAGCCTAGGTGGCTAAGCTATCCTAGCCTAGCATCCATCCAGCTTACGCTAAGCTAAGCTAACCTAGCATCCATCCAGCTTACGCTAAGCTAACCTAGCATCCATCCAGCTTAGGCTAAGCTAAATAATAGTAACTTCTACAGTTAGCAGTTAGCAGCTAGCGTCATTTACTTGAAGCCGTAATTACAGCTTTTGTTTATACAGTGCAAAGTATTCTAGAATACTTTCTTTAACCCAGTTAGGGTTTGTAATTCTTCACTTTCCGTACTTTCAATTCTTCTCAGCTAAAGTTCACCTTCACTAATTTAGGCATAGTCCTTGCTGAGCACTGTAGGCTAAATTTGCAGATGCCCCGCCATTTACACTTAAGTTTAATTACATGTAAAATGTGTAGCTAGAGAAGTATCCGTATAGTAATGAGAATCTTCATCAGCATGTTGACTAAACCTTTGAAGGGACACACACAGAGTGGTCTTGAACACGCAACTGCTGCAACCCACTATGGAGTGGTGGTCCAGGCAAATCCAAAGTTTATTCACTAATGCCACTGATTATTCTCACATTCAGATCATTCCCGTTGTTTTGATCACTTTATTCCTTTTTGCTTTTAATTTAATTTTTTTTTTGCTCTTCTTTAATTCTTTCATTTCTTTGATAATAATAGCAGTCAGATATTCCCTTGGCTATTCGGTCATCTATATGATTTAATTTCATTTCCTCTCCTGTTCAAATGTGGTTCCATTTCCCATAGGGCCCAGAAAGGAAACAGATGCACCTTTATTCGTGATTTTGTTTATTTTCAACAAGTGCACTCATTTTTGTGACCCTGCAACACAAGTAATTTCAACAATTACTAGGGCATAACTATAGGTCCTGAGGATTGATAATAAGCATAATTTGAATATGAAAGCTGTCCTTTTTCCCCCTATCATTCACTTCGTCAAGCCGTAGTGAACCACTAGTTCAGTCCAGAGAAATAATTTAGTCATAAGAACCGTCTTGAGTCATTTATTTCATCTCGGCTATGCCCTTTCCAGGAAATACTCTCGGAACCACATGAGTCTTAGCCTCCTAACATCCACAGCTAAGATGATAAGGATACAAGACACACATCACTAGCTAGATACACATGAAACACCTAGCTTTATGCTACATACCTAGCGAACCCGTTAAACCGTGATTCTGAACTTTTAGGGTCATGCATTAGTCTCTCACCACAAGTGTGACAAAATGTCACAGAGCCTCTGCTTAACCTGACCTTAACCTTCCAGCTTACCAATGGACATTATGAGAAACCACCTCTCAGACCCCTCCAACCACCCTAGCACGCCGTCTGAACCCACCGACGACCGGTGCCCCAGACACCTGCAATACACCTTGCACATGCTGCGTGCACAAGACAACATTCAGCGTTCTGCACCTGATGCCATCACTGCGCCACAGCTTGTAATGCCACAGTGCAAAAGGGGGGTCATGCCAATGTATGCACATGATGCACCATGTGCTGCACACCGCAGCACCAGAGACACTTGCAAGACACCGAAGCAAGTGGCATACCAGCGTGAAAAAGACTGTCCAAGCCAACCAAGGACAACACCTGCTGAAATTTTTCCCCTCTTTCTCTCTCTCTCTCTCCCTCTCACTTTACCAGGATGCTGCTGTGGTTCACCATCCTGAGGGAACAACCGGGACTCCTGACTACCAACTTCAGGACCCACACCCAGAAAGTTCATGTTCGTCTCGACCCCTGCAATGTTTACAGGGCACCCTACCCCAGCGCAGTAGCCCAATGCCGCTGGGCAGGTGCCCGATGGACAGACTCCCTCACTCACGCCGGGGCCGATGCACATGCTCAGCCAACTTGAGAAAATGACTATCACACAAGCGGAGTTAGGTGGACACAACCACCGCTCCAAACAGTTCCGGGGAGCTTTGCCCGGAGCCGCCGCCACTCTGTTTAACACTTGTATGTCCAGTGCGAATACAGTGAACCTAGCCACCGTGAGGCGGCATGCAGCCGAAATTCAGACTGAGATTCCACAGATAAAAGAGCAACTCACAACACAGAGTGCACCCCTGCAGACCATCGACAAGACACTAAAGGGAATTGTGGTAATTTTCAACACTCACAGCGTTCTGCTGACCCAGACAGTGAACTCCATGAAACAGCTGTTTACGGTCTTCCAGAATGACTTTGCTCAAACTCAGCTGGTAACAGCCCTGATGACAGAGACGCAGCCGGAGGTGAACTCCATTGACAGCCTTGTGCAAACCTTGCTGGCTTCCGCCATCACCACGCCAGCTGACTCTCTACAAATACACCTTGCCTACTCGCTGGGTAGTGCCAGCCCACTCTGCGTCGACCCCAAGCAGAGAGAAGTGGGTTTTGCTCCGGAACTTGCCCATCATAAAGCCAAGCTGAATCTACCGGCTCAAGGACATTGTTCATGTCAGATTTTGAAAAGTAACACTCACATCAAAGATCCGCACGCCGGACGTGGTTGACGTCAACGACAGCTGCACAAAGCTGTCCTTAGCTCCGAACCCGTACGTGTGCACATTGACCAAAGACACTCACTATCTCTGCCCTAACAATCCCTTCCTCAGAGACAACACTGACGGAATCTGCAGATCAGCGACACCCGCTGCCCTGCCGAAGCTAAGCCTCGCACTCAAGTCATCGAGACCCAAGCAGAGATTGTAGGTGACAGGGCTCGTTAACACTCCTGTGCGCACAGCTGCACTCAATTATGACCAGAATGACACTGACACCTGTGTCACCTTGCTCAACCAGAGCATGTCATCCAAGTACCAAAAGGCGCCATCCTTCACCTTGATGACCTGGCATGGTACCATCTTCCAAGCAAAGAGTACAAATTAGAACTGGAAATCCCATCCTTCTCCAGGAACCACACTTCCACCCTAACTCCAGAACGGGAGTTGTGGTTTGCGAAAGGGGGGTCCCAGCAAATTGACATTGCTTCTATCAACACAGCCCTCCGAGCTTTGTCTCAACTGCCCTACTTGACTACCCCTCCTGTTGTCCAGGCCTGGACCACAGTGGACACTTCGCTGTGTAGCTCTAAGGTACTCAGCCACACCCTGACACTGGGCTTGGCCTTCATCCTATACAGGAGACTCAACGAGATGCGAACATCCACAGCCAAGCTCACGGCACCCTCCGAAAGAGGGCACCATGCCAGAGGCCGCGCTGAACCTCATCAAGCTGAGCCCTCGGCCCTAACAGCACCTGCTACCCGATCATCATGATTCACCTTTCATCCGTCCATTGTGATGATTGTTGTCCGATTAAGTCCACACGGGGACTTCATCAGACAAAAAGGGGGACTGTAGGGACTGGGCTAAGAGGGTGAATCTGAATAACTAAATACATCCTGCTAAAGACCAAAAATCTTTGAATGTAAATTAACCCACACACAACCACACACGCATCCCCCACAAGTGAAGCCCGCTCAGGACAGAGCGTGGTGTCCAGTTACGAGACATTTTTATGACTGACTGGAATGTCCCAAAGAAGGATTCTAAAGAGAAAGAAAATTCTTTTTTTAAAAGACATTTAACCAGATATATTCGATGTGTTTTTATGTGTGTCCATTTGCCCATGTCACATTGGAATGACTATGATTTTATCGTAGCTTAAAGTGAATTACAAATACCTTCATTATGCATTTTAAATATAACTGTCTATTCCCATAACTTGTACACATAGTTCTGGACACCTCCAGAATGCTTTCGGTGTGATCAATCAGAATATGTACAGTAATATCCAGTAAAATATAGTTTACTATGTTTTCCATCTTTGGAGTGAAAAGAGACCAAAACTAACATCACTGGAGTTCTTAGATAACAGCGTTTACGACCCAAAGGAATGTTCACAGAACTGTGGCTCTCTCTGAATTCTAACCAAGGAGGAGAAATGAATCCTGTATTCATATATATATATATATGCTATTATATATCCATTTGAGAATTGTATGAACAATGTATCTAAGTTCCCTATTTCATGAGTTGCCTTTTTGTGGTTTGGTCCATGTTTCTCGACAACTCTAATGGGATAATGTTTCAAACTTTGCCAACTAATGTTTAACCAAATCCATTTGTGGCAAGTTTGGTCTCGATAAACTCCAATTTTCATTCCCCATTTGTTAATTGACATTACATTTTGCTAAACTTTGTGACACATTAGTATTATAAGAATTGTGAAGATTCTTCTCTTAAACACCCAATGAAACTAGAGATTTAAATGCCTGATTAGAACACAAAGGATCATAAAAATTCCCTCCAAAGGGACAGCTCCTGATTGGACCCTCTTCCAAAAGAAGGCGGAAACGTCAGGTCTTCAAAAGGACTGAATACCAGTTTATCTCTCTCTTACCCCTCTCGTCCTCGTGTCATAATGTAACGTCTCGCCTCCGGGCGAGCTCTTCGCCTTTCTTTTATTTGTTTCTAGTTTAGTTTGTGTTTTTCAGTCTTAGATAAGCCTCCGTGTTGAATTCCAATTGTCGAGTGAAAAGAACACCGCATAACATATCTCTTCAGCAAATCCATCTACAAGGGACCTTTAAACGAGCGCACGCTCGCTTTGAAGGAGAAACACGCGCACGTAACCACGTGACGCGCCGGACCGAGAGACGCACGCGCGCTTCTTCACCAGCCATGCAAAGATGTAACGCTAACTCCGCGTGATTTCACCGTAGAGATCTTTATTTCTTTTCTTTGTTAGTCAAAGTTTTGTTTTCCGTAGTCGACTCTGTTCACTTCCACGAAGTGAAACGAACTTAGCCGAACTATTTTCCTTTGGTAATGTTACCCCAAAAGACTTTGAACCTCCGTTCAACACGCGCGCCAAGCAGCACCACGTAACGCTTCCTAAAGGACTCCGCTCACGCACGCGGCCAGACAGGGCCGTGCAGGAATGCCGCTACACAGGGAGACCCAGAAACTTGTGGAAGTATATCTCTTTATAGAGCTTCTAAGAAGCATTAAGATGATGTTTTCGTGTTGTTACAGACAGGTGACTGTCAGGGTGAATGTTGCCAATGCTCTCTCTCTCTCACTCTCTCTCCCTCTCCCTCTCTCTCTCTCTCTCTCTCTCACACGTGTATCCATTGTCCAAATGCCCCGCGTTGTTGTCATTGTCTGTTAATGTTTGTAAATACATGTATTCCTGTAACGTAGTAAATACATAAGTAGTTCTGCCTTATTAAATTCATTATATTCATTTGATTGATGTACTGGGTTTTTGCTCACTTTCAGGTCCCTTAAGTGTCCAAAGGTCTTATAGCTACAAGCTTGCAAATTAAAGATACTTTAAAGAGTATGTGTTTATAGGGCAGGAAACCCAGTTCTTGTGGCCACAGAATTGCTTTTCCTGAAATCCTATAAAGTAGGATGATATTGTGGATCCCCAAAAATATTATTCTGACAATTGAGCTAATTAATTTTGCCTGTTTTGTAGGACGTGGTCCGTGTAATTAATTACAATCAACTTGTGGTGAATTGCAAGTATACACATGCATGCATGCAGGTAAAATGACATATCATCCCTTAGCAGGAGATTTATTAAAATGTAAGCCTGTTCTAATCCAAACATGTATGAATAATTATTAATTACCAATTATTAATTATGATATGCAAATCCCCACGGATTAGATCCGCCCCTGAGTCTTTACACCATCATCAGTCTGGAATGGCCTGAGGAACATCACCAACTACAAGTCACCATCCCCCCGATCTGTGGACAATCAACACCTGGCTAATGATTTAAACTCATTTTATTGCAGGTTTGAAAAGCACTCATTCAGACCACACACCGGCTCTGAACTGCACTTCACACTTTCACCATCACCTCCTGCACTCCCATTACTCCCCCCTCCTGCCATCCTACCTGAGCTTAAGGTCTGTGTGGAGGACGTGAGCCGAGTCTTCAAAAAAACAGAAGACTAGGAAAGCCTCAGGCCCAGACGGCATCTCATCTGCTTGTTTAAAAGCCTGCGCTGAACAACTGGCCCCGGTCTTCCCGCAGATCTTCAATAGATCATTGGAGCAGTGTGAAGTTCCCTGCTGCTTCAAACGCTCCACTATCATTCCTGTCCCCAAAAAAACCCAAATCACTGGACTTAATGACTACAGACCTATCGCTCTCACATCTGTGGTCATGAAGTCGTTTGAAAGACTGGTGTTGGCCCACCTGTAGGACATCACTGGACCCCTGCTGGATCCCTTTCAGTTTGTTTACAGAGCAAACAGGTCTGTGGATGATGCAGTCAACATGGGACTGCATTATATCCTGCAACATCTCGACGAACCAGGGACTTATGCAAGGATCCTCTTTGTGGACTTCAGTTCGGCCTTCAATACCATCATGCCTGGTCTTCTCACAGCCAAACTGACCCAGCTCTCCATACCATCCTCGATCTGTCAGTGGATCACCAGCTTCCTGACGGACCGGCAGCAGCGAGTGAGACTGGGGAAACTCACATCCAGGACTCTCACCACCAGCACTGGCGCCCCCCAAGGGTGCGTTCTCTCCCCACTGCTCTTCTCCCTGTACACTAATGACTGCACTTCTAAAGACCCCACTGTCAAGCTCCTGAAATTTGCCGACGACACCACTGTCATCGGTCTCATCCGATACGGTGACGAGTCTGCTTACAGACTGGAGGTTGAACAGCTGGCTGTCTGGTGCAGTTATAACAACCTTGAGCTGAACACGCTCAAAACAGTGGAGATGATCGTGGACTTCAGGAGGAACAGCCCAGCACTCCCCCCACTCACCATCATGAACAGCACTGTGGAAGCAGTGGAGTCATTCAGGTTCCTGGGCACTTCCATCTCTCAGGACCTGAAGTGGGACAATCACATTGACTCCATTGTGAAAAAAGCCCAGCAGAGACTGTACTTCCTTCGCCAGTTGAGGAAGTTCAACTTGCCACAGGAGCTGCTGATTCAGTTCTACTCAGCCGTCATTGAGTCTGTCTTATGCACTTCCATCACTGTCTGGTTTGGCTCAGCTACCAAATCAGACATCAGGAGACTACAACGGACAGTCCGGACTGCGGAGAGGATCATTGGTGCCCCGCTGCCAAACCTCCAGGACCTGTACTCTTCCAGAGTGAGGAAGAGAGCAGGTAAAATCATCACAGACTCCACTCACCCTGGACACCACCTGTTTGAACTGTTACCGTCAAGACGGCGACTCAGATCACTGGCCACAAGAACATCTCGGCACAGGAACAGTTTCTTCCCACAGGCCATTTCCCTCCTGAACAGTTAACACACCTCCCAAGGCATATGCCTTAAGTGCAATTCTCCCACTATTTAGTGCAATATCCAACAACTCAGGTGATACTTATATGTAGATTTATTTATTTATAATATTCAAAACACTGTAAATATGTTCATAATCTGTAAATCTGAAAATGTCTATTCTGACTAAACCCAACTGTGATACTTTTATTCTCATATATTTATATTTGTATTTTTTATTCTTATAATTTGTAGTATTCTGTTTCTTGTTGTATTTGTATATGTCCACTGGAAGCCTCAGTACCAAAACAAATTCCTTGTGTGTGCAAGCACACTTGGCAATAAAGCTCTTTCTGATTCTGATTCTTCTGATTCTGATTATATGGACTACCTGAAGACATTGTGTCAGACAGAGGTCCACAATTTACTTCCCGAGTATGGTCAGCTTTCTTTAGACAGCTCAACGTGAACATCAGTCTCACCTCTGGTTACCATCCGCAGTCCAACGGTCAAACGGAAAGATTAAATCAAGAACTCACACGTTTTCTCAGGTCCTACTGCCAACACAGCCAATCTGAATGGAGTAAATACTTAATGTGGGCAGAATACGCAAAAACTCGCTGCAGAAACCCTCCACTGGAATGACTCCCTTCAAGTGCGTTTTAGGCTACCAACCAGCCTTGCTTCCCTGGTCCGGTGAACCATCCGATCTACCATTTGTCAATGAATGGCTTCAGCACAGCGAGGAGATCTGGAACCGAGCACATACTCATTTACTACATGCAGTTCACAGACAAGAACAACAGGCCAATCGTCACCGCCGTCCAGGCCCGGAGTACACCCCAGGGCAGTGGGTTTGGCTATCCACACGGGACATTCGCCTTAGACGTCCATGCAGAAAACTCAGTCCTTGGTATGTGGGTCCTTTCAAAATTCTTAGACAAATTACTCCAGTTGCATTTCGTTTAGAGTTATCTGCTAACTATCGTATTTCTCCCACGTTTCATGTTTCGCTTTTTAAACCCGCTGCTGGTCCGAGAGGAGAGTCGGAGAGTGGAGCCGAAGGCCAGGCCAGTTCATCACACAGAGACTATTTCAACACTCCACACACACACCACCATTGCAAAGTCTTAATTTGCTGAGGTGATCATTTGTGAGCGTTTATATTGTGGACTGTTATTCTGTGTTTTGATCTTGGACTATTTCTCGTTGTTTGATTCCTTGCCGCCTGCCCCGACCTTTGCCTGTTTACTGGATTGTGATTATCAGCTACCTGCCTCGACTTTTGCCTGTTTATTGGACTGTGATTGTTTGCTGCCTGCCTCGACCTAGCCTGTTTCTGTTTTCGACTCTGGAAAATGTAATAAAGCTGCAGATGGATTCTCACTCCGATGACTCCTCATTACAATATCACTCTACAGCCATATTCTGTAAATGTTTTTGTTTTCTGAGTTCGGCTGTCTTTTCAAAATAAATTGGTCCTGTGGTCCACTACAGTGGACATGGTGTAAAATTAAAAATTAAAATAAAAAAAAACTAAATTATAGAATTATTTTTACCTCAAATAAGTAGGAAATCACACAAAACAAAAAAAATTGGTGACACTTTTTTTCCTTGGGTCTCAGGAGGATATACTTAAACAGGGTCATCGCATCTGCTGGAAGACTTGTTTCACACTTCAATCATAGTACTGTAGCTACCAAAGCACTTTGTGACAAACAGGCACAGATGAAAATTTCACCGCATCGCCTGATACAGTCCTGCAAGACACGGTGGAATTCGGTCAGTGACATGTTTGCCCGGCTCGTGGAACAAAGGTGGGCAGTGACGGCTGTACTGTCTGACCGCACTGTCACAAAGTTAGCGGACGCCAGAATTCTTAAGCTCAAAGATGAGTACTGGCAGCTGATGGAGGACATGGCACCTGTGCTGGCTGCATTAAAATCTGCCACGATTGTAATGTCTACCGAATTTGATGTCTCCGTCTCAAATATCTATCATATCACTTATGGCCTCTTACGGTCACAACGAAGAGAACGGCGCTCGGGTTTTGGAGTTCAAAGCAAAAGTGCATGACTTATTGGTGCAACGAATGCAGGTAAGAGACAGGATCAACGGGCTCTGGCGCAGGATCAACGGGCTCTGGCGCAGGATCAACGGGGTCTGGCGCAGGATCAACGGGCTCTGTCGCATCTGGTGCAGGATCAGTGGGCTCTGGCGCATCATGGGACTCGGAACTGGACGGAACCAGCACATCACGGGACTCGGAACTGGACGGAACCAGCACATCATGGGACTCGGAACTGGACGGAACCAGCACATCATGGGACTCGGAACTGGACGGGGCCAGCACATCATGGGACTCGGAACTGGACGGAACCAGCACATCATGGGATTCGGAACTGGACGGAACCAGTACATCATGGGACTCGGAACTGGACGGGACCAGCACATCATGGGACTCGGAACTGGACGGGACCAGCACATCATGGGACTCGGAACTGGACGGGGCCACCACATCATGGGACTCGGAACTGGACGGGGCCAGCACATCATGAGACTCGGAACTGGATTCATAGGCTGTAGCTGATGTGTGTGTTGCCCACACACACAAAACAGCCATGGACACCACAATGAGCGCTGTGTCTTCCAGAGCAGACTCAAGTGCGGCGTGTTCAGTCTCTGGCGGGCAGGCGATTGGCTCCGGTTCTGGCGAACAGGCGACGGGCTCAGGCTCTTGCTCGAAGACTGGCTCTGGCTCTTGCTCGAAGACTGGCTCTGGCTCTTGCTCGAAGACTGGCTCTGGCTCTTGCTCGAAGACTGGCTCTGGCTCGAAGACTGGCTCTGGCTCGAAGACTGGCTCTGGCTCTGTGGGCGCAACGTGAAGATCTGGGCTGGGTTGGACCAGCGGCGAAGGAAACTCAGGGCTGGTCTTCGGGCACTGTGTGGTGCATGAAGTCCCCTTCCTCTTCCTCCGTTTCCGAGAGCAAGAGGGCGCTGGACTGACCGGGATCAGTGGGGAAGGCTCTGCGGGACGAGACTTTGGCCGGATGGCCCATCTGGAACCACGCAGTGACATCAGCGGGAGATCGGCCAGGCTGGAAATCGATCCTGGAAGTCCATGAACTGATCTGATGGCTGGGTTGATGGTTGCTGTGACGTGACGTGCAGGCTTGGGATGACTAACGTGGAATGCAGGCTCGGCGGGGCTGACGTGGATTTTGGGCTGAATGTGGAGATCGTGCTGGATATCTCCCACGGTGAATGAGGACCCGCACACCCACAGCGTGCGGTCCATGAATTCGATGAGAGGTAGGTTGATATCATCACACAGCAGTATCTGGGCGAGTGGATCGTCTAACCCGCTCCAGAACTCCTGCTGAAGGAAGCCCTCCTCCCAGCTCCCATCCTGGTAAAGGTGAAGGTAAACTTTAACAAATTCCTCCAGAGTACTACCGTTCTGGCCGAACATAGTGGATTCCGTGGGGTGTGTGGAAGCGCTGTCTTTGGGCAGTGTAGGATCCATAGCGGTATGGGTGAAGCCTTCTGTCAGGATAAAGGCACGGAGACAGAGGTAAATGAATCACAACACTGCTTTATTCAAAGTGACACAAGTGCAAAGGTGAGTAGGCAAAGTTCAGGTGCAGATACGAGGCGGGTCACTACGTGCGGGGTAGATTACAGGTGAGCAGATCCTCTTCAGATTACTTTATGTCAAGCGGTCGCAGATCTTTCATACGTGTCCTTTCTCTCTCAGATGTCGTTGTGGGAGAGACAACTCGGCGTGAACACGGACTCAGGAAGATACAGGATTTAGGGGGACAGGGATCCAGACAGGATTTCAGGAAGCAAGGACTCGGACAGGATGTCTGGAGACAGTGGAACAGGAATGCAGAGGTTAGTAATTCTCAGGTGAGTATACTTTACTTGGCTGGAACTGGACTTCTCAGAGACTTTGGAGGACAACGGGAAATGGTCTGTTCCTGTTGGAGGCTTGACGGTGAGTGAGGCTGTGGTGAGTGTTTTTATGCAGGGGTTGATGAGGCTTACTGATTGTGAACAGGTGCAGGTGATTAATATTCTGGGGAGAGTGATTGCAGGTGAGGATTCCAATCCAAAGAGGATTCTGGGGACTGTAGTGCAAAATATAACTGGTGAACTGTGACAATAGTGGCCTATAAATACAGCTTTTAAGGAGTGAAGCATTTGTTGTGGGGTTATATAATATCTTTTACAGGTTAAATACTTAGCTAATACCTTTTCAAGAGCTGAATATTTTGTTTTTAATAAATGTTTGTTATTTATAACATTTAGTAGTTCCTTTCTTTTTTTACTGTCTGACTCTATAAGTGGGTTGTTGGGTATCTGTTCAATTATAGTGACTGTTTTTGCTTATAAATTACAATTCTTATTGATTCCCAGTTTTGATTTTAAAAAGGTATATATTAGATTTAGATATCAAACATTTATAATGTGTCTTTTTGCAAAACATTCTGTTGCAGCTTAATACAATTAACAAAAATTAACAGCCTACAGAGCACTTAAATGAGGAAGTTTTGCCTATGGTTTTACCAAAAATACCACAGCAAAAACAACTAGACTACTAAATGATATAAATTTGAACATTAGTAAAGACAAGTAAACGATACAAAAATTAAAAGTTAGTAATAACACAAATAAATGCTACTGAACAAAGTTCAGATACAAAAACTGGAATCAAACGTAATTTAAAATTATAATTTTTTTACATTTAAAATAACACTGCATTGTTTTCTTTTTATTAAATGGACTATAGACTGCTGTCACTTCAAGATCAAATACACGCATCCAATATACCGGCACGTGTGTGCTTTCTTTCCCAACTGTTCACATTTACTTTGAGTTTTTATTGAGTTAGTTATTATGTAGCAACTACATAAAACTTATAATTGGAACTGTTAATAGACAACACAACTACAAATAATAAGAAATACTTACAAATTGTGATCCATAAACAACAGATTGTCCCGACAAAATTGGAATGGTTCCATCTTTTAGGAGAAGTTTTTGTGCGTATAGCCTGCATTTTACTCTCTTCTAGAAGCTGTTCTCCGTAAAATGTGCAGCGCACAGACAAACGTTGAGGTTATAATGTTCAGGAACAGTGTTAAAATTAAATTTTAACCTCTCTAAGTTCGTCAGCCTTTGGAAAAAGGTTTTCCGGGGTGTAAAAAACAGCGACAACAACCCAACATGCCTCATCCCCTTTGTTGTGTGTTCCCGGGGGCGGGGTTTATGTTAATGTTAGGGTTTGTGATGTCACCAAACCAGGAATAAGCTCGTTGTAGTCCCTACCAGCGGTTTGATGTAGTTGTAAAAGAAAATATCTCCATTTGGATTGAACCAGTGGCGGCGTTTCACAAAAACCTAGAGTATTGCATTCCCCTCTCGGCATGTAGAACAACAACATTACCGAACGATATACCTCACATTTTACCAAACAAAATGCACGATGCACTATTAACTCTATTACAATATAAATTAAAACTCACAGTGAACAGCATTAAATATAAAATGCCTTTTTTCATGCCTTACCTTTTTGTTGCAGTGTAGTTTTTATTGCATAAGTGGTATAATGTTTTGCTGACAGCACTACAGTGCAAATTTTTTTTATAGCTTCTTCCATTCTCCTGATTGCTATTATTTAAAAAAAATCCAAGGAAGATTGAATTGGCCTGTTTCTTTTCATTTTTACTCAGTATCTGTTAGCTAGGCTAATCAAAAAGACAATTAAGTGATGAAATAAACTGCGGCTGCACACACTCACCACTTTTTTTTTTTTAATAATAATACTTTTGCAACAATGTATACATGTATACATTTATGTGTTCATTTAAAATATCCCATTGTGTTTTAGACATTGTTAAAATAATAATAACAATTAACTCTTAATAACAATAATAATTTCTGAACTGGGATCCAATCAGAGAAGTCGGCGTTAAGATCATAAGAGCAGCACTCAATGTGAATAGTCATTATTGTGTGTTTTGCCTTTGGATTTATTATCAAATTAATGTTATATCAATTTTTTTTTTTTAGCAATTTTATTGCACTGAAGTATGAAATATAGCAAGAGTAGGAAAAGTCACAAAATATCATGCCATTTAGATGAAAGGGATTTCATAAATAAATAAACCCAGATTTTACAGTGGAAACCGTGTTGAAGCATCATATTATATAAATTGCATTTATGACAAACAAAGAAATACACAGATGCATATATATCATAATGATCTATCAATAAATGTACACACGTTGTCCTCTGCTTTTGTTCTGACGCTGACACTGCGGAGATAATACTGGGAAGAGCCAGTTTCATATATAAATGTGACTGAGGCGATCACGAATTAGTGTACAGTTAAAAGCTAATTTTAAGGGGGGCTGGGTGGAAATTTAGGGGGGTTAAAGCCCTTCTAAAATCTTTAACGAACATCATCATTAGCTGATGTCTTATCTGAACTCTGACTGCTAGGGTATGGCAACTGCCATACTCTGCCATACGCAAACGCCGCCCCTGGATTGAACTTTGAGCGTCATAACTTTGCAGATGTTGTTTATGTTCAAACAGCAACATTACACACTAACTAAAGTTAAAAAAAGGGAAATCATAATCAAGGACCCCTTTAACAAATATGACATTACTTACATTGTTAACGTAAAATACATCATTTTTTTTGTATGTCATGTAAAGTAATGTTTATTTAACCAGGAAAATGTGACAAAATTAAGTGTAATTGGGACATAAATTTACATTTGATGTATATATAAAAAAAAACATTAATAAAACTATGAGGACTTTGCCTCCTCATTTCAGAACTCCACTGTAATCAATGAACAATAAACTGGGTTAAGAGAATGAATTATAACATAAATCTTACGTAGTTCTCCTTTGAAGATGCTGATCCATTTGAAAATCTTTGCACACATTTAAAACTCTTCTCACATCAGCATGACTTTTCAGGTGTATCTGTGTGATGGCAAAGGTTTTTCTAATGCTGATCAAAATTAAATCACTGTCCCTCAGAGTGAATAAGCAGGTGGTTTTCAAAATTCATCCTTTTCTTAAACCTCTTGCCACACTCAGAACACTGAAGTTTCTTTCCAGAATGAATTTGCAAATGATGTTTCAAGTCTCTAAGATATGTGAAACTCATGTCACACTGAGGACACTTGTAAGGCTTCTCTCCAGTGTGACTTCTTATGTGAGTCTTGAGGTTTCCTTTAATTGCGAAACTCTTTCCACACTGATCACATGTGAAAGGCTTCTCTCCAATGTGAATTCCCATGTGAGTCTTAAGATTTTCTTTTCGTGAGAAGCTTTTCCCACACAGATTGCAGGTGAAAGATTTCTCTCCAGTATGAATTCTCATGTGGACATTAAAGTTTCCTCTTTGATTAAAACTCTTCCCACACTGTTGGCAGGTTAATGGACTCTCTCCAGTGTTAACTCTCATGTGGAGATTAAGCCTTGCTTCTTGAGTGAAACTTTTCCCACACTGTTGGCAGGTGAAATGGCTCTTTCCAGTGTGAATTCTCATGTGGGCATTCGCATGTCCTTTATGTGAAAAACTCTTTCCACACTGATCACATGTAAAAGGCTTCTCTCCGGTGTGAATTCTCATGTGAGTCTTAAGATTTTCTTTCCGTGAGAAGCTTTTCCCACACATATTGCAGGTGAAAGATTTCTCTCCAGTATGAATTCTCATGTGGACATTAAAGTGTCCTCTTTGATTAAAACTCTTTCCACACTGTTGGCAGGTGAAATGGCTCTTTCCAGTGTGAGTTCTCATGTGGAAATTGAGGCTTGTTTTATGAGTGTAACTTTTTCCACTGTTGAAATCACTTCTAGTTTCTGTCTTCAGAGCTCCTTTTCGTGAGGAAACCTTGTTTGTCACTGAGCAACTGAAAGATTTTTCTCCAGTGATGTTATCATAATCTTTCATATGCTGATTTTTCTCTTCCATTACCATCAGTTCTTCACTCTCCATCAGATCTAAAGCAAAACAAAAGCAAATATAAATTAACCCTAATTTAATAGTACAGAGCAACACACACCAAACTGAAAGTCTTCCCTCAGTATACTGCCTACTAAAAGCGCATAAGCGCTTTATAAGCGCAGCTTAAAGATGTTAAAACAGCTATTTTTCTGCTGTTCCATAAGCACCACCTACCGTTAGAGAGTGGGTTTACTTTTTCATTCAGCCTGTCCACCATTTTTGCTCGGACCAATGCTAAAATCGGACCAAATTTTTGTTGTAAATTGTAACTGATAGATCTCAACAACTTATCAAAATCTCATGCTTAGGATAATAAGGCACCTATGGACATATGTTGTCTATGGAGCAGTGAAAATACATATGATTATTTTTATTGTCAAAACTTTATGTGAAAAAGTAAGATCTGTGCACACATAGTTCTTCCTTTAATTGGGCTAAGAGTAGCCAATTGTCGAGTTAATTCAGGATGTATACTCCCGTCTGTCTAAGGGAGAGGGTCGCATTCACGCATTTCATAAAAGTGGGCTAAGCTAGGGACAGTCCGAATGGTAGGACTGTATATTAAAGGACAACTCCGGCACAAAATGAACCTTTGGTCTAATTACACATTGGTACATAGTCAACCGTTCTCTGAGATTTGTTTTCATGATTATCGAATGTAAATAGTTTTATCTCTAAAAACTGTTTAGCTTATAACGCTAGTATATAGGGCATAAAAATCGCTAGTTAATACCACTAACAAGGCTCAAAATAGCCCAACACTAACACAGTAGCATAATGAGGGTCCCTACCTGCAAACTGAAGCATTGAGCACGTTGTAAGTGTACAGACAGTTTAATAAGAAGATATTTTATAAAGCCAGTCCACTTCGCGTATACAGGCAGGAGCCATCTTGACCAGTCGAATCATGAACGCTGAGACAAGTGCGCTGAACTGTCTTGGAATCTCATATGGTCCGTTGTTTCCGGGAAAAGCACAAACCATTTTCTTCTCGTCAATATGTACACGTAGCCTACTGTTCGCTCACCTTATCACAACTTCTGGCTCGTTCACATCTCACCAGCGCACTTGGGTCAGCGTTCATGATTCGACAGGTCGAGACTGTTTTCCAAAGATGGCTCCTCCCTGTATACGCGAAGTGGACTTTATAAAATATCTTCTTATTAACCCTTTAACCGTTGCCAGAGTGCCGGCGCACTATCAAAGTTACTATCTGATTTAAAGTTATTACCTTGACAAACTATACATCATTAAAAAGATAAAAGACTCAAGTGTCAGTATTTGACCACTATTGTATTCTAAGAAACTTATATTGACAGTTATGTCTTAATTTGTGTCAGGAGTTATGCAATCAAAAAATGAGTCGATACCTTTAATATGAATTATGCGCGTCAGCCGCTCTCATTCAGAAAAAAAACTCCTGTGAGGTCGTCATGACAGCGCTTCACAAAACAACGTCTCTCGGGGCTTTTAGCTCAAAAATGTGCAGATTTGGAGAAATATTGATAGATTCTCATAGGTTTACTTCAGATTTATATAGACAGGAATAATATTTATTAAGTTTATACCCAAATGGGCCGTTGTAATCATTATGAGCGCTGGATACTCTGATATACTGTGTTTTCAATCCATACTGGCAGCCTGAGGGCGCCGTGTGCACGTGCGGTCCATATATGGAACACACGAAGAAGTGCCATAATCATGTGACATCCCAGGAACTCCGACACATACAAAGCTTCCAGAGATCGCTGTAACATGCAGATAAAGACGTTCTGAAGACAATAAACATGATTGCAATGATATTTGAGTTACCTGTGTTCTTCGAGCCATGTCAGGTATTTTCATAATAATAGATTATATTTATAATGTAATGCTAATCGATATAGACTTTATCATTGTGCAGAATACTATAAAATAATATATTTTCTGTTCGATTTTTTTTATCTGAAGCCAAATGAGATCACAGAATGTTATTTAAAACACTCGACTTGCGTTATAAAGTAAATTTGGAGAACAAACATGGTTTTAATCTCATAAATTGTCGTGTATTGATGGTGTGCTAAGCTAACATGCTACATAGCCCTAGGTGCACCTGCCACCTAGCTGTTATTTTTATGATTTTTTCTAAATAAGAATGCTTACTGAAATGTTTCTTTTTTTCAAGAAGGACATTTGTTACAGTTTCAAATGTGAAGTGAGAACTTTGAAAAAAGAAATTAGGGATTGAAACAGTGTGAATAGCCAGTCGTTAGTAATTATAATGGAGACAAAAGAAAAACATATTTAGAGCCATAACCAGGGCGGAGAGGTGTGAATGTGTGCAGGGGAGACTGAGACTGAATGGGTCTTGTTTGCACCACAAAACAATAGAGACAATAGACTGAATAGATGCTTAGAACATGACAATAAACATCAGTTTGCATTTTAGAGTCTAATCAAAATAAAGTCATATGACATGATCTTGAAAAACATTTAACTAAATACAGAGTTTGAGACTTGTCATCTTCAGATTTTAAATATAACATGGTCAGACATGTGGCTTTAGCTGCAGTGCATTCATAGATTGATACAATGCCAACTTCAACATTATTATTATGAAGATATTTCATAAAAATAAATTTCTAATAACTTTACAAAACTTTGGAGCTATTTATAACTATTTTTTCATTATGACAATAATTAATTCTACATTTACAATAAACTGCCAGGTGTCAGCTTGCAAATGAGATCATACTTGTGTTTTTAGTACAAAGTGTTCATGAACTGTATGTGTTTTAGTTTGGGTATGTCATTTCTGGGGATTTTTCAAAAGTGGGGTTGAAGCTTAACAGGTTAAAGCGTTTAACAGCGTCAATAATGCTAATGAACTGCTCTATTTCCGGTTTAATTGTGTCGATTTCAAGTGACGTCGCAGGCAGAGGAAGCTCAGATGACTGAGCGTGCAAGTCTGAGCGTGCAAGTCCAAGTCTGCAGCCAGACGCTATTGACCAAACTGGCCATGGCACGACCAAAATCTTGGGCCATAGACTTAGTGGCATACAGGGCGAGGTCGGTCATGCTGCGCAGCTCGTTGAAAGGCCACAGAGTCAGGACCAGTTTTAACCATGGTGTGGGATCTTGGCTTGGTAGACTTAAAGTACCACAATTGTATGAAGGGCCGAACCAGCTTGACCATTCGCGACATACGCTCTGACCGTGAGGGCAAATGTAGTCCTGCACGGCTTACCCATTATTTATACTGCACACGTCTGTGGTGCATTACGGTTCCAACGCGGCTACCGGAGCTGATTGTGGCCATTTTAGTCAATGCTTGTGTTTATACCAGCCATACTGTGGCATGTTTCAGAAGCCGCTCTACGCTGCTTCGCTAAAGATAGGTGCCTGGTCTACACCGCACAGTTCAAATACAAAATCCTCCTGCTCACAGGCACTGTACGTGAAATACAAATACAAAATAATTGACGATGTATTTTAAATTACTAAAACACAGCTACAAATCTTTTATCCTTGTCGTTCATAACTGGACTTTTAAGTGTATTAACTGTGTCTGTAGGCTACAGCACAACAAAGTAGACGCAAAACCAAACATTGATCAATATCAGAGCTCTTTTCCTCCTCTATCGCTCTCGCATTACAAAAGGAAAACCCCTCCTATGGACAGTATTTTGCAGAGCGCAAGCTCCGTGCAGTTCAATATGATGGGCGCGAACGTTCCCATGCTACGAGCCACGAACCGGTCACCCGCCCAAACCCATGTTGAGCGGTGCGTTGCTGGCAGCTGGTATACAGCCCATGCCGTAGCAGTCTCTGCTTCAGCCCCTGTTAGACCACCTGAGCGCATGGGCGGCGCTACCGGCAGGGTCGGACTGGGTTCTTAGTACCATAAAGAATGGCTACACGCTTCAGTGGTTTCAGCGGCGTGGTCACGTCAGAAGTGTCAGAGCAAAACGTTCCTTCTGCTTCGGGCAGAAAACCAGACTCTCCTGACCAAATAGGCAGTAGTAGTGATATCGCCAGACCAACGAGACTGTGGTCTATACAGTCACTATTTCCTTGTTCCCAAAAACAATGGCGGCTTGCATCCCATTCTGGATCTGAGACCGTTAATCCAAGCTTTGGCGAAACGCTTTACTTTTTCAAACGCTTCATTTTTCAAAATGATCACTGTAAAACAGATCCTTGCGCATATTCAAAATGGGGACTAGTTTAGAAATGGATTTGAAAGACGCATACTTCTACATTCACATAGCTCCTCATCACAGGGGTTTTCTGATATTCGCTTTCAAGGGGGTTGTTAATCAGCTCAAAGCTCTGCTATTTGGGCTGGCTCTGGCATCCCACACATTCACAAAATGCATACATGCAGCGCTTTACCCCTTGAGACTAGTGGGATTCGCATTTTGAACTACCTGGACGATTGGGTCATTGTCACCTCATTGGAACACAAGCGCATAATTCTCGCGCACCTAGCTCATCTTGGTCTGTCAGTAAACATGCAAAAGAGCTGCGCGCTTATGTGGACAGAACTAGCTAATTTCATGTGGCTGGGGTGTTAACCGTGCGTTCATACCGCCGCGAATTTTGCCGCTCTCGCCGCCCTGCTAGCGATGCCGTGGAAAGTTTCGTGGACGCTCTGATGCTCTGACGTAGATCGAATGCTTGGTCTTTTTTAAAACTATTTAAAGGGGCCACAAAGCAAACAAGCATGTCGGTCATTATTTTTGCAGAAAATTGATCGATGGAAAGAACTTAACAATTATAGTGATATGTTTGCTAACGAAATAAACCAATTAAAAGCCATTTGTGTGGTGTGGCTTTTGTGTTCATGGTTAAGTGCTATTCTAATTTGCATTCCCGCTGAAAAACAAGTGTTCTAGCGCGAAAATCTTGCCTATAGTGTTGTGCGCCTTCTTATCAAATTAAAATGATCAACCTCTCCTCTATTTTGCTTGGAAACTAATGTGGTCGGAACCAAAGTTTACAGGACTGCGTTCTCTGGAATCCTCTCAAACGGAGCACTTCTACATTCCGATTGGTTGCCGCCGAACCACGTCATAGCTCATTACCATAAAGTTGACCTGATTTCAACTCTCCTCGCCGCTCTCACCGTCCAAGACATTATTGTTGCTTCAATCACCTCCCCACATTATACTATTTTCAGCATTGCTAAAGGCGCCGGCGCCATCTTGGCTGGCTACCAACTGACTGGTTGAGTGCTTCAACCAGGTCCGGTGACCAGTATGGGGCGGTGTGGCCGTGGCTTACTGCCCACCCTCTCTTGAGTCTTGGGCTGTGTATTCACTCCCATTCTACTCTTCTGTTAGATTCGGGCTAATTTTATTGCTGTTGTTTTTTACACAGCAGGGATTTTATATGTTCCCCATTGCTTCAGCTTTGATGCAATGTCAAGCTTTGACCTATCTCGAAAGGGAACGTCTCGGGTTACTCACGTAACTGTGCTTCCCTGAGAGTAGGGAACGAGAGATTGTGTAAAAAAACCTTTTGAACCTTGCTTTTGTGGTCGTTCAGTCGAAAGATCCGAAGCAATGGCGCTCAGCGCGGTCTTATATAGCAGCCAGTCTTCTCGCACTTGAACGCCATTGGCTATTGCAGGTGCAAAAGCGTGATTCAATCAGGCTTTAGTATTTCGGAGAAAGGGAGTTTCCCCATCGCGTCAGTCACGATTAGCCACGCACTCCCTGGGTGATCACGGACTACATTTCCCATCATGCATCTCCCAAGTTTCAATCCCTGAAGAAGCCTATGGAGGAATGATCCAGCTCTCAGATTTAATCAAAAGTATCTTAATTCATGTTCCGAAGATGAACGAAGGTCTTACGGGGTTGAACAACATGAGGGTGAGTAAATACTGACAGAATTTTCATTTTTGGGTGAACTAACCCTTTAAAGGGACTATGTGTATTTTTTTAGGTATTTTATTATCTAAAATCAATATTTTTATTCATAAATATGTCCTCAATGGTGTAATAATACCTCTGCCAATTATCTGACTTATACTCATAAATGAAGAATTTATTATCTTTATATACATGTGACGGGTAGGTCCACGGAGGATTCCATGTCGTTCCTCCATCTTGAAAAACTATAATAGCAGAGAGGGTCAAAAAGTACTAGGCCAACGCGTTTCCACAGCGCGTTTTCGTTCAGAGCCAGCATCACGTGACTGAAAGCAGCAGAAACGGAGGAGCAGAGCAGTGAGAGGCGCTTCACGGCCCCGGCAAGTTTAAAAGGCTGCATTGCACTGTTATTATTCATACTGTAACATTCGTTTGTTCGTTGTGTCAAGTTGCAGCTTGTTTGAAATAACAAACCTGTTCACCCGAAGGAAAACTCGACGAAGTGCTATTAGAAGACATCCTGTCATGGCTTTTTGGTACATAACAGCTACCGTAGATGCAACAAGCATTTGAAGAAGCGAGGCGCTGGAGAGCCCAATTCGTTTGAATGAAAAATACAATTTCACCGCTAGATGGGAGAAATTCCTACACAATGTCCCTTTAATGCTCACTGTTTGTCCTGATTAGCCAGAAAACTACAAATTGACAAAATAATACAACTAAATATTGACACTTTGTGATTTAAATTTGGTGTTTAATTATTTATAAACTACATTAAAAAGTAAGCCACTTCCAGTTATGCTAGCTGTGCATAAAGAGTTCATTATGTTCCTTGATGTTGTAAACTGTTACGTGTTTTTTCATATTATTATTAAAATTATTAACATAACTGTAAATACTTTTTAGCGCAAACCATTTTCTCGCACATACAATTTCCTTACTTCTGGGTTCAAGAAAATATATTTTTTCCCAAGAAAAACGGAATTTAAAATCACAATTATGCGCTCATATATTGATTTTTTTTTTTTATATATAGATTAAATATTTCAAAATCGTATTACAAAAATAACAGTTGTTTATGGTTGGGAGAATATATTATTTAAAATAAAAAAGTAAATAACTATTGAAAATGAATAACACTTTTACTCATTTGGTAAAACTGACTCGTTTTTTTTTTATCTCCGTTTCTCCATCCCTACATGTTTATGATAAACTTTACGATTTAGGGAGAGAAATAAGACGTACTTTTTCCATTGTGTGCTGAAACTAACATGAATTAGTGTTAGATAAAGCCTCACTATGTTACATTAAATAATTAAATAATTTTAATAGACTGTAAAAACTATAAAATTTAACAGTTTGTATCGATTTAAACACTTTAAAAAGCACAAACCTTCCTTCAGACGAATCACAGCTGCAGAAGTGCGACGCAAACCTATGACGTCATATCACCTCGCCAAAATAAAAGTCCTTTTCTGCTAGGAAATTTAGGCTACATACAAAAACACATACAACTAATTAGATATATTTAAATAACGACTTGAATTATAGGTGAAATACATAAATACACGTTTAAACATTTCCTGTCCATGATGTGCTGAAAATAACTAATTGAAAGAGTATGTAGCACTAATATGTTAGATTCTGTCTAAAAGACATAACAGTCATGTTTAAATGCAGAAACATTTATACCAGGGTTCTTTTTTTTATTTTTGTTTGATGAAGCTGTATCATAAACTGATATTTTATTATTATTCAATGATCAAGGCTTGTCAATCAAATTAAACCTTTATTAAGGCAACAGATACCTCCAATATTTATGAATTGTACTTTTTTTTTTAAAGAAAAACTTTATTTTAAAGTGCTACGTTACTGATACTTCAATACATTTTCTTTGACACTGGATTATTATTAATTATTTATTTATTTTATTGCTGACTTTATGAAACACAAGGTTGAATTGTTCAGTTGCCCTGAGAGAAAAATAACATGCGGTCGGAGGAAAAGATGCACAAGAGGGGTGGCAAACAATATAACATGGGGGTATTTTGTTTTAGGTATAGATTCACATATAGTCATTGATTGTTTACATTACGGAATTCTTCCATATTATATATTTCTTTAACAATTTCTATCCATTCTCCAAGTAAGGGGATGTCCGGCTTATACCAATACCGTGTAAAAAGTTCTTAAACTTTTCATCACATAATTGGACAACATGTATTTAAATATTCTATATTCTATAGACTTTTGTGATATTAGACACAGCAGAATGAAGAGGACTTTTATTTTGGTCTAGTGATACGACATCATAAATCTGCGCCGCGCTCCTGCAACTGTTATGATTAGACTGAAAAAAGGTTTGTGGTTTTACACTTTTAACGTGTTTAAATCTAACATATTTTTGTATACTTATTGTAACATTAGCGTAGTATTTTTGTGAGTAAAGCGTACACATGTGTAACAAAACTGCTTCTCATCAGTTTATCGTAAACAGACTAAACACAGGCGCTAGTGGTGATGGAGAAACGAAACTTTTCGAAACTCCGATTCAATTGAATCAAATGCTTTGCGAAATGACTCACTGATTCGAAGCGCTTGAATCACCGCGTGCTGCTGCTGACGAATCCAACCGCTCAAAACAGTGTAAAAATACAACGAAAAGAAAAAAAAAACTTTTATAAACAAATCGCAAATGTTGTCATGACAGTAACTGTACAAATCACTAAATACCAATTGTAAATCATAAATTAATATGAAGTGTCTGTCTACTTTGTTATCTTATTAACTTGGTGCTAGTTTTGAGTGTGTGTGTTTTTTTTTTTTGTTTTTTTTGGTGCTAATGCCATGGCCATTAACTATTGACTTCTGAACTGGGGATATTATTGAGATGCACACAGATATTTACTGTGGATTTATTTTTGTTTATGTTAATTGTTCTCATCTTAATCATGACAAATTGTTCAAGGAAAACTCCTGGAGAAGCATCTGAGATCCACGTGACATTATTATAAAGATGGCGTTGATTAAACAGGAGAGTGAAGACATAAAGATTGAAGAAGTGTTCAGCGTAAAACATGAAGATACTGAGGAACAAACAGGTTAGTTTCATTCGATCCTTATTAAAATGATCTAAAGAAATGAATGATATTATGAAGAATGTCATATGAGTATCCTAATTAAAGCGGTTTTATTTGACATGGAGCGGCGGGTCTTCTTATGTGGACAGACATGTTTGTTGAGATCACATGACCAGACAAATGGAAATAAAGGGCCCTATTTTAACGATCTAAGTGCATGGTATAAAGTGCACAGTGCAAGTGCACTCAGGGCGTGTCCGAATCCACTTTTGCTAGTTTAACAATCAGCGTAACAACGCATGGTCTAAAAGTGTTGTCCCTATTCTCTTAATGAGTAATAAGTGTGTTTTGGGCATAACGTGCAAAAGAGTGTAATTTCCCATTCACTTTAAAAGCCAGTTGCGCTCACGCCATGCCGAATTTGCTATTATTATTATATTTACATGGTGTAATTTGCAAACGGAAAAACTGAACACGCCTCTAGAGAGGAAACGGATCTGCTCGTGTGCGAGGTTAAAGCTGTGTGTGTGTGTGTGTGTGTGTGTGTGTGTGTGTGTGTGTGTGTGTGTGTGTGTGTGTGTGTGAGGTTAAAGCGCAGACCATTTACGGGACAAGCTGGATTCCACCATATCTTTATGTACATAATATTAATCTTTTACATTGTTGTAATAGCAGGTAGTGACCGAGAGATGTCATTGTTCTAGCGGAGGTGAGAAAGGGCCGAAGAAGAGATAGGGGGGTTGTTGTTGTCGTTGTTCAAGCTAACATGTGAATAAACCGGACACAGAAAGAACTCACGTGTTGTTGTCTTCACGTGAGTAAGTATTATTAAATGCCTGTAAAGGATATCAACAGACATTACATGGTGTCAGAATAGCCTGTGGGTCGGTAAAGAAGACATGGCAAAGTTTAGCCCGCCGAGCGAGTTTAAGTTTGAGAGCCCAACCGAATGGCCTGAGTGGAAACAGCGATTTCGCCGCTATCGGTTGGCCACGAAGCTAAGCAAAGATGACGGCGAGATTCAAGTGAGTTCGCTGATCTATGCAATGGGCAGTGAAGCTGAAAAGATATTCAGTTCATTCGAGTTTGAAGAGGAAGATGATAAGAAGGACTTTGAAGTGGTCATGAAAAAGTTTGACGATTACTTTATTCCACGACGCAACATCATACACGAGCGTGCATGTTTCTATCAACGGAGCCAGCAATCCGGGGAAACGGCGGAGATGTACATCAGGACATTATATGAGTTAGCAGAGCACTGTCAATTCGGGACTATGAGGGATGAACATATAAGGGATCGTCTTGTGGTAGGAATAGCAGACAAAGAACTTTCCCGCCAGTTCCAGCTCAAAGCAGACCTAACGTTGACGCAAGTGATTGAACGGGTGCGCCAGACAGAGGCGATAACGCGGCAGGTCAATCTTCAGACCAATCGACCGGACGCTCAGCTGGCCAACGTTAATGCGGTCAAAGGGGAGGATTGGCAGTATAAGAAAAAGAGTCAGAGTCAGCGACGTGGGAACAGCAGCCAGGGAGCCAACACAAAGGAGGAGTGTGGGAGGTGCGGTAAGCCACAACACTCTAATGAAAGAAATTGTCCTGCATTAAAAAGCAAGTGTAATAAGTGTCACAAGGAAGGACATTGGGAACGTAAATGTCGTTCTAAAGCAGTGAGAGAAGTCACAAGCGAACAGCCTGGACTAACATACTTCCTAGGAGCAGTTGACAGGGAGGATAATGAGGATACCTGGACTGTAGGCTTACCTGTAAACAACGTGGTAGTAACCTTTAAAATTGACACAGGAGCCGACGCTACCATTATGGATAAGGGGACATTAAAAAAAATGAGTCCTAAAATAAAGTTTGAGCCTCCGGTCACACGTTTGGTTAGCCCAGGGGGCGATCTAAATTGTATAGGCATGTTCCAGAGTATCACCAGCTATAAGGGGAGAAAGTACTCTCTTAAGGTGTATGTGACTGAAGGAAAAAGCTGCTTACTGGGCCGTGAGGAAGCAGTGGAAATGGGTCTAGTGAAGAGGATGGATGAGGTCAGTGGCGTGTTTGGATCAAGTGGGTTATTGAAAACTGAGCCAGTCAGAATAGCCCTGCTTGAGCAAGTATGTCCTGCAGACGGTGGAGGAAATAATGCCAAAGCTCGCCGGGTCAAAAGTGTTCACATCGCTGGACGCAGCAAGTGGATTTTATCAGATTCCCCTGCATGATGAGAGCAGGATGCTCACCACTTTCATCACTCCGTTTGGGAGATATGCCTTCCGCCGTCTTCCTTTCGGAATAACAAGCGCTCCTGAAATTTTCCAGAGGAAAATGGCGGAGACTCTGGCCGGCTTAGAAGGGACGGAGATCTTTATGGACGACATTTTAATTCACGCAGAGACAGAGGAGCAACATGACCGACGCCTGGCTGAGGTGTTGAGGGTCATCGAAGCAGCAGGGCTCAAGTTGAACCAGGCAAAGTGCAAGTTCAAACAGAGACAGGTTCGCTTCCTGGGTCACCTAATCGATGAGGCAGGCGTCAGGGCCGACCCAAACAAAGTCACAGGAATAGGGAACTTTCCACAGCCACAAAACGCAAGAGAGCTAAAAAGGTTCTTAGGGATGGTTAATTATTTAGCCAAGTTCGTTCCAGAGTTATCAACAGTGGCTCACCCACTATACGAGTTGCTGAAAGGGGACAAAGAGTGGATGTGGGGACCTGCACAGTGCGAGGCGTTCAGGAACTTAAAGACTGCACTAGCCACAGCTCCAGTACTTACCTTCTATGATGCCAACAAGCCTAGCATAGTGTCAGCAGATGCCAGCAGCTACGGGCTGGGCGGCGTTCTACTCCAGCAGCACGGGGATCACTGGAAGCCCGTGGCTTACTGCTCCAGACGATTAAGTGACGCGGAGAAAAGATACGCGCAGATTGAGAAGGAGTGCCTGGCAAGTGTGTGGTCCTGTGAAAGGTTTGACAAATACCTATATGGACTGGGCAGCTTTAGATTGGTTACTGATCATAAACCACTGGTGCCTCTCATGAACAGTAAAGACTTAGACTGTGTCCCAATTAGGTGCCAGAGGCTATTAATGAGACTAATGCGTTTCAATGCCACGGCTGAGCATGCACCTGGCAAAACATTAGCTGTAGCGGATGCGCCCTCTAGGAGCCCAGAGCAATGTTTTGGGGATGGGGTCTGTCATGAGGAGGTGGCAGCACACATCGAGGCTGTCATGAGTCAGGTCCCGACCACACCACACCGGATGGCGGAGCTTAGACAGCACACTGAATATGATAGAGAGTTCCAGACAGTCATAGGCTTCATCAGGAACGGGTGGCCTGATTATGTTGGAAAGGTGCCTGAGGTAGTCAAGGACTTCTACCAAATGAGAGAAGAACTATCGGAGATAGATGGTTTGGTCATTAGAGGTAACCGCATTGTCATTCCCACAGAAAAAAGGAAGGCCATCTTAGAGAGAATCCATGACGGATATCAAGGCCTGGTTAAGTGCAGAGAAAGAGCTTACCAATCTGTATGGTGGCCTGGAATGTCTGGGGAGATTGAAAAAACAGTACAGCAGTGTGCATTTTGTAGAGAGAACAGAAACGCACAGAAGAAAGAGCCGTTAATGCCCAGCGAGCTCCCATCTAGGCCATGGCAGAAAGTCGGTATAGATCTGAGTGAGTTTAAGAAGCAAAACTACTTGATAGTATCGGATTATTACTCTAGATATCTGGAGATTTTGAATCTGCCTACAACTACTACCAGCCAGGTTGTAGCTAAGCTGAAAGCCACATTCGCACGTTTCGGCATCCCTGAAGTGATGGTGAGTGACAATGGGCCCCAGCTATCTTCAGCAGAGATGAGGGAGTTTAGCGAGAAATATGATTTTGTTCATGTTACTTCCAGCCCACACTACCCTCAAAGTAATGGACAGGCAGAGAGGGCAGTTCAGGTAGCGAAATCTATACTGAGACAGGAGGACCCCCTCCTTGCCCTGATGGCGTACAGAGCCACACCCACCTCTTCGACAGGAGTCAGTCCAGCAGAACTCAGAAAATCAGGACCACCTTGCCCACCCTGCAGGACAATCTGAAACCAAACTGGCCTAATGAAGATGTGATCAGACAGGCTGACGCTGCAGCCAAGCAAAGGCAAGCCTATTACTATAACCGCAGGAATGGAGTAAGGGTCCTACCCCCACTGAGCCTGGGGGACCCGGTGCTAACAAAGTTGGATGGACAGAAACAGTGGACAATGCCTGCTGTCGTTCACAGCTCCAGCTCTACTCCAATGTCCTATGTCGTGGAGACAGCACAGGGAGAGCGCTACAGGAGGAACCGACGCCACCTGCAATCCACACCCAAACCGGTCACACCCGTCAGTGAAAGTCCTGACCAGATGGCTCCTGAGGTCAGGAACACTGTGGACACACACGGTACCGAGACACAAAACACTCCAACACCCACACAAGGGACTGTAACCATAATTCGCTCTGGCAGAGTGAGCAAAGCCCCAGACAAAATGGACTGGTGATTATGGACTCTAGAGTGTCTTTGGGTATAAAGGTATTTGAAAAAAAAAAAACATTTGTTGATTTATTGCTGATTTGTGTTTCAGAAAATGCACTTTGTTGTTTGTAAAAATATGAACAGGAGGAATGGTTATTTTCATTAGCCACCATTGGTTGGAAGTTAAAAAGACAGTTAAGTTTTACAACAAGAAATATTTTTAAGATAGAGAAGTGTTTATTGCTTATAATAACAGTTCATGTTAACTAAGAAGGGCAATATCTTTGAGGGGGGAGATGTAATAGCAGGTAGTGACCGAGAGGTGTCATTGTTCTAGCGGAGGTGAGAAAGGGCCGAAGAAGAGATAGGGGGGTTGTTGTTGTCGTTGTTCAAGCTAACATGTGAATAAACCGGACACAGAAAGAACTCACGTGTTGTTGTCTTCTAAGTATTATTAAATGCCTGTAAAGGATATCAACAGACATTACAATTGTAATCCTTTTATTTTTAATGTTTGTGTGGTGCTGCGCATCCCTGTGTGCGTAATAAGCAGAGTATTTTTGTAATAAGCTGAGTGTATGTGTGTTGTGGACCTGCTTATAGGCGCACATTACTAACGCGCTCTTTAAATAACAAAAAATATTGCGCCATTGACTTAAGACCAGTGCCCGGTTGCATAAAGCACCTTAAGTTTTTCCCTTAAGTATGATACTTAAGGGTCGATTTCCCCTTACCTAAGAGAATAACTTAAGGGTGTTGCATATAATCTCTTAAACGATTCTCTTAGGTAAGGGAAACATTTAAGTGTTTCACGACAGCGATCCTGGATTCATGTTATAAAAGTCTGTTGTTGCCATTAGGGATGTTAACCGATGACCGTTTGACCGATGGTTGACCGCATCAACGTTAACCGATCAAAGTTGTCGGTAGTTGGTTAAAAAAAAAATAGACAGTGGACTAAACGCTACTACAGTTAGCCATCTCATTCCAAGATATTTTTGTGTGAAGTGAACAAATCCCTCACACTGAATTTTTCATAACTCGCCTGTTTGTACTAAAAACATTTGGCGCGAGGTCACAGCATTTGGGTTCGCGCGCTCACAAGGTTTGTGAAAAGTAAATGCTACAGGCTAAAACACTCGAGGTTAGAGCCAGGGCAGATGACAGGATGAAGCGTGCAAAGAAACATAGTGTGTGGGACCATTTCACCAAAAAGAATGTCAGATGTAAGTTGCAACTTGTGTAATACAGTGCTTAAATACAGTAGTAGCACATCATCTATGATGTATCACCTGAAAACGCGACACCCGCATTAGATTTGGAAATACATTAAATCTACATTTCAGTGGTAGCAGATAAGGTGATGATGATCATCATCTTTCTTTATTATTGTTAGCACTAACGTTACCTCAAACTAAAACGGCGTCTCTTCGGAGCTGTCATTTTCTTAAATGAGCCGCGGCAATGTTTCAAATGACCTTCTAACGCTAGACTAACGCCTTTTTTTTTCAACGCGATCACCTTGTACCCAAACCATTTCGAAACTAAGGAGCCATTTGTCCTCCGATTACATACAAGCTCCTTGGTGCCGCGTTTGCGGGACTCATGTTTCGCGCTGTAGGGGATTTTAAAAAAGTGACGTGAGTGGAAGGGCGGCGCCGGGGCAGTGTGTGTGTGTGCGGGAGGCAGAGCGGCAGAGACATGCGACATTGCAGGCGCGGCTCAAAATGGCTGTTATTTCAAATGGCGTAGCATATTTTAAACTAATCGGTTAACCGGTTTCAACTGGCCAATGAGGCTCGGTGGTCGGTCAAGAAAATTTTTAGTTTTCGCCATCCCTAGTTGCCATAGATACGCATAGATATTGCTCCAGGTGTATGATAGGGCTCAAACGCCGCCTTCACACTGGCAGTTGAAATCAGCTCCGTAATACGCAATGCGCCCCCAGTGGACGTCGTACTACACCGTTGAAAAGCGTTGGAAGCGAGTAGAACAAAAATGGCGGAGCGATTAGAAAGGTTGATTCTGTCAGTGTCAGAATGTACAATTCTGTATGATCTCTCTGATAAGGGTTATAGAGACATAAATAGAATTATACATGCAATTAAAATGTAGGCTATAATTAAATTTATGTAATAATATAATTGTATAATTGTTGTATTAACTGACCTAATGACGTTAGAAAATCATGAAAATAAAAAAATTACATGACAACTTATCGTTATAACATCATCATTTATTTTATTAAAAGTTAAGAATTCAGGTTTGTTTATCAGTACCATAGCAACGCTATCTTCCGCTGGAATTGTCGGATAGGAATCGTCCGTAGCCTTTCGCAAGAGTTCAATTTTGTGAACGCATCCGGATGACCAGCTGACACGATTTTCTTCGCACCGCACTCGTTCGGACCCGTTTCGGCGAAAGTGTTTCTGCATGAACTTTAGAGGACCTGTAATTGTACTATATGGACTAAATAGATTATTTATATGGATTATAAATCTCTGTGTTGATCGGAAGAAAGGAAATCATATACATCTGGGATGATACACTGAACAAAATTATAAAAGCAACACTTGTTTTTGCCCCCATTTTTCATGAGCTGAATTCAAAGATCTAAGACTTTTTTTTATGTACACAAAAGGCCTATTTCTCTCAAATATTGTTCACAAATCTGTGTTAGTGAGCACTTCTCCTTTGCCGAGATAAGCCACACCTGTGAGGTGGATGGATTATCAAGATGCTGATTAGACAGCATGATTATTGCACAGGTGTGCCTGAGGCTGGCCACAATAAAAGGCCACTCTAAAATGTGCAGTTTTACTGTATTGGGGGGGGGGGGGGGGGGGGTCTGAATCAGTCAGTATCTGGTGTGACCACCATTTACCTCATGCAGTGCAACACATCTCCTTCGCATAGAGTTGATCAGGTTGTTGATTGTGGCCTGTGGAATGTTGGTCCACTCCTCTTCAATGGCTGTGCGAAGTTGCTGTATATTGGCAGGACCTGGAACACGCTGTCGTATACGCCGATCCAGAGCATCCCCAACATGCTCAATGGGAGTGTCATGTGAGTATGATGGCCATGCAAGAACTAGGATGTTTTCAGCTTCCAGGAATTGTGTACAGATCACTGCAACATGGGGCCATGCATTATTATGCTGCAACATGAGCTGATGGTCGTGGATGAATGGCACAACAATGGGCCTCAGAATCTCGTCACGGTATTTTGAATGCACAAAATGCCATCAATAAAATGCACCTGTTGTCCATAACATAGGCCTGCCCATACCATACCGTACCCATACCATAACCCCACCATAGGCAACTTGATCCACAACGTTGACATCAGCAAACCGCTCACCCAGACGACGCTATACACACTGTCTGCCATCTGCCCCATACAGTGAAAACTGGGATTCATCCGTGAAGAGAACACCTTTCCAAAGTGCTAGACGCCATCGAATGTGAGCATTTGCCCACTCAAAGTCGGTTTCGACGATGAACTGCAGTCAGGTCGATACCCCGATGAGGACGACGAGCATGCAGATGAGCTTCCCTGAGACGGTTTCTGACAGTTTGTGCTGAAATTCTTTGGTTATGCAAACCGAGTGTTGCGGCAACTGTCCGGGTGGCTGGTCTCAGACGATCTTGGAGGTGAAGATGCTGGATGTGGAGGTCCTGGTCTGGTGTGGTTACACGTGGTTGTGAGGCCGGTTGGATGTACTGCCAAATTCTGGCAGTACATCCAAGACGGCTTATGGTAGAGAAATGAACATTCAATTCACGGGCAACAGCTCTGGTGGACATTCCTGCAGTCAGCATGCCAATTGCACACTCCCTCAAAACTTGCGACATCTGTGGCATTGTGCTGCGTGATAAAACTGCACATTTTAGAGTGGCCTTTTATTGCGGCCAGCCTAAGGCACACCTGTGCAATAATCATGCTGTATAATAAGCATCTTGATATGCCACACCTGTGAGGTGGATGGATTATCTCGGCAAAGGAGAAGTGCTCACTAACACAGATTTAGACAGATTTGTTAACAACATTTGAGAGCAATACAAACTTTTTGTGCATAGAAAAAGTCTTAGATCTTTCAGTTCAGCTCATGAAAAATGGGAGCAAAAACAAAAGTGTTGCATTTATAATTTTGTTCAGTGTATGAGTGAGTAAATGATGAGAGAACATTCATTTTGGACCAAAGGTCCATCAAGTAGCTTTCACTAAACCAAAGATTGAAACCAAAAACAGTAATAATAATGATAATGTTAACATTTTATGAAAGGTGGCCATTATTACAATGATAAACTTAAAACAATCAAGTTTGTTGGTGAAAAAAGATTTATATAGCAAAATAGTTACAATTATTATTATTTTGATGTATTGATATAATATCATCCATTTTATTTCAAGTCCTAAACAAGTCATTTAGGAAACAAATTTCATTTGACATGTGATCGCTGTAGTTAGCAAATGACAACAAGCCCACAATCCAAATGTTTCTAGATTTTTCTTTCTCATTCTTCAGGTAGTTTCACTTGTATAAAAATAAACCCCAAGAAATGACCCACATGCTCAACCCAGCTTTTGACTTTCCCGATTCCGATGATTAGTTTGAGCCGGATCCTCTTCCAGGAAATGGCAGGTTTTGGATTTTTGCATTCCGCCATTTGATTTTAAATGATCCAAGATCAACAAGTGCATTACATGGTGACAGTGCGTGCGCGCATTCGAGACAGATCGAGCGTGGGCTTATGCAGATTTATTTTGAGGTTATGTTTTGCTACTGGCCCTCAACATTTTTGACCAATCAGCTTTAAGTTCAAAATCACTCTCATTTATTGTTTTTGTGAGTAGTGGAAAGTGTATCTGATATTAGGGATGCACAATATATTGGCAACCATATCAGTATCAGGCGATATGTTCATTTTTAATATAATTGTTATCAACTAGGGTTGGGCATCGTTTTGATTTGAACGATTTTGATTCCGATTCTTCCTTTCAATTTCGTTTTTTTTTTCGATTCTCGATTCCGATTCTTTGAGGGGTGGAGTCAAAACATGTTACACAGGCTCATTTCACAGAGGAACATTTTATTTTAATTCAATGAGTTTTAGTTTTGGGAGCTGCAGCCCATCTGGCAGAAAATTAGGAATGCCTCTACACCAGACCAAAAAACAGATTTATATGCAGAACTTGCACCCTGGTCTCGACTCTCTAGACATGTATAAACTAACTCAATGCATTAAAAACAGTTCTTGTTCAGAAATATGAGCATGTCTGCCTTCTCAGGCAGTATCCGTGAACGTTCAGCACAGATTGTGTCACCGGCAGCTGAGAACACCCGTTCACTAGGTGTAGAGGAGGCCTGAACACACAAATACGAAAAGGCCATGTTTGACATTAAAGGATAAGTCATGCACTGGTTACACCACCAGGCAGCAGAGTCATCAGACGTAAAGGTTGGTGGTGTCTCCTTATACATCTGCATCTCCTTCTCTGCACGGTCCTGGATGGACATGGTCCTCCTCTGTGATGACATCTTTTCTGCATCCTCATCAGCAAAAAGCTCCTCCAATGGAGACTTTCTTGGATGTTTGCTTGAAGGTTGTTGCTGCAAAAACAAAGAATAGACTTATTCGCTAAAAGAAAAACATCTACTGAAGGCAGAGGCTAAGATCCTAAATATAATTTTAGCATTTCTGTGCTTACATTCTCATCTTCCTCCTCCACTTCATCATTCTCATTCCTTTTCTCTGACCACATTGTTCTGACATCACTATCTTCTCCACAATCATCCTCTTTTGACTGAAAATAACATAATTGGCATTTATACACCAAACATTTTAATGACTGAATTGGAGACATTAAATGTTTGAGCTTCAATGACATTATATAACCTGCTCGTGCTCAGAGTCTGTCATCATGTCTCTCTTGATTCGGTCCCAGACACCGTCATCATCACCATCCATATTTTGTTTGAAGCGTGGGTCTAATGCTGTTGCCACTTCAAGAAAGTTCCTGATGTCCTCGCTCTGTAAAATAAAAATGTTATTTAAATATACAATTAAGTCACAGAAAATTATTTAATGTATTGTTCTTTAATGAAAGTTTCATAAATTTCTTACCTGATATCGCTTGGACAAGTTTGCCCAAACTTGCTTCTTGAGATTGGACACAAATACTGTCTCCCTCAACAACAGTAAAGTGCATTTCAAGTTTTTTGAGAATTGGCAGGATCTGATCACATGTGCGGTTCTTTTCAGTAGAAACGCAAAGCGTGGAAGTGTAAAGAACTCTCATCAAGTTGTTGAAGTCCTCTGCCTTCCTGAAGTCTTCATCACTCAACCAGGCAAGTCTGTGTGTGACAATTAGGATGCATTTTATAATATAAAATAAATAGTTATTCTTGCTTACACTTTTCATTTTTAATTACCTAACATTAGACTCTCACTTGAAGTTGACTGAAACTTGAGCTACTTAGTGTTTTATTCATCTTATGTATTGGTGCTGTGCTGTATAAATACGTTGAGTAGGATACCCAGATTTTCCTCTCTCCTATCTAGCTCTACCTGTCCCTCTCCATATTCTTTCTCAGCCGTTGATCCAAGCTGGCTGCTTGAATTGCAGGGTATTGCTCTAGGAATCTCTCCATCATAAGGTAGAGAGAGTTCCATCGAGTTCTCACATCAAGTGTGAGTGAGTGTTGCGGCAGCTCTGACACAAACAATAAAATCACAAATACAGAGAAACAAATAATATTATAAAAATGTTGTATGATGTTCTATAACATCATACAACATTTATGTGATTAAGTTCCATTCAGACATCAGCTATTGCTGTACTACTTTAAAAAATTAAATGCATGCAAAATTTACGTCACCAAAAAAGGCATTTTAATTATATAGCATTCACAGTGGTCAAATGAAACAAATTCAGTGATTCTTACTGAGGAGATCTTGCTTCTCTCGCAGAACAACCTTTGCCATCAAGGACCTCTTCATCCACACGATGACGGCACGGCTCTTTGCAATCCACTGAGTCACTGCAGTCAGGGAGTCGAGACTCTGTGCTGCAAGACTGAGTGTGTGAGCAAAGCAGCCCAGTTTCACAAACTTTAGTCTTTTTATGGCTATGTCCATATTTGCTGCATTATCCACAGTAGCAGCCACTACTTTGTCAAAAATGGCATATTCTTTCAGGATGTCGCCGATCTCCTCTGCCACGACATGTCCGGTCTGGGCTGTGTAGGCAGCTTTGGTTTGCAGCACTTTTTTCTTAATTTTGCCCTCCACTAAATAGTGTGCTGTGACAGTTAGGTAGTGGTCTTGAGCAATGCTAGTCCAAGAGTCACAAGTGAGGGCAATAGAGTGGACATCAGCAAGCTCAGAGATTACATTAGATTTTTCTATCTTGTACCAAGCTGGGATTAACTGGTTTGCCAAATAGTCTCTGGCAGGGGGGGTGTACTTGGGGTTGATAGAATGGATCATATCCCTGTGAACATAAAAACACATAACGATATAGGACCTAACATTAAAATTTTCATTTTGAGGTGAACTAATCCTTTAACTCTTTGATTACCGTTAACAGTTACCTGAACGTCCAGGATTCTACATCAGAGAAGGGATGCAGTCTTTTCACCACATATGCAGTAACTTTTCTGTGGCACTCTTCCACTTTCTCCGCTGGCATTTTCCCCTGCTTTGCTGCAAAGCTGAATGGAGTTTCACACCGAGTCTCCACCGGTTTAGCATTAGCAGCAGTAATATTAGGACTGCTACTACTAGCGTGGGCAATTTGCGTAACACTACATTCATCTACGAGGGAAAATTATAATTTCAGTAACGTTGTTGTTCACCACAATTAGCAATTTGGTCAAGCGCTTTGTTACACTACAATCACTTATCTGATTGTGACGAGGTGTTTGTTAGCGCAGGGTTACCCGGGGAGGACGAGACAGTGGACCTGCACAGCACTTCGAACATGCTACACTCCTTGATTTGTACACCATGCAGGCATAGCTGTTTAATCATATTTGTAGTGCATCCTCCCGTGCAAGAAATAAGCTTGCCACAAGTGTTGTACTGTGCCGACCCAGGCTTTTTTGAGGTAAAATAAAGCCATACTTTTGAGCACCACTTACCGTGCTCCTTGGCTGCAACAGAACAAGAGGGCGTGGCAAGCACTTCCGGAAATACGGTGGCCACTATGGACCAAAACTTGCACGTTTGGAACCGATGATCGGAATTGAAAATTTTTTTCTAAACAATTCCAATGGCATCGTTATTTTTGTTCGCGATGCCCAACCCTATTATCGACCCGATAAGAAAATTAAGATGTTATGTATTAAACCCAATAAATAATGAATTATTTCCTTCAGCTGAGACACTTTAGATGTGCACTGTACGCCATGATGGTTTTGAATTGCTTGAAATATGATTGGAATTACTTAGTACATTAAAGTGCAACAATTGCAGCACGAGTCTGTCATATATGCTTCATAACATTGTAATGAAAACAAGACTGTAAAAGGATGTTGTGAATTCTTTGTTCGCCTGTGTTTTAGCTCAAGCTCACTTTTACGAGAAGAGCGCATCCACAACAGGAGTTACACATTCTGACCAGCGCGTAACTTAGTTCAAGTTCACGTGCATTCACGTCATTTTGTGCAGATATAAGTTGTAATATTATGTTTATGTGGTATAAATATCTGATTAATCTCATAAGATGCGTTTCATGAGTTTATTAACCTGATAATAAAGCGCTTCAGTTTCCTGGTGTACATTCAGCGCTTCAGCACAACTCAAACAGGAATGATTGGTAGTTATTTTTCAAAAAAATAATTAGCACTTTTTTGTATTATCTTCCTAAACAATATGGTTTCATTCAAATCATTTCATTATTGTCTGTGCGGAGACTATAATGCAAACAAATAATTGGACCACACGTATAAATGATAAAAATACATTTGTCATGGATAAATAAAATCGAATTATTACCAAGCGCGGTGCCGTGATAGGTTGCCACCAGTGCAATAAGTCCATTTGTGAAATTATAAAATATAAATATATATTCCAACAATAACTGTTAGTTGGTATTTTAACAAAGTGGAAGCGATTGGGAACAACAGCAACTCTGCCAGGAAGTAGTATGCCACGTAAAATCACAGAGCGGGGTTCGCCAACTTTCTGCTAATACCTACAGACCTCCAAGCTTCGTGTGGCCTTCAGATTAGCTAAAGAACAGTGCGTAGAGCTTCATGGAATTGGTGTCCATGGCTGAGCAGCTGCATCCAAGCTTTACATCACCAAGTGCAATGCAAAGCGTGGGATGCAGTGGTGTAAAGCATGTGATGCAGTGGTGTAAAGCATGTCGCTACTGGACTCTAGAGCAGTGGAGACGTGTTCTGTGGAGTGACGAATCACGCTTCTCTGTCTGGCAATCCGATGGATGAGTCTGGGTTTGGCTGTTGCCAGGAGAACTGTACTTGCCTGACTGCATTGTGCCAAGTGTAAAGTTTGGTGGAGGGGGGATTATGGTGCGGGGTTGTTTTTCAGGGGTTGAGTTTGGCTCCTTAGTTCCAGTGAAAGGAACTCCTAATGCTTCAGCATACCAAGATATTTTAGACAATTTCATGCTCCCAACTTTGTGGGGAGAGTTTGGGGAGGTTACTGTTCCAACAACATGACAGCACAAAGCAAGGTCCATAAAGACATTGATGAGCGAGTTTGGTGTGGAGGAACTTGACTGGCTTGCACAGAGTCCTGACCTCAAGCCGATAGAAAACCTTTGGGATGAATTAGAGCGGTGACTGTGTGGGCCAACTCCCTATTAAACGCTATGGGTTAAGGGGCCGTTTACATATCGCGTCTAAAAATGCATGGCGGGCGCGGCTGTGCCGCTGTCTCCTCCTTTCCAAAGCGCTTGCGCTCCAGTGGCGTCTGTTGTTGCTGTGCAACCATGAACTGCGCTCTCCACAACATGTTGACTAAGCTTTCAATATTGTTACGGAAAGGAGGAAGCTGATTGGTTGGTTCTTGTCACATGACCTGCGGTGCGCTTGCGGCATTCTGAAAAGATTTGATTTTTTCATCTCGCTGCGCCTGGAGCATGAGATTTTTTTTTTTATAATCATAGTTAATTGTATTGTATTTATTTTTGTTTTGTGTTTAAGTTTTTCCGCAACCTAAGCGTACCTGTAGGACTATAGTCTGAGACAAATCAGACACAATTATTTGTTATATTTATCCAAATCGTTGCATCTTCTTTTTCATCTACTTGCGTCCTCTTCTTCGTCTTCTATCAATGTGTGCTCAGCAATACCATTTTGTGCTTGAGCGCCACCAAGTACTATAACTTCAGCAGCTCCAGGCATATGAACAAAAGCACCAATCTGATTGGTCGGCCAGTTTTTAACGCGGCGCGGCAAACCAAAAAAACAAACCCGAGGCGTTTTTTTTTTTTTAAATTACGTTTTTACACCTGCCGTTTTGCACGTCGTGCATAGATCCTCACATTGGCTCCCTTTGTTTAGTCACGAGGTGTTAAACCCAGGCTTGAGTTTCATCTTTTTTTGCACGACTGATTGAGCTGGAGTTTCGGAAGTTTCATTTGTTCTTGTTTTGCTTCCAGTGCCTTCCATGTAGGGGTGCTGTGCTTGAAATGCCTGACAAACCGTCCAGCTGTAATGATAACCCGATGGACAAACGCATTAAAACCACATCATTAAACCACCAGCTGCAGCGTACGTGCAAAACAGGCTACTGAGTCCCATTTCACCCATCAGGGAGAGTTTGCTGCCACAATGTTTGTGCATTACCGTAAACTAGGGCTGGGCGATAAAACGATAATGATAATTATCGCAATATAATTTTTTCTCGATAAAACGATATCAAGAGTTCGATAAATGTTCGATAATGTTTATGCGCCAAAAGTGGAACAAAACTCATTTCAACCGCGCGCCACAAACCACATTTATCCGCTCGGCTCAAAGTCAAAACGGCAGCGCGAGCTCGCTAGAGCAGATGCGTTACTCTGATCTTCTCGGTCACGAGATCCAGTGAGAAGCGCTTGAATTCAGCAAAGAACACAAATGTCTCAGTGATTTAAACCAGTTTAAAGGCAGATGAAACAGCACTGACAAACAGGAGAAACACTGTACGCAACGATACAGTCGGAAGGCTTTTCCGTCTACAAATTCCCATAATTTACCATGGATTTACTGTAGCATTAGCCTAGTACTGTTAACTGCACCCTGAAATGTGGGATATACATTTTGAATTGTATTATATTATTAATGTAGACAATGTATTAAAGGACTAATGGAATATAATTACAGTATTTAATAATGTATTTAGGCTACTGTTTTTCATACAAATACCATAGAAACCATAAAGTTACATTTTGCCATGATAGTGAGGTGCTATAGGCTATGCCTGGTTTTATCTGTGGTTATCATGATCTAAATGCATGATCCTGGATGACCAATGGTTAATTTTAATAAAACTCAAAGTCAGAATATTACATCTTACCAAATAAAATTGAGGTTGTTAAACTTTTTTTAACAGATGTTACTGTTTTTGTTAATGACCATAAATTTAACATAGTAAATCTGCATCCAAACTCAAGCTAATACTACTGTCAACTCACTGTCAAATATGCGTTTCGAGACAAAACATGTAATATTAATATTGCAGCCTGCACTTTAAACTGTGCTGAAGATACGTGCCATCAAAGTCAGGTAACACAAACCTGTTTCAACACTTGAAACAATATCCCCCATTAGCACATGCAGAAACTAAGAAATTATTTTTTCTATTAAGTTATTTTGTTAAGGAAAAATGACAAATGTCAATGTTTGAATGTTCTACTTGAGATTTGTGAAATGTTCTGACAATAAAGAGTAGTTTAAAACCACAATTAACACTCTGGTTTCTACAACTTTCACTTAGGATCAACTTTCATCAAAAATCTGCCTGTAAACTTGAAAGAAATAAAAATTTGACATTTATCTTGATAATTATCGATATCGACTGATATAAAACAATTATCGTGATAATTTATCGCCCAGCCCTATTGTAAACACATTTACCTGTCCAGTCCTCGTCGATATAGTACACCCACTTTAGAAGTCTCTTCTAATGAGTTGAATCTGGGGTGTTTGATAAAGATTGCAGACAAATCCTCTTTCAGTAGACTTATTTCAGTAGGCTTTGATGCCTTGAGTTGGTTTTTATGTCTACTGTTTTGTGCCATTAAACTGGTGTTAACTTGTATTTGTTGTTTTTGCTTTAGACCTGATGCTGCTGAAAGAGGAGAGTCAAGAACCGAATGGAATGGAAGAGAAAGATCAGTATGAGAAACATGATTTCATGACTGGAGATAAATCCACAAAGATGGAAAAGACTCGCTCACGAAAAAGAGCTCAAAAGACCAAACCTAACAGTTATTTCACTTGCCGTCAATGTGGAAAACAATTCAGTGGAACAAAAAACCTGGAAGTCCACATGAGGGTTCACACTGGAGAGAAGCCTTTCACATGCCAACAGTGTGGAAAGAGTTTTACTCAAATACAAAGCCTTAAAGTCCACATGAAAATTCACACTGGAGAGAAGCTTTTCACATGCCAACAGTGTGGAAAGAGATTCACTCAAAAACCAAACCTTAAAACCCACATGAGAATTCACACTGGAGAAAAGCTTTTCACATGCCAACAGTGTGGAAGGAGTTTCACTCAAAAACCAAACCTTAAAGTCCACATGGTAGTTCACACTGGAGAGAAGCCTTTCACATGCCAACAGTGTGGAAAGAGTTTTACTCAAATACAAAGCCTTAAAGTCCACATGAGAGTTCACACCAGAGAGAGTCGCTTCACCTGCCAACAGTGTGGAAAGAGTTTCACTCGAATACAACGCCTTAAAGCCCACATGAGAATTCACACTGGAGTAAAGCCTTATATTTGCTCTCATTGTGGACAGAGTTTTGCACATAAAAACACCCTTAATTCCCACATGAGAATTCACACTGGAGAAAAGATTTACAACAGTTGTAAATCTTAGAAATCACATTATCATTCACACTGGAGAGAAACTGTTTATTGGGAAAAAAAACTTTCATATGTGATCAGTGTGGAGTTTCACACGTAAAGTAACCTTTAATTGCCACATGAGACTTCACGTTGGAGAGAAGCCTTTCATCCGTAAACTGTGTGGCAAGAATTTTTTACAAGTGCTTGCACAGGAGAGAAGCGGTTCACGTGTTGAAATGTTGAAATTGCTGGGAAATGGCACAACATAACTGAATGATTATACATAAAATTACAAAGACTGAATGAAATAAGAACATTACACTGCATTATTTGCTTCATTTTTAGTGAGGGAATGAATTGGTAATGTTTTCAATCTGGACTTGAATATGGCTACTGTTGGGGTTAATATGGTGACATCTGTAAGTTTGTTAAAGCCTTACCACTGATCCTGACTCACCGCTAATTGCATGATGGGGACTACTTCCAGATAGTATTTGCTCATTGCAAAATGCGTCCAGAGAGCAAAGAGATAACAAACGCAATGTTTGTTCGAATCTTGGGGAAGGGATGCTGCCGCCTCTCCATCTAGAATGAAAAATGTAGCAGGAAGCCACTGCAATCCACCAACACACCTATCATCATTCATGCCAACCCCTACCTTCCCTTTGTGGTGGAAGTGGATGTCGCCACCTCGGTTATTGGAGCAGTGTTGTCTCAGCAGCAGAGGAATCTGTACACGCACCTTCCATGCGCCTACTTCATAAACCTTAGCAGAACTACGACATAGGTGACTGTGAGCTCCTTGCTATCAAACTGGCACCAGAAGTGTGGCGCCACTGGCTGGAGGTCCTAGTAATCACGGACCAATGAAACCTAGAATACCTTCACAACACCAAATGGCTGAACCCTCTCCAGGCCCAGTTGGGCATTGTTCTTCATATGATTCAACTTCACTGTTTCCCATCATGGGTCCAAAAAACACTATTGTCAGGATTACACTCTCCTGACGCTCCCAGCTTTACGTCACTCACACTTACCAGAGTTCTAATCAAGCTCACCTATTCCCCTTTATCCCTTCATCACGGACACTATATCACCCCAGCACAGACACACAGTCAGCATCTGGTCTCTTGTAGGATTTGAGAATGAATCAAACACAAATTAATCTTCTAGATGATTCGTTCAAACATAATTCAAGTGGGCTCCAGCCAGTCTGAGCAAACTAGATAAACCCTCCAGCTAAGTACTTTATGGCCATGCAAGCTTGTCAAAATGAGCCTAGCTTGTGAGATGGCATAGCTTGAACTAGGGCTGGGACGGTTACCGCATTACCGCAATACCGCGGTCACGTCACTCCAACCGCGGGTCTGAGCTCGTCACCGTCATCACCGCAAAAAAAAAACATTGGCCTGCACGTGTGCACGTTGTGTCTAATGACATGGATTCATTGATTCTAATGACATGGATTATGTCTAATGATAGTGGCTTACATGGATTCAAGGTTTTCTAAACAAAACTTATCAAAAGATGGAGCAAATCCGATCTTTCGCGAGTTGAGGAGCGCAATGTTCCATGACATAATAACATTCCATTCGTATTAGAGATGCGCGGATGGGCTATTATTTAATCCGCAACCGCATCACATCTGTCCGCCATCCACCCGCACCAACGTTTTTTGATCAATTTTAGAAACCGCATCCACGGCGCTGACTGTTTTAAGGTCTCTGAGCGATGCGAGGCTAGAAAGCTCTTGGCTGTTCTAGAAAGAACACCGATCCAATGCAGCAAAGATATTTAAAGGCTAAAGTCCCTAGTATATTGGCTATGTTGTATCCCCAGAATATCAGCAGTGAACTCCGTCTCCGATCGGCGCACAGGGATAAATACAAATAAGTAAATAGCCTATAACGCACATCGGCAAACCTGACCTTACCTGACTAGGCTACTGTAGACTAAAATTGTATAATTTCGTTTTGAATTTTGTTTAAAAGTAGACATTTAGGCCTAGCCTACGCCGAGTTTCGGTTCATTTTTGAGACGAGCTCCAGTTCACGCGCAAAAGATCGCACCCGCGCTTCCACCTCCACCTGATTATATGTCTGCTATATTTGCTTCTTATTTATTAATTCCAGGCAATTAGTTAATGAAACAGTGATTAAAATTAAGGTACAATTTATACAAAACGAAATTTAATTTAAAGAAAGGCTTTCTACAAAACAAAACTTAATAAAGTGGTCAAAATCGTGTCTGACCCATCTTATGATCCTATCTTACTCATGCTGTTCACTTTTCATATAATCGACATAGATTAAATAAAAAATAACACTATATTATGTAAACATAAATATGGAGTATAATATTTGTAGTTAAGACATGTTGCAATAGGTGTTCTTTCATTTCCAATGTGAACATCATAATGTATTCTCCTGAAAATTATGAATTCAATGCGATATTGAATATATATGTGGTATTTAAAGCGGTTTACCGCCAGGATTGAAATCCACAGAGAAACTCACAGAAATGCTTTTATATGATCAGAATGCACCAGATCATTCCAAATGCTAGATGGACTTATAATCAAACATTGTTCAACTGTATAATTCTATATAATGCCTATAACATATATATATATATATATATATATATATATATATATATAATATGTGTGTGACTATTATGCTTAGATCACATATGCAAGTCATGCAATTGTTATAACTATTAGATGGTTGACTGAAAGTCTTTCTTCTTTCCTATCAGTATGATCGTATGTTCATAATTCTGAAGATGGCTTGATTGAAATCTGTAAAATATATCGTATCCTTTTTTATAAGAAATTATGACTAAACTGAAGGTAAGAGACCACAGATAACGCATGGTTTACGATGAGAGGGGAAGAAACAGCAACCTCTCAACTAAAGACAGTGTCTAATTGGTCAGAACTCATCCAGGAGGCTAGACAAACATTTGAATTTTAAATCTTAGGACACGAAAAAAGCATTAGACGATGATTAGAAGACGATTGAGTAACCATGTAGACGAGTAGACAAAAGACTGCAGATCAAGATCAGAAGAACATGGGTTAAACAGCTTCTTTCAAGCCATCTAACTACTCTCGTCTCACTTTTCTTTCTCTTGGTTTCTTTTCTTTTCCGTTGAGAGTCTCAGGTCAAGGATTCGACTGCAAAGGCCGCTTCCAACTTCAAAGAATTTCCATCTATCCGCAAACACACCACGTGATTGGCCGCCCAAGACATCTATCCAGACACGATGAGACCGCCAACCAATCAATGAACCCAGGAAATCCCCTTAACAAACGGAATCCCCAAAGGAATGCAAAGACAACCACAAGTAGCCTCCAGACTCTTAGCTGAACTGGTGCTTTGATATAAAATCGAATAACCCGCATAAGAAACAATAGAAGGGTTAAATTAATGATTGATGGTTTGTTCAGGTCATGTCTTATAAGTGCATATATTGTTAGAAACTTAGGATTTCATCATCTCACTCTTAAAACTCATTATTTCCTCACTTTCTGCAACTCATGTGAATGTGTGTGCGCATGTGTTTGAGTTAGATATTAGTTATATGTGTTCTCAAACTTCTTACACCAAGTACCACCTCAGAAAATATTTGGCTCTCCAAGTACCACCATAATGACCAATATTAAAATACAGTAGTAGTAGGCCTAACTATTCAGCTACAGCTATGCACAGCTCAAAAAACAGGTAGTTTTATTTACAATAAGAGTATGTATTATTGTCAGACACTTTAAATGAAAGACTGATGATCTGCTTTTATTTACTTTTTTATTCAAAATATTCAAATTTGTTAGCTATAGCATTACATCACGTGTATAATGATAGCGTTAGTTAAGCTATAGGCCTAGGCGCGATGGGCGCTGCCTTATTATAATGGATAGGATTATTATTGACGCTTCCATAGACATCAGTGTGTATTTTTCAAACTCTAAATGTATTGTTTTTTTTAGTACTAATGTGAATTTAAATGTCTGAAACCTAAAATAAACAGTATGTGGTTGAAAACCCTGAATAGTTGTGAATGATATATGACAAGCCAAGTGTATGAGTTGACCTGAGTTTGAGTGATGCTGAGTGCGTCTGTCTCTGGCTCAGTGCCAGTCAACGTACAAAAGCACAGTTTGAATTTAGCAGTTGATCACGTGATGCACTGACCGTTCTACTCGCACTGGTGAGATTGAAGTTCATTAATTCGTCTGCTAACCACACTTTGAGAATCAATGTGTTAGAGTTACCAATGGACTACTTGCACTGCGCCTCGTGACGCACTTCCGCTTTATAGTAATACATATCACTTATTTCCGGTATGACCGGCGCCATTGTTTCTCGATCCAGACGAGCCGTGTAAAATGTGCACAAAACAAACCGTTTTTAGATTTCAGAAACAGCAGAAGAAAACCACTGAATTTTGTTGTGTTTCACTATGTACTGCTTGTTCAAAGTTCAACACAATTTTTCACAGCTTACCTGTCAATGTCGACCTTAGAAAACGGTGGCTCGTGAACATACGCCGAGATTTTCTGCTTCCAGTCGCACGAAGGTATGTAGCAGACATTTTACCAGCGATCAGCTTATTGAACCTCAGACAACAAATGGTAAGAGAAGGTTAGTACCTGGTGCGGTGCCAGTACTTTTTGCCTGGAATGAATACACTATTCAACAACCGCGGCCCAGTGTGTGGGAGAGGAGAGAGAGACCTGAGGATGTTGTCGATGCTGAGCCCGTGCCTATCGATATAACGATGGATCATGATTACTGTGACGTTCCTGAGCCATCATCATTAGACGTGGCTTGTGCTATTTTAGGTGAAGGAAAAAAAAAAACATAAATATGTTTGTTTTTTTGTTTTTTCACTTAAATTGTTCATGTACACTATGTAAATATATACTCCAATAAACATGTTTATGTGCATGTGTGTATATATATATATTCACTGTTAGGATCAGTGTGTGTGTGGCTTTCACCAGCTCAAGTCAAATCTAACCTCCTTGGAGAGTTCAGTGCTTTCCCAGACACACAGGTGATCCTTGATCGCACTGAACATGTCAAACACTATCCTCCCCACCACGCCAGAGTGAAATCTACTCAAACTACAAATCTCACTGCACAATGAAAGGCCTCATTGGGATAGCGCCACATGGTGCAGTCACATTTGTCTCTCAGCTTTATGCTGGGTCAATGAGTGACAAAGAGATCTTTAAACAGTCTGGAATAGCCAAACAACTGACAGAAGACGTGGCAGTTCTGGTAGACAAAGGCTTCCTAATCAGTGACTGTGTCAAATGTAAAGTGTACTGTCCACCATTCCTGTCCAAGACAAAGCAGATGCCAGCACATCAGGTGAAGGAAACACAGGCCATAGCACGGCTGCGAGTGCATGTGGAACGGGTCATCAGGAGGATCAAACAAAATAAACAGTTTGATGGTGTCATCCTGCTTTCCCATACTGTAAACATCAATCAACAACTCTTTACAGTTGCATGCCTGTTGTCAAATTATCAAAACAAGGCATTAGTTAAGACATGGGTCAAATAATGTCCTGTCATTTCTACTCTTCAGTAAATAAAACATAGTTGTTTTATTTATCAATCTTTTATTTATTTCTAACATTTATTATACAACGGTGTATAATCTAAATTTTTGTGGTTTTATTTTGTTTTATTAAGACAAGACCTCTGAATAAATGTTTGAAAAAGTAGTAACAATCTCTCATAAATCTCTCATCACTTTTTTTGTACTGTATCAGTACGGTTTCACTGGCATTTTTTTTCAACAAAATTAATGTTTCATTGACAAGTATTTATGCATGTATGTGTAGAAGTAAAAATAATCAATCTTTTCTCTAATAAGTTTATGCATGGCTGTGTCACTGTAGATGCGCTGCACAAAATAATCTTCCTGAGCCCACACCACAAAGTCACACCACTGCATTCCGGAGACCAGTAGTTGTCCCTGCACTTGCCAATAGTAGGCATGTTTTTTTTTAAAAGAAATTGCCCCATACTCCATTTGTAAATATTTGCAGTCAACAAAGTTTTTGACATTAGGGCATTTCATTTCAACAAGCCCAAATTGAGGGTGTTGAGTGGGATCGAACACTACACCATCAGGGGACGCACCGATCCAGGGGGGCATCAGGATGAACGATTAAACCACAAGGTGAGAAGTTAACATTTGTCAACTTGCTGTACTCAACTGTTACCTCTGACTCCATTTCTGCGCCCTTCTCATTTCTGCTGTCTGCCTGCTTCCCCTGATGATGCGTTCGGCAAGGGACTCTGCAGAACTCAGGCCTCTGACATGGCACATCTCCCGAAATCTGGAGGCTGTTACCCTTGGTTTGCGAAGGTCATGCCACTCAGGACAAGAGCTTTGGTCACGTGTTGCCTCCTCAATTTTCTGAGCCATATCTAATGTCATGTTCAGACTTTGTAAGTGTAAGGACTCTTCCTCACTACAAACAAATGTGCATTCAGTTGGAGCAAGATAATATCCTTCTAGAGGCAAAGGTGGACTCGGTGGTGCATCATGTAGGGTGATGTATCGTGATGTTAACAGAGGCTGTTGAAAAGATAATGCACTTCCTTCCTGGACCAACCCAAATGCACTCTCTACAGGTGGCTTTTCAGTCATGTTCATGGTGGTAGCAAGTGGCTTGTCCTCGAGGCTTAAGTCTGCATATGCCTCCACAACTCTGAACATGCAAGGATCTGGTAAAGGGCTCACCATCCCTCTGTAGAGTCCACTTCTGTAAAGATATGTTTAACATGAGAATTAATGTTGATAATGCAAATTTTTATATACATAATCTTTGCTTTTCTATCTTCTGTAATCGTGTGGATTATTTTGAATGTCTGTAATGGACATGTTTAAAGCATATGTGTTTTAAAAATATGGCCTTCATATTGTTATTAGCATTTTTGTATCCTCTACATGTAACCTGAAACAAAAATTTCAAAATGCCACAGCTGAACTTACCTCACTCCACCTGGTTCTGTACGATTTGGTACAGGTTTTGTGATGTCCATGGAATTCATGGGTCCTGGTTTTACACCCTACAGACAAATAAAAGTCATCATGGAGGAAATAGCTTAAAACTAAACCTAAACACAAAACCCTTCCACACTTGACATTTTTGATAAGGCAGTGGCATTTTCTTTCCCTCAACTATTCTGTGAACATACTGTACCATTGTCCGTGGTTTATGCCATCATTGCTCTGTTTCTGTGCAGCTAAGCACAGGGGGTACAACTGCCATATTAAGCTGAGAGTAGTGAGCATTAGAGGGTGACACAGGAGTGGATTTTCAAACCTCTTCCGTCCCACTCCCACAAAAAAATTCCTGTCCCGTCCCAATCCCACGAAAAAACATCCAATCCCATCCCAATCCCAGAAGAATGACTCCTATTCCCTCCCACTCCCGTGTTGTGTTTTTTTGACCGGAATCTGTCAGTTACAGTAAAAAAAATACAGTTCAGTACGAACCATCGCGTCTGTAAATCTTGACTTTACATTCATTGGCACCTTACGCATTATGAATGATGAAATTGCCGGTTGCCTTGGGCTGGATGTTTTACATACGTGATGCTGAAGGCCACTCTTGCCTGAATCGGAATGGTATTTAATCAATTGTCTGCATGTTTTGCAACTAGCGTATGGCGTTTTCACACCGTCTTTCTCAACACATCTAAATTTTTTGGTAATTTCAGACCGCCCTGAAATGTCGGTGAGCACAACTGATTGATCGTTTTCCGACAGTAGTCGTATCAGTGTGTCTTTCATGTCTGACTCCATTTTGATTGTGATTTTCACGGCAACACAGTGTATGAGGGAAGCTTCTCTTATATTATTGGTGGTTGGCATTGTATACAACTTGGTGCATATATTACAGCCACCAACTGGTACGGGTGTGTGGAGCACGTCATTCACTTTACCAGCCACACCAAAGCAAACAGGAGAGCATAAGGAGACGGGGCAAATAGAATTTAGTTCAAAATTTAAATATAGAGTTTATTTATAGAAACTGTATATTTGTGTATAAAGTTGGGTATCAGTTTTAGGTAACACTTTAGAATACGGTTCCTTCGTTAATGAATAACTACACAGGAACAAATGAGTAACACAATATTAACAATCTAGTAACTACTATTAACTAACAAGAAATTCTGATTAACTAATTAGTAAGTAATAGCACACAGATGAAAGTGGTAGTTTAGTGGTAACTAATCAATAACTTCTATTTTTTTTAATGCTTCCCAGAGAACTACTGTAAGAATCATGGTAACTAACTACTAATGACTCAAGTGTTACTACATACTTCTAAAGGAATTACTAATTATTTGGATCCGTATTCTAAAGTGAAGATCATGGTAACTAACTAGCAATGACTCAAGTGTTACTACATACTTCTATGGGAATTACTATTTAAAACTTCACCAAAAACCTCAAAAGCTTAAAATAATTAGTAATTCCTTTAGAAGTATGTAGTAACACTTTAGTCATTACTAGTTAGTTACCATGATCTTCACTTTAGAATACGGATCCAAATAATTAGTAATTCCTTTAGAAGTATGTAGTAACACTTGAGTCATTACTAGTTAGTTACCCTTCTAATCCTTCACAAGATATTTGCACACACATATATGAGCTAGGAGACATACATAAAAACCTATTTTTTTGTGAGGTAGGTTAAATAATAAAATATATGGTATTTGGATGGCTGATGACTCAATATGTTCCAGTCGTCACCGTGACTCTAATTCAATGCCAGTCCAGAGGAATGCCACAGGAAAAGTAAGGTCCCGACAACTGCATTTAAAAATCCATTTCTTTAAAATTATTCAGTTGATAAATAGTTCTCTAGGAGAGAGCATAGGCTAATTATTTCCCAAATCGTAAGTCTGCTATGCTATTACATATTGATAAACATTGTGTATTTGTTTACAGTAGCATGTTATTAATGTTAATGTTAGTCATTTGTGCTGCATTAGTTATTGATTAGTTTTGCATGAATTATGAAACTTTTTCAGTAGTTCTCTGGGAAGCATTAAAAAAATAGTAGTTATTGATTAGTTAATAGTGAACTACCACTTTCATCTGTGTGCTATTACTTACTAATTCGTTAATCAGAATTTATTGTTAGTTAATAGTAGTTACTAGATTATTAACATTGTGTGACTCATTTGTTCCTGTGTAGTTATTCATTAACAAAGGAACCATATTCTAAAGTGTTACCCAGTTTTATTACGATTCCCGGTCCCGCCCACTCCCGCTGACATTTTTTCCTTTCCCGTCCCAATCCCGTGATACATTTGTTTCCCATCCCGCGGGATTCCCGAAAAAATGTCAGCCTCTAGTGAGCAGTTTGAAAAAGTAAAGCAACAGTATGGTTGCACAAAGCAGTGCCTGCCACACATGAGCACTTGCTGTGCGTTACCACCACAGGCGAAGCATCCCGAAGTCCAACCTATAAAAAAAAAAAAGTACAATTACTAATAAGACTTTCTGACAATAAAGTAAAAGTTAGTAGATGTTAGTAGTGTGTTAATGCTAGTAGAACAATAAACAAGGTGGCTTTGCAGGACCAGCTTATACTGTAACTACTTGGATTTATGTGAATTACATTAAAATTACAGAGTTCAGATTCTTCCTTATTTTTATTATTTTTAAAGAACAGGGAACACATCTGAACATATGAACACATGTACTGGGTTTTCAGAACAGTTAACCCTAAGCCTCTAGCCTACTATTAAACTGTGTGGTGGTTCATTCTTCCTCATCGACCTGTGACACCAGGCTCTAATGCTGATTTCTCCTGACAGCCTGTCTCTATTTGATACTAAATAACAACACAAGTACATAACGTTAACGTTAGCTGAAAAAAAAACGTATAATGTTTATCTGTTAAACATAATCTAGGCTGTTAAACGCTAGCATTCATAGCGTTGAAAACGTAACGTTTTTTTTTTCTTACCCTCGTAACCGTGTATATACGAGGCGGCATACAATTTAAAACCTTTCTCTAGCTTGCTTGATGGGGCTTTGCTTGTTTTTTTGCAAAAACGGTGAACATCATTAACGGTGATCTTCGGAAGATCCTGGAGACAGCGAGTGTAGTAAGTAAAGTTAGCCATTGCCATTGCCATAACCGGAAACGACTGATATGTAATAAGTAGGACCCGGGAGTAGTTGTACAAGTAGCGCATAAAGTCTTGTTTGTATTTTAAAGAGAAGTGTTCTTGTGTTATGTGCTTACGAATTTAACATCTTAAACTGCTGTCTTAAACTCTAAGTTACCTTGCTAATAAAAACTCTTTTCACTGTAGTTTGGATATTTATATCACTACAGAGCTGATAGTTGTGGCCCGCTCAAATGAACACCGGACGAGTCATTTGCCCGGCCGTAAATAAGTGATTCTTTCAAAATTCCTTTTAAAATAATTAATAATTCCCTTTGAGCTAAATTGACCTGTTTCTCTTACACTCTTCATTGTATTACCCTGTAAAACTGTATGAGTAAGAAAAAAGAAAGACTCTTCATGACCAATTTTAGACTTCCAGTGTATTGTTTATCTGGATGTTCATGTGTCTTTCATGTTGCCTTGTCTTTGCTCTTATTCTCTGCAAGATCACAACTGTGTTACTTCCATTTAAATATCCTCTTCAGTTTCTGTTGTATTCCACCAGTACCTGATGAGTTGTGTGCACTACAGCTTTGGCTAATTTTGGCTGCTTTAGTATTTGTAAATTTAATTTTTTACATGTTTCTATGGTATACTGGAAAACAATGGTGAGCACTTCATAACTTTTAAAGCCTTTTATTGGCAAAAACATTCAATACATGAAAAGAGTCAATATTTATAGTGTTTACCCTTCTTCATAACTCTGCAAATCAGTCTGGCATACTGGATATCAACTTCTGGGCCAAATCCTGAATAATGGCGCTCCATTCTTGCCTTATTAGTGCTCGGAGTTGATCACAATTTGTGGGCTTCTGCTTGTCCACTTGCCTTTTGAGGATTTACCTCAGGTTCTCTATGGGATTAATATCCGGGGAGTTGCCTGGCAGCGAATCCAAAATGTAAATGTAATGAACACCGAGCCACTTCATTATGATGTGATGTGACTTGACATGAAGGCCAATTATGGTAGCCCATACTTGGAATTTGTTCTCTCCCTTTCAACCATGCAAGTTAGTCCACACACATTAGGAGTAGTGTACACACACATCCGGAGCACTCAGCCATTTGATGCCCACAATTGTCCCAATTATCACTCTTGCCTTGTGACAAGGTGCTCCTGGGCAGAATTGTGAGAAAACCCACTCCCTTGAATGAAAAGCAACCCTACACATAGATGGTCTCAGGATGCTTCACTGTTGGCACGACATAGGACTCATGGTAGTGGTCACCTTTTGTTCTCCTGACAATTGATTTTCCAAATGTCCCATACAGTTGGAAGGGGGCTTCATCAAAGAAAATAACTTTGCACCAGTCTTCTGCTGTCTAACCCTTGTACTTTCAGCAGAATTTCATTAAAATTAGTAAATAATGCAAAAAAATACATAGTAAAATACCTGGTCAAGGCATTCAACTTTGGTCTTGTTGTAATCCAAGATGATATTTTGCTTCTTGTCTTCTCTTGTGCTTACTGCGACATCCTGGTGAATTGTGCTCATCACGAGCACATTTTTGTTTTGGTTTTTTGGGCAGTAAGACACAAAGAGTTTAAATTTCTATCTCCCCCTTGTTGTCACCAATGCAGATGGGAGCTCAGGCTTGTTTTTTTTTCTCACCTTTCCAAGCATGGTCAGTTTCCTCTTGAGAAGCTCTTGGCCAAGGGCATATGATGTGGAAAAACTGTCACATGTTATGGTGTGCACTTGGGAGACCTGCTGACATATCAAGGACAATATGCATTGCCAGGTTCTTCTCTCTCTGCCCATCAGACGGTTTGGCAGTGTAGACCTGCACGTTGTATGCAAAAATAGGCTATTTTTTGGAAATAGGCTAATTTACAACTCCCCAGGAGTTAAACTGTTGAGTTTTACCGTTTTTTAATCCATTCAGCCGATCTCTGGTTCTGGCGGTACCAGAACCAGAGCATAGCGTAGCATACATCATTGAAGTGGACAAGACCATTAGTATTTCTCAAAAAAAAATGACCAAAGTGTTTCGATATTTTTCCTATTTAAAACTTGACTCTTCTGTAGTTACATCGTGCACTAAGACCGACGGAAAATGTAAAGTTGCGATTTTCTAGGCTGATATGGCTAGGAACTATACTCTCATTCCTGCGTAATAATCAAGAAACTTTACTGCCGTACCATGAGTGCAGCAGGCGCAATGATATGACGCAGCACCTGAAAATAGGCTACCTTCCGTCAACTGCGCTGCGTCATATCATTACGCCTGCTGCACTCATGGTACGGCAGAAGAGTCAAGTTTTAAATAGGAAAAGTATCGAAACACTTTGGTCATTTTTTTTGAGAAATGCTAATGGTCTTGTCCACTTCAATGATGTATGCTAAGCTATGCTAAAAGTGGTACCGCCAGAACCGGAGATCGGCTGAATGGATTCAAAAACGGTAAAACTCAACAGTTTAAATCTGGGGGAGTTGTAAAATGAGCCTATTTCCAAAAAAAGTGGAGTATCCCTGTTGCAGACATGTCTTGTTTGGAAGCATGAACAAATCTTGCAGCAGGACTTTGATTTGACTTTGAATCCGGATAAGAAAGTATGTGTCTTTATCCTCTGGTAACAAACAATGTCCATGGCAAATCTACAAGAGGATTTGTCTCAAAGTTAGCATTCTGAATGGCCGTCTTATCAGAACGCTGTTCAGACATCTCAAATCGAGGATGGATCTTAGGCCGACATCCTTTGGAATGAGGAAGTAGCAGTTTGTAAAAGCCTGACTCACTTTGGGCTGTGGAAACTTCCTCCACAGAGCCCTTTACTAGCGGAGCGTGTACTTCGGCTCAGAGGACATGACCGTTGACTTTAATAACAAAAATCTAATTGTTATTAAAACCAAAAATCTCGCTATTAGTGAACAAAAACAATTTCTAAAGCTAGGTCTTCTAAACATTAGATCGCTCACACCTAAGGCGGTTATTGTAAATGAAATGGTCACAGATAATAATTTCGATGTTCTGTGCCTTACTGAAACCTGGCTTAAACCAAATGGTTATTTCGGTCTAAATGAGTCTACTCCGCCAGGATACTGTTATAAGCATGAGCCCCGTCTGATCGGTCGTGGCGGCGGTGTTGCAACAATCTACAGAGATATCCTTAATGTTACTCAGAAAACTCGTCATAGGTTTAATTCGTTTGAAGTGCTTGTGCTAAATGTTACGCTCTTAGATGTAAGAAAAAAATCCCTATTATCTCTAGCATTGGCTACCGTATATAGACCTCCAGGGCCTTACGCCAATTTCCTAAAAGAGTTTGCTGACTTTCTATCAGATCTTTTGGTCAACGTCGATAAAGCATTAATTGTTGGAGATTTTAACATACACGTAGATAATTTAAATGATCCGTTAGGGGCTGCGTTTACAGATTTATTAAACTCCTTCGGGGTCAAGCAAAACGTCACCGGACCAACTCATCGTCTTAATCATACACTCGATTTAATTATATCATATGGAACCGATCCAACCGATATAGATATCATTCCACAAAGTGACTTGGTAACTTGCATATTACGCACTGCTGTAATATGTCATGCTGCGCCACGTTATCAACCAGGTAGAACAATTCGTCCATCCACCATAGATCATTTCTCAAATAGCTTATCTGATCTGTCTCAGCTGCTGCCTGAACCCAAACAAACAGATGAATTAGACGAACTAACTAGCACTATGAGCACCATTCTCTCTAGAACATTGGATATTGTTGCACCCATTAGATTAAAAAAGGTCAGAGAAAAAAGTATAGCACCATGGTACAATAATACTACGTATGTTTTAAAGAGAGAAACCCGTAATTTAGAGCGTAAATGAAAAAAAAACTAATTTAGAGGTCTTTAGAATCGCGTGGAAAGACAGTATGTCACTTTATAAAAAGGCACTTAAAACGGCCAGGGCTGAGCACCTCAGCAAATTAATAGAAAACAACCGAAATAATCCAAGGTTTTTATTTAATACCGTGGCTAGACTAACAAATAAACAGACGTCGTCTGAACAAAATACCTCGTTACAGTTTAGTAGTAATGATTTCATGAACTTCTTCACCGAGAAAATTGAAAGCATCAGAATCAAAATCGTAAACGTTCGATCTTTGCTCGCGCCTTATAATTCGGCCGCAATTATCACCCCCCAAGAACAATTACAATGCTTTACAACCATAGAACAAAAAGAGTTAAATAAACTTATCACTTCATCTAAAACAACAACATGTTTATTAGATCCTATACCAACTGAACTACTGAAAGAAGTGTTACCTATAGTGGAAGAGCCTCTTCTCAATATTATTAACTCATCTTTATCTTTAGGTCATGTTCCAAGAACGTTCAAGCTGGCAGTTATAAAACCTCTTATTAAGAAACCACAATTAGATCCAAATAACCTAGCAAATTACAGACCCATTTCGAATGTTCCATTTATGTCAAAAATATTAGAAAAAGTTGTGTCCGCTTAACTCGGCTCTTTCTTGCAAGAAAACGACATCTATGAAAAGTTTCAGTCTGGATTCAGGCCACATCATAGCACTGAAACTGCGCTTGTTAGAATCACAAATGATTTACTTTTAGCTTCGGACCAAGGCTGTATCTCAGTACTAGTTTTAGATCGACTACAAAATTACACTGGTGTTCAAGGACAAGCATTAAGCTGGTTCAGGTCATACTTATCTGACCGCTACCATTTTGTCTACTTAAATGGAGAAAAATCGATTATAACTTCGGCAAACTATGGAGTGCCGCAGGGATCTGTGTTAGGCCCTTTATTATTCTCAATATATATGCTGCCACTTGGTAATATTCTAAGGAAACATGGAATTAGTTTCCATTGTTATGCTGATGACACTCAAATATATATTTCATCACGGCCAGATGAATACGCTAAATTATCCAAATTGACAGATTGTGTTAAAGATATAAAAGATTGGATGACGCGTAATTTTCTTTTATTAAATCCAGACAAGACAGAGGTAATACTTATCGGTTCTAAAAGCCGTCCACAAAACCTTTCACAGCACGACTTTAACATAGTAGGATGCCCTGTTACTTTATCCGCTACAGTAAAAGACCTGGGTGTTACATTAGACTGCAACCTGTCTTTTGAAAAGCATATTTCATATGTTACAAAAACTGCCTTTTTCCACCTTAGAAACATTGCTAAGCTACGTAATATGCTATCAGTCTCTGATGCAGAAAAGTTAGTTCATGCATTCATGACCTCGAGACTAGATTACTGTAATACTTTATTAGCTGGTTGTCCTGCATCTTCAATAAACAAGCTACAGTTAGTCCAAAATGCAGCCGCTAGAGTTCTTACTAGATCAAGAAAATATGATCATATAACACCGATTTTATCATCACTTCATTGGTTACCTATAAAGTTCCGTATTAAATACAAGGTATTGCTTTTGACTTATAAAGCTCTAAATGGTTTAGCTCCAGTCTATTTAACGGATCTTCTATCGCCTTACAATCCATCGCGCTCTTTAAGATCACTAAATTCGAGGCTTCTAGTCATTCCTAGGATATCCAGATCCACCAAAGGAGGCAGAGCATTTTCACATTTAGCTCCGAAGCTCTGGAATAGCCTTCCTGATATTGTTCGTAGCTCAGACTCGCTCTCCCAGTTTAAAACTAGACTGAAGACGCATCTATTTAGCCAGGCATTCATATAAATTTTTTATCTTACAGTTACTGTAAATTCGGCCTCTAGTTCATAAACGCCAGAGGAGAACTGGCCCCGACTGAGCCTGGGTTCTCCCAAGGTTTTTTTTCTCCATTGGGTCATCTGATGGGGTGTTAGGACACCATTAGGTCACTGGATGGAGTTTTTCGGTTCCTTGCCACTGTTGCCTGTGGCTTGCTCAGTTGGGGATATTCAAGTTAATTAACCAATCATACCATTGATCAGCTCTACCAAACTTGGATGTCTTTTTTCCAGTAATAAACAAACATTGTTAAGTTGTTTTGATTGATACTGTGAAGCAGCTTTGATACAATCTGTATTGTGAAAAGCGCTATATAAATATATTTGACTTGACTAGACTTGACTGAAGTGTGAATTATACCCTTGAAGCGGGGGGGCCTGCGAGCAAACTGGAGCAAGTAATCCCGTTTGATTATTTTGAAAACCCAATCCGATATGCCAGGAATGGCTTCCAAAGCCTGGCGAGGGGTTGAAGAGTCGCAAGTGGCAGCTCGCCGCACTGACACGTGTGATAGGATAATTAAGAGGAATGCTTTTTGTCAGGGTGTTTGTTTTTTATTTTTATTGTTATAACAGCAGAAGGGAGTGGGCACGCATTCTACTGGTGGGGCGGACCCAATACTGGGCTGAGGCAGGGCAAGAGTGTAAGCTGAGTTGGTGCTCTTCTGAGTCGACGTCGACATAGGGCGACTAGAAGCAGCAGAAGAACAGGCCAGCTTTGGCAGGAAGTGGCGCATCACCTGCGACGACTTCTGGGTCTTCTGACTAAAGCTCAGCGAAGCTGTTCACCGCAGAACCAAACAGACCAGAGGGAGAGACAGGGGAGTCGAGGAGGGCTGTTAGGGCTGAGTTTGTTTTATTAAAAAACTTGTTTTTAGAAAAGCTGTTTGAACCTTTTTCATTTGTCATTATCGGCGTCCTTGATTTCCATCAGGTTCAGCCAAAGGTGGCACTCGAGGACCACCAATCTGGCCATGGCACGACCAATTACTTGGGCCATATACTTAGTGGTGCACAGGGCGAGGTCGGTCATGCTGCGCAGCTCGTTGAAGGCCACTGGGTCAGGACCAGTTTTATCCATGGTGCGGGATCTTGCTCCGGTAGACTTAAAGGACTGCCATTGTATGAAGGGCAGATCCAGCTTGACCATTCGCGGCATACGCTCTAGCCGTGAGGGCAGATGTAGTTCTGCACGGCTTACATCTAATTTACACTGCACACGCCTGCGACGCAGATTGTGGCCATTCTAGTCAATGCTTGTGTTTATACCAGAAGCGCCCCAGAAGCGTCTCTCCGCCCTGCTTCGCTAAAGATAAGAGCCTGGTCTATTTTGACGGACACCGCACAGTTCAAATACAAAATCCTCCTTCTACCAGGCACTGTATGTGAAATATAGATACAAGATAATTTAGAATGTATTTTAAACAACTAAATCACAGCTACAAATCTTTTATCCTTGTTGTACATCACAACAAAGAAGGATATAGAAATGGACACAACAATAAACGCAATAAAAACATAACCACTTAGCCAACCATGGTAGAACCCCAAAATTCAAGAAAAAACAACGTCAGAAAGGCAAATCTCGTGGTCTCCCGAATCCAGTTGCTTCGCTTCTGAAATGTTCCTGGTGCGAGTTGGCACCATGTGGAGGACGGAACAAAACCTTGTCGGAGCTGCAGTGTTGGGCAAGCTACTTGGAAAATGTAGTGAGCTAAGCTAGTAATTACTCTACATTAAATGAAGCTTCACTACATTGAAGCTACCCCTTTTGGGGGGGTTGTTGCTATAGTGACAAACAATTTGTAGTGTGTGTTGTGGATATTTAAGAAAAAAGTTTGTTTTGCTTTGTATATTCAATTTAACAGCATTAGGTTGAATAAGTTAAACTGTGTAACTGAAAAGCGCACATATTTTTGATGCTTAAATTATGTTCTAAAATATGAATGAGTGAAACACTTTGCAGAACGGTCTGAATCCACTCGCATTCGCTTGGACTGCTCTCTCACTGAATCAGCTAAAGCGATTTATCAGTCAGTAAAACAAACAGACGGCATCGAGAGAACAACCAGCGCTGTTTTTCACTTGTTTTCCTCTGTGAACATGCGCTGATTGGATGTCTAGGGTTGGGCATTGTTTGAATTTTAACAATTCCAATTCCGATTTTGACTCTACTTATCGATTCCTAATTTAGATTCCAATGAGGTAAAACAAAAAACAAAAAAACTTAAGATATCAGTCACATTTAGTCTTGTTGGAAAACATTTAGTTGTCGCTGAATATCATGAACAAAAATCAACAGGCTAAAGAACAGTTACACTAGGAACGTTTGACTGTGGTTCAGAAAATACCATAGAAAAACAATTAACCTAACTAATATAAACTTCAAGCATTATTAAAGACAAGTAAACACTCAGTAATTAAAAAAATAAAAAATAAAAAATAAGCAGTTGTAACAAATGGATACAATTGAACAAAGATACAATTGAAATAAAGTGTTTTATGATATTCAGGTACAGAAAAGGTAATCAAATGATTTCTAACGGTTCGATTCTCTCAAGTCTGCATTTGATGATCCCCGATATCAAGAACACATCCGGGAACTTTCATGTGTCCTCTGTATATGTGTTCTTGAATATTGGAATTGAACTTTGACAGTTGATGATGACGTAATAAAAAATAAGCAAAAGAGTATGTATGTAACCGGCCCAATTCTGGTCTACTACGATCTGCGTCGTGTTGTGTAGCTGAAGGAAGACACGGGACAACTGGATCTGCTGCTGATCTGGAGAGTTTCTTTTTTGTGGATATTCAGAAGCATGTAGATGCTGGATGAAATAAAGAGAGTACAGCATGAAATGTTTGCTTCTGCGATTTGATCACCTCTCCTCAGCGCACTCAAAGCAGACCGCACATCACAATAACAGTAGATAATCGAATTAACAATAAAATGGATGAAAATGCATTACAAACAATATTTAAGGAAAATAAACTGTCACAATAGACAAAAGTAGCCTACAGTATGACATGTTTGCTTCTGCGATTTGCACACCTGCACAGATCAAAGACCAATTAATTAATTGGCCAAAATCACCGCATTCAGTCGACGCACACACATACACTCAAACCGCTGTACTCAGCTATAAAAGTATTATATCCAATCCATCCATGCATAAAACACTTTGTAATACATTTCTAACACTCTTAACATGAATATAATTAAACATTATGTACTCAATCCAACTTCTGAAAACTTACTTTGTATTGAAAGAGCACCGCTAGCCAGAGGTGGGCACAAATACATCAAAAACTATTTTGTTACAAAATACAAATACTGGCTCATGAAATGTAACAAAATAAAATACAAAATACTGATGTGAAAAATGTATTTAAATAAAATACAAGTAATTAGTATTTTGAAAATACAAAAATACTCCCACAAAAATCTAAAGTCTTTTTTTTATTACTGAAAGGTCAATAACACAAATATGAGAAATGTGTAAATTCAAAATGGCGAAGTAGCAAAATAAAAAAGTATGGGCATTTTACTAAATCTCTACAGGGCCTGAAATAGCTCCCTCTGACGTAAATGGCATGTATAGCTAAGTTCACATCAATGGTGTGGTAGGCTGCCCTTAATAGGAAAACGTGTTTGATGTAGGCTACGTAGCCATATTATCACCGTTACTGTACTCCTGCCTTAAAGGACAAGTTCGGTATTTTACACTTAAAGCCCTGTTTTAAGATCGTTTCTGATGAAATAGAACGGTTAAGATTGAAATTTGGACAAATGCTGCTGTCCCGAGAATTTTAGGTTTCTGTGTTAGCACCCCCCCACCTCCACAATGGTTTCATAGGGGCACTGGAAGAATCATTCATAAAACGCATTAAACTTTAGTTTACAAAGACGTGAATCTCACCGAGTGGTCTGGGGTGTTCACTGATATGCTCACACAAAAATCACTGCAAAAGATGCTTTCCAACAGGTGTTTTACCATTTGTTGTAAAACTGTGGACCTATTTTTCCAAACGCCTCACAACCGGACATTCTTCCGTTGAGAGCTTGAATAATAGACACTCCAGCCCAGTTGGTGGCGATAATGCACCTTTGACAATGTTTGGATAGCGTAGCCTACGATACCGCGACTGGAATACAACAGAAAGAATACAAATAAGCCCATTTCCGTTTCCGGCAGCGGAGTAATACCGTTACCTCACAGAACATCCAATACAAGTCAATGGAGTTGGACAAAAACTACGATAAAACCTGTTGGAAAGCATCTTTTGCAGCGATTTTTGTGTAAAAATAACAGACTTTCAGATTTTCACGCACAACCATTTCTAGGGTTTACAAAGAATGGTGTGAAAAGGGAAAAACATCCCGTATGCGGCAGTCCTGTGTGCGAAAATGCCTTGTTGATGCTAGAAGTCAGAGGAGAATGGGCAGACTGATTCAAGCTGATAGAAGAGCAACTTTGACTGAAATAACCACTCATTACAACCGAGGTATGCAGCAAAGCATTTGTGAAGCCACAACACGCACAACCTTGAGGCGGGTGGGCTACAACAGCAGAAGACCCCACCGGGTACCACTCATCTCCACTACAAATATGAAAAAGAGGCTACAATTTGCAAGAGCTCACCAAAATTGGACAGTTGAAGACTGGAAAAATGTTGCCTGGTCTGATGAGTCTTGATTTCTGTTGAGACATTCAGATGGTATTCAGATGAGAACATGGATCCATCATGCCTTGTTACCTCTGTGCAGGCTGGTGGTGATGGTGTAATGGTGTGGGGGATGTTTTCTTGGCACACTTTAGGCCCCTTAGTGCCAATTGGGCATCGTTTAAATGCCACGGCCTACCTGAGCATTGTTTCTGACCATGTCCATCCCTTTATGGCCACCATGTACCCATCCTCTGATGGCTACATCCAGCAGGATAATGCACCATGTCACAAAGCTTGAATCATTTCAAATTGGTTTCTTGAACATGACAATGAGTTCACTGTACTAAAATGGCCCCCACAGTCACCAGATCTCAACCCAATAGAGCATCTTTGGGATGTGGTGGAACGGGAGCTTGGTGCCCTGGATGTGCATCCCACAAATCTCCATCAACTGCAAGATGCTATCCTATCAATATGGGCCAACATTTCTAAAGAATGCTTTCAGCACCTTGTTGAATCAATGCCACGTAGAATTAAGGCAGTTCTGAAGGCGAAAGGAGGTCAAACACAGTATTAGTATGGTGTTCCTAATAATCCTTTAGGTGAGTGTATATGATTAATCATAATATGTGTGGGTTTGTTTTACACACGAGGCTTTTCCATAGTAGAATCGCGCTGCGTGCGCAATTACTGAAAAACAATAGGATTGATGATTATTTTATACGAAATCAATATCAATATTTCTCATATGTAATACGTTTAAAAACGTGTAAAAACTGCAGATGGATGTTATATTGTGAACGCTTGCTTAGCATGGAGATTTCAGTGGAGTTATGACAGACGCGCTGTTTCATAATAGGTAGGGCCTATGATGTCCTTTTATGAATGACAACATAGTGCATTGATCTCACAAGGCACAATTATTTTCTCTATAATGCCGTTCAGTGTGCAATATGTGTGTGTGTGTAGACTGTATATTCTTCACAAAACACTTTACCTTAATGCCATTTTTAAGAGTTCAAAACTCATTCACTTCTTGGAGGGAGCCCGGTCTACAGGGTGTCACGTGATTTTCGTGCATCTAACCTGGACATTGCCATTGCAAACATCAGACCGAAAATATGGCAAAATCATTTACTATGGTGATTTTTCTTAAGTATTTAAGTATTTGAAATACTCTAAATACACTCCCTCGAAATATTTTGTTACAAACTACATTTTATTTTTTCCACACCTGCAAAATATAAATTACAAAATACACTAAAGTAATTAAATACGTATTTAAAATACATTTAATTGAAATACTGCCCATGTCTGCCGCTAGCTGCTTACCTCTCCTCAGCGCACTCAAAGCAGACAGAGGACGCAGCACGGGCAGAACAGAAATGAAAAAATGAAAGAACTTTGACAGTTGATGATGACGTAATAAAAAATAAGCAAAAGAGTATGTAGCACAACTAATATGTGAGATTCTGTCTAAATAAAAGACAAAACGGAGTATAATAAGCTTTATCATCAATATCATTTATCATTTGCCTTTATTAAGGCAAAATACCACTCAAGTATATGAATTCTACTTACTGTTTTTAAAGAATTTTTTTTATATATAGTATTGACACTTCAATAAATTTTCATTGACACTTTATTTATTGCTGACTTTATGAAATCATTGTAAATGCTTAACAGGATGGACATCTGTCACAGACAAAGATAATAATGTTGTTATCAGAATATGTTTATTATAAAACGCCAGAAAAGACGAACACAGGGAACCACAACGACCAGGTGACATGCAGGATAATACTTTTTTATCAATACCTTTTTAGCATTAACATTAACCTTAACATTTTTATTGTTTTTTGTTTTGTTTTATGTTATCATCTACTTATTTTTGTGGAAGATGTATGCACTTCAATGCTGACACATATTAACTGTGCTTTAAGAACTAATTTTTCATCACATAATTGAATAACATGTATTAACATATATATTTCACCATGAATTCCAATGACATCTATTATATATATATATATATATATATATATATATATATATATATATATATATATATATATATATATATATATATATATATTTATATATTTTTTTTTATGTACACTGGATATTGGACAGCAGATTTAACAAGACTTTTATTTGGTGTGAATATATGACATCATAAAGCTGCGCCGTGCTCCTGCAACCTTTATGATTAGACTGAAGAAAGGTTTGTGGTTTTACGCATTTAAAGAGTTTAAATCGATACACGTCAATTTGATAGTTTTTACAAGAGGTATATGTGACCATGTATTATTGAACATATCTTTGTTATACGCTTAATGTAACAATTTTGTGTTTTTTTTAGTAAAGCGTATTTGAATGCGAGTTACAGAAAAGGTGCGTCTCAATTCGCGCACTATATCTTTTATCAGTTTCTCGTAAACACGAATTCGGGTTTTGGAAAAGTGGTGATAGAGAAACGGAGCTTTTCTAAACTTCGATTCAATTGAATCTAATGCTTTGCCAAATTACTCACTGATTCGAAGCGCTTGAATCACCGCGCGGACGAATCCTGCCAATCAAAACAGAGTAAAAATACAACGAAAACACAAATGTTATGATTAACAATGACAAATTTCATGAACAAATCTTAAATGTTTTTGTGACAACGTAGGCTAATATGTTAAATCTACAAATTATTAAATATGAAGTGTCTGTAATTTATTATTGTTGTGCTTGTTTTGAGTGATTTTTGTCTAATCAGTTGATTAAAGTCCATTAACTCTCACTCTGACTGACTCCCTCACCAGTGCGCTGAACTACTGAACTAGAGCTGATTGAGATACACTCAGAAATTTACTTTGAATTTATTTTTCTTTCTGTTAATTATTCTCATCTTCAACAATTTTTCAAACACACAGGAAAACTTTTGGAGAAACATCTGAGATCCACGTCACACTATTATAATGATGGCGTTTATTAAAGAGGAGAGTGAAGACATAAAGATTGAAGAAGTGTTCAGCGTGAAACATGAAGATACTGAGGAACAAACAGGTTAGTTTCATTTGGACCTATTTAAACAATCTACAGAAATGAAATTTCTGAAGAATATCACGTGAGTGTCCAAATTAAAGCGGTTTTATTTGACATGGAGCGGCCGGTCTTCTCACGTGGACAGACATGTTTGTTGCGATCACATGACCAGACAAATGGAAATAAAGTGTTTCCGCATTAACTTTAGAGGACCTGTACACTTGCATTAGCCTATGGATTAGGCCTATATGGATTATAAATTTCTGTGTTATTCTGAAGAAAGGAAATCATATACATCTGGCATGGTATGAGTGAATAAATGATGAGAGAACATTAGTTTCTGGATGAAGTGTCCCTTTAACTATCACCACAGCCAGTGTTGGGAAAGTTCACTTTCTACAAGAACTAGTTCAAAGTTCAGTTTATAAATTTTAAAATGAACTAGTTCAGTTCATACTTTAAAATTTTGAACTAGTTCATAGTTCTTTTTCCATGTGTTGCTGCGAGTAGGGATGGGACGGTATGAAAATTTCATATCACGATTATAGTGACCGAAATTATGGTGATTATCAATATTATCACGGTTTTGTTAAAACAAGATGAAAGTGTTAAAAAAGAACTGATGCTCACACTGAAAACATTTCAACAAGTTTTATATTTGAGAATCAACAAACAACAAATAAAACAAGCAGCTCTATGCACTTTTTAAAGTAAGATTCTATTCTGTGGCATTTTCTTTCCATATAATGACCGTCGTCAATAGCAACATATTATAACCCAGCGCACATACATGTATCACAACGGACGCGCGCTCCTCATTTCATTCAAATACAACTTGTCATCTTGCGTCTCCGTTTTTGATTGTATTGAAAATGAAATCAGAGTATATTTATTGTTTACAGAATTTGATAATATTGTTGTGATCATCTTGTCTGTACGAGTTTTGTACGCTGTACAAAATGGATTTAACAGGTAAGAATAGAGACCTTAATCTCTATTCAATATGTACCCGTATGTGGTAAAAAAAATCGGTGCTATAAGTGTACAATGAATATACATTATTATCTCTTAAATGTCACTCTTAATAGTCTTGTTTGAACTTGTTCGTTTTGGCTCAAAGCCACTTGCTGCGAATTTTTCTTTGCGGTAGCTTCAAGTTTATTTCAAGTGTGTGAGATAAAATATTTCAACTCAAAAACAACATTTTGTGCCCAATTATTTCCCAGACGTAGTTTTAGTATTGAGATCAAAGTTAACTTGCCTTGCGTACGCTACAACAGTGTGTGATGGTCACACAGGACGGCTCGGCAGATTTGAAGTGTTTACCCCTATCACAGCGACTTTTTTTGTGCATGTTCTGCAGACAGGGTGTCCATCCTCGATTAAGTTTCCCTCAGGATTTTTGTAAATGCCAAAATATGACCATACCTCAGATTTGGTCCTCTTAAAAGGCTGAAAAATCTCCCGAACACGGTCACTGCCTTCCGCCATTCCTTCTCGAATAAAAAAAAAAACCCAACATTGCGCGCCTGCGTCAGACTGTTGCTGGCTGGACAGGATTTATAGTGAGTTATTAAAATCGCGATAATCAAACAGGGTTTTAATGATAATTGAATTTTAAACGATATTACTAACCGTCAGTACATTTTATCGTGGTTTATAGTGAAACCGGTAATCGTCCCATCCCTAGCTGCGAGCTATTATTTTTCAAAATTATTGGCACAGCCCATATAGAACCACAGACAGCAATTATTTTATCGGCAGGCAAAGTTTGCTCAGAAACGTAAGATTTTTCCCATCCTCTTTAAATGATCATACGACGCCTCCTTGCTGCTTTTTGTGTTGATGACGCATGCGGCGTTGCGACACTGGTGGCTGGTGTTGCCAGATTGGGTGTTTTATCTGCTACATATTAAGGCCTGTTTACGGTGTGTTTTATGTGGGTTTTTGCCTGTGTAACGGGCGTGCCTTGTCTTTAACAGTTCTATGTTAAGTTGGATGCACGTCCGTTAACCCTCGTTTATTCTGCGTTGTGTTCTTGTTGTGATGAATAAAGAAAAGACCCGGACCACGACTGTCTGCTGGTTGCTCTTTTAATGAAGGTAGAAGAGTGGATTTGCCTGTACAAATCAACAAAAAATACATAAGGCTGTCGTCACATGCAGTCTTTTCCACACAGCATACAGATCTCAAACTCCTCCTCTCAGATAGCCTGGCGCGAACTGCACAAATCTACATAACTGATAAAACTTTTAGTATTATCAGCAAAAATACTTTTAAATAAAAATGTGAAAATAAACTAATTAATTTATAAAATGCTCAATGTAATTGACAACATGAATTTCCTTCACATGCTTAATACAACCAGTGTAAACACTATGCCAAATGAATTATAATGAACATTATACACGTACCTGTACAAATCAACAAAAAATACATAAGGCTGTCATCACATGCAGTCTTTTCCACACAGCATACAGATCTCAAGCTCCTTTTAGCAGATAATACAGAAAACTCTGTAGACTAGCACGTGGAAAAATGTCTACTTTAAAGCTTACAAAAAGTCAGTTTACAAGGTTTATGTTCAATTGACATTAACTGCATGTTTACAACCTCAAAACTAACATTTCTACATGCATAAAACAAAGTTTGCATCATCCAAAAACCGAAATGAGTGTTTAAAACTGACGCGCAGAATAATACATTACCTCCTCTCAGATAGCCTGGCGCGAACTGAGAGAAGCGCATGAATGCATCACAAAACCTGCGACCTCTTAAAGTGAAAGTACAGGTATTAACACCATGGTCTGAATACAACATACAGGCATAAGTATTTACAATAAAACATATAGAAGACAATGTTCATCATGATTTGGTGACATTTCAACCGTAAAAGTAAAGATATAATTTCAAACCGGTTACATTCACCCCTCCTGAAATTCACCAACATCCTGATATAGTGGAATCTCGAGACTGTAAAGAACACATAATACGTCTGCTACTGACACAATCTGGACCAAATGAAAAAAAAAAAAATAGACCTAGTCCACAGTCAACTTAGAAGTCACCTTACATACAAGGTTCAGGGAAGAAAGAGGTTGATCAGGTCTCTGAATCCCCTTAGCTCAATGCGACGCCTGATACGCCACACAACACTTGGCCCACAAAAACTTGCCCCATAGACATTTTCAAGTATCAGTGCTCATAACACATCACAAAAAAATAATATAATATACTACAATAACAATCACCAACATTTATCAAGACTCATCTCTACAAAACAAAAAGAGATTAGGAACTGCTCCCAAACAAAATGTTGGAACCCCTCAGAAATGGTTTCTGAACCATGGATTCTATTAGTCTGTTCACTGATTCCACTACTCTCCCTGCACGTGTTCTAACATGACCATCAGCTGCGGTCTGTGTGTGCGGGTCAGTGTGAACTAATGCGTCAGCATGTGGTGAGTGTGAAATATCCGATCGTGGTGCAAGTGAAATGGATGGGTAATCAGCAATGGCACCAACAGGAATGTGCACTGGACTAGACTGGTCCAACTCTTCTGAATCAGCTGACTCAGATTCAAGTGGGACTTCAGGTGACAAAACTGCAAGACTCTCACCATCTCTGGAATTTGACAGGTTCGGTGCACTGTCATCTTGAGTCAATAACCCAGACACTGAAGTTGTATCATCACTAGAGTCACAGTCTTCCTGAGCAGACTCCTCGCTGAACAAAGACTGATCATTCGCATTGGTATCCTGGCTCTCATCCATCCCTGAAAATGGCAAGAAGTTGACCTCCAACGAAAGATTCCTGTGCACAACTCTCGTGCGTCCCTCTGCATCCTGTATTTTATAGACATGGATTTTGGGATTTGCACCAACAACTGTGTACACTCCATCCTCCCATTTGTCGACCAACTTCCTCTTCCCTCGTTCTCCTTTATTTGCTACCAAAACACGATCTCCCACAGAGAGGTAGGTACCCTTGACACGTTTGTTGTACTGCCGGGCCTGGTGCTGTTGCTCAGTGGAAGAATGTTTCTGGGTGATTTCCATAGCACTTTTGAGGCAAGAAAGTAGGGACTTGGCATATGAGTCATAGTCAACAATCCCTGGGTCGTTCAAAACCTTCTTAAACAGAATATCTACCGGCAATCTGGGTACACGCCTAAACATCAAGAAGAAGGGAGCGTAACCCGTAGTCTAATGAATGGTAGCATTATAAGCAAACTTGAGGGTTTGAATTTGTTGTGGCCACAGATGTTTTTCCTTAAGGGGAAGGGTACGAAGCATGTTACCCAAAGTGCGATTAAATCGCTCTGTCCCCCCATTGCCCATGGGGTGGTAGGCTGTCGTATGAGATTTGGCAACACCGGCCAGACGAAGGAGCTCTGCAATCAAGTTGCTCTCGAAATTGGTGCCCTGATCAGAATGCATTCTCTCAGGGAAACCGTAAACACAGAACACATTGTCCCAGAGCTTCTTGGCGACCTGCTTTGCCGTCTGATTGGTACAAGGGAATGCATGGGCAAGTTTGGTGAAATGGTCGGTGACCACTAGGACATCCACAGAATGCTGCTTACTGTCCCCCGCCGACCAAAAATCCATGCACACTAACTCCGTCGGGGCAGAGCTCTTGATGCTTTCTAGGGGCGCACGAGCAGCAGGTTCCGGCGACTTCCCAAACACACACCTCTGACAGCATCTGACATGTGCCCTCACCTCCCTCTCCATATCAGGCCAGTAAAATCACTGCCTTGCCAGTGAGAGAGTACGATCCTGCCCTTGATGACCTGCCAGATCGTGTATGCCCAACAATGTCTTTTCCTTTAGACTCAGAGGCAACACATATTGAGATCTTCTCTGCTTGGACACAGGATCTCTCGTCACCCGATACAACAACCCGTCATGGACTTCCAACTTGTCCCATTGCTTGAACAATCTGAGGACCTTCGAATCAGCGCCATGCCTTTCCCGCCTAGATGGTCGTTTCCTGGCTGCAACGAAAGGGAACACCTTAGAGATGCAGGAGTCTTGCTTTTGACTCAGCTGAAGCTCCTGAGCGGAGAACATGGGCATAACATCCTGACCACCCGACAGCTGTTGGACGTGTTGGGCCAAGTAGAGTGCCCTGGATTCCGTTGCATCAATCCAGTCACAGTGTGCCTGACAAAGAGCTCTGATCTCGGCTGAATCACACGCCACCTTGAACACATGCATCAAGCTTTGGCTTTGTTAGAAGGTAAGTTAGTGGATTATTATCCGTCCAAACTGTGAAGCTACGGCCTTTTAGCCAGTGGCTGAACTTTTCACAGACACTCCACTTAAAAGCCATGAACTCCAGTCTGTGAGCTGGATACTTCCGTTGTGATGTACTGAGGGTCTTGCTCGCAAAAGCAACCGGTCTGGCCTTGGTCTCTCCTCGTGGCACTTGAGAGAGCACTGCTCCAAGTCCGTTCAATGAAGCATCGACTGATAGAATAAATGGCTCGTCAAAGTCCGGATGAGCCAGCACAACACACCCCAACAGCATGGTCTTCAACCGATCAAAAGCGATCCCACATTCCGTCGACCAGTCTGCAGGAGTAAGCTTGCGATAGACACCTAGAGGCTTCTTATCTCTAGCTGACCGTCCCCGCCTCTTCTGTCCAGCCGTAAGTGCAAACAAGGGCTTCGCAATAGAGGAACAGTTTGGGATGAAATGCTGGTAGTAAAATACCATGCCAAGGAAAGATTTGATTCTCCGGACAGAAGGCGTGCACTCATCGTCCTCCATGAGGTCTTGTACTGTCATCCTGTTGATGACCTCCACTTTGGCAGGATCGACCGCCACACCCTCGCCATTAATGACATGTCCAAGGAATCCTACTTGTTCTCGAAGCAGATGGCACTTTTTCGGAGCCAGTTTCAAGTTATTCCCCCGCAACCTCTGGAACACTGTGCGGAGTCTGGACAGGGCCTCATCCTCTGACGATGCAAAGACAAGAAGATCGTCAAGATAACACAGGAGTTTTGTGAAGTTCATGTCCCCAAAAATCCCAATCATCATCCTCATGAAGGACGCTGGACTGTTACATAGTCCCTGTGGCATGCGATTATATTCATGCAGTCCAAGGGGGGTTGTGAAAGCTGTGTACTTCTTGTCGTCTTCGTGCATTGGGATGTTGAATAAGCCAGAAGTGAGGTCCATCGTGCTAAAGAGGCAATTGCCACCAAGAGCAGCCAAACAGTCAGACTGGTGCGGCAAGGGATGGGCGTCCTTTAAGGTTCGGGCATTCAGCCACCTGAAATCAGTGCAAATCCGCAACCCACCGTCTTTCTTCCACACCATTACCAGTGGCGAAGCATACTCGCTTGAGGACTTCCTGATAATTCCCTTTTCCTCCATATCAGTGAGAACCTGCCTCAATTTCTGATAGTGGGCAGGAGGGACTCTCCTGTTTGGCAAGCGAAAAGGCCGGTCGTCGGTGAGATGAATTCGGTGTGTGTATCCGTTGACCTCACCACAGTCTAATGAGTGCTTGGAAAATATGTATTGATACTCAATTAATAGCTGTGTAAGCCTCGACTTACAGTCTTTACTGACCTGGCATGCGTCTATGTCAATATCACCTAAGCCCAACTCTGACAGGCTTTTGGCCGGCTGACCAGCTAAATAGGCACTGGGCGATGTGTCAAGTTGCTGTTGCAGTATGTCATGCACTGGTTTCTCCGTATGAAATTGCTGTATCACAATGTCTGGCTGTTTGTTGTCTACGTCTGGTTGTTTTTCTGAAGCCACATGTAGACCCTGAGAAGCAGCTAAATCCTCAATTGCCAAGCATGGAAACACATCAGCCAATTTACAATTTCTCTTCAGTGTGACAGCTTTGTCAGATGGGTTAACAACTGTCATTGGCACCCATCTATCACCCCTGAGAGGTGTGACAAGACGGCCCACTAGAACACCTTGTGGCATGGCTTTGGAGTTGGCTGACTCTACGACAACAGTGCCTCCAGGAGACATCGGCACGCTAGTAGGGAGTCTACCCCAAACCAAGTGTTCATGCCTGGGTAGAAGTATCACTGCTTGGGTGAGCTTGACAGTGCCTATTTTGTCAGGAACCTCACTCCCTCTCCATCGCTCGACATTGGTGAACATCGACAAGAACTGTTCAACATCGGGATCAGACTTATGCTCGGGTCTGGAGGCCATGCTCCAATAGTCATTATCACCCTTCAGAACACGAATCGCTTGTTTTATGACATTCAAGCCCAATATGAGATGGGTAAGTTGAGGCAGGTTGAGAGGCAGGTTGAGAGCGGCGCTGGTTGGTCTGATCAGGGCAGTCCCTTTTCCAGTGGCCAGACGATAAGCACTTCAAACACCTGTTCTCTCGCCTGCAGTGAGACCGTGTGGAATGATCAGAAGCCTTACAAACTCTGCACACCTTTTGAGAAGAGTGAGGCACTGCGGCTTGCACTCTGGGGTTAGCTGGCACTTGTGTATGCTGTGTAACCCGCCGGTCTAACAAGTTCACCAAACTCCTCATGCAGACATTGTCAACACTCGCAGTAGTCATGGGCACCGGAGATGGCACCGACGGTACAGTGGTGTTTAGGGCAGGTGTACTATCAGCTATAGGCACATGACACTGGGAATGGACTCTGTGCTCCACTGTGCTCGATTTAAGTGGCCTAACAGTTGCAGCCTGAGTTTTCTGTCCCTGCATGTGCTCATCAAGCCTCTCTTGGATCTCACCTGCCGACCATTTCTCCGCAGACTTGAATTTGAAAACACCTGCAAGAGAATGGTCTGGGCAGTATTTGATGAACATCATGCTGACTTCATGACCTGGGTCATCAATGCTTCGGCCCTGCCTTTTCAGATACTCATCCGCTACATCAACTGTTTTGTTTAGCTGTATCCAATATTCCATAGCATCTTCGCCTGGCATGGGCAATGTATTGTAGAAATCTGCTAACGGCATGTTTGAGTAAGTCAGTTCGCTAAAGTGTTTCAAAATATCAAAAATCACTTGGGGATTTGCAGCATGATTAATAGATGTGTTGTTACGCAGCTTTATCCTCACCACATCCCCTGCTTTGCCCATAAGCTTTGCCAGGACTTCTTGTGAGTGTTCAATCACTGGAATAGCTCGTTTCTTTAAATACAGAGTCATAAGATTTTCCCACTCATGAACTGTGAATTTGTCTGAGCTATCACCCCTGAATATAGGAGGCTCTCTTACATCTGACTGCATGACAACCTTGACGTTAGGCAATGTCAACTCTGAGGGCTGTACAGGAGTACTGTTGTTGTGTGTGCACCTGTCAGATTGTAGCTTAGCTGTAATGGACTCACCTAGCTTCTCAGCTAACTGTGTAATGAGTGAGCCTAAGTCTGGATTCTGCTCGACTTGGCTTGGCATGGCACGATCTACATAACGTGTAGAGGTAAGCTGTGGGGTATGTAACGCTGTGACACTAGGCCCTGGTGTTCTAGACTCTAAAGGTCTAAAGAGCAAACCCCTCCCCACACCAAACTGGTCTACGATAGAGTCACGCCCATCATTGTCAACTTCCCCCTGAAAAGAATGTGTAACCCTCTGCCATATTTCAGTTCACTCGATACACAAAAAAAATATGAGAGTAAAAAAAAAACAATAAAATAAAATCTTAATGGTTAAACCGGAAGAGCACCACAAAAAAAAAAGATCTAGATAATCACATAAATCAGCAATCAATTGCACATCAGTAAAGCACTCTCTTAAATGCTGTTATATTGAAAAAGTTAAAAAAAAAAACATCAGGATGCAGTCCAAGGGAATACCTGACCACGGTAAAAGGCGAGTGAATGCAGCTTCCCACGGCAAACGAGCTGACGTCGATCTTCAGACCAATCCTTGAAAGGTCACGGCACCATTGTACCATCGTTTATTCTGCGTTGTGTTCTTGTTGTGCTGAATAAAGAAAAGACCCGGACCACGACTGTCTGCTGGTTGCGCTTTTAATGAAGGTAGAAGAGTGGATTTGCCTGTACAAATCAACAAAAAATACATAAGGCTGTCGTCACATGCAGTCTTTTCCACACAGCATACAGATCTCAAACTCCTCCTCTCAGATAGCCTGGCGCGAACTGCACAAATCTACATAACTGATAAAACTTTTAGTATTATCAGCAAAAATACTTTTAAATAAAAATGTGAAAATAAACTAATTAATTTATAAAATGCTCAATGTAATTGACAACATGAATTTCCTTCACATGCTTAATACAACCAGTGTAAACACTATGCCAAATGAATTATAATGAATATTATACACGTACCTGTACAAATCAACAAAAAATACATAAGGCTGTCGTCACATGCAGTCTTTTCCACACAGCATACAGATCTCAAGCTCCTGTTAGCAGATAATACAGAAAACTCTGTAGACTAGCACGTGTAAAAATGTCTAACGTTACTTTAAAGCTTACAAAAAGTCCGTTTACAAGGTTTATGTTCAATTGACATTAACTGGATGTTTACAACCTCAAAACTAACATTTATACATCCATAAAAAAGTTTGCATCATCCAAAAACCGAAATGAGTGTTTAAAACGAAAAAAAAATTATACTTTTTTTATACATTTTTATAGCAGAATAATACATTACCTCCTCTCAGATAGCCTGGCGCGAACTGAGAGAAGCGCATGAATGACATCACAAAACCTGCGACCTCTTAAAGTGAAAGTACAGGTATTAACACCATGGTCTGAATACAACATACAGGCACTGGCGTAGCCACGGGTGTGCCAGGGTGTGCCGGTGCCACCCACAGTGGCAGCTGGCACACCTAAAATAGATGCAGAATTCTTTTTTAAAGTTTTAATAAAAACTTGGACTATTGTTGTTTACTTAAAATATTGGTGCATTTAAAATGTATTTTAATTTTTAAATTATTATCGTTAACAAAATATCTGCCGACATTCGGACTGCCAACCAATCCGCAAACAGCCGCTGACTGGTAATACGGTTGTGCTGAGGAGAAATGGAAACAAATGAGCGCAGATCACACAAAGAAACTTAATGAACATAGAGCGGTTAAAAAATTAATGTGGAGTTTTTATATTTATAACATAGCCTATGATATGATACAGTTAAGCAACATCACAGTGACCACGAGTGCTGAATACCATCACGACTGAAAACATGACACTGATTTCATATGACAGTTCAATAAACAAGTCATTAATATCAAGTCACTTACATTTTAAACACAATATTGACTGTTTTTGTTCTATTTGAGCAGCGAAAATAGTTCCAAACAAACATCCCAAGAACCACAGCGCAGCTCACCTGAACACATAACTGCATTAATGAATGATTCAGCGCTTTGAATGAATCGATTGAGTCAAAGATTCAATGACCCATTAAACAACTGCCTCATTCCTTAACGATTCAGCCATTTGAACGAATCATTTGAATAAATGACTCAATAACTCACTCATTAAGACGGTCACCTGCCGCCCCCTACTGGTGGTTTAGTTTCGTGTTTAAAAGTAGGCTATAATTCTTTCCAATATGTCATATTTGTATCTTCAAAAAATATTTAAAACAATCTCATAACATTATTTAATGCAGTTGTAATTTTTCAGTGTAAATTAATTAATTGTATTGGTAACAGCATAGTGTCTTATTATTTCAATTGAATTTATTGATCAAATCTAAGAATTTAAAATGAAAGATGAAGCATACATTTAAACCGATTTCTGGATTTTTACTTGGACAAGAGAATGGCCGATTTACTTGTTCGAAGGACAAGCACATGTAAAGCCTTAATGTTGAGCCCTGAGTTATATTTTATATACTGTAGGCCTAGTATTATGTTTATGTGGCAAGCCAGTTTTACACATCAGCCCAGTCTATTCTGTAAAGTTAGTGATACGCCGGGTCAAGGTTGTTTTGCACATTAATTTGACAATAAATGTGGCACACCCAATTTTTCTTATGCACACCCAGAGACGCTTTTCTGGCTACGCTAGTGCATACAGGCATAAGTATTTACAATTAAACATATCTTAAACATATAGAAGACAATGTTCATCAGGATTTGGTGACATTTCAACCGTAAAAGTAAAGATATAATTTCAACCCGGTTACACCTGGAAGGCTCTATAGAAATCTGGCACCCTATTGAACGAAGTTAAATTGAGAGTGCTGTCGTTCACTGACACCAGAATGAACGAGTTCACAGTAACGTTCATCAGGCAGTAAAACAGTACGTTCAGTTCACGTTCGCCCAAAATATGAACGAGTTCATGAACTATCGTTCAATGAACGCGTTCAGGCACAACACTGACCACAGCCCCATCAAGTACCTTTCACTAAACCTAAAACTGAAACCAAAAACAGTAATATTAATGATAATGTTAGCATTTAATGATAGGTGGCCATTAAAAACCGACGCCCCCGGTACCGGGGGCAACGGGGCTTAACGCCTTTTATGTCCTTTCACTCCAAAGAGTGTGAGCGCAACCTAACTATGCAGCACACCCCCGTAATCAGACAAAACTCAGCTAAAAAGTCATGCTATCCATTTTCGCCAAAACAAAACACAAATCAAACACAAAGCAACTGACTAACCTTATTGTAAAACACACTGTCTGTCTGAACAAAGTCCATACCAGTAGTCACAGCACTCCTAATCTCTCTAATGTTGACCTATCAATACAAACGACCACTCAAATGATTCAAGAGGCTCCACAGAATTCAACAGTCTAACTCACATCACTGTACGACCAAAACTCAAGAAGTAAACAGTCAGTGAACAACAGGAAAACAAACTTCCGTTTACACATGTACCACTATGAATTGTGTCTTACCTTGCTGTCTTGTGATAAAAAGTTGTGTACAATGCCATATCAACGGTGTTTGTGGTTACTCCGATGCCTCTGTGTCACTTTGAAATGATTCCGGACAGTCTGCAGCTATTTCCTGCTTTGGTAACAGACTGTGAATGAGGAGTGGGGTTGAGACTGCTAGTCCTACGCAATGCATGTGTCGGCTTCTGGTTGGCTAGTGGTGTTGTTTACACGGATTTTGCAAAATGCCCTCGATTCTATTGGTTCTGACGTTTCGATAGAGGTGTCAATCATCTAAATTGACCAATCGGTTACCGAGATATGGATGCGCGTAAGCCATTTGCCTTCATGACGCAGCGCGCACAGCGAATACAACAGAGCGCACAGCGACAGCGCGCACAGCTGAACTGAACAACTGAACGCACACGTAGCCTTATTTTATTGATTATCGAGCCATTCTTTTTTATTTCTTGGAGAAATAATGGCCGAGAGGAAATGGCAGAAGAAGATGTCGACCGGCGAAGCACTGGAAATGATCCAGGCGGACGACGAAGCTCCGGTCATTGCCGTTGACTCTTCATCGGACGATGAAGATCTCTTTGTTGCTGAGGGCATATCGGACGGCAGTGACCCTGATTATAGACTTCCAACATCGGAAAGGTATGTAAAATACGTTTTGTTATCATTTACTTATCGTGTTGGTATCAAATTACGGAACTGTTCCACTGTTATTAGTGTAAAATTACCGATTTTCTAGCTAGCCTATTCCCTACAATGAATGGATGAATACACAAACTCAAACTGGATTGTTTGCTTACTTTCCCAGTACAAACCTGTTTACCACAAACTCAAACTGGATTGTTTGCTTACTTTCCCAGTACAAGCATGTTTAGCACAACAAAATGTACTAGTGTTTACAGTTACAGTGGGTTATTTCTCTTATAATATGTTATAAACCTCTATAAAACATTACTAGGGTTTTCAGTTACAGTCGGTTATTTCTCTTATAATATGTTATAAATCTCTATAAAATGTTACTAGAGTTTTCAGTTAAAGTGAGTTATTTCTCTTACAATGTATTATAAACCACAATAAAATGTTACTAGAGTTTTCAGTTACAGTGAATCATTTCTGTTCAAAATCAGTGCCAGTCCATGAATATATCTTTATAGTTGTTCTTCCTTCTTTGTTTCACAGTGATGATGAAGATTATGAGGGGCCTTCATCTTCTGCTGCCTCTGCACCAGCCCAACCCCCACAGCCCCAGCCAGGGCCATCAACACCTCTGCCCCAGCTATCAGGACCACGCCACACCACCCGAGGAGCTTCTGCACCTCAGCTACAGGCAAGGCCATCAACACCTCAACCACAGCCATCAAGCACAACCCCCACCTCATCTGATTCTGATGTGCCTCAAGAAAGCCTTCCGAAAAGAAAGGGGAAAGCACTGCAGAAGTCTGCAAGACCTAAGCGTGGTCGGAGTAGGTCTCCCACTTCTTCAAGAGACCAAGACCATTTGTGGCACAATAGAGAGGAGAAGGACAACAAACCTGACCCACCCAGGTTCATGCCAGCCAGGACACCAGGCCCCACCTTTGATACAACAGCATCATGGTCTCCGCTCATCCTGTTCCAGCTGTTTTTCAGTGCGTCTGTGGTCAGGACAATTATTGACAATACAAATTCTAATGCTGCTAAGCGAGTACAGGCTGGGATGAAGTTTGTATGGAAGGTGCTAACAGCAAAGGAATTTTACATTTTCATCATCATCATCATTTATACAGGCCATCATCATTTATACAGGCCTCGTTCAGGTGCATCACAGATCAGACTACTGGCGGAAGGCATGGCCATACAACTTCCACTTCCCAAGTGAAAAGATGTCACGGGGCCGCTTTGAAGCCATCTTGTGGTCCCTGCATTTGAGTAACCCAGAAGAAGACGAGGATAATGAGCGGAAGAGGAACACAGATCCGTATGACAGGCTTTTCAAGATCAAGCCTCTCTACACTGAGATAGAGACTGCCTGCCAAGCCAACTTCCATCCCTATAAAAACATTTGTATAGATGAGAGGATGGTCGCATCCAAGGCCCGCAGCAGCATGAAACAGTACATGAAGGACAAACCCACAAAGTGGGGCTACAAACTCTTTGTGCTGGCTGATGCATCAACTGCATACACGTGGAATTTTTTTGTGTACGCCGGAAAGAGTGTGGTCACCACAGGCCATGATCTCAGCTACACTTCAGTCATGGACCTTTTGCCATTTCAACTGCTTGGTGGGGGCTATAATTTGTTCGTAGATAATTTTTATAGTAGCCGTGCCCTGTTTCTGGACTTGTACATGAAACACATTGGTTGTTGTGGGACCATCAGACGAAACCGTATTGGTTTTCCACACACCACACAAAACGACCTCCACAAAAAGGCTGCCCGGGGAGATATGCGGTGGATAAGAGAGGACAAGCTTCTTTTTGTAAAGTGGATGGACACCCGGGAGGTGACCATGTGCTCCACTATCCATGAAGCTTTTAGTGGACATACAGTCAAGAGGAAGGTGAAAGAGGCTGGTGTGTGGCAAACAAAGGCCATCCCTATTCCAGACGCTGTTGTGGACTACAACAAAAACATGGGTGGTGTTGATGTACCTGACGCCTTGATAGGCTATTACACTGTGCATCATAAGACAATGAAGTGGTGACTTTGTGCAACAAGACTTTGTTTCCTTCTTCACAAGGAGCTGTTCAAGATGAGGAACGAGCCCACACTAACAAAGCCTCTCTCACAGAAAACATTTAGGGAGAGGTTGGCTGCAGAAATGTTGAGCTTTGCTGAGGCCTCAGCAGCTCCACCACCACCACCGCCCACCTGCATGCCTATATATTATGGGGGTGATGCCACACAAGGACGGCGGTACTGCAGGAGATGCCAGGAGGCTGGCATCCAAAGAGTAAAAACCCCCATTTATTGCCGGAAGTGTCAGGTCCCTCTGTGCCTCACCTCGAAGAAAAGTTTCCCGGAGTGGCATGACAGCCATTAGTGGTATTAGGACAGGAACAAATATAGCTATTGCTAGTGGTTTTTTTTTCTTGTAAATATTTTTACTGTGTTTTATATTAGGTTCTGCTGTGTTTTTACAGTTTGATATTTATACTGAGTTTTGCTGTGTTTTCAGTTTGTTGTGAATAAATCTGCTCCATTTGCAGTCAAACTTTATTCCTTTTGTATGTTTTTTTTTTTTTTTTGCATGGGAAACTATATAGAGGTCTGGTTGATTTTTCAAAACAAAGCCAAAACTATTGTTTTTAGATGGAATAAATAACTATAGTGACATGTAAGTGAAATCAAATGAGTTTTACAGTTTGGTACCTGAGAAATTTCAAATGGCACAGATGGTGCCAAAATGTGCCCAAATGGCCAATTTGGAGAGTTCGCCTAGATATGCCTCTAATAAATCATGTATAACCCTGCTATGCTAGACTCTTATAGCATAAATCTATGAGCAGGTGATGTTAAGATGTTATTTTATTGTTTTCTACAGTTTTTAGGCTTCAAACAGCATTATACCTAGGGGATATTCCCCATAAAATGTGTTATTTTTTTAGGCGAGAATTGAATCTTTTATTTATGCTGTTTTCCATCTGTGATTACTCTTCAATAGTAATAGATAAACTTTTACTTACAATGTATTTATATCCCATAGCTTCTGATCTATCAAAGGATACCAGAATCATGTATGTGGGTCTTATGGTTGATAAGTTATACCTGTTTGATTTTGGGTATGCTATTTTTAGCCGTTTTTTCCTATTTTTTCTATTTTGGGGTCGGTGTTTAAACAATCAAGTATGTTGGTGAAAAAAGATTTATATTTGCCAAATCATGAGAGTAGTTACAATTATTATTTTGATGTATTGACATCCACATTATTTTAAACCCTAAACAAAATAATTTCAAAGCTTGTGGGCTGGAGCCGATGTGTGTGCTCCCTAGGGGTGTAACGATACCCTCATGACACGATTCGATACATATCACGATACTGAACTCAAGATACGATATTATTGTGATACTCCAAATAAAAGGTCAACAAAAAATTTACTGTTGATTAAAATGCTAACTTTGATATTACATTGTGTGTGTAAATGAATAGGCTTGAACTCTGCTTTTAACCCAAGGACAATGGTGACACCAGAATAAAAATATTCATGATTCTGAAGCTGAAAATACAGAATTATTTTAGAATATTCTTGCACTTTTTCACTGACTAGATATATTTAAAATAATGTTGGACACTTTTTACTGGTCAGGTAACATTTGGTATTATCAGGACCCACAAATAATCCCCCATTACATTATTATGCATTATAATCAACATTATATATAGTAGTTTAATGTAGTACTGACACTAAAACTCTGAAAACTTGAATTATTTTCTCACACAGTAAATTTTTTTGGGGGGGAACTATCCACGATACATATTGTCACTATCCACGATACGTATTGTTGCATTTTTGTATTGCGATATATTGTGGCACGATATATTGTTACACCCCTAGTGCTCCCCACACACACAAAATAGCTTTGGCCACTACGATCAGCGCTGCATCTTCCAGAGCTGACTCAGACGCAGTGGCCATCTTGTCAGAAGACACAGGCATGACGTGAACAGTCTCTGGCTGGGCAAGTGTAACGTGAACAGTCTCTGGCGCGGCAGACATGACATGAAGAAGCTCAGGCTGAGGGGATACTGTGGGCTTGTGAGGCTCCTCATCTGCAAAGCCCACAGTAAAGGACAAGATGGTCAATAAAACGGCAAAGTCCATATACTGAGCGGAGGCGGACCCAGGGGCGGAATTGAAGGGCCAGGCCCGTGCACCGGAAGAGGGCCTGGAGACTGAGGTGGAGCAGGCTGAGCAGGGGTCCAGGGCGGATCCGACGCTTCAGGGGGAGAGGCAGCCATCTTATCTGAAAACACAGGCGTGGAGTCGAACATCTTGTCCGACGACACAGACGTAGACACAGGTGTAGAGGCAGCCATCTTGTCCGAAGACACAGGTGTAGAGGCAGCCATCTTGTCCGAAGACACAGGCGTAGAGTCGGCCATCTTGTCCGAAAACACAGACGTAGACACAGGCGTAGAGTCGGCAATCTTGTCCGAAGACACAGACGTAGACACAAGCGTAGAGTCGGCCATCTTGTCCGGAGACACAGGTTCAGATTCAGGAACAGACTCAGGAACAGGCGGCCTGGCGGCGGCCATCTTGTCTGAGGGCTCAGGAGGCGTGCCGGCGGCCATCTTGGCCGGAGATGAATTCTCTGGTGTGGCGATGGCTATCTTGGCCGGAGACGAACTCTCATGCTGCGTTCACACCAAACGCAAATAGAGCGTCAAATTCGCGTATATCGCGTCTAGTTGGACGCTTGAACATTTTGAATTTGCGCGTCCAAAGCAAAAAATTGACCCGCGTCTCAGGCGAAATCCGCTTCTTGTGGGAGGGACGAGTGCTAGGCGGTTGTCTGTTTGCAAGATGGCTGATGTTGATCGAGCATTCATCGAGAGTCACTGCTCTGTATTTGCTCTGGAGAGCAGGGGCCTCATTTATAAACGTTGCGTACGCACAAAATAAGGCGTACTCCGCTCTCTACGCAATAATTGGTATTTATAGCAAACTTGACGAGAAAATGTGCGGTCCTTCACGCAAACTGTGACCCAGGCGTACGCACAAAAACCTGTGAAATGAGAAATGGCGACACCATCGGCAGATGGAAGAAACACGTGAAACTGTAGACCGTTGTGTAAAAGAAATGGCAATACTGCCTCTCATAAATAACATGAAGACTTCACAAAGTAAGTCTTACAATTAACAGCCTACAAGAACACCCGTTTGTTCGATCTGCAGTGTCAAACTAATTTACTCCTCTTTTCCACCTCGCCAACGATAATTTCTACTTCACATTGAGTGAAGTACGTTTCTTGGTTTTCCTCTCTGTGTTTGCCATGATTTCAGAATCGATGAATATTAACTTGTGGGCGTTTCACGGACTATTTATGGGCAAATATGGGCGTGACATGAAGCCGCAAAAGCTGCGCTACATTTAGAATTGATTGTGATTTATTACGGGAAAACTGCGTAGGATGCGCGTGCGCAAGGTTTTATAAATCCGAATATTTCTGTGCGTGCGCACGTCCTATGTTTCATCCGTACGCCACTTCTGACGCAAATCCTACGCAAAGTTTTATAAATGAGGCCCCAGAACAGCGGTGAAGGAGTCATCGTCACCGTACTGGGGTCCACCAGACCCTCTGGAGGCATTCCCAGTTTAGCGAGTTTCACCATTTGCTCCAGGGGCTGCGCCTGGATGACGGCCGCTTTCAGCGATATTTCCGCCTGCCCTGCGGCCAGTTTGATGACCTGTTGTCCCGCATCTGAGCAAGGATCACCCTCTCCCTCACCCACCTAATCTGTCATTTATTTTTGTTTTGATGATAAATGCAGCCAGCCTACAAAAGTGATTAACCTGTCCTGTGATTTTTTTTTTCTCACACAACACTGTCCAGACACGAACTACAGGTGCTGGTCATATAATTAGAATATCATCAAAAAGTTGATTTATTTCAGTAATTCCATTCAAAAAGTGAAACTTGGATATTATATTCATTCATTACACACAGACTGATATATTTCAAATGTTTTTCATTTAATTGTGATGATTAAAACTGACAACTAATGAAAATCCCAAATTCAGTATCTCTGAAAATTAGAATATTACTTAGGACCAATACAAAAAAAGCATTTTTAGAAATGTTGGCCAACTGAAAAGTATGAACATAAGTATGAGCATGTACAGCACTCAATACTTAGTTGGGGCTCCTTTTGCCTGAATTACTGCAGCAATGCGGTGTGGCATGGAGTTGATCAATCTGTGGCATTGCTCTGGTGTCATGAGAGCCCAGGTTGCTCTGATAGTGGCCTTCAGCTCTTCTGCATTGTTGGGTCTGGCGTATAGCATCTTCCTCTTCACAATACCCCATAGATTTTCTATAGGGTTAAGGTCAGGCGAGTTTGCTGGCCAATTAAGAACAGGGATACCATGGTCCTTAAACCAGGTACTGGTAGCTTTGGCACTGTGGCAGGTGCCAAGTCCTGTTGGAAAATGAAATCTGCATCTCCATAAAGTTGGTCAGCAGCAGGAAGCATGAAGTGCTCTAAAACTTCCTGGTAGACGGCTGCGTTGACCTTGGACCTCAGAAAACACAGTGGACCAACACCAGCAGCTGACATGGCACCCCAAACCATCACTGACTGTGGAAACTTTACACAGCTACGTGGATTCTGTGCCTCTTTTCTCTTCCTCCAGACTTTGGGATCTTGATTTCCAAAGGAAATGCAAAATTTACTTTAATCAGAGAACATAACTTTGGACCACTCCGCAGCAGTCCAGTCCTTTTTGTCCTTAGCCCAGGCGAGACGCTTCTGACGCTGTCTTGTTCAAGAGTGGCTTGACACAAGGAATGCGACAGCTGAAACCCATGTCTTGCATACGTCTGTGCGTGGTAGTTCTTGAAGCACTGCCTCCAGCTGCAGTCCACTCTTTGTGAATCTCCCCCACATTTTTTAATGGGTTTTGTTTCACAATCATCTCCAGGGTGCGGTTATCCCTATTGCTTGTACACTTTTTTCTACCACATCTTTTTCCTTCCCTTCGCCTCTCTATTAATGTGCTTGGACACAGAGCTCTGTGAACAGCCAGCCTCTTTAGCAATGATCTTTTGTCTCTTGCCCTCCTTGTGCAAGATGTCAATGGTTGTATTTTGGACAGCTCTGTCAAGTCAGCAGTCTTCCCCATGATTGTGTAGCCTATGGAAACTAGACTGAAAGACCATTTAAAGGCCTTTGCAGGTGTTTTGAGTTAATTAGCTGATTAGAGTGTGGCACCAGGTGTCTTCAGTATTGAACCTTTTCACAATATTCTAATTTTCTGAGATACTGATTTTGGGGTTTTCATTAGTTGTCAGTTATAATCAGCAAAATTAAAAGGAATGTACACTTGAAATATATCCGTCTGTGTGTAATGAATTAATATAATATCTAAATTTCACTTTTTGAATGGAATTACTGAAATAAATCTACGATGATATTCTAATTATATGACCAGCACGTGTATGTTCTTGCACTGAAGTATGTTGGTTGTCTTTACATTAGAATAATAATGTTTCATATAATCTAGATTAGATATGGAATAAATAGCATTCAATACAAATCTCATATATTGAAATCAAGTTTTTATGTGATAAAATATTTACTTCACCACGTGACAGCAGCAAGCAGGCTCCTGTTTGGTTAACGCAGCACAAACTGAACTGAACTAGTTACAATTATTCAATTATTCATATATACAATTATATATTGGCCTTCAGATTAGCTAAAGAACAGTGCGTAGAGCTTCATGGAATGGGTTTCCATGGCCGAGCAGCTGCATCCAAGCTTTACATCACCAAGTGCAATGCAAAGCGTGTGATGCAGTGGTGTAAAGTGTGGGATGCAGTGGTGTAAAGCATGCCGCTACTGGACTCTAGAGCAGTGGAGACGTGTTCTGTGGAGTGACGAATCACACTTCTCTGTCTGGCAATCCGATGGATGAGTCTAGGTTTGGCTGTTGCCAGGAGAACTGTACTTGCCTTGTGCCAAGTGTAAAGTTTGGTGAAGGGGGGATTATGGTGTGGGGTTGTTTTTCAGGGGTTGAGTTTGGCCCCTTAGTTCCAGTGATAGGAACTCCTAATGCTTCAGCATACCAAGACATTTTGGACAATTTCATGCTCCCAACTTTGTGGGGAGAGTTTGGGGAGGTTCCTGTTCCAACATGACTGCGCACCAGTGCACAAAGCAAGGTCCATAAAGACATTGATGAGCGAGTTTGGTGTGGAAGAACTTGACTGGCTTGCACAGAGTCCTGACCTCAAGCCGATAGGAAACCTTTGGGATGAATTAGAGTGGAGACTGTGAGCCAGGTCTTCTCGTCCAACATCAGTGCCTGACCTCACAAATGTGCTTCTAGCAGAATGGTCAAAAATTCCCATAAACTCACTCATAAACCTTGTGGAAAGCCTTCCCAGAACAGTTGAAGTTATTATAGCTGCAAAGGGTGGGCCAACTCCCTATTAAACGCTATGGATTAAGGGGCCGTTCACATATCGCGTCTAAAAACGCATGAAAGGCGTGGCGGTGCCGCTCTCCTTTCCAAAGCGCTTGCGCTCCAGTGGCGTCTGTTGTTGCTGTGCAACCATGAACTGCACTCTCCACAACACGTTGACTAAGCTTTCAATATTGTTACGGAAAGGGGGAAGCTGATTGGTTGGTTCTTGTCACATAACATGCGGTGCGCTTGCGGCATTCTGAAAAGTTTCGATTTTTTCATCTCACTGTGCCTGGAAAAAGTGAGCATGAGATTTTTTTTATAATCATAGTTAATTGTATTGTTGTCATTTTTGTTTTGTGTGTTTAAGTTTTTCCGCAACCCAAGCATACCTGTAGGACTATAGAACTGTAACGACTGAGACAAATCAGACACAATTATTTGTTATGTTTATCCAAATCGTTGCATCTTCTTCTTCGTCTACTTGCGTCCTCTTCTTTGTCCTCTATCAATGTGCTTAGCAAGACCATTTTGTGCTTGAGCGCCACCAAGTACTATAACTTCAGCAGCTCCAGGCATGTGAACAAAAGCACCAATCTGATTGGTTGTTAAAAAAATAAGTTGTTACACCTGCCGTTTCGCACGTCGTGAGTAGATCCTCACATTGGCCCCCTTTGCTTAGTCACGAGGTGTTAAACGTCGGCAATAAACGCGCGCGATAATCGTCCCGGTGTGCACCAGGCTTGAGTTTCATCTTGTTTTGCACGATTGAATGAGCTGGAGTTTCGGAAATTTCATTTGTTCTTGTTTTGCCTCCAGTGCCTTGCATGTAGGGGTGCTTTGGTTGAAGTGCCTGATGCACAAACGCATTAAAACTATCATTAAAACTGTCCCATTGCACCCATCCGGGAGAGTTTGATGCCACAATGTTCATGCATTATCGTAAACTAGGGCTGGGCGATTAAAACGATAACGATAATTATCGCGATATAATTTTTTCACAATAAAACGATATCAAGAGTTCGATAAATGTTCGATATTGTTTATGCGCCAAAAGTGGAACAAAACTCATTTGAACCGCTCTCCACACTGACCATTTATCCGCTCGGCTCAAAGTCCAAACGACAGCGCGTTTACTCTGATCAGTCTTGCTCACGAGATCTAATGAGAAGCGCTTGAATTCAGCAAAGAACACAAATGTCTCAGTGATTTAAACCAGTTTAAAGGCAGATAAAACAGCACTGACAAACAGGAGAAACACTGTGTGCAACAATACAGTCAGAAGGCTTTTCCGTCTACAAATTCCCATCATTTACCATGGATTTACTTTGGCGTTTGCCTAGTACTATTAACTGCACCATAAAATGTGGGATATACATATTGAATTGTATTATATTATTAATGTAGACAATGTATTAAAGGACTAATGGAATATAATTACAGTATTTAATCATGTATTTAGGCTACTGTTTTTCATAAAAATACCATATAAACCATAAAGTTACATTTTGCCATGATAGTGAGGTGCTATAGGCTATGCCTGGTTTTATCTGTGGTTATCATGATCTAAATGCATGATACTGGATGACCAATGGTTCATTTGAATAAAACTCAAAGTTAGAATATTATATCTTACCAAATAAAATTGAGATTGTTACACTTTTTTTAACAGATGTTACTGTTTTTGTTAATGAACATAAATTTAACATAGTGAATCTGCATCCTAACTCAAGCTAATAAAAGACAAACATAAGTACATAAAAATTGATACATGATTAAAAAGTCATAAAAACTATAAAATCATCTGAACCCATGACTTCATGTGCAAACGCATTAAACAAAGCACACATTCAACAAAGATCCATCAGGCTGCTAGTGTGCATGGTAAAGTCTAAACCAGACACTATACAATTAAGAGTGTCCAATGGCATGAACGGAAATAACCAAATAAACAGATGCAATGGTTACATAGAAATAAATCTTATGACTGATTTGATCCATAGCTTGGCTCTGTCAACTCACTGTCAAATATGCGTTTTGAGACAAAACATGTAATATTAATATTGCAGCCTGCACTGCAAACTGTGCTGAAGATACGTGCCATCAAAGTCAGGCAACACAAACCTGTTTCAGGACTTGAAACAATATCCCCCATTAGCACATGCAGAAACTAAGAAATAATTTTTTCTATTAAGGGACCGTTCGGTATTTATGGAATGGACCACCGGAGGAAAATAGGGGAGGGTCATGTCTTTTTATTCTTTGTTGAGGGGAGGGTCATCCAACTTTTTTTAGTCTAGGGGGAGGGTCACCCAACTTTTGTATTAATGAAAACGGCAATATTTCAAAGTGACTTGTTTGGTGCATAATATTTTTCCATGTAGCTCCATTTAGCTCTCTCAGTCTCAGCCCCCCATCGCTAGCAGATGGGTCTGACCCAACACAAATCAGACACGAAAGATAAAGTCCAGTTTGGCATTGTTTGAAAGTGCGTACGTGCTCAGAAAAAGTGCATCATGTCAGAACAGGACGCCAATGAAATGTTACGTGGCAAAGCTTTAAAATGAGCAAATAATGAACTTTTGTGATTGCGAATAAGTGCAGTGTCATGTGAGTGTAACTCTACCGCTGCGTTAACATGTGATGTGGATGTACGTCGAGTTTTACAGTATTGGGACTTAAGCCTTGTTCATACTTTCGCCTGGCTCCGCAGCACGAGCCTTCGCTGCCTGCACCTCTCGCTGCCTGCACCTCCCGCTGCCTGCAACTCCTCAAACGGACGAGGTGTTTAGCCTATACTTGACGCGCTCGCCATTGTACTATTCTTTGAAACGACTGGAGGCGACTGAGTAATTGCCCTCTAGCCCATCCAGGAATCAGCGGTGAGAAGTAAGGTACACAGATGAATGTTTATTTTAGTACACTTCACCAAAACCACACTACAAAAGAATTGTGTAAAGCAGTAAACCTTGAGATTATTACTTGTTACATTAGAACAAAATAAATCAATTTGAGAACATAGCCTATACAACAAAATTAACGATAACTTGCATATTTTCTAATTTCACTAAATATTTTCATTAAGTTTCGAGAACATTTTTTATAAAACATGGACCATAATTAAAAGGGCTTATGTCTGCTATTGTAGGCTCATTTTGTAAATTTAAGCAACTATTAGACGCACAAACTGGGTGCCGGTGTGATGAGACGCATACGCTTGGCCAGATTCGGCTCGAAGTCGGGCATCTTCGGATGCGGAGCCGCGCACGTAGTTACAAAATCTGCCGTGCACACCGCCAAGTGAAATAGTCCTTGTGCACCTTCGCGCTCATGCGGACGTGGCGAGTATAAACCAAGCTTGAGGCACCAGAACTGCAGCTGATAGAATGTGCGCTGTAGCGATACTACCATATTTCTTCAAAAGCAGATAGAGACATTAAATCATCCACGATCAAAAATCGTAATATCGCGTATAAAACAACTGTTATCATGTCTGTAAAACAAACACAAGTAATGGAGATAACAAAACTGTATGGCACGAGTACTACAGTGGTACATTTATTCATCGCACAGACCAGTCTTTTCGTAGATATATGTCGCATGGTAGGTACAGCCCTTACAGGACCCTTTTTAATGAACGTTTGGTGTAGGTCTATATAGGCATCGAGATATCTGAACATCTTTGCCAAGCGCAAACCAGCACAGAAGTAATCAAAAATTATCGGGGAGGGTCATGCCTTTTTTCACAATCATTTTGGAGGGTCATAGAAAAATTTATGGCTGGCAAAGGGAGGGTCAAGTCTATTTTGACTATAGATCTCAAAACTCCTCCAGTAGCCCCTTAAATAAAAAACGAACAGTCCCTAAGATATTTATTTTGTTAAGGAAAAATGACAAATGTCAATGTTTGAATGTTCTACTTGAGATTTGTGAAATGTTCTGACAATAAAGAGTAGTTTAAAACCACAATTAACACTCTGGTTTCTACAACTTTCACTTAGGAGCAAAAATCTGCCTTTAAACTTGAAAGCATTAGACGCACAAACCAGATCAAAGATGGAATCGCGAACGGGCAGCAAGGCAGGTGCTGCACAGCTAAAGTCAAATACAAGTACAAGACTTGCTTTAATAAGAATATTTTTTGTTACAAAACTAGCCCCATACCTGGTGCCAGATTAAGGAAATGTATTGGCGACGTGGCGTACAGCGGCTGTTTGTTCACTTACGCATTTGCTCTCTTGCTGATCTCGTTGCATTGCTGCTGGTCCTGCCAAACTGTTGACTGTCAACTCTGTCGGAAAGTTGACTTGTCTTACGTTCACTCAATGGAGTCATCAAGCAGTATATTCCAAAATACTGAACAACGGAGAGGCCAATATACCAACTCCAGCTCGGGCGCGTTCAACATTGAGATCTTACCGTCTATACCACAGGCTGATCGGCTACATGATGATTACGCTTCCACTGGCAGGTGATGTCCATTCTAATCCGGGACCAGTTTTCAATATCGAAGGAAAGCCGCTGTTGTCGGATATACCGGAGTTTGCAAACGTTGCTGAATTACATCAAGGAAGCAACAATCTACCTGTAAATTCAAACGCATCCCTGCAAAACGCAATATTTAATCCGAGTGACTGTACTGTTGTAAATATGCAGGGGTCAGACAGGTCAATTTAGCTCAAAAGGAATTATTTATTCATTTATAGGGAATCTTAAAAGAATCACTTAAACGGCCGAGCAAATGACTCGTCCAGGGTTCATTTGAACGGGCCGTAGGCTAACTATCAGCTCTAAAATGGATATAAATATTCAAACTATAGTGAAACACTATATATAAGCAAGGTAACTTAGATCAGCAGTTTAAGACATTAAATTCGTAAGCACATAACACAAGAACAATTATCTTTAAAATACAAACAAGACTTTATTGATTATTCTAACATATAAAACTAATATCTAACACAATCAGATGCACACACATTCATACGAGTTGCAGAAAGAAAGAGAGTGAGGAAAGAATGAGTTTTAAGAGTGAGATGAGGAAATCCCAAGTTTCTATATGCACTTATGAGACATGACCTGAACGAACCATCAATCATTAATTTAACCCTTCTATCGTTTCTTAGGCAGGGTTATTACATTTTATATCAAAGCACAAGTTCAGTTAAGATTCTGGAGGCTACTTGCTTGTCTTTGCGTTCCTTTGGGGATTCCTTTTGTCAGTGTAAAAGGGGGTTTCCCGGGTTCGTTGATTGGCTGGCGGTCTCCTCGTGCCTGGATAGATGTCTTGGGCGGCCAATCACGTGGTGTGTTGGCGGATGGATGGAAAGTCTTTAACCTGTTAACCTTCACCCACCACTTGGGGGCTCACAGCTGAAAATGACATACCTGGATTAAAATAAATACAGCTCCTGAGAACAGTGTACCACAGGCACAATTAAGGTATCTTTGGAAAGAAGACAATTGGGACTCTACTAATAATCAATCAGAGTTGATAATACTCAAACAGATAAAAAGTAATAAAAGTTGAAGTGCCTCAAAAATAATGTGCGCTACAAATAATGTTTTTTTATTTCATGTACAAATATATAAAAATAGACCTGGAGGAATCCAGATAGGTAAAGGATTGAAAGCCACAAGTCTCATCAGTTTATATTTCAAATTTGAAGAAGATATAATGAAAAATGGGGTTCCTGCAAACTTTTTTCCAAGACTATGTCAGTTCCCTTTCTCCCTCCCCCTGCCAGAGGCACATCCAAAGAAAAGACATCCCCAAACTAAAATAGTTGCAGTTGCTGAACTATTTGCACTACATGCACAATTTAGACATAATTAAAAAGAAGACACTTTCCATATGATAACAGAATCCGTCCAGTGAGTAAGACGCGAAAACAGATGTTGACTAGGGAACCGTCTGTTAGCTAGCTCTAGCTGGCCTAGCTGTCAAATGACAGGGATGTGGTCACAGCCTACGTCGCAGGTTACCTCCTCAAACTGACTGGAGAGCGCCGGATTCAAATAAAAAAAACATCTTGCTCGAGTGAGGAATATAAACACCCCGGGTATCGTTGGACTCGTTTACTGGTTGGCTACATTTTCTGTCAGTCATATAATTTCGACGATTTCATTGGCTTTCGTTGTAAAGACAAAATGATAGGATGTGCATATCATGACGTCAGAAAAACTGACTGCAGTATTTGGATATTTTGAACTAGATATTGCCTATCTTTGTTTGTGTGTGCGTGTGCGCGGTCTAAATGTGTTCATTACACTCTAAGCAACACACCCATATAACCTTTTGGTACCGGGAGTCTGTTCTTTATGCATTATTTATTGGATAACCGACAAATATGAGACGTCACCCTGAAGAAACGCGATGTAAACAAAGGAATAATAATCAATATTACAACGTTATTGTTTCTTTGGACTAAAAATGCTCCATGGGATGTTATTCAGTGGACCCTCAGCTTTCCATTCAATCTGGAACTTTTAGCAGTGGATGCGTGTGTGGCTCGTTATTACGACAATACTGGTAAGTACTCCGTTTTTGTTTACGTGTGTTTTGAAGTGTACTGCTTGCCTAAATGCAATAAATACATTTGTTATAAGCTTTCCATCGACAAACAGTGCTCTATCATCGATGCTTGAGGCTTAGACCTTTAAAATTATATATAGTTTGCCAAGATTAATGATCTTCTTTCACGTTAAATCCATTCATAAACATTAAACTAGTGGGTGAAAAATGCGTTCAGAGCGCCGGCGCACTGGTGAACGTTAACAGGTTAAAGTTGAAGCGGGCTTTGCAGTTGAATCGTTTAAACAAAACTTTTCAGCAAAACTTAACTTAGAACCGAGACTCTCAACAGAAAAGAAAACTAAGAAACAGAAAGAAAAGTTAGATGAGAGTAGTTAGATGGCTTGAATGAAGCTGTTTAACCCATGTTCTTCTGATCTTGATTTGGATTCTTTTGTCTGCTCGTCTACATGGTTACTCGTCTGTCCGGTTACCCGTCATGGCTTCTCCATGACTTCTGTAAATCTGCTCTAGCGAACAAATTCACAACCAAAAACCTCCATTCAACTCAACAACTCTGGCTTTGTTCGAGTCCTAAGATTTTATACTCAAATTTTTGGATGAGTTCTGACTAAATAGGCACCGTCTTTATTTGAGAGGTGGCATTTTCTTCACCTCTCATCATAAATCATGCGTTATCTGTGATCTCTTTACTCTACGGCTCTAGCAGAGTACAAAAGTATACAGTTTAGACATGATTCCTATTATAAGCACACGAAACATTTTACACAGATTTCATTCAAGCCATCTTCTGAATTAAGAACATATGATCGTACTGATAGGAAACAACACACTTTCATTCAAACATCTAATAGTTATAACAATTACATGAGTTGTATGTGATCTAAGCATAATAGACACATACAGAGGTTGTAGATACAATATAGGATTATTTAGTTGAACAAAGTTTGATTATAAGTCCGTCAAGAATTGTTTTGGGATGATTTTATGTATTTTTATATGTAAAGTCTCAGTCTCTGTGGTTTTAAGAGATTTCAACCCTGGGGTTGTTCCAATGTCCTTAAAAAGGAGGATGTCTGTTTTAAATTATTTGTCATGGGTTCAAACAACCTCTGCCATTATCTTGGTGGGTTCTGAGCCGTGCCATCTCTGAACCAATCAGTCTTTTCCAAACTATCTAACGTTGACAACGTCCTTCCTTTAGTTGGGCACATCTCTCTGAAGCTTTCACGGTCATAAAGTTCTTAGCTGGGACTGGCTGGAGCCCACTCCATTTATGGCCCTAGATTAGACTGGTGATTTGGGGGTCTGGAGTGTTGAGTTCTGTGTGGAATTATGTTTGAACGAATCACCTGGAAGATTAATTTGTGTTTGGTTCGCCCTCAAATCCTACAGTACACATAAAGAAAATTTAAATAGAATGGCGGTTAAAAGGAAGTTTGAACTCTTTCAACCAGTAAATCAGACTAAAGCCTTGTGGGACAAACGACTCAAACCTAAAGGACTGCTTGGCGGACATTTGAATATCAGAAGCATTGTGTCAAAAACTGAGCAACTTGAATGTTTGCTGATAGACTCCAATTTAGACTTTCTTTTTATTTCAGAGTCGTGGTTCACTGAATCATCACCAAGGACTGTTTTTTCTATACCTGGGTATCAAGTTTTTAGGAAAGACAGAAAATTAGGTAGAGGAGGAGGAGTTATTTTGTATGTTCGAAATCACTTTAAATGTGTAGAAGTGCATCTTAATTCCTCACACGGAATTGAAAGCATTACTGTCTCTATTGTATTGTCCCCTCATATGTCTTTTACTGTTACAGGTATATACCGACCCCCAAATTCTAATAATATTTTTTATGATAAATGAAAATCCTTATTAAAGGAAATTGGTTCTAAGACTGAACTAATTGTATTAGGTGATTTTAACATAAACGGGGCTGAGAAAGCAAGCAGGAAAAAACTCAAAAGTATATCCGATCAGTTTAATCTCGCTCAAATGATTCAAGGCCCAACTAGGGTTAATCAATCATCACAAACACAAATAGATCTTATTTTTAGTAATAAGCCTGAGAGAATTACAAAATATTTTAATTTGATAACTGGCATTTCAGATCATAATCTGACCTTAATCATTAGAAAATTGACAAAACGACGATTCTTATACAGACAAGAGGGTAAAAGTTATTTTACTGTTATACCCAAAACCTTAGTCGGTCCATTTGAGGATAAATTAAAGCACTTGGACTGGAATGATGTTCTGCTGTCTGATGATATAGAAAAGGCATCTAATATTATGATGGCCAGAGTTAGTGAGACTAAAAATGAGTTTTGCAAAAAAGTCTTACATTCACGTAAAAAATATAATCTGCCATAGTTAAATGAGAATCTTTGGAAGTTAATGAAGCAAAGAGACTTAGCACTGAAGGCAGCTCTTAAATCCGGACTACCACATGACAGGAGAAAATTCCAAGAATTGCGAAATAAAGTAGTAAAAGAACTAAGGCAGGCTAAAGCTGATTACTTTATTAAATTAATCAGTGACTCTAAGGGAAATAGTAAATTAATTTGGGAAAATATTAATAACATTACAAAGAAGGAGCGTTAATACGTTCAAAATTGGGTAAAAAACGAACAATCAAAAGTGACAGAAGATAAAGGAAAAATAACTACGGTCTTTTAATTCATTCTTTGTAGATTCAGTACAGTGTCTGGCCAAGAATTTTGGTCTAAGACCAAGAGTACTTGAATCGGCTAATAATGACTTCCCTGTTTTCACAATCAAAAATGTCTCAGAATATACAGTAATGAAAACACTTGATTGTTTGAAAGGGTCCAAGTCTAAGGATGTCTTTGATTTTGATGCAAAATTCTTAAATTATAAATTAATACTATGTAAGACTTTAACTCATTTGATAAATTTGTCAATAACAAACTCTGATTTTCCCTCATCCTGGCAGGCTGGAATAGTGACCCCAATTTTAAAAACAGGTGATGGAACACTTGCATCAAATTATAGGCCCATTAGTATACTTCCAATAGTTTCTAAAATTACAGAAAAGGTTGTTTGTGATCAGCTAGTCTCTCATCTAAATGAAGGTGAATTTACTTTGCACCCGATGCAGTTTGGCTTCCGAAAGCATCACTCGACAGAAACAGCAAATTGTTTTTTTGTGGAACAAATCAAAAGTCAACTTGATAAAGGCGGTGTCATCGGAGCTGTGTTTTCATGGAGCTGGCAAATTCATGTTTGACCCTTAATCTAAGTAAAACAGTTTCCATGTATTTTACAGCGAGGATTAATAATTCAGTTAATCCTGATATTTTAATTAACGGTGAAGTCATTACATCTGTGACACATGTTAAATATTTAGGCATCATAATTGACACAAATTTGACCTTCAAAAAACAAGTTAGTAAGGTCATTAAAACTGTTAAATTTAATCTAAACAATTTTAAGAGTATCGGACATAATTTGTCACTGTCTGCTGCAAAACTTTTTGTACATACAATGATTTTTCCCCATTTGTCTTACTGTATAACAACCTGGTCACAGGCAGGAGTGACTATGCTAAAGCCTATGTATTCACTTTACAAACAAATTTTAAAGGTACTAGACAAAAAGCATAAGGATTATCATCATTGTAACATCTTGAAAAAATATAATCTTCTCAATTTTGATCATTTCTTATTTTATTCGGACGCATGTCTAATGTTTAAAGTTATTCATGATCTTGCACCCCCTCCTCTTAGAGGATGCATAGTATTCTCTGGCAGTGGCAGTGCCACGATATCAACTGATATAAAACAATTATCGTGATAATTTATTTTGGCCGTATCGCCCAGCCCTATCGTAAACACATTTACTTTTCCAGTCCTCGTCGATATAGTACACCCATTTCAGAAGTCTCTACTAATGAGTTGAATCCGGAGTGTTTGATTAGAGAGGCAAACAAAATGTGCACTAGATGTGTAGTTATCTAATTTGCCAATGACATGATAATGACAGCGGACAACCATGCAGCCCTCATGTCACAATATAGTGACACGAGGACATGAGGTATATATTATAATATATAATACAATAAGTTTCTTAGTTTATTTTCTGTCCTTAGTCTGCATTTTTTTGTATAGTATAGTAACATGTATTTTATAGTGTCTTTAAACTAAAAATTGGTGCTGGAAAAAGTGCTTGAAAGTCCTGAAAGATTGCAGACAAATTCTCTTTCAGTAGACTTATTTTTCAGTAGGCTTTGATGCCTTGAGTTGGTTTTTATGTCTGCTGTTTTGTGCCATTAAACTGGTTTCAACTTGTAATTGTCTGTTTTTGCTTTAGACCTGATGCTGCTGAAAGAGGAGAGTCAAGAACCGAATGGAATGGAAGAGAAAGATCAGTATGAGAAACATGATTTCATGACTGGAGATAAATCCACAAAGATGGAAAAGACTTGCTCACGAAAAAGAGCTCAAAAGACCAAACCTAACAGTTATTTTACTTGCCGTCAATGTGGAAAAAAAATCAGTGATAAACGAAACCTGGAACTCCACATGAGAGTTCACACTGGAGAGAAGCCTTTCACATGCCAACAGTGTGGAAAGAGTTTCACTCAAAAACCAAACCTTAAAACCCACATGATAGTTCACACTGGAGAGAAGCCTTTCACATGCCAACAGTGTGGAAAGACTTTTACTCAAATACAAAGCCTTAAAGTCCACATGAGAATTCACTCTGGAGAGAGACGTTTTACCTGCCAACAGTGTGGAAAGAGTTTCACTCAAAAACACAACCTTAAAGTCCACATGAGAGTTCACACTGGAGAGAGTCCTTTCACATGCCAAAAGTGTGGAAAGAGTTTTACTCAAAAACACTACCTTAAAGTCCACATGAGAATTCACACTGGAGAGAGTCCTTTTACATGCCAACAGTGTGGAAAGAGTTTTACTATAATGCAAAGCCTTAAAGTTCACATGAGAGTTCACACTGGAGAGAGCTGTTTTACCTGCCAACAGTGTGGAAAGAGTTTCACTCAAAACCACAGCTTTAATGTCCACATGAGAGTTCACACTGGAGAGAAGCCTTTCACATGCGAACAGTGTGGAAAGAGTTTCACTAAAAAACAGAACCTTACAGTCCACATGGTAGTTCACACTGGAGAGAAGCCTTTCACATGCCAACAGTGTGGAAATAGTTTTACTCTAATGCAAAGCCTTAAAGTTCACATGAGAGTTCACACTGGAGAGAAGCCTTTCACATGCGAACTGTGTGGAAAGAGTTTTACTCGAATACGAAACCTTAAAGTCCACATGAGAGTTCACACTGGAGAGAAGCCTTTCACATGCCAACAGTGTGGAAAGAGTTTCACTCGAATACAACACCTTAAAGTCCACATGAGAGTTCACACTGGAGAGAGTCCTTTCACATGCCAACAGTGTGGAAAGAGTTTCACTAAAAAACAAAACCTTAAAGTCCACATGAGAATTCACACTGGAGAAAAGCCTTATATTTGCTCTCATTGTGGACAGAGTTTTGCACATAAAAACATCCTTAATTCCCACATGAGAATTCACACTGGAGAAAAAGCTTTACAACAGTTGTAAATCCTAGAAATCACATTATCATTCACACTGGAGAGAAACTGTTCATTGGGAAAAAAAACGTTAATATGTGATCAGTGTGGAAAGAGTTTCACACGTAATGTAACCTTTAATTCACCTATGGCTAAGCCACGCCCCCTCCACTCACTCGAACAAACAGTCAACATTCGGTGACAGGCGCTATATTTAGTCATGTTGAAGAGGAGTGAAAAGGCTACATGTTTTGCTAAAAAAAAACCACAAAGTTCCCCAGTTGTTTTGGTAAAAAGTTGTCAAAAAAGTTGTGCTTCAATATGTAATGAATGGTTCATGATCAAATTAAATATGTACAGGTTTAAGTTGCATACGTTTCCAGGACAAGCCTTTTTACCAAGAGTACCTCTCCGTTAGTTTGGTGCTACAGTATTTAATATGAATCATTCAGCACAACATTGCTAACATTTGTTATCTTGGTTATTTACAGATACGTTAATGAAGCGAAGTTACATGTACAACGAAACTAGAAGTTAACATTAACGTTTTCTAATGTTAGGCTAACGTTAGCCTAACGTTACGTTAGAGATGTTAAAGATAACGTTCAAATACGTTGTTGACTTACCTCAGAACAGATGTAGACATCCTTGTTTAATTTATCCACGTTTAGTTGGTGCATACACACTACAAAATTGGTTCACAGTTGGAAACATCTCAATTTTTTTTTTCCCCACTTGTATTTTTGCTTGCAAATAGTATTTTATCCAAGATAAACATTTTTGGCAATTGTGTAGTTAATTCTCATACTGTATTTTCAGAATGTTTTGGATATGTATCCTCTCCCCAAATTTTTCAAAAATAAAACACAATAAAAATAATTTAAATAGAAGGCTTATATTGACCTTTTAAGATCTACCTTGTAAATATTTTCTTTGCTATTTTATTAAAAATGTTAAAAATTACAGCAACAATTAAAATAACAATATTTCAAGTGTAATCTTTCTTTGTAAAAACTAAAGTATATATTTTATCAAATGTATTTCAAAGTTAAGGATTCATTAGATGAATAAAGCCCACATTGGAACAAACACTATAATAACATATTAGTTGATGACTTTATTTTTGACAAAACATAATACACTCACCTAAAGGATTATTAGGAACACCTGTTCAATTTCTCATTAATGCAATTATCTAATCAACCAATCACATGGCAGTTGCTTCAATGCATTTAGGGGTGTGGTCCTGGTCAAGACAATCTCCTGAACTCCAAACTGAATGTCAGAATGGGAAAGAAAGGTGATTTAAGCTATTTTGAGCGTGGCATGGTTGTTGGTGCCAGACGGGCTGGTCTGAGTATTTCACAATCTGCTCAGTTACTGGGATTTTCACGCACAACCATTTCTAGGGTTTACAAAGAATGGTGTGAAAAGGGAAAAACATCCAGTATGCGGCAGTCCTGTGGGTCAAAAATGCCTTGTTGATGCTAGAGGTCAGAGGAGAATTGGCCGACTGATTCAAGCTGATAGAAGAGCAACTTTGACTGAAATAACCACTCGTTACAACCAAGGTATGCAGCAAAGCATTTGTGAAGCCACAACACGCACAACCTTGAGGCGGATGGGCTACAACAGCAGAAGACCCCACCGGGTACCACTCATCTCCACTATAGGAAATAGGAAAAAGAGGCTACAATTTGCAAGAGCTCACCAAAATTGGACAGTTGAAGACTGGAAAAATGTTGCCTGGTCTGATGAGTCTCGATTTCTGTTGAGACATTCAGATGGTAGAGTCAGAATTTGGCGTAAACAGAATGAGAACATGGATCCATCATGCCTTGTTACCACTGTGCAGGCTGGTGGTAGTGGTGTAATGGTGTGGGGGATGTTTTCTTGGCACACTTTAGGCCCCTTAGTGCCAATTGGGCATCGTTTAAATGCCACGGCCTACCTGAGCATTGTTTCTGACCATGTCCATCCCTTTATCAGACCTGCCAACCTGTACGCATTTTGCGTAGTGGGTACGCATTTTGACCTCAAAGTACGCTGGTACGATTTGTCCCTCTAAACTACGCAAAAACCTGGTGACGCGACTCTCTGTTCACGCACAGTCCTCAAATCAAGCAACAGCAAAAGAAGAAGAGTTCGACCAATCATAGCACTGGGTTTTTTCCCCAAATAGCAAGCAGGAATGATTGACAGATGCGTAAGACCTATCATTAACCCTCTGGGGACCAGAAACACGCCGGCGCGTTTTGCTGTTTTTTTTCCACATAACAGAAAAATAGACTTAAAGTACTACCATCATTTCTGTTCATATAGAGTTTAGAAATATGAGAAAATAATCTGTTAAATGTCTACTTTTTTATGTGCCCACATACAATCGAAATAAAATATTGTGCTTTTGTAAAATAAAGAAAATAAACAGGGTGTGCTTTCTGCTTCTCAGTCACCCTGAACTTTTTTTCTGGAGCACGTCTCTAATCTTCAACAAAACTCAGCAAATACTATTCACCCAGCTATAAGCAATATATCTTTTAAATCATTTGAGTTTGTACTTTTAAATTATCCGATTCAAAACTAAAATAAATATTCTCAGTTTATGTCATCTATATAAAAAGAGAGACGTGTCAGCCATAGGGCTGTCGCGGTGAAGGAATTTCCCTTGCGGTAATTTTGAGTGCCTCAATAGCGCGATATGCGGTTTTACCGCCATTTATTTATTTATATTTATTTGTTACTATATAAATACGTGTTATGATGTGGTCAGCATACACAAAAACAATGTAAACAATGTAACCGAAACTAAAGAGCATCTCTGCGCATTGAAAGACTGTCACTCAGCGCGCAGTTGTTACGCCAACGGACTGTCTTTGAGTGAGTCATTAAACCGTTCATTCAACGAAAACGTTCAAAAAAGCTGATTCCTTAAATGATAGATGTAATGAAACAAGCAATGATTCACTTTTGGGCAAAGCTGAAGCAATGCTTCACTTAATAGAGACCAATGGCATTGATTCAATGCGTGACTCGCTGCTTTCCCCCACGGCTTCCTCGCGCTGTGTAGCCTAATGCTGACCAGCGCTGACGCCATTCATGGTAAATACCCTTACACGTTAAAGGGATGATAGCCAACGACAAATATTTCGCTTTACCTGGATACGGCAACCTTTTCACGAATATACATGACTTGACTTCAAAGACAGACGCAGGTAATCACACGCGCTCAGTCGATCACATTCACTGTCTGTTTAGGCTTAAGTCCTAATCCACGAATCCTCTGTAAAAATCACCATGATAAACAGTCCTGTTATCATTATTAACTTATTTAACATTCAATACACATGGTACGAACTACGAAGGGTGGCCTTATGTAAAAAGAAAACACAGTTCGCGGTTGCTGCGGTTACTTGCATTCCTCTGCGGTTGGCCTGTCAGTAGCGCGGTAATGCAATATTGCGGTTATCGCGACAGCCCTAGTCAGCCATTCTAATTATCTTTCTCTCAGCTCATTATCTCTGGTAATGTGACACGCCCACGGAGAGCACGCGCTATTTAAACGCAAATATGTGAAGCAACACATTGAGACGCGTTAACGCCCATAAACTCTGAAAACACACTAATTTTTTTAGTCAGATTAATCTACTGTCGTCTTGCGCGGCTATATGAGGAACAATCCTGGGACATTTACCTACCTCAGAACTAGTGCTGGTTTATTTTCACCACGAGGAGGAGAAACAGATTCAGCTGAGAAGTAAGTGTTTTATGCTTGTGCTTTGTTCTAATCGCGATGTAGAATAACGTTAGTGTCTGTAAACGGAAAAATAGCATACTGTTTAAATGTGAATCATGTTTCTGTGTGTGTGTGAATGAATGAATGAATGAACGAACACAGATACAAACTGTTACAGACGAAATAAGACAACATTTCGTTGACTAGTCTAAAATAGACATCAAATAAGCTTTTGTTAGGAGTTTCTGCTCATATGTTAAATATATTGTATGTTTTGTCAATAAACTAATCAACTAAGATGTTATAGTGTTTGTTCCAATGCAAGCTATATCAAAATAATGAATTCTCAACTTTGAAATATGTATGATCAAACTAAGACATTTATGGAAAAAGATAATTTTCTTTTCAAGACGTTTCCAACTCTAACTTTGAACTGAAATAAAACCATGTCTATATGGTGAAGGGTGTGTGATAGAAGTGTCCAGACGTATGCACCCTGTATTTTAAAGAAGAACATTTTAATTATTTGCGATACATTATTCATTCACAAAGAATTCAAGGACATTATTCATGTCCCTAAAGGTTGGAGTTTTCCTCGTTTTTTTAATCAAGGCATTAAGATTTTTTATTCCTCTTTTTAGTCAACTTTAGCATGAGTGTGTTCACTTATTCTAAGCAGTGTGTGTGTGTGTGTGTGTGTGTGTGTGTGTGTGTGTGTGTGTGTTGTAAATAAATCCAAACAATCTAAAAGCCATTCTTTTTTAAATCTCCTCATTCTTTGTGCAAGGCTCCTCATAATGATATGGCCTGATAGCACACCTAATAGGGCCATTATGGGAGGGTCTTTGTCTTTCTCAGGTGTGAAATGCCACACATATTAATGAGAGATCACGCCCCTTTGCATAAAGCTTTCTCAAACAAAACACGTCATACACATTCTAAAAGACTTTATTGACTTATCTGAATGAGTAGTCAGGATGATTCTCACATAGTTTTGGAGCAAATATTCTAGACTATGTGATACAATTTTCAAAAGTCTTGTGAAGAAATAATCAATATTTGTTTTGTGGCTTTATTTCAGAAACTTTTATTTTTAGTTTTTTCAATAACCATGCATAAATAATATTCTCTCAAAAATACAAGCATGTACATACATGTTGCTCACATATTATGGAACCCCAGTTTGTGCTATATAGAGTGAATTTACACCTTTGCCATTAACATGTTTATAAATAACTGAAAAAAGCACAAATGTCAGTGCATGTCAAAACATCCCAAGGGCCCCAAAAACCCCTTGGTCCCCAGAGGGTTAAACAGAGACTGAAAATCGGCAGCAATAAAGAATCCCGCGCGATCCCGCTTCCACCGTCTGACTGAGTTCATAAGCGAGGACAGTACAGTAGTCTCAATACTTCTGACTCCTGAAGGTAAACGGGCTGGGGTGGATGTGGAAAGTTGAAATATTGTATTGAGATAACTTAATCTGGATTCTATTATCACACGGGAGTGATCGCAATCGCATGGATTATCTTAAAATACTCCGTCATTCATGGTCACTCAGATAAGAGGAAAACATCATTCAGCCATGCAAATTATAAAATGCTTAAGTAATGGTGAACAATAAATCTGAATAAAATTAAAATCACTGTGGCTTAGTGATTATAAAAGTTCTGTGATTTGTGGATTAAGTTACTGATAAGGGCGAGGAGAGGGAGTCTGGAGAAACAAGCGTTTATTTATTAATTCTCAGTGTTGAGAAACGTAGCCTGCATGTGTTGCGTTATTGTGTTAATAATAACTAAAGTACCTAATTATGTTACATATTTATTTTGTATGCAAACTACCGCGTTAGTTAGGCTACTTATGGATTAAAAAGTACCGTTGTATCAGTTGCTGCGCGAGCTCTCTCTCACAAACACCGATGCGCGCACAGAGAGAGAGAAGATGATTGTAAAATGAAAATTGACGGGCTAAGTTTAAATTTAGTTCTTGGTTGTGTTTTTTTTATCAAAATGTCAAAAAGCATTTTGTATTATCCATCCGTGTTTTTAAAACTCGTTAAATGATGGACTTTTTACTGTTAACACAGCCCTCATTATATGTCGGATTCGTCTAATTTACTTGATATTCTTTTTGGAATAAGTGATTCGTTTTGGTATTATTGGTCATGTGACAGGACTCCTGTCTATTCATTGTCAACTATTTTCTATAAATATGTTTGTATTGGCTAACGTTTATTCAGCTAATGCGTGTTGAAAATGTGCAATGTTCAAATGCAAATAGCACGTCTTAAATAAAAGCCCTTTTTTTCTGTGCGATTTAGTATTATATTTGGATATTGGAATAATAAATTAAGTAGCCTATTAGTTTTAGACTATTGACCAGCACACATTATATGCAATGCAATATTAATCATGAATAAAAAATGGTTTTGAGCAGTATTGAAACTTTGGACTTTCACTGTATAATCCTAATAATAATAAATAATCCTTTAGGTGAGTGTAATAATCCTTGTGAGAATTGTGGAGTAATGGGTTTTATTATGGAAGGGGGTTTTATTGTGAAGCGTCTAACAGGAAGTACCGGAACTACTAGGTGCTCGGGGGTTCATGTGTAAAATGTGAGTTTGGAATGATGCATGAATAAATGCTGTTCAGTTGCTCTACAACGTGTCGCTTGAATCTATGCCCAATAATACGACATGGTGTCAGAGGTCGGGCAGCAGTAAGAGCTTAATCGCCGGGGAGTGAAAGTAAGCTGTTCTGGGAGTGAAAAAGACTTTATCCGGAGAAAAAGATGTCGGATACAGAGGAAGCGGGAGCTAGCGCACCGCATACGCAGCCTCGCATGCTACAGCCCCAGTTACAAGTAAACAGCGGCAATAATGCTAACGCTAATCCAACCCCGAACGCCACATTCACCATTCAGCCTCCCGAAGTGTTTGATTTTTCTAAGCCTCAGCAATGGGAAAAGTGGATACGGAGATTTGAAAGATTCCGTCTAGCCAGCAATCTGCATCTTAGCTCAGAGGCTAACCAGGTGAACACGCTCATCTACTGTATGGGGGCTGAAGCGGACGACATTCTTGGAGGTCAAGCTTTATCGGACGTGCAGAGACAACAGTACCAAGCGGTAAGAGACACTTTAGACATATATTTCATGCCCAGGAAAAACATTATCTACGAAAGAGCCCGGTTTAATCAAAGAGTGCAGCTAGCTAATGAGACTGTTGACTCGTTTGTCACCGCGCTTTATGCTTTGGCGGAAAACTGCAACTACGGGGCACTGCACGATGAGTTAATAAGAGATCGCCTCGTCGTGGGACTCAGAGACTCTAGCTTAGCTGAGAGATTACAAATGGACAAGGATTTGACGCTGGAGAAAGCAGTAAATCAAGCCCGGCAGTCAGAAGTCATAAAAATGCAACAAACTGACATCAGAGGTGAAAGCAACATGGAAATAGATGATGTGTCAGTAAAATATAGAAAACAACAGCATCCAAAACAACAGTATCCAAAATACAAGTCTCCAAGTCAACCAAAATACTCAACAAAGTCCAAAACACCAAATGAAACATCCTGCTACAGATGTGGTAAAACACCTGCACATGCTAAAGTCGAATGTCCAGCAAAAGATGTGACCTGTCATACTTGTGGTAAAAGAGGACATTACAGTAAAGTGTGTAAATCTGTTAAATCTGTGCATGTGATAGAAACAGAGAAATGTAATGACACACCCATGTTCCTTGGTTCTGTAGACGCAGGTTCAGATCCTTGGTATGCAGATCTAACAATCAGAAACCACAAGGTCAGATTTAAGATAGACACTGGAGCTGATGTTTCAGTTATCCCAGCCCAGATGTACTTCTGTATAAATCAAAATGAGACAGAGTTATGCAAACCAGATAGACCATTGTTTGGACCAGGTGGCACTCCTCTCAATGTATTGGGTATGTGCAGAGAAACATTGTGCAAAGGTGAAGGAGAAATTGAAGAAAATGTATATGTTATCAAAGATTTGCACATAGCGCTGTTGAGCAGACCAGCAAGTGTCAAACTAAACCTTGTGTCTAGAGCAGATAGCATAGACATGAAAGTGGTAAATGAGAAATACCCAAAGCTGTGTCAGGGTTTGGGGTTAATGCAGCAACCTTATTCTATTAAGCTAAAACCTGACGCTGTTCCTTTTTCCCTGGCCACACCAAGACATGTCCCCATTTCTTTGTTGGGAAAAGTGAAACAGGAACTGGAGAAAATGGAGTCCATGGGAGTAATCAGCAGAGTTGAAGAGCCAACTGAATGGTGCTCAGGTATGGTCCCAGTGCCAACCAAAAATGACTCAGTGCGCATTTGTGTGGACCTCACTCACCTCAATAATGCAGTGTGCAGAGAGAAGTACATCTTACCTTCAGTGGAACAGACACTTGGATCTCTGGCTGGAGCAATCGTCTTCAGTAATTTAGATGCAAACAGAGGGTTTTGGCAGGTCCCATTGTCACCTGAGTCAGCACACTATACAACGTTCATTACCCCTTTCGGACGTTACCATTTTAACAGACTTCCTTTTGGAATAGCCTCAGCCCCAGAACATTTTCAGCGGAGAATGTCAGTGATTCTCAATGGGCTGCCAGGCGTGGTTTGTCACATGGACGACATACTCATTTGGGGAAAAGACCAGCAGGAACATAATGTCAGACTTCACACAGTGCTTCACAAACTGCAAGAGGCTGGTGTCACACTAAATATAGAGAAATGTGACTTAAGAAAACGTGAGGTAAAGTTCCTTGGACACATTTTGTCTGCGGAGGGAGTCAAACCTGACCCGGATAAAATCAGAGCAGTCAAAGCGATGAAAGAGCCGTCAAATGTCAGCGAAGTTCGCAGCTTTCTTGGGATGGTCAACCAGTTAGGCAAATTTATTCCAGGACTGGCTGAAAAAGATAAGCCCCTAAGAGATCTGCTTTCAAAGAAAAACCAGTGGGTTTGGTGCTATGCACAACAAAAAGCATTTGATCAGCTGAAAAGTGAACTGACATCACCACCTCTTCTTACACTCTATGATCCAAACAAAGATCTGAAGCTGTCTGCGGATGCCTCATCCTACGGACTCGGAGCAGTCCTATTTCAGAAAGAAGGTGAGCAGTGGAGACCTGTCGCATATGCATCACGCTCCTTAACTGAGACAGAGCAGAGGTATGCACAGGTGGAGAAGGAGGCGCTTGGACTGACGTGGGGATGCGAAAGGTTTAAAGACTTTCTCATCGGGAGACACTTCTCCTTGGAAACTGACCACAAGCCACTTGTCAGTCTGCTGGGACAACAAGCCCTAACCGAGCTTCCACCCAGGATCCAGCGGTTCCGACTCAGGCTCATGAGGTACAGTTACTCCATCTCACACACTCCAGGCAAAGCACTCTTCACAGCGGACACCCTTTCACGCGCACCTGTCGTGCAAGATTCAGATTCTAAAGCTGCAGCAGATTTAATGGCTGACACAAACATCTACGTCGATGAAATAGTCAGAAGCCTACCTGCTAGCTCAACATACATCGCACAACTGAAAGAACAATTAAAGACAGATGACACATGTTTTAAAGTCATGTCTTTGTGTCAGAGAGGCTGGCCAGATTACAGCCATCTCACAGGTCCAATCAAAGCATATTGGCCACACAGAGACACTCTAACCGTACATGATGAACTGTTACTGAAAGGCACCAGACTCGTGATTCCTACCACTATGTGCAACTCTGTTCTCATAGCCTTACATGAGGGACATCAGGGAATGTCTAGGTGCAGAGAGAGAGCTAGAGAGACAGTGTGGTGGCCTGGTCTGAGTGGCCAAATCAACAAGCTTGTCAAAAACTGTACCACATGCATTAAGGAACGTGCCAATTCAAAAGAACCTTTAATGCCCAGTGAGCTCCCTGAAAGACCATGGCAAAAAGTTGGAGCTGATCTTTTTACTCTTAACAACAGTAACTATGTTCTGGTGGTGGACTACTATTCCAGATTTGTGGAGATAGCTAAACTAACGCCCACAAGATCAGAGGATGTTATTGTACATCTAAAGTCAATCTTTTCCAGACATGGCATTCCAGAGCTTTTCTACAGTGACAATGGACCTCAGTTCTCAAGCCAGCTGTTCAAAGACTTTGCTGCAGCATATGGTTTCAGACATGTAACAAGCAGTCCAAAGTTTGCTCAAAGCAATGGGGAGGCTGAGCATCATGTCCAGACTGTGAAAAGACTACTAAAGAAAGCAAAAGACCCATATCTAGCGCTTTTAGCCTACAGAGCGACCCCATTGGCTAATGGATACAGCCCAGCGCAACTATTAATGGGACGGAGACTTCGTACGCCAGTTCCTCAGCTTCCTTCGTTGCTCATTCCCAGCCTGCCAAATGAGGCTACAGTGGTGAAGAGAGAGAGAGAGAGGAGACTAAAGGACAGTTCAGTGTTTAACAAAAGACATCGTGTGAGAGATCTTCCTCAGCTCTCACCAGGACAACCGGTGTGGATCACAGACACCAAGAGTGAAAGGACTGTCATCTCACCTCATTCTACACCCCGCTCATACATCGTGGAGAGCCCGTCAGGAGTCATCAGGAGGAATAGGCATCATCTTTTGCCATTGCCTGAAATCACACCAAAGGTTCAAATTCCAAGTACACCAGTCTGTTCAACAGAGGGCGCCAGGCTCACACCGAACTGTTCAGAGCCTGCAGTTAAGACTCCAAAGGCAATGTAAAAGAGAGAAAAAAAAGTGTTTTCATTCATGCAGTAAATGTTCATTTAAGTCTGCATTCATCTCCTAGAAAGGGGGATGTGGAGTGATGGGTTTTATTATGGAAGGGGGTTTTATTGTGAAGCGTCTAACAGGAAGTACCGGAACTACTAGGTGCTCGGGGGTTCATGTGTAAAATGTGAGTTTGGAATGATGCATGAATAAATGCTGTTCAGTTGCTCTACAACGTGTCGCTTGAATCTATGCCCAATAATACGACAAGAATTACCTATAGGATTATTTCCTTTACACACTTCCTATACACTCACTTTAAAGGATTATTTTTAACATTTAACATTTATTTAACATTTGAGGAGAAATTGGCGAACAAAAGCTTATTTGATGTGGCAGTAGTCTTTTACAGTACAAACTTTATAATCTATACAAAACTAGTCAACGAAATGTTGTCTTTTATATTTCGTCTGTAACATGGGCATATAATTTGTTGTTTTTATGATATGTTAGGGCATATAAATGTTAATTTGCAGTTTAATAGGTTGCTTATACAAAGACATTTTATTTTAACATAATTCAGTCGATTTTTACTCATCTCAGTATAGTAATATAGTTTGGTAAAAGCTGTTCATTCATTCACACACAGACGCGATTCATATTTTAAATAAATAATTTAAACAGTCTTTTTGCGAGCTGTAGTAAACAACAGCGCACATCTGTGTCAGTCATTCACACACATACACGCGATTCATATTTAAACAGTCTTTTTGCGGTTTACATACACTAGGATATCGTGCATACCTATCATCATACATGCCAACCCCTACCTCCCCTTTGTGGTGGAAGTGGATGTCGCCACCTCAGGTATTGGAGCAGTGTTGTCTCAGCAGCAGAGGAATCTATCCATGCGCCTACTTCATAAACCTTAGCAGAACTACGACATAGGTGACTGTGAGCTCCTTGCTATCAAACTGGGACCAGAAGTGTGGCGACACTGGCTGGAGGTCCTAGTGATCATGGACCAATGAAACCTAGAATACCTTCACAACACCAAATGGCTGAACCCTCTCCAGGCCCAGTTGGGCATTGTTCTTCATATGATTCAACTTCACTGTATCTCATCGTTTGTCTAAAAAACACTATTTTCAGGATTACACTCTCCTGATGCTCCCAGCTATACGTCACTCACACTTACCAGAGTTCTAATCAAGCTCACCTATTCCCCTTTATCCCTTCATCACGGACACTATATTACCCCAGCACGGACACACAGTCAACGTCTAGTCTCTTGTAGGATTTGAGAATGAATCAAACACACATGAATCTTCCAGATGATTTGTTCAAACATAATTCCACACAAAAACCTCAACTCTACAGTCCAAACCCCAAATCAACAATCAAGGACCATAAATGAAGTGGGCTCCAGCCAGTCTGAGCAAACTAGAGAAAGCCACTAGCTAAGTACTTTATGGCCATACAAGCTTGTCAAGATGAGCCTAGCTAAAGGAAGAACGTGTCAACATTAGGCAGTTTTTAAAAGACGGATTGGTCCGGAGATGGCATAGCTTGAGCCCGACCAAGATAACGGCAGAGGTTGTTTGATTCCAAGACAAAAGATCAAAAACAGACCTCCTTCTTCCTGAAACCTTTGCATGACCTCTCTTACCTCAGGATTGAAATCCACAGAGAAACTCACAGAAATGCTTTTATATGATCAGAATGCACCAGATCATTCCAAATGCTAGATGGACTTATAATCCAACATCGTTCAACTGAATAATTCTATATCATGCCTATAACCTATATGTGACTATTATGCTTAGATCACATATGCAAGTCATGCAATTGTTATAACTATTAGATGGTTGATTGAAAGTCTTTCTTGTTTCCTATCAGTATGATCGTATGTTCATAATTCTGAAGATGGCTTAATTGAAATCTGTGTAAAATATATCGTATCCTTTTTATAAGAAATCATGACTAAACTTTACTCTCTGTACTCTGCTCAGAGCGGGAAGGTAAGAGACCACAGATAATGCATGGTTTAAGATGAGAGGGGAAGAAACCGCAATCTCTCAACTAAAGACAGTGTCTAATTGGTCAGAACTCATCCAGGAGACTGGATGTCTCTTCAAACGAGCAGCAGGTAACGTTTAAGCTAATACGGAAAATTACATTTATCCTACCATCACCATGCTACTCTAAAAGTTGCTGCAGGATGCGAGTTATTCTTTACTACAATAAAAGTATAACTCGATTTCAGACGCATTCTGAGTGACAATGTCATTCGTTTTTATCCAAGGAATAAAAGTGCAAGGGGAAATACATCTAACAGTTAGTTTAATGAAATCTTAAGTCCATGTCCAACTCTAAATTGTAAGGAACTTATATCTTTGATTTCATAGTAACGCTTTACAATAAGGTTCATTTGTTCATTACTCATGTATGAACTAATATGAACTAACCATGAGCAACACATTTGTTACTGTAGGCTATATCTTAGTTTAATCTACAACTGTTAATTGTTTATTCATGTTATGTCACAGTCAGTGCATTAAATGATAACAAATACAACTTTTAATTTAAATGTTTTAGTAAATCCTGAAATTAATATTAACTAAGATTAATAAATGCTGTAGAAGTGCAGTTCATTATTAGATCAGTTAACTAATGAAACCTCATTGTTAAGTGTTACTGATTCATGATAGCTAACACTGTGTTTCATACATATAATACATACATTAAATTTACAACATCAACAAAACTAAAAATTAATTTTCCATAATTACCTTCTTGATTCTCACTGTTTTGTTTGGTAAAGTAAATAATATTTAGTAATATTATCATAATTTCCCTATTTTCATTTGATGTGTTATGTATTCTAATAATTGTATCAACATATTTTCTTAGAATGCCAAGGAAAGAAAGAATAAAAACAAAAAAAATCAAGAAGTAGTCATTTTTTTTTATTTAGTGCCCTTTTTGGTCCCTCCGCCCCTGCCCCTGAGGAGGTCTGTGCACGCCACTGCACGCAGGACATCAGTTCTGACTGGATCGCTTCCCAGATCGTCACTATCTAACATTTTCGTCTAGTTTTTATTCGTTGACGAAAATGTCAATAGATTTTCGTCATAGTTTTTGTCATTCAAAACTAGGTTTTATTTAGTTATCGTCTCGTTTTCGTCTGTAAAAAAATGTCGTTGACGAATAATTTTCGTCATTATTTTCGTCAACGAAATTAACACTGCTTTCAAGCCATCTAACTTCGTCTCACTTCTCTTTCTCTTTGTTTCTTTTCTTTTCCGTTGAGAGTCTCAGTTCTAAGTTATGTTTTGCTGTAAAGTTTTGGTCAAGGATTTGACTGCAAAGCCCGCTTCCAACTTCAAAGAATTTCCATCCATCTGCCAACACACCATGTGATTGGCCGCCCATGACATCTATCCAGACACGATGAGACCGCCAACCAAATCCCAGGAAACCCCCTTTCACATCAACAAACCACAACAAAGACAACCACAAGTAGCCTCCAGACTCTTAGCTGAACTGCTGCTTTGATATAAAATCGAATATACCACATAACAAACAATAGAATCAATAGAATCTTAACAATCTTAAAACTCATTATTTCCTCACTTCCTTTCTGCAACTCATATGAATGTGTGTGTGTGTGTGCATGTGTTTGTGTTAGATATTAGTTATATGTGTTCTCAAACTTTTTACACCAAGTACCACCTCAGAAAATATTTGGCTCTCCAAGTACCACCATAATGACCTATTTTAAAATACAGTAGTAGTAGGCCTAACTATTCAGCTACAGCTATGTACAGCTCAAAAACCAGGTAGTTTTAGTTATAATAAGAATATGTATTATTGTCAGCCACTTTAAATGAATGACTGATGATCTGCCTTAATTTAATTTTTTATTCAAAATATTCAAATTTGTTAGCTATAGCATTACATCACGTGTATAATGATCGCGTTAGTTAAGCTATATATGGGCGCTGGGCGCTGTCTGATTATGCTGGATAGGATTATTATTGACACTTCCATAGACATCAGTGTGTATTTTACAAACACTAAATGTATTGGGTTTTTTTGGTACTTATGTGAATTTAAATGTCTGAAACCTAAAATAAACATTATGTGGTTGAAAACCCTGAATAGTTGTGAATGATATATGACAAGCCAAGTGTGGCTCAGTGCCAGCCAACGCACAAAAGCACAGTTTGAATTTAGCAGTTGATCACGTGATGCACTGACAGTTCTACTCACACCGGTGAGATTGAAGTTCATTGATTCCTCTGCGTACCACACTTTGAGAATCAATGTGTTAGAGTAACAAATAAAGTCTTGTTTGTATTTTAGAGAGAAGTGTTCTTGTGTTATGTGCTTATAAATTTAACATCTTAAAGTGCTGTCTTAAACTCTAAGTTACCTTGCTAATAAAAACTCTTTTCACTTTAGTTTGGATATTTATATCACTACAGAGCTGATAGTTGTGGCCCGCTCAAATGAACCCTGGACGAGTCATTTGCCCGGCCGTAAATAAGTGATTCTTTCAAAATTCCTTTTAAATTAATTAATAATTCCCTTTGAGCTAAATTGACCTGTTTCTCTTACACTCTTCATTGTATTACCCTGTAAAACTGTAGTCTATGAGTAAGACAAAAGAAAGACTCTGTTGACCAATTTTAGACTTCCAGTGTATTGTTTATCTGGATGTTCATGTGTCTTTCATGTTGCCTTGTCTTTGCTCTTATTCTCTGCAAGATCACAACTGTGTTACTTCCATTTAAATATCCTCTTCAGTTTCTGTTGTATTCCACCAGTACCTGATGAGTTGTGGGCACTACAGCTTTGGCTAATTTTTGCTGCTTTAGTATTTGTAAATTTCATTTTTTTACATGTTTCTATGGTATACTGGAAAACAATGGTGAGCATTTCATAACTTTTAAAGCCTTTTATTGGCAAAAACATTCAATATATGAAAAGAGTCAATATTTACAGTGTTTACCCTTCTTCATAACTCTGCAATTCAGTCTGGCATATGGGATTAATATCCAGGGAGTTGCCTGGCCACGAATCCAAAATGTAAATGTAATGAACGCCGAGCCACTTCATTATGATGTGATGTGACTTCCCATACTTGGAATTTGTTCTCTGCCTTTAAACCATGCAAGTTACTCCACACACATTAGGAGTAGTGAGTAGTGAACACACACACACCTGGAGCACTCAGCCATTTGATGCCCACGATTGCCCCAATTATCACTCTTGCCTTGTGACAAGGTGCTCCCAGGCAGAATTGTGAGAAAACCTACTCCCTTGAATGAAAAGCAACTTTACACATAGATGGTCTCAGGATACTTCACTGTTGGCACGACATAGGACTCATGGTAGCGTTCACCTTTTCTTCTCCTGACAATTGATTTTCCAAATGTCCCATACAGTTGGAAGGGAGCTTCATCAAAGAAAATAACTTTGCACCAGTCTTCTGCTGTCTAACCCTTGTACTTTCAGCAGAATTTCATTAAAATTAGTAAATAATGCAAAAAAATACATAGTAAAATACCTGGTCGAGGCATTCAACTTTGGTCTTGTTGTAATCCAAGATGATATTTGGCTTCCCGGTGAATTGTGCTCATCACGAGCACATTTTTGTTTTGTTTTTTTGGGCAGTAAGACACAAAGAGTATGTGTGCTTGTAAACATTGATGAAAATTTCGATCTCCCCCTTGTTGTCACCAATGGAGATGGGAGCTCAGGCTTGTTTTTTTTTCTCTCACCGTTCCAAGCATGGTCAGTTTCCTCTTGAGAAGCTCTTGGCCAAGGGCATATGATGTGAAAAAAACTGTCACATGTTATGGTGTGCACTTGGCAGACCTGCTGACATATCGAGGAGAATATGCATTGCCAGGTTCTTCTCTCTCTGCCCATCAGACGGTTTGGCAGTGTAGACCTGCATGTTGTATGCATAGCTGGTCCTGGCATCACATGCTGCTCAAATTTGTGAAACCGTATGACCCATGTCAAGGTTTTGAAATTGCATAGAGACATTGTAGAACGAAAAACTGCCCTCCCTGTGTCCGTATTCCACAAGCTGGTTGTGGTCTCGTTGTGAGGATATAGTCTTGCCAGGAGGAGCAAACCAATGAATCTCGTTGGTCCAGGAGTCAATTTTGATCACGCGTTTGGGAGGTGCTTCCCTTGTGTCCGAGGGGAATAATTTCACCATTTTTTGATTGGTAAGTGACTTCAGCAGGATCCTCTTCCTCAGAGGATAATGCAGAGTTTGAAAAGGACTACGAGGTCACTGATGGGGATGACTCTGTTTCAGAGACTTGATCGCGAGCAAACTGGAGCAAGTAATCCCGTTTGATTATTTCTAAAACCCAATCCGACATGCCAGGAATGGCTTCCAAAGCCTGGCGAGGGATTGAAGAGTCGCAGGTTGCAGCTCGCCGCACTGACACGTGTGATAGGATAATGAAGAGGAATGCTTTTTGTCAGGGTGTTTGTTTTTTATTTTTATTTTTATAACAGCGGAAGGGAGTGGGCGCGCATTCTACTGGTGGGGCAGTACTGGGCTGAGGCAGGGCAAGAGTGTAAACTGAGTTGGTGCTCTTCTGAGTCGATGTCGACATAGGGCGACTAGAAGTAGCAGAAGAACTGGCCCAATTTGGCAGGAAGTGGCGCATCACTGGGACGACTTCTGGGTCTTCTGACTAAAGCTCAGCGAAGCTGTTCACCGCAGAACCAAACAGACCAGAGGGAGAGACAGGGGAGTCAGGGGGGGCTGTGAAGGCTGAGTTTGTTTTATTAAAATACTTGTTTGTAGGAAGCTGTTCGAACCTTTTTCATTTGTCCTTGTTGGCGTCCTTGATTTCCGTCAGGTTCAGCCAAAGTTGGCACTCGAGGACCACCAATCTGGCCATGGCACGACCAATCACTTGGGCTTTAAACTTAGTGGCGCGCCGGGTGAGGTCGGTCAGGTTGTTCATTTTGCGCAGCTCGTTGAAGGCCAATGGGTCAGGACAAGGTGTGGGATCTTGGTCCGGTAGACTTGAAGGACTGCCATTGTATGAAGGGCGGATCCAGCTTGACCATTCGCAACATATTCTCTAGCCATGAGGGCAGATGTAGTTCTGCACGGCTTACATATAATTTACACTGCACATGCCTGCGACACAGATTGTGGCCATTCTAGTCAATGCTTGTATTTATACCAGCCGCGCTTCAGAAGCCCCAGGCCAGCTCGGGGCCCCAAGCAATTGCTTGGTTTGCTTGCCTTGTCGCGATGGGCCTGATGGCATACATCAGATGAGCCAGATATTTCACCACGTAAACCATTGTTTAGACCTGCTCGAAATCCTGGGCCTCAGATTATTTCAACAGAATCCTAAAGTCTTCTGGAGCTCTTTCAACTGTTCTTTTCATCGTCTGTTTGCCAGACCATAATACAAAATTCAAATGCCGACACTTAGCACCTGAATACCACTAGGAGACCAAGGCAAGACATATGTCAGAAGGACTTGTTCTCCATTGCAGTTGTCATCTACATGGGTCTGGTAAAGCTACCGGCAGTGACTATTGGAATGGCTCCAGGCTTTATAGTATCAGCTTCCCAGCATCAGTCATGTCATGCAGAAAATTCAGTGCTATCTCTTCAGCACTTCACCTGAGTAATCCAAAAGTGGATGCTGAAAACTTGAAGAAAAAAGGTACACCTGCCTATGATCGCCTCTGCAAACTAAAGCCATTATATGATCAGCTTCGTGATGGATGCAAGAGCTACATTCATCCACACCAGAACATCAGCATTGACGAGAGAATGGTGGCATCTAAGGCAAGGATTAGTCTAAAGCAGTCTAAAGCAGCCAACAAAGTGGGGATACAAGCTCTTTGTACTTGCAGACTCCAGACATGCCTATACCTGGGATTTTTACATTTATGAAGGCAAATCCCCCGTAGCTCAAAGTCAACAGAACAAAGGGCTGAGCTACGACTCAGTGATGGCTCTAGTAGATGAAAAGGTCTTGGGGTCAGGCTATAAGATATATACGTAGACAATTTCTACACTAGCCCAATGCTTTTTCGGGATCTCCTTACAAAAAACTTTTGGGGCTGTGGAACCATTAGATGCAACAGGGTGGGCTTCCCTAAAACCACCCTCAACAAGCTGCCAAAAACTGCACCCTGTGGGAGCATGAGGTGGATCAGGGATGACCAACTTCTCTTTGTGGAATGGAAGGACACAAGAGAAGTCCTGATGTGTTCTTCCTTTTATTCAGCCAATGGAGACCAGACTGTGCAAAGGAGGGTCAAAATTCCAGATGGGAAATGGACAGAAAAGACTGTTCCCGTTCCTGCTGCAGTGTTGGACTACAATAAGTGAGTCAAACATTTTTTCTGTAATTGCTGATTTGCTGGAAATGCAAAAATGTTAATAGCTATTTTATGTATTGATTATTGTTACGCTCGCTTTACACACAGGAACATCGGAGGAGTTGATGTATCCGATGCCCTCATTGGGTATTACACAGTGCTGCGGAAAACTAGAAAGTGGTACCACACTTTGTTCTACCACTTTTTGGACATTGCGTTCATAATCCACCAGCAGCTGGCTGCACTGCAGAACAAGAGGGCAAAAAACCAAAGACAATTTCGAGAAGAATTTTGTGAGCTTGCTGACTGGATTCCACCACCTGCTCCACCTGCTGCTCCTGCTCCACCTGCTGCTCCTGCTCCGTCTGCTGCTCCTGCTCCACCTGCTGCTCCTGCTCCACCTGCTGCTCCTGCTCCGTCTGCTGCTCCTGCTCCACCTGCGCTCCTGCTCCGTCTGCTGCTCCTGCTCCACCTGCTCCACCTGCTGCTCCTGCTCCGTCTGCTGCTCCTTCTCCACATGCTGCTCCTGCTCCGTCTGCTGCTCCTGCTCCGTCTGCTGCTCCTGCTCCGTCTGCTGCTCCTGCTTCCCATCACTCTGCACACCACAGACCAAAGCACATTGCACAGTCCAACCGTGCTTCTAGAAGGAAATGCAAAGCGTGCCACAAGAAGACCCCAGTCATCTGCTCTGCATGTAATGTGGCTCTCTGCTTCTTGCCACATCGAGATTGTTTGAACAATTGGCATGAAAAAAATGAGTAATAAGACTTTTCAGTCTTCCCATCACTCTGCACACCACAGATCAAAGCTTATTACTGAAAAGTTGTAAATAATTATATATATAGTGATATACAGTTGTATGAATAGTCATTTATAGTAGTAATAGTTGTTGTTTCAACTGTATATTTGTATATCTTTCATTGTTATTTCATTATCTTTCTTTCATATGTTTATTGAAAAAAGATTAAGGAACTGTTTATACTCTTTTGAAAACAAATCTTGAAAACAATGTTTTGAATAAAAAAAAAAAAGGATATCAATCTGTGTTGTGGTGTGAGGTCAAGTGGTAAAAAGTGTCCTTTACTGTGCGTTCACACCGGACGCGAATAGCACGTCAAATTCGCGTCTACCGCGTCTAGTTTGACGCTTGACCACTTTGTGTTAATTCGCGTGTCAAGAGTGAAACTGACGCGCGTAAAAACAAAAGTTTGAAGCAAAATTTACGCGCGTCAGAATCGAAACCCGTTGGCGGCCATCTTTTTTATGTTCATTCATCGAGAGAGTCACCGCTCTGTATTTGCTCTGGAGAGCAGAACGGCGGCGTAGGGGTAATCGTCGCCGTATTTGTGTCCACCAGACCCTTCGAAGGCGAAACCGGTACTTCCGCCTGTCCCGCGCCCAGCTTGATGACCTGTTGTCCCGCATCGGAGCGAGGATCACCCTCGCCCTCATCCACCTAATCTGTCATTTATTTTTGTTTTGATGATAAATGGAGCCAGCCTCCAAAAGTGATTAATCTGTCCTGTGATTTTTCTCTCTCTCTCACACAACACTGTCCAGACACGAACTTATGCAGTATGTTGGTTTCTTTACATTATAATAATATTTCATATAATCTAGATATGGAATAAATAGCATTAAATACAAAATGAATATGTCTCATATATTGAAGTTTTATGTGATAAAATATTTGCTTTGTTGTGCATTAGAACCACAGTCATATTACAAAATAATTTATTGAAGCATCCAAATACTTCACCACGTGACAGCAGAGAGCAGCTAGGCTCCTGATTGGTTAACGCGGTGCGAATTGACGCAGAAGTTCCGATTTTTCAACTCGGGCGGCAGACGCGAATTTGCATCAAACGCGTGAATGCACAAATAACACTAACTAAATCATTCGCGCGTAACGCGCTTAACGCCGGGTTCACACCAGATGCTGAAGCGACGCGAAAGCGGCGCGGAACTGAGGCCGCTTCCTTTCGGCGCCCATGTTAACCTATGGTGTCGTTCACACCAGTCTATTTTTTTCGCGAGCCGCGAGTGATCCGCGTCAATTCTGGAAGGAAGTTACACCAAGAAACACTCGACCATCCGGTCAATTGTCAAAATATAAGCAATTTTCAAATTAAAATACCCTATAATACCCTATAATCAAAAGATATAGGGCAAGGGCTCTCCTCCTGTCTACTCGCTCTGGGAAACAGGAAGAGGAAACTAGATTTAATAAATTTGAAGAGAGGATGTATATTTCAACGGTATATATACACTACTATAACTGTCTACCATATTCTCTCTCTGGCTGCGTGTGTGTCTCGACAACGGATTAATAAAAGAAGTGTACAAACTTCTTGGTTGCAGAAACATGGTGTATTTATATTATGAGGTTATTTACTTAGGCTACCCATGATGTAAAAAAATAGCTCTGAATAAACAACAACTGAGCAGAAGCGCTTGTCGACCTCCGCGAAGAATACGCGTCTGGTGTGAACAGGCAGGCGCCGGACCGCGCGTGATTTTCCGTTCCGCGTCGCTTCAGCGTCCGGTGTGAACCCGGCGTAACGCGCCATACGCTCAATTCGCGCCATTCGCGCGAACTTGACGCGCGAATGAGGCGTATTCGCGTCTGCCGCGCTCTACGCCTCATTCGCGCCGCAGGAATTTTTTACGCACGTAACGCGTCTTTGCATTGACTTAACATTGAAATCACTCGCGCCTGACGCGCTACTCGAGTCCGGTGTGAACGCACCATTAGAAATCATCAACTGGGCAAGAATGTCACCTAGTGGCCTTTGTTGGTATAGCAGCTCATAAATATCAAATTTTTTAAGATATTAGTCTCAAATTTGGAACACAACTTCTTTAGAACTATGGCTTTTATTTCATATAATTTTTAGGGTGAACCAAACTTTTATTGATATATTATTTTCATAAAATATAAATGTTTTATTGCAGTACTTTTTTATTACAATAAACTTAAACAGCTATAACTTGAATGTAAAATGAATTACATTCCTTTGAATTTCTACATCAACTTTGCAGGCCTACACTCAAAAATGGGCGTGACAGTTAACAGGTTAAATTATGTTCTAAATTATGAATGAGTGAAACACTTTGCAGAACGGTCTGAATCCACTCACATTCGCTTGGACTTCTCTCTCACTGAATCAGCTGAAGAGATTTATCAGTCAGTAAAACAAACAGACGGCATCGAGAGAACAACCAGCGCTGTTTTTCACTTGTTTTCCTTTGAGAAAAAGCTCTGATTGGATTCCTAGGGTTGGGCATTGTTTGAATTTTAACAGTTCCAATTCTGATTTTGATTCTACTTATCGATTCCTAATTTAGATTCCAATAAGATAAAAAAAAAAAAAAAAAAAAAAAAACTTAAGATATCAGTCACATTTAGTCTTATTGGAAAACATTTAGTTGTCGCTGAATATCGTGAACAAAAATCAACAGGCTAAAGAACAGTTATACTAGGAACTTTTGCCTGTGGTTTAAAAAATACCATAGAGAAACAATTAACCTAACTAATATAAACTTCAAGCATTATTAAAGACAAGTAAACACTCAGTAATTAAAAAAAGAACAAATAAAAAATAAGCAGTTGCAACAAATAGATACAATTGAACAAAGATATGATTGAAATAAGTGTTTTATGATATTCAGGTACAGAAAGTGTAATCAAATGATTTTTAACGGTTCAATTCTCTCAAGTCTGCATTTGATGATCCCCGATATCAAGAAAACATCCGGGAACTTTCATGTGTCCTCTGTATATGTGTTCTTGAATATTGGAATTGAACTTTGACAGTTGATGATGACGTAATAAAAAATAAGCAAGAGTATGTAGCACAACTAATATGTGTGATTCTGTCTAAATAAAAGACAAAACAAAGTATAATAAGCTTTATCATAAATAAACAAGGCTTGTCCATCAACTTAAACCTTTATTAAGGCAAAAGACCACTCAAATATGTATGAATTCTACTTACTGTTTTTAAAGAAAATCTTTTTTTTTTCATAGTATTGACACTTCAATACATTTTCATTGACACTTTATTTATTGCTGACTTTATGAAATCATTGTAAATGCTTAACAGGATGGACATCTGTCACAGATAATGTTGTAATCAGAAGATGTTTATTATAAAACGCCAGAAAAGACGAACACAGGGAACCACAACGACCAGGTGACATGCAGGATAATCATTTTTTAATCAATACTATTTTACCATTAAACCTTAACATTTTTATTGTTTTTTTGTTTTGTTTTTTATCTTCTACTTATTCTTATGGAAGATGTATGCACGTCAATGCTGACACATATGAATGAACTGTGCTTTAAGAACTGATTCAGTCTTTTTAACAATTAGTAATTCTTAATCTTTTTCATCACATATTTACATGACAGGCATTCATATACATTTTTTATCTTACAGTTACTGTAAATTTGGCCTCTAGTTCATAAACACCAGAGGAGAACTGGCCCCCGACTGAGCCTGGGTTCTCCCAAGGTTTTTTTTTCTCCATTGGGTCATCTGATGGGGTGTTAGGACACCATTAGGTCACTGGATGGAGTTTTTCGGTTCCTTGCCACTGTTGCCTTTGGCTTGCTCAGTTGGGGATATTCAAATTAATTAACCAATCATACCATCGATCAGCTCTACCAAACTTGGATGTCTTTTTTCCAGTAATAAACAAACATTGTTAAGTTGTTTTGATTGATTCTGTGAAGCAGCTTTGATACAATCTGTATTGTGAAAAGCGCTATATAAATATATTTGACTTGACTTGACTTGACATAATTGGACAACATGTATTAACATATATATTTCAACATGAATTCCCATGACATCTAATATATATATATATATATATATATATATATATATATATATATATATATATATATATATATATATATATTTCTATGTACTCTGTATATTGGACAGCAGATTGAACAAGACTTTTATTTTGGTCTGAATATATGACATCATAAAGCTGCGCCGTGCTGCAACTGTTATGATTAGACTGAAGAAAGGTTTGTGGTTTTACGCATTTAAAGAGTTTAAATCGATACACGTCAATTTGATAGTTTTTACAAGAGGTATATTTGACCATGTATTATTGAACATATCTTTGTTATATGCTTAATTTAACAATTTTGTATTTTTTGAGTAAAGCGTATTTGAATGTGAGTTACAGAAAAGGTGCGTCTCATTTCGGGCACTATATCTTGTATCAGTTTCTCGTAAACACGAATTCGGGTTTTGGAAAAGTGGTAATGGAGAAACTGAGTTTATCGAAACTCTGATTCAATCGAATCTAATGCTTTGCCAAATGACTCACTGATTCGAAGCGCTTGAATCACCGCGCGCTGACGAATCCTGCCGCTCAAAACAGAGTAAAAATACAACGAAAACAAATATGATGATTAACAATGACAAATTTCATGAACAAATCTTAAATGTTTTTATGACAACGTAGTCTGTTAAATCTACAAATTAGTAAATATGAAGTGTCTGTAATTTATTATATTGTTGTGCTTGTTTTGAGTGATTTTTGTGTGATCGGTTGATTTAAGTCCATTAACTCTCGCTCTGACTGACTCCCTCACCAGTGCACTGAACTACTGAACTAGAGCTGATTGAGACACACTCAGAGATTTACTGTGAATTTATTTATTTTTCTGTTAATTATTCTAATCTTTACAATTTTTCAAACACACAGGAAAACTTCTGGAGAAACATCTGAGATCCACGTAACACTATTATAAACATGGCGTTTATTAAAGAGGAGAGTGAAGACATAAAGATTGAAGAAGTGTTCGGCGTGAAACATGAAGATACTGAGGAACAAACAGGTTAGTTAGTTCATTCGGCCCTATTTAAAGGGGTGGTAAAACACGATTTCACTTTCTAACTTTAGTTAGTGTGTAATGTTGCTGTTTGAGCATAAATAACATGTGCAAAGTTACAGCGCTCAAAGTTTAAAGCAAAAGGAGATATTTGCTTTTAAAGAAATCAATTTCTAAGGACTACAGCAAACGGCCGGTAGGGACTACACGACATTCTTCCAGGGTTGCTGACATCACTAACCCCAATATTTACATAAACCCCTCCTCCGAGAATACTAAATAAGGGCGAGGCCATTTTATATTGCTTTGGAGAAGAGTTGTTGTCAGAGCCGCCCCAAGCCTTTTGGGGGCCCTAAGCAGAATTTGATTTGGGGGCCCCCTCCCACTACGCGGAGTCACCTGTGCTTGACGATTATTGACACAAATATCACGCAATAATGATACATTATAAATTAATAGAGTGAGGTTAAGTATTAATACAAAATAAATACTTAATAAAAAATAGATACCCTACTTAAATAAAAAAGTTTTAACTTTTACTTTACTCTTTTACTAACTCTCTGAAACTTCTAAAAACAAACTGTCTCAAAACATATCAAATAAATTATTTGCTAAAATAATGACAAAACTGAGAAATCAGAAACATAATAAGAGCAAGGGTTCAACAATGACAATTATTGTTGAAAACTGTAAAAATATTATTATTTCTCAACGGTCTCAATGCAGTGTAATTGTCCTCAAAATCTTTTTTTTTAAATTATTATTATTGTAACAGAGTTTGTTGGATTGTACATGACAGAATCCAACAAAGTCTGTTACTATAATACCGGTAATTATGTACTGGCGCTCGTTGTATATGTGTGTATGCAATGTATTTTTCCCCTCTGGGCTTGCCGTAGATAGGAATGGGCCAATTGCTGCACAAAACATACCTTAAATAATCATGCAAACATACTTTTATCTTGCTCTTTTTTTCTCCTCTGTCATTTTCTTCTTTCTATTTTCGGCACCAGAGGGATACGTCCTTTTTTGTGACATGGCTTAACATTACCGTGACTATGCGCAGTTGCGCACGAATTGCCTATGCACACGCGAGGTGTCTAGATTATGCGCATGACTTAAACGCTGGCAGACACAGCAGCAGTTGTAGGCAGGTATATTGATCATGAAATCAGAATTTTCTTGTCTTTAATTATTCATTCATTCATTCATTCATTCATATTAATTCATTAATTTATGTCACTTGTTTAACTTAAGTCATCTAAAAAATTTTTTTTACATTTTTCGACTCGATTGGGGGGCCCCAAGCAGCCGCTTAGTTCGCTTATGCCTCGGGCCGGCCCTGGTTGTTGTGGTATAATAGGCTGGAGTGTTGTTGCCGCAATGCCGTCGAAACGCTGTTATTTTCATCCAGATTGCAGGTCCACTTTGTTCAGCCTTCCTAGGGTCGGGGGAGTTAGGCTTCAATGGTTAATTATTACCCAAATCTCGCTCTCTGTGCTGCACACGGAGGAAAGCTTTCACAATCTTCGCGAGTTCAATGCAGGATTCGCACATCGGCTTGTCCTGAAAGATGGAGCAGTTCCAACTTTAAGAACAGAAGCTGTTGTTTACGGGCCACAACCTGTAAGTATGATTTATTTTTCGTCAATGTGTTTTCCTGTAATAGTTCATATTGTTAATTGTACGTTGTAGCAAGGAAATAAACAAATGACAACGCTGTTTGGCTCTGCAAACCAGTTTGTTATCATACTTAACGTTATCCGACAAACACCTAACGTTACAAAAAATTTTTTAATATCAACAGCGAACTTCGAATTAGTGTAAATTATTCTTTGATTAGAGCTTTTATGTATTGTTTATCTATATGCTTGTAGATATCTACAGGCATGCTAAACATGGTTCTGTGTTTGATTTGGCTTCTGTAGTAAAGCCAATGTTTAGTGTTCATTTTGGGTTAATAGTTCTGGCGACAGATATTTGGCTACAATCGTTCTAAAAATACAAAAGTAACGGTGGCATACAGTCAGTAACAATCACTATAGATCCGCAGTCTTTACTCAAAAAAATGCCTTTTAGGACTGTAGTATAATTTGTTAGAACGATTATATGAAATTCTTGTTTGTTAGAACGATTATATGAAATTCTTGTTTATAAAGCTTATTTTTTGTAATACTATAATAATTAGTACAATTAAATAACAGCGTATCTAAAAAGTAATGAGACAACAACAAAAAACAAACCTTTCTGAAACGTAGTTTAACAGCCGTTCTTGAACAGGTTCTGTTCGATCATCTTCACTAACATTCTCTGGGTCCGATTGGTTTTATTGACGGCATTGTTTATAATACACCAAAGCACAAACTACCGGTAAAGGCAAGGGGTGTGACGTTTCCGGAAAACGTGCACTAGGTGGTTCGCGAATCGCAACACACTGTGCCAGCTAACCAATCTGAGCCCATTGCGTATTTTTGAGGGACTGGCTTCATAGAACCCGGAAACCATCAGACCGTTTTTACAAGGAGGGACAGAGCAGTGAAGAATAAAGGTAAAATATATGAAAAATATTGCAACTTTTTAAAAACGAAGCATGAACACATGTTACAGTGCACCCCACAATAAACACAATCAGGCCTTTGAAAAAATGTGTTTTACCACCCCTTTAAAAGATCTACAGAAATAAAATTTCTGAAGAATGTCATATGAGTGTCCAAATTAAAGCGGTTTTATTTGACATGGAGCGGCGGGTCTTCTCATGTGGACAGACATATTTGTTGAGATCACATGACCAGACAAATGGAAATAAAGTGTTTCCGCATGAACTTTAGAGGACCTGTACACTTGCATTAGCCTATGGATTATATGGATTATACATTTATGTGTTATTCTGAAGAAAGGAAATCATATACATCTGGCATGGTATGAGTGAATAAATGATGAGAGAACATTAGTTTCTGGATGAAGTGTCCCTTTAACTATCACCACAGCCAGTGTTGGGAAAGTTCACTTTCTACATGAACTAGTTCAAAGTTCAGTTCACAGATTTTAAAATGAACTAGTTCAGTTCATAGTTCATACTTTAAAATTTTGAACTAGTTCATAGTTTTTCCATTTTTTTCCATATGTTGCTGCGAGCTATTATTTTTCAAAATTATTGCCACTGCCCATATAGAACCACAGACAGCAATTATTTTATCGGCGGGCAAAGTTTGCACAGAAATGTACGATTTTTTCCATCCTCTTTAAATGATCATTCGACGCCTCCTTTCTGCTTTTTGTTTTGATTACGCATGCGGCGTTGCGACACTGGTGGCTGGTGTTGCCAGATTGGGTGTTTTATCTGCTACATATTAAGGCCTGTTTACGGTGTGTTTTATCCAGGTTTTCGCCTGGAAGGCTCTATAGAAATCTGGCACCCTATTGAACGAAGTTAAACTGAGAGTGCTGTCGTTCACTGACACCAGAATGACCGAGTTCACAGTAACGTTCATCAGGCAGTAATACAGTACGTTCAGTTTACGTTCGCCCAAAATATGAACGATTTCATGAACTATCGTTCAATGAACGAGTTCAGGCACAACACTGACCACAGCCCCATCAAGTACTTTTCACTAAATCTAAGACTGAAACCAAAAACAGTAATATTAATGATAATATTAACATTTAACGATAGGTGGCCATTTTTACAATAATACACTTAAAACAATCAAGTTTGTTGGTGAAAAAAGATTTATATTTGCCAAATAATGAGAGTACTTACAATTATTATTTTGATGTATTGACATCCACATTATTTTAAACCCTAAACAAAATAATTTCAAAGCTTGTGGGCTGGAGCCGATGAGTGTGCTGCCCACACACACAAAATAGCTTTGGCCACTACGATCAGCGCTGCATCTTCCAGAGCTGACTCAGACGCAGCGGCCATCTTGTCAGAAGACACAGGCATGACGTGAACAGCCTCAGGCTGGGCAAGCGTGACGTGAACAGCCTCTGGCACGGCAACGTGAACAGTCTCTGGCGCGGCAGACGTGACGTTAAGAAGCTCAGGCTGACGGGATACTGTGGGCTTGTGAGGCTCCTCATCTGGAAAGCCCACAGTAGAGGACGAGATGTTCAATAAAAGGGCAAAGTCCATATACTGAGCGGAGGCGGACCCAGGGGCGGGATGAAGGGCCAGGCCCGTGGAGCGGAAGAGGGCCTGGAGACTGAGGTGGAGCAGGCTGAGCAGGGGTCCAGGGTGGAGCAGGCCGAGCAGGCGCCGACGGTTCAGGGGACCATGGCGGGTCCGACACTTCAGGGTAGAGGCAGCCATCTTATCCGAAAACACAGGCGTGGAGTCGACCATCTTGTCCGAAGACACAGACGTAGACGCAGGTGTAGAGGCAGCCATCTTGTCCGAAGACACAGACGTAGAGTCGGCCATCATGTCCGAAGACACAGACGTAGAGTCGGCCATCTTGTCCGAAGACACAGGCGCAGACACAGGTTCAGATTCAGGAACAGGCTCAGAATCAGGAACAGGCGGCCTGGCAGCGGCCATCTTGTCTGAGAGCTCAGGGGGCGTGCCGGCGGCCATCTTGGCCAGAGACGAACTCTCATGCTGCGTTCACACCAAACGCAAATAGAGCGTCAAAGTCGCGTATATCGCGTCTAGTTGGACGCTTGAACATTTTTAATCCATTTGCGCATACGGGTTCCCCCGTATCACCCGTATCACCCGAAACAGTGTTTGCGGCAGGATGAAAACTACCAAGAAGGGCGGTCACTGTTGCCTGCCTCTGATATAGCCTGAGAAAGAACCAACCCCTAAGGTTTGAATGGACCAATGAGTAAGGTGACATGTCCGAGAGGGGAACCGGCTCTTAGTTGATTTATGGTCTTTGTCCCCAGCGTGCTTAGACTGTTCATTCAAGCTCAAATAGACATAACAAATTCACATTGCATTCTAAGAGAAGGTGATGTACATCAGAGTGTGTGTCATTAAATGAGGATTAATTAGGTAGGAAGCATGATACAGGTGAGGTTATATTGACCGTTGGGTGGTTGTGCAACCACATACACCCCAATCAAACATACCATGTTGTTATACCTAATAGTACACGAGACAGTAAATCATCACAGTTTCTGTGAGGCATGTTCCTTCATAGATCAGAGTAATACCGCAAAGTTTATTTAATTAAAGATTGTCTCTCTCTTTTAAGCATGTGGCGCATGTGGCCACATTCCTTTGAGGTCATAAAAGTATGTTATCAGTCTTAAAGTGTTCTGTAACCGGACACCCGGTCGACAAAGTAACTTCATTTGTGAGGTTAGTTTTGGGGGAGAGTTTCATAGACATTTCTATTCATTAAATATAATGAATATGAATAATTAGTGTGTGTCTGATTGGTTCAGACCCTACAATGACCTGTTGTCCCGCATCTGAGCGAGGATCACCCTCTCCCTCACTCACCTAATCTGTCATTTATTTTTGTTTTGATGATAAATGTACCCAGCCTACGAAAGTGATTAACCTGTCCTGTGATTATTTTTTTTCTCACACAACACTGTCCAGACATGAACTACAGGTGCTGGTCATATAATTAGAATATCATCAAAAAGTTGATTTATTTCAGTAATTCCATTCAAAAAATGAAACTTGGATATTATATTCATTCATTACACACAGACTGATATATTTCAAATGTTTATTTCATTTAATTGTGATGATTAAAACTGACAACTAATGAAAATCCTAAATTCAGTATCTCCGAAAATTAGAATGTTACTTAAGACCAATTCAAAAAAAGGATTTTTAAAAATGTTGGCCAACTGAAAAGTATGAACATGAAAAGTATGAGCATGTACAGCACTCAATACTTAGTTGGGGCTCCTTTTGCCTGCAGCAATGTGGCGTGGCATGGAGTCGATCAGTCTGTGGCACTGCTCAGGTGTTATGGAAGCCCAGGTTGCTCTGATAGTGGCCTTCAGCTCTTTTGCATTGTTGGGTCTGGCGCATCGCATCTTCCTCTTCACAATACCCCATAGATTTACTATAGGGTTAAGGTCAGGCGAGTTTGCTGGCCAATTAAGAACAGGGATACCATGGTCCTTAAACCAGGTACTGGTAGCTTTGGCACTGTTTGCAGGTGCCAAGTCCTGTTGGAAAATGAAATCTGCATCTCCATAAAGTTGGTCAGCAGCAGGAAGCATGAAGTGCTCTAAAATTCCTGGTAGACGGCTGCGTTGACCTTGGACCTCAGAAAACAGTGGACCAACACCAGCAGATGACATGGCACCCCAAAACATAACTGACTGTGGAAACTTTACACTGGACTTCAAGCTAAGTGGATTCTGTGCCTCTCCTCTCTTCCTCTAGACTTTGGGACCTTGATTTCCAAAGGAAATGCAAAATTTACTTTCATCAGAGAACATAACTTTGGACCACTCAGCAGCAGTCCAGTCCTTTTTGTCTTTAGCCCAGGTGAGACGCTTCTGACGCTGTGTCTTGTTCAAGAGTGGCTTGACACAAGGAATGCGACAGCTGAAACCCATGTCTTGCATACGTCTGTGTGTGGTGGTTCTTGAGGCACTGACTCCAGCTGCAGTCCACTCTTTGTGAATCTCCCCCACATTTTTGATTGGGTTTTGTTTCACAATCCTCTCTAGGGTGAGGTTATGTACACCAAAAGTGTGGTACACTTTTTTTCTACCACATATTTTCCTTCCCTTCGCCTCTCTATTAATGTGCTTGGACACAGAGCTCTGTGAACAGCCAGCCTCTTTAGCAATGACCTTTTGTGTCTTGCCCTCCTTGTGCAAGATGTCAATGGTCGTATTTTGGACAGCTGTCAAGTCAGCAGTCTTCCCCATGATTGTGTAGCCCAGTGGTTCTCAAACCTGTCCTAGGGACCCCTCGCCACTGCACATTTTGCATGTCTCCCTTACCTAACACACCTGATTCAACTTATCAGCTCATTAGTACAGTGAATTAGGTGTGTCTGATGAGGGAGACATACAAAATGTGCAGTGGTGAGGGGTCCCTAGGACAGGTGTGAGAACCACTGGTGTAGCCTACAGAACTAGACTGAGAGACCTTTTAAAGGCCTTTGCAGGTGTTTTGAGTTAATTAGCTGATTAGAGTGTGGCACCAGGTGTGTTCAATATTGAACCTTTTCACAATATTCTAATTTTCTGAGATACTGATTTTGGGGTTCTCATTAGTTGTCAGTTATAATCATCAAAATTAAAAGGAATGAACATTTGAAATATATCAGTATGTGTGTAATGAATTAATATAATATCCAAATTTCACTTTTTGAATGGAATTACTGAAATAAATCAACAATGATATTCTAATTATATGACCAGCACGTGTATGTTCTTGCACTGAAGTATGTTGGTTGTCTTTACATTAGAATAATAATGTTTCATATAATCTAGATTAGATATGGAATAAATAGCATTCAATACAAATCTCATATATTGAAATCAAGTTTTTATGTGATAAAATATTTACTTCACCACGTGACAGCAGCAAGCAGGCTCCTAATTGGTTAACGCGCCACAAACTGAACTGAACTAGTTACAATTATTCATATATACAATTATATATTGGCCTTCAGATTAGCTAAAGAATAGTGCATAGAGCTTCATGGAATGGGTTTCCATGGCCGAGCAGCTGCATCCAAGCTTCACATCACCAAGTGCAATGCAAAGCGTGTGATGCAGTGGTGTAAAGTGTGTGATGCAGTGGTGTAAAGCATGCCGCTACTGGACTCTAGAGCAGTGGAGACGTGTTCTGTGGAGTGTTGAATCACGCTTCTCTGTCTGGCAATTCGATGGATGAGTCTGGGTTTGGCTTTTGCCAGGAGAACGGTACTTGCCTTGTGCCAAGTGTAAAGTTTGGTGGAGGGTGGATTATGGTGTGGGGTTGTTTTTCAGGGGTTGAGTTTGGCTCCTTACTTCCAGTGAAAGGAACTCCTAATGCTTCAGCATACCAAGATATTTTGGACAATTTCATGCTCCCTACTTTGTGGGGAGAGTTTGGGGAGGTTTCTGTTCCAACATGACTGCGCACCAGTGCACAAAGCAAGGTCCATAAAGACATTGATGAGCGAGTTTGGTGTGGAGGAACTTGACTGGCTTGCACAGAGTCCTGACCTCAAGCCGATAGAAAACCTTTGGGATGAATTAGAGCGGAGACTGTGAGCCAGGTCTTCTCATCCAACATCAGTGCCTGACCTCACAAATGTGCTTCTAGAAGAATGGTCAAAAATTCCCATAAACGCACTCATAAACCTTGTGAAAAGCCTTCCCAGAAGAGTTGAAGTTATTATAGCTGCAAAGGGTGGGCCAACTCCCTATTAAACGCTATGGATTAAGGGGCCGTTCACATATCACGTCTAAAAACGCATGGAAGGCGCACGGTGCCGCTGTCTCCTTCTTTACAAAGCGCTTGCGCTCCAGTGGCGTCTGTTATTGCTGTGCAACCATGAACTGCGCTCTCCACAACATGTTGACTAAGCTTTCAATATTGTTACGGAAAGGGGGAAGCTGATTGGTTGGTTCTGGTCACATAACCCGCGGTGCGCTTGCGGCATTCTGAAAAGTTTCGATTTTTTCATCTCACTGTGCCTGGAAAAAGCGAGCACAAGATTTTTTTTATAATCATAGTTAATTGTATTGTTGTCATTTTTGTTTTGTGTGTTTAAGTTTTTCCGCAACCCAAGCATACCTGTAGGACTATAGAACGGTAACAACTGAGACAAATCAGACACAATTATTTGTTATATTTATCCAAATCGTTGCATCTTCTTCTACTTGCGTCCTCTTCTTTGTCCTCTATCAATGTGTGCTTAGCAAGACCATTTTGTGCTTGAGTGCCACCAAGTACTATAACTTCAGCAGCTCCAGGCATGTGAACAAAAGCGCCAATCTGATTGGTTGTTAAAGAATTAAGTTTTTACACCTGCCGTTTCGCACGACGTGATTAGGTCCTCACATTGGCCCCCTTTGTTTATTCTAGGGTTGCACCGATCCGATACTCGGCATCGGTATCGGCTCCGATACTGCCTGTAAGTGTTGTTGCATAAATACTTGTGTTTTCATGATGCATAGTTCATAATTGATGTTATAATTTCATGTAACAAATAGAAATTCATTTAATGTAAAGATAAAATATATTACATGCTTTAGAACTAAAGGGTAAAATAAGCTACTAAATAAGACGTGGTTAACAGTGTATTTATCTCATTCTGTGTATTTACGTTTGTCCCGGAATTAATGTTTTCTGTCTCTGTTACCGCTACAACGGTTTAAGTCGACACACACTGCTTTGGATTCTAGCGGAGCAGATGGCTTCGAGACTTTGTTAAACTGCATCAAAGTTGCAAATGTGTTTTTTGAAGTTAATGCAGACGGTCAAATGGACTTTCAAGAGACTTTAAAGAATTCAGTAACCTCTTTTCACGACAAGCGGCCAACGAGGTATTATTATATTGTCTTTATTAATCTGGATGCTGTTTGTATTTTCTCTGCTAAGCTATAATGTATTGATTTATTTGTACTGTGTTCATTTACAATGTAGTTCTCACGGCGTACAGAACTGTTGAACAAAGTTTGGATGTACCAAAGAGACCAGATGTGCCCACAGTAATAAACGCCCGTTTCAAAGAACTGACCTGTGTCTGTGTTGTCGCGAAGAGAGCTGCAGTGAGAACTCGATCTGCTCGGCGCGGGTATAAGAGAAGACGAGACTACGGCGGGTAACGACGTGACGAAGATCCAGCATATCAGATAAGCAAAGCCCTGGACACACTGTCGACATAGCTACCACAAGCAACGGTTATTAGACTGTGTTGAAAGTGCAGCTTTCCGTGTAAAGGCCAGAAAGAGCTCTACCAAAGCCATCTTAAGTCAAGTGGTGCGAGAAGTGGTTTAACTCGGAAATTGCAGTTAAGAATTTAAGTCTGTTACCCTTGCATTCTGTTTTAGCTTGTGTTTAATGATATATCTAATGTGCTGGTATTCATGATTGTTACTTGCAACAAATCTAAAAGGAAGAAAGTTCAAACGCCTTAATCAAATTAACATGTTTCAGTAAAGTTAAAGGAAAGTACATTATAATTTATTTTCTTTATTTATATTTTGAAAGATAACAGAAGTTAAAGTACAACTTAAGCTAAGTTTAAAGGGTCATTTCATCGATGTGAAAAATATCAAGTGCAAAAACAAGTGATTTAATGCATTTTGAGCATATTTAATTCACAATTAAGGTTTATATTTGTTTGTGCCAGACTAATTCCTAGTTTTAAGCTAACTTGAAGTCTAAAGAAGTTTAAATACTGACACAGTTACTGTGATGCAATATTCAAGTATTTAGAGTTAGGTTTCGCTCACAGTCTCCACATCTGTTAATATTCACATAATTACTAACAAACTTCCTAGTTAATCACACTTAGCCTACTGCAGCTTACATGTACACGCAGCCTCAAAATGTTTAACTCAAACACTGAGACCTGTCATGAGAATGCCAAATCCCCTGCTAAAGCCGAAGCTATAGACAATGGAGCTGCAGAAGAAGTAGAAAGGCTACGAAGAAGTGAAAGAACCAGAGCCCTAACAGAAAAGGGAAAAACTAAAGAGCGTACAACGTCGGTATAGAATACTCTATGAGAAGTGGAGGTATCATGCAAGAACAAGCAAAGAAATATTGACTGATGAGGCCTTGTTACGACCCCTTGGCTCAAGGAGTAGCAACATGAATGGAGAGGCCATACAACATAATCAAATTTGCACAAATGTGCATTTAATCAAGAAAACAGACATAACTACATTAAAGTATAACATAAAATATAAAGGTACAAAAACAACAACATCAAGCCTTGGACTGGAGAGGGTGAGAAAATCAGCATGACAACCAAACAGCAAGACCAAGCTCCTCCCTTCAACAGCTATTCTCCAGCTTCTTATGAGCAGCATGGTTAATCACCGTCAATTCTCCACACCTGTTTCACAGCAATTAACCTGAGGACACAAATAGTGTTTGACAGAGACACCTACTGGACAAAATAAAATACTACACCCCGTGATCCATCACACCTCCCTCCTAAAGACAGAGGCCCTTATACAAAGGTACTCTGTAAACATAATACAGAAAAACACATGCAACGAACAGATATAGCACAGGACAAGATTTAACCAGATTTAGAAATCAAACAAAATTAATGGTTCCACTTACCCTCTCTCCTTCACCACCTACCCCTTATTACTCCATCTCCTAATGCTCTCAGGCGCCTTGAGAGCATGAAGATGAGGTGAAAGATAAAGAGAAGAACCAACAAAAATGTAATAGAGCACTAGTTTAATGGAGCTCGTGACAAGGTATCCGCCATAATATTATCTACCCCTCTAATATGACGAATATCCAAGCTGTAAGACTGCAAGAATAAAGCCCAGCGAATAAGTCGTTGATTTGGACTATGCAAGGACTGTAAGAAAGTAAGCGGGTTGTGGTCTGTAAATACTACCAGCGAGACAGAACCTCCCCCCACATACACATCGAAATGTTGTAAAGTCCAAATTAATGCCAACAACTCCTTTTCAATGATTGAATAATTTCTCTGACACAAATTAAACTTCTTAGAAAAAAAGCCAATTGGTCAGTCAATGCCGTTGTCATCCTTCTGCAATAATGCAGCTCCAGCACCCAACCCACTCTCATCCACTTTTAAATGGAAAGGACGGTCCCAACGAGGTGCTGTTAACACGGGAGCAGAACTCAGCAAAAGTTTGGCATTATCAAAAGCATTTTGACAATTTGAGGAGCATTCATATTTCTGTTTGCCTTTTAACAAATCCGTTAAAGGAGCAACCACTGTTGAGAAATTTTCACAGAATTTTCTATAGTACCCAATCATTCCAAGAAATCTCATTAGCTCTTTCTTCGTAGAAGGAACTGGGAAATTATCAATGGCCTTGACTTTTGCCCGAACAGGACACACTTTACCTTGTCCTACCAAATTTCCCAAATAGACCACAGTGGCACGTGCAAATTCACATTTCGCTAAATTTATCGTCAACTTTGCTCTCTCAAGATGAATAAATAAAGCGCGCAATTTGCAAAGATGTTCCTCCCATGTCTGGCTATACACCACCACATCATCCAGATATACAGCACATCCCTCAAGCCCAGAGATTACCAGATTCATCAGGCGCTGGAATGCAGCTGGAGCATTTCGAAGACCAAAACTCATACGTTTATAAGAATATAATCCAGAAGACGTTGTGAAAGCACAAACTTCTTGAGCACGAGAAGTTAGGGGTACCTGATAATATCCCTGAAGTAAATTAATCTTTGTAACAAACTCAGCTGACCCCACCGAATCAACGCAGTCTTCAATTCGTGGAAGTGGAAAAGAGTCAGATTTAGTAACAGCATTCAATCTTCTATAATCGGTACAAAACCTGAATGTTCCATCCGGTTTCGTAACTAGAAGACTAGGAGAAGCCCAACTTGAACTAGATCGTTCCGCAGGTCCATTCTCCAAAAGATACTTAACCTCCGATTCCAAAAGTTTTTGTTTGTCGGGAGACACACGATAAAATCGCTGTCGAATAGGTTGGGAGTCACCGACATCAATATCATGCTGAATCATGTCAGTGCACGGAGTATCAGAAAAAAGCACTTAAAACTCTCAGATGTATTAATTCCTTACCATTATCTTGAGATAAATGCCCAAGCATAATCTCCAATCTCTTTAACTGCTCAGAATTACGGAGTCTAGGTTGAATTAAATATTCGTCAAAATTATCCTTCTCAACTCCATCTAACAAAGAACCACTTTTACCCCCTACAGCAAACGCAACAGATTTAATTTCAGCACCTCCGACAGCGACATTTGATCCAGTTGCACGGAACAAATAAGGCTTCAATAGATTTACATGGCACAGCTGAGCCTTCTTCTTCCTATCCGGAGTGGAAATCATATAATTTTGTTCAGAAAGTTGTTCAAGCACAGTATAGTGTCCAGAAACAGCAAAAGTGGAACCAGTCATTGGAAGCATCACCAAAACCTGATCTCCAGAATTGAATTCCCTGTTTTCTGCCTTTTGATCAAACCAGGATTTCATTTTAGATTGTGCCTTACCTAGATTTTCACGGGCTACTGTACCGGCCCAATACAACCTATATCGGAACCCGTTTACGTAATCCAAAAGATTTACAGGCGGTTCAGTTTCCAATAAATCATCACGCAAAAGCGCGAGCGGTCCCCTTACTTTATGTCCAAGTACTAGATCACTGGGGCTGAAACCCAAACTTTCTTGAGTGACCTCTCGAGCAGCGAGCATCAACCAAGGTAGTCCCTCCTCCCAGTCTTTCATCAACTCAATACAATACGTTCTCAACAACTGTTTTAGTGTTTGATGAAAGCGCTCGAGGGCACCCTGACTCTCAGGATGGTAAGCACTGCTTTTTTAATAATCTACACGCAGCTGTTTTAATATCTGGGCAAACATACGAGATGTGAAATTTGTTCCCCTGTCAGACTGAATAACTAGAGGAATTCCAAATATGGAAATAAATTGAGTCAAAGCTTTCACTACAGACTTTGTAGTAATATTTCGCAACGGATACGCAGCAGGGTATCGCGTAGTTTGACACATCACGGTCAATATATAGATGGAACCATTTTTAGAAGGAGGTAATGGCCCCACACAATCAATAGTTAGATGCTCAAAGGGATTTTTCACCACAGGTATAGGATACAACGGAGCGGGAGAGATCACTTCGTTCGGCTTTCCGACCAACTGACAGACATGACAAGTTTTTATAAAAGCAGCCACGTCTCTCTTTAATCGAGGCCAAAAGAAATAACGAATCACGCTGTGATAGGTTTTCTTCACTCCAAAATGACCAGCTATGTCACCGTGAGCCGTTCTCAAAATTAACTCCCGTAATCCCTTCGGTATCACTATTTGAAACACCGGTTCACCCAGAATCTTATCATAACACGGCGTCCATTTACGAAGTAATAATCCGTTCTGTGTGAAATATCCACTAGCCAAACTTTTCATCTCATATTCTGTTTTAACAGATTCAAACAGTGTTTTTAGATGTGCATAATTTTTTTGCTCTACAATCAAATCCTGCCAGGAAATCGACGGAACAAGCAAAGACAAATTCTTAGAAAGATCATTAGAAGATTCCTCTAGGCCTTCATACTCATCCATATCATTGTTCTTACTCATCGCTCGTGTTATGGCACAGGAAGAGAAAACTTCAGGCAGTTCTTGCACACATTTGTCTGATTCTACCGAGCAGACCGGAGTGGTTTTAACAACGGGAAACACTTCTGTACCCCATATTTTACTCCCAGCCAAATTATTTCCCAAAATCAAATCCACCCCCTCGATAGGCAAAACTGACCTTAATGCAATTTCTACCTCTCCTTTCACAACCTCAGAATCTAGCTGAACTCGATGCAGAGGAGCCGAAAATATGTCTAATCCTATACCTTGAATTAGAACGCTTTTACCCGTATTTGTTTCAGAAGAAAACGGCAGTTTCGAATCCAATAAGAAAGATTCAGAAGATCCCGTGTCACGTAATATCTTAACAGGTACCTTCATCAAATCTTTCAAAGACACAGTCCCCATAGTTATGAACGGTTCGTATCCTGCTTGCAAAAGATCCTTATTCCTTCCGTAAGTCTTTACTTCTCCTACATCTGATTTTAAACTCATTCCGGTAGTAGACACGAGACCAACGGCTTTTGGAACCACGGACTTGAACTTATTTCTTAATATAGGGCACTCTTTTTTCCAATTACCCTTTTCCAAACAATACCTGCAACTCGAATCTGGATCCATTTTTCTAGCATGCTCTGATTTGTTTGGACTCATCCTCACTGTACTTGCGCTGTTATTTGGCTTTTTATACAAATAATCACCGGCACTTTTATGAATTAGTACATATTCGTCCGCAAAAATGGCAGCCTCAGCAGCCGTTGTCACCTTATGTTCATTTACATACATCGCGACATGCTCTGGGATAATGTTTTAAACTGCTCCAAAACTATTAGATTAGAAAGCTCTTCAAATGTACTAACACACAATGATGTACGCCAACGATTAAAAAGACTTGCCAATTCCCTTGCCACTTCAACGTGTGTTCTACGCTCGTCTTTTTTCCATCCCCTAAAACATCGCCGATACGCTTCAGGGACAAGTTCATATGCTTTTAACACAGCCTCTTTTACTACCTTATAGTTCTTTCGGTGTTCAGAAGAAAGTGAGATGAAGGCTTCTTGAGCTTTACCTTCCAAAACACTTTGTAGTAAGAGTGTACGTTCAGCATCGTTCCAACCCCTATCCTCAGCCAAGCTTTCGAACAGAGAAAAAAACACATCCGGATCCCGGTCATTGAATTTAGGCAAGAGTTTAATCATCTGTACTAAACCTGTCATTCGATTTCCACTCGCCCCCGCAAGTTCTTGCTCATTTAAGGAATCAACATTACCACCAGAAAGCTTTCCTTGTCCGATCAATCTTAACCGTTCTGCATCCTGTTCTAATTTAGCTTCTTCCATTTTTTGCTGCATTCTAACTGTTTCAAATTTTCGTTCTTGTTCTCGCTCTTGGATTTTCAATTTCTGTAGTTCAAATTGTCTATCCAATTCACGTTCTTTATTTTGTATACTAAGGATTTCCAACTGTTGCTCGAATGTTAACCCGACAGGCGCTAACAACGCACGAGGCGTTGAAATACCTGCAGGTGTCAATTCTTCTTCAGGATGTGTCTCGGAAGTTAAAATTAGTATCTCTCTTAATTTCTCCTCTACAGCCTCTCGGAGAGGTTGTACCTTAGTACTTTTTGTTAAAGCTAATTCAAGATCAAAATGTTCAGCTACTTTAAATAATTGCTCTTTTGAAAGACACCCTAATTTTCCCGTCGTAGGAGCATTAAAAAATCCTGTAACAATTCCATTTTTTTGCCTTATTTTGTTGTTACTAAAAGAACATTTGAACAAACAAATAGATAACTTACCAGATCCAACAGATCACACTTCAACTGTAGGAAGAAAAGCCACCCTGTATCTAACTAATACATAAACAACTAATTATACTCAACCCTAGTCTTCAGTACGCCCACATGCAGCTCAACTGCTAACCAGTCTACCCGCGTCTGACGCACCAAACACAACAAACTAAAATAAAAAAAAAGCGTTAAGCACTCTTCAGCCTAACACAGGGTTTATATGGCTTATTGCAGTCTAAACCGCAACATCTAAGCAATTTAGTGTGACTGTCGGTTTGTTTTATCTCTCTCTCTCCAGTCCAAAAACCACTAATCAAAATAAATAAACAAAACCAATCCTTTTATATGACACTCCCCAACTTATTTTACCCAAATAATCCAATCCAAATTTCCCAAACCAATTATTCTACTTAAAGAACTACCCAAATCGCAATTCTAATTAAAGAATTACCCAAATCGCAATTGTAATTAAAGAATTACCCAAACCATAATTCTAATTAAAGAATTAATCAAATCATAATTAAAGAATTACCCAAATCTTAAGCCAATTTAGTTTGATCACGGACGAGCCCCCATATGTTACGACCCCTTGGCTCAAGGAGTAGCAACATGAATGGAGAGGCCATACAACATAATCAAATTTGCACAAATGTGTATTTAATCAAGAAAACAGACATAACTACATTAAAGTATAACATAAAATATAAAGATACAAAAACAACAACATCAAGCCTTGGACTGGAGAGGGTGAGAAAGTCAGCATGACAACCAAACAGCAAGACCAAGCTCCTCCCTTCAACAGCTATTCTCCAGCTTCTTATGAGCAGCATGGTTAATCACCGTCAATTCTCCACACCTGTTTCACAGCAATTAACCTGAGGACGCAAATAGTGTTACCCAGAGACACCTACTGGACAAAATAAAATACTACACCCCGTGATCCATCACAGGCCTCCAAAGATGAATTGTATGAGCTAATTGAGAACATTAAAGGTACGTGTGCTGATGTAAAGATAGTTTACGAAGAGTTACGTCGAGTCCAAGTTCCCGAACCAGAACTGCGGCGCAGAGTGGACATGTGTGTATCGCTGTCAGGATTTATTATTCAAAAGGCAGAAAGGCATCTTGAAGGCCTTACAACAGAAGAAGAACCCTGGCCTGATGTTGGATCGATCCTAAACTCTACATGTTCTCCATCAAGGCCACTGTCTCATCAATCAAAATGTGGATCTGCCCACTCTAGCATCCACTCACTTAAAAAAAATGAGGCTGCTGCTGAAGCTGCTGCATCACAGGAGGTTTTGGCAGTGTTGGATGAACAAGAAAGAGAAATGACAGCACTTCAAAGGTTAGAGGTTGAAGATAAGCAACGACTGGCACAGTTTGAGTCTGAGAACCTAGCTAGACAGCAAGCAATGCAAGAGCAGCGTAGGATTTCCAACTGACAAGGAAAGAAGAGAAAACTTGAACGTCTTGAAGAAGTGAAGAAATTGAACACTGCAAGAGCTCGAGTAAAGGTCTACAACCAAATCGAAGAATTTTGAAGCGATTGACTTGCTACGTACTGTTGCATCAGCAGGAGAACCTCGAACTCTCCATGCTTCAAGCCCCCCATTTAGTCCTCCATCTCTGCCAGTCGCATCTCAAACTCTCTATGCTTCAAGTCCCCCATTCATTCCTCCATCTCTACCAGTCGCATCACAAACTCTTCGTGCCTCAAGCGCCCCATTCATTCCTCAATCTCTTCCAGCTACAATGCAAGCCCTTCATAGTCCACAAAGCCTGCAACTGGTATCTCAAGCCCCACCAACTTTAGTGCCTATACCTCAAGTGCAGAACAGCTCTGATTTGGTCAACGTGCTAGCAGAAGCTATAAGTGCTAATCGTCTTCCAACTCCAGAGCCCCCGTTATTCACTGGAGATCCTTTGAAATTCAAAGATTGGCAACTCTCTTTTGAAGCGTTAATTAACAGGAAAAACATTCCAAAGAATGAAAAACTGTACTACCTTAGAAAGTACCTAGGTGGCGCCGCAAAGAAGGCTTTCGAGGGATTTGTCCTACTAGGAACTGAAGCAGCATATGACTCAGCCTGGCAGCTGCTGGAAAAACGTTTCGGAGACCCTTTCATTATTGGGAAGTCCTTCAGAGACAAGCTGCAAGCATGGCCAAAAATAAGCTCTAAGGATGGTTGTGAACTAAGAGAATTCGCAGACTTTCTTAAGAGCTGTGAGGCAGCAATGCCCTACATTAAAACATTGGAAATTCTCAACGACTGCAATGAGAGTCAAAAAATCCTGCTGAAATTGCCAGACTGGTTGGTGTCCAGTTGGAATCGCAAAGGTATGGAAGTCAGACAAACAAGAGCTGAGTACCCACCGTTCAAAGAGTTTGTAGACTTTCTGTCGAAGGAAGCAGATCTCGCTTGTGATCCCATATCCTTAGTACAGGCGCTCAAGAATGTGGAAAGTGAGAAACCAAGGTATCTACAAAGCCAACCCATACAAGCCAAGACACTGTCTACAAACACAACAGAGAGCAGCATTCCATCATGTGTTTTCTGCAAAAGAACAGGACATGTCCTCGCCAAGTGTAAAAGGTTCCTGGAAAAGACAGTTCAAGATCGCGTCAAGTTTGTGCATGCAGAGAAGCTTTGCTTTGGATGTTTGAAGGCTGGCCATCATTCGAGAAGATGTGATAACAAGAGCACATGTGAAAGGTGCCAGAGGAGACATCCAACATGTTTGCATGATGACAAGTTCAATGAACGTCAAAGGCCATCACTTCTAAAGGGAGAAGAACATTTAAAGTACAAAGCAAACATCAAAGAGATAACTGCAACTGCAACCACAAACAGAGTCGTACAAGACTGCGTAAGCACACAAACATCTCCAATTGTTCCGGTCTGGATCTCATCCACAAAACGACCAGATCAAGAAGTTCTTGTCTACGCGCTTCTAGACACACAGAGTGACACAACCTTTATTCTAGATGAAGTGGCCCAGGATCTCAACATAAACAAAGAAAATGTCAGTTTGCGACTATCCACAATGTCTACAAGGTCGACAGTCATACCCTGTCAAAAGCTAACAAACCTGCAAGTGAGAGGATACAACTTAGAGAAAAGGATTCCATTACCATCACTTTTCACACGAGAGTTTATCCCAGCCGACAGGTCGCACATTCCAAATTCTGAAACAGCCCTAAAATGGCCTCATCTGGAACAATTAGCAGACAAGATTCCACCACCATTGGACTGCGAAGTAGGCCTATTGATTGGTTATAACTGTCAGCAAGCTCTTCTACCAAGGGAGATCCTGGCTGGCAAAGAGAACCATCCATACGCACAGAGAACTGATCTTGGCTGGAGCATAGTTGGCTGCTCAAATACAGAAAGTGACTGCAGTGATGCAATAGGAACCAGTCATAGAATCATAGTGCGACAGGTGACGTCTGCAGTGCATCAATCAGTTGAGTTAAAGAGGGAAGTACACTTTGCTTGCAGAACTCAAGTCAAAGAGATTAGTCCAAAAGACATCATTAAGGTTCTCGAATTCGATTTCGCAGATCACACTACAGATGACAACCTGGTTTCTCAGGAAGACCTTCTCTTTTTGTCTAAGGTAGAGAAGGGTATAAAGCACAAGAAAGACGGCCACTACGAACTACCACTTCCTTTCAAGACAGACAAACCTAATCTCCCAGACAATAAGCAATGTGCTGTTCGAAGGCTCACCTCTTTAGAGCGAAGGTTGAGAAAAAATGAGCAGTATAACAAGGATTATGTCTGTTTCATGAACGACATCATAACCCTAGGAGATGCTGAGAAGGTCCCGTGGAATGAACTCGATAGTCAATCAGTGTGGTACATTCCGCACCACGGAATCTATCACCCCCACAAACCTGGGAAGATCCGTGTCGTTTTCGACTGTTCAGCACGTTTCCAAGAAACCTCTCTAAATGATCATCTTCTGACCGGGCCAGATCTGACCAACACATTAGTCGGAGTACTATGTCGATTTAGAAAGGGCCCAATAGCCATTATGTGCGACATTGAAAGAATGTTTCATCAGTTTCATGCCGCAAAGGAACATCAAAAATACTTAAGGTTCCTCTGGTGGGACAAAGAAACTGGACTCCAAACCCTCAGTGTACAGAATGAAGGTGCACTTGTTTGGGGCAGCATCGTACCCTGGCTGCTCCAACTTTGGACTTAAACATCTGGCATCTCAGGGTCATGGAAAGTTCAGCGAGGAGTCCATCAAGTTCATCCAAAGAAGCTTCTATGTCGACGATGGCTTAATAAGCGTAAAAACAATCGATGAAGCCGTTCATCTGGTGGAAGAGTCTAGAGCCTTGTGCAGAACAGGAAATCTTCGGCTACACAAGTTCTTGTCCAACGAAAAGGAAGTGATCGCCGCAATACCACCAGAAGAATATGCACAGACCAGAGATCAAGACATGGCCCTAGGAGAATTTCACATCGAGCGAGCACTTGGAGTTCAGTGGTGCATCGAAACTGATGAATTCAAATTCAGAGTCGTGGTTAAAGAGAGCCCACTGACAAGAAGAGGAGTTCTCTCTACAGTCGCCTCTGTCTACGATCCGTTAGGATTTGTAGCCCCCTTCATATTAGTCGGCAAACAGATTCTGCAAGAGCTATGTAGAGAAAAGGTAGGCTGGGATGAAGATCTCCCCGAACACATTTTGCCAAGATGGGAGTTTAGCTTAAGGATTTGCCACGCCTGGCAGCACTGAATATTCCAAGAAGTTACCTTCCATCACATTTTGACTCAGTCATGCGTTATGAGCTACACAACTTTTTAGATGCAAGTCTCAATGGATACGGTGCATGTTATTATCTCCGAGCAATAAGTGAAACAGGACAGATCAGTTGTTCACTCGTCATGGGGAAAGCAAGAGTAGCCCCAACCAAGCTAACGACCATCCCAAGACTTGAATTGTCGTCAGCTGTGACTTCAGTCCGCAATGGCGATGTTGTCAAAAGGGAGCTCGAGATTGAGAACTTAGAAGAGTATTACTGGACTGATTCGAAGGTGGTTCTTGGCTATGTGAACAATGATGCCAAGAGGTTCCACACATTCGTAGCCAATCGGATCCAACGTATAAGATCTAGCACGAATCCTGAACAATGGCGACATGTCAGCTCTGGAAATAATCCAGCCGACCACGCCTCAAGAGGACTAACTTCAGTTCAGTTGAAGGAGTCTAACTGTCTGAAAGGATCTGACTTTCTCTGGCAGCAGAATCTTCCATGTAAAGAGGAAATGGTGGGAGAAGTTGAAACGACTGATCCTGAGCTTCGCAAATCCCATGTTCAAGCAGTCAAGATGAAAGAGGTGAATTCAATGGTGAACCGCTTCACAAAGTTTTCTGACTGGTCCAGAGCAGTGAGAGCTACTGCTAGGCTAAAGAGATTCATCAGAGAATTCAAAGGACATCAGTCAAGAACAAAGGAAGCAACTAGCCTTGAAGAAAGAAGAGAAGCCGAAATCTTTATTATCAAGCTGGTGCAAGAACAAGCCTTTGCTGGAGACATTCAGAAAATCAAGCTCCAAAAAGAAAACACCCTGAACAAGCACAACAAGTTAAGCCAGCTGAATGCCTTCTTGGACAAGGACAATGTTCTCAGAGTGGGAGGACGATTATCTCGATCAGCCTTACACCATGATGTAAAACATCCGGCAATACTTCCGAAGAAATCTCATGTGTCAGCACTTCTAGTTAAACATTATCACGAGCGTGTACATCAGCAAGGAAGAGGCATGACCATGAACGAGCTGCGTGCAATTGGAATATGGATTCTTGGCTGCGGAAGTGCGGTCTCCTCACACGTTTATAAATGCGTAACTTGCAGGAGATACAGAAAAGCCACAGAAGTCCAAAAAATGGCAGATCTCCCAGAAGATAGAACAGAAATGTCCCCTCCATTTACCTATTGTGGCATTGATTGCTTTGGCCCCTTCATCGTAAAGGAAGGAAGGAAGGAATTGAAACGCTACGGATTGTTGTTTACTTGCTTATGCTCCAGAGCAAGTCAAGTATATTTATATAGCGCTTTTCACAATACAGATTGTATCAAAGCTGCTTCACAGTATCAATCAAAACAACTTAACAATGTTTGTTTATTACTGGAAAAAAGACATCCAAGTTTGGTAGAGCTGATCAATGGTATGATTGGTTAAAGCAATACATATAGAAGCACTAGACGACCTAACAATAGATGCTTTCATGAATGCGCTTCGAACCTTTGTAGCTATTAGAGGACCTGTGCGTCAATTGAGATGCAATCAGGGAACAAATTTCATGGGTGCCAGGAGAGTGTTTTCTGAGTTGCTCAAAGGAATTGACCAAGAACGTCAACGAGCATTTGGTTGCGAATTTGTAACGAACGTCCCATCAGCAAGTCACAGTTTGGAGTTTGGGAGCGTCAAATTCGAACTATCCGAAGCATCTTAACCGTTATGCTCGACAAATCCGCAAGCAGACTTGACACCACATCGCTGAGAACGTTTCTCTACGAAACAATGGCTATATTCAACAGCCGGCCACTAAGTGTTGAACATCTTCACGATCCCACCGGACCAGAGCCTCTCACTCCCAACCATATACTAACGATGAAATCATCAGTTATTCTGCCCCCTCCTGGACAGTTCTGCAAAGATCTCTATCTGCGCAAACGTTGGAGAAGAGTGCAGTTCTTAGCTGACGAATTCTGGCAAAGATGGAAGCGGGAATACTTGCTAAATCTTCAACAACGACAGAAATGGCAAAGAACAACACGGAATTCACAAGTTGATGACATTGTGATTCTACAAGATGACAGCTCACCAAGAAACGAATGGAAGCTTGCCAGGGTTGTAGAAGTTCACCCTAGCGTAGACAGTATGGTGCGGAAGCTGAAGCTACTAGTCGGAGACGCTACTGATAAAGGACAGCCACTAACTAAAAGAGTCTACCTCGAAAGGCCCATTCACAAAGTAGTTAACTTACTTGAATCTAACTAAGTCACATACACAAGATTACATTCATTCAGTCTTACAATACTTAATTAATTGCCCTTTCGTGTACATAAATCCTACATTTCAAGTTAATTAGGGATTTGGTGGGAGTGTAAGTGTTGTTGCATAAATACTTGTGTTTTCATGATGCATAGTTCATAATTGCTGTTAGAATTTCATGTAACAAATAGAAATTCATTTAATGTAAAGATAAAATATATTACATGCTTTAGAACTAAAGGGTAAAATAAGCTGCTAAATAAGACGTGGTTAACAGTGTATTTATCTCATTCTGTGTATTTACGTTTGTCCCGGAACTAATGTTTTCTGTCTCTGTTACCGCTACAACGGTTTAAGTCGACACACACTGCTTTGGATTCTAGCGGAGCAGATGGCTTCGAGACTTTGTTAAACTGCATCAAAGTTGCAAATGTGTTGTTTGAAGTTAATGCAGACGGTCAAATGGACTTTCAAGAGACTTTAAAGAATTCAGTAACCTCTTTTCACGACAAGCGGCCAACGAGGTATTATTATATTGTCTTTATTAATCTGGATGCTGTTTGTATTTTCTCTGCTAAGCTATAATGTATTGATTTATTTGTACTGTGTTCATTTACAATGTAGTTCTCACGGCGTACAGAACTGTTGAACAAAGTTTGGGTGTACCAAAGAGACCAGATGTGCCCACAGCAATAAACGCCCGTTTCAAAGAACTGACCTGTGTCTGTGTTGTCGCGAAGAGAGCTACACTGCCATTTTTGCCGGATCGGGTATCGATCAGACGAGGCCGATCCAAATCCGATATTGTGCGTATAGCCTACTATTCTGTTATTGTTAAGCTCCACAAAAGCACCAAAAACATTATAAAGCACCATAAAGTTTTCGTGCACTATATTACAAGTATTCTGAAGCCATTATAGTATAATGTGAGATAGAAATTAACATTTAAGTAATTAAATTCAAGATCACGTAAACTTTTTCCTCCGCTACGGCAGTCAGTCATTCTTCATTCAGCTTCGCGTTCGGTTACGACAGTCAACATGATGAAACCCTCTCCAAGATGATTCAATGTTACTATTATTATACTTGATCTGTAGTCTGTGGTTTCGCATAAAACAACTTTATCTTGTTGGACTTTGTTGCTGTAACGTTAACTTAATCATGTTTCTACCGTGTGTCTGTTAGATCACAACACTAGAGTAGAGTCAACTATAATTGTTCTTCACGCGCACAGTAACTAAAATTTAAAACTGTTAAAATAAAAGGCTCAATAAACTATTGCATAGATAGATACTGTATAATACACTACGCATCAATATGTCTTTTGTTTGTGCTTTTAACTTTTCAATGCGGACTCGACGCGCTGTGACTCCGTGTTGCTTCAAGCGCATCATTCTGCGCTCGGGATGCGCATATGCGCTTTGTGCCGCACTGTATTGCAGCATTTCATATCATAATACAGTGACGCAATGAAAGATTATTAGTGGCCTTTCTTGTTCTTTCTATTAATGTTGCTGCCTCCTTAAACAGGTGTGCTATACATTTAAGACATGTCTCAATTGTATAGTAGTCTATCGCTATATATAAAATAATTTATCTTTTTGATTTTTGTTATCTTGTTTTTCATGAATGTATTTTACAATACAAAGAGCAATGTGTAACGTTTTACCAGATTTAGTGTTACACTTATTGTCTCTTATTTGTTTTTTTCACTAAATGTTCAGATTTTATACAATTATTGTGGACTTATGATTCTTCTAGACTAAATTTTACTGCTGAATTATCCACTAATCTAGTTTATAAAAGCATTTTTGTCATAGATTATGATCATATATTTTTTGGATTTGTTTTTCTTTATAATGAAGTTGTCTGTATTAAGTAGATTGTGTTTAACACACAAAAGAGTGATTATCCGTTCAACACACAGAGAGTTATATAAATTCTACTTAATTAAAAAAAAGCTGTGTTGGTATCGGATCGGCATCGGTATCGGTCGATACTCAGAACTTTTGGTATCGGATCGATTCTGAAAAAAGTGGTATCGGTGCATCCCTAGTTTATTCACGAGGTGTTAAACGCGTGCTATAATCGTCCCGGTGTGCACCAGGCTTGAGTTTCATCTTGTTTTGCATGATTGAATGAGCTGGAGTTTCAGAAATTTCATTTGTTCTTGTTTTGCCTCCAGTGCCTTGCATGTAGGGATGCTTTGGTTGAAGTGCCTGATGCACAAACGCATTAAAACTATTGGCGCTTTTCCACTACACAGTACCAGCTCGACTCGACTCGCCTTTGTTTGGTTTTCCACTGTGTAAAAGTTGTCTCTGTACCTGCTTTCAGGGAACTTTTTTTCGTATCACCTCCGGCAAGGTTCTAAGCTGGCTGAGGCGATACTAAAATGTGACGTGAAAACACTGCAGACTACTGATTGGTCAGAGAGATTCACTGCGTCATCATTGCACGCGCCAGACCAGACGGAGCTATTTTTTTCAGCAGTGTTTCGTTTTGCTCTCCTGAAACAACGTTTGTCTTCTTGCTGTGAGGAATGGCCACATCCCGAGGTTAAAAAACAGCATACACTCGATTTCCTCCATTGTCCTGTGTGTGTGTGGGTAGTGGGTGTGTGTCGCGTAGTTCCTGTGGCGTCGCTATGACGACCAGGTACTATTTTGGAGGTACTATCTGTAATGGAAAACGGAGCGAAAAGCGAGCCGAGGCGAGTCGAGTTGAGCTTATACTGGTAATGGAAAAGCGCCATTACATTAACCACCAGCCTGCAGTGTATGTACAAAACAGGCTACTGAGTCCCATTGCACCCATCCGGGAGAGTTTGCTGCCACAATGTTCATGCATTATCGTAAACTAGGGCTGGGCGATAAAACGATATTGATAATCATCGCGATATAATTTTTTCTCGATAAAACGATATCAAGAGTTCGATAATGTTTATGCTTCAAAAGTGGAACAAAACTTTGAAAAAAAATTTGAACCGCGCGCCACACGGACCATTTATCCGCTCAGCTCAAAGTCCAAACGGCAGCGCAGCGCGAGCTCACTAGAGCAGATGCGTTACTCTGATCATCTCGGTCACGAGATCCAGTGAGAAGCGCTTGAATTCAGTGGAGAACACAAATGTCTCAGTGATTTAAACCAGTTTAAAGGCAGATGAAACAGCGCTGACAAACAGGAGAAACACTGTGTGCAACGATACAGTCTGAAGGCTTTTCCGTCTACAAATTCCCATAATTTACCATGGATTTACTGTAGCGTTAGCCTAGTAATATTAATATTACCATGAAATGTGGGATATACATATTGAATTGTATTATATTATTAATGTAGACAATGTATTAAACGACTAATGGAATATAATTACAGTATTTAATCATGTATTTAGGCTACTGTTTTTCATAAAAAATACCATAGAAACCATAGTTACATTTTGCCTTGATAGTGAGGTGCTATAGGCTATGCCTGGTTTTATCTGTGGTTATTATGATCTAAATGCATGATACTGGATGACCAATGGTTAATTTGAATAAAAGTCAAAGTTAGAATATTACATCTTACCAAATAAAATTGAGATTGTTACATTTTTTTTAACAGATGTTACTGTTTTGTTAATGAACATAAATTTAACAGTAAATCTGCATCCTAACTCAAGCTAATACTACTGTCAACTCACTGTAAAATATGCGTTTCGAGACAAAACCTGTAATATTAATATTGCAGCCTGCACTGCAAACTGTGCTGAAGATACGTGCCATCAAAGTCAGGCAACACAAACCTGTTTCAGGACTTGAAACAATATCCCCCATTAGCACATGCAGAAACTAAGAAATAATTTTTTCTATTAAGGGACCGTTCGGTATTTATGGAATGGACCACCGGAGGAAAATAGGGGAGGGTCATGTCTTTTTATTCTTTGTTGAGGGGAGGGTCATCTAACTTTTTTTTGTCTAGGGGGAGGGTCACCCAACTTTTGTATTCATGAAAACAGCAACATTTCAAAGTGGCTTGTTTGGTGCATAATATTTTTCCATGTAGCTCCATTTAGCTCTCTCAGGGCGCTTTCACACTTGGTTCGATTGCCTGTTCCGAACCCGAGTTCGATTGCTCCCCCTGCCCCCGATGGACTGTGTTCACATTATTATTTGTATCCGAACCGTGGTACGCTTGCGTCATCAAGCTGCAGCTGGCGCATAATCGTGTTGCTTGGTAACCGGCGCCGCTATGAATGAAAAGGCGTCAAAATGGATAGAATTGCTCGCTTCACATTTGTTCTTCTTTTTTTTAACCTTTGGTTTTGTTTTCAAAGAAAACGTACAGAAACACACTTCCGTCTGTCTGCCGCAAAAGTACTAAAATCGTTCCAAAGACAGCTGGCTGTCAGCCGAAGACAATTTTTGCGGAGGCAATCATTAATCATCTTTCTGCTTACAGTGCGTCAATCCCGCTTTTCGTTAAGGTAAGTGTATACACACACACGCGCGCGCGCACTGACGACTGTCCTGTCAACCACATTATACATTATACGTCATCAATAGCGGTTCACTTCCGCGGTTTGGTTCGATTGCGTTCATATCAGCAGCGAACCGTACTGGAGTTCACATGAACCGTAACCCAGACCACCTTTTTAAGCGGACCCGAGTACGGTTCGCGGGTGCGCACCCGAGTTCAGAAGACAGCGTTCACATCATCGAAACGAACCGAACTCTTGACGTCATTCGAACCCGGGTGCGCACCAAAAGTGCTAGTGTGAAAGCCCCCTCAGTCTCGGCCACCCATCGCTAGCAGATGGGTCTGACCCAACAAAAATCAGACATGAAAGATAAAGTCCAGTTTGGCATTGTTTGAAAGTGCGTACGCGCTCAGAAAAAGTGCATCATGTCAGAACAGGACGCCAATGAAATGTTAACCCGGCAAAGCTTTAAAGTGAGCAAATAATGAACTTTTGTGATTGCGAATAAGTGCAGTGTCATGTGAGTGTAACTCTACCGCTGCGTTAACGTGATGTGAATGTACGTCGAGTTTTACAGTATTGGGACTTAAGCCTTGTTCATACTTTCGCCTGGCTCCGCAGCGTGAGCCTCCGGCTGCCTGCGCGCACCTCCTCAAACGGACGAGGCGTTTGGTCTATACTTGATCCGCTCGCCATTGTACTTTTCTTTGAAACGACAGGAGGCGACTGAGTAATTGCCCTCTAGCCCATCCAGGAATCAGCGGTGAGAAGTAAGGTACACAGGTAAATGTTTATTTTAGTACACATCACCAAAACCACACTACAAAAGAATCGTGTAAAGCAGTAAACCTTGAGATTATTACTTGTTACATTAGAACAAAATAAATCAATTTGAGAACATAGCCTATACAACAAAATTAACGATAACTTACATATTTTCTAATTTCACTAAATATTTTCATTAAGTTTCGAGAACATTTTTTATAAAACATGGACCATAATTAAAAGGGCTTATGTCTGCTATTGTAGGCTCATTTTGTAAATTTAAGCAACTATTCGACGCACAGACTGGGTGCCGGTGTGATGAGACGCATACGCTTGGCCAGATTCGGCTCGAAGTCGTGCATCTTCGGTAGGTACAGCCCTGTACAAGACCCTTTTTAATGAACGTTTGGTGTAGGTCTATATAGGCATAGAGATATCTGAACATCTTTGCCAAGCGCAAACCAGCACAGAAGTAATCAAAAATTATCGGGGAGGGTCATGCCTTTTTTCACAATCATTTTGGAGGGTCATAGAAAAATGTATTGCTGGCTTAGGGAGGGTCAAGTCTATTTTGACTATAGATCTCAAAACTCCTCCGGTAGCCCCTTAAATAAAAAATATATTCATTTTGTTGAGGAAAAATGATAAATGTCAATGTTTGAATGTTCTACTTGAGATTTGTGAAATGTTCTGACAATAAAGAGTAGTTTAAAACCACAATTAACACTCTGGTTTCTACACCTTTCGCTTAGGAGCAAAAATCTGCCTTTAAACTTGAAAGCATTAGACGCACAAACCAGATCAAAGATGGCATCGCGAACGGGCAGCAAGGCAGGTGCTGCACAGCTAAAGTCAAATACAAGTACAAGACTTGCTTTAATAAGAATGTTTTTTGTTACAAAACTAGCCCCATACCTGGTGCCAGATTAAGGAAATGTATTGGCGACGTGGCGTACAGAGGCTGTTTGTTCACTTACGCATTTGCTTTCTTGCTGATCTCGTTGCGTTGCTGCTGGTCCTGCCAAACTGACGGTGCCCGTCGGAAAGTTGACTGTCTTACGTTCACTCAATGGAGTCATCAAGCAGTATATTCCAAAATACTGAACAACGGAGAGGCCAATATACCAACTCCAGCTCGGGCGCGTTCAACATTGAGATCTTACCGTCTATACCACAGGCTGATCGGCTACATGATGATTACGCTTCTACTGGCAGGTGATATCCATTCTAATCCGGGACCAGTTTGCAATATCGAAGAAAAGCCGCTGTTGTCGGATATACCTGCAATACCGGAGTTTGCAAACGTTGCTGAATTACATCAAGGAAGCAACAATCTACCTGTAAGTTCAAACACATCCCTGCAAAACGCAATATTTAATCCGAGTGACTGTACACATAAAGAACATTTAGATAGAATGGTGGTTAAATAGAAGTTTGAACACTTTCAACCAGTAAATCAGACTAAAGCCTTGTGAGACAAACGACTCAAACCTAAAGGACTGCTTGGCGGACATTTGAATATCAGAAGCATTGTGTCAAAAACTGAGCAACTTGAAGGTTTGCTGATAGACTCCAATTTAGACTTTCTTTTTATTTCGTGAGTCGTGGTTAACTGAATCATCACCAAGGACTGTTTTTTCTATACCTGGGTATCAAGTTTTTAGGAAAGACAGAAAATTAGGTAGAGGAGGAGGAGTTATTTTGTATGTTCGAAATCACTTTAAATGTGTAGAAGTGCATCTTAATTCCTCACACGGAATTGAAAGCATTACTGTCTCTATTGTATTGTCCCCTCATATGTCTTTTACTGTTACAGGTATATACCGACCCCCAAATTCTAATAATATTTTTTATGATAAATGAAAATCCTTATTAAAGGAAATTGGTTCTAAGACTGAACTAATTGTATTAGGTGATTTTAACATAAACGGGGCTGAGAAAGCAATGAGGAAAAAACTCAAAAGTATATCCGATCAGTTTAATCTCGCTCAAATGATTCAAGGCCCAACTAGGGTTAATCAATCATCACAAACACAAATAGATCTTATTTTTAGTAATAAGCCTGAGAGAATTACAAAATATTTTAATTTGATAACTGGCATGTCAGATCATAATCTGACCTTAATCATTAGAAAATTGACAAAACAAAGATTCTTATACAGACAAGAGGGTAAAAGTTATTTTAATGTTATACCCAAAACCTTAGTCGGTCCATTTGAGGATAAATTAAAGCACTTGGACTGGAATGATGTTCTGCTGTCTGATGATGTAGAAAAAGCATCTAATATTATGATGGCCAGAGTTAGTGAGACTAAAAATGAGTTTTGCAAAAAAGTCTTACATTCGCATAAAAAATATAATATGCCATGGTTAAATGAGAATCTTTGGAAGTTAATGAAGCAAAGAGACTTAGCACTGAAGGCAACTCTTAAATCCGGACTACCACATGACAGGAGAAAATTCCAAGAATTGCGAAATAAAGTAGTAAAAGAACTAAGGCAGGCTAAAGCTGATTACTTTATTAAATTAATCAATGACTCTAAGGGAAATAGTGAATTAATTTGGGAAAATATTAATAACATTACAAAGAAGGAGCGTTAATACGTTCAAAATTGGGTAATAAACGAACAATCAAAAATGATAGAAGATAAAGGAAAAATAGCTACGATCTTTAATTCATTCTTTGTAGATTCAGTACAGTGTCTGGCCAAGAATTTTGGTCTAAGACCAAGAGTACGTGAATCGGCTAATAACGACTTCCCTGTTTTCTCAATCAAAAATGTCTAAGAATTTACAGTAATGAAAACACTTGATTGTTTGAAAGGGTCCAAGTCTAAGGATGTTTTTGATTTTGATGCAAAAGTCTTTAAAAAACTATAAATTAATACAATGTATGCCTTTAACTCATTTAATAAATTTGTCAATAACAAACTCAGATTTTCCCTCATCCAGGAAGGCTGCAATAGTGACCCCAATTTTAAAAACAGGTGATGGAACACTTGCATCAAATTATAGGCCCATTAGTAGCTACGATCTTTAATTTATTCTTTGTAGATTCAGTACAGTGTCTGGCCAAGAATTTTGGTCTAAGACCAAGAGTAGTGGGGTGGCAGTGGCTCAGTGGTTCATGTAGGTTGTCTACAAACCGAAAGGTTGGTGGTTTGATCCCCGGTTCCACCTGACCAAGTGTCGAGGTGTCCATGAGCAAGACACCTAACCCCAGCTGCTCCCGACGAGCTGCATGGCGCCTTGCATGGCTGACACCGCCGTCGGTGTATGAATGAGTGAGTGAATGGGTGAATGCGAGGCAAATATGTAAAGCGCTTTGGTGTCCATTGGGTCTGTGAAAGCGCTATATAAATGCAGTCCATTTACCATTTAGTATACTTCCAATAGTTTCTAAAATTACAGAAAATGTTTTTTATCAGCTAGTCTCTCATCTAAATGAACGTGAATTTACTTTGCACCCGATGCAGTTTGGCTTCCGAAAGCATCACTTGACAGAAACAGCAAATTGTTTTTTTGTGGAACAAATTAAAAGTCAACTTGATAAAGGCGGTGTCGTCTGAGCTGTGTTTTTAGATTTTATACCGTTTGATACCGTTAATCACAATGTTTTACTAATGAAACTTTCTAAATTTAATTTGTCTGTTAATACCATGACCTGGATGGAATCCTATTCGAATAACAGAAAACAATGTACAAGAGTGGGTGATAAGTGTTCCTCATTTGTAAACTGTATTTCAGGGGTCCCTCAAGGGTCTATTCTAGGACCTCTTTTATTCTGTATATATATAAATGACCTCCTTCAAGCATGTCCAGATGTTAACATCCAAATGTATGCTGACGACACTGTGATTTTTACCCATCTAAGATCTAAAGAACAGGCTGCAGCCAAACTGACAGCTTCGATGAGTAAGGTGTCAGATTGGCTGGCAAATTCATGTTTGACCCTTAATCTAAGTAAAACAGTTTGCATGTATTTTACAGCGAGGATTAATAATTCAGTTAATCCTGATATTTTAATTAACGGTGAAGTAATTACATCTGTGACACATGTAAAATATTTAGGCATCATAATTGAGACAAATTTGACCTTCAAAAAACAAGCTAGTAAGGTAATTAAGACTGTTAAATTTAATCTAAACAATTTTAAGAGTATCGGACATAATTTGTCACTGTCTGCTGCAAAACTTTTTGTACATAAAATGGTTTTCCCCCATTTGTCTTACTGTATAACAATTTTTAAAGGTACTAGACAAAAACCCTAAGGATTACAGGTCCTTCTCAAAAAATTAGCATATTGTGATAGCTAATTATTTTCCATAATGTAATGATAAAAATTAAACTTTCATATATTTTAGATTCATTGCACACCAACTGAAATATTTCAGGTCTTTTATTGTTTTAATACTGATGATTTTGGCATACAGCTCATGAAAACCCAAATTTCCTATCTCAAAAAATTTCATCCGACCAATAAAAGTGTTTTTAATGCAAAAAAAAATGTCAACCTTCAAATAATTATCAAAAATCAAAGGAAAAACTCCAAGGCACTCTCAATTGAAAAATATTATTTATTTATACGTATTTAAGAGCATATCACTAGAGATGATGTCACGATTTAAGGAAAGGGGATATAGAAGCTCTACTCTCCAAAAAGCTTACACCAGAGCCCAACATGTAGATAGGTCATCACTACTACAAAGGAACACACCGAAACAAACAAAAGAGAGGATTGTGTTTGTCACTACATACAGTACAGAGGCTGAACGGATAAAGCAAATCATACAAAAAAAACTGGGGTATTATAGAAAGTGATGAGGTACTAAGTCAGGTTTTCCCTGAACCACCTCTCATTAGTTTTAGAAGATGTCCCACCCAACAAGATAGACTGGTTCACAGTTATCTTTAACCAGAAGTAAAACAAACATGGTTAGGCCCTAGGCCCATAGGTTCTTATAAATTCCATCACTGCAATCATTGTACTAATGTAAGACAAATAAAAAATGTTCCATGATGCTGGTACCCAAAAGGAATTCATCATTAACCATTTTATAAATTGTCAAACTACCTTTGTCATTTATAGATTGGAATGTCCTGTATGTAAAGTATTTTATGTAGGAAGAACTAAACGGCCTTTACTGGATAGACTGGCTGAACATAAATACGCAATCCACACAGAAAACACCAATTATCCCATGGCAAGACACTATATGGAACATCACAATAGTGACCAATCTACTTTACAGGTTAGTAGGATTGACCACATTCCTTTATCCTTAAGAAAAGGTAATAGACAAAGACAGCTAAATCAACGGGAAGCTTTCTGGATATATCGCCTGCAGGCTACTAAATATCCAGGCTTAAATGAGGAACTCGACCTCAGTGTATATCTGTGAAGTTCTGTTGTCTTATGGTGGTTTAAAATGTATATACTATGCGTGTATTTTAACTTTTATGTGTCACCGTGTAGGTGCGTATTTAATTGATTAGTTACAAAAGTGGAAATACTGACATCTGCTGTCCCTTTTGTGTACTAACAATTGTAATATGAGCATCCTAGTAGACAGATGGAGACTTCTGATTGGTGGACTGTTAGTTCATAAGAAACTCTGTTTGTTTGAGATCTGCTTAAACTCCCAGAAGAAGGCATGTAGCCGAAACGCGTTGGAGTTTTTTAGATGGTTAATTTGACCAAGCCATAAGAATAAAGGCTTTTTAACTTTCAATTGAGAGTGCCTTGGAGTTTTTCCTTTGATTTTTGGTATTTCGTTTCCCATCCAAAGAGCACCTCTATATTAATCAAACGTTGAAGTCCAGGAAGTGCTCCTCTACGCCTCCGATTTTCTTCAAATAATTATGTTCAGTTATGCACTCAATACTTGGTCGGGAATCCTTTTGCAGAAATGACTGCTTCAATGCGGCGTGGCATGGAGGCAATCAGCCTGTGGCACTGCTGAGGTGTTATGGAGGCCCAGGATGCTTCGATAGCGGCCTTAAGCTCATCCAGAGTGTTGGGTCTTGCGTCTCTCAACTTTCTCTTCACAATATCCCACAGATTCTCTATGGGGTTCAGGTCAGGAGAGTTGGCAGGCCAATTGAGCACAGTAATACCATGGTCAGTAAACCATTTACCAGTGGTTTTGGCACTGTGAGCAGGTGCCAGGTCGTGCTGAAAAATGAAATCTTCATCTCCATAAAGCTTTTCAGCAGATGGAAGCATGAAGTGCTCCAAAATCTCCTGATAGCTAGCTGCATTGACCCTGCCCTTGATAAAACACAGTGGACCAACACCAGCAGCTGACATGGCACCCCAGACCATCACTGACTGTGGGTACTTGACACTGGACTTCAGGCATTTTGGCATTTCCTCCTCCCCAGTCTTCCTCCAGACTCTGGCACCTTGATTTCCGAATGACATGCAAAATTTGCTTTCATCCGAAAAAAGTACTTTGGAGCACTGAGCAACAGTCCAGTGCTGCTTCTCTGTAGCCCAAGTCAGGCGCTTCTGCCGCTGTTTCTGGTTCAAAAGTGGCTTGACCTGGGGAATGCGGCACCTGTAGCCCATTTCCTGCACACGCCTGTGCACGGTGGCTCTGGATGTTTCTACTCCAGACTCAGTCCACTGCTTCCGCAGGTCCCCCAAGGTCTGGAATCGGTCCTTCTCCACAATCTTCCTCAGGGTCCGGTCACCTCTTCTCGTTGTGCAGCGTTTTTTGCCACACTTTTTCCTTCCCACAGACTTCCCACTGAGGTGCCTTGATACAGCACTCTGGGAACAGCCTATTTGTTCAGAAATTTCTTTCTGTGTCTTACCCTCTTGCTTGAGGGTGTCAATGATGGCCTTCTGGACAGCAGTCAGGTCGGCAGTCTTAACCATGATTGCGGTTTTGAGTAATGAAATGGGCTGGGAGTTTTTAAAAGCCTCAGGAATCTTTTGCAGGTGTTTAGAGTTAATTAGTTGATTCAGATGATTAGGTTAATAGCTCGTTTAGAGACCCTTTTCATGATATGCTAATTTTTTGAGATAGGAATTTTGGGTTTTCATGAGCTGTATGCCAAAATCATCAGTATTAAAACAATAAAAGACCTGAAATATTTCAGTTGGTGTGCAATGAATCTAAAATATATGAAAGTTAAATTTTTATCATTACATTATGGAAAATAATGAACTTTATCACAATATGCTAATTTTTTGAGAAGGACCTGTATCATCATTGTAACATCTTGAAAAAATATAATCTTCTCAATTTTGATAATTTGTTATTTTATTCGGACGCATGTCTAATGTTTAAAGTTATTCATGATCTTGCACCCCCTCCTCTTAGAGGATGCATAGTATTCTCTGGCAGTGGCAGTGCCAGTAGAACTAGAGCATCAACTAGGGGTGATTTGGTACCGCATTTTAGAAAGACAACCTTTGGTCAATCCGCCTTCTCTGTTAAAGTAGAGGGGAAGTGGAATTCATTACCCACAAACATTAGAAACTCAGGAAGTTTTCCAGTATTTAAAGCCAGCCTCAAAATTTGGCTAAGTGTCACCATTAATGATTACATTGTATTTTCTGTATTTGGTGTATACATCAAACCGTTTTTATCAATTTTGAACTGATGGATAATATGTATTTTATAAATTTATGTAGTGTATTTGTTGTTTAGTGCTTGCTTTGTGTCTTATGTTTTTGTTAAGTCTACCTGCCCAGGGACAACAGATGCAAATTAGCTGTTAGCTAACTCTGGTGCAATTGTTTAAATTGTGCGCTGTCCCTGTCAAATAAACAGTAAATTAAATTAAATTAAAGAAATAAAAATTTGACATCATGATTATTATCGATATCGACTGATATAAAACAATTATCGTGATAATTTTTTTGGGCCATATCGCCCAGCCCTATCGTAAACACATTTACTTTTCCAGTCCTCGTCGATATAGTACACCCATTTCAGAAGTCTCTACTAATGAGTTGAATCCGGAGTGTTTGATTAGAGAGGCAAACGAAATGTGCACTAGATGTGTAGTTATCTTATTTGCCAATGACATGATAATGACAGCGGACAACCATGCAGCCCTCATGTCACAATATAGTGACACGAGGACATGAGGTATATATTATAATATATAATACAATAAGTTTCTGAGTTTATTTTCTGTCCTTAGTCTGCATTTTTTTGTATAGTATAGTAACATGTATTTTATGGTGTCCTTAAACTAAAAATTGGTGCTGGAAGAAGTGCTTGAAAGTCCTGAAAGATTGCAGACAAATCCTCTTTCAGTAGACTTATTTCAGTAGGCTTTGATGCCTTGAGTTGGTTTTTATGTCTGCTGTTTTGTGCCATTAAACTGGTTTCAACTTGTAATTGTCTGTTTTCGCTTTAGACCTGATGCTGCTGAAAGAGGAGAGTCAAGAACCGAATGGAATGGAAGAGAAAGATCAGTATGAGAAACATGATTTCATGGCTGGAGATAAATCCACAAAGATGGAAAAGACTCGCTCACGAAAAAGAGCTCAAAAGACCAAACCTAACAGTTATTTCACTTGCCGTCAATGTGGAAAAAAATTCAGTGAAAAACGAAACCTGGAAGTCCACAAGAGAGTTCACACTGGAGAGAAGCCTTTCACATGCCAACAGTGTGGAAAGAGTTTTACTCAAATACAAAACCTTAAAGTTCACATGAAAATTCACACTGGAGAGAGACGTTTTACCTGCCAACAGTGTGGAAAGAGTTTCACTCAAAAACAAAACCTTAACGTCCACATGAGAATTCACACTGGAGAGAGCCGTTTCACCTGCCAACAGTGTGAAAAGAGTTTCACTCAAAAACAAAACCTTAATGTCCACATGAGAGTTCACACTGGAGAGAGTCCTTTCACATGCCAAAAGTGTGGAAAGAGTTTCACTAAAAAGCAAAACCTTAAAGTCCACATGGTAGTTCACACTGGAGAGAGTCCTTTCACATGCCAACAGTGTGGAAAGAGTTTTACTCTAATGCAAAGCCTTAAAGTTCACATGAGAGTTCACACTGGAGAGAGCTGTTTTACGTGCCAACAGTGTGGAAAGAGTTTCACTCAAAACCACAGCTTTAATGTCCACATGAGAGTTCACACTGGAGAGAAGCCTTTCACATGCCAACAGTGTGGAAAGAGTTTCACTAAAAAACAAAACCTTAAAGTCCACATGGTAGTTCACACTGGAGAGAAGCCTTTCACATGCCAACAGTGTGGAAAGAGTTTTACTCAAATACAAAGCCTTAAAGTCCACATGAGAGTTCACACTGGAGAGAAGCCTTTCACATGCCAACAGTGTGGAAAGAGTTTCTCTCGAATACGAAACCTTGAAGTCCACATGAGAGTTCACACTGGAGAGAAGCCTTTCGCATGCCAACAGTGTGGAAAAAGTTTTACTCAAATACAAAACCTTAATGTCCACATGGTAGTTCACACTGGAGACAGTCGTTTTACCTGCCAACAGTGCGGAAAGAGTTTCACTCGAAAACAACGCCTTAAAGCCCACATGAGAATTCACACTGGAGAAAAACCTTATATTTGCTCTCATTGTGGACAGAGTTTTGCACATAAAAACACCCTTAATTCCCACATGAGAATTCACACTGGAGAAAAGCTTTACAACAGTTGTAAATCTTAGAAATCACATTATTATTCACACTGTAGAGAAACTGTTTATTGGGAAAAAACGTTCATATGTGATCAGTGTGGAAAGAATTTCACACGTAAAGTAACCTTTAATTGCCACATGAGACTTCACGTTGGAGAGAAGCCTTTCATCTGTAAACTGTGTGGCAAGAGTTTTTCACAAGCAGTACTTGCACAGGAGAGAAGCGGTTCACGTGTTGAAATTGCTGTGAAATGGCACAACATAACTGAATGATTATACATAAAATTACAAAAACTGAATGAAATAAGAACATTACACTGCATTATTTGCTTCATTTTTAGTGAGAGAATGAATTGGTCGTGTTTTCAATCTGGACTTGAATATGGATACTGTTGGGGCTCATTTGGTGACATCTGGAAGATTGTTAGAGCTGCAGCTGCCTCACCACTGATCCTGCCTCACTGCTAATTGCATGATGGGGACTATTTTGAGATAGTATTTGCCCATTGCAAAATGCGTCCAGAGAGCAAAGAGATAAAAAACGCAATGTTTGCTCGAATCTTGGGGAAGGGATGCGGCCGCCTCTCCATCTAGAATGAAAAATGTAGCAGGAAGCCACTGCAATCCAACAGCATACCTATCATCATTCATGCCAACCCCTACCTCCCGTTTGTGGTGGAAGTGGATGTCGCCACCTCAGGTATTGGAGCAGTGTTGTCTCAGCAGCAGAGGAATCTGTCCACGCACCATCCATGCACCTACTTCATAAACCTTAGCAGAACTACGACATAGGTGACTGTGAGCTCCTTGCTATCAAACTGGCACCAGAAGTGTGGCCCCACTGGCTGGAGGTCCTAGTGATCATGGACCAATGAAACGTAGAATACCTTCACAACACCAAATGGCTGAACCCTCTCCAGGCCCAGTTGGGCATTGTTCTTCATATGATTCAACTTCACTGTATCCCATTGTGGGTCCAAAAAACACTATTGTCAGGATTACACTCTCCTGACGCTCCCAGCTATACGTCACTCACACTTACCAGAGTTCTAATCAAGCTCACCTATTCCCCTTTATCCCTTCATCACGGATACTATATCACCCCAGCACAGACACACAGTCAGCATCTGGTCTCTTGTAGGATTTGAGAATGAATCAAACACAAGTGAATCGTCCAGATGATTAGTTCAAACATAATTCCACACAAAAACCTCAACTCTACAGTCCAGACCCCAAATCAACAATCAAGGACCATAAATGAAGTGGGCTCCAGCCAATCTGAGCAAACTAGAGAATGCCACTAGCTAAGTACTTTATGGCCATACAAGCTTGTCAAGATGAGCTAAAGGAAGAACGTGTCAACATTAGGCAGTTTTTAAAAGGCGGATTGGTTCGGAGATGGCATAGCTTGAGCCCGACCAAGATAACGGCACAGGTTGTTTGATTCCAAGACAAAAGATAAAAAACAGACCTCCTTCTTGAAACCTTTGCATGACCTCTCTTACCTCAGGATTGAAATCCACAGAGAAACTCACAGAAATGCTTTTATAAGATCAGAATGCACCAGATCATTCCAAATGCTAGATGGACTTATAATCAAACATCGTTAAACTGAATAATTCTATATCATGCCTATAACCTATATGTGACTATTATGCTTAGATCACATATGAAAGTCATGCAATTGTTATAACTATTACATGGTTGATTGAAAGTCTTTCTTGTTTCCTATCAGTATGATCATATAATTCTGAAGATGGCTTGGTTGAAATCTGTGTAAAATATATTGTATCCTTTTTATAAGAAATCATGACTAAACTTTACTCTCTGTACTCTGCTCAGAGCGGCAAGGTAAGAGACCACAGATAATGCATGGTTTAAGATGAGAGGGGAAGAAACCGCAATCTCTCAACTAAAGACTGTGTCTAATTGGTCAGAACTCATCCAGGAGGCTGGACAAACATTTGAATTTAAAATCTTAGGACACGAAAAAAGCATTAGACGATGATTAGAAGACGATTGAGTAACCATGTAGATGAGCAGTCAAAAGACTGCAGATCAAGATCAGAAGAACATGGGTTAAACAGCTTCTTTCAAGCCATCTAACTACTTTCGTCTCACTTTTCTTTCTCTTTGTTTCTTTTCTTTTCTGTTTAGACACTCAGTTCTAAGTTATGTTTTGCTGTAAAGTTTCAGTCAAGGATTCGACTGCAAAGCCCGCTTCCAACTTCAAATAATTTCCATCCATACGCCAACACACCATGTGATTGGCCGCCCAAGACATCTATCCAGACACGATGAGACCGACAACCATTCAATGAACCCAGGAAACCCCCTTAACAAACGGAATCCCCAAAGGAATGCAAAGACAACCACAAGTAGCCTCCAGACTCTTAGCTGAACTGGTGCTTTGATATAAAATCGAATAACCCGCATAAGAAACAATAGAAGGGTTAAATTAATGATTGATGGTTTGTTCAGGTCATGTCTTATAAGTGCATATATTTTCATCATCTCACTCTTGAAATTTAGGATTTCATCATCTCACTCTTTAAACTCATTATTTTCTCACTTCCTTTCTTTCTGCAACTCATGTGTGTGTGTGTGCGCATGTGTTTGAGTTAGATATTAGTTATGTGTTCTCAAACTTTTTACACCAAGTACCACCTCAGAAAATATTTGGCTCTCCAAGTACCACCATAATGACCAATATTAAAATACAGTAGTAGTAGGCCTAACTATTCAGCTACAGCTATGCACAGCTCAAAAAAACAGGTAGTTTTAGTTATAAGAATATGCATTACTGTTTTATTTATACTTTTTTATTCAAAATATTCAAATTTGTTAGCTATAGCATTACATCATGTGTATAATCACGTTAGTTAAGCTATAGGCCTAGGGGCGATGGGCGCTGCCTGATTATAATGGATTATTATTGATGCTTCCATAGACATCAGTGTATATTTTTCAAACTCTAAATGTATTGGTTTTTTTTAGTACTAATGTGAATTTAAATGTCTGAAACCTAAAATAAACATGTGGTTGAAAACCCTGAATAGTTGTGAATGATATATGACAAGCCAAGTGTGAGTTGACCTGAGTGTGAGTGATGCTGAGTGCGTCTGTCTCTTGCTCAGTGCCAGCCAACGCGCAAAAGCACAGTTTGAATTTAGCAGTTGATCACGTGATGCACTGACCGTTCTACTCACACCGCTGAGATCGAAGTTCATTGATTCCTCTGCATACCACACTTTGAGAATCAATGTGTTCGAGTAACCAATAAAGTCTTGTTTGTATTTTAAAGAGAAGTTTTCTTGTGTTATGTGCTTACGAATTTAACGTCTTAAACTGCTGTCTTAAACTCTAAGTTACCTTGGTAATAAAAACTCTTTTCACTTTAGTTTGGATATTTATATCACTACAGAGCTGATAGTTGTGGCCCGCTCAAATGAACGCTGGACGAGTCATTTGCTCGGCCGTAAATAAGTGATTCTTTCAAAATTCCTTTTAAATTAATTAATAATTCCCTTTGAGCTAAATTGACCTGTTTCTCTTACACTCTTCATTGTATTACCCTGTAAAACTGTATGAGTAAGACAAAAGAAAGACTCTTCATGACCAATTTTAGACTTCCAGTGTATTGTTTATCTGGATGTTCATGTCTTTCATGTTGCCTTGTCTTTGCTCTTACTCTCTGCAAGATCACAACTGTGTTACTTCCATTTAAATATCCTCTTCAGTTTCTGTTGTATTCCACCAGTACCTGATGAGTTGTGTGCACTACAGCTTTGGCTAATTTTAGCTGCTTTAGTATTTGTAAATTTCATTTTTTACATGTTTCTATGGTATACTGGAAAACAATGGTGAGCATTTCATAACTTTTAAAGCCTTTTATTGGCAACAATTAACTCTGCAATTCAGTCTGGCATACTGGATATCAGCTTCTGGGCCAAATCCTGAATAATGGCGCTCCATTCTTGCCTTATTAGTGTTCAGAGTTGATCACAATTTGTGGACTTCTGCTTGTCCACTTGCCTTTTGAGGATTTACCTCAGGTTCTCTATGGGATTAATATCCAGGGAGTTGCCTGGCCACGAATCCAAAATATACAGGTCCTTCTCAAAAAATTAGCATATTGTGATAAAGTTCATTATTTTCCATAATGTAATGATAAAAATTAAACTTTCATATATTTTAGATTCATTGCACACCAACTGAAATATTTCAGGTATTTTATTGTTTTAATACTGATGATTTTGGCATACAGCTCATGAAAACCCAAAATTCCTATCTCAAAAAATTAGCATATCATGAAAAGGTTCTCTAAACGAGCTATTAACCTAATCATCTGAATCAACTAATTAACTCTAAACACCTGCAAAAGATTCCTGAGGCTTTTAAAAACTCTCAGCCTGTTTCATTACTCAAAACCGCAATCATGGGTAAGACTGCCGACCTGACTGCTGTCCAGAAGGCCATCATTGACACCCTCAAGCAGGAGGGTAAGACACAGAAAGAAATTTCTGAACAAATAGGCTGTTGCCAGAGTGCTGTATCAAGGCACCTCAGTGGGAAGTCTGTGGGAAGGAAAAAGTGTGGCAAAAAACGCTGCACAACGAGAAGAGGTGACCGGACCCTGAGGAAGATTGTGGAGAAGGACCGATTCCAGACCTTGGGGGACCTGCGGAAGCAGTGGACTGAGTCTGGAGTAGAAACATCCAGAGCCACCGTGCACAGGCGTGTGCAGGAAATGGGCTACAGGTGCCGCATTCCCCAGGTCAAGCCACTTTTGAACCAGAAACAGCGGCAGAAGCGCCTGACCTGGGCTACAGATAAGCAGCACTGGAGTACCCACAGTCAGTGATGGTCTGGGGTGCCATGTCAGCTGCTGGTGTTGGTCCACTGTGTTTTATCAAGGGCAGGGTCAATGCAGCTAGCTATCAGGAGATTTTGGAGCACTTCATGCTTCCATCTGCTGAAAAGCTTTATGGAGATGAAGATTTGTTTTTTTAGCATGACCTGGCACCTGCTCACAGTGCCAAAACCACTGGTGAATGGTTTACTGACCATGGTATTACTGTGCTCAATTGACCTGCCAACTCTCCTGACCTGAACCCCATAGAGAATCTGTGGGATATTGTAAAGAGAAAGTTGAGAGACGCAAGACCCAACACTCTGGATGAGCTTAAGGCCGCTATCGAAGCATCCTGGGCCTCCATAACACCTCAGCAGTGCCACAGGCTGATTGCCTCCATGCCACGCCGCAATTTCTTTTCTGTGTCTTACCCTCTTGCTTGAGGGTGTCAATGATGGCCTTCTGGACAGCAGTCAGGTCGGCAGTCTTACCCATGATTGCGGTTTTGAGTAATGAAACAGGCTGGGAGTTTTTAAAAGCCTCAGGAATCTTTTGCAGGTGTTTAGAGTTAATTAGTTGATTCAGATGATTAAGTTAATAGCTCGTTTAGAGAACCTTTTCATGATATGCTAATTTTTTTAGATAGGAATTTTGGGTTTTCATGAGCTGTATGCCAAAATCATCAGTATTAAAACAATAAAAGACCTGAAATATTTCAGTTGGTGTGCAATGAATCTAAAATATATGAAAGTTTAATTTTTATCATTACATTATGGAAAATAATTAACTTTATCACAATATGCTAATTGTAATTGTAACTGTAAATGTAATGAACGCCGAGCCACTTCATTATGATGTGATGTGACTTGTGTGGCATGATTTCCTGAGTTAAATGGCTGGGGTGGGCATTTTAATGTCATTAATTGTGCGGGCTATAAAAGCCATTGTCGAATGCACCTAGGCAGATTGTCATTTCCCGGATGTTGTGTGGTTTTACGCTATCGTGATTGAACGTGACTGTTGGTCTGTAAAGGAGAGCGGCTGTGTTTATGGTCTCTCTCGTGTTCGTTTTGTCACAGCTGCTTTAAATTGGCTGATGGATATGAGTGTGCATCTGTCCTCCTCCAGGTATGCGTTTGTGCCAAGGGGGGCGTGGCCTAGCGGAGTCTGTAACGGGAGAGAAGATTGAGACACAGGTGTTCGTCATTTGCACTTGACCCACACTTGACCCACTTACGCCGCACCTGTCTCCCAATCTTATCTCCCGTTACAGACTCTGCTAGGCCACGCCCCCCTTGCCACAGCGTTTAATTTATTATATTCGTTTATCCACCGTGGATGTGGTGCAAGTCGTAATTTGTGTTATTTCAGTTAATGCTTGTGTACAGGTGACGACTGTTGCAAAGGCTGAGTAGTTAAACTTCCAGCTACATCCCGGTTCCCGCAGCTGTTGTTTGGTAAGTGGCAGTTTGTTTTCTTTTCCCCCATCGATTATTGAATGTCTATTTTAATTTTCTTGCGTGGATTGCAGGGTGGATGACATCCTTGCAGTGGCAGCACCGCTGTCTCGTTTTAGGACGACCTGCATTGTCTGTGTGGGTTTTCGGTCACGGTTGTGTTGGACCCGTGCCAACGAACATCCTATTTTGTGTAGCCTATAATTTTTGTGTCTAAAACGGTGTTGAATGTCCTTATTTTGTGTTGTATTTAGTCTTGCTAAATTTGTTTGGGACTTTCTATTCATTTTTCCCCGTTAATTTAATTCAAATCAGTTTATTATTTTGTGTATCAGTTATTTTGAATTCTTTTTGGTTAATCGTGGTTTTGTAAATCTTTTGTATTGTTTCTGTTTTTGTGTATTATAATCGAGTTTTCCTATTAATGTGAAATTGGTTCATCATTGGGATTTAGTTTATTTGATTTAGCTTTTCTTTCTTTGTTTTAATTTGAGTCTTGAGTTTATTGTTTTCGTCTGAATTGATTTATTTTGTTTAATATTGTGAAACATTGTTTTGTAAACTTTGGGTTTTGTTTCATTCATTCACAACATACTTTTCCTTTGAGTTAAAGTATAGTGTGTGTGTGTGTGTGTGTGTGTGTGTTGAGTTATTTTTTATTTTTCGTCTAGGAGCTGCAGGCCTCATTGACCGGGGCAACCATTCCAATCCTCTGTAGATGGTGGTGGTGTTTCTTCATTGTGTGCTGTGGTCTGTGACGTGCACTGGGGTTCTTTAATTGGTATGTGAATGTGCTGTGCAGATTTGGAGATCCTCTATTATTGGAGCATTCTCCCGGTAATTTGGCCGCAGCTCCATGACATTTGACTCGATTTGTGTAGGTCTATTAAATTTGATGTGGGGTTTTGTCTAATCTAAACTTTTATAATTTTTATGTCTATATAATAAAACTTTTGTATACAACTGATACCTGTCTCCATGTTTTGCTTGCCACGGGGTAGGGAACCTGTGTAAAGCTTTATGCTTTGATTCCTTGGGTGAAATTCCCAAGGTGGCGTAGTCAGGCATTATTCTTTAATTTGATCGTTTCAGACTGATCTTGCTAAATTTACCCGGGCCACTCCAGGCCACGGTCACACTTGGAATTTGTTCTCTGCCTATAAACCATGCAAGTTAGTCCACACACATTAGGAGTAGTGAACACACACACACACGGAGTACTCAGCCATTTGATGCCCCAATTATCACTCTTGCCTTGTGACAAGGTGCTCCTGGGCAGAATTGTGAGAAAACCCACTCCCTTGAATGAAAAGCAACCCTACACATAGATGGTCTCAGGATGCTTCACTGTTGGCACGACACAGGACTCATGGTAGTGTTCACTTTTTTCTTCTCTTGACTATTGATTTTCCAAATGTCCCATACAGTTGGAAGGGGGCTTCATCAGAGAAAATAACTTTGCACCAATCTTCTGCTGTCTAACCCTTGTAGTTTCAGCAGAATTTCATTAAAATGAGTAAATAATGCAAAAAAATACATAGTAAAATACCTGGTCAAGGCATTCAACGTTGGTCTTGTTGTAATCCAAGATGATATTTGGCTTCTTGTCTTTTCTTGTGCTTACTGCGGCATCCCGGTGAATTGTGCCCATCACAAGCACATTTTTGTTTTGTTTTTTTGGGCAGTAATACACAAAGAGTATGTGTGCTTGTAAATCTACAAGAGGATTTGTTTCAAAGTTAGCATTCTGAATGGCCGTCTTATCAGAACGCTGTTCAGACTCCTCAAAACGAGGATATATCTGAGGCCGACATCCTGTGGAATCAGGAAGTAGCAGTTTGTAAAAGCCTGACTCACTTTGGGCTGTGGAAACTTCCTCCACAGAGCCCTTCACTAGCGGAGCGTGTACTTCGGCTTAGAGGACATGACCATTGACTTGACTGAAGTGTGAATTATACCCTTGAATTGGGGGTGCCTGCAAGCAAACTGGAGCAAGTAATCCCGTTTGATTATCTCTAAAACCCAATCCGACATGCCAGGAATGGCTTCCAAAGCCTGGCTCCGGTTTGCGAGGGGTTGAAGAGTCGCAGGTGGCAGCTCGCCACACTGACACTTTTTGTTAGGGTGCTTTTTGTCAGGGTGTTTGTATTTTATTTTTATAACAGCGGAAGGGAGTGGGCACGCATTCTACTGGTGGGGCGGACCCAGTACTGGGCTGAGGCAGGGCAAGAGTGTAAGCTGAGTTGGTGCTCTTCTGAGTCGACGTCGACATAGGGCGACTAGAAGCAGCAGAAGAACTGGCCCGCTTTGGCAGGAAGTGGCGCATCACCTGTGACAACTTCTGGGTCTTCTGACTAAAGCTCAGCGAAGCTGTTCACCGCAGAACCAAACAGACCAGAGGGAGAGACAGGGGAGTCGAGGAGGGCTGTGAGGGCTGAGTTTGTTTTATTAAAAAACTTGCTTGTAGAAAGCTGTTTGAACCCTTTTCATTTGTCCTTGTCGGCGTCCTTGATTTCCGTCAGGTTCAGCCAAAGGTGGCACTCGAGGACCACCAATCTGGCCATGGCACGACCAATCACTTGGGCCATATACTCAGTGGCGCACAGGGCGAGGTCGGTCATGCTGTGCAGCTCGTTGAAGGCCACTGGGTCAGGACCAGTTTAATCCATGGTGTGGGATCTTGGTCTGGTAGACTTGAAGAACTGCCATTGTGTGAAGGGCAGATCCAGCTTGACCATTCGCGGCATACGCTCTACCCGTGAGGGCAAATATAGTTCTGCATGGCTTACATCTAATTTACACTGCACACGCCTGCGACGCAGATTGTGGCCATTCTAGTCAATGCTTGTGTTTATACCAGAAGCGCCCCAGAAGCGTCTCTCCGACCCTGCTTCACTAAAGATAAGAGCCTGGTCTATTTTGACGGACACCGCACGGCTCAAATACAAAATCCTCCTTCTCACAGGCACTGTATGTGAAATATAGATACAAGATAATTGAGGATGTATTTTAAACGACTAAATCACAGCTACAAATCTTTTATCCTTGTTGTTCATAACTGGACTCTTAAGTGTATTAACTTTGTCTGTAGGCTACATCACAACAAAGTAGGATATAGAAATGCACACAACAATAAACGCAATAAAAACATAACCACTTAGCCAACCATGGTAGAACCCCAAAATTCAAGAAAAAACAACGTCAGAAAGGCAAATCTCGTGGTCTCCCGAATCCAGTTGCTTCGCTTCTGAAATGTTCCTGGTGCGAGTTGGCACCGTGTGGAGGACGGAACAAAACCTTGTCGGAGCTGCAGTGTTGGGCAAGCTACTTGGAAAATGTAGTGAGCTAAGCTAGTAATTACTCTACATTAAATGAAGCTTCACTACATTGAAGCTACCCCTTTTGGGGGGGTTGTTGCTATAGTGACAAACAATTTGTAGTGTGTGTTGTGGATATTTAAGAAAAAAGTTTGTTTTGCTTTGTATATTCAATTTAACAGCATTAGGTTGAATAAGTTAAACTGTGTAACTGAAAAGCGCACATATTTTTGATGCTTAAATTATGTTCTAAAATATGAATGAGTGAAACACTTTGCAGAACGGTCTGAATCCACTCGCATTCGCTTGGACTGCTCTCTCACTGAATCAGCTGAAGCGATTTATCAGTCAGTAAAACAAACACACGGCATCGAGAGAACAACCAGCGCTGTTTTTCACTTGTTTTCCTCTGTGAACATGCGCTGATTGGATGTCTAGGGTTGGGCATTGTTTGAATTTTAACAATTCCAATTCCGATTTTGATTCTACTTATCAATTCCTAATTTAGATTCCAATGAGGTAAAACAAAAAAAAACTAAAGATATCAGTCACATTTAATCTTGTTGGAAAACATTTAGTTGTAGCTGAATATCATGAACAAAAACAGGGTTGCCAACTCTCACGCATTCAGCCTCAATCTGACGGTCTCACGCTCAACAAGGAAATCTCACGCTAAATAAGACATTCTTCTGTGCTGTATTTTTTTTTCACTCATGTGCACTAATTTCTGAATTACTATAAACAAGTTCAGGCTCTTAACTACTGATTGGACCACTGCATTTTCTCACACAGAGAAAAATCGCGGACAAAGAGGACACTGACACCGACAGACTAGACAGAGAAGGTTACTTTTGATATGGAACAAATTCTCAGCTGTCAGATTCTGTCAATATTTCCAACGCTTTGGCGCTTTTAAATGTGTCAGTTCAAACGGCACGTGATACAGTAGCCTACAACCAGCCTACAACCCCCTTTTTTTATAGTATTGACATTTCAATACATTTTCATTGACACTTTATTTATTGCTGACTTTATGAAATCATTGTAAATGCTTAACAGGATGGACATCTGTCACAGACAAAGATAATAATGTTGTAATCAGAAGATGTTTATTATAAAACGCCAGAAAAGACTAACACAGGGAACCACAACGACCAGGTGACATGCAGGATAATAATTTTTTCTATCAATACTTTTTAGCATTAACATTAACCTTAATTAAAAAAAAAATAATAATGTATCAATACTTATTCTTGTGGAAGATGTATGCACTTCAATGCTGACACATGAACTGTGCTTTAAGAACTCATTCAGTCTTTTTAACAGTCATTCTTAATCTTTTTCATCACATAATTGGACAACATGTATTAACATATATATTTCACCATGAATTCCCATGACATCTATTATATATATGTCTATGGACTCTGGATATTGGACAGCAGATTGAACAAGACTTTTATTTTGGTCTGAATATATGACATCATAAACCTGCGCCGTGCTCCTGCAACTTTTATGATTAGACTGAAGAAAGGTTTGTGGTTTTCACGCATTTAAAGAGTTTAAATCGATACACGTCAATTTGAAAGTTTTTTACAAGATGTATGTGACCATGTATTATTGAACATATCTTTGATATACGCTTAATGTAACAATTTTGCGTTTTTTGTGTGAAAGCGTATTCGAATGTTAGTTACAGAAAAGGTTCGTCTCAATTCGTGCACTATATCTTGTATCAGTTTCCCCTAAACACGAATTCGGGTTTTGGAAAAGTGGTGCTTTTCGAAACTCCGATTCATTTGAATCTAATGCTTTGCCAAATGACTCACTGATTCGAAGCGTTTGAATCACCGCGCGGACGAATCCTGCCAATCAAAACAGAGTAAAAATACAACGAAAGCACAAATATGATGATTAACAATGACAAATTTCATGAACAAATCTTAAATGTTTTTATGACAACGTAATCTGTTAAATCTAAATATAAATTGTCTGTATATTATTTTATAAGTAGTGTTTGTTTTGAGTGATTTTTGTCTCAGTTGATTTAAGTCCATTAACTCTCACTCTGACTGACTCCCTCACCAGTGCGCTGAACTACTGAACTAGAGCTGATTGAGATGCACTCAGAAATTTACTGTGGATTATTTTTCTTTCTGTTAATTATTCTCATCTTCAACAATTGTTCAAACACACAGGAAAACTCCTGGAGAAACATCTGAGATCCACATCACACTATTATAAAGATGGTGTTTATTAAAGAGGAGAGTGAAGACATAAAGATTGAAGAAGTGTTCGGCGTGAAAGATGAAGATACTGAGGAACAAACAGGTTAGTTTCATTCGGACCTATTTAAACGATCTACAGAAATGAAATTTCTGAAGAATGTCATATGAGTGTCCAAATTAAAGCGGTTTTATTTGACATGGAGCGGCGGGTCTTCTCATGTGGACAGATTGTTGACTCATTGTTGAGATCACATGACCAGACAGATGGAAATAAAGTGTTTCCGCATGAACTTTAGAGGACCTGTACACTTGCATTAGCCTATGGTTTATATGGATTATAAATGTCTTGTGTAATTCTGAAGAAAGGAAATCATATACATCTGGGATGGTATGAGTGAATAAATGATGAGAGAACATTAATTTCTGGATGAAGTGTCCCTTTAATTATCACCACAGCCAGTGTTGGGAAAGTTCACTTAGTTTCTACATTAACTAGTTCAAAGTTCAGTTCACAAATTTTCAGTTCATACTTTAAAATTTTGAACATATTTTTCCATATGTTGCTGCAGCTATTATTTTTCAAAATTATTGCCACAGCCCATGTAGAACGTACTCGGTTACCTAACGTAACCTCGGTTCTCTCTAGAAGAGGGAACGAGTATTGCGTAAGTATAGCTTACGCTACGGGAAAGATTAATCTTTTCGAGATATTGAAGCCAAAAAATTATCCTTAATTTTTGTATCCATTGTCAACGCAGTGCAGCAGCTAGCAGACCTAGAACAGGCTGTCTAGCGTGCTCATAGGCAGCCCTGCGGGAACTGCAGCAGCCTACCATTGAGCCCGACGTGACGTCACGTCCAATGAAGGGCGCTCGCGCCTTCACAGCGTCAAAGTCCGCCAGAATGGGCGTGGCTAGCGTATATAAGCAGGGCTCGAAGGCTGAATTCTCTGGTATTCATCGACTGAAGCGAAAGACGCTCGTGGCGCGAGCACGGCAGGTTACGCAATACTCGTTCCCTCTTCTAGAGAGAACCGAGGTTACGTTAGGTAACCGAGTACGTTCTCTTACGAGAGGTTCTTTCGTATTGCGTAAGTATAGCTTACGCTACGGGAACCCCTTGTCAACGCCGTGCGCGCCAGCATCCACTTATGAATCCCAGAAAAGTCCGGGGATCCCAGATCAGCGGAAATAAGCGCATGTAAATATAAGCTGCGTAAAAGCACTCACAGGGAATACAGAGCGGCAATGCCGGTCAATGTATAAGCATATAGCACATAACCTGATACAGTGCAGCTCAACCAGAAGAGCTGGTCATATGAGAGTAGTTTGCGCACGATCGTACCTGGGCAGAACTGACGTCTCACTTAGACTGACAATAGTTTCGCCTGCAGGGCGGGAACTTCCAGATTATAGAATCTGACAAAGGTGGAAGGGGAGGCCCAGCGCGCCGCCACACATATGTCATGAATAGAAATTCCACTGGACCATGCCCACGAAGAGGCCACGCCTCTGTTGGAATGAGCCCTGATGCCCAAGGGGCACTGCAGACCTTTTGCTGTATAAGCAGCTGCAATCGCGTCTATTATCCATCTGGATAGACTCTGTTTCGAGGCGGCGAGACCTTTGGTGCGCCCACCAAACGAAACAAAAGCTGCTCATCGCGCCTGAAAGGGGCGGCGCGCGTAGTGTAAACTCTCAGCGCTCTGACTTGGCAGAGGAGATTAACATCACTCTCGCTATCGGATGCTGGCAGAGCCGATAGCGAAATGACCTGTGCTCTGAACGGTGTGCCAATCACTTTAGGAACATAACCATGTCTAGGTTTGAGGATGACTTTGGAGTCATTCGGGCCAAACTCGAGACACGCGGTGCTAACAGACAGCGCGTGTAAGTCCCCCATACGTTTGACTGACGACAGAGCGATCAGAAAAACGGTTTTAAGTGATACGTTTTTTAGATCCGCAGAGTCTAAAGGTTCAAAGGGGTACGCTTTCGGGGCCTCGAGGACCAAAGAAAGATCCGCCATAGGAACTGAAGGGGCCGCGGGGGATTCATCCTCCTGGCTCCTCTGAGGAAGCGGATGATGAGCTCGTTCCTGCCTATTGACTGGCCGCGCATCGATTCTGAGAACGCTGCGACGGCTGCCAAATAGACTTTGAGCGTGGAAGGGGACCTTCCCTTTTCCAATAGCTCTTGAAGGAAACTAAGCAACCGCGGAACCCCACACTTCCGTGGGTCCAGATTTTTGTCAGCGTACCATTTAGTTCTTTGAAAAGAACTTTGGGCAGTGAGCGTTGTCCTGTGACGCAAATAGGTCGACATCCACTTTGTCAAAAAGGCGCCATAGCAACTGGACTGCTTGGGGGTGCAGGGACCATTCCCCCGGGGGAACATTGTTCCTGGACAGTCTGTCTGGGCCGTCGTTCAGGTGGCCTGGCACGTGCGCAGCTCTCAGCGAGCGCAGATGGTGCCAAGACCAAACGAGGAGGCGTTCTGCCAGATTGCAGAGATCTCTGGATCTGACACCGCCCTGGCGGTTCACGTAGGACACTACAGACATGTTGTCCGAGCGGACTAGAACATGGTGGTCCTGTATAAACGGGAGGAAACGCTTCAGTGCATTCTCGACCGCTATCATTTCCAGACAGTTTATATGGAGGAGTTTTTCGCGGCGCACGCTGTCTGTGCTTGAATGGGGCGGCTCGCTGACAGCGATAGCAGGCTGTTTCATGTATAGCGTCCCGATAGCTGTGAATGGGGAGCGCTTTATAATCACATTGTGATGCACGAGCGGCGCCATGGGCGGCGTGTATGTTAGTAAGCGTGGGTGCTCGTGAGCGGGCACGGGACTTACATTCATAACTTAACCAATATGAGGCTGCACTTTGTGAAGCGCGTTTAACGACGTGGGCGAAGTGCATGTTAGTAAGCGTGAGCGCTTGTAAGCGGGCACGAGACTTACGTTCATATTCTGACTCATATAAGGCTGCACTTCGTGGTGCGCGCGCGGCGCTGTGTGCGAAGTGCTTGTTAGTAAGCGTGAGCGCTTGCAAGCGGGCACGAGACTTACATCCACAATTTGATTGATATGAGTCTGCACTTTGTGATGCGCGTGACTTGGCCGTGTAATAGAGCGGGCCGATAGTAGATGTGGGCATGGACACGTGGACACATCTCCTGCAGTTAACACTCGAGCGGCATTTGCCAGCTTTATGAGAGTGGGCTCTCTGACACGGGAAGTGCTGTGTTTGTGTGTAGGGGTGAGCACTGTGGCGTGGGCACTTTTTCTACACTTAAAACACCACCGGCGTGAGCCGGATAACCAGACATTATGCTCTTTCTGAGATTTCTCTGGTTTGCCGTAAAAACGGCGGTTGTGTGCAGGCGAGCGGGTTGTGTTACCGACTCGTTGGCTGCTAAATGACTCACTGCAGTAGCCTGAGTTTTAATGGCCATGTGATAGCGCGGGCAGAAAGTAGGCGTGGGCACGGACACATGGACACATTTCCTACGTTTAACAATCGAGCGGCTATTTCCCGCTTTATGGGAGTGGGCTCTGTGAGTGACACGGGAAGTGTTGTGCTTGTGTGTAGGGGTGAACACTGAGGTGTGGGCACCTTTTCTACACTAAAAACACCATCGGCGTGAGCCGGATCTGAATACGGCAGCTCGCTGAGGAGAACTGCATAATTTTTATCTGCTGCGAGAGCCGGGATCAAACCCGGGTCTCTGGCGCGAAAGCTGTGGGTTTCGCCACTGAGCCACAGGGGGAAATGACATCAGCTTCAGTTAACGTGAGCAGATAAAGAGAGCGTCATCAGTTTCTGTGTGTCAGCGTTTGTTTGCAGGCGTGCGTGTTATATAACAGGCTCATGCTGCAATATTGACATTACCAGCCGCTCGAATTAAGAGGAGCTGAGAAATGTTTGAGAAATGGGGGATAGTCCGGCCTCGGCGGGACTAACACACTCTTTCCACATTTTGCCGGTGACGCATGCGGGATGGGGTAGCTTTCTTGTAACGTAAAGAAAGCTAGCCGCGGTTAGAACAGCTGTCAGCGGCGCGTCCTCATCCATATCAAGCGCTTCGTCCCCTGAGGCGGTGGCAGCACGGGCGGAAGCCGGCGGCTGCGCGTCCGGGAGGGGGGGGGGGGCGGAGAGATAGACGCTCGAGGGAGTCATTCCGGCGTTTGCATCAGAAAACGACGGCAGTGCGGCTCGTGAACGGCAGCTGCGCGTCTGTGAGGAAAGGCGGAAAAGGCGAGAGCGAGGCTCGAGGGAGGGAGTCCGGTGAGCGCGTCGCTGTGGCCACCGGTTCCGGCGGCCTTTGAGAACGGCGCTTCTTTGCGCGGTCCTGCAAAGGGCGGAGTGACAGCTTGAAGTTTGCAAGCTTCGAGTCGAGCCCGCAGGGTCGACATCGGAAGCTCTTCACAGTGCTCACATCCTCCAGAGAGGGCAAGAGCAGCGTGTTCCGGTCCCAGGCAGAGAGCGCAGATAACGTGGCGGTCTCCGACGCTGAGTGGGGCTCTGACGAGCCACAAGTGGAGCGAGGCATCTTGAAAAAGACGTCTCGCGCTCTTTTAGTTCTTAGAAGCTAGGGAAGAAAGGATACGTCGCCGGATAGCGTAGCTGGCACGGAAGGCTGAAGGTGGCGAAGATAGCCGGCTTCCTCAGGCACTGTCCTTAGCTGGCTTGTCGCTGTTTTGATGGCGGCGGCGGCCTCTTTAGATCCAGCGATGCGTAGAGCTCGCTGAAGAGATGAAAATCAGAGAATTCAGCCTACGAGCCCTGCTTATATACGCTAGCCACGCCCATTCTGGTGGGCTTTGAGTTAAAGTTAATTGTATTGTTGTCATTTTTGTTTTGTGTGTTTAAGTTTTTCCGCAACCCAAGCATACCTGTAGGACTATAGAACTGTAATGACTGAGACAAATCAGACACAATTATTTGTTATATTTATCCAAATCGTTGCATCTTCTTCGTCTACTTATGTCCTCTTCTTCGTCTTCTATCAATGTGTGCTCAGCAAGACCATTTTGTGCTTGAGCGCCACCAAGTACTATAACTTCAGCAGCTCCAGGCATATGAACAAAAGCACCAGTCTGATTGGTCGGCCAGTTTTTAACACGGCGCGGCAAACCAAAAAAACAAACCCAAGCCGTTTTTTTTTAAATTACATTTTTACACCTGCTGTTTCGCATGTCGTGAGTAGATCCTCACATTGGCCACCTTTGTTTAGTCACGAGGTATTAAACGTTGGCGATAAACGCGCGCGATAATCGTCCCGGTGTGCACCAGGCTTGAGTTTCATCTTGTTTTGCACGATTGAATGAGCTGTTTTTTGGAAATTTCATTTGTTCTTGTTTTGCCTCCAGTGCCTTGCATGTAGGGCTGCTGTGGTTGAAGTGCCATACAATGGTAATGATTAACCAATGCACAAATGCATTAAAAGTATCATTAACCACCAGCTGCAGAGTATGTACAAAACAGGCTACTGAGTCCCATTTCACCCATCCGGGAGAGTTTGCTCCCACAATGTTCATGCATTATCGTAAACACATTTACCTTTCCAGTCCTCGTTGATATAGTACACCCACTTCAGAAGTCTCTACTAATGAGTTGAATCCGGAGTGTTTGATTAGAGAGGCAAACAAAATGTGCACTAGATGTGTAGTTATCTTATTTGCCAATGACATGATAATGACAGCCATGCAGTATATAGTGACAATATAGTGACATGAGGGCATGAGGTATATATTATAATGTATAATACAATAAGTTTCTTAGTCTGCATTTTTTTGTATAGTATAGTTACATGTATTTTATGGTGTCCTTAAACTAAAAATTGGTGCTGGAAAAAGAGCTTGAAAGTCCTGAAAGATTACAGACAAATCTCTCTTTCAGTAGACGTATTTCAGTAGGCTTTGATGCCTTGAGTTGTTTTTTATGTCTGCTGTTTTGTGCCATTAAACTGGTGTTAACTTGTATTTGTCCCTTTTTTGCTTTAGACCTGATGCTGCTGAAAGAGGAGAGTCAAGAACCGAATGGAATGGAAGAGAAAGATCAGTATGAGAAACATGATTTCATGACTGGAGATAAATCCACAAAGATGGAAAAGACTCGCTCACGAAAAAGAGCTCAAAAGACCAAACCTAACAGTTATTTCACTTGCCGTCAATGTGGGAAACAATTCAGTGAAAAACGAAACCTTAAATCCCATATGATAGTTCACACTGGAGAGAGCCGTTTTACCTGCCAACAGTGTGGAAAGAGTTTCACTCAAAAACACAGCTTTAATGTCCACATGAGAGTTCACACTGGAGAGAAACCTTTCACATGCGAACAGTGTGGAAAGAGTTTTACTCAAATACAAAACCTTAAAGTTCACATAAGAATTCACACTGGAGAGAGCCGTTTTACCTGCCAACAGTGTGGAAAGAGTTTCACTCAAAAACACAGCTTTAATGTCCACATGAGAGTTCACACTGGAGAGAAGCCTTTCACATGCCAACAGTGTGAAAAGAGTTTCACTAAAAAACAAGATCTTAAAGTCCACACGAGAGTTCACACTGGAGAGAAGCCTTTCACATGCGAACAGTGTGGAAAGAGTTTTACTCAAATGCAAAGCCTTAAAGTTCACATGAGAGTTCACACTGGAGAGAGCCATTTTGCCTGCCAACAGTGTGGAAAGAGTTTCACTCAGAAACAAAACCTTGATGTTCACATCAGAATTCACACTGGAGAGAGCCATTTTACCTGCCAACAGTGTGGAAAGAGTTTCACTCAAAAACACAGCTTTAATGTCCACATGAGAGTTCACACTGGAGAGAAGCCTTTCACATGCCAACAATGTGGAAAGAGTTTTAATCAAATACAAAACCTTAAAGTCCACATGAGAGTTCACACTGGAGAGAGCCGTTTTACCTGCCAACAGTGTGGAAAGAGTTTCACTCAAAAACACAACCTTAATGTCCATATGAAAATTCACACTGGAGGGAGCCATTTTACTTGCCAACAGTGTGGAAAGAGTTTCACTCAAAAACACAACCTTAATGTCCACATGAGAATTCACACTGGAGAGAGTCCTTTCACCTGCCAACAGTGTGGAAAGAGTTTCACTCGAATACAAAGCCTTAAAGTTCACATGAGAATTCACACTGGAGAAAAGCCTTATATTTGCTCTCATTGTGGACAGAGTTTTGCACATAAAAACACCCTCAATTCCCACATGAGAATTCACACTGGAGAAAAGCTTTACAACAGTTGTAAATCTTAGAAATCACATTATTATTCACACTGGAGAGAAACCGTTTATTGGGAAAAAAAAACGTTCATATGTGATCAGTGTGAAAAGAGTTTCACACGTAAAGTAACCTTTAATTGCCACATGAGACTTCACGTTGGAGAGAAGCCTTTCATCTGTAAACTGTGTGGCAAGAGTTTTTCACAAGAAGTACTTACACAGGAGAGAAGCGGTTCATGTGTTGAAATTGCTGTGAAATGGCACAACGTAACTGAATGATTATACATAAAAGTACAAAAACTGAATGAAATAAGAACATTACACTGCATTATTTGCTTCATTTTTAGTGAGAGAATGAATTGGTAATGTTTTCAATCTGGACTTGAATATGGCTACTGTTGGGGCTCATCTTGTGACATCTGTAAGTTTGTTAGAGCTGCAGCTGCCTCACCACTGATCCTACCTCACCGCTAATTGCATGATGGTGACTGCTTTGAGATAGTGTTTGCACATTGCAAAATGTGTCCGGAGAGCAAAGAGATAAACTCAATGTTTGCTTGAATCTTGGGGAAGGGATGCTGCCGGCTCTCCATCTAGTACAAAAAATCTAGCAGGAAGCCACTGCAATCCACCAACATGCCTATCATCATTCATGCCAACCCCTACCTCCCCATTGTGGTGGAATTGGATGTCGCCATCTCAGGTATTGGAGCAGTGTTGTCTCAGCAGCAGAGGAATCTATCCATGCGCCTACTTCATAAACCTTAGCAGAACTACGACATAGGTGACTGTGAGCTCCTTGCTATCAAACTGGCACCAGAAGTGTGGCGACACTGGCTGGAGGTCCTAGTAATCACGGACCAATGAAACCTAGAATACCTTCACAACAACAAATGGCTGAACCCTATCCAGGCCCAGTTGGGCATTGTTCTTCATATGATTCAACTTCACTGTATCCCATTGTTTGTCCAAAAAACACTATTGTCAGGATTACACTCTCCTGATGCTCCCAGCTATACATCACTCACACTTACCAGAGTTCTAATCAAGCTCACCTATTCCCCTTTATCCCTTCATCACGGACACTATATCACCCCAGCACAGACACACAGTCAGCATCTGATCTCTTGTAGGATTTGAGAATGAATCAAACACAAATGAATCTTCCAGATGATTCGTTCAAACATAATTCCACACAAAAACCTCAACTCTACAGTCCAGACCCCAAATCAACAATCAAGGACCATAAATGAAGTGGGCTCCAGCCAGTCTGAGCAAACTAGAGAAAGCCCCTAGCTAAGTCCTTTGTGGCCATACAAGCTTGTCAAGATGAGCCTAGCTAAAGCCTAGTTTTTTTTTTTCCGGTTCCTTGCCACTGTTGCCTTTGGCTTGCTCAAATTAATTATATTCAAATTAATTAACCAATCATACCATTGATCAGCTCTACCAAACTTGGATGTCTTTTTTCCAGTAATAAACAAACATTGTTAAGTTGTTTTGATTGATACTGTGAAGCAGCTTTGATACAATCTGTATTGTGAAAAGCGCTATATAAATATATTTGACTTGACTAAAGGAAGAACGTGTCAACATTAGGCAGTTTTTAAAAGATGGATTGGTTCGGAGATGGCATAGCTTGAGCCCGGCCAAGATAACAACAGAGGTTGTTTGATTCCAAGACAAAAGATCAAAAACAGACCTCCTTCTTCTTGAAACCTTTGCATGATCTCTCTTACCACAGGATTGAAATCCACAGAGAAACTAGCAGAAATGCTTTTATATGATCAGAATGCACCAGATCATTCCAAATGGACTTATAATCAAACATGGTTCAACTGAATAATTCTATATCATGCCTATAACCAGTTTAGTGCCTGAACGCGTTCATTGAGTCTGAGTATTTCACAATCTGCTCAGTTACTGGGATTTTCACGCACAACCATTTCTAGGGTTTACAAAAAATGGTGTGAAAAGGGAAAAACATCCAGTATGCGGCAGTCCTGTGGGTGAAAATGCCTTGTTGATGCTAGAGGTCGGAGGAGAATGGGCCGACTGATTCAAACTGATAGAAGAGCAACTTTGACTGAAATAACCACTCGTTACAACTGAGGTATGCAGCAAAGCATTTGTGAAGTTGTGTTTTCTTGGCACACTTTAGGCCCCTTAGTGCCAATTGGGCAGCGTTTAAATGCCACGGCCTACCTGAAGCATTGTTTCTGACCATGTCCATCCCTTTATGGCCACCATGTACCCATCCTCTGATGGCTACTTCCAGCAGGATAATGCACCATGTCACAAAGCTCGAATCGTTTCAAATTGGTTTCTTGAACTTGACAATGAGTTCACTGTACTAAAATGGCCCCCACAGTCACCAGATCTCAACCCAATTAAGGCAGTTCTGAAGGCGAAAGGGGGTCAAACACAGTATTAGTATGGTGTTCCTAATAATACTTTAGGTGAGTGTAGATGATCTCAGGATGCTTCACTGTTGGCACAACACAGGACTCATGGTAGTGTTAACCTTTTCTTCTCCTGACAATTGATTTTCCAAATGTCCCATACAGTTGGAAGGGGGCTTTATCAGAAAAAATAACTTTGCACCAATCTTCTGCTGTCTAACCCTTGTACTTTCAGCAGAATTTCATTAAAATTAGTAAATAATGCAAAAAAATACAAAGTAGTAAAATACCTGGTCAAGGCATTCAACTTTGGTCTTGTTGTAATCCAAGATGATATTTGGCTTCTTGTCTTCTCTTGTGCTTACTGCGGAATCCCGGTGAATTGTGCCCATCACAAGCACATTTTTGTTTTGTTTTTTTGGGCAGTAAGACACAAAGAATATGTGTGCTTGTAAACATTAATGAAAATTTTGATCTCCCCCTTGTTGTCACCAATGCAGATGGGAGCTCAGGCTTGTTTTTTCTCACCGTTCCAAGCATGGTCCGTTTCCTTTTGAGAAGCGCGAGCGAACCTGCGAGCGAACTGGAGCAAGTAAGCCCATTTGATTATTTCTAAAACCCAATCTGACATGCCAGGAATGGCTTCCAAACCCTGGCGAGGTGTTGAAGAGTCGGAGTTAGCAGCTCGCCGCACTTTTTTGTGCAGTGGGGTTTGATGCATGTGATAGGATAATGAAGAGGAATGCTTTTTGTGAGGGTGTTCGTTTTTTATTTTGATTGTTATAACAGCGGAAGGGAGTGGGCGCGCATTCTACTGGTGGGGCGGACCCAGTACTGACAACAAACAGCGTCATCAAAGTGAACACATGGTCGCTTTAGGGATGGTCCGGCCTCGGTGGGACTCAGCCGCCTCCTCTTTGAGCCCGAAACATCAGGGATTCTTGGGGTCCAGCACTAACTAAGAGAGGAGCCCCTGGCACCAGGGAAATTGTAGTGCTTAGCCAGGTGGAAGCGCTGCTTCACCTTGTGTTCTGCCTTGGGCAGGGCAAGAGTGGAAGCTGAGTTGGTGCTCTTCTGAGTCGACGACGACATAGGGCGACTAGAAGCAGCAGAAGAACTGGCCCGCTTTGGCAGGAAGTGGCACATCACCTGCGACGACTTCTGGGCTGCTGTAAAAAACTGGGTCAGGACCAGTTTAATCCATGCTGTGGGATCTTGGCCTGGTAGACTTGAAGGACTACCATTGTATGAAGGAAGGATCCAGCTTGACCAGTCGCGACATACGCTCTGGCCAGGAGGACAGACAGATGTAGTTCTGCACGGCTTACACCTTATTTACAATGCACACGTCTGCAGTGCATTACGGCTCTGACACGACCACCGAAGCTGATTGTGGCCATTCTAGTCAATGCTTGTGTTTATACCAGCCGCGCTTCAGAAGCGTCTCTCCGCCCCCCTGCTTCGCTAAAGATAAGAGCCTGGTCTATTTTGACGGACACCGCACAGTTCAAATACAAAATCCTCCTTCTCACAGGCACTGAATGTGAAATATAGATACAAGATAATTGAGGATGTATTTTAAACGACTAAATCACAGCTACAAATCTTTTATCCTTGTTGTTCATAGTGACAAACAATTTGTAGTGTGTGTTGTGGATATTTAAGAAAAAAGTTTGTTTTGCTTTGTATATTCAATTTAACAGCATTAGGTTGAATAAGTTAAACTGTGTAACTGAAAAGCGCACATATTTTTGATGCTTAAATTATGTTCTAAAATATGAATGAGTGAAACACTTTGCAGAACGGTCTGAATCCACTCGCATTCGCTTGGACTGCTCTCTCACTGAATCAGCTGAAGCGATTTATCAGTCAGTAAAACAAACAGACGGCATCGAGAGAACAACCAGCGCTGTTTTTCACTTGTTTTCCTCTGTGAACATGCACTAATTGGATGTCTAGGGTTGGGTATTTTTTTAATTTTAACAGTTCCAATTCCGATTTCGATTCTACTTATCGATTCCTAATTTAGGTTCCAATAAGGTAAAAAAATAATAAAACTTTAGATATCAGTCACATTTAGTCTTATTGGAAAAGCTTAGTTGTAGCTGAATATCATGAACAAAAATCAACAGGCTAAAGAACAGTTACACTAGGAACGTTTGACTGTGGTTTAAAATACCATAGGAAAACAACTAACCTAACTAATATAAACTTCAAGCATTATTAAAGACAAGTAAACACTCAGTAATTAAAAAAGAACAAATAAAAAATAAGCAATTGCAACAAATAAATACAATTGAACAAAGATACAATTGAAATAAGTGTTTTATGATATTCAGGTACAGAAAGTGTAATGAAATGATTTCTAACGGTTCGATTCTCTCAAGTCTGCATTTGATGATCCCCGATATCAAGAACACATCCGGGAACTTTCATGTGTCCTCTGTATATGTGTTCTTGAATATTGGAATTGAACTTCCGACAGTTGATGATGACGTAATAAAAAATAAGCAAAAGAGTATGTAGCACAACTAATATGTGTGATTCTGTCTAAATAAAAGAAAAAACGAAGTATAATGAACTTCATCATAAACTAACATTTTATTATTATACAATAAACAAGGTTTATCAATCAAATTAAACCTTTATTAAGGCAAAAGACCACTCAAATATGTATGATTTGTACTGTTTTTAAAGAAAATCTTTCTTTTTTTCATAGTATTGACACTTCAATTAGAGTTCTCAACGGGCCTGAAAATAACAACCCGACCCGACCCGGCCCGTGGCTTTTAAAGCCCGGACCCGATGTAACCCGACACATCAAAATGAATTGTCTGCCCGAACCCGACCCGCAGCCCGACGCCGATTTTTTTTTTTTCTTTCTTTTTTTTTTTTTTTTTTTTTTCTCATACACGTATTATCATGACCAGCAGACGGGAATTCAAATCAACCTTTAATGTTCACGTCTTTTAACAATAGCCTACAAACAATACAAACAACTGAAACAAACTTTAAATATATAAATAGGCTATATACTAAATATGCCTCAAATAAAAATCTTCTGGACGACCCTGTTTTTTTGCTGTCATATTTCATCAGCACCTTGCATTTTGAGCATTGCACATAACCTGTAGAATTTCCATCAGAATCCAGCACCACTCCAAACACTTTCCAGACCTCTGATTTTCCCACTCCTGTAGTAGCGACGGTGAATTCACCTGCGGCAAGTTTAGGCTACTTTTCATCTTCTTCTCCAGGCTAAAGGCATGCACGTCATGCACGTCAGGTCTGCTTTGCCAAATGACTCACTGATTCAAAGTGCTTGAATCACCGCGCTCTGGCGAATCCTGCCGCTCAAAAGTGTAAAAAATACTAGGAAAACATAATTATTACAATGTTTGAATGACAACGTAATCTGTTAAATGTACAAATCATTAAATCCGAAGTGTCTGTATAATTGTTTATTTTATGTAGTGCTTGTTTTAGTGATCAGTTGATTTAAGTCCTACAACTAGAGCTCATTAAGACACACTCAGAGATTTACTGTGTTGTTGTTTTTTCTTTCTGTCAATTACTCTCATCTTAAACATGACAAATTGTCCAAACACACAGGAAAACTCCTGGAGAAGCATCTGAGATCCACGTGAGACTATTATAAAGATGGCGTTTATTAAAGAGGAGAGTGAAGACATAAAGATTGAAGAAGTGTTCAGCGTGAAACATGAAGAAACTGAGGAACAAACAGGTTAGTTTCATTTGAGCCTTATTAAAATGATCTACAGAAATGAAGTTAAACATTCTGACCAGCACGTAACTTAGTTCAAGTTCACTTGTGTATTCCCGTCATTTTGTGCAATGCAGATATAAGTTGTAATATTATGTTTATGTGGTAAATATCTGATTAATCTCATAAGATGCATTTCATGAGTTTATTAACCTGTTAATAAAGTGCTTCAGTTTCCCGGTGATGCTATTTGAAACCGTAATATTAATGTTAGATGTTTCTTTTTCAAAAACAAAAAACATTGATGCATTATTAATAATAATTAGCGCTTTTTTCTTTTATTATTTTCCTAAACAATATGGTTTAATTAAAATTAGTCATTACTGTCGGAGCCATTTTATTTATCCATGACAAATCATTTATATTTGTGGTCCAATTATTTGTTTGCATTATTTAGCCATTATTTTATTTATTTGTATGGGAATAGATTTTATTTTTTTATAAAGACTTTTGGCCATTGGAGTGTAAAATTATTTTTAAAAGTAAAACTTTTCATATCGGAACATCCCTACCTTTAAATTTCTGTTCCCTTTCGAAATCGAACTCGCACTGCATTGATGACGCTATGGAGAACGCCTCCGCGTGAACCTGTGTCTGATACAATCACAGCAATCGTTATTGACCAGCGAAAGCCTATGACGTCTAGGGTTGGGTGATGTCTACCAATTTGGTATCAGACGATGTCTACAGTGAAACATTGCGATGGACGATGATAACATTCTCATTTTCCATTAAATATTTTCCTCTATATCTCATCAGCAATTTCGATTTGGCAAACTCTGCAGCAGCTGACCACTAAGGAGCGAATGTACAGTGACGTGACAACTGCCAGATTCAAACTGTGCTTTCGCGCTATGGCTGGCGCTGAGCCAAAGACGGACGCGCTCAGTGCTTGTCATAGGCTATATCACAACTGTTCAGTGTTTTTAACCACATAATGTTTATTTTAGGTTTCAGACATTTAAATACATATAATTTATAGCAAAACAATACATTTATAGTTTGTAAAATACACAATGGTGTCTATGGAAGCAGCAATAACAAACCATTCAAATATATTTGCCGACGGTTTTTATTCATATCAGACACACAGTGTAAATACCTATAAAGTCAACTCTATTTTTCTCCCAGTTCACCGGCCACTTTCATGTATTTCGTGAGAAACTGATGAATTCACGCGCTGTAATAAATCCAACAGACAGGAATCTCTGAACTGCGCACAAACAAACATGACGGCGCCCATCTCATGTTACAGATCAAGATCATTTATAAAAGTTTTTTTTAAACAACAAAACAAACTCACTTACACATATTTGAGAATCGGAATAGAAGATAGTTGATGACATGGTAAGCAAGTTTGTTAATATTTATAAATAAAAGCGCTTCATCTTTCATACAGCCAGGGTGTCCGCGGGTCCTTAAAAAGTCTTAAAAAGTCTTAAATTAGATTTTAAAAATTTAAGGCCATAAAAAGTCTTAAGTCTTATTTTTACTTATGAAAGGTCTTACATTTTCGATGGCAATTTGACTTAGACATATCTAAATGTTTTCCAAATTAAAACTATCGTACTTTTTTATTTATTATTCGTTCTTTGTGGATTTGCTCGTTCACGTGACATTTCGCGTCACATTAGCGCCAGCATTACGTCTGTCTCCTGCACGCAAACAGCAGGAGAGGAGAAGAAAGCTGGTTAATTTCAGTTCAATTGTAAGTTCATTCTTTATGTGCGTAGTGGTGTGCGATGTGTATTGTCTATTATGATATTGTAATTAGGGCTGCAACAACGAATCGATTAAATCGATTAAAATCGATTATTAAAATAGTTGGCAACGAATTTCATTATCGATTCGTTGTGTCGCGCGACTATCAATAAGTCGCGGAGATGTTTGAGTATAAAAAAATGTGTTGAGCGCGGAGCAGAGCTATGAGGCGCCGGACTGGACACTGCGCGCGAGAGAGACCGAGTGTGTCAGCGCGCGAGCGACAGTGTGCAAAATATACCGAGTGTGTCCGAGCATCAGTAAATTGGTACATAGGAATGTAATTATTAAGAAGCATGGAAGTTTGATAAATGGACAACAATAAATAAAACCAATTAAATTTTTACCACTGAATTAGCAGACTGTGATTTGAATCAGATAGACAGAAGATGAAAACACTTTCTTGTCTGTCCCAAGTACCACTACAAGGGGAATATTTTTTCCACAATTTGCAGCACTGAATTTTTCATTCTAAATGACTCAGAGAAACTTCACCATATGCTCCGAATGGATGAGCTGCAAAATAGGCCTTACACACCATACGAGGTGGTCAATTTATATTTTATATACATTGTATTTATAATTAATATTAGGATAGACTAGAGATTTTATCTTCTGTTGTAATTATTATTATTGCTATTATTATTACCTATTATCCGACTGCACGAGACTTGTCTTTTGTGTGCATGTGCTTGTCAAATAATGTAAAACATTTTGTTAAAGATTACAACATTTGACAAAAAACAAAACAACACACAAGTTTGTGAGTGTGTGCGTCTGAGTGTGAGAGTTTGTGAGTGTGTGCGTTTGTGAGTGTGTGCGTCTGAGTGTGAGAGTTTGTGAGTGTGTGCGTCTGTGAGTGTGAGTTTGAGTGTGTGCGTCTGTGAGTGTGAGTTTGTGAGTGTGTGCGTCTGTGAGTGTGAGAGTTTGTGAATGTGTGCGTCTGTGAGTGTGAGAGTTTGTGAATGTGTGCGTCTGTGAGTGTGAGAGTTTGTGAGTGTGTGCGTCTGTGAGTGTGAGACTTTGTGAGTGCGTGGGTCTGTGAGTGTGAGACTTTGTGAGTGTGTGCGTCTGTGAGTGTGAGACCTTGTGAGTGCGTGGGTCTGTGAGTGTAGTGTAGAGAACAAGTTCTGATGAAATTATTTATTGTTCTAACAGCTCAGGTCCCTTTTAACAAAAATTTACATCTTTTTGTTCACCATTTTAAAAAAGCCTATATATTTGGCAGATGTAAAGCATACATGTGTATGTTTTTTGTGTTAGTCCATTTTTTTATTATTATTATTACTTTAACAGCTCAGGGATGTTCAAGGAGTGACCTGTTTGTGCACTTTCTGAAGATCTTTTGCACTGTGAATTTGCACTGTCAGTTCTGTTTTTGAATAAAGGGTTGGAAATTAATGCTTTTTTTTCTTCTGTTTTTTTTTATCCGATTAATCGATTAATCGAAAAAATAATCGACAGATTAATCGATTATTAAAATAATCGTTAGTTGCAGCCCTAATTGTAATCGTTTTACTTTAACATTAACTATGTAGAGAGCGCACTGCGAGCTGACATCGCATTTGCCTCTCATGCTTGCTTTCACTGAGTGATGTGTCAGTGCATTTATAGGTATGTTCCCTAATAGACGTATACAGTTTTTGTATTTTATATATCATATGTTGTTATCATACTATATTACATCAGCAAGAGGGCTGTTTTCCCGTGCACAATAGCAATTATGATATTTATTTTATATAACAGTTAAATGAACATTGTGAGTTACATTTTATAAACAATATTGTCAATATTGTTTGTTTTCGATTTATTTCGCTGACGAGAATTTCAAAATGAAACCGTAGCAGAGTCTCAATGCAAAAGACAGCGATGATTTCTTGACTGAAATCAGCGTTTTGAACGAATAATTTTAACGATTCAATGAACAATCACTTGCACTTCCTGAATGAATCAGCCGTTTGAACAAATCGGTTGAATGAATGACTCCCTGAGACAGTGATTTTCCGCCGCCTACTGGCGGGTTTAGTTTCACATTTAAAGTACCCTGTAATTAAAATGTTACAATTAGAAATCAGTTCATATTTAAATATTTAATTAAGAATTGAAGAATTGAAAGAATTGAATATCTCATAGCTTTATTTATGGAATTGTAAATGGAGTGTAAATATATTAATGCCAGTTCTGATGCTGCTTCTGTGTCTCCTGATGGATTTTGATTTAATGATTTAATTTAACTGGTAACAGTGGTATTGTGTTATTATTCTAATATAATTTAATTTTAATGTTAGAATTTGACATAAAAGGGAATGCATACCTCTTAAGTAAAAAAAATAAAGTCCATATATGGGTGAAAATGCCCCTGGAACTCAATTAAAGGTTGCAAATATTGCCCTTTAATAAAAAAATGTTAATTTATTTCACTGCTGTGAACTGACCACTGCATAGAATATGAAAAATATGAATATCTTCGTGAGTCAGCTGTCAACAACAGGCCTAAACCAGCCATGGTACCAGTACACAAACACAATCAGTAAAATATCATCTAATTATCATCAACAAAACTTTGAAAATATTGAGACATATTTTTGTCAATATTGCGCACCCCTAATGTAAGGTATTAATTTAGATTTCTTCAGGTCTTAAAAAGGTCTTAAAAAGCCTTAAATTTGACTTTAAAAAGTGTGCAGATACTCTGACAGCGCTATTTTGGCTGTGGTGAATCACGTACCAAGCATTGAAGCGTCACCATGGAAACTTGGGTGGGGTGGGGCGGGGATGCCGGCTAAACATTGTGATGTCTGTCAGCCATAATGACGTCACTACTAGTGTGACCAGGAAGTATAAAAGGGGCGCCTAGCCCTAGAGAACATGTCATCCTCCTTTCGTCTTCAGGCACTGTCTTGTTTGATTTGCGATCGTCTGGAAAAAGTAAAGAAAATTATGACAAGTGACAAACATTTCAAGAATGACACGCACAACTTGTGCGTTTACTGTTTGGACGAAGAGCATGCATGATCAGCTCTTGAGAGACCTGGTTGTGCACGCTGTGAGCGTTTTAGACTAAGAAAACTCTGCTCTCGTCTGGCCGTCTTTTCACAGGAAAAGGGACAGGCAACTGAACCCTGCAGTTCGGATCCCGCTCACGCTGAGGCACTGCAGAGACCTGGATCATGGGGTTCCCAGATGGAGCTCGCTGACGAGTTTGAAAGATGTTTCTCTCTCACGCCCTTCAGAATCTCGTGAGAGTTCCCTCACAGCCTCCCTGCCCCGTGTATGTAGAGTTGTTGAGTGTTATTGAACGCACTTCGGCGAGGCTTCAGCTGCCGTGGGAGCGGTTGAGGAAAGGAGCAGTTCACGGCAGGCTTGACGAACAGTTCCTTTCTGACCATAATTCCCCAGCTCCTGTGAGTCTTCCATTTCTGAAGTTGGCTCTGTATGAATACTTAGCTCCCTAAAACTGGTCAAAGGACTCTCACGAGGCCTCCCTGTTCGATCAGCCCTATAGCTGGAGGTGCTTCGGCTTTGCTGAGTTCTACTCTCCAGGATGCCCGTCTTGATGATCCGGTCTGCGAGTGACTACTGCCACAATATTGCAGTTCTCCCTATAATGTGCCTCCACTAGTGAGGCAGATAATGTGAGAGACTCTGTTTAGGGAACAGACAGGTTGTTGGCAAGATAGCTCAGTAAATTAGACCAGGTCAGCCTCTCTGGTGGCATGTGGTTGACTTTGTCCCCCTCAGAAAGTGTCTGGACGGGACTCCTTTCAGACCACCTGGCCATATACCCTTAAAGGAACCCCTTCCATGGAACCTGTTGGTTCCAAGCCTTTGAGCGTCCTTGGTTGGCCTTCATTGTTTCGGTGGCCTCTTTGAGGCTTATAGATTGGGCAGTGGCCGTAGGGAATAATGCCACTGACAGCCTGTATGTGACACGAAGGTGGACTGTTTTGGCATTTCAGGTTGAAACTGCCATTTCTGACGTTTATGTCTCAGCCATAATTAGCATGCACTCCCCTCAGCATGGTGGGTTGGTATATCATTCCCCACAGCATCATCAACGCAGTGCGAGTTCTCTTTCGAAAGGTGGTGTGGGGCGGAGTTGGCTTTGGGGAAAACAATCCTTTCCCCCTCTCTGAAAAAGCATAGTATTAACCCAGTATGGCCTACGTAGAATCACTTCGACAGAGCAAGATACAGGAAAACTGAGCCATATTGTCTGGACAGTATCTGACTGGACAAACAAACCAACGGAATTGCCAGATATGTCATTTTCTCGTCAAAATGCATGCTGCTCCCCCAAATATCACACAACAATAGCTACTTCACTTCATACATCACCCAGTAGATGAAGAAGTTTATTCAGTGTTCCTGAATTTAATGGTTATAGTGTATGTATTATATTGAACGTTTTAAAATGATCATAAAACAGTCTTGTGCTATGAAATGGATACTTTTTCTGAATATGCCGTGTGCAATGCAAAGGGCGTTTATGTATAAGTACCAGGTTTTACTAAAAATATTCAAAAACCTAAAAGCCAGTTACTGATGAGCTGTTTGGCATCAATAACAGGTTTAGATAAAGTTTAGACATTCGTCTGTTTTCTGTTGTCTTGCATGCATGTAGTTTTTTATTTGTTTTTCTTTACAGCCATGCACAAATTAATTCCTAGTTTCTATGGGTTTCAGCATTTACATTTTACAAAGCAAATTCGGAGTTCAGATGTCCGTGTCGCAATATTTTTCCTTCAAATTCCTGACAATAGTAAAGTTTTTTTTTTTTTTGCTTTTTTATAGCAAACATCTTCATTGAAAGACTGGGTGATTTATGAAGTAGGCTATTATGTAGTGTATAATATTTGGAGAAGCAGCATGCATTTTGACGAGAAAATGTAATATGACTATCAGCTTGTAAGCTTGAAGCAAAAACATGAGCCCAGCACTTCCCATAATGAAATAAAGACTTTTGAATGTTTTGTGCATCAAGGACCTCATATAATTTGTCGCTATGTGATAGCTCAATGTGAAAAAAATGCTTTAATGATAAGTTGACTGCTTTTTTTGACACAGATCAAGTCCCATGACAAGTATGACTTTATTCCAAGTAATGAAATCCCTTATTTTTCATCTTTACAATAATACCAGCATCACGTAGTGCAATGTTTAATTGTAATGGACGTATTTCACAGGCTTTCGGAATAGAAAAACGTCTCCGTTTATATTGTGGGCGTTCCCAGCAATACCGACCAAGTCTATTGGGAACAACAGCAACTCAGCCACGAAGTGGTAGGCCACGTAAAATCACAGAGCGGGTTCAGCGCATGCTGAGGATCAGCCTTTAGATTAGCTAAAGATCAGTGCGTAGAGAGCATCATGGAATGGGTTTCCATGGCCGAGCAGCTGCATCCAAGCCTTACATCACCAAGTGCAATGCAAAGGATGCAGTGGTATAAAGCACGCCGCCACTGGACTCTAGAGCAGTGGAGACGTGTTCTCTGGAGTGATGAATCACACTTCCGTGTCTTGCAATCCGATGGACGAGTCTGGGTTTGGCGTTTGCCAGGAGAACAGTACTTGCCTGACTGCATTGTGCCTGCAGTAAAGTTTGGTGGAGGGGGGGTTATGGTGTGGGGTTGTTTTTCAGGGGTTGGGCTTGACCCCTTCCAGTGAAAGGAACTCTTAATGCTTCAGCATACCCAGACATTTTGAACAATTTCATACTCCCAACTTTGTAGGGAGAGTTTGGGGAGGTTCCTGTTCCAACATGACTGTGCACCAGTGCACAAAGCAGGTCCATAAAGACATGGATGAGCGAGGTTGGTGTGGAGGAACTTTACTGCTTTGCACAGAGTCCTGACCTCAAGCCGATAGAAAACCTTTGGGATGAATTAGAGTGGAGACTGAGAGCCAGGCCTTCTCATCCAACATCAGTGCCTGACCTCACAAATGTGCTTCTAGAAGAATGGTCAAAAATTCCCATAAACACACTCCTAAACCTTGTGGAAAGCCTTGACAGAAGAGTTGAAGCTGTAATAGCTGCAAAGGGTGGGCCAACTCCATATTAAACCTCACGGATTAAGAATGGTATGTCATTAAAGTTCATGTGCATGTAAACCCAGACATCCCAAAACTTTTGGGAATATAGTGTACATCACAGCAGGGCAACAAATATTGCAATTGCTGTTTCGTGTTGACTTTAAGAAGGCTGTTTTATATAATAATCATAGTTAATTTTATTGTTGTCATTTTTGTTTGCGTGTTTAAGTTTTTCCACAACCAAAGTGTACCTATAGGACTATAGAACGGTGCATAAAACAAACTCATAAGGACAAAAGTAAATCAGCTCCATATCAGCAGGGGTGTGAAGCAGAGTTTCCGCTAGAATAAAATGGTGCCGGTCAAAGTGATGCAATGCACATTTTGATGATATGCTGGTCAAATATCGCCTCTTAATTAGTCAAGTTGAGGAAAACTGGAGGCAGTCTATGTAACTTAAAAAATGACACAATCAGGCCATATAAATGCAACATGTTATTATTAGCTTAACTTTCAAATAGACGGAAAAACACATGAACTTCCGATTGGCGTCAATCAACGCCAATTGTTTTTTACTATGGTTTCACACACATTCACTTTTTGAAACATTGAGGCACGGATGTACCTAATACAAATAAATAAAACATCTCCAGTTAACTAGCAGATCATTAATTTAGTTTGCTATTAAATAAGAGATCTAGCGCTAAAATCTGTTGTTTTTGAAATCAAGCTGAGCGCTCGTGCCCGCTGCTATCAGTTGCATGGACGACGCGCTGCGTGAGTTGCGCAATCTTCACTCGGAAGCGCGTTTCAATCTATCGCCGTTACGGAGACACTCTATTCATTCCGGTGAAATCACAAAATAAAATGCACACAAAGGTGTCCCTGCTTGATATAGACTGTAACCACTGATGAACATAGGCTATTCAGTTTTGATGAGAGAAAAAAAAAAACTGTACGAGTGCGCGGATTAGAACAACTGATCTATAGGCTATAATGAGATGTTCCTGATTCACCATCGTCTGGCCTCTGAAAAAAGATTTTAAGGCTAGTCTGCCTGGGCCTGGCCATATTTGAAACGTCTCACTCAATCGTTCATTGTTTAGGTCTATATTACAGCCGTTTTAGGCGTGCGCTTTATTTGAAATGCAGCATGCAATGTTGTTTCATAACTTTGACACGGTAGAGCCTGTTCCTTTATATTTATAACATAGCCAAAGATCGTGTATTTTTGCTTTATACATTTTAGGCTTATTCTCAAATTCAGATTGTGTTAGGGGGGCGGGATTATTAGGCAATGTTAATCGGACAATTTGACCGGAGAGATTTAATTTTGTTGGACATTTTATTTTTTTCCCGGCCAATGTCCGGTAATTTCCGGACAACGGAAACCCTGGTGTGAAGTGATTACAAATACTCACTAAAGTAGATTTGATTAGATATTGTACTTTAAGTAATTTAAAAATGTTGTACTTTTACACAAGTACATTAAAATGATGTAACTCTACTCTGCTATTTTCAATTTTAAAATTGTGACACTTTGAGCACTGTTGAGCGGAATCAGTAAACACCTCTGATTGGCCATTGTGTTCACATGCTCATCGAATTGTATCTGTGATTGGCTACAATGATTCAATTAAATTTAAGTCCGTTTACGCTTAGACCCGCTCAAGGGAACACCTGCTCAGATGGTACTGATGTCCCAGGAATACAGTGAGCGCATCGCTAGGGTGGCCAGCCTCATCAAGTGCATTTGATTAGCTTTCCACCAGTGAAGAGGATAAGTATCCAAAGAGCATGTATTGTCTCTCATATAGGTGTCCACCTCTGCTTCTGTGTCATCAGCTTGTCTTGGCATTGCTGACAGCTTTGGCAGCGGACACCGCTGTCTTATCTCCTACCGTAGGATCCATTTCCACAGGATATTTCCAGCACATATTTCTATAAGTTTTGATTTTGCTGCGATTTTTCTCCATTTTGTGAAAGAGGGTGATGTTTTTGACGAGGGTTCAGAACCAAGTCGATCAGGGCTGGTTTGACCACCAACTCATCCTTGTCAACCTGTGGTGAACAATATCCTCCTAATTAATGTTTGTATTAATGTAACACAACAGGATATTTTTAATGAAATAGGTTAATATAACAACACATGCTAGGTATTATACAAATTCAAAGGAATAGTAATAATAATAAAAGGCTAATAATAATAAAAACAACTACCCCCATGTGGCCACTTAAGGACTGCTGAACCTTTGCCTTGAACTCTGCCACTCTGGCTGTTATCCTCGGCTCTGATCAGGTGTATGTTTAGAAGGTTAAAGGACAAGTTCGGTATTTTACACTTAAAGCCCTGTTTTAAGATAGTTTCTGATGAAATAGAACGGTTAAGATTTAAATTTGGACAAATGCTGCTGTCCCGAGAATTTTCGGTTTCTGTGTTAGTACCCCCCACCTCCACAATGGTTTCCTAGGGCATCTTTTGCAGCGATTTTTGTGTGAGCATATCAGTGAACACCCCAGACCACTCAGTGAGTTTCACGTCTTTGTAAACTAAAGTTTAATGCGTTTTATGAATGATATTGTTCCAGTGCACCTATGAAACCATTGTGGAGGTGGGGGGGTGCTAACACAGAAACCTAAAATTCTCTGGACAGCAGCATTTGTCCAAATTTCAATCTTAACCGTTGTATTTCATCAGAAACGATCTTAAAACAGGGCTTTAAGTGTAAAATACCGAACTTGTCCTTTAAATGTGATGGGCTAATTGTTGGAAATTGACTCTTCCTTTTGTATTGACATGATGGTGGTTGCACATTTTAAGGTTTCCAGCCCTGGCACAATCACTGCCATTTTCTGCCAGTATTCATCTCGGATCTCAAGGGTTCTGGCATCTTGCAGCTTTGTTACTGTTCGGTCAGACAAAACAAGAAGTTTTCCAAACACCTGACATGCTGAGTTTCATCTTGTTTTGCACAATTGAAGGAGATGGAGTTTCAGAAATTTTATTTGTTCTTGCTTTGCCTTCAGTACCTTGCATGTAGGGGTGCTGTGGTTGAAGTGCCTGACAAGCCGCCCAGCTGTAATAACACAAGTTCAAGTTTAATTTATTTATAAAGCACATTTAAAACAACCTTGGTTGACCAAAGTGCTGTACAAGAAATATCTAGGTCCATCCCCAAAATTAAAATAAACATTCACAAGACATTAAAAACACAAGAGTACAAATAGGTTTTTAAAAGACTTCAAAACTCAGACACTGTGGACGCTGTTTTGATAGATGACCGCAAGATGATTTGTTCCATAACCTGGGGCCAGCTACTGCAAAGGCTCTGTCACCCCTGCATTTTAGTCTGGATCTGGGTACTCGTAGTAGGTGATTGGTCTGTGATCTGAGCAATCTTGACTGGTTTGTGTTCCGTAACCAACTCGGTAAAGTATTGAGGAGCGAGATTGTTTAACGCTTTGTACACAAACAGCTAAATTTTTAATTCAATACGATACTGAATAGGTAGCTTGTGCAGTGAACGTAGAATAGGAGGGATGTGGTCCCGTTTGCGAATGCCTGTAAGCAAACGGGCAGCTGAATTTTGGACCAGTTGAAGTCAATGAATAGATGAAACAGGCAGCCCTTGATATAGCGAATTACAGTAATCAAGCCGTGATGAAATAAAAGCATGAATTACGATCTCAAAACTCTTTCTGCTTCGGAATGGTTTAACTTACGCTAATCTTCGGAGGTGGTAATAACTGGAACTGACAACAGTATTAATTAATTTGTTCAATTTTAGGCCACTATCCACTGTAAAACACAGATTCTTTGCAACAAAAGAACGATATGAAGTGAGAGAACCCAAGTCAACATTGCTCAAATCAGTTTTCTCGGTAGGCCCAAACAGGACAATTTGAGTTTTGTCATCATTCAAATGGAGAAAGTTATTGTTTAGCCATGCTTCCAAATCTTAGACAGTCCATCAATTGATTTATGGCAGACCTGTCATTGCGCATAAATGGTATGTAAAGCTGTGTGTCATCGGCATAGCAGTGATACGAAACACAGAATCTTCTAAATCTAGAACCCATGGTTAACGTACAGAGAAAACAGTAACGGTGCTAAAGTTGAACCCTGAGGGACAACACATGTAACATACATGTGCCACAGAAGAAGAATGCTTCCCTATATTTACAGAGAATCTTCTGTTGGACAGGAAGGACCGAAACCAGTCGAGTACAGTGCCTCTTACACTGATGTATTGCTCCAAGCGAGACAGCAGGATACTGTGATCAACAAAATCAAATGCAGAACTGAGATCTAACATCTTTAAAGCCATGGTATTACCAGCATCAGTGGACATGGACATGTCATTAAAAACTTTAAAAGGCCAGTCTTTAAAACCAGACTGAAAAATATCTGAAATTCCATTACTGTAGCAATGTTCAGGGAAGGAGGAGGCGGGAACCGGCAAATAATCAAAAATACTTTATTTAAAATAAAACAAACAAACCAAAAATACAGCCAGCAGCCCCTCACGGACGACTGCTGGCTACCGAAAATAGACATAAAAGGATCCGCCAGCAGCCCCTCGCGGACGACTGCTGGTTACCCATAAATAAAATACAAAAACCAAACACAACTAAAACACAGGCCTGTTCCTCTCTCGATCATCAACGTCGTCGCTCCTCCTCTATGCTTCCGCTCCTCCGTGAGAGATGCGAGACCGGTGTGCTTAACAGGTGTTGCTCATTAGCAATCGCACCACCGGCCTCGCGCCGTTCTCTCACGTCCCTCGGCCGTCCTGTTCGCCACAATTACTATTCAAATAATTTTGTAGCTGCATAAATACAATTTTTTCTAGAATTTTTGATAAAAACGGCAGGTTGGAGATTGGTCGAAAATTTGAGTAAACTGCAGGATCAGGCGAAGGCTTCTTTGGGATCGGTGACACTGAAGCTAATTTAAAGCAATCTGGAACAGTCCCTGTCAAAAGACAGGTGTTTATTATCATTACTAGATCAGGACCAATGGTGTCAATTTTTTTTTACAAATCGTGAGGGCAAAACATTGAGGGGAGAAAGGGTGGTTTTTAATTTTAGAGCGATTTCTTTACATGTCTGTAAAGAGACTAATTCAAAATCATTTCATTGAGTAGTGGATAAAATGGGGTCTGGAATAGAATTTGCCATTGTAGATAATTGAAAGTTTTTGCATAGTGAAAATTAAGCCTCTGGAAATATCTGCATTGGGGGTTTAAAACAGAATCTATCGTTGAAAATAAATTTCTGGAACAGTAAAAATGTTTGGCTATAATGTACGATAAATATTTCGCCTACGCAATCATGGCAGCCTTTTGAAAATTATGCAAAGAGGCCTTCAGTATTTCATGATACCTGAAGCCCATCCTTCTTCCACTTTCATTCACACTGACGACATTGCTGTCTAAGTTCTCGAATATCATTGTTTATCCATGGCTGGGATTTGCACTTCCGATTAACAAGCTTTCGAGGTGCGATAACATCTAAAATATTACATCTATTATTGAACAGTTGCACTTGACCATCAACACTCAAGTGGTAAAGGAACGGAGTCCGAGGTAAGAGGTTGATATTCCTGCAGATACATATTAGAAGAACGCGATGAACAAACACATTAAAACTGTCATTAACCACCAGCTGCAGTGTATACGCAAAACAGGCTATTGAGTCCCATTTCACCCATCCAGGAGAGTTTGCTGCCACAATGTTTGTGAATTATCGTAAACGCATGCAGACACTTTCCCAGTTAGTCATCAATTAGTTAAGCTGTGAGGTTGTCAGCTGTGTGTTTCCATTAAACTGGTGTTAACTTGTATCTGTCTTTTTTCGCTTTAGACCTGATGCCGCTGAAAGAGGAGAGTCAAGAACTGAATAATATGGAAGATGAACATCATGATTACAAGACTGGAGAGAAATCAACGAAGATGGAAAAGACTCAGAAGACCAAACCTAACAGTTATTTCACTTGCCTTGAATGTGGAAAAAGTTTCAGTCAAAAACGAAACCTTAAATCCCACATGATAGTTCACACTGGAGAGAAGCCTTTCACATGCCAACAGTGTGGAAAAAGTTTCAGTCAAAAACGAAACCTTAAATCCCACATGATAGTTCACACTGGAGAGAAGCCTTTCACATGCCAACAGTGTGGAAAGAGTTTCACTCAAATACAAAGCCTTAAAGTCCACATGAGAATTCACACTGGAGAGATCGGTTTTACCTGCCAACAGTGTGGAAAGAGTTTCACTCAAAAACAAAACTTTAATGTCCACATAAGAGTTCACACTGGAGACAGCCACTTCATCTGCCAACAATGTGGAAAGTGTTTCACTCAAAAACGAAACCTTAATGTCCACATGAGAATTCACACTAGAGAGAGTCCTTTCACCTGTCAACAGTGTGGAAAGAGTTTCACGCAAAGACAAAACTGTAAAGCCCACATGAAAATTCACACTGGAGAAAAGCCTTACACTTGCTCTCATTGTGGTCAGAGTTTTGCACATAAACATACCCTTAATTCCCACATGAGAATTCACACTGGAGAACAGCCTTTCACCTGTCAACAGTGTGGAAAGAGTTTCAATCAAAAACAAAACCTTAATGTCCACATGAGAATTCACACTGGAGACCGCCGTTTCACCTGTCAACCGTGTGGAAAAAGTTTCACTCAAAAAAAAAATCTTAAAGCCCACATGAGATTACACATTGGAGAAAAGCTTCACAACAGTTGTACATCTTAGGTATCACACTATCATTCACACTGGAGAGAAACAGTTTATTGGGCAAAACGTTCACATGTGATCAGTGTGGAAAGAGTTTCACGCAAAGACAAAACCGTAAAGCCCACATGAGACTTCACACTAGAGAGAAGCCTTTCATCTGTAAAAACTCTGTGACGAGTTTTTCACAAAAAGGAAATCTTAAGGCTCACACAAGTACTTGAACATGAGAGAAGCGTTTCACGTTTTGAAAATGTATTGTATTTGTTGTAACAATGTTTATACATAAAATTACAAAAACTGAATGAAATAAGAACATTACACAGCATTATTTGCTTCATTTTTAGTGAGAGAATGCATTGATAATGTCTTCAATCTGGACTTGAATATGGCTACTGTTGGGGCTCATCTGGTGACATCTAGAAGTTTGTTAGAGCTGCAGCTGCCTCACCACTGATCCTGACTCACTGCTAATTGCATGATGGGGACTACTTCCAGATAGTATTTGCCCATTGCAAAATCCATCCAGAGAGCAAAGAGATAAACACAACGTTTGCTTGAATCTTGGGGAAGGGATGCGGCCGCCTCACCATCTAGTACGAAAAATGTAGCAGGAAGCCACTGCAATCCACCAACATACCTATCATCATTCATGCCAACCCCTACCTCCCCTTTGTGGTGGAAGTGGATGTCGCCACCTCAGTTATTGGAGCAGTGTTGTCTCAGCAGCAGAGGAATCTGTCCCCGCACCTTCCATTTGCCTGCTTCATAAACCTTAGCAGAACTACAACATAGGTGACTGTGAGCTCCTTGCTATCAAACTGGCACCAGAAGTGTGGCACCACTGGCTGGAGGTCCTAGTGATCACGGACCAATGAAACCTAGAATACCTTCACAACAACAAATGGTTGAACCCTCTCCAGGCCCAGTGGGCATTGTTCTTCATGTGATTCAACTTCACTGTATCCTACTGTGCGTCCAAGAACACTATTGTCAAGATTACACTCTCCTGACGCTCCCAGCTATACGTCACTCACACTTACCAGAGTTCTAATCAAGCTTCCCTATTTCCCTTCATCCCTTCATCACGGACACTATATCACCCCAGCACAGACACACAGTCAGCATCTAGTCTCTCCATTTAATTACCCTGTAAAACTGTATGAGTAAGGCAAAAGAAAGACTCTTCATGAGCAATTTTAGACTTCCAGTGTATTGTTTATCTGGATGTTCATGTCTTTCATGTTGCCTTGTCTTTGCTCTTACTCTCTGCAAGTTCATGTCTATCATGTTGCCTTGTCTTTGCTCTTACTCTCTGCAAGATCACAACGGAGTTACTTTCAGTTCAATATCCTTTCATTTTCTGTTGTATTCCACCAGTACCTGATGAGTTGTGTACACTACAGCTGTGGCAAATATATTGGCAGTGACAAATGTGTTTCACAAAATTTGCTGCTTCAGTATTTGTAGATTATATTTTTCACGTTTCTATGGTATACTGAAAAACAATCGTATGAATTTCATAACATTTAAAGCCTTTTATTAGCAAAAATATTCAACATATGAAAAGAGTCAATATTTACAGTGTTGACCCTTCATCACAACCTCTGGAATTCAGTCTGGCATACTGGATATCAGCTTCTGGGCCAAATCCTGACTAATTGCGATCCATTCTTGCCTTATTAGTGCTCGGAGTTGATCACAATTTGTGGGCTTCTGCTTGTCCACTTGCATTTTGCGGATTTACCTCAAGTTCTCTAAGGGATTAATATCCAGGGAGTTGCCTGGCCACGGATCCAAAATGTAAATGTAATGAACGCAGAGCCACTTAATTATGATGTGATGTGACCTAACATGAAGGCCAATTATGGTAGCCCATACTCATAATTTGTTCTCTGCCTATAAACCATGCAAGTTAGTCCACACACATTAGAAGTAGTGAACACACACACCCGGAGCATTCAGCCATTTGCTGCCCACGAGTGCCCCAATTATCACTCGTGACAAGGTGCTCCTGGGCAGAATTGTGAAGAAAACCCACTCCCTTAAATGAGAAGCAACCATACTTCAACCTTTATTTTACCAGGAAAGAAGACTCACTGAGATTAAAATCTCTTTTTCGGGAGTGTCCTGGCCAAGATAGGCAGCTAAGTTTACATAGACAATTTACATCAAAGTTACAAGGAGTGGGTATGGCTAGGGGGAGTCTAGGGTAGGTTTAGGTAAGGGGTGGGTATGGCTCTAGGGGTTAACCATAGGTAGGTTAAGGTTGGGAGTGGGGTATGGCTCTGGGGGTTAATCATGGGTAGGTTAAGGAAAGGAGTGGGAATGGCTAGGGGGAGTCTAGGGTAGGTTTAGGTAAGGTAAGGGGTGGGTATGGGTCTAGGGGTTAACCATGGGTAGGTTAAGGTCGGGAGTGGGAGTGGGGTATGGCTCTGGGGGTTAACCATGGGTAGGTTAAGGAAAGGAGTGGGTATGGCTAGGGGGAGTCTAGGGTAGGTTAAGGTTAGGAGTGGGTATGGCTAAAGGGGTTGATCAGGGGTAGGTAAAGGTACGGAGTGGGTATGGCTCTGAGGGGGGGTTCAGGGGGAAGGGCTTCCGAGGGGGGATGGTCATAAAGTAAGCCAGAGTGTAGAGATAGGGGCTGAGGTGAAGAGGTGTCGGCTAAAGGGGCTACTATGGGATATATGGATTGTAACTGGATCTAATTTATCGGTTCAGCTGAGTATGGCCCTAGGAGTGAGTTTTTGGGATTCGGGTATGTTAGTGTTATCTATGGTACTTTTAAGGGTAACGAAATTTTTCGGGTGGATATTAAGAAGTAAAAGATAATGTACTGAATCTTCCAAGGAGGGACTCAGATCTGGAAGGACAAATTGAGCCGAGACTCTCTTGTCTAGATCCTTGATCATCATGTTCCCTCCCTTGTTTTTTTTGGGAAAAAGGAAATAAAGGTTGTAACCAAGGTGTTTTTTATTTATTTTTTTCAACTTTTCAACTGAACCATTGGACAGTGTAATATTTTACTGAATAATATGAACCTATGATGGTAGCGTGTGGGAGTAGTTAATAAGTGGGAAGAGGATTATTGCTGTGGCGAATTGGGCTCTGGCTACTCCCTTCAGTCTTTCCACCATTTTCAGTAGTTTGGTGTGGTTTCCCTCTTCTTTGTTGTTAAGTCCAAAGTTAAGGATTACGACGTGAACTTCCGGTGCGAAGTCGGTCCTATGCTGGATATTTTTATGTGGAAAATATGCTCTAATTTGGCTCCCGGGTAGCATACTATTTGTATGTTTTCATTCTGGATTGGGGGGAGACGGGAGAGGTTGGAGTCACCCAGAAGTACAATTGGCTTTTCTGCCGTTAAGGACCAGTTCTCGAATTTGTTGTTGTGGTAGTCCTGTCGCTCAAAGATGCCGAATTTGAGAATTGGTTCTATTTTCTGGGGGTTATTGGGAGGTTTGTCGGTGTTTACGGTGCTCGTATCGGGTGTGGGTGGTTTTTCAGTATCTAATTTGTTACCTTCTCTGGCGGGAAAGAAGATCTCGTCATCCGGATCCTTCGTGCCTCCCATTGAGGAACCCCATTTGTCAGTTTTGGTCTTTGTGGCTGGGTCCTTTTTTGGTGTGGGGGTTGTGTGTTGATTCGTTTCGTGTCCTGTTTTTTGTGGTGTTGATTGGACTTTTGCTTTTTTGAGAGGGTTTGTTGTGCTGCTTCCGGGTTCTGGTTCTGGTTTTGGTGTTGGTTGTTCTATTGATTTCTTTGGGGGATCCCTTGTGGGTTGAGTTGGGTTGTTTTGTTCATCCATGAATGTCTCCATTATTCTAGTGGCCAATTGGATATTGGTTTCCTTTAAGGTTTTGAGGTTTTTCCTGCCCTATTTGGTGGCAATTTGCCAGGCTTCTTGCCATCTGGCCGTGGATGTTTCGAAAATGGAATTTTGGGTGCTATCAAGGGTCTCTTGATAGTGTTCCTTTAAAATTTCAAGACCGGTATGCAGCCAGTTCCTGGCATTCGGGTAGATCCAGAGTTCAGTGTCAGGATTGTGGTTGGCGAGGGCTGGTTTAATGGCTAGTGTTAGGTGGTCCGCCGTCCTGTCGAGCTGACGTGGTACAATATTTTGTTGCGATTTTTCCTCCAACGTCTTGGCGTGATGGAAAGCCCGGAGGTAGTTGTAGTATTTTCTAGGAGTTTGAATTGTTCGTCTGCAGACATGTTTGCTGAAATACGAAGGGGGATAGGGATTAGTAAAAGAGTATATAGGTATATATAACCAAGTACACGAGTGTATAGGATAATATTAAAATTCGAGTATGGTGTTTGATTTAAGTTTTAAAGTGTTAAAGTTTTAAAGTGATAGTCGGATGATGGTAATGTTTTTTTGGAGGTTTCTAAAGTTGAATTGACTCAGGAAGCATTGTTTGCGTTTTTGAATCTTTTGGTTTCGGATCTTTCATTGAGTCCCTGGGGGAATTTCGTAGCAAGCTTTATAATCCATTGCCACTCTGCTTTTCGCCTTTGTTGTTCTGTCCAATCTGGATTGTGTTCTATGCCTTGGATACGCATGTTGTGGACCCCATGTCTCTGGAAATGTTTGATTAAAATTCCGTTTCTTGAGTTTGTTGGGGAGGTGCGGACATTGTATCGGTGTTGATGTAGTCTGCTTCGGATAGAGTTTTTGGTTTGTCCTACGTATTGAATCTTGCATTTATTGCAGGTGATTACATAGACGCAGTTGGTGTGGTTGAGAGGTATGTTGGGTATTGCGTATCCTTTTTGTTTTCCTTTTTGTTAAACCAATTTTGGTCTATGGGTCCTGCGTGTGGGTTTCATTGTGGGGAGGCGACCTTTGATTATGATGTCTCCGAGGTTGGGATATCTTTTATAGGCGAAAGGATGATAATGTTTTGTGTGTCACGGAAGACTTTTGTGAAATTGTCTTTTATTTTTTTGTTAAGTTTTGCCGTGGTAGGTGTAAAGGTGAAAATCGCCGGGACCCACGTTCGTTTTTCTGGGGATGATTGTACCCTTGGGTTTGTTTGTTTTTGTAGATGTTTTTTGTATATTCTTTTAAGTTTGGATTTGGTATATCCCCTGTTTCAAAGGGCTTTGAAAAGAATTAGTTGGGCTTCTTCCAGGTCTTTTTTCTCGTGCAGATTCTGGACAATCTACATAATTGTGGCCTTACTATCCCCTCAAAGGTGTGTTTTGGGTGGAAGCTGTTATGGTGAAGCAAGGCATGTGTGTCCATGTCCTTAAAAAAGACTTTTGTATCTAGTTTTAGTGTGGAGTTGAACTCTGCTCCTTTGAAAATAGTGGTGTCCAGGCTTTGACTTGAATTCGTTCGTGGTGGTTGTTTAGGTTTTGTAGGAATTCTTGGAAGTCATTCTCGTTGTGTTCCCATATTCCCCAAAACGTCGTCCAAATATCTATAGTATTTGAATGGTAGCTTTTTGCATTTGGGGAAGACTGTTTCTTCCCAGTGTGCCATGTATATGTTGGCGTATGAAGGGGCAAATTTTTTACCCATCGCTGTACCGTTCGTTAGTAGGTAGTATTTTCCTGCAAATTCAAAGTGATTACGCGTTAGGCTGATTTCCAATAATTGAAGAATCGCCTCCTCTGGTCTTGTGATATCTGGGTGTTTTTTGAAAAATTCCCTCACTGCTTGTAGTCCCAGTGGAGTTTCTATGTTGTGTACAAACTAACAATATCCATAGTGAAGAGAGTCGCCTCTGATGGAATTTGTATTTCTTTGATTTTGTGGATGAAATCGTACGTGTCCCTGATGTAACTATTGTGTTGGACTGACAGAGGATTTAGATGGTATTCAATGAATTCCGCGATCCTGTAGGATTCGCTACCACAGTCCGATACGATTGGACGTCCCAGGGGCATGTATGGAGTTGGCCAGTTTTCTATGGGTTTGTGAATTTTGGGTAATAGATAAAACCTTCTTGTTCTCGGATTATGTTCGCCCAATAAGTATTTGATTTGTTTGGGTTCCAGGAAACCTTCTTTTCCTATTCTTTCGATTATTTGTTTGATTAGTGGGGTGGTTTCCGAAAGGATGGGTTTTGGGATTTCAACGTAGAAATTCGGATCTTGTAATTGTCGTTGACCCTCTAGGATATATTCCTTTCTGTCCATTATTACTATTGCATTGCCCTTGTCCGCTGGTTTTAGGACTATGTGTTTTCTGTTGGTTAACTTTTCTAAGGCTCGTATTTCTGCAGGGGATAGGTTAGGTTTGGGTAACTGAGGATGGGAGGTAAGGTGTTTTAGTTGTTTTTCATTTTCCTCAAAGAAATCCCATATTTTATTTGGGAGTTTTTGTGGTGGGGGTCTCCAGTTGGATAGGTCCCTGAAGGGAACTTTTTGTTTTTGGTCGCTCTCTTCTCCAAAAAAGATAGCCCTTTCTATGTTTTGGTGGAACTTGCTTAATTCTGTGCATGTTAAGTTCCTATCTTGGGCTTTTGTAAGATGGTAGGGGATGAAGGATAGGCCTTTATTGAGAAGCGATTTTTCTGCCGGCGATAGGGTGTAAATTTTGGACAGGTTTATGACCGTTTTGTCTCTTCCCATTGGTTCTCGCCTTTCCTCCTTCCTGGATGGTTCTAGTGTGATCGAGGGTGTTTGGTTGATAGGCGGCGTGGTTATAAATGCTGTGATTTTCTCTGTGGCTAGTTGGATGGTTTGTGCCTGTAGGGTTTTAAGGTTACGATTCCCTCATTTTATCGCTGTTTTCAAGGCTTCTGCCCATCCGGTTCTAGGTGTGGCCATGATATCTGCTTGTATTAATGTTAAATCTTCTTGATAATGGTTTTTATGTGTGTGTAAAGTTTTGAGGTAGCTATATAGCTTTCTGGTAAGGAGTTTGACGTCCGGATCCGTTGTCATGTTTGTTTTGCTATTGCGTTCTAGAAAGAGAGAGAGAGAGAGGGAGAGAGGGGGAGGGGAAAAATTGAGAGAGAGAGAGAGAGAGAGAGAGAGAGAGAGAGAGAGAGAGAGAGAGAGAGAGAGAGAGAGAGAGAGAGAGAGAAAAAAAATGGATATATAGTTAGTTTAATATTATGAATTTTTTAGGGGGCATTTTTTATATATAGTGTTCTATTGTGCAGGCTCTGTGTGGGTTAAATTGTTTTATTTTATTTTTTATTATTTATTATTTATAATATTTTTATTATTTATTATTTTTAAATTTTTTAACCTAAAAATGTCAAACCTGTCTGGGTCATCCATTTTCCTTGCCTGTCTGGGCGTTCGGTTCATTCCCTAATCTCTTTTCTCTACCTCCCTTATTTGGAGGGAGGCGGAGATGAGAAAGGGAGAGGAGTTTTGTAATTATGTAGTGTGGTATAGGGTTTTGCGTGTTTCCACCTCAGGGTAAATGTAATTGGTGATTGTCCCAGGATTAGTGGTACTTGATCAGTTTTGAGTTGATCGTATAAGATGTTCCAGACCTTTTATAATCCCTTGGTGCGAATAAGGTAGTTCATGTCCGATGGCTCTGGCTTAGGTTAGGTTTTGGGGAAATTACAACGACTCCCCCCTGCTTAAACATTTGTTCAAGGAGGTTTGGAATAGGGAGACCGAGGAAGTGCACGGGCCTACGCATGTTTGATCTCTACCCGTACCTGTGTGTGACGCTTTTTTGGACGTCCTGTTCAGCCATGTTTTGGCGTGAAATCTCCTTGGTTTAAGGTGTTAAATATGCTGTAGGTTTTCAATCCTGGTTTGTTCTATTCTTTCGTGGATTCGATGACCGCGTTGTTTCGTGGTGGTCTGTTTGCGATTTATTTCCGGAATACAGTCGGAATTTTCTTTTTTATTTTATTATTTTCTTTTTTATTATTTATTTTTTATTTTTAGAATTTATTTTTTATTTTAGAACCCGAAAGTGTTAGACCTGTTTGGGTCACCCACTTTCTCGCCTGTTTGGGCGTTTGGTTTATTCCCTACTCTTGTCCATTATATTTTTTTACGTGGATCAATATTTAGTTCTAACCAAATGAACTTGAAAGTGTTACACCTGTCTGGGCCACCTATTTTCTTGCCTGTCTGGGCGTTCAGTTCATTCCTTACTCTTTTCTACCGGTTTTAAAAGATTTATATTATTGCGTGAATTGATTATTATTTTTTAGCTTCATTATGATGACGCTAAAAGTGTTAGGCCCGTCTGGGCCACCCACTTTTTCGCCTGTCTGGGCGTTTGGTTCATTCCCTACTCTCATCTGCCTTTTGAGGTGTGTGTGAATCAATCTTGTATTTAGTTCTAGTAAGATGAACCTGAAAGTGTTAGACCTGTCTGGGCCACCCACCTTCTCGCCTGTCTGGGCGTTCGGTTCATTCCCCACTCTCATCTGTTATATCTTTTTGTGTGTGGGTCCGTATTTGGTTCTAATTTAGATGAACTTGAAAGTGTTAGACCTGTCTGGGCCACTCACTTTTTTTCGCCTGTCTGGGCGTTCAGTTCATTCCCTACTCTTAATTGTCGGTATTAAAGATTTATATTATTGTGTGGATCCATTATCATCTTAAGCTTCAGTCTGATGAACCTGAAAGTGTTAGATCTGTCTGGGCCATTCACTTTTCCGCCTGTCTGGGTGTTCGGTTCATTCCCTACTCTCCCTTGCCGGTTGGAAGACTAATTTATTGTATGTGTATATTAAACTAGGTTCTAGTGAGATGAACCTGAAAGTGTTAGACCTGTCTGGGCCGCCCACTTTCTCGCCTGTCTGGGCGTTTGGTTCCTACCCTACCCTCCTATGTCGGTTGAAAAACTGTTTTTTGTGGATCAAATTTGAGTATTAGCTAAGATGGACCTGCAATGTTGAGACCTGTCTAGGTTACTCATAATCCTGCCTGTCTAATCGTTTGGTACATTACTGAATCTTAATGTTAGGTCTTAGTCCCTCAAAACAGGTGGTGTGAGGGAAATATTTAAGACATTTCTTCAGTGGTGTACCTCAGGATCATTAAGTGTTTCGGCACCTTAGACAACCAGACACTCTCCTCTGAGGTGGCCCGCTTGGGATTATCAAATTCCCAGCGAATGTCTCATAGCCAATCTCTAATTTGGGTATTTTAACAGAATCTCAATTGGTCATTGTTGAATTCTGTGTGATTGTTATTATTATTATTTTTTTTTAAAGGGTTTCAGGGCATTTTATTTAGGGGTTCTAAAAGTCACTTATTTTAGTATCAGTATGTCTGGGGTGTTGAGGTGCAAATGTACCATTGCATGAGTGGCCTAGATTGCCATAAGAGACTGGGCACCAAATTAAGACCTTTTGGCCCAAGGTCACCTTCCCTGTGTGCAAGCCCGAAGGTACAGGGAGGCTGGATACTTACCTACTCCCTCAAGTGACCCTTTGTTAACACCGTTAGTTTACCCAGGCCACCCGAAAAGAGTCCGTAGTCGATACCCTTCGGGGGCCCCCCGATCCCCTCCATGAGCCCCCAGAGAAGAGTCAATGCCCTTCCAGATAAACGGGAACTCAATGAGGGGACCAGACGGGCCCCTTTGAGCATCCCTAGGCCCCTCGCCCACTTATTTTGAGTGGCCGGTTTTTAAGGGCCTAGGTCGGGGATCAAGTTTGGCGGATGCACGGGGGTTCCATGCACCAAGCTTCTACCAACTTTCCCCCCTAGAGTTAAATGCAAGAACCAAACCGACGTTATCCTTACCTAAGGACAACCGCTGGGAGCATTAACCCTAAGGGATCCTATGGCACCCCCTTGTAGTATATATTCTATGGTCAAATGATTATGATGGTGGTGAGTAAAAAGAATTTTTCTTATTATTATTTTTTATTTTATCCTTTTTATTAAAAGTAATTTATATGAGTCCTGAAAATCATGTTTTAGACTATTTTTGAAGGTATTTATGTTAGTTTTTAATCGAGAATTGTTCTTAAATTTGCCTCCCTTTTCTCTAATTGGTGTCAGTTGGTCCATAATCAGTGGTTCTGTGTCCTGATTGGTTGATGACCTAATTCAGGAGAATATCTAGGTTTTATTGCCTTTTATAAAAATATAAAAGTGCATCTTGTTACAAACATTTACACACAATTAATTTACTCTGATGATTTTCTAATAAATATTTAAATTGACCACAAGATACTAAATCTTTTAACTTCATCTCAGTCTGGAGAAGATTCCAATCCGAGGACGCGGCATATTTAAAAGAGGTTTTACCCATCTCGGTTCTGGCAAAAAGCACACACAAATTGTAGGTCGATTTAGAACGTAATGAGTAATTACCAGGTGACTTCTGTTTAATAAGACAACAGAGATAAGAGGGTAGATAACCCAATATAGCTTTGTAAATCAATAAATCAATTGTACCAGTGCTTTTTCCTTGTAATACTCAACGACGACCAACCAAACATTTTATATAAATCACAATGGTGTGTCGAAAATCTGCAGTCAGTTATAAATCTCAAAGCACCATGGTACAGACAGAGCATCCAGAGAGACAAGAAGGTAAGAGGGGGCGTGCTGATATACTACATCCCCATACATCCCCAGTCGAGAACTGATAAAAAAGGTAGCAGACACTAGTTTCTTTCTCACATTAAATGAAAAACATGATTTGTTTCTAAAATAAAATCCTAATTTTTTCTTGAGTTTTTGCCTCAGATATTTAATGTGTGACCCAAAACGTAATGTGTTATCGATAATGATACCAAGGTATTTGTACACCGATACTGATGTGATCAGATTACCCTGAAAAGTCAAAAGAGATTGAATTCTCAGTAGAAATTTTAGAGTTTGAAAATAGCATACATTTAGTTTTTTTCTCATTTAGGACCAACTTCAATGCACAAAACCTATTTTGGATTATATCGAAAGCAGACTGTAAGAAAGCCACAGATTGTTGCTTAGAGGAATCCGAACAATATATAATTGTGTCATCTGCATAAAAGTGAAACCTTGTATTTTCAATATTAAAATCCAGACAATTTATATATGCTAAATAATAACGGTCCTAGCACAGATCCTTGAGGGATTCCCTTAACAACCTCCAATGGATCTGACTGAAAACCTTCCGCCTGAACACGTTGGGTTCTTCCCTTTAAATAAGAACTAAGCCATAAAATAACAGTTTCCGATAGTCCTACTGATCGAAGTCTTTTTAGTAACGCATCATAATCCACAGTGTCAAAGGCCAATTATTTATTTATTTATTTTTCTCTCTCGTGCCCACGCCTTTGAGTTCATAGAAAGCCCAGGTGAGTAAGAATCAGTCAACAAACACGGTGAGTAATGTCTTGTCCTGTTATTGTCACCTGCACTTCATGTCACATGTTTAGCATAGCCTTCTCTGTCGGCAATATAGGATTTATATGTGATAAATGCAAGGAGACAGTCAGGCTGACGGAGAAGATTTCAAAACTAGATAGACGCATTCAAACTTTAATTGAGGATAGTAAGTGTGCTAGAGCTTTAGATACTGTTTTGGATGCGCCTAGCATAGTGAACTCTTTACATGATTCGGTTCCGGCTGAATTATTGCCTGTGCAGCAAGGCAAATGGGTGACAGTGAGGGATCGCTCTAGTCGCGGATCAAAAAACCACTCTTCCATTCCGATTACTATAAAAAATCGATTTGCCCCGCTCAGTGAAACACCCACTGAGAATTTTGTTGATTGTGCCCTGGTAATTGGTGATTCGATCACACGGAACGTGAAAATAGAGACACCAGCCACCATAGTCACATGTTTGCTCGGAGCCAGAGCGCCTGACATCAAAGCAAATTTAAAAGTGCTTGCTAATGCTAATCGTAAATTCTCTAAGAGTATTATTCATGTCGGCACTGATGTTCGACTCGCCAGTCGGAGATCACCAAAATTAATATTAAAGAGGTGTGTGAACTCGCAAGTACGATGTCAGGCACTGTAATTTGCTCTGGCCCCCTTCTGGTTCGAAGGAGTGATGAGATAGTTAGCAGGTTGTCATCACTCAATGGCTGGTTGTCTACGTGGTGTCCGCAAAATAATACAGAATTCATAGACAATTGGAAAAGTTTTTGGGGCAAAACTGACCTGTTGAATAGAGATGGTATTGATCCCTCCTGGGATGGTGCTGCTCTTCTCTCTAGTAATTTTGCTCATGGTCTTAGAGATAAAACATGATAAACTGGGCACCAGGTCAGGAAGCAGACAAAGTGGCTAAACCGACCGTCTGCTAGCAGCTTCGCGTCACCAAGGTCAGATAAATCCCATCACATAGAGCCTCTTTCACCTAGAAATCATCATATGGAGACTGTGTCTGTTCCCCGAATTTGGAAATCCAAAAAACGTACACACCCATCTAAGGTTAAAAATTTAATTGGATGTTCAACAAATAAAAAAACAGATATAATACAGATGAGCAAACGATAAAGCTTGGGTTGCTGAATATTCGATCCCTTACTTCAAAAGCACTCATAGTTAATGATATGATTACAGACTATAAGTTAGATGTGCTGTGTTTGACAGAAACCTGGCTAAAACCAAATGATTACATTACTTTAAATGAGTGCACCTCCCAAGATTACTGTTATAAACATGAACCTCGTCTGAAAGGCAAAGGGGGAGGTGTTGCTGTAATTTATAGTAATATTTTCAAAACCACTAAGAAATCTAGTTTTAAATATACTTCTTTTGAAGTGTTGGTGCTTAATGTAAAAATATATAGTGTAAACGATAAATCACGTTTGAGAATTCTGCTGGCTACTGTATACAGGCCACCAGGGCACCATAAAGATTTTATCAAAGAATTTGCTGACTTTCTATCAGAATTAGTATTGGCTGCAGATAAAGTACTAATTGTTGGATATTTTAATATACATGTAGATGCATTGGGATTGGCATTTAAAGACATTGTAAACTCAATTGGAGTTAGACAACACGTGTCAGGACCTACTCATTGTCATAATCATCCTAATCATACTCTAGATCTAATATTATCACATGGAATAGATGTTGATGCCGTTGAAATTCTGCAGCAGAGCGATGACATCTCAGATCATTATCTAATCTCGTGTAAATTACTTTTAGCCAAGGCTGCAAAGCCGACTCCGAGTTATAAATATGTTAGGCCTATCACTTCTGCCACGAAAGATTGCTTTATTAATAATCTTCCTAATCAGTTTCATCATCTCAGCATCCCAGATAGCTTAGAAGAACTTGATTTTGCAACAGAAACTTTTAACTCTTTCTTTTCCAGCACTTTAGACACAGTTGCTCCGTTGCGCTTAAAGAAGATTAAAGAAAATAGTCCAACGCCGTGGTACAACAAGCACACTCAGGCCCTTAAGAGAGCAGCCAGAAAAATGGAGCGAAACTGGAAGAAAACAAAACTAGAGGTATTTCGCATTTCATGGAAGGAGAGCTCGATTGCTTACAGAGAGGCTTTAAAAGCTGCAAGATCTGCTAATTTTCCAGAAAATAAACATAATCCTAGGTATTTATTTGAAAAAGAGGCTAAACTAATGAAAAAGAAAGCTTCAAGCCCAGAAGTTTCCAAGAAACACAGCAGTAATGACTTTATGAACTTCTTCACTTATAAGATTGATAATATCAGGGACAAAATTATAACTATGCAACCGTCTACTACAGTATCGCATCAGACAGTGCAGTGTAGTCTTCCTGAGGAAAAATTTGATTCATTCATTGCTATAGGAGAGGAAGAATTTTGCAAACTCATCTAAATCGACAACTTGTATGTTAGACCCTATACCAACTAAACTACTGATAGAGATGCTTCCAGATGTCATAGATCCTCTTCTTAATATCATTAATTCGTCTTTGTCTCTAGGATACGTACCAAAAACCTTTAAGCTGGCTATGATTAAACCGCTTGTTAAGAATCATTCAACTACAGGAATATTCTCTAATGCAATATTTTTTTAACAGGGAAAACATTATTGTTGACACTGTTACTGAGATTGCAGACATTTCAGAGCAACCGCAGCTAATGTTGTATTACTCCGGATTATTACAACAATTTTGACAGTCTCAGTCTTTTTTGGACAAAGACGACACTATTTCAGTTAAGGTAAAGAACACCTCTACAGTAGTCTGACTCACCAGGGCCATGTTTTATAAAGCAGGTTTAACAGACTAATCTTAAAAGACAGGAGTGTGGGAAGGAGTCAATACTTTAAAAGTATAACATTTTATTCAGCGTAGTCTGCAAATTCAGCATTTACTAGAGTCAAATTTCATTAATAAATGATAAAGTGCTGTATATTATACTGTTAGGTATTAAGTATGTCCTAAACTGTATGTTGCATTATATTTTTTTTTATATATGTATTCACCTGTAACCTGACAGGACAAAATGCTAGTTGCAGGGCTAGCCGCGGAATGGCGGTGTTTCAATAATAATATTATTATTAGTGTTTTTGTTGTTATTTATAATTGCTCAGACATGCTGAAGAAACTATTTTTTCCACCGTCTCTTCCTCTTCCACCTGCTCCTCTGTCTCCTCCACTAATGGACCTACCCTGCACCTTCTCTGGGTCAGCATCCTCTAAGAGCCTTTTTAGGGGCTTTCCTCTCAGGGTGAATGAGAGGATGCTTAATAGCTTTTTATCTGACATCTTTGAAAGACAGATGCAATGATTAATGCATTCATGGCCAGGATATAATTATAAAATATGACATGATTTTAAAAGTGACCTATTACATCGACTATGCAATACACTTTAATGTATTTAGTGCTAATAAAATTATTAAGCCTATTTGGAGAGAGAGATGTTTATAATGTGACAAATATGTCAGTCATCGTGTGATAACGAAAATATGACTAGGCTGTAAAACTGTTGAACAGGCTGTAAAACGAGACTTTCGTTCAAAAAAGATGTTGTAGCAGAATCATGTGAACAATTCCAGGATATGCTTTTTTTTTCATTGATTGTTGCGTTAAATCTTACCCAGATACAATAGTGCTACTTTCTGATTGGCTATTGTGTAGCCCCTTTATTTATTTTTTTGATTGGGCATGCTCGACTAACTCCAGGGGAGACGCGCTTGATTCCTGCCGGTTCCATAGTGAGAGCGGCACGGCCAGAGAAATTTTGGGCGCTGCAACATATTAAATATATTAAAAATAGTTTTTCCGCGTGAGAAATACAATGTGTGGCGGGAGTGCGTGACCAAAGACCGAAATGAGTGACTGTCACGCTCAATGCATGACACTTGAGAGCCCTGTAGTTGCAATAACTGAACTGAACTTTTTGAAATGTCATATTCGGACCAAGAAATGATTGGTAATAGAAGGCACGACTGTGCCAACAATAATTCAACAATCTGAGTATATGCTACACTAGTCTACACTTTTGTCTGTATTTAAATAATTTAGAGTACTGCTACTGAACAATGACTTTTCTGTTGTCACTGGAAGACATCATTGTCAGTACTGTATTAAGTGAATTATTATTTGTTTAATGTAAGAGTATTTTCTTTTTCATTACATTAATTTAGCTGACAATTTTATCCAAAGCAACTTACAATTGCTATACATGTCAGAGGTTGCATGCGTCTGGACCAACTAGAAGACAATTGTCTTCCTCAGGGACACATTGGTGGATGTGTAGCAGAGGCTTTTCCCTGTTAAAATCACTACCTGTATGAGATCTTCACTGTTCCTGAACACATGCCACATTTGCTGGGGAGACACATATTCCTGGCAGTTCGGATGCTGTGGTTGTTCCATCCCTGGACAAAGAAGTCGAGATGGGACTGGATCACAGGTATGAAGACCCAGTGGAGAGCATACAGATGGAGCTCGTTGTCTGGATGTAGCAAACTCATGCTTTCCAAACATGAGAAGATGGAATGGAAAACATCCAACACACAGATGTAAACATCTCGCCACAGCCTCTCGATTCTGTTGGAAGAAAAAGCTGTTAACTGTCCACAATTGATTGTAGAGTAATTTATAACAAGGACACATTGTCATAAATTCAAAGCAGCAGTCCTTATTTACGTCTATGTTCTATAGCCTACATTTTTTGTTTGTGTTTGGCAGATTTTTTGCAGACAGACGCAGCATACATTGCATGTAACGCAAGTTACAGTGGAAACTGCTTATCGTGAACATATCGGTCTATGTCCCGAAATGAACACTTTAAGGGTACCATTTGATCACTGTAATCTAATGTTTGAACAGCATTTCTATAGCAATGATTCAGTCCAAAGCTTTTTGAAGAGCTTGAACACTGTAACTGTGATGACTATAAGCAGCTTTCTCTGTTTTATGTTTGTTCAATGTCATAGGCTTTTTGAAAAACAAAATGTATGGAAGTAGCACAGTGGCTGGCATGTGTGTCTTGCTCTACACAAAATCAATTTTTGGCTTTTTACATACCTCTGGTTATGGACACTTCGTCCCGTGATGTGAGAGTTTCGATTGGTTCCTCTGTGGTGCACCATGAAAGTAGCAACATCTCTGTTTTCACCTCCTTTGTCACTCCACACACAAGATGGAATCCCATAGTTTCTAACAGCATGTTTGAGCAGATTTAAGACAGTCTCAGCCCTGTTGTTCGTGGATGCACCAAGATAAACCACAAGTCTGCTGAAGCCATCAGTGCCACCATGGATAACTATGCGCCACCTACACAAATAGTAAAACATTTAAAAAAAGAAATTTGTATGAGACAAACACCGAATACATGGCTTGTCCAACAGTCTTTCACATAAAAAAAAAAAAATGATTTTGCACAATGTAGTCATGAATTGTAAGAGTTGCCAATACAATGTCAGAGACTGTTATTGATCTCGAAATAAGCAGTTTGTGCAAAAATAACTCTTACACCACATAGTCACTTAAACATTCTTTTTACCAGGTCACATTATTAGGCTTTCAGTCTACTTAATGATGGTTAATGTCAATATTTTGATAATCTATGTTTCAAAAAAAGAGGGCTTTCTGATGAACATTTTCACCAGCCCCATCTACAAATGGTTATGTGTTAATGTGCATTTTTTTACATGTTGTTGCAATAGTAGCATTGCCTTCTGATTTTACAAGAAAGTGACCAACCCCAACTGTCTTTAAAAACAGTTGAGAATAAACAAGCATGGGTCCTCTGTCCTCATTTTCATTGTTTCTTTTTTTTTAGTTTATGGATAACAAAGATTGTCTTAGCAGTTATAGATTTTGTTTGAGCGTCTGTGGCTCAGGGGGTAGAGCGGTCGTCCACTTATCAGAAGGTCGGTGGTTTGATCTGACTCCCCCACTCTGCATGTCGAATTATCCTTTGGCAAGACACTGAACCCCAAATTTCTCCTGATGGCCATCGGTGTGTCAAAGTGTATGAATGAGTTATTTTCCATTTCTGGTGTCCAGTTGGCACCTTAGACTCTGCTCATTGGTGTATGAATGTGTGTGAATATGAGCGGTCGAAAAAAACTAGTAAGGCGCTATACAAATACAGACCATTTACCATACAGCTTTTCAAATTACACAACACTTGCCTGATTAATTTATGATTCCCATCTATGTGCCACAAGCTGTTCGGTTTGCATCTTCTTCTCACTGTGTGAAGACTCAATGAGCGCTCCATTACTCCTTGAGGATCGTTTCTCCTCATGGATCGTTGAACTCGTAGTGCTGAAAGGCAAGTGCAAAAAAAGACCTTTTAATTTATTTGAGACTAAACAGTGATTTTGGCCTGTAAATAAACCTGAACTTGTTGAAATGCCCACTCCATAACATAGCTATTGGAAAGATGAACAACATTTTTCCTTACAGAATATCTTTCTCAAATAACTGGCAAAAGTATTTTCTTGCCCCTTCAAACACAAAAATAGGTTCTTACTTTGGATCCTCAGGCCCAGTCCATTTAAATGTCCTTGAACCATTTTGTAGCCACAGTTGGGGAACATGTGTTGAATGTCACAAATATTCTTATCAAGTTCTGCATCAGTCATGTCAGCATAGAAGTCTGAAATTCTGAAATATTAAGGAATAGAGTTAGTAACACTCAAAGACTGGTTGATTATGTTAGCAACACTGTGAGAAGTAATGTAACTTTGTAACATAAAAACTAGGACACTATGTAATAAAACATATCGATATTTGGTCTGTGAACAATATGGAATTGATACTCATTTTCTAAAACAAAATAAATGAAAGGTCCCTAACTTTATCAAGTGTGAGTGATAAACGTAAAGGGATACTCCAGGATTTAGCATTAAGCTTTGTATCAGTAGAAAACCAGTAGTATTTTCGAATTACCCTGCTCCCCCCCCCCCCCCCCCCACATATCCCCATATCCCCATGATATGAGAGAAAATTTCATTTTAAGTCTGGAAAAAATCCTCCGATGACGCAAAAATCGTCATTTTGCGTCATCGGAGGATTTTTGGGCCAGAGGCTTTAAACTACAGCCAGTATTAGTAGCTAGTTCTGCATGTTTTCACCACGCCCATATGAGGCGGGATCTTACTCATAGAATGTAAAGATAGTGTCAGCCATCTTTAAGCTAAGCTAACAGGCTATTGCTCTGTAAAACTTTGTATAATAGTCTAATCACGATGGCGGAAGAAAGTTTTGAAGTAATGACAGATGGGGATTTCGAAGATCTTTTGTGTGAATCGGATGCTCGCGGCTACCTATACGAGCCGCAATACAGCGACGAACAGTTGCGGGAGATGGAGGAAGAGGCGGCCGGAGCAGCTGCTGCAGCAGGGGAGCAAGACCTGCTTGGCGGTCAGGAGGAAGAGCCCGGCCAGACTCGAGCTGGGGGCGAACTGGTGGTGTCAGTGCTCTCGCTGTGCGTCTATGCAAACAGATAGAGAGTCCTATTGCTGTCGCGAATTTCAGCGATGCTATTTTCTTCTGCATGAGATCGCTGAATCCGCTGATGAAACTGCACCACTAGCATGTGTAACTGAGCACCCAAGTTTTGTACCACACATGGACAGGGGGGTCCTGGAAACTTATTTCAGGATCCCAAAGATAAATTGGAAACGCCAGCCAAAGCCTGCAGGGACAAATGGACGGCTTAGTGTAAAGTGAGTATTTGTTTTGTATTTCTTTTTGTTACTAAGACGTAATGTACAGAGTTTGGACACCCGGCATAATCACAATGTTGTTCCCGCGTAGTCAGCTGAGCTATTGTTATATTTTCATGTATGCGCACATACTATATGTGCAAATAGTTCGCATTACTAACGTTGTGTTTACTATTTTGTAGACAATATCGCCTAACAGCTTACCGTCACTTCATGGAATGGGTCCTGCAAGGCGAGAGACTTGGTAAAGGCTATTGTATCGTTTTGCCCACCTGTGTTGTCCAGGATATCAGACGGAGATATCCAGCTCCTGACGGGCAATACAGTGGATATCAGGAAACAGCTGAAGCTCTGGAAGAGCTTTGAATGTAAAAGTGTTACTATTAATTATTTTTTTCAATAAAAGTTATAATTGACACTGGTTGTGGTTCTTCTTATAAATCTTTACTGTTGCTAGAGTATGTATTAGCTTAGAGAAATATTGATTTCAATTGGAGTTCAATTTGTTTTATGCGAAAGTCTAAGTTGTGTTATATACATTAGGCTAACTTTTCCTAACTTTAGTAAAGTTATCTTTAATTCAAAATCAATTCCAAGAAGGGAAATAATCCAGGTCTTATATGTCTACAGTAAGTAATTACAGCAAAATCAGTGACAGTAACCATTCAGCCTCGCTCAGCAAGTCTGTAATGTAGAACTTTATTGTATACTGGAGTACAGGGTAAGATGAACAATTTTTTTGTTTTAATATTCACAACAAAGCATTTCTACCATATTCAAAGGTACAAGTTAAAATAAATAAAGAGATAGAAAACAAAAAATATATTTTGCACAATATATAGAAACAAAGCAGGCAAAAAATAAATAATGAAATATAAACAGCTGAGGCAGAATCTGATTTTACTGTAGGTGCTATGCTAAGCCGGTTTTAGAAGCGGCTCTGGAAAGAAGCTGTGGCAGCTTCCTTTGATGGTTTTGGGACTGGTGCAATGTTGGGTGGCAGCGCAGGCTGTGGCAGTGTAAGTGATGAGGTTGGCACTGTAAATTGAATGTTTGGGTTGCGTCTTCTATCCATGACCCTCTTGATGAGTGTGTCTATAACTAACTGGGTGGTGTGTGGTGTGAAGATTTTCTTCAAGACCCACTGTTTGGATCTCTTGCAGAAGACTTGGTTAAACCGTGCTTGTCCTGTAAATGATAGGAAATATAATGAAATATAAAATCTGAACTAAGATTTAACTTTGTCATGTCTGATCGTTCCCATAGCTGTAAACATTCTAGTATTGGATATTATACTACTCAGACAACACATAATATACCTGTCCTGGTTGTGTCCTGCTTCCTCTTGACAATGTTCTCATTGTGCTCCAGGATGGCAAGGTAACATCGCTCCTTCATTCCCTGGAATGAGAATGCCTGGCGTTTGGGGATGTATTTTAGAATTGCACTGTGAAATACTTCAAGTGGGCCTGTGTGCAATTAAAAAGAGTAAGGGAGAAGGGATACAACAAATGGAAAAATAATCAAGTGTACAAGGGCAACTATTCTCACCTGTATGTTTGAATAGGGCCATCTTATCCATGTCTCTCAGAAGTCTTTTGTCAAGCACCAACGATGACAGGTCTTGAAACGCCACAGAATCTTTTTTCATCCACATGCGCTTCTTTTGCTCCTGGTCTGATAGAGTAGCATGGTCACACCGATGCTGTTCTCTGTTGTCATCTGTCCACTCATGCTCATTACACACATGGTGTGTAATGGACTTCCACCTGCGTTTCAATGCCTGTATGAAAAACACAATTATTGACAATAAGTGTAGAGTTTTATTTAATTGTATTTAATTTTTCTAAAACATAATAACATTACAATCAAAAGTCTTACCTCGATGTCACCTTTACTTGTTGCACAGGCAAACCACATATGGTTTACGACTGACCTATAAAAGATATACAATTACTAATTTTGAACCTTGCAAACCAATGTAAAGTCTGCTCGATTACAAAATAACACTGACCTGGTCCATGCATGGAGGATTTCGTTTGACTTTTTCTTCCCCTTATTCTGCATCTTCTTCCGGAAACCTGCGAGTTATAGCAGAGTTAGGGTTGGAGAAGTGTGGATGTTTGTGTACAGGGGTGACTAAACAAATACATACCTTTTGCTGTGTGCCAGATGTCAAACTGATGTTGGACATTAGGAAATTGTTCCCTCATTATTTTTTGAATCGATGTGGAGCGATCTGTGGCCATCACCTCCACGTCAAGGCCCTGGTCCATCAATTCAGTCATGCCCCTTTTGAAAGCTAATGGTTCCATGGTAACAGAGCTGGTGGCCTCGGTAACCTAAAGAGTCAAGTTTGAGACAAATTCATAATTTTACAAATAGCATCTGTAATTTTCAATTACTATAATTTTGCTGCTATTTATATTTATTTTACCTGCACCAGTTCTGTGTGGAGTATCTCCTTTGTGTCATCCAACATAAATGTGTAGTGACAGTATTTTGCACTGAAACCTGGCGTGTCACATCGGCCATCACCCGTCAGGTGTAGCGTCTTTCCATCCTCCTGTTCTAAAAACACTCTTGCTAAGAGTTCTGTTCTTTTTTCAATATACAATTCCTCGATAGCAGGGTGCAAGTATACCTTCTGGATATTGTAAAATGTACTATGTCCTATCATTTGGACACCCATGGTCTTGCACCAGTCCTAGAGTTCTGTGTATGTGCCCCCTCTGAACAAAACAGCTGCTGCTGCAAGGAGGTTCACCTCTGGCATTCCCCTAACGTCACGTGAAGATTTCCAGGACCCAACATGGCCCCCAAGACATGTCCAATCCACCTTCCTCTGTGCACCAACGTCAACAATAGTCTTTGAAGAAATTGGTTTCCCACATGTCTGGCAAAATTTGAAGAGTGACATGAGGCTGGACTCGTTGACAATTATCTTATTTTCATGCCAGTCTTTTACACCTTCATCATCAGATGATGATGATGTTGATGTGACGGTGAAGGTTGACTCGGGCTGATAGCTTTCATCATTTTCAATTTCAGCTTCAATGGAGCTGATGGTTGTATTGAGGCCCCCAGGTGTACTTGGGCATGGTGACTTTAATACAAACAAATAAAAAAAAAAATACATACAGTTGCTTTAGAATTCATTAAAAAAAAAAGAATATGCTGAAGTATGTTAGTTCTTCAGAAACTTACAAATTGTTCTTGGACAGAAGCAGGAATTTTGAGCGGTGTTGAGGTCAGTAGCAATGGTTCTTCATTTTTCGACGACACTAACGCATCAGACGAGATTGTAGTCTGAAATGACAAGTTCAATAAGGTTACATAACAATTAGTTGAACAGAACTTTTTCTGATGAGAAAACAATGCAGGTTTTTTCGTTGCCCGAATAAAAAGGCAATACCTCTAACATGGGCGTTTGAGGTTACTCACGGACATGTAATCAAATATTTTACTGAAATTCAGGGTGTCAATAAAATTTTTAAGCTTACAGTAATTAACATTATTTGTTCTAGTCTGTACTACATTAGTGGTTCATATCTCAAATGTATCTGTCTCAAAAGTCTTCTCAACAGTCTAATACAGCAACAGGTTTGTGTGGTAACGCTAGCATAAATCGACAAATATGCTAACTCAGTTTTACCGAACAGTGGCTTTACTTTGAGAACAGTCAACTTATATACAACTTTATGTAATTTTCTATCTAACGTTACTTTTATAAATTTGCTGTTTTACTGCAAACAACTAAAGTTAAAACATTATAGGCTAGGCTACTGTGTGATCAGAAATAGAGTCGCTATTAGTTGATAGTCTTACCTCTAGACGAATGCGTTTAGTACCAGATGGCCCAGGCTGTTCGTCATCGGGGAAGGTGAATATTGATGGTATTGCAGTGTCCTTCAGAGTGGTTCTCTTCATTCGAAGGACATTCGGTTCATAGTCTTCCTGCTTGAAATGACGACTGCAAATCCTACGGGTTTTCAGGTTTTCCATATCGGTGTCCTCACCAAACTTCGGATGGTTGATAGCCCGCAGCCACTGTTTACATCGCTCCAAATCTTTTAATGGAAAATGATGGAAACTTACTTCTTCTCCTTTCCTGTTTTTTTTTTTGTACATCCCGGTACAATGCAATTTAACACCATTTCGATGGAAATTTATCGAACAACTCACTCAACTCGACTCAATTTTTCAGATACTGCCGCCTGTAACCGGTAGGCGTGGTTTGGGAGTGGCCTCGTAAGTGCGGCAAAGCAAGTGCATTCTGGGAGTTGTTGTCTTTCAGCCACATGAGTAAAAAAACATTTTTTGCCTTTTCTCAGTCTAGAATGCTTCAAATTCAAAAATAATTTCACATTTCTACTACATAAATGACCACTATTAAATACACATTCATCTTCCCACAGCTGGAGTATCCCTTTAACCTTTGACCTTATCTTGTGACTGTGGAGCTGATGCTCATGTTGGTTGCCACTCTGTGGCTAAGTTGTTACAATAAACTTAGAAAACACCACTCCCCAGCATAATTTTCCATTAACTGCATGTCATTTTGCACCACTAATCCAGCATCTACCTAATTTATATATTTCAATTTTGATCTAGCTTACTATGATGTGCTACAACGCCACGTGACTCATGCCCGCCACAAAGCTATTGCACACGGTACCATGATGATGGGTGTCTTTGATCGTTGCTTGCTTGTCTTAGTTATGACTTTATGTCCAAACTAGTGAACTTCTGACCCAATAACGTTTATCGTGGTGCAACCAATTTAAGTATCTAGTAACATTTACGAAGCTGCTGTAGAGAATATACAAACGTTAGTTGGTGCAACCCAGTGCAGGGACATTAACGTTGTTAATAACTGTTCCTGAAGCATATTGTTAACGTTATACATACGTTAGAGTTACAACAAATTACTTTAAACTAAATAAATCTCAGATAGTTAAACTTTAAATTACAAACCTTATGTCGTGGTCTCGCATTCTTCTCCATATTGTTTTTCAGACACCCTCAAAGCAAGTGCTATCTTAGTAACCGGGATCTGCAGCTCAAGATACTTGCATATGACATTAATAGATATTGGTTATTGCAGGGCGTCCTGGTCCTGTATGTTCGTCCCGTGTCTGACTTCGATACGCGGTTCCACCTTCAGCTGCCGTGGACATTTCAAGGTGGATAGCCTGTCGAACTGATTCCAACGCAGAAACAAACTCTTGAGGAAACGCTGATTTTGTTAGAGCTGAGACCTGCCCTATCCTTTCCAACAGCCAGTCAACCTGGTACAATATAAAGTCTGTACTAACGATGGCTTGCTCAGTTTGTTCTGTCAGTTCCAGCAGTTGCTGTCTAACATAGTCCACCATTTGAATTTGGTCCATTCTCATAGCATTTGGATTAGCATCCACTCCCGCCCAAACATTAGATCACGCTCCTGCCTTACTCTACCTCTGATTGGCTTAGACTGACGATGACGTTTCTCACGTAGCCCTAAGTTATTGCAGTTCTGCAGTCTTCGTCAAATAAGCTAACAATTGTTCAACCATAATCACTTCTTATAAATGTAGTCCACTTGCACTTGTTCATAGTATAGGTAGTAGCAATTCATTCATGACTTTTTAAGTTTTCCCGGCCCTTGTCCATCCCTACGTGTTAAACTGGTGCACTGAAATTGAGCGTACCTGTCTCCGTCCAGGGGGCTTCACTTTCAACTTGCAGGGAAACAACGATTTTGTATTTCACATTCACTTTCAAAATAAAAATTCTCACATACAAAATGAACAAATACATGTTTATTTTATGTTAACTTTTAAGATTAAAGTCTTACATAACATGAACTTTCAAAGTCTCACCTGAGATACTCAGTTTACTCAGATACTCAGTCACGCAAGGATCCTGTGGTTCAAAAATTTTGAGCTAAATCATTAAAGTCAATAAAAGTGTGTCCACCATATTTCACATTGCAGCTATGTGTTGTATCTAAAACAAACTCACTCACATTACTGAATTTCCGTATTTTTATTGAAAATATTGACTTTAACCATCTTCATGTGCAGTTAGCAGGTTATTCTTTCTATCACATACTGTAATATGTGACTATATTTAGACAAACAAACTTAAGCTGTAGAGAAGGAACCAATTGGTTAATTTACTTTGTACAGAATGTGCTTGGAATGTTAACCTGCAGACACTTGGAACTCCATGGCACTTGACCCTGATATTATTTTTGTACCTCTTGTTAAACATATGCACAGAAGGATTATGCCACATCAGTCCTAAAGCTATTCTTAGAACATTTTTAACACATCATTAGTGCTATACATAAACAAGAGATTAACAGTGCTGTGCAAACTTTGTTTTTAGTACAATCAGTAATCCCCTTAAATGAACATTGTAAGAAGCACTAGGAATGTTAAGAACAGCAATAAATTTAAAAAATATATTAACATTTCTTAAATGTATCAAAGACAATGGTCTTGTTGACACATTGCTAAAAACCTTACCACATTATTTCTTCTGTTTCTGCAACTTATTGGCTAAGAATGAAATCATAACTGTAAATATAGCCATGTATACATAAGTGCATTGGGTTAAAATGAACATGTCAATATGTAACACTGCTACATAAAAAGGATAAACAACTCCTTGAAAGTAATACACACACACACCTTATCCGTTATTATTCATTAATTTGATTGAAAGCGGCACAAATGAGAATTTATACCTGTTAAGCTTGCAGTTTGGTAACCTGTACCTTGGAAGGCATCAGCTCATACTCACTATACAGTACGTGATTTGGGTCGTTGGTGATTTTGAAACCCTGTTTCCTCACCGCCTCCTCAAAGAGCTCCTGAAGAGTAATCGGTGGCATTTGGCCAATTATTTTCCCAGCCTTTTTCATCAATTTTTGGAGCTGTGATTTTAATTTAACGGACAGGTTACCGAACCAAGCCACAATACCATACCGAACAATAGATTCAATGGCTGCCTTGTAAAACAGTAACATGATATCCTTGTCCACTCCATGAACTCTAAGTCGTCTTAAGAAATATAGACGCTGACATATCTTTGAGCAAACATACTCCACTTGATGGGACCACTGCAACTGACAATCTAATTTACACCTAAATACTTATATGTTGTTACCTGCTCAACGAGTACACCTTCAATTTGAAGTGTGCTATGATCTCCTATAGACCTAGGGTCAAAAATAATTTCTTTGGTTTTATTTACATTAAGGACCAAGTTATGCCTGTTGCACCACTTCACTACTATAATATAATGCAGAGTTTGGATAATGCAGAGTTTGAAAAGGACTATGAGGTCACTGATGGGGAAGACTCTGTTTCAGAGACTTGACAGAAGGACTCCTCTGAATCCCAGTCTGGCAGGTCTCCTTCATCCTCACTGGATTCAAGTAAAAGATCCAGGGTCTCTGCAGCACTAAACATTTTTGCCATTGTGCCGCTCCAGAATCAACTGAATTTGTTACTGCCGCTGAGGTTCAAGTAGCATGTTGCAGACATATCTTGTTTGGAAGCATCAACAAATCTTGCAGCAGGACTTTGAATCCAGATAAGAAAGTACGTGTCTTTCAGATCTACTGGTAACAAACAATGTTACAAACAATGTTGTTTTTTATTTTGATTGTTATAACAGCGGAAGGGAGTGGGCGCACATTCTATTGGTGGGGCAGACTCAGTATTGAAAACAAACACAGCGTCACCAAAGTGAACACATGGGTTTGGGTTAGGGGTGGTCCGGCCTCGGTGGGACTTAGCCGCCTCCTCTTTGAGGGCAAATGTAGTCCTGCACGGCTTACCCATTATTTACACTGCACACGTCTGCAGCGCATTATGGCTCCAACGCGGCCACCGGAGCTGATTGTGGCCATTCTAGTTAATGCTTGTGTTTATACCGGCCGTTTCAGAAGCGCCCCAGAAGTGGCTCTCCGTGCTGCTTTGCTAAAGAATAGGTGCATGGTCTATTTTCGATGGACGCCACGTCGTATGTAGTAAGTTAAGCCACAGCAACATGGCAAAACTAGTTTACTACATTTAAACAATTTTTTTAAATTTCATTTTTATTTTGAACCAACTTCATTCCAAGTCAATGCTATCTCTATCTAAGTGATCAATAAAACTGTCAGTCAAAAAGAGAGGTGGGGTGAGTTGTTGCTATAGTGATAAACAATTTTTTGTGTGTTGTGGGTATTTAGAAAAACGTTTGTTTCGCTTCGTATATTAAATTTAACAGCATTAGGTTGAATAAGTTAAACTGTGTAACTGAACAGTGCGCATATTTTTGACACTTAGGGCCCTTTCACACCTACCTTGTTTGGTTCGGATTTTCGGACTTGACCCGAATCAAAATTACAGGTGTGAAACCTCCCCCTGACCACGGTCCGGACCAAACAGATGAAATTTGGTCTGACGAAAAGAGATAGTCTCGGTCCGGATCAAACTGAACAAAGATTTGGTTCGTTTCTAGTGTGAAAGCATTTTCTGTATGGTTCGGACTTTCAGACCATTTATAGGAAGTTCCGGTGGTTCTCGCAGGATTGCTTGCAGACTTCTCCTTTCCTGCCAGCGACAATAAAATGTTCATACAATGAGGATGTTCATTTGGCAAATTTGAACTAGCCTCGAGTATAGTTGGTGCTGCAGTAATGCACTAATGCCGTAATAATAACAGCATAGTGGCAACAATATGCGTCTGATTCATTCATTCTTGTCAAATATTTTTTTCATTTTTTTTTCATTCTTGTCAAAGTTACCCGCTGAATTGACAACACCAATCAATGTCAAGATGCAGTCCACATAGATGATGACGACAGGACGCAAGTATGTCATGTAAAGTTCTTTAGTGCGCTCGCATAATTGCAATGTGAAACCAAACCAAAACTTACCGAATGTATAAAATGTATCAAAACATAAACTTTGGTTCGGACCTTGGTGCGGACTTTCAGGTGTGAAAACGCCCTTAAATTATGTTCTAAATTACGAATGAGTGAAAAGCTTTGCAGAACGGTCTGAATCCACTCTCATTCATTTGGACTGCTCTCTCACTGAATCATCTGAAGGGATTTATCAGTCAGTAAAACAAACAGACGGCATTGAGAGAACAACCAGCGCTGTTTTTCAGTTGTTTTCCTCTGTGAACATGCACTAATTGGATGTCTAGGATTGGGTATCGCTTGAACCAACGATAATTCCACGTTGTTTCATATCACTCTTTTGTGTGATGTTTGTAAAAGGATCATCACCAAGTACTGGTTCTACATCTGCCTCATGCTCATAATCTTCTCTGTCTTCTTAATTCTGACCTTCCTCTGCCTCAATCTCAATTTCTTCCCCTACTACTGGTAGTATATATATAAGAAATTTCAATCAGCATTACTGGACATGTGATTTCAGAAACAGGTGTTTGAACCCACTGTACATTCTAATGGACAGACACATTTGAAAAAATCCTGACTTAAAACTTGCAATTCTACAAATGATTTTTAACTTTAATTAATAAATTCAATCCTTCTATTTTTCAGACAAACTATGAGATACTGGCAAACATATAATAAAATGTAAATAAAACCATAGAAAATGTTGCTTACTTCTATGTTTGAAGAGAAGTGCTGCCATGCTTCTCTTCTATGTAGTTTTATTTTTTTAATTACCACATGCAGAGCTTTACTGCCATTTGATTGGATGACAAAAGTCCAATCTCATGGACTGCAGGCTTTAAACTAGGTAAAATGCTCCAGAAGTGGAAAAAAAAAGGGCTGACATGTGATGACCATTGTAATGGATGAAGGGTCCGAATGGGAAGTCATACAATCTTAATAACAAGTTATTAGTGATTCTTAATCTTTTTCATCACATAATTGAACAACATGTATTAAAATATATATTTCACCATGAAATCCCATGACATCTATTATATGTTTCCAGATGTGTAAAGTCCAGGGGTCAGAAAGTAAAAGTCCCGACACATGTTTATTCCACCCATGAACTAAGCCAGCTGAATTCACATCTCCTTGTCCTGGCTGAAAAACTTCAAATAAGCAAATCCAGGTGATTGGAACAAAATACTGAGGAGGACTTTTACTTTCTGAACCTGGACTTTACACCTCTGTGGACTGGATATTGGAGATCAGATTGAACAGGACTTTTATTTTGGTCTGTCGATATGACATCATAAAGCTGCGCCGTGCTCCAGCAACTGTTAAGATTAGACTGAAGAAAGGTTTGTGGTTTTAACGCATTTATAGTGTTTAAATCGATACAGTTCGATTTGATAGTTTTGAAGAGGTTTGTGACCATGTATTATTTATCTTTGTAATACGCTTAATGTAAGAATATTCATTTTATTTGTGAGTAAAGCGTATTCACATAACACAAAAGTAACAGTAACGTCTCATTTTGCGCACTATATCGTGTATCAGTTTAGCTATAGTAAACACTAATTCGGGTTTTGGAAAGTGGTGATGGAGAAATGGAGTCATTTGAATCTAATGCTTTGCCAAATGACTCACTGATTCGAAGCGCTCGAATCACCGCGCGCTGACGAATCCTGCCGAAAACAAAAATATTATTATTAATAATGATACATTTTATGAACAAATCGCAAATGGTTTCATGACAACGTAATATGTTAAATGTACAAATCATTAAATATGAAGTGTCTGTATAATTTGTTATTTTATTATTTTGTAGTGCTTGTTTTGAGTGATTTTTGTCTAATCAGTTGATTAAAGTCCATTAACTCTCACTCTGACTGACTCCCTCACCAGTGCGCTGAACTACTGAACTAGAGCTGATTGAGACACACTCAGAGATTTACTGTGGATTATTTTTCTTTTTGTTAATTATTCTCATCTTAAGCATGACACATTTGTCCAAACACACAGGAAAACTCCTGGAGAAACATCTGAGATTCACGTGAGACTATTATAAAGATGGCGTTGATTAAACAGGAGAGTGAAGACATAAAGATTAAAGAAGTGTTCAGCGTGAAACATGAAGAAACTGAGGAACAAACAGGTTAGTTTCATTCGGCCCTTATTAAAATAATCTACAAAAATTAATGATATTTATGAAGAATGTCATATGAGTGTCCTGAATTAAAATGAATTAAAGCGTTTTTATTTGACGTGGAGCGGGTCTTCTCATGTGGACAGGCATGTTTGTTGAGATCACATGATCAGACAAAAAAGTGTTTCCGCATGAACTTTAGAGCATTATATGGACTAGATGAATTTTTATATGGATTATAAATCTCTGTGTTGATCCGAATAAAGGAAATCATATACATCTGGGATGGTATAAGTGAGTAAATGATGAGAGAACAGTAATTTTGGATGAAATATCCCTTTAACTATCACCACAGACCCATCAAGTACCTTTCACTAAACCAAAGATTGAAACCAAAAACAGTAATATTAATGTTAACATTTTATGAAAGGTGGCCCTTATTACAATAATACAATTAAAAACAATCAAGTTTGTTGGTGAAAAAATATTGATATTGCCAAATCATGAGAGTAGTTACAATTATTATTTTGATGTGTTGACATCCATTTTATTTTAAACCCTAAACAAGTCAGTCGTTTCATTTGACATGAGATCACTGCAGTTAGCAAATGACAACAAGCCCACAATCCAAATGTTTCTATTAAAAAATATATATAATTATTTAGGCAGTTTCACTATAAAAATGGACCCCAAGAAATGACCCAAATGCTCAACCCAGCTTCTGACTTTCCCCCTCAGACAGAGCGAGCATGGGCTTATGCAGATGTATTTAGAGGTTATGTTTTGCTATTGGCCCTGAACGTATATATTTTTGAACAATCTGCTTTCTTTAGTTCAAAAGCACTCTGATTTATTGTTTTGTGAGCAGTAAGTTGTAAAACAAGTTTGGAAAAAGTGTATCTGACATTAGGGATGCACGATACAATGGCCACTATATCAGTATCCGCTGATAAATGTTCATTTGTAATATCATCGTTATCGATCCGATAAGAAAATTTGGCTGATATATTAAATCCGATAAATAATTAATTATTTCTTTCAGCTGAGAAACTTCAGATCAAGGCTGAACGATATATCATTACTTGCAAAGTTTAACCATCATAGAGTGAAAGTTTATCACTTGCAAGTGTTTTTAAAAGATAAATTGTATTAATTACAGTAATTAATTGTTCAATGTGATGTGATTGTTCAATTTCTGTACCTGAATACTGTTAGATATGCCTGAAAAACATAAAGCACTGAGTATTTCAATTGTATCTTTCTTTTATGTGTTTATCTAGCCTATGCTTATAATTTGTTTATTATTTTCTATGCAGATTCACCCCCCTACAAAATCACCCCAATTATTTTAAAATTATTAATTCTTTTAAAATAGAGCTATTCAAATAATCAGGTGAAACTGGTTTTATATCGCAATACATCAGGACTGCCAACTTTTGAGTTTAGCTTGGAGTGAGAATTATGGATGGAAGGAAGGAAGGGGGATGTAAAAAACAACAACAACCCTGCGTCACAATAAGTGTAGGCTATTGAGATTGTCAACAAATTTGGTAGCCTAACTACACATAGTTTTATTAAGTTTAGTGACAGCATGGTACAATAATTGGTATAGGCTTAGTGCTTGTATTGTTGTTTGATACTTTTACAATTTCAATTTAATTCTTGTGGTTTTATTCCGATCTTGATTTAATTTGGACACATACAGTAGATGTTAATTTTTTTCAAGAAAGTAAATCTCACCTAATGCTGTACATGGACTACAGAGAGCCCTGTCAGCTGGTATTATTAAAGGTTAAAAATAACAACTCAAATTAAATATAGGCCTAATGCAGTTTACAACAACTTTATAATATTTTAATGATATAAGTAAAAAATATAATAAATATGTAATATAGTGCTCATATTTAGCAAAATATTCATTTATACTAGGCTAATACTAAATATATTATAAAATAAAAAAAATTCTTGGTCTATGGTCATTAAATGGCTTTCCTGAGGTAAATGTAACGTTATGTGACATTGTAGTCTACTCCAGCTATTTTATGGACCTCTTTCCGCAAAAAAATCGATTTACATTTGTATTGCGATTCAAGCTTTACCGATTAAAAATCGATAAAAAAATTTGCAAAAAGTTCCAAAAATTTATTCATATTTTTTTTTATTTTGCTTTTTTTTTTTGCAAAAGTTTTTATTTTTGTATGAAGACATATAAAGTAATATCAAACTACATTTAATTTGTTGTGTTTCTTTTCTTTTAAATCGTGTCTACTGCAATCAATCACATAGGAAAAAGAAAACTATATTTACATACTGTGAATTGTTTTTTTTAATTGAAAATCATTTTTGAATCGAATCTTGAGCCTAAAAATCGATATCGAATCGTGACATTTTCTGAATCGTGCACCCCTACTGATTTGTCGATATTACAGTATGTATGAGGCATATACATTTCGGTAAGTTGTAGGCTACTGTATCTTTCTACTGTATCTTACACATCTATTGATCATTCGTGTTTTTTACTATTAACTAGGCTAAAGAGAGATGATCGGTTCACGTGGCATTTGAGGCGCTACAGCGATCATTCACATTTAAAAGCGCCAAAACGGTATTTATTGTTAGAATTTCGTAATAAAATTGACAGAATCTGAGAGCTGAGAATTTGTTCCATATCAAAAGTAATCTTCTCTGTCTAGTCTGTCGATGTCAGTGTCCTCTTTGCCTCGCGATTTGTGGCGTGAGAGCGTGTGAAAAGGGTCAATTGCGTGAGTCTCACGGTCAATGCTCTGATATCGCAGAAAAACAAAATATCGGAATGTAATATTTTTCTAATATAGTGCAGCCTTATTTCAGATGTGCACTGTACGCCATGATGGTTTTGAATTGCTTGGAATATGATTGGAATCACTTTGAAAAGAAAAGTACACTAAAGTGCAACAAGTGCAGCACAAGTCTGTCATATAGGCTTCATAACATTGTAATGAGAACACGACTGTAAAAGGATGTTGTGAATTCTTTGTTCGCCCGTGTTTTAGCTCAAGCTCACTTTTACGAGAAGAGCGCATCCACAACAGGAGTTACACATTCTGACCAGCGCGTAACTTAGTTCAAGTTCACTTGTGCATTCGTGTCATTTTGTGCAGATATAAGTTGTTATATTATGTTTATGTGGTATAAATATCTGATTAATCTCATAAGATGCGTTTCATGAGTTTATTAACCTGTTTATAAAGCGCTTCAGTTTCCTGGTGTTGATTCAGCTTCAGCGCAACTCAAACAGGAATGATGTTATTTGAAACCGTAATATTGATGTTAGATGTTTCTTTTTCAAAAACAAAAAACATTAATGCATTATTAAAGGGGTGATTTACTGCTTTTTTTCTTTGCATGATTGTGTTTATGGGGTGCAATATAACATGTCTAAGTGTGTGTTTTTTTTTTAAAAAGCCTTATTTTTCATAAATTTCACCTTTATTGTAAGCCACTTTCTCTTCTGTCATTTGAACGACCGGTTGATTTCCTGATTCTATGAAACCACTCCCTCAGAAACAGGCAATGGGCTCAGATTGGTTAGTTGGGCCGGTGTGTTGTAATTGGCTAAACTGCGTAGTGCACGTAGTCGGAAACTTCACGCCCATTACCTTTACGGGCGAAAGCTGCATGTGCTCCGGTCAAATGTAAATAATGGTGTCAATACTGCGTATCAGTTTGAGCCAGAATCAGACCCAGAGAGCGGCAATGAAGAGAGTCAAGCAGAACCTCCCCAAACACGGCTCTTACAAAAAGTTTCTGAATGGTACATTTTATTATTATTATTATTATTATTATTCTATTCTATTCTACTATTATTATATAAGAATTTCGATACGCTGTTACTTGAAAATGCTACTGCTGCTTATAGCTTTTGAGATATGGTTTTCTCCAGATTAAACATTTAATATAACTGAATAAATGACAGAGTAATACCGTTTTTTAAAGTTATTGTTTTATCGATATAATGAACAACCGTTTATCTATTCAGAAAAGCTTAGTTTACTCAGTGTATCGTTTTCTTTAGGTACACGTTTGTCTTACACACACACAAAATAGCATCGAACTAACTGGCTACTATAAACAAACAGCGTTGAAGTATACAAAATTACGTCATGAAGTATACATGGAAAATACATTTACAAAATTAGTACATAAATACAAATTCAGATCCAAAATGTTTGTACGCGTTTGTCACACACGAAATAGCATAACTAAGTGGCTACTAAAGCCAGCGCTGGCATTTGTTTACGTCCTTGATAAAACTAAAACATTATACGTCTAAAATTATACATGCAAATACATTTAAAATGATTAAGTCTTACTTACAGGTTGTGGCCCAACAACTGCTGCCTCTGGTTTTAAAGTTGGAACTGCTTCATGCTTTAGTAACAGTTTCTTGTTGAATCCGGCATTGAATTTGTGGAGTTTCTGGAAGCTGTCTTCCGTAAAATGCGCAGCACAGAGAGCTAAATTACGATTGTAATTTTCTGGAACATAATCAAACATAAATTGCAGCCATTGTTGACGAACTACAGCGTCCGTAGGAAGCCCGAACACAGAAGACCTGACAGCTGGGTGAAAATAACACACTTTCGACGGCATGGCTACTGCTCTCCACTATAACTCTTCCTCTTTGACAAAGCCGCAGAAATATGGCCATGCCCCCTTTTTTGCATATTCCGGAGGGAGGGTTGGTTATGGGTTAGTTACGTATAAAACCCGGGAGTATCTTGTTGTAGTCCCATTCGAGTCGTTTTTGTAGGCATTAAACTTCCTGATTTTTAAAAGACGATATCTCCGCTTAGATTGAACTTTCAGTGCAGCAACTTTGCAGATACTGTTCATGCTAGTGATGCGCGGGTCGGCTTTTTTGAAATTATTTGGCCCGCCCCAGCCTGCCCCGCATCACTGTATCTATTTTTACAACCCGCCCCGCACCCGTACCCATTACCATTAAATAGACACTAGGCATTGTAATGTAAAAGAAAACTTTATTTCAGCCTGAAAGTGCTTGTAAACTGGCAACAACAGACGATAATTAATAAATCAGGTAAAAAATAATAAAATAAAAATAAAATAATGATAAACATTTTTAAACATTTACAAAGCGGCCTTTGTATTAATCTAATAGGCTAACCATTTTTTTATTTCAGGCCAACAGTTTACAGTCTGCTACATAACCGCTGAACTTTTGTTTTATTTAACACAAGGAAATGTTCATTTAACGTTTTTACGTTCGCTGTGCAAAAAAAGAATGGCATCCACTGTACCGGGGTTTAATCTATTTCGTCTAGACTCCAGCACCCGGCCAGCACAGCTGAATGTGCGCTCGCTTGATGCGCTTGTGGCCGGGATACAGAGAATCATTTTTGACACCTTGGCAAGCACAGGAAATGCAATTGACTGCGACTGTCAGAAGCTTAGAATGTCCTCTCCATCCCAGAAGAACTGGCCCTCAATGTAGCGCCGAACCTCGTCTCTCTCGGCAACTTCTTCACTATCATCCTCCCACTCACTAAACGCATCTCTTTTTCTTTTGACTCGCTCGGCTTCGTCAACTAAAAATAAAATATAACAATATTTAACCTTTTAAACATACATTAGACCACTGTAGCTAAAGGTTTAAACGCAAGACCCTGGCTAATAGGCCAATCTATTTGTTGGTGCTATTAGTAGCTATTCACTCACCTCGAGGCATCGGCTCTGTCTCCCTCACACTTGCTGCAGGTGTAAGCGGCGCACTGTCAAATTCCCTGACAAGTCTTCTGGCCTGGTCGTACACAGCGTTTCTCTCCTCCGCTTGAAACATCTTCAAGGACTTAAAACGGGGACAAAAAAAATTTCCAAGCTTGTGGGTGACGCTGATGGACATTTTCTCGTTTAACAGCTGCGTTGCCTGTGCCCGAATATAAGCCATGTATTCTGGATCACCGAATTGGGGCTCGCAGTGTTTCTTCAGTTTAAAAAAACAAAGCACGACCAGCTGAATAGTTGGATATGCATCACCCTCCATCTCTTCACTCGCAGTTTTAAAAGGCAACAAAAACTCAGTAACTGTGTTTAACACATCCAGCTGAATGCCATCCATTCTGTGGAGCTGAGGGAGTACACTGCTGGCATCCACACGTCCGTAACGTGAACCAATGTTAATTAGACACTGGGCTACGGAATGAAATCCATCTCCAGATACTATGTCGAAGGGCCACAGATCTCGACAGCACAATTCAACACAAGCGTCTGTGACCTCGGACTTGACATGTGCTGGTACTTTACTTTTAAGGAAAGCAGTAATATTTTGAGACGTTCCACTGTCCTCCTTTTTCTTGGACCCCCCACAAATATGTCTGGACAAGCTGGAAGTGCCCGTTTTGTGGCTCTCATGTTTATATATTTTTTCACAGGAGTTGCACTTAACGTAGCCGATACTGCTTTTGTCTTCTGCTGCAACTATTTGTGAGGACCGGTCCCAAACATTTGATTTAGCAGCCTGACCTTTTTTTGTTTTAGTTACGTAAACTCCCGACTTCAATTTCTCCCGCACCTCGTCTTCCATCTTCTCTTGTTTTCTCTGTTTTTGTTGTCTTGCTGTCAGCGGGAGCTGCTTGGCGCGTCGCTTTCGTGAAGTGTCACGTGACACCAAAGCTTGGGAACATCACGCAAGTTACAGTGCCACAGCCTTCGTATTGTAACCTTATCAAAGAACCTAATTTCTGGCTGGAAATTGCACGCAACATACATGGATTTTAAAAAAAAAAGTTAATGACCCGCCCCAACCCGCCCCGCAAATAAAGTGACAATTTCTTTACCCGCCCCAACCCGACCCGCGGGTTATGAGACGACCCGCGCATCACTAGTTCATGCACCAACAGCAACATTACACACTATTTAAAATGAAAAAAGTGAAATTGCAATCAACCACCCCTTTAATAATAAGTAGCCCTTTTTTTCTTGTATTATTTTCCTAAACAATATGGTTTAATTAAAATGAGTCATTGTCCGTACGGAGGCTATTCCATTTTATTTATCCATGACAAATCCATTTTTATAATTTATACGTGTGCTCCAATTATTTGTTTGCATTATTTAGGCATTATTTTTTTCTCTACACGGAATTCTTCTTTTTTTATAAAGAAATTTCGCCAGTGCAAAAATATTTATAAAAGTTACAATTTTCATGTCTGAACATCCCTACCTTTAAATTTCTGTTCCCCTTCGAAAGCGAACTCGCACTGTGTGGATGACGCTATGGAGAAAGCCCGCTTATACATTCACGGCAATCGTTATTGACCAGCGAAAGCCTATGACGTCACTACTAGTGCGACCCGGAAGTATAAAAGCGGGGGCTAGAGAACATGTCATCCTCCTTTTTGCTTCAGGCACTGTCTTGTTTGATTTACGATCACCTTTAAAAGGTAAAGAAAATTATGACAAGTGACAAACATTTCAAGAAATGTGTGGATCCGTGTCTCAGGTTTCTGACGCCCGATGACACACAACTTGTGCGTTTACTGGACGAAGAGCTCTTGAGACCTGATTGTGCAGAATGTTCTCACGCCCTTCAGAAGCTCGCGAGAGTGCTGGAAGAGGATGTGTTTTCACTTACAATCAGCCCAAGAGAGTTGATGAGGGTGAAGATGATGTACAACCTGAACCCTCACAGCCGCCCTGCTGATGAGCTGTTGAGTGTTATGGAGCGCGTTTCAGCGAGGCTTCAATCTGCCATGGGAGCGCGTGAGGGAAGGCTTGTTTACGGCAGGCTTGACGAACGGTTGCTTTCTGACCATAATTCCCCATCTCCAGTGAGCCTTCCATTCCTTCCTGATCTACACTGAGAAGGCATGAAAGAACCTCTACTCAGCATGCATCGTCAGCAGCGAGCAAACCACGCTGATGTTGAGGGCTGCGTGAACACGGGTCTATGTCGATGCCCCCAATTGACCTATGGCTAAGCCACGCCCCCTCTACTCACTCGGACAAACAGTCAACATTCGATGACAGGCGCTATGGCAGCTGTCACAGTGGGGGCCTTTCACAGGAGGCAATTGATGATTTTTGGAGACAGAAAGATTATATAGATTATATTTTGGTAGAAAGTTGTCTAAAATGTTGTGCTTCAATATGTAATTAATGGTTCATGATCAAATTAAATATGTACAGGTCTAAGTTGCATACGTTTCCAGGACAAGCCTTTTTACCATCTTTACCAAGAGTAACGTTACCTCTCCGTTAGTTTGGTGCTACAGTATTTACATGAATCATTCAGCACAACATTGCTAACATTTGTTATCTCGGTTATTTACAGATACGTTAATGAAGCGAAGTGACATGATGTACAACGCAGCTAGAAGCTAACGTTAACGTTTTCTAATGTTAGGCTAACGTTATGTTAGAGATGTTAAAGATAACGTTCAAATACGTTGCTGACTTATCTTAGAACAGATGTAGACATCCTTGTTTATTTTATCCACGTTTAGTTGGTGTTGTGGTCTACCGCATAACTTAATCGAGAGCAGACACTTATCTCGGTTGAGATGTGGCTTAATTGGGAAAGGGTAAAAAATACACACTGTCGCCCAGCCTCTCGGGATACCTAGTGTTGGAGTTGCATGTACCCCATGCACACCGTTTGACCATTTTAAACTTAAAATGACAAGAAAAAAAACATATAAAAACGAATGAAAACTGACTAACTGCAATGCATTTGCGCCTCAATATCTGGCTTAGGCATGTGTAATAAGAGTTTTTGGAGACGATTTGCTAGAAGCATCCTTGCCCCGAGCCCCTCAGTCTCTGAGTGTAGGTTCATTAGAGCTAGAGCCCATCAGTTCATCTTCTGTAAGGTATAGTTTTGGAGCTGGACACAAATATTCGAATACGTTGGTTTTTCCGTACACCTGGCATCCCCCTCGAAACGGTTCTCATTGCACTTGAATATGTTTACAGTATAAAATCTGGCGTAATAAAATACTCTTTTTTTTACAATTATCTTATTAGCCTTTTTTATATTGCCATTTTTAAAAGGATGGACTGTTGATGAAACCCAGACTCATTATTCTTAATATATTTGCTTCTTCTTAGCCTACTAAAGTGTTCCCTGCAACTGGAGTATTCTGCCTAGAGTGCACAACTGCATGAGCTTGTATGGACAGAAGCGCATGCCTGAGCTTGTATTTTTTGGTAAGCTGCGTTGCTCTGACCTTGTGGGAAATGTAATAATATCAACAAAATGAATAGCCTTTTTACCCATTATTATCAATCTGAATTAATCTAGGAGCTTGTTAAAACTCAAACGTGAGATTTTACTGGGATGTCACGTTTATTGAAATGTGAACATTTATTGAAGCGTTACCTTGTTCTATTTAGCCTATTACAGTTTGTTTAATTAGATTTAAGGGAATTAATTTTATTTTATTTAAACTCAGACCTCCATTTTGTAACAGATGTGCATTTATTTTAGCACTTCCATCAGTGAAACACCACACTACAGCCTATAAAACCTTCTCTAAAAATTCTGTAGATGTTGATAACCTAAATAATATAAGAAAGTTACATATTATTTAAAAAAAAACATTTGTTTATATTTCCCGAAAAAAGATGTCATATATTCTAACGCTCTGCACTTTGAGAGGGATGAGGGACACGAGCAGGAAAGAGAGTCATAGACATAACTTACGGGTGGGACACCACTACTGTCCCACCACTTTTTGAAACATCTCACGGCACGGATGTACCTAATGCAAATAAATAAAACATTTCCAGTTAACTAGCAGAGCATTTCGTTTCGTTCGTTAAATAAGAGGCGTTCTAGCGCTGAAAATGTGTTGTTTTATAAATCAAGCTGCTGAGTGCTCGTTGCCGCTGCTATCAGTGGCGCGGATACAGTGTTCTCTTGTGGCTCGCGCACAGTCTTCAAACAGACGTGCGCTTCAAACTATCACTAAACGCTGTTTGTGAAATCACAAAATGCACACAAACATATCTCTGCTTAATATACAACCACTGATGTATTCTTTTTTTTCTCATAAAAACCGAATGTGTTCAAGTATATGAAAAACATATACGAGTGTTGATTAGAACCCAGAACCTCTGACACGCTTGCCAAAAGTTCTACCACAAGACTATTAAAGTACATTTTGAAAACTATTTTTACTGAAAACTATTGAAATTGATTCCTGGAAAACTTATTATTTTATTCTGATAATTGTTATTGTTCACATGTATTGTACTGTAAATATATCTGATGTAGCAAATTAGCTCTATGAAATATTAATAACCAATCATAACTTGTTATAATTGACTATGAATATTTGGATCAGTTAATCGGATTAACTTGAGGTAGCTACATTAACATTGCAACCAATTACTCAGTTCATCCTGTGAACACTCAATATTGGTTATTAATTGATTAATAGAAATGTACATTTCCGGAGCATGGGAAATTTCTTTCTTACTTTACAGTACTACTAAGAGCAAGTAGTCAAGAACTATGATTAGTGACTCCAGATATGAGCTTGAGACGCAGACAACTTTACGTGTGATATGAAGAATACTTTATTAACTAGACTAAACATTTAAACTACTCTAACATACACATACGCATGCATACAGTTTACCAAGGGAAAGAGCTGAAGCAGAATATAGGAAAGCAAGAAGTTAGAGCATTGTTTGAAATTCAGCAGATCTATGCCTATTGCTGCCTATTGGCTGACCTGCGTCAACAGCAGCAGCCTATCGAGAGAGGCCCTGCGTGACGCCATAACCAATTGGGGCGCTTCGCGCCACTACGTCACGTCCCGCCGAAATAGGCGTGGCCTTGACCTATAAATATAGCTCGACAGGCTAATACAAACTGATTATTCATCGCCGAAGCAAACCAGAGCATGTTGTAATCACGGCAAGATACGCAGTACTCGTTCCCTCTCTAGAGAGAACCGAGGTTACGTTAGTAACCGAGTACGTTCTCTTACGAGAGTTTCTCTCGTACTGCGTAATATCTTACGCTATGGGGAACACAGTGTAAAACGCCGTGCGTACTGGGATCCGACACTAAAGTCCCAAGGGCAGAAACCCGGGACTCATATAGTGCATAATCACCATAGACTCACAGAGAGTCGGAGAAGAGAGGCAGTAAGCATCATTCTCCAAAAATAGCATTCTACAGGAGCTAATCATGTTAATAGTGTACCACGCAGTCAGGGTGAACAGCGGGTACCCTGGGTAGCAGTACGGGTCTTTCAACACCCATGGAGCTGTTCTATCGATCAGTGAACGATGCACAAGCAAAATTCTGAGCCGGAGCAACGGGGCAGACAGAGCTGATTACTAGACCAACAGAAGCTTAGCCTGTAAGGCGGGAACCTCTAGGTTATACAACCTTATAAATGTAGACGGCGAGGGCCAGCCTGCCGCCGTACAGATATCCTGCAAGGTAATCCGACTAGACCACGCCCACGACGAGGCCACGCCTCTCGTGGAGTGCGCTCTGACACCCAAAGGACACTGCAGGCCCTTAGAAGTGTAAGCCAGCGCTATGGCCTCGACTATCCATCTGGATAGGCTCTGTTTTGACGCGGCTAGTCCCTTAGAATGCCCGCTAAACAAAACAAAGAGCTGCTCAGTCTGTCTGAAAGCAGACGAGCGGGACACATAAGTTCTCAGTGCCCTGACAGGGCATAGGAGACTCGTATCCTCCTCCTCATCATGAACCGGAAGGGCGGACAGGGAAATCATCTGGGCCCTGAACAGTGTGTTGAGGGATTTGGGCACGTACCCCTGCCTCAGTTTGAGTATGACTTTCGAGTCATTAGGCCCGAATTCCATACATGTCGCACTCACCGAGAGCGCTTGTAAATCCCCAATGCGCTTCACCGAAGTGAGAGCCACAAGAAACACTGTTTTGAAAGACAAATGTTTCATGTCTGACAAATGGATTGGCTCGAAATGGGCACCTTTCATGGCTTCCTAAACCGTAGAAAGGTCCCACACGGGGACTGAAGGAGGTCTGGGAGGGTTCAGCCAGGTCGTTCCTCCCCAGTGACTGGCCAGACGCTGGTTTAATAAATGCTGCTATGGCCGCCACATAAACTTTGAGCGTGGATGGGGTTCCCTTATCCAGTAGCTCTTGAAGGAAGGAGAGAACTTCCGTAACCCCGCAGTGTAGGGGTGAAAACCCCTGAGCTTGACACCAGCCAGAGAACACAGACCATTTTGAGGAATAGAGACGGGGCTCTAGCCTGTGTGATCGTGTTTAACACTCCCTCCGGGAAGTTAGCGGGTACCCGTTGATGGCCCATGCATGCAGGGACCATAGCTCCGGGCGAGGATGCAAAATTCACCCTTGGCCTGAGAGAGGAGGTCTTTCCTCATCGGTATTGGCCACAGGGCAGTGCTGGTCAGCTGCATCAGGACTGGGAACCAACCCTGGTTCGTCCAGGCGGAGCCACAAGCAGCACTGAGCATCCGTTTTCCCTGATTCGTTCCAACACCTGAGGCAGGAGCGAGATGGGGGGAAAAGCATAGAGAGGGCAGCGGGGCCAGACGTGGGCCAGCGCACCCCTGCTCTTGGAGAAAAACTTCGGACAGTAAGCGTTTTCCTGGGACGCGAACAGGTCCACCTGCGCTCTGCCGAATGTCTCCCACAGCAGTCTGATCGTCAGCGGGTGCAGTGACCATTCTCCTGCTGGAACATTGTTTCTGGACAGTTTGTCTGGTCCCAGATTCAGGTGACCAGGCACACGTGCTGCTTTCAACGAAAGCAGGTTGTGCTGAGCCCAGACCAAGAGGCGTTCCGTCAGCCTGTAAAGGTTTTGGGACCTGATGCCGCCTTGGTGATTTTATATAGGCCACCACTGACATGTTGTCCGATCAGACCAGGACTTGGTGACCTTTTATTTGGGTACAAAAACGCCTTGTTGGGGACAAAAACGCCTTGTCGACTGCCATCATTTCCAGACAGTTTATGTGTAGAAGCTTTTCCCGTTCTGACCACTGGCCAAAGAATGGTCTGCCCTCGAGCAGCGCTCCCCATCCTGAGGTGGAGGCGTCCGTGGACACCACCTTCACCCTCGAGGAAGTCCCCAGACTCACGCCTGACTGATACCAGTCGGTTCTTTTCCAAGGTTCCAGAGCCAAGACGCCTTTCAGATCGACCTTGAGGCTTAACAGACCGGAGGCCCATGTCCGAGGTGGAACTCGCGCTTTCAGCCATGACTGCAGTGGGCACATGCGAAGCAGACCCAGCTGGAGTACCGAAGATGGTGAGGCAATAAGGCCCAGCATTTTCTGAAACCTTTTGAGCGGGACTATAGTGCCGCGGCGGAAGGATTTCGCGGTGCGCTGAACGTTCAGTCCGCGCTCCGGCGACAGGCGCGCTGTCATAGACAGTGAGTCAAGTACTGTGCCCAGAAAATAAATTTTCTGACTGGGAGACAGCTAACTTTTCACCCAATTGACTGTGAATCAGCCAATCGTCCAAGTAGTTCAAAACTCGCATGCCCCGAAGTCTCAGGGGTGCGAGAGCCGCGTCCATGCACATCGTAAATGTACGGGGTGCCAGGAACAGGCCGAACGGCAGGACTGTGTATTGATATGCCTGGCCCTCGAAGGCGAATCTCAAGAAACGCCTGTGACGTGACGCTATTTGTATTTGGAAATAAGCGTCTTTCAGATCTATTGACATAAACCAGTCCTCCTGGCGAACTTGCGCGAGGATTTTCCTGGTTGTAAGCATTCTGAACTGGCGCTTCACAAGCACTCTGTTCAGTTGCCCCAGATCTAGAATGGGTCTGAGACCCCCGTCTTTTTTTTTTGGTACCAGAAAATATCTGCTGTATACACCCCCTTCGCTCTGAGCCTGAGATAAAGGTTCTATGGCCCCTTTGCTCAGTAGTTTCGCTATTTTCGGCTCGAAGTAGATGAGCTACCTCGTTTTTTACCGTAGTTTCGACACGCGCCGTGTAACGGCGGGGATGTCGAGCGAACTGCAGCGAATAGCCTCTCTCTATAGTGTTCAGCACCCGAGATCTGGGCTCTGGCCGCAACTTAGTGGTGGCCGGAGAGCTCCGGTGTGCTGTAAACACTGTGCTTGCAGCATCTGAGGCGGGGGGCGCGCTGATCACAGCGGGCGGTCTGGCCGCGCTCGATTTCTCTATGGCAGTTTGCGAAGAGAAAATGAGCGCGGTGAACCCCGTGGGTTTTAACATGTCTGTGAGTGAATGTGTGCGCGGGACAGCGGGCACATTTAGAATTTTTTGGTCAATGCGTCCAAGATTCAGTGTTTGCTGAAGCTCAAGTCTGCATTATGAACCATTTTCTTTAAATATTGCGGACTTAATGCATCTATCTCCATATATGTCAACGAAGGATAACATCTCTTAAATAACTTTATAACTAAACCGACACAAATAGATGACAATTAAGAGCTTGCTCTGCTCCATTGTGTTTGTGCTACAATGACCTCCATCAAATCTATGACTGAAGTTATACAAGAACTGAAAAACGAGTTGCTTGCACACTTTGATTCTAAAATGGATAAACTACAAACCAGTCTGAATACAATAGTGGCCTCTCTATGTACTATTGGAGACCAAGTCTCCCTACTGGAACAAAGAGTCAGCGCTAATGAAGACAATGTATCCGATCTGGAAAAATGTATTGAAATCCTAGAGAAGGAAAACACTCACCTGAGAGAAAAAACTGAGGAGATGGACAACAGGAGCCGGTCATATAATCTCCGTTTCTTGCGAGTACCGGAACAAGCAGAAGGCCGCGACATACTGGGCTTCATGCAGCAACTTATTCCTCAGCTTCTCGTGCGGATAATTATCCAACGCCTTCAGTGATTGAAAGGGCACATCGTACTCCAACTGTACGTAATATCGACTTTAAAACGGGTGCAAGACCAATCCTGATAATGCTCCTGAACCTTCAGGACAAGATGAAAATTCTCCGACTTGCCCAGGAGAAGGGGCATCTACAATGTCAGGGGACACGTATTTACATCTACCCAGACTACAGCGCTGCTCTTCTCGAGAAACGCCGTCAGTTTGATCCCATTAAGAAGTAGGGATGTCCCGATACAACTTTTTCATTTCTGATACCGATGCCGCAGCTTTGGCTATTTGTGATACCGATATTAATCCGATATTTTTTTTTATTCTATTTTATTCTAGGCCTAATAAAATATATGGAAGCACTTTGCTCAATTAGCAACCTAAAAACATCTCACTCAAATGGAGAACAAATACTTCTCCAGTATATAGTCCACAACAACAGTTGATTATGAAAGACTGCCACCCTTTATTCAAACACTAAAAAAAAAAAAAAAAAAAAATACAGGCAGGCAGGCTACTTCAATAGGCTACTTAAAGCTACCAACAGGTTTAAAGTTAATCATTAACAAGCTTTAAAGTTACCCATTGATCTGTGTACTTTTGCGTCCATTCCTTTTTCCTTTTTAACCCGTAAAACGAAAAATTAACGGTTGTTGTATTTTTAAAGCGCAAAGTTGAACACCAACATTTTAATTTGAACTGTATGCACACCAAAAGCTGCGAAAAAAAAAAAAAAATATTGACGTTAGTTATATATAAATAAGTTATTTTCTGTATGACCAGAAATGATAGAGTATTTTAAGTTGTTTCCACTGTTGAAAGAAAACCGAAGTGTTGGCGCCCGCGCTCCGTGCCATTCAGTGCGCGCTCCACACTCTGCACACACACTTGCTTAGATATGCGTCAAAATCCTGTGTAGCATACAGTTTACAGCATAAGGTTTATAAACTGAGGAGACAGATTGCAAAACCGTGTTTATAGTACACCGAAGGTAGTGGGATGGAGTGTCTGTTGTGAGTTTAGGGGGCACGTCAGCCAGAGGTGTGTGTGTGTGCGTGCGTGAGTGAGTGAGACAGACTGCCTGCTGAACAGAGGGTCGCCGAAAGAAGGATCTGAAGTGCCGGTGTTTCGCCTACAAAACCCGCCGAACTGATCCGAAACCAGCCCAATTTTTATCCACCCGCCCAAACCCATTTTTTGCCTGCAAAATAGATTGCAAAACCGCCCAATATGCGCTGTGAGACACCAATGTGTCCCTGAGCAAGACACTTAAGGCGAGACACTACAGGTGAATAGGGTAATTGTTTTAACTATCAGATATCACCATGAAACTTTGCCAGTTGATTACCTACATTAAGATGAGAAAAAAATGTATTACAAGTTTTCTGTAATTTAATGTTTAAATATGCAAAAGAGGCATTGTCTAATTAAATATGCGCTATTTTGCATATATTTTAAAAAACGAAATCTGAGTATTGGACAAAGCCAGGTTCAAAATTATTTTTTCATTGTGTTCACATATCAGATGGGGAAAAAATTACAGAGGGATTTATGGATATCTACTTTTGTTATCCTGTAAATCAGAATATACTGCCAATAGCCTTAAAAAAATGATTTTCGCCATGTTTTTGGGAATAAAATGTTATATAAATCAGGCTAGGAATAATATATTTACAAATCCCTCTGTAAATGTCTTCATAATATAACTAGGTACAAGACTGGAAAGTTTGGTGTATATAGGTGCTACTGAACTGGAGATTTCGGACTTGGAGTATGAGAGAAAAGTCATTTTGAGAAAACGTGCTTTAAAGATTTAGCATCAGCCAATGAGATTGCGCATTTAGAGTAAAATCCCCCCTTTTACTTTCGCGATTGGTTGCTGATAAAAAGGAAATGACCATATTTGGATCCGGCAGTCTTGTTCAGGAGAGAGAGAGAGCTTTCTAACGGTGTGTGTGATGACAGGGTGCAGATCGCGATCGCGGATCAGCATGATGATTTATAACGACAAGTTTTGATGAATTTATGAGAAATCTACAGACGCAAACAGACAAAGTGTAGTAAAATAAAGACCTAAATGTGTATTTCTGACTTTTTTTCACCACAAGTCTGAAAGAAGACATGTTATTGAAGACAAATATCCCAAAATCTCAAAATTGACCAGTGAAAAAAAAACGATGTTTTTGCCTGCCGTGTCTCGCCTTAACCCCTAGTTGCTCCAGAGGCGTGTGACCTCTGAAATATAGCAATTGTAAGTCGCTTTGGATAAAAGCGTCAGCTAAATGAATAAATGTAAATGTAGCTTTAAATTGAAAAACATTTAACGGCTAATGTCCTAAGACAGTTATTAAAAGATAAAATTCTGTACACACCTTATTAATAAAGCATACTATATAACCTACAGAAAAGCAGATGAGCCCAGAAATGAACACAACCCTTTTAATTAGCCTACACGTTAAGCATTTTCCTCTGATAGAAAACCGTTATTATAAAGAAAACGCGTTACCTGACTTTCTACAGGAGGAAAGTGTTCATATTTTGGGTTCATCTGCTCATCTGCACATAGTATAGTTTCTGAATAAGGTGTGTACTGTGTACTTGCATTAAGCCGTGTAAAAGTGCCCTTTTAAGCGTTTTAAAAGCTTTTTTCACATTAAGCGTTTTAGAATGTCCCGAGGAAAGCCAACTTGTTAACGTTGGCTGGTAGAAGTGCGATCATGGTTCTCTTGATGCTAAATCCAGCCTTGGAGAATATCCTTTCTGATGGTGTGCATCCACACTTTAGATTTTCTTATCCAAGACATTAAAAGATTTAAATCCCTGCAGCCAAGATGCGCCTCTGTCAGTCACGGGTCGAAAGTGAAACTTAAATCTGTCACAGTTGGATTTATTCACGCACGTTAAAAATATTTATTAATATTTTTCTTTGCACATTTTTATTTAGAGCATTATCATAATAGGCTGTATATAAACGTATTGACAGAAAACCTGTAGATCTAATAACATCAGACACTGAGCACCCTCATATAGCCAAAATGGCATGATCCTCATTTCATAACACCTCTGCGAAGATTCGACAGTGAGATTGGTAGTCGATTCAGGCTCGTCCTATCGAAGCATTGAATCTTCAACTATTCGGGGTCACCCCTAGTGTACAGTGTAAGAGAATTTAAAGCTCATTTACCAGTAATGAAGGAGTTGCTGCTACTGGTCCCTGGCTGTGGATCTAAGGAAGAGCTGAACCCAGGGATGCCCTTCACATTCAACCCAAGGGCCAGCTCTTTTGCTAGGGAGTAACGTAGTAGTGCAGGACCATCACCTTTTGTTTAGCCTTTTTCTTGGTTGCTGTTATAATCATATACACACATCATTTAACAGTGGCTTTTTTAAAGAGACTAAGAAGTTGGTAAAGATTACCATTTTGTAGAATATTCTTGTACTTTACTTGTTCCAATGTTAATGGGTGGTGGCTTTGACATTAAAAATGAATAAAGTAATTATGAAATTATTAAAATACAAAAATGTACACTGTAATAAGTGATAGAAACATTTAACATGGTCACCACTAAGGCATTTAATTTATCTGCTACATTTTGCTAGCCCTCTCTCATGGCACACTTTGAGGTATTCCCTGACGTTTAAATTAAACTTTCAAATTCAGCATAAACTTCGACTATTAGCTCTTGCTCTGCTCTGAGAAAAACTGTGTGCGCTCTTTGGCCATGGTGAGCAGCCAATAGCAATGTTGCTGATTAATGTTTCTACTATCAATACATATCACCTTTTAAACCAACGCATGAACGTGCAGTTACGCGCTGTTATCTCAGATAACTCAATCCAGCGATACTAATCATTAGGGCTGGGTAAAAAATATAGTTCTCTTACGAGAGTATCTCTCGTACTGCGTAATATCTTACGCTATGGGGAAAACCTCTTTTCCACGAGATATTGAAGCAAAAAATTATCCTTAATTTTGAATTAATGTAAAACGCTGTGCAGCAGCATGCAGATATAGGCAGGACGGCTCGCGCGCCTATTGGCTGCCCTGCGGCAAACAGCAGCAGCCTATCGAGAGAGGTGCTGCGTGACATAATCCTATGGGGGCATTTCGCGCCCATATCGTCACGTCCTGCCAGAAAAGGGCGCAATTTCGCCCTATAAATATAGCTCGATAAGGCTGGTACACTGATTTTCATCTCTTCAGCGAAGCATCACGCATCGCTGGATCCGGAGTGAGAAGCCACGCCGTCTGAGAAAAAGCACACAGCGGGACGAGCCATTGAGTCTGAAGTCGCTGGCATCGCCGCCTTTAGCCGCCGTACCTGCTACGCTTTCCGGCGTTATATCCTTTTCAAACTGTGTGTGTGTGTGTTCGCCGCTGCGACACACATTTTTTCACTGTCTATCTCTCTCTGCTAAAAGAGCTGCGTCTTTTTCAAGATGCAAGGATCCTGCAGCTCGTGCCGAGCCACACTCAGCGACGGGGACCGTCATGTTATCTGCGTTTCCTGCCTGGGTGAGGATCATGCGGCTCTCGCTCTCGTCGACGGCGGATGCCCTCACTGTGAGCTACTGCCTATGGTGACTCTGAGGACTCGCCTGGCATCCTTCTCAGAGCCTGCACTTCAGCCCGCTGTAGCGCCGCGCCGTAAAAAGCGCCGTGCTCAGCGCGCTCCCGAGCCTTCTCCTGCCCGCCAAAGCTCGCCGGTTCGCCCGCCAGCTTCGCCGGCATCGCTCGAGTCCCTCACCGACGGACAGCGGCCACCGTCTGCCGCCGCTTCCTCCATTGAGGTCGACGAAATAGCCCCGAGCCTTCTCCAGCCCGTGATAGCTCGCCGGTTCGCCCGCCAGCTTCACCAGCTTCACTCGAGTCGCTCGCTGACGGACAACGGCCGCCGCGCGCCGCCGCTTCCGCCATTAATGACGAAGAGATAGCTGCATCTGTAGAGAAGGCCAGGTTCAAAACCGCGGCTAGCTTTCTTTACGTTATAAGAAAGCTACCCCGCCCCCCGTGGGCATGCGTCACCGGCGAAATGAGGAAAGAGTGTGTTTTTAGTCCCGCCGAGGGCGGGCCAATCTCCTTTTCTCAAACATTTCTCAGCTCCTCTTGGTTTGAGCAGCTGAAAATGTCAATATTGCAGCAATGAGCCTGTTGTATTACACGCACGCCTGCAAACAAACGCCGACGCACACAAAACTGTGATGACGCTCTTTATCCGCTTGGGCTATTTTAAGCTTTTGTCGTTTCCCCCTGTGGCTCAGTGGCGAAACCCAAAGCCTTCGCACGGGAGACCCGTGTTCGAGCCCAGCTCTCGCAGCGGATAAAAATTTAGTCTCGCCGCAGCCAGACTTACACCCAAACTTTTCACTCGTTCAGTTCCAAGAAAATGCGACTGTTCCAGTGTATTTTGCAGTCAACAAGCCGGTAACATGGCCCGCTTGTCTGCACACAAATGCCGTTTCCACGGCGACCCAGAAAAATCATGTAAGCAGTGTATTTTCTGGTATTCCGGCCACAGCCGATGGTGTTATGAGTGTATTAAAAATGCCACAGCCCAGTGTTCATTTCTACACACAAACACAGCCCGCCAAAGTGCAGGGCTCGCACAAATGAGTTCGACTCATGTCAATTGTGCATTAATTATAGTGAATGTGCCCACAACCCAGTGCCCACAAACACTACACACTGCATGTGCCACGTTTTCTGTAAAAGAAACCAACACACATACAGTCAGCTAAGGCCCACGGTGTTTAAGTCTCGCCGCGGCCAGACTCTACCGAAACTTCTCGCTCGTTCAGTTCCAAACAATGTGACTGTTCCAGTGTATTTTGCAGTAAACAAGCTAGTACCACAGCCCACTTGCCTGCACACAAACGCCAGCTTTAAGGCGACCCAGATAAATCCCAAAAAGAGTGTATTTTCTGGAATTCCAGGCCACCGCCGATGGTGTTATGAGTGTTGTAAGAATGCCCACGTCTCAGTGCCCATTCCCACACGCAGACACAGCCCGCCACAATACAGGGCTAGCAAAAAAAAAAAAAAAAAAAAATCGACTCATGTCGATTGTGCAATAAATGTAGTGTACGTGCCCACAACACAGTGCCCACAAACACTACATGAAGCATGTCCCACGGTTTCTGTAAAAACGAAACCAACACATTTTCAGTTGGCGCAAGCCGACAGTGTTCTCAGTGCAGCGAGTGTGCCCGCTATCCCGCGCCCACATTCCCTCACAGACATGCCGAACCCCACGGGGCTCGCCCCGCTCGCCTTCTCTCCACATCCCGTCAGAGAGAAGCCTAGCGTGGTCAGGCTGCCCGCTGTGATCAGCGCACCCCCCGCCTCGCACACTATAAACACAGTGTCTATTTCTCAGCACACCGGAGCTCTCCGGCCGCCGCTATATCACGGCCAGAGCCCAGATTTCATTCTACCTCTAGCTTTTCATGCAGATGCGTGGGCAAAGCTTCCCTGGGTATCAGAATGGGTGCTGAACACTATAAAAAGAGGCTATTCGCTGCAGTTCTCTCGACACCCCCGCCGTTGCGCGGCGTGAGTCAAAACGACGGTAAAAAATGAAGTATCTCACCTACTTCGAGCCGAGATAGCGAAACTACTGAGCAAAGGGGCTATAGAACCTTTATCTCAGGCTCAGAGCGAAGGGGGTCTATCCAGCAGGTATTTTCTGGTACCGAAAAAAGACGGGGGTCTCAGACCCATTCTAGATCTGCGACGGCTGAACAGAACGCTCACGAAGCGTCAGTTCAGAATGATTACAACCAGGAAAATCCTCGCGCAAGTGCGCCAAGGAGACTGGTTCATGTCGATAGATCTAAAGCACGCTTATTTTCAAATACAAATAGCGTTACGTCACAAGCAATTCTTGAGATTCGCCTTCGAAGGCCAGGCATACCAATACAAAGTCCTGCCGTTCGGCCTGTCCCTGGCACCCCGTACTTTTACGAAGTGCATGGACGCAGCTCTCGCACCCCTGAGACTTCAGGGCATGCGAATTTTGAACTACTTGGACGATTGGCTGATTCTAGCTCGATCACAATCAGAGCTCATAGAACACAGGGCCACATTACTCGAACATCTCGAGAATCTGGGTCTCACAGTCAATTGGGCGAAGAGCTCGCTGTCTCCCAGCCAGAAAATATCTTTTCTGGGAACAGTGCTGAACTCGCTATCTATGACAGCGCATCTGTCGCCAGAGCGCGCACAGGACACTCAGCGCCCCGCGAAATCTTTTCGCCGCGGCTCAACTGTCCAGCTCAAAAGGTTTCAGAAAATGCTGGGTCTCATGGCCTCAGCAGCTTCAGTGCTCCAGTTGGGGCTGCTTCGCATGCGCCCACTGCAGCTATGGCTGAAAGCGCGGGTTCCGCCCAGGGCATGGACCGCTGGTCGTTTCGCCTCCGGGTCGGTCTGAAATGCGTCTCAGCTTTGGAGCCTTGGAAGAAAACCGACTGGTACCAGTCAGGTGTGAGTCTGGGGACTCCCTCGAGCGTGAAGGTGGTGTCCACGGACGCCTCCACCTCGGGATGGGGAGCACTGCTCGAGGGCAGACCGTTCTTTGGCCAGTGGTCAGAACGGGAAAAGCTCCTACATATAAACTGTCTGGAAATGATGGCAGTCGACAACGCGCTGCGGCGCTTCTGTCCGCAGATAAGGGGTCACCACGTCTTGGTCCGGTCGGACAACATGTCAGTGGTGGCGTACATAAATCATCAGGGCGGCATCAAGTCCCGAAACCTTTACAGGCTGACGGAGTGCCTCCTGGTCTGGGCTCAGAACAACCTGCTTTCACTGAGAGCAGCGCACGTGCCTGGTCACCTGAATCTGGGACCAGACAGGCTGTCCAGAGACAATGTCCCAGCAGGGGAATGGGCGCTGCACCCGCAGACGATCCAACTGCTGTGGGAGACATTCGGCAGAGCGCAGGTGGACCTGTTCGCGTCCAACGAGAACGCTCACTGTCCGAAATATTTCTCCAATAGCAAGGACGCGCTGGCCTACGTTTGGCCCCGCTGTCCCCTCTATGCTTTCCCCCCCATCTCGCTCCTGCCTCAAATGCTGGAACGGATCAGGGAAAATGGATGCCCAGTGCTGCTTGTGGCTCCGCTCTGGACAAACCAGGCTTGGTTTCCAGTCCTGATGCAGCTGACCAGCACTGCCCCGTGGCCAATACCATTGAGGAGAGACCTCCTCTCCCAGGCCAAGGGCTCGATTTGGCATCCTCGCCCCCAGCAATGGTCCCTGCACGCATGGGCCATCAACGGGTACCCGCTATCCTCCCGGAGGGAGTGCTAAACACGATCACGCAGGCAAGGGCCCCGTCTACAAGACGGCTCTACTCCTAGAAATGGTCTGTGTTCTCTGCCTGGTGTCAAGCTCAGGGCTTTTCACCCGTAGACTGCGGGGTCACGGAAGTGCTTTCCTTCCTTCAAGAGCTGCTGGATAAGGGCAGAACCCGATCCACGCTCAAAGTGTACGTGGCGGCTATAGCAGCGTTTACAAAACCTGTGTCTGGCCAGTCACTGGGGAAGAACGACCTAGTCGTGCGATTCCTCAAGGGAGCTCGGAGGTTGAACCCTCCTAGACCTCCTTCAGTCCCGGTGTGGGACCTTTCTACGGTTTTGGAAGCCTTGAAAGGTGCCCCGTTCGAGCCAATCCATTTGTCAGACATGAAGCATCTGTCTTTCAAAATGGTGTTTCTTTTGGCTCTCGCTTCAGTGAAGCGCATAGGGGACTTACAAGCGCTTTCAGTAAGCGCATCATGTATGGAGTTTGGGCCTAATGACTCAAAAGTCATACTCAAACCGAGGCACGGGTACGTGCCCAAATCCCTCAACACACCGTTCAGAGCCCAGGTGATTTCCCTGTGTGCTCTCTCGGTTCAAGATGAGGAGGAGGATGCGAGTCTCCTTTGCCCTGTCAGGGCACTGAGAGCTTATGTGTCCCGCTCGTCTGCCTTCAGGCAGACCGAGCAGCTCTTCGTTTCGTTTGGCGGACGTTCCAAGAGACTGGCCGCATCAAAACAGAGCCTATCCAGATGGATAGTCGATGCCATAGCACTGGCTTACACTTCTAAGGGCCTGCAGTGTCCTTTGGGTGTCAGAGCGCACTCCACGAGAGGCGTGGCCTCGTCGTGGGCATGGTATAGTGGCGTTACCTTGCAAGATATCTGTACGGCTGCGGGCTGGGCCTCGCCGTCTACATTTATATGGTTTTATAACCTAGAGGTTCCCGACTTACAAGCCAAGCTTCTGTCGGTATAGAATTCAGTGTTATCTGCCCCGCTGTGCCGGCCCAGATGCTGAGTTTTGCTTGTGCATCGCTCACTGAGCGATAACACGGCTCGATGGGTGTTGAATAAGCCGTAATCTTAACCAGTTCAGGCTGAACACGTTCACCCTGTCTGTGTGAAACACTATTAACATAACTAGCCCCTATAGGATGCTATTTCATGGGGAATGATGCTTGCAGCCTCTCTTCTCCGACTCTCTGTGAGTCTATGGTGATTATGCACTACATGAGCCCCGGGCTACTGCCCTTGGGACTTTGGTGTCGGATCCCAGTACGCACAGCGTTTTGCATTGTGTTCCCCATAGCGTAAGATATTACGCAGTACGAGAGATACTCTCGTAAGAGAACGTACTTGGTTACTAACCTAACCTCGGTTCTCTCTAGAGAGGGAACGAGTACTGCGTATCTTGCCGTGCATACACAGCTCTGGTTCGCTTCGGCGATGAAAACCAGTGTACCAGCCTTATCGAGCTATATTTATAGGGCGAAATTGCGCCCTTTTCTGGCTGGACGTGACGAAATGGGCGCGAAATGCCCCCATAGGATTATGTCACGCAGCACCTCTCTCGATAGGCTGCTGCTGTTTGCCGCAGGGCAGCCAATAGGCGCGCGAGCCGTCCTGCCTATATCTGCATGCTGCTGCACAGCGTTTTACATTAATTCAAAATTAAGGATAATTTTTTGCTTCAATATCTCGTGGAAAAGAGGTTTTCCCCATAGCGTAAGATATTACGCAGTACTCGTTCCCTCTCTAGAGAGAACCGAGGTTACGTTAGTAACCGAGTACGATTTCTCGATTTTAATCGATTCTCATTTTTACGAACCGATATCGATTCTTAAATCCCAAGAATCAATTAGGCTATAGTCATAGTTGATGAATGAATGGAACATTGTAGCGCGCATCCCATCCAATAAACGCAATAATCTTTGTCCTTTGTTACTATTGATATGAAACTATTGGAAACTTTTTCTTCTAACGTGTAGGCAATTCAAAGCGAAGACCAGGAGACGTTGGGATATCTTTCAAGCAGGTTCCTTTATTGAGAACACGAGCTGTTGGTAGCTGCAGTCATCAAGACTCACAGCGCTGTAGTCTAATTCGTCCAAGTCTGAACTCAATAGCTCAGCACAGTGTTATATCCTTTCAAAGGGGGATGGATTTACATAGAGGTGGAGGCAATCTGAACAAAGCATGTAAATGAAGTACAGAAGTCAGCCCGTTCCCGGAAATTCCCCAGACTGATAACATCAGCATGACATTGTAACTCAGAGCCTCTGAAACAAAGCAGGTAAATAAAAGACAGAAGTCAGCCTGTTCCCGGAGATTCCTCAGACCTGCATTGTCATAGAGACAAAAGCCCAGCTGTTCTTGAGAAGTAACAAAAGGTTAATGTCATCATCTATGCCTCCAAATGGTAAACGCTTGTGTGAACTTTCTCAGTTAAAATACTGTTGAACCTTAATTAAACATTTAATAAATTTGTAACACTACAAAACAAAGTCTCAGATTTCAAATTACGTCCATTTTCTTACGAAATTCAAAAACAAACACCGTTTTGGCACTGTGGCGTGAGATCGCTCTGGCGCAGCTCAAGAGATGCAGCAGCGCGGGCACACCTTATCTTCCACCTTAATAATACCAACTACAGCGCGAAATAAACATTCATGAGCATCTGAAAGTGTTTTAAAAGTACAACTTTTCGAATTCTGTATCATGTTACATGGAATCGCTCAATCAGTGTTTCAACCGTGGAAAGACGTCAGTGAAAACAATGTAAACAATGTCATGTAACGTCACATTTACCTCAGATAAATGTCCATATCCATAGCCAGTGACCATAAACTCGTTAGTCAGCTAGAAAAATTAACTCTAGAGAGGAGCATTTTGCTAATATATGCACCATATTACGTATTCATTTTAATTTTTTATGTTCTTCAATATTTAATGCATGTTTGAATAAATCTGGCAAGTTTTTATGACATCCACCATTTAAATATTTCATATAAAATTATTATTAGAAAAATAAATAAAAGTGTAATTTAAGTGTTTGTATACAAATCAGTTATTTTTTACCTTCAATATTATAGTAGGCTAATGAAAGCCTATAGGCTACAACCAGGGGCATCGCACCCGTGGGGGATGTGGGTGTTTTAACACCCACACTTTTCCCGGTGAGAGGGTTCAACACCCGCTCTTTTTCTGCAGTTTTTCCACAGTTTTGCACAAACGCCTCACTACAGTTGATCCTCTGTTTCTCTAGCCGCTCTTAGAATGCGTGATTAAAATTTAAACAGTCTTTTTGCGTTTACAGACACTATTCCATATCGCGATTAGAACAAAGCACAAGAATAAAAAACTTACTCACAATTCTCGGCTAGATCCGTCACTTCTCGAAATGAAACTAAACCAGCACTTGTTCTGAGGTAAATGTCCCAGGATTATTCCTCACACAGCCTCACAAGACAAAATAGTACATTAATCTGATGATTACATTTGTTGTGTTATCGCGTTTATGAGGGGCGTTTACACGTTTGCATCTGTTGCTTCAGATAATTTGCGTTTGAATACCGCGCGCTCTCTGTGGGCGTGTCACATTAGCAGAATAATGAGCTGAGAGAACAATAATGAGATTGGCTGACACCTCTCTCTTTTTTTATAGATGTGTTACGGCCAGCTCGTTTCGACCGTACATAAAGGGATACAAGTACAAGAAAATTACTTGCAAGAAGTTTTATTAGCTTACAACAAAAAGTGTAAACAATTTAGGATAACAAAGTCTAGGGTTCAAAATCATAAGGGAACAAAATCATAATCCAGATGGGGAATAAGAAAAAGGTTGGTATGGTCTGTAAACAAATATAAATGTCGCAAGAACAAGTGACTCCTCCAGAGGCTGCCAATCCCCTGGACGAAGTGGCGTGGAGAGGGTGGAATCCAAGGTTTTATCCTCTCCACAATCAAATCGAAAGCAGGTAACAGGAGTGTGCGATCTCCCACGCCCTCCTGAAGAACACCGCCCCCAGCAGGCGAGCAAGGGAAACGCAGGGTCGTAACACCTCCCTACAAAAAAAAAAAAAGATTCGGCAACGAATCTAAAACACAAAACAAAAGGGAAAAAACAGTTAAGCACTACCCAGAACAAACACAATAAAAGTTCTGGTAATCTAGAGGTATGTCGTCTTCTCTTCATTCCTCAACACCTCTGGGCCCTAGAGATGCAAAGAAAAGAACGGACAATACAAAAATTACGTTACACTCTAGACAGTGCGTCAGCTATAACGTTGTCTTTTCCTCGAATATGTTTGATCTCGAGATGGAAAGGTTGTAAGATAAGACTCCATCGCATGAGTCGCTGATTTCTATTTCTCATCCGATTCAAAAAGACCAAAGGATTATGATCCGTATAGATAATAATCGGTGCAGCAATTGATCCTAGATATATTTCAAAATGTTGAACACCCAACGCTAGCGCAAGAGCTTCTTTCTCAATGGTAGAATATACCGATTGATGTCGGTTAAGTTTCTTAGAAAAGTAACTTACAGGATGTTGAACCTGGTTCGAGTCCTCCTGCAGGAGAACAGCACCCGTACCACAAGCACTTGCATCTATTGCAAGAATAAAAGGCTTGGCAAAGTTTGGAGCTGTTAAAACAGGGGCACACGCCAGCAAAGCCTTGCAATTTTCGAAAGCTTGCTGACAAAGTTCAGTCCACTGGAAAGACAACTTCGGACTCAATAAATCGGTAAGAGGCGAGACTACGCTGGCAAAATTTTCGCAAAAACTCCGATAATATCCCACCATTCCAAGGAACCGTCGGAGTTCACGACGAGTGGTGGGAGCAGGAAAATTACAGATAGCTTCGACCTTAGTCTCAATGGGTCTTACGCAACCATTTCCCACTATCTTACCTAAACAGGTAACGGTTGCCTTCGCGAATTCGGATTTAGCGAGATTAACCGTAAGATTAGCTTTGGCTAAACGAGAAAACAGTTCTTTGATCTGGTCAAGATGTTCAGACCAAGATGAACTATACAACACGATGTCGTCAAGATATGCCTCACATCCTGACATTCCATACAGTATACGGTTTACCACATTAACAGTAACAGAATGAACAGGAGCTGTATACAATTTCAACAGGTTACTGTGACAAACTTGTACATTTTTCCTCCGGTCAGGAGTATTCAACAGATAATTGTTATCAGAAAGACGTTTAACTACACTGTAAGGGCCTGTACATTTAGCTTGGAACGGATTAGCAGGTAGGGACAGCAAAGCGAGTACTTGATCACCCACCTGAAATTCTCTTAACTTAGCTTTCCTATCAAAGCGTTGTCGCATCTTTAGTTGAGTCTTACTCAACTTCTTTTTAGCGAGAGCTCTTGCCTCATATAATCTACGCCGAAATCCGCTCACATAATCCGAAATGTTTTCAGACAGTTTAGGCATACGCCACTCCTCAGCTAACACAGCCGTAGGTCCTCTCACTACATGTCCGAACACCAATTCATTCGGGCTAAACCCAAGACTTTCTTGGATTACCTCACGTATCGCTAATAACATCCACGGCAGACCTTCTTCCCAATCCGCATCGAGTTCCACACAATATGACCTTAATAGGGACTTCAGGGTTTGATGAAACCTCTCAAGGACTCCTTGACTCTGCGGATGATAAGCGCTAGAAATATTGTGGTTTACTCGAAGTTGACGCAGGGCTTTTGAGAACTGTTTCGACATGAAGTTCGAACCCTGATCGGACTGAATGACTTTAGGAATTCCAAAGGTCGACATGAAATTAGTGAGGGCCTTCAAGACAGATTTAGTAGTAATGGACCTTAACGGATAAGCAGCCGGATAACGAGTAGTCTGACACATAACGGTTAAAAGGTATTGGTGACCAGTCTTGGACCGAGGCAAAGGACCAACACAGTCAACTACCAAATGTTCAAAAGGAGTGGACACGACGGAAATAGGTTGCAACGGAGCAACAGGAACTTTTTGGTTTGGCTTACTGGTGATCTGGCATGTGTGACAAGATTGAATATGTTTTGCCACATCTCGTTTCACCTTAGGCCAATAGAACTGTCGTAAGACCCGATCATACGTTTTACGAACTCCGGTATGGCCAGCAAGTCCTTGATGAGCTAAATGCAACACAGAGTCCCTCACTGTAAATGGAACCACAATCTGAGTTTTAGGTTCTAGAGAAACATCTTTACGCAGGACCACTGTCCGACAAAGCAACCCATCTTCAAGAAAGTACGAAGAGGAGAGAGGATCAGAACACTTCTTAGACCCTACTGCAGAAAATAAAGGTCTAAGAGTGTCATCACTTTGTTGAGCTCGAATTAAATCCTCTGGAGAAATCTGCAACAAAGAAGCCAAAGAGTAGTCATCACCATCAGAGAGATCAACATTGGTTTTCTCAGGAGTGGACAGAACCTGAGATGTATCCGCAGAGTCACTTTGTAGCGCTGTCGAATCTCTCTGGTCAGAAGACAACGAAGAGCAGGACTTCAGGTCTCTTTGCCCAAGACATTTAGACACATCAGATCCTGCCTCACCTGTATTAACAGTATAAAAGAAGGTGTCATGCAGTGGAACTTCAACTTGACTTTCAGATAATGGTTTAGCCATTGATCGAGTAACTGCACATGCTGGAAACAAATCAGGAAATTCTTTGCCATTTCCAACATCAGTTTTACTAGGTATTGAGGCTATTATGGGCGGAGCGGCCACATCACTCCGTCCCCAAACATTCCCACCAGCTAAATCATTTCCCAGAATAAATGTAATCCCAGGCACTGGCAGTGCAGCACGAACACCAACTACTACTTCACCAGATACAACGGCAGAGGAAAGATGGATGCGATGCAAAGGCACTTCAACGAACCTCATCTCAAAACCTTGCACTAGTACATGAGTTCCAGTAGCGGTTTCAGAAGTCAAGGGTAAAATTCCCTCTAACAGAAACGACTGCGCAGCCCCTGTATATCGAAGAAGACGCACTGGCACCGTTTCATTTGAACCAGGCAATGACACATTTCCCTCAGTGATAAAGGGTGTATAATCAACAGAAGTTATACCCTGATTAACAAATTTATCACTAGAACCAGATAAATGACAATCTTTCTCATCACAAATGTCAACAGCAACTGGTAAGGCAGAAACCAAAGCAACAGATTTCGACAATCTCTCTTTCTTCTTGAGTATCTGACAGTCAGATATTTTATGACCAGGCTTTTTACAATAAAAGCAAACCATGTCTCGTGAGAGTACAGGTTTACTAAAATATTCAGCATCTGTCGACTTAATATTCCTACTCAACACAGGAGACTTTGTCTTAGGTTGAAAACAAGACTTAAACTTACTCATATTGTGAGTTTTAATACCAACTGAACTGAATGACCCATGATGGGTTAACACAAATTCATCAGCCAAGATAGCGGCTTCAGAAAGTGTATTCACCTTATGTTCAGTGAGATGTGTAGCTACAACATGAGGAACACAATGTTTGAACTCCTCTAAGAGTACTAATTCTCTTAACTGCTCTTTAGTTGTAACTTTCATTGAAGTGCACCAACGATCAAATAAGTTCTCTTTTTCTCTGGCAAATTCAACATGAGTACATTCATCAGCTTTACTCAAAGTCCTAAATTTCTGACGATATGCCTCAGGCACGAGTTCATATGCATGTAACACAGCAGATTTCACAACATCATACTCACCACTCTGTTCCAATGAGAGTGCTGAATAAACTTCCTGAGCTTTACCTGTGAACACACACTGTAATAATAAAGTCCAAAAGCTTTTCGGCCATTTCATGGACAAAGCAACACGTTCAAAGTGATAGAAATATTTATCCACTTCCTTTTCAGAAAATGGCGGCACTAACCTCATATTTCTGTGAACATCAAACACAGGTTCACCTGCATTCGCATGCTGTTGTGGAACAGGAGGCACATTCGCTTGTGAAGCTTCAGCTGTCTTTGCTGCTAATTCTAACTCCAACTTTTTTATCTCAAATGCTCTCTCGTCACGTTCCCTCTCTAACTGAAGCGTTCTCTCTTCTAAATCAAGCTCCATTTTCCTCATAGCTAACTGATGATTTAATTTTCTCTCTTCGAATTCTCTCTCTACCGCTCGCTCTTTCATAGCGCGATCATCACGTTCAGCACGAATTTTCGCGGCATCTAAACACAATTGCTTCTCTTGCAAAGACAATTCTGGAAATTTCGTCTCACTTTCACTATAAACCTCAGCAGGAGTAGACACAAACGATTCACTGGGAGTAATTAACTCAGTGCTTACCTCTATAACTCCTCTATCAACAAGTGACCGCTTTAGAGTAGTCACCATTGTTTCCTTCAGCCTCTTTTCTTGAGAAGTAAAATCGACACTGAAGCGTTCGGCGATTTGCACCAACTGCTCCTTTGTACAACTCTCAAGCAAAGCTTCTGATGGACACGCAAAGAAATCTTCTATCACCGAAGACATTTTGTTCGTATATGTATACGCACAATCACAAAACGAGACCACTAACTACCACACGTGAAACGCTGTTTACCCGAAATACAACTCCCATAAGCCACTACGTCACTGTATTACGCAACCTATGCTCATTCAAAAACTTCTAAAGACTTCCCACAAGTCAAAACACAGTGTACGCGCGAAAATAAACCACACTATACACAAAAGCGACAATTTATCCTCATTTATTTTTTTGCAAAATGGATTTACCGTTTACAATATGAGAAAACTCCAGCTCCTAACTCAGAAAAACACTAACTAAATCCTACCTGGTCTTCAGAGATATACCGGGCTCGAGGCGACATTAAACGCTGAACTCCGCGACAATCAGTCAAACTGAAAGTCCGGAAGCGTACCCCCTACAGAGAGTTAATCTCCACCCAGGATAACCTCCAAAAACAAGAAAGGCAAAATAACAAAACAAAACAACAAACAGTGCTCCGACGGAAGGATTGTATTCACAATCCAGCTGGAAACACTCTAACTCACCAGAGTTCTCATTTATAAAGGAATCCATTCACAAAAACATACACACATACAACCCATACTTACCAACGTTTCCTACCCCCATAGGATCCTGGACGAGCCCCCAATTTATTTTACGGCCAGCTCGTTTCGACCGTACATAAAGGGATACAAGTACAAGAAAATTACTTGCAAGAAGTTTTATTAGCTTACAACAAAAAGTGTAAACAATTTAGGATAACAAAGTCTAGGGTTCAAAATCATAAGGGAACAAAATCATAATCCAGATGGGGAATAAGAAAAAGGTTGGTATGGTCTGTAAACAAATATAAATGTCGCAAGAACAAGTGACTCCTCCAGAGGCTGCCAATCCCCTGGACGAAGTGGCGTGGAGAGGGTGGAATCCAAGGTTTTATCCTCTCCACAATCAAATCGAAAGCAGGTAACAGGAGTGTGCGATCTCCCACGCCCTCCTGAAGAACACCGCCCCCAGCAGGCGAGCAAGGGAGACGCAGGGTCGTAACAGATGACATAAACAGAGAATATTTATTTTAGTTTTGAATTAGATATTTTAAAAGTACAAACTTAAATGATTATAAAGATATATTGCTCATGCTTGGGTGAATAGTATTCGCTGAGTTTTGTTTAAGTTTAGAGACGTGCTCCAGAAAAAAAGTTAACGGAGACAGAGAGGCAGAACGCACACCCTGTTTATTTTCTTTATTTTACAAAAGCACAATGTTTTATTTCGATTGTAAGTGGACACATAAAAAAGTACACATTCAACAGTTTATTTTTTTATATTTCTTAAGTCTGTATGACCAAAAATGACAGAGTATTTTAAGTCTATTTTCCTGCTATGTGAAAAAAATCGAGCAAGACCCCAGAGGGTTAACCACCAGCTGAAGTGTATGTGCAAAACTGGCTACTGAGTCCCATTTCACCCATCCGGGAGAGTTTGCTGCCACAATGTTTGTGAATTATCATAAACGCATGCAGACACTTTCCCAGTTAGTCATCAATTAGTTACGCTGTGAGGTTGTCAGCTGTGTGTTGCCATTATACTGGCGTTAACTTGTATTTGTCTTTTTTCGATTTAGATCTGATGCCATTGAAAGAGGAGAGTCAAGAACTGAATAATATGGAAGATGAACATCATGATTTCAAGACTGAAGAGAAATCAACAAAGATGGAAAAGACTCAGAAGACCAAACCTAACAGTTATTTCACTTGCCTTGAATGTAGAAAAAGTTTCAGTCAAAAACGAAACCTTAAATCCCACATGATAGTTCACACTGGAGAGAAGCCTTTCACATGCCAGCAGTGTGGAAAAAGTTTCACTCAAATACAAAGCCTTAAAGTCCACATGAAAAATCACACTGGAGAGAGGCCTTATACTTGTTCTCATTGTGAACAGAGTTTTGTTCATAAACACATCCTTAATTCCCACATGAAAATTCACACTGGAGAAAAGCCTTTCATCTGCCAACAGTGTGGAAAAAGTTTCTATCGAAAACGAAACCTTAAATACCATATGAGAATTCACACTGGAGAGAAGCCTTTCACATGCCAACAGTGTGGAAAGAGTTTCACTCAACAACAAAGCCTTAAAGTCCACATGAGAGTTCACACTGGAGAAAGGCCTTATACTTGCTCTGATTGTGAACTGAGTTTTGTTCATAAACACATCCTTAATTCCCACATGAAAATTCACACTGGAGAAAAGCCTTATACTTGCTCTCATTGTGAACAGAGTTTTGCACATAAAATCACACTTAATTCCCACGTGAGAGTTCACACTGGAGAGAAGCCTTTCACATGCCAACAGTGTGGAAAAAGTTTCACTCAAAAACAAAACCTTAAAGTCCACATGAGAGTTCACACTGGAGAGAAGCCTTTCACATGCCAACAGTGTGGAAAGAGTTACTCTCAAAAAAACAAACTTAAAGCCCACATGAGAATTCACACTGGAGAAAAGCTTTACAACAGTTGTAAATCTTAGAAATCACATTATCATTCACACTGGAGAGAAACCGTTTATTGGAAGAAAAAAAAAAAACGTTCACATGTCATCACTGTTGATAGAGTTTCAGTCGTAAAAGTAGCCTCAACACAAACATGAGACTTCACACTGAAGAGAAACGTTTCATCTGTAAACTGTGTGGCAAGAGTTTTTCACAAAAAGGAAATCTTAAGGCTCACACCAGTGCTTGCACAGGAGAGAAGCGGTTCACGTGTTGAAAATGCTGTCTTGCTGTGAAATGGCACAATGTAACTGAATGTTTATACATGAAATTACAAAAACTAAATGAAATAAGCACATTACACAGCATTATTTGCTTCATTTTTAGTGAGAGAAGGAATTGTTTATGTCTTAAAGCTGGACTTAAAGGGTCATTCCACCGGTGGAGACATGAATATGTATTGAAAGTGGGTCATATATGTAGTAGAATAGTATCATAAATTTCTAATTTGGGACCTTCTTGGCCGATAAAAGGCAGAAAATGACTTTTTAGTGCTTGTGGATTGTAGACGACAATCCCCATAGTGCATTGCAATGCTCAGCTCCGCAGACCACTCCCACTACAGTAGCTAGCATAACTGCAAGATATTTGTGCAATGAACCGGCCACGTTAGCGTGTTAACAAAATGAAAATAAACTTACTTTACAGAAAGACAACCATTTGACCCTGTAGGCTTTGGCTGACGTTGCCAGTTGACCTTAGGTATTCTAAAGTAGGTCTCCAGGACGCCGCTATCCATATGGGGTGCAAAACTCGGGTGAGCAACAACACACACGTCCGTGTCATCCTCCGATTCCGTAGCACCGCTGGAATTCTCGGCGGCAGACAGACTCTTGTTCTGTGTCCACTGGCGCACAGTGAGAGCACAGGCACCACCAATCTGCCCTAGCTCGAGCCGTTGAGGGCTCCTCGTCCGCAGCAGGCAGATCGTCTGCATCGGCTGTGGTGGCAGCAGCTTCAGCCACCTCCGGTTCCTCCATAGCCCTCAGCTGCTCGTCGCTATACTGTGGCTCATAAAGGTAGCCACGAACATCCGTTTCTACCATAACTTTGTCAAAATCCAGATCCTCCATAATACATCCGTCTGCGTATTCAGTACCTTCGTCCATATTTTCAAAAAGTTTCTGCCGGTGAAATCAAACGCACTGGCACTGATCTGATAGGTCTGTTAGCGCATTAGGTCCAACCCCCTATGGGCGGGTTTGAAAGGGTGGGAACTACTGCTTGTAGTCTTTACAGAAAACCCCCCCTTTTACACTTCCTCCTACAATGACGTAAAATGACGATTTTTGCGTTATTGTAGGAGGAAGTGAAAAAGGTAAATAGAGGATTTCTCTCGTCTCAGGGGGAAATGAAAGAGTGTTGCACGACCATTCAATAGTATGACTGGATTTCTAACAATGGAAATCTTAATGCAAATGGGTGGAGTGACCCTTTAAATATGGCTCCTGTTGGGGCTATGGTAGATTTTTCTTATTTCGCACCTGACCTAAGTCTACCTGGGTCTCGTCTACAATCGACGTTCCCATTCAATAATATTTATACTCTAGCGCGTCTCCTCATCAATGTTGGCCGAGTCCCCTTACCCTAACTTTCTGCGCAGCAATAATAACCGACAGACTTAAGACAATGCCTTTGAATATGCTTTAATCACGGCTGGAGGATCTCAGACAAATTTCTCAGAGAATCCCACCAGCAAAAGTAATATAACAGTTTTTATAGAATAGGAGCATGGCAAAAATGACATGAATTATTACATAATCTCCCTACAATTTGATTGGTTCTTCATATGCAAACCATTCTGTTACTAGGTAGGAGCAAACTTAGATCTCAAATCATTAGAAAAATAGAAAAGGGTTAGAAGTTATTTTTTATTATTCAATATGTCATATTTCAAGAGACTGATCTAGTTTGATATCGTCTAGCCAGCATCTCAGAATTTTCCACTGGTTTCGAAACAATCTTCAGAGTACATTTTGTTCAAGTGTTAGAACGTTAGGCCTAAAAGAGAAGTAAGGTTAGATGTTAGAGTTATAATTAGTTTGATATACAGTTTACTATTTTATTCATTAAAAAACCCATCACAGGGCTCATCTGGAAGTTTGTTAGAGCTGCAGGTGCCTCACCACTGATCCTGCCTATTCCCCTTTATCCCTTCATCACGGACACTATATCACCCCAGCACAGACACACAGTCAGCGTCTGGTCTCTCAATTGTATTACCCTGTCAAACTGTACGAGTAACTGTTTTAAACGGGCACAAAAGAAAGACTCTTAATGACCAATTTGAAACTTGCAGTGTATTTATCTGGATTTTCGTGTTCATTAAGATCCGGGGAGTTGCCTGACCACAGACCCAAAATGTCAATGTAATGAACACAGAGCCACTTCATTATGATGTGATGTGACTTGACATGAAGTCATATGAAATATGTGACACCTCTAAATATTATACTGATTATGAGTTTAATTTAAATGTTAATTCAAGGGACAGTCTGTCACTTGTTCATTTCAACATCAGAAGTCTTTATGCAAATTTCAACAAAATTAAGGATTATAGTCGATTCAAAATGATATCACTCTCTGAAACATGGATTAGCAATGAAAAGGGTGTAGACTTTGAAATAGAAGGTTACAAGCTATACCACATAAACAGACCAGAAAAAAGAGGAGGACGTGTGGTGTTGTATGTTGATAGTCATCTGAAATGCAAACTTGTTGAAAAAATGTCTATTGCAATCGAGGGAATCTTTGAATGTGTAGCTGTTGAAAATCGACATGGGAAAAAACAGGAATGTGATTGCTGTTTGCATTTACAGAGCTCAAGGATCCAAAATAGACGTTTTTCAGGACAAATTTGAACAATTACTTGATACACAGAATAACCACAAAACATTTCTAATAAGTGGTGATTTCAATATTGATTTTCTCAATCAATCTAAATGTAAGTTTACTTCAGATTTCTTAGATGCATTGTATACAAGATATCTTTTTTCTTTAATTACACAGCCTAGCAGAATCACTAGCTTGTGTGCCACATTAATTGACAATATTGTCACAAATGATGTTCAAAAAATTGTTCAAAGTGGATTACTGATAAATGACTTAAAGGGGAAATGAAGCAGTCAGTCAAGTTTACATGATTTACAAGATGGATTTCCACTATAATCAAAAATTATATAAGAAACATGACAAATGTTAACATATAAAAGAAAAAAGAAACACCGTTATATCTTTCGCGGCAAGGGCACCGCCATTGTGCAGTATTATGACCTGTGATGTCACGGGGTTGGTTGGCTTTAAAGGCTCTGGGCTGAGTTCAGTGAAACACAGTGAAAGATGCATGTAAGCTGGTCGAAATTAGCGAACAACTAACGTTAGGTACAGTCATTGTTAGCTAACAGCTGTAAGCATGAACTAGCTAACGCTAACTTAGTGTTTAGTAAAGTGTATTAGTACCCTACCAGACAAAAAGACGATGTCTAACGTTATATGTTATAAACTGCACATGGACAGAGACAAGGAAACGCGCAACACAATACAGCTACACCTGCCAGGAGTTCCACAGACACATAATGAATGAGAAAGACCTACTCAAAGTTGCCAGATCAGACAAAAAATATAAATTCAAGATGCACTAAATCCGGTAAGAACGCATTTAGTCTTTCCTAATGAAATTGCTTATTTGGAAATGTGCTTTTTAGCGATTGGATTATTATTTTCACTTAATTATTTATATTGAATAGACCCGTGCTGCAACTTTTTTTCCGCCACTTCGCAAACAACAAAATTAATAAATAAATGCCCCAACACGTTCTTACTAAACGAATCAGTAGCCTATTTGAACGAATCGTCTGAATTAATGATTGAACTCACTCGTTAATACGGTGGCTTGGCCCCACCTACTGGCTGTTTTAGTTTCATACTTAAACGTATAATTTCATCGATTCTACCATTTCACATTTCAATATTCAAAATTAAAAAATGAATCTCATAACATTATTTAGGCCTACTCAGTTGTAATTGCAGTGTAAATGCATCCATGGCTCCTCTGCATTAACAGTCTGTGTAAATAATATCTAATGCCATTCAGAGTCAGCGTGTGCACGTCCCACATCTGCAGTGTGAAGACGGATTTTGTTGAAACTGATTTTATTTTACTGGTAACAGCCCTATAGTAGTGCCTTATTAACTGATTAAGAACTGATGATGCATATGGCCTATAATAAGGTTTTAAAAAATGCCCCAGGAAATCTATTTATGTCGTAAAATGTGGTTAATAGTGGATAATTTGACGCACTTCCGTGTCAGAGTGTCAGTTGTTATCTGCGGACTCTGTTCATGTTTGGCCAGACATTTTAGAAATCCCGACCTGCTGATGTTTTACGCCCATATCCGGAATAAAGAGTAGGCCTATGTATGGTAAACCTATATAGCTACATACAGTTAGGGCATATTAAAGGACATAAACCCTGAGATAAGATTTTGGCCATGTTGCCCATCTCTAAGTCATTTATTTCCTGCGTGACCTGTAAAGTCACGTCCACAAACCTCTTGCGTGTTGTTTGGTCACACCACAAGGTGTCACTGTGGCCTCAATGCTTCAGCACTGCCACTAGGTAAAACACGCCCCCCTCATTAGCATACAGAGCAATAAATGTATAAATAAATGTAGAAAAAAACATAATTATACATAAGGAAATAAAAGTATAAATATTCATTTATTTATTTATTTTTACATTTATTTGCATATTTATTTGTTTATTTATTCATTTTTAATTTCTGCAGGTTTGGTCCTCCATATATACTGTAATAAGTGCTAAAAACATTTAACTTGGTCACTCAAACTTAATTTGTCTGCTACTGTTTGCCAGCCCTCTCTCCTGGCTTTTGCACACTTTGAGGTGTTCCCTGGCGTTTAATTAAGCTTTCAAATTCAGCATAACCTTCAAGCAATAAGTCTTGTTCTGCTGCGGAGAAAAACTCATATGAGAAAAACTGAGCGCGCTCTTTGGCCCTGGTGAGCAGCCAATAGCAGCGTTGCTGATCAATGTTTCTACTATCGATACATATCCCCTTTTAAACCAGCGCATGAACGCGCAATTATCTCAGATAACTCAATCCAGCTATACTAATCATAACCGGCAGGAGTGTTGAAGAACCTAATTAGCCGGATCATGATGAGCACGATGATATTTTCTTGGATGTCTCGTTTGATCTCGGATGTTTTACGCAACATACGAAGAACGGGCCCCTGTTCTTTACACCTCTGTGGACTGGATATTGGACAGCAGATTGAACAGGACTTTTATTTTGGTCTGGAGATATGACATCATAAAACTGCGCCGTGCTCCTGCAACTGTTATGATTAAACTGAAGAAAGGTTTGTGGTTTTACACATTTAAAGTGTTTAAATCGATAGACGTCGATTTGATAGTTTTTACAAGAGGTATGTGATGATGTATTATTGAACATATCTCTGTAATATTAATGTACGAATATTCAGGGTTTTTTTGTGAGTAAAGCGAATTCATTTCGCGCACTATTTCGTGTATCAGTTTATCGTAAACACGAATTCGGGCTTTGGAAGGTGGTGATGGAGAAATGGAGTCAATTGAATCTAATGCTTTGCCAAATGACTCACTGATTCGAAGCGCTTGAATCACCGCGCGCTGACGAATCCTGCCGCTCAAAAGTGTAGAAATACAACGAAAACACAAATATTATTATTAATAATGATACATTTTATGAACGAATCGCGAATGTTTTCATGACAACATAATCTGTTAAATTTACAAATCATTAATTATGGAGTGTCTGTATAATTTATTTTATTATGTTTAGTGTTTTGATTGATTTTTTGCTAATGTCGATTATTAGGCATAAGTCCATTAACTCTCACTCTGACTGACTCCCTCACCAGTGCGCTGAACTACTGAACTAGAGCTGATTGAGACACACTCAGAGATTTACTGTGGATTATTTTTCTTTCTGTTAATTATTCTCGTTTTAAACATGACAAATTGTCCAAACACACAGGAAAACTCCTGGAGAAACATCTGAGATCCACATCACACTATTATAAAGATGGCGTTTATTAAAGAGGAGAGTGAAGACATAAAGATTGAAGAAGCTTTCATAGTGAAACATGAAGATACTGAGGAACAAACAGGTTAGTTTCATGCGAACCTTATTAAAATGATCTACAAAAAATTATGTCATTTTTAAATATAATTAATTAAATTAATAAATTTATTAAAATTAAGATGGTTTTATTTCACATGGAGCGGGTCTTCTCATGTGGACAGACATGTTTGTTGAGATCACATGACCAGAAAAATGGAAATAAAGTGTTTCCGCATGAATTTAAGAGGACCTGTACACTTTCAGTATATGGACTAAATGGATTAATTATATAGATTATAAATCTGTGTTATTCCGAAGAAAGGAAATCATATACATCTGGGATGGTATAAGTGAGTAAATGATGAGAGAACAGTAATTTTGGATGAAATATCCCTTTAACTATCACCACAGACCCATCAAGTACCTTTCACTAAACCAAAGATTGAAACCAAAAACAGTAATATTATTGTTAACATTTTATAAAAGGTGGCCCTTATTACAATAATACACTTAAAAACAATCAAGTTTGTTGGTGAAAAAATATTGATATTGCCAAATCATGAGAGTAGTTACAATTATTATTTTGATGTGTTGACATCCATATTATTTTAAATCCTAAACAATTCGGTCGTTTCATTTGACACGAGATCACTGCAGTTAGCAAATGACAACAAGCCCACAATCCAAATGTTTCTATTAAAAAATATATATAATTTTTTAGGCATGTTTCTAAAAAAAAAATTCTCGATTTCTCGTTCTTTAGGCAGTTTCACTTGTATAAAATTTAACCCCAAGAAATGACCCACATGCTCAACCCAGCTTTTGACTTTCCCCCTCAGACAGAGCGAGCATGGGCTTATGCAGATGTATTTAGAGGTTATGTTTTGCTATTGGCCCTGAACGTTTATATTTTTGAACAATCTGCTTTCTTTAGTTAAAAAAAAACTCTGATTTATTGTTTTGCGAGCAGTAAGTAGTAAAACAAGTTTGTAAAAAGTGTATCTGACATTAGGGATGCATGATACAATTAGCCTGGTCCTACTAGACTCTCGTACATTTCATTTGTACAGAGAGTCTGGCCACTCTCCATTGTCAAGCATTAACTTCCTTGAAGGCAGGAACTCTGTTGAAGTTTAAAACTATTGGATCTGCCCAGAGTCACTCTCTGGATCTGCCATAACCAATCGCTAACGTTTGGTCGTGACGTAACCCTACAACTCAAACTGTCATCCTTCTCAGCCACTCCCTCTGTTCGCTGATTGGACCGGTAAAAATTTGTTCGGAGAAAACCTAAGAATATACTGCAAACCCAGACGGAGTACTGAAGGAAAATGAAAATTGAGCGGAAGTACTTAGGAGGGCGGAGCCAGGCTACGATACAATGGCCACTATATCAGTATCAGCTGATAAATGTTCATTTTTAATATCATCGTTATCGATCCGATAAGAAAATTTGGCCGATATATTAAATCCGATAAATAATGAATTATTTCTTTCAGCTGAGAAACTTCAGATCAGGGCTGAACGATATATCATTAATTGCAAAGTTTAACCATCATAGAGTGAAAGTTTATCATTTGCAAGTGTTTTTAAAAGATAAATTGTATTAATTACGGTAATTAATTATATTTCATAAATACTGTGAAGACTGTCATTTTACATGCGATTGTTCAATTTCTGTACCTGAATACTGTTAGATTTACCTGAAAAACAAAGCACTGATTATTTCAATTGTATCTTTCTTTTATTGTATTTATCTATGCTTATAAATTGTTTATTATTTTCTATTCAGATTCACTCCCCTACAAAATCAACCCAATTATTTTAAAATGATTAATTCTTTTAAAATAGAGCTATTCAAATCATCTGGTGAAATTGTTTTTATATCGCAATATATATAGCAGAAAAACAAAATATCGCAATGTAACTTTTTTCTAATATAGTGCAGCCTTATTTCAGATATGCACTGTACACCATGATGGATGAATGATGAATTGCTTGAAATATGATTGGAATCACTTCGAAAAGAAAAGTACACTAAAGTGCAACATGTGCAGCACAAATCTGTCATATAGGCTTCATAACATTGTAATGAGAACACGACTTTAAAAGGATGTTGTGAATTCTTTGTTCGCCCGTGTTTTAGCTCAAGCTCACTTTTATGAGAAGAGCGCATCCACAACAGGAGTTACACATTCTGACCAGCGCGTAACTTAGTTCAAGTTCACTTGTGCAGTCGTGTCATTTTGTGCAGATATAAGTTGTAATATTATGTTTATGTGGTATAAATATCTGATTAGCGTTTGTTTCATGAGTTTATTAACCTGTTAATAAAGCGCTTCAGTTCTTCTGTGTTCATTCAGCTCTTCAGCTTCAGCGCAACTCAAACAGGAATTATGTTATTTGAAACAGTAATGCTAATTATTATTATTATTATTAATTTTATGTTTCTTTTTCAAAAACAATAAACATTGATGCATTATTAATAATAATAATTAGCACTTTTGTCTTGTATTATTTTCTCAAACAATATTTTTCTTTGTAGAGAAATAAAAAAAAAACTTCTGTGGCTCAGGTAGTCATCAAGTACTCCCTCCCATTTGGGAGGTTTGAGTATACTCCCAAATGGCTCGTTTCCACCGAGCGGTGCGGTACAGTACAGTACGATTCGGGACAGTAAACCCTGATTCGGGACAGTAAACCCTGATTCGGGACGGTAAACCCTGATCCGGCTTGCGTTTCCACCGCCAAGAGTACCCTTACTTGATAGGCGTGGTGTAGCCTATGCCGGAAAGAAGCGATCAACGTCATTTTCGTGCGAAGAAGAAAGCGACAATGTTGTTTACAGAAGATCTTGTTCTTGCTTCTCGGCATGTGGCTGTTTGTCACATGAAGCCAAGCGCCGACATTAGGCGTTTCTCAATACCAAGTACGCAAAGGTCGGACTTCCCAAGTCCGACTCAGGAGACTGACTCCCGGTAATTCTGCAAATGGAACAGCGCATTCTTGAAAGCGTCACTCAGCTCGCTCTGCTACTCCGGTTATCTCTGTACAGTTTGGGCAACAATAAAATGAAATATGTTATAAAACACCACTCTGCCTCTTCGTTTTCATTTAAAGAAATCTTAAACATTAGCCACACAAATGTGCTTCAGGCAATGCGTATTGATTATATTGATTATATACTGCATGTATAACGTTAGCCTATTTATAACCAAACTAATTATAAAACAAAACTCTGCCTCTTTTCATTTAAATTGTAAAAATATTAAACATATTAATATGGTCCAGGCAATATATGCATTTGTACTCTGATCATCTTTACTATAATAAAATTAAAAATGACAAAACTCAACCCTGTCTCTTTTTGTTCAATTTCAGTTTTATCAATAATAACCATTATAAAAGTATAAGTAAAAGGTACAAGAAGTTATACAATAAGAAAGAAAGCAAACAATTCAGTCAAACATACAAAGTCAGCGCTCTAGTCTAACGTTACAACGGTAAATTTAAATAGCCTAAATATACAGGTGCTGGTCATATAATATCATCAAAAAGTTGATTTATTTCAATAATTTCATTCAATCATTAAACACAAGCCATCGCACACCTGTAGGTGATAGGTGCGTAGGAAAGCAAGACCAAGCTTGATCGACAATCTACAAATAGGAACTCCCGCACACTATCAGTGCTTGCAAATAAAACTTTAATTTAGCAGCAACGTTTCGGTCTTTCGACCTTCATCAGGGATTATATTCCATAATTCCATTCAAAAAGTGAAATTTGGATATTATATTCATTCATTACACACAGACTGATATATTTCAAGTGTTCATTCCTTTTAATTTTGATGATTATAACTGACAACTAATGAAAACCCCCAATTCGGTATCTCAGAAAATTTGAATATTGTGAAAAGGTTCAATATTGAAGACACCTGGTGCCACACTCTAATCAGCTAATTAACTCAAAACACCTGCAAAGGCCTTTAAATGGTCTCTCAGGGGGCTTTTACACTGGGCTCGTTTGCTGCGGTTCGAGCCCGGGCGCGCTTGTTTCAGAGCGACTAGCCGAGGAAAGGCTGTTCCAGGCGGTGTACATCCCTGAGAACAGGGAACGAGACACTGCGTCTTTTTTGCCATGGCTCGGGAATGCCTGCTGAACAGTCCCTTCAGACGATAAGTGGATGACATGTTCTCTAGTGACGTCATAGGCTGTCGCCGATCAATAACGATTGCTGTGTTTGGATAAGTTTTCAGACACCAGTTCACGCACAGGCCTTCCCCATTGCGTCATCGATACAGTGTCTCGTTCCCTGTTCTCAGGGAACATAGGTTACAGTCATAACCTGAGGCGTTTTTGATTAAGAAATGATTCACCAGCAGCCATATCACCCTGTAGCCCAAGACTTGTTGCCCACTGAAGCTAAGCAGGGTTGAGCCTGGTCAGTACCTGGATGGGAGACCTGGGAAAACTAGGTTGCTGCTGGAAGAGGTGTTAGTCCGACCAGTAGGGGGTGCTCAACCTGTGGTCTGTGTGGGTCCTAACTTCCCAGTATATTGATGGGGACACTATACTGTCAAAGAGTACAGTCCTTTGGATGAGACGTTAAACCGAGGTCCTGACACTCCGTGGTCTTTAAAAATCCCAGGATGTCCTTCGGAAAAAGAGTAGGGGTTTAACCCTGGCATCCTGGACAAATTTGGCCACTGCATCATGGCCTCCTAATCATCCCCATATATTGATTGGCTTTATCACTCTGTCTCCTCTCCACCAATAAGCGGGTGTGTGGTGGGCGTTCTGACTTTGTAATGTCATTATTTCATATAACAGTATGAGAGAATAATAATACAGAACTTAACTTTTAATTTAAATAAAAAAAAAACATTTATATAATTCAGTGATGCTTTGGATGAAATATATTAAAAAGTGAATATAAAACTGCTTTTTACAGCGCCTGACATCACAAGCTCAGCTTCTTGTTCGTCTTCTCACTGGACCACGCACAGCAGCAGAGGTGCTTGCGCGTTCACGATAGCAGCTTGAGTTTCGGTCTGCTTTTCTATGGTGAGCAACTTCTATGTTAGGCTTGTTCCAACGGTGACAAGTCAAAGGTCTGAAGAAGAACTATTCAGTGTAATTGCCATTCGATGTCGCTTTATTAACTTCAACTTCAACCTTCAAACTTTTATTGTCATATGTACAGGAAACAGTCGTCATATAGTACAATGCGATTCTTATTCTGCGAACCCTCCCAGCAACATCAGACATCAATTAAACACCCTAACTCATAAATTACAAGTGACATAAATGACAAAGATGCATAAATAACAATGTGCAAAAAGTAAGTAGTTGTGTAGTATATGCCATGTAAACATGAGGAATCAGTGCAAATAAGGCAAAGTGCTAACCGCTATCCATGCACTTGAACGCCGTTGCAATGGCTGTTTTCTTTCTGCTGATCTCCTGCACCCCCCTGCGCCCCACACTTTGAGAACCACTGGGGTAAATGTTGGAAATTGACACGTCCTTGTCTATTGACATGATGGTGGTTGCACATTTTTGAATTGAATAGAATAAGGCATTTATATAGCGCTTTCATATGTACTACCGTACACCCAAAGCGCTTTACAATCATATCAGGGGGTCTCTCCTCAACCACCACCAGTGTGCAGCATCAACTTGGATGATGCAACGGCAGCCACAGTACAACGGCGCCAGTGCGCTCACCACACACTAGCTATAGGTGGAGAGGAGAGAGAGTGATAGAGCATTGATCATTTCAATGGATGGGATTATTAAGAGGCCATGATTGGCAAGGGCCAATGGGTGGAATGTGGCCAGGACACCGGGGTTACATCCCAACTCTTTAAGAGACATGCCATGGGATTTTAAGGTTTCCAACACTGGCACAATCTCTGTCATTTTCTGCTAGTATTCATCTCGGATCTCAAGGGTTCTTGGGTCCGTTCTTCGTACGTTGCTAACTCAGTTAGCTGGATTTGATTGCTGACTATTTGGCATGATCTTGGATTGTTTGGTTCTTTGACGCTCATCCCGGAGTTGCTGTCATAGCAACAGGTGCGTAAGCTTAAACGTGCTCGGGATCTTATTTCATGTAAACAGGATTAGATTGCGGCTCTTTAAGCGGAGGTGATACGGGAAGTCCTTTTAGCACAGCGCGATAATGTACTTTTTGAGAGATATCGTTTTTCACACATTAAATGTTCAACTCGTCGGAGTCGGGCTTTAATAACAACATAAACTGTGCATTGCCCTGAGATTCTGTGCAAGTGGCACTTTCCTTTACACTTTTGGAGATGCGGAGAACTTGGTGAAAAGTGCTGTCTTTCGTGACATTCGCAAAGTTTATCTGGCGCTCAATGAGTTTTTAGGGGTTTTGTGGTATTTCCAAGCCACGTAAGATTCAAGGTTGTAAAGCAGATTTTTATTTAATTTTTTTTGCCAACGCAGGTAGGCTCCATTCTAATTTTTAATGAAGATTGTGCAATCATGACCATGCCAATAAGTATGACTTACAGTATATGTCCCTCAGGCTTCTCTAATGTGATTGGTGCCATAGACTGCACACACATCCCCATCAAGGCTCACAGCGTAAATGTTCAGGCAAGTTACTATTATGATTTTTAATATTCCAAATTAGTAATATTATCCATCCATCTTCCGCTTATCTGGGTCGTGGGGGCAGCAGTCTAAGCAGAGATGCCCAGACTTCCCTCTCCCTAGACACTTCCTCCAACTCTTCCGGGGGAATACCGAGGTGTTCCCAAGCCAGCCGGGAGACATAATCCCTCCAGCATGTCCTAGGTCTTCCTCTGGGTTTCCTACTGGTGGGACGTGCCCGGAACGCCTCCCCGGGAAGGCGTCCAGGAGGCATCCGGAACAGATGCCCGTGCCACCTCAGCTGGTTCCTCTCGATGTGGAGGAGCAGCGGCTCTACTCTGAGCTCCTTGCGAGTGACCAAGCTCCTCACCCTATCTCTAAGGGAGCGCCCAGCCACCCTGCGGCGAAAGCTCATTTCGGCCGCCTGTATCCGGGATCTTATCCTTTCGGTCATGACCCACAGCTCATGACCATAGGTGAGAGTAGGAACGTAGATCGACCGGTAAATCAAGTACATCAACCCCATTACTGCAGAAGCTACACCGACCCATCCATCAATCTCCCGTTCCATCCTTCACTCACTCGTGAACAAGACCCCAAGATACTTGAACTCCTCCACTTGAGACAGGAACTCTCCACCAACCTAAAGTGGGCAAGCCACTATTTTCCGTCTGAGAACCATGGCTTTGGACTTGGAGGTGCTGATACTCATCCCAGCCGCTTCACACTTGGCTGCAAACCGTCCCAGTGCATGCTGAAGGTCATGGTCTGATGAGGCCAACATGACAACATCATCCGCAAAAAGCAGAGACAAAATCATGTGGTCCCCAAACAGGACACTCTCCGGCCCCTGGCTGGAAATTCTGTCCAAAAAACTATGAAAAGAACAGTTGACAAAGGGCAGCCCTTCCGGAGTCCAACATGCACCGGGAACAAGTCTGACTTACTGCCGGCAATGCAAACCAAGCTCATGCTCCGGTCGTACAGGGACCGTACTCCCAGAGCACCTAGAGCTGGTCCAGTGTTCCACGACTGGGATGAAAACCACACTGTTCCTCCTGAATCCAAGGTTACACTATCAGCCAAATTCTCCTCTCTAGTACCCTGGCGTAGACTTTCCCGGGGAGGCTGAGAAGTGTGATCCCCCTGTAGTTTGAACACACCCTCCGGTCCCCCTTCTTGAAAAGAGGGACCACCATCCCGGTCTGCCAGTCCAAAGGTACTGTCCCCGACCACCACGCGATGCTGCAGAGGCACGTCAGCCAAGACAGCCCCACAAAATCCAGAGATTTGAGGTACTCCGGGCAGATCTCATCCACCCCCGGTGCCTTGCCACGAGGAGCTTTTTAACTACCTCTGTGATTTCAGCTTAGGTGATGGACGAGTCCACCTCCGAGCCTTTGGCCTCTGCTTCCTCAATGTAAGATCCTCGAAGTATTCCTTCCACCGTCCGACGATATCCCCAGTTGAGGTCAACAGCTACCCACCTCCACTGTAAACAGTATTGGTAGGGCACTGCTTCCCTCTCTTAAGGCGCTGGACGGTTTGTCAGAATCTCTTCAAGGCCAACCGATAGTCCTTCTCCATGGCCTCACAAACTACCCGGGCTGCAGTCCGCTTGGCCTGCCGGTACCCGTCAGCTGCCTCAGGAGTCCCACAAGCCAGCCAGGCCTGATAGGACTCCTCCTTCAGCTTGACGGCATCCCTTACTTCCGGTGTCCACCACCGGGTTCGGGGATTGCCGCCTCGAAAATGGAGGTGGAGAAGATGGTCCACTCAGACTCAATATCTCCAGACTCCCTCGGGATCTGGTCGAAGCTCCGCCGGAGGTGGGAGTTGAAGATCTCTCTGACAGGGGACTCAGCCAAACGTTCCCAACAGACCTTCACAGTACGTTTGGGTCTGCCGAGTCTGTCCAGCTTCCTTCCCCACCATCGGATCCAACTAGCCACCAGGTGGTGATCAGTTGACAGCTCCACCCCTCTCTTCACCCGGCTGTCCAAGACATATGGCCGGAGGGCGGATGAAACGACCACGAAGTCGATCATCGATCTCCGGTCTAGGGTGTCCTGGTATCACGTGCACTGATGGACACCCTTATGCTTTAACATGGTGTTAGAAAGTCTAGCCTCTCTCAAGGAGTGTGGTTCTAGAGCCCAAGCTGTGCGTGCAGGTGAGGCCAACTATCTCTAGTCGGTATCTCTCTACCTCCTGAACAAGCTCAGGCTCCTTCCCCTCCAGCGAGGTGACGTTCCACGTCACTAAAGACAGATTCCGTGTCCAGAGATCGGGTCATTGGGGCCCCAGCCTCTGACTGCCGCCGGATCCTCTAAGCACCGGCCCCTTACGATCCCTCCAGCAGCTGGTGAGCCCACGGGAGGGCGGTCCCACGTCACTCTTTCGAGCTGAGCCTGGCAGAGCCCAGGCGATCTCTTTCGAGCCCCAAACCCGGGCCTGGCTCCAGGGGTCATGTCGGGCGACGTCTCGGCCCTTGATTTATCCTTCTTCATAAGGTTTTTTTTTAACCTCTCTTAGTCTGACCTGTCACCTAGAACCTGTTTGCATTGGAAGACCCTACCATGGGCATATAGCAGGGACAACATAGCTCCTAGGATCATTCGGTTACTCAAACCCCTCCACCATAAGGTGACAGTTCAAGGAGGGGTAGTAATATTCTGTCAACACATGCCAACACATGCCTCATGCAACAAAAATAAAAAGGAAAAGTACAACACTGCCCACCTCTTTCTGTAGGCCTTTCTGTAGATGTGGATTCTTGCAACTCATATTGCAATCAGAAATAATAGATACACAAGTATAAATTAAGTAAAGTTATTTATGCAATTACAGGTACTTCCTCTAGAGGACAGTCATCTGAGAGGGTTTTTTCACTGTTCAGTGCAATGGAAACAAATGGGTATTACAAGCTGTTGCACTTTCTATCCTTTTGATGCATAGTGGGGGTGTCCCAGACTAAGGATTTTCATAGTCGAATCAGAATCGTCAAGACTTGCCTATAGTCGACTAATAGTCGAATCGTGTGTGGGTGTGGGGCAGGGGGCGGTGCTTTAACATTTTAAAGCCACGATGTAGGCTATAGAGCATCACACAAAGATATAGAAGAAAATGTATAAAAACATTTTGGATCAATAAAACTAAGAAATAACACAACTGCGGAAAGGCCACACTGCAGATGGGATTTACATTTCAAATGCAAATCAAATTAAATCGGCTAAATTGCCTGTGCGTGCAGGCTCTAAGTACAGCACAACATCGATGCACCAAAACATAATCAACAATTAATTTACAGAATTAAATTAGAACAGAATATACCTTTCTAATGAATAAAAATAAAAAAAACGATATAAGTCGGAATCAAGTCACAAGATGTAGAACGAATGTGTGCTAAATGCCTAAAGTGCAGGGGAACATATATTCAAAACATAAGCCACAAATAGTTAAATTAGATAACCCAGAGTGACAACTTTGTCTTTTTAACTGCAGAAACAGCAACAAATGCTAAACTGGAGTGGTGGTCTTTTTAGCTAAACATGTTCACTGCATACAAAAATCTAATTAGAACCAGCTGAAATGTTTTGAAATCACTTGTTCCCTACCCGATCGAGAGAAAAAAATCCACTCTTCCAGCCTGTGTCTTTTGAGTCTTTTCAAATTGTGTGCACGGATAAACATTGGATCTTCTGGACACACCTTATTAATAATGCATACTATATAGCCTACAGAAAAGCAAATGAGTCCAGAATTTGAAAACAACCCTTTTAATTAGCCTACACGCTAAGCTTTTTCCTCCCATAGAAAACCGTTATTATAAATAAAACGCTTTACGTGACTTTCTACAAGAGTAACGCGTTGCGTTCATATTTTGGGTTCATCTGCTTATCTGCACATAGTATAGTTTCTGAATAAGGTGTGTACTGTGTACTTATATTAAGCCGCGTAAAAGTGCCCTTTAAGCGTTTTAAAAGCTTTTTTCACATTAAGTGTTTTAGAATGTCCCGAGGAAAGCCAACTTGTTAACGTTGGCCGGCAGAAGTGTGATCATGGTTCTCTTGATGCTAAATCCAGCCTTGGAGAATATCTTTCTGATGGTGTGCATCCACACTTTAGATTTTCTTCTTAAATCTGTCACAGTTGGATTTATTCACGCACGTTAAAAATATTTATTAAAAGCTTATTTCTTTGCACATTTTTATTTAGAGCATTATCATAATAGGCTGTCTGTTAAAGTATTGACAGAAAACCTGTAGATCTAATAACATCAGACATTGAGCACCCTCATATAGCCAAAATGGCATGATCCTCATTTCATAACACCTCTGCGAAGATTCGAAAGTGAGATTGGTAGTCGAATCAGGCTCCTCCTATCGAAGCATTGAATCTTCAACTATTCGGGGTCACCCCTAGTGTACAGTGTAAGAGAATTTAAAGCTCATTTACCAGTAATGAAGGAGTTGCTGCTACTGGTCCCTGGCTGTGGATCTAAGGAAGAGCTGAACCCAGGGATGCCCTTCACATTCAACCCAAGGGCCATCACCTTTTGTTCAGCCTTTTTCTTGGTTGCTGTTATAATCAGACACGCACATCATTTAACAGTGGCTTTTTAAAAGAGATTAAGTCTAATGGTAAAGATTAACATTTTGTAGAATATGCTTGTACTTGTTCCAATGTTATTTGGGTGGTGGCTCTGACATTAAAAATTAATAAAGTATCTATGAAATTATTAAAATACAAAAATATATACTGTAATAAGTGAATATAGCCAATAGCAACGTTGCTGATTAATGTTTCTATCAATACATATCCCATTTTAAACCAACGCATGAATGCGCAATTTAGCACAGTTATCTCAGATAACTCAATCCAGCGATAGTAATCATAAACAACAGGTGTGTTCGAAGAAGCTATTTAACCAGATCATGATTAGCACGATGATATCATCTTGGATGTGCCATTTGATCTCGGATGTATTTAGCGACGTACGAAGAACTGACCCCTGGCTTCTTGCAGCTTTGTTACCGTTCGGTCAGACAGAACTAGAGGTCTTCCAAACACCTCACCTGCTGAGTTTCATCTTGTTTTGCACAATTGGATGAGCTGGAGTTTCGGAAATTGCATTTGTTCTTGTTTTGCCTCCAGTGCCTTGCATTTAGGGGTGCTGTGGTTGAAGTGCCTGACAAGCTGCCCAGCTGTAATCATAACCCGATGCACAAACGCATTAAAACTATCATTAACCACCAGCTGAAGTGTATGTGCAAAACTGGCTCCTGAGTCCCATTTCACCCATCTGGGAGAGTTTGCTGCCACAATGTTTGTGAATTATCGTAAACGCACACAGACACTTTCCCAGTTAGTCATCAATTAGTTTAGCTGTGAGGTTGTCAGCTGTGTGTTGCCATTAAACTGGCGTTAACTTGTATTTGTCTTTTTTCGATTTAGATCTGATGCTGCTGAAAGAAGAGAGTCAAGAACTGAATAATATGGAAGATGAACATCATGATTTCAAGACTGAAGAGAAATCAACAAAGATGGAAAAGACTCACTCACAAAAAAGAGCCCAGAAGACCAAACCTAACAGTTATTTCACTTGCCTGGAATGTGGAAAAAGTTTCAGTCAAAAACGAAGCCTTAAATCCCACATGGTAGTTCACACCAGAGAGAAGCCTTTCACATGCCAACAGTGTGGAAAGAGTTTCACTCAAATGCAAAGCCTTGAAGCCCACATGAAAATTCACACTGGAGAAAAGCCTTATACTTGCTCTCATTGTAAACAGTGTTTTGCTCATAAACACATCCTTAAATCCCACGTGAGAATTCACACTGGAGAAAAGCCTTTCACCTGCCAACAGTGTGGAAAAAGTTTCAATCGAAAACAAAACCTTAATGTCCACATGAGAATTCACACTGGAGAGAGTCCTTTCACCTGTCAACAGTGTGGAAAGAGTTTCAATCAAAAACAAAACCTTAATGTCCACATGAGAATCCACACTGGAGAGAGTCCTTTCACCTGCCAACAGTGTGGAAAGAGTTTCTATCAAAAACAAAGGCTTAAAGACCACATGAAACTTCACACTGGAGAGAGTCCTTTCACCTGTCAACAGTGTGGAAAGAGTTTCACTCAAAAATACAACCTTAATGTCCACATGAGAATTCACACTGGAGAAAAGCCTTATACTTGTTCTCATTGTGAACAGAGTTTTACACATAAAATTACACTTAAATCCCACATGAGAATTCACACTGGAGAAAAGCCTTTCACATGCCAACATTGTGGAAAGAGTTTCACTCAAAAACACAACCTTAATGTCCACTTGAGAGTTCACACTGGAGAGAGTCCTTTCATCTGTCAACTGTGTGGAAAGAGTTTCACTCAAAAATACAACCTTAATGTCCACATGAGAGTTCACACTGGAGAAAAGCTTTACAACAGTTGAAAATCTTAGGTTTCACAGTATCATTCAGGCCATCCTTAAAAATATTCTTATTTGCCGTAACCCGACCAACCCTGTCAATTTAGGACCGACCCAATTATTTATTTATTTTTACCCTTTTAGTCTGATCGACTTGCCGGTTGTAAACTTGCGTTAAGATTGACCGATTTTTTTTTTTTTTGTTTACTCTTCAAACAACTAATATAATTGCAATAAAATAATATTCATTATATTTTAGTAAGTATTGTGAATAAAATTGCCTAGGCTACATAAAAACGTAGGCTACGTTCTTTCTTTTAAATTAAAACCCGTGGTGTCATCATGATTATGTTTACACCATTGGTTTACGCACACTATGGCCTGTACGTTCGCTTCGTTTCATTCACTGTCAGTGGTTCGTGCTTGGTAATGACAGCTGCGGCTGCAGTAAATAAAATGTTCGCTGTCCCCGTTCAAAGTCATACGGGTTTGGGCACCATACTAAATCTAAAAAATGCATTAAAACATCTCAACACTGCTTTAACTTGGCACGATGTTCTGGAAAAACTGTGCCCAGATCTTTCTCGTGCCCAGATCTTTTCTCATCCCCTCTCCCCTCTAGTCTAACGGTGACCGTGTCGACTGACCTGAAGGATGTTTTTCATTGATGTTATGGCACTCCACCCTGCTTAATGTCTTTTGAGAATTTTGCACTCCTGTTAGTCATTGTGCATGAAACTTAACGACAATAAATCATCAGAAATATTGCTGACTTGTGCGGGTCTCAAGCGCCCTCTTTACGTTTGTATTAATGCCTGTTAGTTGTCCGTGGATTTGTCTATATTTGGCGTTTGTAACAATGTTCAGGGAAGAAGGAGGCGGGAACCGGTGAACATTTAAACAAACTTTATTAAAAATAAAATAAACAAACTAAAATACCGCCAGCAGCCCCTCGCGGACGACTGCTGGCTTACCCAAAATAAACATAACGGCCAGCAGCCCCTCGCGGACGACTGCTGGCTAAAATAAAACACAAATACAAAAACCAAACAACTAAAATCAGGCCTGTTCCTCTCTCGATCATCAACGTCGTCGCTCCCCCTTTATGCTTCCGCTCCTCCGTGAGAGATGCGAGACCGGTGTGCTTCACAGGTGTTGCTCATTAGCAATCGCACCACCGGCCTCGCGCCGTTCTCTCACGTCCCTCGGCCGTCCTGTTCGCCACAGCGTTGAAAATGGAAAAGTCTTTAGACATGGAAAATCGATTTTACAATTGATTCAATGAACACTTATGTCTCAAATCTAACAGGATTTTTTCACAAAAGTGACAGCCCTAGAAAGCAACGTAACTGGTCTCTGATTTGTTGGTTGGGTTGGGGGGGGGGGGGTATTTGGTTGGGGGTTTAGGGGTTGTTTAGGCTCATGCTGTAAGAGGTAGGATCATGCTGTTAAGTGTACTGCACGTGTATTATTTACGTTGCAATACCCATAAATGAAAACAACTTAATTTATTAACATTTCTTTATATTTTTTATTTGTAAATAGATGTTAGTAAGCATGTGATGAGGTCAAATGTCCAGTTTGGGACATAATAACTTGTAATAAGGGATAGAAATTATGTTGCCCAATCTCCAGTGTTGGGAAAGTTCACTTTCTACATGAACTATTTCAGTTCATAGTTAATACTTTAAAATTTTGAACTAGTTCATAGTTATTTTTTCCATATGTTGCTGCGAGCTATTATTTTTCTAAATTATTGCCATAGCCCATATAGAACCACTGACAGCAATTATTTTATCGGCGGGCAAAGTTTGCACAGAAATTTAAGATTTTTCCCATCCTCACCGACCTTGTCATAAAACTCGTTTAAATGATCGTCCTTGCTGCTTTTTGTTTTGATGACGCATGCGGCGGTGCGACACTGGTGGCTGGTGTTGCCAGATTGGGTGTTTTCTCTGCTACATATTAAGGCCTGTTTACGGTGTGTTTTAGCCGGATATTCGGCTCTATAGAAATCTGGCACCCTATTGAACGAAGTTAAACTGAGAGTGCTGCCGTTCACAGACACCAGAATGAACGAGTTCACAGTAACGTTCATCAGGCAGTAATACAGTACGTTCAGTTCACGTTCGCCCAAAATATGAACAAGTTCATGAACTATCGTTCAATGAACGCGTTCAGGCACAGCACTGCCAATCTCAATGGTAAAATGTTGCACATTGCCCAAAATGTCACCTGCCATCATGTCTATCGGCTCGCTTTCGGGTTAAACTTTCCGCGACTGCGCAACTGGGTTATAGGTTGCCAGGTTGAGGTGACAAACGGGTTGAAATTGTAAATGGTCTGTGGATTGTGTGAATATAATGAATTTAATACAATCTGGCAACTGGTCAACCTTAGACAAACATATTGGTCCGATTATTCATAAAGGAGTTTGGGCCGTGCAAATTACGTGAGATTCCCGGGAAAAATAACAAACCGGGAGGGGTCCGGGAGATAGGGCTTAAAAACGGGAGAAACCCGGGAAAAACGGGAGTGTTGACAGGTATGATGTAACCCATGTCAGTGACGTCACGATATGCAAATTTGTTTGAATTCATACCTACGTAATCATCATGACCAAATTTGTACCTTTTTTTTTTACATTGAATCTTGAAAAAAAATATAGACCTACCTACCGACCCTTTTTTTTTTTTTTTTGCTGTTGCTGTTGCTGCAAACCAAAATATTTTTAAGGATGGCCTCACACTGGAGAGAAACCGTTTATTGGAAGAAAAAAAAACGTTCACATGTGATCAGTGTGGAAAGAGTTTCACATGTAAAGGAACCCTTGATTGCCACATGAGGATTCACTCAGGAGAGAACAGTTTTATGTCGTCACTGTGAAAAGAGTTTCAGTCGTAAAAGTTGCCTCAACACTCACATGAGACTTCACACTGGAGAGAAACGTTTCATCTGTAAACTGTGTGGCAGGAGTTTTTCACAAAAAGGAAATTTTAAGGCTCACACCAGTGCTTGCACAGGAGAGAAGCGGTTCACATGTTAAAAATGCTGTCTTGCTGTGAAATGCCACTATGTAACTGAATGATTATACATAAAATTACAAAAACTGAATGAAATAAGAACATTACACCACATTATTTGCTTCATTTTTAGTGAGAGAATGCATTGATAATGTCTTCAATCCGGACTTGAATATGGCTATTGTTGGGGCTCATCTGGTGACATCTAGAAGTTTGTTAAAGCCTCACCACTGATCCTGACTCACCGCTAATTGCATGATGGGGACTACTTCCAAGTAGTATTTGCCCATTGCAAAATGCGTCCAAAGAACAAAGAGATAACAAACGCAACGTTTGCTTGAATCTTGGGGAAGGGATGCGGCCGCCTCTCTATCTAGAACGAAAAATGTAGCAGGAAGCCACTGCAATCCACCAACATGCCTATCATCATTCATGCCAACCCCTACCTCCCCTTTGTGGTGGAAGTGGATGTCGCCACCTCAGACTTTGGAGCAGTGTTGTCTCAGCAGCAGAGAAATCTGTCCACGCACCTTCCATGCACCTACTTCATAAAGCTCTCCCCAGCAGAGCAGAACTACGACATTGGTGACTCCTTGCTATCAAGTGTGGCGCCACTGGCTGGAGGTCCTAGTGATCACGGACCATCGCAACTTAGAATACCTTCATAACACCAAATGGCTGAACCTTTAGGCCCAGTTGGGAATTGTTCTTCATGTGATTCAACTTCACTGTGTCCCACTGTGCGTCCAAGAACACTATTATCAAGATTACACTCTCCTGACGCTCCCAGCTATACGTCACTTACACTTACCAGAGTTCCAATCAAGCTTACCTATTTCCCTTCATCCCTTCATCACGGACACTATATCACCCCAGCACAGACACACAGTCAGTGTCTGGTCTTTCCATTGTATTACCCTGTAAAACTGTATGAGTAAGACAAAAGAAAGACTCTTCATGAACAATTTGAGACTTCCAATGTATTGTTTATCTGCATGTTCATGTCCTTCATGTTTCCTCGTCTTTGCTCTTACTCGCTGCAAAATTTACAACTCTGTTACTTCCATTTAAATATTATCCTCAGTTTCTGTTGTATTCCACCAGTACCTGATTAGTTTTGTGCACTACAGCTGTGGCCAATATATTGGCAGTGACAAATGTGTTTCACACATTTTATTTCTAGATTAAAATTGCAGATTATATTTTTCACATGTTTCTATGGTATACTGGAAAACAATGGTGAGTATTCCATAACTTTTAATGGCTTTTATTAGCAAAAACTACGAAAAGAGTCAATATTTACAGTGTTGACCCTTCTTCATAACCTCTGCAATTCAGTCTGGCATGCTTGATATAAGCTTCAGGGCAAAATCTTGATTAATGGCAATCCATTCTGGCCTTATTAGTGCTCAGAGTTGATCACAATTTCTGGGCTTCTGCTTGTCCACTTGCCTTTTGAGGATTTACCACAAGTTCTCTATAGGGTAAGATCTGGGGAGTTGCTTGGCCATTTATATAGCACTTTTAACCATATAGATTTTTCAAAGCAGCTTTACAGTGATAATAGGAAATTAAAGTAACATAGATTGTTTTGGCTTTACAGCAGCTCTAGAATAAAGTTATTGTCCAGCTAAAGTTAGTTTTGATTATTTCGCTTCCGTTGCAAAGATATTTAGTTATTAACTTAGGGGCCGCTTATACGACCTTAATGCCCACTCATTCGCACAACAACAGTGCCTGGTGGCTCAAGAACGCAAACCTTGAAATAGGTTCCAAGGTGAAAGCATTGAACATTTTTTAAAAATGTTATCATCTGCACGTAAACTTCAAAAACGCAAATCTGTGAAAACGCTGACAGCGTGCACATGCTTATTATGTTTAGTCTATATATGCGTGTTTGAATATATATGTGCACAAGCGTGTCGTTTTTCTTTACAAATTGATCTCAACAAATGACTTGTCTGGCCTTAAAAATTCATAATACCAAATTTATTTGTCGCTTCCGTGTATCCATGTGAACTGGAATCATTTTGACAACGTTTTATCTGTACAGAGGTAAAGGGAAGGGAAGGAGGCCTTCACAGGGGAGAGACTAGTTGACACTTCAGGACTGCGTTGTCGTCGTGTCCAGGTGCATGTCTTTCATCAGATCTGGACACAGCTTGGAGCCTGCGGACTGCGGTAAAGCTCGGGATAAACAGAGAGACTAATATAAGCGTAGATGCCATTCTTCTTTTGATGTAACGAATACATCAGGATTTATGGGAATGTTTCCGGTTCCGGCTGACCTAATATATGCAGCCTAACGTGTCTAGGCTGTGTGTGACAGACCATAAGAGTGTGTCTGCTTCCTAAGTTTTGGTGCTAAATAGGAAAAGGATTTACCACCAGCAGTCGATTTTGATATTCTTGGTATTATCAATAGGCCAGAATTTTGAAATCGCAATAGACGTGAAGGACTAAAATACGTAAAGAGCTCGCTCAAGTACTGGGGAGTAAAACCATTTAGTGCTTTGTAAGTAATCAGCATTATTTTGGACCTGCATTTGGACCAGCTGTAGTTTGTTTATTAAGCATGCAGGGCAACCACCCATAAGAGCATTACAACAATCTAGTCTTGATGTCATGAACGCATGAACTAATGGTTCTGCATTTGTCATTAAAAGCATATGTTGTAATTTAGATATATTTTTAAGATGGAAGAATGCGGTTTTACAGATTCTAGAAACGTGACTTTCAAATGAAAGATTGGTATCAAAGAGTACACCCAGGTTTCTAACTGATGACGAAGACTTGACAGAGCAGCCATCGAATGTTAGACAGTATTCTAGGTTAATACGTGATTACGTTTTTTGTCCAATAATTAGAATCTCTGTTTTTTCAGAATTAAGTAGTAGGAAATTACTAGTCATCCAGTTTTTTTATAACAGCTATGCATTCCGTTAATTTTGTGAATTGTTAAGTTTTGTCAGAGCGTGAAGATATACAGGTCCTTCTAAAATTCTAAAAAAATTAGCATATTGTGATAAAGTTAATTATTTTCCATAATGTAATGATAAAAATTAAACTTTCATATATTTTAGATTCATTGCACACCAACTGAAATATTTCAGGTCTTTTATTGTTTTAATACTGATGATTTTGGAATACAGCTCATGAAAACCCAAAATTCCTATCTCCAAAAATTAGCATATCATGAAAAGGTTCTCTAAACGAGCTATTAACCTAATCATCTGAATCAACTAATTAACTCTAAACACCTGCAAAAGATTCCTGAGGCTTTTAAAAATTCCCAGCCTGTTTCATCTTTCTCTTCACAATATCCCACAGATTCTCTATGGGGTTCAGGTCAGGAGAGTTGGCAGGCCAATTGAGCACAGTAATACCATGGTCAGTAAACCATTTACCAGTGGTTTTGGCACTGTGAGCAGGTGCCAGGTCGTGCTGAAAAATGAAATCTTCATCTCCATAAAGCTTTTCAGCAGATGGAAGCATGAAGTGCTCCAAAATCTCCTGATAGCTAGCTGCATTGACCCTGCCCTTGATAAAACACAGTGGACCAACACCAGCAGCTGACATGGCACCCCAGACCATCACTGACTGTGGGTACTTGACACTGGACTTCAGGCATTTTGGCATTTCCTTCTCCCCAGTCTTCCTCCAGACTCTGGCACCTTGATATCCGAATGACATGCAAAATTTGCTTTCATCCGAAAAAAGTACTTTGGACCACTGAGCAACAGTCCAGTGCTGCTTCTCTGTAGCCCAGGTCAGGCGCTTCTGCCGCTGTTTCTGGTTCAAAAGTGGCTTGACCTGGGGAATGCGGCACCTGTAGCCCATTTCCTGCACACGCCTGTGCACGGTGGCTCTGGATGTTTCTACTCCAGACTCAGTCCACTGCTTCCGCAGGTCCCCCAAGGTCTGGAATCGGTCCTTCTCCACAATCTTCCTCAGGGTCCGGTCACCTCTTCTCGTTGTGCAGCATTTTTTGCCACACTTTTTCCTTCCCACAGACTTCCCACTGAGGTGCCTTGATACAGCACTCTGGGAACAGCCTATTTGTTCAGAAATTTCTTTCTGTGTCTTACCCTCTTGCTTGAGGGTGTCAATGATGGCCTTTTGGACAGCAGTCAGGTCGCCAGTCTTACCCATGATTGCGGTTTTGAGTAATGAAACAAGCTGGGAGTTTTTGAATGCCTCAGGAATCTTTTGCAGGTGTTTAGAGTTAATTAGTTGATTCAGATGATTAGGTTAATAGCTCGTTTAGAGAACCTTTTCATGATATGCTAATTTTTTGAGATAGGAATTTTGGGTTTTCATGAGCTGTATGCCAAAATCATCAGTATTAAAACAATAAAAGACCTGAAATATTTCAGTTGGTGTGCAATGAATCTAAAGTATATGAAAGTAAAATTTTTATCATTACATTATGGAAAATAATGAACTTTATCACAATATGCTAATTTTTTTAGAAGGACCTGTATAGAGCTGAGTATCATCAGCATAACAGTGAAAACTAATGTCATGCTTCCTAATAATATCTCCTAAGGGTAGCATGTACAGAGTGAACAGCAACTGTCCTAGTACTGAGCCTTGTGGTACACCATACTGAACTTGTGATCGATAAGACATCTCTTAATTCACTTCTACAAACTGATAACAGTCCGATAAGAATGCTTTAAACCATGCTAATGCAATTCCACTAATGCCAACATAATTTTTAAGTCTATTTAAAAGAATGTTGTGGTCACTGATATCAAATGCAGCACTATGATTGAGTAACACTAATAGAGAGATGCAACCACGATCGGATGATAAGAGCAAATCATTTGTGACTCTAATGAGAACCCGAGGTTCCACCTTGACTCAGTTCTAGAGCTCCTAAAAATCAGGTCCATCGGAGACATCCAATAGATTTCTTAGGCGCTGAAATAACACCACAGACAACAGTTTAATCACCATGGGAAAATCTCAGAGTAAAACTGGGAGTTGTGAAAATATGATACATTAGTGTTTTGCCAGATGAGAAGTTTATCTATGTATCATCTTTTTACTCTTTTAATTCATTTTATAACTGTATCATATATCTATTTTTATTTCTTTTATAACTGTTTTAATTTTCCTTGCTTTTATTTTGTGATTATTTTAATTCCTTTCTGTAAAGCACTTTGAATTGCCATAGTGTATGAAATGTGCTATATAAATAAAGTTGCCTTGCCTTGCCTAATGAGAGCTGTCTCAGTACTATGGTACGGTCTAAATCTTGACTGGAAATCCTTGCAGATACCATTTCTTTCTAAAAAGGAACAGTTGTGAGGATACTGAGATGGTCTCAGGATGCTTCACTGTTGGCACGACACATGACTCATGGTAGCGTTCACCTTTTCTTCTAGTGACAATTGATTTTCCAAATGTCCCATACAGTTGGAAGGGGGCTTCATCAGAGAAAATAACTTTGCACCAGTCTTCTGCTGTCTAACCCTTGTACTTCCAGCAGAATTTCAGTCTTCTCCTTAATGTTTTATATTAACATATGAACAGTTTAATTAATGTATTTTCATACATTTTAAAAGATCACTTTATAATTTCTAAATTAAGTATTAATATTATTTACAAACCAGTTATTTAGTGGTTGGACTAAATCAGTGGCTCCCAACTCCAGTCCTCGGGACCCGCTGCTCTGCACATTTTGTATGTCTCTCTTATCTGACACACTCAGTTCAGATCAAGGAGTCTCTCCTAACAAGCTGGTGATCTGAATCAGGTGTGTTAAATAAGGAGACATAAAAAATGTGCAGAGCAGTGGGTCCCGAGGACTGGAGTTGAGAACCACTGGACTAAATAACACTGGTTGGACTTTGTTTTCATTTTTTACCTTTTCCCAGAGTTCGTTTGTTGTCACGGTTGTTGATTTGATTGTCATTCTGTTCAGCTGTGCACACCTCGTTATCATCAGTATTTAACTTCATGTATTTCACTCTTTAGTTTGTCGTGTGTGCGCGCACAAATGTTGCAAAGAGAAGATAGCCACTATCCTTGCCCCATTAGAAATGACGGTGAAAGATAGTGTGAGAAATATTGGCGTAATAGTCGACTCATCGCTTAGCTTTGATAAACACATAAATTCTGTAAATTTAAACAATAAATTCTTAGAGTGATTTCTAAGATAAAACCCCTTCTCACCTTTAAAGATCTGGAGGTCGTCGTCCATGCTTTTATTACATCAAGACTAGACTACTGCAACTCTCTTTATGCAGTGATCTGAACGTAAACTGCGTCGTCTACAGCTGGTGCAGAATGGCGCAGCCAGGCCTCTAACTGGCACGAAAAAAAGGGACCACATTACTACAGTACTACGCTGTCTTCATTGGCTACCGCTTCATTACAGGATTGAGTATAAGATTTTACTAATGGTTTTTAAAGCGATGCATAACATGTCCCCAAACTACATTGTTGACCTTTTAGGATCGTACAAATCAGGCAGGACATTAAGATCAACGAACCAACTTCTGCTGACAGTCCCTTATTCCAAAAAGAAGTCAAAGGGTGACCGAGCTTTTTCAGTTGTGGCTCCCAAGCTATGGAACAGTCCTTCTCATATCCGGCTAGCTCAGACAATAGAAAATTGAAGTCTCAATTAAAAACGTATCTTTTTAACCTAGCTTTTAGTTAAGTGCATTGTACATTGTAGATATAATTTACTCTCTTTTAGTTTTCACTATTTTAATTCTTTCTACAATGACCTCACTATATTGTTATGTGCAGGCCCGTCGCGACAAGGCAAGCAAACCAAGCAATTGCTTGGGGCCCCGAGCTGGCCTGGGGCCCCAAGACAACGACTGGTTAATAATAAAATGCAACGACAAACTGTGTGAGCGCTCCTTTGATAGTCAATGCAGTAAAGTGCAATGACACTGTTATCGGGATCCCCCTCAAGGGGGCCCATCTCAGTAGTCGCTGACAGCAGCCAGCCAACCACGTGATCTCTGCTGCCGGCAAAATACAAACCTCCTCGGCAGTCATCATGAAGCGGAATTATGCTTCAGGAAGCCAGAAAAGAAAGAAGAGAAAGGAAGAGGAGGATAAGAAAAAACAAGATAGTGGTAAATGATAAATTACACTGGATAAAATAGCTCTACTTGTCTTGTACAAATGGTGTAATTTTGCAGCAAGTAGGCTAGCAAAAATATGTTTATGTTAGCTAACGTTACTTGCCTGATAGCAAATGCTGCTTGTAACGAACAGTTAGTGCAACTTTTTTTTTGAACGGACGGAATATGGTTACATACTGTAATATGTTTTTTAACGGGATAAGGAAGACGCAGATATGTTCCAGAATCGCTGTTTATCGTATTTAATGACATGACATTTCTATAGCTTTGTAATAGGTTTTGATGAAAGTGGCATAGCATGCTAACTATTCCACTGTGATAATCTATTTATCAATGGGGGTTAGGAAAACCACACAATAAATTACGTGCATCAAACATTAGCTTGGGATGTTTTTAAGCATTGGTAGTGAAAGCAGCTGCATCCCTTCCCTTCTAATATCAAAATATGGAAATGCTAACATATCTTTAAGTTTTTGGTAACACTTTATAATAACCATCATTAATAGATGGTAAATTGTTAGTTATTTAATCTTTAGTTAATTGTAACTTAACTGTTAGCAAACTGTCTTTTTACTTAATAAATACTTTGTAACCTTACCCATCTATAAACATTATTTAACCAGAAAGAGGAACATGATTTTTATGTATTTGCACTGTAAACATTTTTTATTTATGCACAGTATATGTAACAGCAGTATTTGCACTGTAAACCTTTTTTATTTAAATAAAGTATGGGTTAACTTAAACTGTATGGCTATGCTATGGTTCCTGTAGGCTTTGCGTGCGTGCATGCGTGCGGGGGGGATCTGTCGGGAGTGGGGTTGGGGGGGCCTCCATGACCATTTTGCTTGGGGCCCCCAAATTCCTTCAAACGGCCCTGGTTATATGAGGGGGTATGTCTAAGAGTGTGTGGTCTTACCTTCATATATGCTTTTATGCATGAATGTCTTACTGTTTTCAGTTAACTGTGAAGCACTTTGGGCAACAAAGTTGCTATTAAATGTGCTTTATAAATAAATATAAGTTGAAGTTGTGTGCGTGTATATACAGGTGCTGGTCATATAATTAGAATATCATCAAAAAGTTTATTTATTTCATTAATACCATTCAAAAGGTGAAATTTGGATATTATATTCATTCATTACACACAGACTGATATATTTCAAATGTTTATTTCATTTAATTGTGATGATTAAAACTGACAACTAATGAAAATCCCAAATTAAGTATCTCCAAAAATTAGAATATTACTTAAGACCAACACAAAAAAAGGATTTTTAGAAATGTTGGCCAACTGAAAAGTATGAACATGAAAAGTATGAGCATGTACAGCACTCAATACTTAGTTGGGGCTCCTTTTGCCTGAATTACTGCAGCAATGCGGCGTGGCATGGAGTCAATCAGTCTGTGGCACTGCTCAATGTGTTATGAAAGCCCAGGTTGCTCTGATAGTGGCCTTCAGCTCTTCTGCATTGTTGGGTCTGGCGTATCGCATTTTCCTCTTCACAATACCCCATATATTTTCTATAGGGTTAAGGGCAGGCGAGTTTGCTGGCCAATTAAGAACAGGGATACCATGGTCCTTAAACCAGGTACTGGTAGCTTTGGCACTGTGTGCAGGTGCCAAGTCCTGTTGGAAAATGAAATCTGCATCTCCATAAAGTTGGTCAGCAGCAGGAAGCATGAAGTGCTCTAAAACTTCCTGGTAGACGGCTGCGTTGACCTTGGACCTCAGAAAACACAGTGGACCAACACCAGCAGATGACATGGCACCCCAAACCATCACTGACTGTGGAAACTTTACACTGGACTTCAAGCTACGTGGATTCTGTGCCTCTCCTCTCTTCCTCCAGACTCTGGGACCTTGATTTCCAAAGGAAATGCAAAATTTACTTTCATCAGAGAACATAACTTTGGATGACTCAGCAGCAGTCCAGTCCTTTTTGTCTTTAGCCCAGGCGAGACGCTTCTGACGCTGTGTCTTGTTCAAGAGTGGCTTGACACAAGGAATGCGACAGCTGAAAAGCATGTCTTGCATACGTCTGTGTGTGGTGGTTCTTGAAGCACTGACTCCAGCTGCAGTCCACTCTTTGTGAATCTCCCCCACATTTTTGAATGGGTTTTGTTTCACAATCCTCTCCAGGGTGCGGTTATCTCCATTGCTTGTACACTTTTTTCTACCACATCTTTTCCTTCCCTTCGCCTCTCTATTAATGTGCTTGGACACAGAGCTCTGTGAACAGCCAGCCTCTTTAGCAATGACCTTTTGTGTCTTGCCCTCCTTGTGCAAGATGTCAATTGTCATCTTTTGGACAGCTGACAAGTCAGCAGTCTTCCCCATGATTGTGTAGCCTACAGAACTAGACTGAGAGACCATTTAAAGGCCTTTGCAGGTGTTTTGAGTTAATTAGCTGATTAGAGTGTGGCACCAGGTGTCAATATTGAACCTAAACACAATATTTAAATTTTCTAAGATACTGATTTTGGGGTTTTCATTAGTTGTCAGTTATAATCATAAAAATTAAAAGGAATGAACACTTGACATATATCAGTCTGTGTGTAATGAATGAATATAATATACAAATTTCACGTTTTGAATGGAATTACTGAAATAAATCAACTTTTGATGATATTCTAATTATATGACCAGCACCTGTATAGCTCTCTCTGTAGCTCTCTGTTTTGGATTTATGTCTGTGGATTAATTAAAGACTGACTTTTCTCTTCATCATCTTGTTTGTGTTTTGCTTTTAATTTCATTTTCGTTTTGCACCATGGACATCAACTACTTTGCCTTGAACAGGGAAATCGCTCCCTTGAGGAATATTTAAAGGGTTAGTTCACCTAAAAATGAAAATTCTGTCAGTATTTACTCACCCTCATGTTTTTCCAACCCCGTAAGACCTTCGTTCATCTTCGGAACACGAATTAAGATATTTTTGATGAAATCTGAGAGCTGGATTAAAAAACCCCAAAATAACGACTTTATTTCAACTATTCATTTCCTTCTCTGTGGGCCTCGAGTCAGTTCACTAGTGTAATAGCGTACGCTTCTGTTGTTGTACGTCACACGCATCACACACATGACCAGTGTCGGCCAATAGTGAGCCTACATGTGACGTAGCTCTACGGAATCACACTACATTAACTGACTAGAGGCCCAAAGAGAAGGAGATGAATAGTTCAAATAAAGTCGTTATTTTTGTTTGTTTTTGCGCACAAAAAGTATTATCGTCGTTTGATAAACTTAAGATTGAGCCACTGTAGTCACTTGGACTATTTTAACGATGTTTTTAATAACTTTTCGGGGCTGGCAAGTTTCAATCCCTGAAGAAGCCTATGGACTAGTATGGAGGAGTGAGCCAGCTCTCAGATTTCATCAAAAATATCTTAATTCGTGTTCCGAAGATGAACGAATGTCTTACGAGGTTGGAACAACATGAGGGTGAGTCAATACTGACAGAATTTTCATTTTGGGGTGAACTGTCGCTTTAACAATTATTTGGATCTCGCCCATCAAACCACCTCCCTGGATGACTGCCTGTGCTTGTTCCTGCACACCAGCCTCAACACCACCACACGAGCGCAGTTGTCCGGGAGGCGCCTCAAGGAAGCTTCGCCACATTTGTGGAGTTGGTGCTGGTTTCCTATGGATCAGCATTCACTGTCGAGGACACTGTCAGCCCCACTCCCAACCCAGTGCCACCCGACTTCAAGGAACAACAGTACATGCCCACCGCAGATGGAGAGAACACCTTGGCCGCGATGTCAGAGCCCGTGCCAGAAGGAGTACCCCGTCTGACCCCGAAGGGGACCCCGAAGGCGGCGCTCACACCGTCTGACCAGGTTTGTGAACCGACTGACTCATCCATCGCCGTGGGAGGAAATGGAAACGAGGACAATGGACTATGAGGAAATGGAAACGAGCCCCGACCACCCTCCCGCCACTGAGAGTGAGTATAGCCTGAAACTTACGGACAGTTTGTGCTGACGCTGCTGTCAGGATGTACGGCGGTGTGGGTTAACCAACATCTGTGCTGTTCCTCGTTCCAGACACTCTCGGAGGAGATAAACAGGATGTTTGATCGGGCAGTCGCAGGTCGAGAGGCGTCTCGGCAACTCTCAGATCTTTGTCAGGGTAACAGACCGGTCTCCGATTACTCGATCGAGTTTCGTACCCTTGTCGCTGAGTGCCGTTGGAACGAGGAAGCGCAGTGGGACATGTTCCTGCATGAGTTTGCTGACCGTATCCAGAGGGAAATTTACACCCTCGATCTCCCGAGGAAGCTGGATGAACTTATTGAACTGGCTCTACGGGTGGACTCTCGTCTTCATCGTCTGAAGCAGCGAACACGTGTGCCCTTGGCTCCTGGGAGTTTCGAGAGTCCTCAAGCCAGTGGCAATGATACGGTCAGCCCCGTTTCAATCACGAACCCATGCAGGTGGGTAGAGCTCGGCTTACCCGGGAGGAGAGAGAATGCCGGAGATCCAAGGGACTGTGCCTCTACTGTGGCGGAGCTGGTCACTTTCTGAGCACCTGTCCCGTAAAAGATCAGGCCCGGCAGTAAGTATGAGGCTACTGTCGGGTGGGATCTCCAAAGGAAAGACCTCATCTTCAACTCACCTCCCGGTAAGACTGCTATGGGCAACCCGGTCTCACCTTTGCCAAGCCTTACTGGATTCAGGGGCCGAAGGTAATTTTATGGACTTATCTTTTGCTCGTCAACTTCAGATTCCTATCACATCTCTCACTAACAAGATTTCTGTTAACGCAATAAATGGACAAGATCTTCCCACTGTAACGCTCACTACCGGCCTTTTGACACTCGTCATATCAGTGAATCATATGGAGGAGTGTTATGCGTCTTGTCTACTGTCTGCTTGTTTGTCTGTGTCTGGGTCTGTTTTGCAGGAGAAGTCGGTGAATTTGTCAAACGTGCCCGCGGAGTACCTCGACCTGAAGGAAGTGTTCAGTAAGTCCCGGGCTGCTTCTCTTCCTCCGCATCATCCCTATGACTGTGCTATAGACTTACTCCCAGATAAGTCTCCGCCTAAAGGCATGTTATACTCGCTTTCTGCTCCGAAAAGGGAGGCCATTGAGAGATACATTACTGATTCTCTAGCATCCGAGTTCATCCGTCGTCCTCCTTCTCCAGCGGGGGTGGGGTTCTTTTTTGTGGGGAAGAAGGGTGGTTCCCTGCGACCGTGTATTGATTACCGAGGGTTGAATAACATCACGGTAAAGAATACTTACCCTTTGCCATTGATGTCTTCAGCCTTTGAGTGGTTGCAGTGAGCCTCTGTCTTCACAAAATTGGATTTACACAATGTAAATGTAAATTACGCATATCATTTGGTTCGCATCAGGAAGGGAGATGAATGGATGGATGTTCCGGATGAATGGATGAACTGTAATCTTGCCATTCTCTTTTCTTCTCTCTCTCTTTCTTCACTTTTCTTTACTTTCTTGTTTATGTATACAATATTTGCTTAGTTTAGTTGTTTGTGTAGCCTACCGTAGTTTCATTTATTAATAATAATAATAATAATTCAGTATATATATATTCAGTATAATATTAAACCAGTATATCCAAGCTCGATTGTCTCTGTGTTTGCCACTCACAAAAAGACCAAAGTCACTTAAACATCTTGATCTAGCTATAGCTACCTATGCTATTACCCTGCTAGTATTTTATTTATTTTGAAAAGGGTTATTCTTTCTTGGCCAGGAAGATAATTTATTTCCTAGAATTGATCATTTATTATGCTTTCTGTTCATTGGATGAACTGATTAAATAATTATACTATTAATTCCGCTACAGTCAATTCTAAAACATTCAAATATTTATAATTAATTATAATTTGTTATGATTTATTATAAATATCTTTTGAGCTAATTTGCTACAAACCCTTGATGACATTTCAGAATATAAAAAAGATGGACCCCTCAGTTTTGACTGCTGCGATTAATGATCTTCCACTCAGTGACCATCTCAGTTCTTCTGACAATTTGGTCTCCTTTTATAACTTTGAACTACAGGAGCTCCTTCACACTCTTGCACCTTTAAAATCTCGGACTGTATCATTCACTCACTCTGCGCCCTGGTTTACTCCTGAACTTCGCCAGCTCAAAACCAGAGGCCGGCGATTGGAACGCCTTTATAAACGAACTGGACTTGTGATACATAGAGAGCTGTATAGTGAACATATTCATCTGTATAAAGATGCTCTTTATGCTGCCAAAAATGTTTTTTATTCACATTTAATCGAGTCTGGAGATGGTAATACTAAAGCACTGTTCTCAACTGTAAATCGTATTCTGAAACCTCCTGAAGCCTTGTTTATACTCGACACGCCGGTCGTGCGCGTTGGGTGCGCAAGACCCTATGTCGCCTGGCGGTGTGCACGGCACTTTTTGTAACATCGCGCGTGGCGCTGCATCGGAAGATAAACGACTTTGAGGCGACTTTGTCCGAGCTGGTACGTCTGTACCAGCATGTTTATGATCCTTCTATACACATAGAGACATTTGCATTGATGGGCGACCATAAAAGCCTCTCATTTTGTGAATAGGAACACATTTGCATTAAGCACCCAGTTTGCACTTGTCTAAAGTAACTGCTTACATTTACAAAATAAGCCTGCAATAGCAGAAGTAAGCCCTGCTGATGAAATTAAGGTTTAAACACTCTTCAATAAGGCTACAGTTGTTTAAGGCTTGCTTCCACTAGTTTACATGCAGTGAAAGTACAATAAACCTACTGCATTTATTACTCTTTTTTTATATGAATTTCAGCAATTAATAAACTACTAATTCCTGGTGGTTTAGAGTAGAATTACTCCGAGTCGCCCCCTGTCCTTTCACAGAATAGCACAACAGAGAGCGCGTCAAGTTTAAACGCCTCGTCCGTTTGGGGAGGTATGCACGCAGTCAGCGGAGACTCGCGCTCGTGCGGACGCGTTGAGTATAAACAAGGCTTGACACACTCCCCGCACACCTGTACTGCACTGCTCAATGTGAAAACTTTCTTGAATGACAAAATAACTACCACCCACCAACAATTGGCCTTTTTGGCTACCCCTTACTTTACTTTGCAACATAGTGTTTCAATTAATTTTTCCCTCTCTTTCCTTTCTTCTTTCAACTTGCCATCCGAAGAACAAATTTCACAGTTAATTTACAAATCTAATTCTTCCACGTGTTTACTTGATCCTATACCAACCAACTAAAGGCCTGTTTTCTTTCTCTTTCTTCTCTTATAATTCTCATATTCTCTCATATTATTCACACTTCTCTTAGCTCCGGCATTGTTCCATCATCTTTTAAAATAGCTGCCATAACCTCAGTTCTTAAGAAACTTGGTGCAAACCAGAACACTCTAGATAATTTCCATTCCATCTCAAATCTTCCATTTATTAAAAAGAATCTTGAAAAAGCAGTGGCAGCACAGGTTCATGCTCACCTTAGTAATAATAATTTGTATGAGTGTTTTCAGTCAGGGTTTTGTTCTAAGCATAGCACGGAAACTGCCCTAGTGAGAGTATTTAATGATCTGTTAATGGCTGCTGATGGCGGGTTCTTATCTATTCTTGTTTTACTTGACTTAGGTGCAGCTTTTGACACAATTTCACACAGTATTCTCTTGAGCCGTTTATCCGACATTGGTATCACTGGTATTCCTTATGCCTGGTTCACTTCTTACCTTTCAAACCAGTTTGTACAAAAAAAAAAAAAAAATTCCCAACCTACCTCTGTTAGCTGTGGTGTCCCCCAAGGTTTTGTCCTAGGTCCCCTATTGTTCCTAATCTGCCTTCTCCCACTCGGTAATATCTTTTCCAAATTTGGTATTAAATTCCACTGATACGCTGATGATACACAGCTTTATATATCTACAAACTCTGATTCCATTCTCCCCCCTGCATGTCTTACCAACTGCCTTCACGAAATAAATGTCAGACAAATTCCTCAAACTTAATGGCAGTAAGACCGAAGTACCCCTTATAGGCTCTAATTCTATTCTCCCTAGGTCCTGCAATTTTTCTTTATCCATTGACGGTTCTTCCGTTTCTCCTTTCCGCCAGGTTAGTAACTTGGGGGTCATCTTCGACATCACCCTTTCATTTGAAGCCCACATTAATAACATAAACAGGTCTTGTTGTTTTCATCTTCACAATATTGCTCGCCTCCGTCCATTTCTCACTCCGCGCAGTTCCGCTATTCTTGTTCATTTGTTGTCACCTCTCGCATTGATTATTGTAATTGGATGTTGATATGTCTTTCTCATAACTATAAAAACAAGCAAATCACCATAACAGTTAAATCACCACATTTTTTAAATGTATTGTTTACAGATAAACTGAGTAACATACACTCAAACACCTTCTCACAACTGCATTGCAGACACAAGATAATATAACACACACACACAACATATATTGTATAACACATACAGATACAACATAAAGACATAGGTAAACATATGTAGAGCATATAACAACAAACCAAACGTGAAAAAACGGAGCAGGTAGAGTTCACGGTGAACATAGGAACAAAGTTTAGGCAGAGGGTAAAGCTAGGTATAAAAATAGATCCCCTAAACTTTTTAACCTAAAGTTAGATTTGGCGAAATTAAACAAAACAGCTTTCAACTGCAGATAGGCCTATTGCTTATTTATCGTCTCAACCCTGGCTCAGTAATAGTAACGTTATACCAGTTGACACCAAAGTTACACTGTCATAGCTAAGCCAGTGTAACGTTAGTTATGCTACGTAACGCTAGGTAGCTATATTAGGTAGCTACGTGTGCTAGTGATACATGCTTCATGAAAAAATAAATGTCCTGTCCAGCAGAAATAAAGCCATCATGGAGTCACTTTTCAGCCCCTTGAGATCCCTCAGTTGTCGCCACCGCTGAAAAGCCACGCCGATATTGACTCTCGTATGATTTCTTGATTTATCCAAAGACTTTTTGTTCATGGCCTTTTCTAATACTGTCTTCCTTTTTTTAACTTGTTTGACTTCGCTGCCTCTATATGCAGGTAACGTTACTGAGAATTTTGACTGTTCTTTCTCTGCCATAATTGTTATTACTAGCTTCCGTGCCTCTTCAAACGGGTGCGCGCATTTGAGCTGCTCCTGTATCAGCAGAGGTGGTATCCACCATGGTATCCATGGAGAGTGACAGTCGCCCCAGCCAATCATTTCTTTCGTCCCAAATGGAATAATGAGCTGTGTTTATTACAGTCCTGAGAGGACTACAGACACTCGATTGTTATAATTTCTATTCCAGAGTACTTCAATTTTAATTATGCATTGATATATAAAGACAGTTTAAACAAATTTGGAAAAAAGTATTTTTGGGGAATTCTACCTACCCTGCCTTAACTATTTATAAACTACATTGAATTAAGTTTTTCTAGCTGTGCAGTAACCGTTGCATTTTGTTGCTTGATGTTGTAAACTGGTATGTGTTTTCATATTATTTACATAATCGTGAAACAAAACACTTTGTACTTTTGTAATTAAATACTATTTATTTATTTGTTCCCAACTCTGAATGTAACGTTGTAATGCTTTATCTAACTTTAATGAATGTTAGTTTCAGCAGTACAACGTTACTTATCATTCAATAATGAATTAATTTAGATAGACTGTAAATCTATTAAATAGATTTGCATTCTCTCTTAAGTGAGAATGAGAAGTTTAAAGCTTACAGGCTTCCGTACGCTGACCCCCTCAGTGTCTTCTGGGATATCTAACGGTTCAATTCTCTCAAGTCTGCATTTAATGATTAAACAAAAGACAAAATGAAGAATAATAAACTGTATAATAAACTAATATTTTATTATTATACAATAAACAAGGTTTATCAATCAAATTAAACCTTTATTAAGGTAAAAGACCACTCAAATATGTATGAATTGTACTTACTGTTTTTAAAGAAAACCTTTTTCTTTTTTATTCCTTTTCTTTTTTTTAAGTATTGACACTTCAATACGTTTTCATTGACACTATTTATTGCTGACTTTATTAAATAATTGTAAATGCTTAAAGGGTTAGTTCACCCAAAAATGAAAATTCTGTCAGTATTTACTCACCCTCATGTTGTTCCAACCCCGTAAGACCTTCGTTCATCTTCGGAACACGAATTAAGATATTTTTGATGAAATCTGAGAGCTGGATCACTCCTCCATAGGCTTCTTGAGGGACTGAACTTGCAGGCCACAAAAAGTTATTACAGACATCGTTAAAATAGTCCAAGTGACTACAGTGGCTCAATCTTAAGTTTATCAAACGACGAGAATACTTTTTGTGCGCAAAAAAACAAAATAATGACTTTATTTCAACTATTCATTTCCTTCTCTGTGGGCCTCGAGTCAGTTCACTAGTGTAAAAGCGTAGAGCTTCTGTTGTTGTACGTCACACGCATCACACACATGACCAGCGTCGGCCAATAGTGAGCCTACGTGTGACGTAGCTCTACGCAATCACACTAAGTTAACTGACTAGAGGCCAACAGAGAAGGAAATGAATAGTTGAAATAAAGTCGTTATTTTTGTTTGTTTTTGCGCACAAAAAGTATTCTCGTCGTTTGATAAACTTAAGATTGAGCCACTGTAGTCACTTGGACTATTTTAACGATGTCTTTAATAACTTTTCGAAGGCCTATGGAGGAGTGATCCAGCTCTCAGATTTCATCAAAAATATCTTAATTCGTGTTCCGAAGATAAACGAAGGTCTTACGGGGTTGGAACAACATGAGGGTGAGTAAACCCTTACGAAAATTAACCATGGTTTTTTTGTAGTAACTATGGTTTCCTTTCGTTGTCACTCCGAGTTACGTCGGATGACGACGAATGGGGTTTCGCTTAGAAAGCCTATCAACTTCGAGTATTACAAAACGAGCCAATGGCAAAGAAATGCCATGGGTCTGCGGAATTTGCATGACGTAACTCCGCCCCACCTCGTGGGTATAAAAGGACGAAGTCCGCAACAGCAGTTTATGTTTTCGCTTCGGAGCCAAGTGTATTCTTCTCTCCACAAGCCAACTCTGAATTATCAGCTTCACGAACGAGTGCCTCGAGTGTTGGTGTAACGGCGATCTCCGGCGAGTGCGTGCTTCCTGCTTATCTCTGCAGTGGTTCATCAGAGAGCGCGTGCTTCCCCGGGCGCTTCAACACTTGAGTTTTCTCTCTAAAAGAGCGCACGCGGCACGTCTTTTTAAAGACGGCTCGCCCGTGCATTTAAAAAAAAAAAAAAAAAAAACGAATGGTTGCGGCAGCTTGGTATCGGACTCTGATGGGCACGAGCGTTGTCTGGTATGTTTGGGCTTGATCATACTAGAGCAGCGCTCGTGGATGACTCATGTTCTCTCTGTGGGAACATGATCATCGCGTCATATAGGTCGAGACTCGGTGAACTCGCAAGAGTGAGAGTCCCCTCATCCACCCCCCGATCTTCGGCTAGTGGCCAGGGTGACCTGAGGGTGTTGGTCTGGAACAAGGCGCCGACTCCGTGTCCGTGACCCCAGCCTCCCCTCAACGGCAGTGCCCGCTAGTGAATAGGTGATTCCCACGAGTCTACCCTCTGGTGGCCCGTGTGTTTCATTTAAAGCTACAGAGGATGATACTATGTTTGTAGCAGCTTCACAAGGTGGGTTTGATTCTCTGCGAAGTGACGACTCGTCACAGCTGCCACCCTCTGGTGTGCATACGGCTGTGCCTGAGTCTGATCCAGAGATGACGGCCATGCTTTCCTTGGTTTTTGGGTAAGGCCGCCGACCCTCGTCCACGGCAAACCCCAATACCTTCCCTCCCGGACGTGCATGATGAGATCTCGAAGTCCCAGAAGACCCCCTGGTTTTCTCGGGACCGCTCGCTGATCTCATCCGCCTTTCCCCCCTCGATGGGGCCGCTGTCACGGGTACACTGGGGTTCCCCCGGCTGAACGCTCTGTTGCGATGCTATGTGTCCTCAGAGTGCTTCTTCTCGGCGCAATCCTAAGCACCCGCCCGTGGTCTATGGTTTTCGTCTACATTTGTGGCGAGATCCTATAGCACCACGGGACTGCCAGCCGCCTCTCTGCAGGCCATGCCCATTCTGCTGGTCCTCGACCCAGATGCTCATGGACTTGCACGAGGGCGGGACTGACCCAGGGCTCTTCACTGAGTCGCGCGCCGCCACTGACCTTGCTCTCCGAGCGACGAAAGTGGCCGTACGCTCCCTGGGTCAGGTGATGCCTACGATTCTGTGGCTGAACCTGTCTGATGTGCTGAATGTCGCGCGGCCCCGTCTGTCCGACGTTCCCATATCCCAGGTCGGCCTCTTCGGCGGTGCAGTTGAGAACTTCGCCCAACAGCTCTCAACCGCCCATGTGCAGACTGACGTGATTCTGTCCCGATGGCCCGCCGTCCGCTCAGATCCCTCGGTCTGCCCACTGCCGAAGGCGCCCCCCCCGCGGCTCCCACCCCGCCCGTTTAAAGAGACGGGCCGGCTCTGGAAGCCGCGGGCGGACGCCACAGCCCTCTCCAGCCCCGACCCCCGCTACGTGCCGGGTTAAGCGGCACTCCTGAGACGGGCTCCACAGAGATGGGACTCAGTTCTTCCAGGAGTTGGTAGCAGGACCACTCCTTTCCCCGGTGGAGGGCCGGGGAAAAATCCTTATTCTCCTAAGAACTGACTCTCCCGTCTCTGGGAAGACAGAGTTCTCGGACGACACAGAGCGCCGCCCACAAGCCGTGCTCTCCTCGTCTCCCTCTGTCCCAGAGGTGCTTGACACGGCGTGCCGTCCACGGACCGCTTCGCCCCTGTCCCCCTCTGTCGCCAGACCCCTGCCAGAGCAGGCCCCCGCGGGACGACCAGCATGGTCCTCCCCTGGCCCCCTCTGTCAGGGCGCGGTTGCTAACTGTGCCCCCACACCGGGCTGCTATGCCGTCCACGTCTGGGCCAGTTACTCCGCTTCGCTGCCCCTCCGGAGGGACGCCTGTCGTCCGCTTGATCCCGCTGGTTCAGTTCCTGGGAGCCTGGTTAGAGCTTCCCCGTCTGTCCCGCTGGATCGCGCGCACCATCAGGCTCGGCTATGCGATTCAGTTCGCACGGTCTCCTCCCCGCTTCCGGGGAGTCCGCTCCATTGTTGTCGGTGGCAATGCCCCCATCATGAGAGCTGAGATTCTCACCCTGCTGGCGAAGGGTGCGATCGAGACTGTCCCTCCAGCCGAGATGAGGTCCGGCTTCTACAGCCCCTACTTCATTGTCCCCAAGAAAACCGGTGGGTTACGGCCAATCCTGGATTTGCGCGTGCTGAACCGCTCCCTTCACAGGCTGCCGATCAAGATGCTCTCCGCCAAACGCGTTCTCGAATGCGTGCGGCCCCAGGATTGGTTTGCAGCGATCGACCTGAAGGACGCCTACTTTCATGTCTCCATTCTTCCTCGACACAGACCGTTCCTACGGTTTGCTTTCGAGGGGCAGGCATACCAGTACGCGGTTCTCCCTTTCGGGCTAGCCCTGTCTCCTCGCACCTTCATGAAGGTCGTCGAGGCTGCCCTTGTTCCCCTTCGGGAACACGGGGTTCGCATCCTGAGTTATATCGACGACTGGCTGATCCTAGCTCACTCTCGAGATCAGGTTTGCGAACACAGGGACCTAGTGCTCCGGCACCTAGCTCGTCTGGGCCTTCGGGTCAACTGGGAGAAGAGCAAACTTTGCCCCGTGCAGAGGATCTCTTTTCTCGGTATGGACATCGACTCGGTCGCCATGTCCGCGCAGCTTACGAGCGAGCGCGCGCAGTCACTGCTGACTTGCCTGAGACATCTCAGGAGCAAGAATGCGGTTCCACTGAAACATTTTCAGAGGCTCCTGGGGCATATGGCATCTGCAGCCGCGGTCACGCCGCTCGGATTGCTTCATATGAGACCGCTTCAGCTTTGGCTTCGCGACCGAGTCCCGAGGTGGGCATGGCATCAAGGCACGCTCCGGGTACCAGTTACTCCGACCTGCCGTCAGTTCCTCACCCCGTGGTCGAACCTCAGTTTTCTCAGGGCGGGTGTCCCCCTGGAACGAGCTTCCCGGCATGTTGTGGTCTCCACGGATCCCTCCACCACGGGCTGGGGCGCCATGTGCAATGGACATGCTGCTGCGGGCTCCTGGACAGGACCCCAGCGGCTATGGCATGTCAATTGCCTCGAGTTGTTGGCAGTACGCCTTGCCCTGCACCGCTTCCGGGCGTTGCTCAGGGGTCAACACGTACTAGTCCGCTCAGACAATACCGCTACTGTAGCGTACATCAACCATCAAGGTGGTCTACGCTCCCGCCGTATGTCACAACTCGCCCGCCACCTCCTTCTATGGAGTCAGAAGCATCTGAGGTCGCTTCGAGCCATTTTCATTCCCGGAGCCCTGAACTGTGCAGCCGACGAGCTCTCACGGCTTCAGCCCCTCCCTGGAGAATGGCGACTCCATCACCAGTCGGTTCAGCTGATTTGGGACCAGTTCGGGGACGCACAGATAGATCTGTTTGCCTCTCACGACTCGACCCATTGCGCCCTGTATTTTTCCCTGACCGAGGGCACGCTCGGCACGGATGCACTGGCGCACAGCTGGCCGCCGGGCCGCAAATATGCGTTTCCCCCAGTGAGCCTTCTTGCGCAGACCTTGCGCAAGGTCAGGGAGGACGAGGAGCAGGTCATTTTGGTCGCGCCATATTGGCCCGGCCGGACCTGGTTCCCCGAACTTGCACTCCTCGCGACAGCACCTCCCTGGCCCATTCCTCTGAGGAAGGACCTTCTTTCTCAGGGACGGGGCACCCTGTGGCACCCTCGCCCCGATCTCTGGAGCCTCCACGTGTGGCTCCTGGACGGCTCGAGGTAGGTTTGAGTACCCTTCCACCAGCGGTGGCGGCTACCATCACTTCCGCTAGAGCGTCGTCCACAAGACACGTCTACGCGTTGAAGTGGAACCTCTTCGTCGTCTGGTGCTCTTCTCACCGAGAAGACCCCCGGAGATGCTCGATCAGCGTTGTGCTTTCCTTCCTTCAGCAGGGGTTGGAGCGAAGGCTGTCTCCCTCCACCCTTAAGGTCTATGTTGCCGCCATTGCCGCACACCATGACCTAGTCGAAGGTAAGTCGGTAGGGAAGCACGACCTGGTCATCAGGTTCCTGAGAGGAGCGAGGAGACTAAATCCTCCTCGCCCTCCTCTCGTTCCCTCTTGGGACCTCTCAGTGGTTCTAACTGCCCTGAAGAGTGCTCCCTTTGAGCCCCTGCAGTCAGTCGAGCTTAAGTTCCTGTCAATGAAGACAGCGCTCCTGGTTGCACTGGCCTCCATCAAGAGGGTAGGGGACCTGCACGCATTCTCCGTCGACGAAGCGTGCCTGGAATTCGGACCGGCTTTCTCTCACGTGATCCTGAGACCCCGGCCCGGATATGTGCCCAAGGTTCCTACCACTCCCTTTCGGGACCAGGTGGTGAACCTGCAAGCGCTGCCCCTGGAGGAGGCAGACCCAGCCTTGGCACTGCTCTGTCCAGTACGCGCTCTTCGCGCCTATGTAGACAGGACGCGGTGTTTCAGGACCTCAGACCAGCTCTTTGTCTGTTATGGTGGGAAGCTGAAGGGAAAGGCTCTCTCCAAGCAAAGGTTGTCTCACTGGATAGTGGACGCCATTGCCTTGGCTTACCAGCAGCAAGGTCGACCGTGCCCCCTTGGTGTGACGGCCCACTCCACCGGAGTGTGGCATCCTCTTGGGCTCTAGCGCATGGCGCCTCGCTAACAGACATCTGCAGAGCTGCAGGCTGGGCGACACCTAACACATTCGCCAGATTCTATAATCTCCGAGTGGAGCCAGTGTCCTCTCATGTACTCGCTTCAACTAGCTAGTACCGGACCCGCTCAGGTGTCTTCGCTTGCTCGCCATTCCACTCCTCGGACTGGATACGTGCGATATTCTCCTCAGGTGAGCTTTTCCGAAAGCCCTGAGTTCCTCCAGCACTCCTGACGTCGGCGACAGTGTCTCTTGCCTGCGCGTCGGCTAGGTGCCTCCCGTGTGCATGGTCCCTCCCCTGAGCGACCCCCACATGTGTATTTCCACTGTAAGCCTCTCTGAGCATGTGTCTTTCCCTTGGCAAGCCACCTTGCCACCCCTGGGGTTGAAATATTCCACCTGCGGCTGGACACCCCAGTGTTCTCCATATGTTCCTTCGGGTCATATGTGTATTCTCTAAGTCCCCCCCCTCTGGGTTGGCATTAATTGCATACTTCCCCTAGCTTGGGATATGCTTCCCAGTGTACCTTGGTATTCCTGTGTTAAATGGAGTCCTTCGTCCAGTCTAGGACAGGGATCTCGATTTACGCAGGGCACTGGAAGACAGCTGAGAAGGTGGCGTGATTAGACTGGTAACCCCATTCGTCGTCATCCGACGTAACTCGGAGTGACAACGAAAGGGAACGTCTCGGTTACGTATGTAACCCTCGTTCCCTGAGTAGGGAACGGAGACGTTACGTCTGCCTGCCACTTTCCGCTGTACCGCGGAGATCGCCTGAGCTCAGTCTTGGCTCCTCAGCGAAGAAACATAAACTGCTGTTGCGGACTTCCTCCTTTTATGAGTTACGTCATGCAAATTCCGCAGACCCATGGCATTTCTTTGCCATTGGCTCGTTTTGTAATACTCGAAGTTGATAGGCTTTCTAAGCGAAACCCCATTCGTCGTCATCCGACGTAACGTCTCCGTTCCCTACTCAGGGAACGAGGGTTACATACGTAACCGAGACGTTTTTTTGTAGTAACCATGGTTTAACTACGGTTTTTGTAGAAAAACCATAGTAACTACAAAATGAACCATAGTTTAACTATGGTTTTTGCAGTAAAACCATAGTAACTACAAATTAACCATGGTTTTACTACAATAACCGTGGTTTGACCATGGTCTTTTTGTAGTAACCATGGTTTAACTATGGTTTTTGTAGTAAAACCATAGTAACTACAAAATGAACCATGGTTTTACTACAGTAACCTTGGTTTAACCATGGTTTTTGTAGTAAAACCATAGTAACCATAAAATGAACTATGGTTTTTGTAGTAAAGCCATAGTAACTACAAAATTAACCATGGTTTTTACTATAGTAAAAACCATGGTTAATTTGGTTAAAATTCACTCTCAGAAAAAAAGGTACACAATGGTACAAATAATGTTCCTCAAAGAACAGTTTTGTACCTTTTCAATAATAGTACCTTTAATGGTACAGGAAAGACCTCTGATGATACTGTTTGATACCTTTTAAGGTACAATTGAAATTAAGGTACATGTTCTCACATAGACCCTTTTACAGCCCACGTGATCAAATAGTTGCGCGTGCATTTTGGCAACGGAAGTGGTGTTGTTTCCCACTGTCTCTAACATGTTAGCAACTCCGAAAGCTTATCAAAACGGTTTCCCAGCATCAAAATGTCTGGTTGTTACGTTTACGGTTGCACTAATCAATATTCCACCAAGGGGCTTAAGTTTTATAGGATGCCGACAGGATCACGGCCGTTTCAGAAGAACCGGCGCGCCTGTGGCTGCAGGCGATTAAACGTGTTGATTGGAGCGAGGACATCATAAAAAATGCTCGCGTCTGCTGACACGCTGCTGATTCTCGCCATACTTCCGTTGCCAATATGCGCGCGCATACGTTGCCACGTCATCATTGTGTACAAACAGTAAAAGGGTCTATAAGGGTACAATGATAGGCCAAATTACTGTTTCATTCATGATTGTTTGCTGTGTTGAGTATATTTGGCATAGCAACAAGACGCTGATTGGTCGAAATCACTTCAGCCGTTATTGAATTTTCCGAACTGACAGCGGGAAGCAGCTACACGAGGTACAGGGTTTATTTTAAATATCAAACTTGAAGAAGAACAAATTTAAAGGTGGGTTCTGATAATTTATGTTTATATTTAGTTCACAAGTCGAAAATATAAATGTTTCAGCCACTTAACGTTAATTTAGCGAATTAAATTAGCTTAGCATTAAATGCTTTTTAGCCATTTGACTTGTATACGCTTTTTTAATATTTTTAATGCAATTATTGGCTAGTATTAAGTCATCGTGTGTACATAATATGGCGTTTGTTCTCCATTTTCCACTAAACTGTTAACTTAGCTATTAGCAACATGAAACTGATTGACCAAGGCCGCTGCTGTTACTGCATTTTCAAATCTCAGAGAGCGGGAAGCGGATTACGAGCACGAGCACCACCGCAACCATGGCTTTGCCCTCTTTATCGTCAGAAGAACTTTAGAGGTTGGACTCGAATAACAAGAGGAAGAGAAGATGAAATTCAAAGGTGGGTTTTATGTTTAACCAAATACAAAATGTATAAAGCGTTACAGCCACTCAACATGACATTAGCGAGTGTAAATAGCGTAATTAACGTTAGAATCCAGTCAGTGATATTAGCCGTCTGCAAATATATTGTAAAACTATTGAATTTCTGTGTCGTAAGTACACATTTAATACGTAATTAGTGTAAATGAATGCTTAACCAGAGGTGCCATGTACTTTACATTAGTCCATAATATTGTAATGCAGTTGTTGAATGAACAATGTGATTGAACGCTAAACAGACAAATAGTTGATCACTCGTTCTCTGTGTTTAAATGAATGCGATTACCTGATTCTTCCCTGTCATATACATGTCATTCATTTTATCAGAGAACTTTGTTGAAACTCAGCAAATGTGTCTTTGATTTTTAGATCATGAAGATGATGGGGTAAACTGTCTGGTCTCACTGATCACACATTTGAAAGTCTGACTGCATCCTCAGCTGTGAGGCAAGTATCAGTACAATGAGTTATTTGAGGTTCTTAATAGGATATAATTTTTTCTGATGAAGTTGTTTGTTTGCCATAATGACAGAGTGATGTCAATCTTGATAAAGCACAGTAAAACTGCACTTCAAATGAAATCAGAAAGATTTTTGTCACTTAATTGAAAGCATATTCACATAAAACTGACATTCATAAAGTATGGTAGCATACAGGTACCAAATGTCAATTTTAAATGTAACATGCACAATGGCAATGCAATGTGTAAAATGGCAATGTATTTTTGTATTTTAATTTACATTTTCCATACTGTATGTGCAACATCTGGAGCAAAAAAAAAAATTCAAAATCAATAATATAATAATTTGCATTACTACACTAGCTTTAACATATAGTTTAAACATAAATTTGAACATTTTATACGTTTTTAAAAATTACAATTAAAATCTATTACAGAAATTAGATGTTTAACATGTTCAAGCAAATATTGTAGCAAAATTATAATTAAGTTATTTTTCCTAGTTGCATTTACACTCAAAGTTAAGGCACTTGATGCAATGATTGCATTTTCAAATCCACATGTAATTTTGCTACGTTCATCGCGGGTATAACTGTGAGTGTAAATGCAATTAAGAAAAATAGCATTTAAATGATAATGTTGCTACAATTTTAGCTTGAACATGTTAAAGGGATAGTTCACATAAAAAATAAAAAACCCTGTCATTAATTATTCACCCTCATGTCATTCCAAACCTGTGATACTTTCGTTCATCTTCAGAACACAAATGAAGATCTTAATAATGAAATCTGAGAGCTTTCTGACCCCCCATAGACAACTAAGTCACTACCACTTTATTGTTTAAAAAGTTCATAAAGTGATCGTAAAACTAATCCATAAGAATTGAGTGGTTTAGTCTAAATTTTGTGAAGACATGATTGCCTCCTTTATGATGAACAGGTTGAATTTAGGCTTTTATTCACACATAAACATGAATCATTTCACACATCAGAAGCGGTAAACAGAAGCTCAAGCATGTTCTCTTGACATGCGAGAACAAATGAGGTTCACTCTCGTGTGTTGCGCAGCACGTTTGAGAAAGAGGTTTGGTCTCACATGTCAAGTATGTTCGGTTGAGCTTCTGTTTATGTTTGCTAATCAATGTTTAAATGTGAAGAAAAGACTAAATTAAATCTGCTCATCATATAAAGCGATCGAGTCTCTTCAGAAAATTTGAATTAAACTGCTCAATTCAAATGGATTAGTCTTACTATCTCTTTATGAACTTTTTGAAGCATCAAAGTTTTAGTTGCTTAGACTGTCAATGGAGGGACAGAAAGCTCTCCGATTTATTTAAAAAGATCTTCATTTGTGTTCTGAAGATGAACGGAAGTCTTACAGGTTTGGAAAGACATGAGGGTGAATAATTATTGAAAGAGTTTTTCATTTTTCGGTGAACTATCCCTTTTAACATCTCTAATAATTTTTGTAATACATTTTAATTAAAATTTTGCAACTTATAAAAATGTTAAGTATATGTTTAAATTATATGTTAAAACAAGTGTAGGAAATGGCTAATTTAATTATATTATTGAATTTGAATTGTCACTTTGCCCCAAACATTGCACATATGGTCTGGAAAATGTAAATGTAATTAATATATTGCCATTTTAAATGTCTTTTGCTACCTGTGTGCTACCATTAAAAAGAGATCGTAAAATAATTTGAATCAAGCAGTTTAGTCAACATTTTTCTGTAGAGATACAATCGTTTTATATGATGAACAGATTTAATTTAGGCTTTTATTCACATATAAATATTCATCAATTCACACGTCAGTTGTGGTAAGCGGTGTGTTTCGCAGCACGTAAGCTTCCGCAAGAACCACTGAGGTTTGTTCTCGCTTGTCAAAGCAAATGCGGTTGAGCTTCTGTTTGTTCAATGTTTACATGTGAATAAAATCCTAAATTCAATCAGTTTATTATATAAAGTGGTAGTCTCTTAAAAAAAACTTTTTAACTTCTCAATTCAAATGGATTAGTTTTACAATCTCTTAACTTTTTGAAGCATCAAAGTGGTAGTTGCTTAGCTGTCAAAGTGGTAGTTGCTTAGCTGTCAATGGAAGGACAGAAAACTCACATTTCATTAAAAGATCTGCATTTGTATTCCAAAGATGAACTAAAGTCTTACAGGTTTGAAACTACATAAGGGTGAGTAATTAATGACAGAATTTCCATTTTTGGGTGAACTAACCCTTTATTTACTTATTTTAAATTCTGAAAATATCAAAAATAATGTCCATGTGACTTGTTCATCTTATTTTTTTAGTGAACATCTTGCCTTTCACCATACAGTAGCCCTAGCTCTACTTTGCACATTCAATAGTGCATGATAAATACTGTTCACAATGGCCATGCTTAAATTATGCTAAAGTGAAAGCAATATATTTGTGTAAACACAATTTCTTAAATGTGGGAACAAGCTTCTATCATAGAAGTGCAAAGTATGGAGAGGATTTGCACTGTAAAATAGGGCTGCAGCTAACAGTTTACTTTTCTGGGTACTTTATATGAAGCTTTAAGCGAATCATTTGAAACTGCTTTTCTTTTTTTGTGGAAAATGTAAATGCAGAAAGTTTTTGTGTGTGTGTGTGTGTGTGAAACTGTTTTTTTTTTTTCTTATCTGCATTTCAGTTATTCCAGAAAATGGATCGAATGCATGCTGTGGTTGATTTAAGGTGTTTCCAGGATTCCTTAAAGGTATAGTTCAGGAAAAATTATTCACCTTCATGTTGTTCCAAACCCGTAAGACCATTGTTTATCTTTGGAACACAAATTAAGATATTTTTGATGAACTCCAAAAGCTTTCTGTTCCTCCATTGGGAGCCTTCGCAACTAATACATTCAATCCCCAGAAAGGTAGTAACGACACCATTAAAGTAATCCATGTGACTCTAGTAACCTTAATTTTATGAAGCAATGCAAGTGCTTTGATTTGCACAAAAAAACCCAACAAAAATAATATTATCTGCACATTCACTGAACAACTTCCGGTCAACACAATACGTATGCGTTGTAGTGCTCCCCCTACTGGATTGCAGGTCAGTATTTTCTTAAATAAAGTGGTAAATTGTGTTTTTTTGCAAAAACAAAGCACCCACATCGCTTCATAAAATTGGTTAAACCACTGGAGTCACATGGATTACTTCAATGATGTCTTTCCTATCGTTTTGGGCCTTGAATGTGTTAGTTGCATTGCTCCCAATGGAGGGACAGAAAGCCCTCAGAATTTCATTAAAAATATCTTCATTTGTGTTACGAAGGTGAACCGAAGTGGGAGAGGGAGTGCGCTGTGATTGGCTGGTGTGAGAACCTGGCAGATCTATAACCAATTCAAATTGAATTTGAATCTAAAATCTTGTTCCGTATTGTTAATATATTTTGACATCCACACAGAATTGTCTATCCCATGCACAGATCTTAAGCATTACATTTAATGACTTTGGACAACTTGTGACTGGCAAAAAATATATAATTTCTAATTATCATCTTCTTTAATAGAGACAAGAGAGAGTGTGGAACCATCAGCTGTTTGCCAGGTAAATAGTGAAGTCATAGTGAATGCCATTAATAAACATATAATGATTATATGCTATGTGCTGTATATCTACATTTTTTGTCTTTTAAAACCTTTTTTTGTTTGTTTGTTCCCGCAAGTTTGCGTCAGATTAGTGACGACTAATATTTGGCATCAATTCAAGTGTACTTGTTTTGCAGAGAGTTATTTCCGTTTAGGGCAGCAAAAATACTGCTCAACCAACCTAAATCTGTGTGCATCTGTTTTAGCTCTGTTTTAATTTGATGTTACTTTAGATACGTGGGAAACCGTGGCATGGCCAATCCAAAGCTATTATAAGAGAAGTAAAGTTGTTTAACTTATATCTGTAATAGTGGCCATTAGGGCTGTGTATCACCAACAATGTCACGATACGATACGCATCACGATACTAAAGCCACGATACGATACGTATCACGATATGGATCAATTTGGAATTTAAATTTCTTTTGGGCAGAGTTTAGTAACAGTAATATCTTTATTGAATAAACAGTGTTATAACAGTTGTGATAACTGAAAAACTATTTAGTTGTTGTCATTAAAAAACAATGAGAGTTAAATTAAATAAGTGTTGGAATGTGCACCAAACACAGTAATTTCTTTACATTATGTTGAAATCATTTTAAACAAATAAATACAATAGAATAAAGATAGCCTACCAATAAAGAGAAAAGTTTTTGAATAGGTCTAGCACTAGTATTAAGAACTTAATAAAGTAATTAAATGTAAAATAACATTGGGTAGTATTTTAGTCCTGACTAAATTAAATAACTCGACTATAAATCCAGATTCCTTATAATTAAAGCTATCTTTTGTTGTTTTGACAACAATATTATTGACAGACACATATGGCTGCTGTCACTTTAAGAGCTAGTGCACGGATCCTGTTTTCATTATACTGTCACATCACATGCATTTTATGCTTATTTAAGACACAACCGACTGTGTTTGGATACTCACCAAGACCGACATTTTTGACATCATTTTGCTTGTTTTTGGCTGTAAAAGCGATATAATCCGTGAAAAAGAACTTTTGTTACTCACAGGCTGTTTGTGAGGCGGCTGTACTCTATGTAAGCATGCAGAGAAAACCATCTCCCAGAGAGCGTGCGAGTACTGAATAGTTTAAAATCGCTTGAATGTTTAGCGTGGTAAGACTTAAAAAGACGAGCGAAAGGTAAACTTAAGTGACAATGCAATGCTCGCCCGAATATGCAAGTGAATATTCCGTCATGTCCCAACTCCTAAAAGCGAGAGTGTAGTATCACCGCCTTCAGCGCGTTTGACGCTTGCCTTGAGCAACCCATTTTGAGAGATAGAAGACGCGGCACAGCTGGACACTCAATCAATGTTTGAGGGAATTTCCCACATTATAAGTGGGAGACCTGCGGGAATGATTAGAATAATGCGTAATACTCGCAATCCCGTGCTGAAATTCGAGCTCTGAATTGTCTACATTCAAAAGCATGACAGTATCGATACAGCAGTTCCTGGCCATAGATCTGCCTGAAGCAAACGTTACTTTAAATTCAAGTGTATACAAATTCAAGGGGGCTATATAAAAGTATCTTTGATTGTGTAAGGGTTTCACGTGACGTCACGCTGCTGCATCGTGAGAGCGCGAAAATTCAGATGGAGGGCAGGAAGTGAAATAGCTGAGGATCTGCCATCAATGTTTTGTGTAGTTTACGGCGGCTCCAATCGTTCTAATCGAGAAAAGGGAAAGGGTTTTTATAGAGTACCAAAGATTGTCATTCATAAAGGTGAGAAATGTAAAAAGCTCACAGAACAACACCGTAAAAAGTGGATTTTTAACGTAACGTTACGTCTGCGGTTTGGGAGGAGCAGAGTCTGTTAATGCCGTGATGCAGCGACGGTATGTTAGCTAGCCAACGTGTTTTTTTGTGTCTGTGTTTATATAGCATTAGGTTGTCGTTCAGGGGATCAGTGGGAATGGGACATGAAATGATCAAGGTAAATTAGACTCAATACGGACTCTCCGCAACGGTTTCCTTCATAGACATATTCTCCATGTTTACTTCCTGCCCTCCATCTGAAATCGCCCCGCCTTCCCGCGTCATCATAATCGTCATCATAATCACGTGACTGAAACCCAGCTATTGGAAGACTGCCATTGGACCGATAGTCGGGCTTACACATGGCTACTCGATAGTGCAACTGACCAATAACAGTTGAGTATTCCAGCAAGCCGTGTGTTAATGTGGTGTGTATTCTTCTCATTTTAGGTCCTGCGTCCATTTGGGCTGAAAGACAGAATCAAACCGAAGCCGCACTGTAACCTACTGGCCTACATGACAGACTTCATACTGACAACTACTGGCCTGGATGGTGCATCACATGTTTTTTGAACAAAAACTTTTTCACCTAGAATTTAAAGTGTGGAGGAGACTCCATGTCTTCATCTCTTGTGAGTGGATATCATTTAAAACATTCTTAAAAGAACTGCTCATTTCTTCTGAATTTTCTAGTTTTTATTGTTCTTGTTAAGTAATGTTGTTGTAATCCTGTTAATGTATGAAGAGGTGTAAAGTCCAGGTTCAGAAAGTAAAAGTCCTCCTCAGTATTTTGTTCCAATCACCTGGATTTGCTAATTAGCACAGTTTTTCAGGCAGGAGATTTAAGACTAATAAGTGAATTCAGCTGGCTGAGTTCATGGGTGGAATAAATATATGGCAGGACTTTTACTTTCTGACCCCTGGACTTTACACCTCTGAATGTATGTACAGTATGAATTGCAAACATGCTTGTGTTGGGCACGTGTTTACAGGTTATAGACATTTTAGAGGAGGTAGATGCTGTGTATTTAAAGGTATTTAAAGTCATGTTTATTTGTACAATATGTTATTTTTGTATATAAATCAGTATTACAGTGGAACAAATTGCTATTTTTTTATTTGTAAATTAGCAACTACATTTTTTAACCATTGCACAGCACCACTTTATCATCAATAATTTTGTATAACTTTGTAGTTCGTTTTATGTCAGAAGTTTTATGTGAGAACAAATGCAAGTTTATTTTTCTTTCAGATTATGTAATTTCTGTAATAAAGTCTGTATCATAGAATGATAACCTCTTTCTGTTGTTATTTTGTAGATGTTTGTTGTAACTAAATGGCTTAAATGTAATTCAAGATAATTTAGTAAAATTGCAGTTTTACTACAGTATTACTACAATATAACTGTAGTAGAACCATGGAATCAAAACCATGATTTTTAAAAATACCAGTTACTACAGTCATGGTTACTATGGTTTTACTGTAGTATTACTACAATATAACTATAGTAAAACCATGGTATCAAAACCAGGGTTTTTAAAAACCATGGTTCGCACCAAAATACCACGGTTACTACGGTCATAGTTAACTACAGTTTTACTATAGTAAAACCATGGTTAATTTTCGTAAGGGAATACTGACAGAATTTTCATTTTTGGGTGAACTATCCCTTTAACAAGTAAGTATCAACATTAACCTTAACATTTGTATTGCTTTTTTTTTTTTTTTTTAAGTTATCTTTTTTAATGATTGTTATGGAAGATATATTAATTTCAATTCTGACACATGAGCTGTGCTTTAAGAACGAATACAGTCTTTTTAACAAGTCATTAGTAGTTCTTAATCTTATTCATCACAATATATTAAAATATATATTTAACCAAGAATTCCCATGACATCTTTTATATATATTTCTATGGACTGGACTCTGGACATTGGATAGCAGATTGAACAGGACTTTTATTTTGACCTGAAGATATGACATCATAAAGCTGCGCCGTGCTCCTGCAACTGTTATTAGACTGAAGAAAGGTTTGTGGTTTTAAGCATTTAAAGTGTTTAGATCGATACACATGAGGTATGTGGCCATTTATTATTAAACATATATTTGTAATACGGTTTATGTAACAATATTGCGTGTTTGTGTGAGTAAAGCGTATTCAAATGTGAGTAGGCTAACAGAAAAGTCTCTTTTCGCGCACTCGTGTATCAGTAGTCAACACAAATTCGGGTTTTGGAAAGTGGTGATGGAGTCAATTGAATCTAATGCTTTGCCAAATTTTCTTTCTGTAAATTATTCTTTTCTTAAACTTGACAAATTGTCCAAACACACAGGAAAACTCCTGGAGAAGCATCTGAGATCCACGTGACCCTATTATAAAGATGGCGTTTATTAAAGAGGAGAGTGAAGACATAAAGATTGAAGAAGTGTTCAACGTGAAACATGAAGAAACTGAGGAACAAACAGGTTAGTTTCATTCAATCCTTATTAAAATCACCTACAGAAATGAATATTTTTGAAGAATATCACGTGAGTGTCCAAATTTTATTTGACATGGAGCGGCGGGTCTTCTCATGTGGACAGACATGTATGTTGAGATCACATGACCAGACAAATGGAAATAAAGTTTTTCCGCATGAACTTTAGAGGACCTGTACACTTGCAGTATGGACTAGATAGATTATTTATATGGATTATAAATCTCTGTTGATCTGAAGAAAGGAAGTCATATAGCCTACATCTGGAATGGTGTGAGTAGCCTAAATGATGAGAGAACATTCATTTTGGATGAAGTGTCCCTTTAACTATGAAACAGTAATTTCATTTGACACGAGATCAGTTAGCAAATGACAAACAGCCCACAATCCAAATGTTTGTAAATTTTTCTTCATATTCTTCAGGCACACTGCAGAAAAAATTACTTGTAAATTAACAGTAAAATACTGGCAGCAGGGTTTCCAGCTTTGTACTGTTTCATTGCTGTATTCTAAGTTGCATATTCTTTATTAACTTTAATATTTATATCTGTACTTGTTCAATATCTGTATCTGTGCAAATAAACTGTTATTGTAATATTTAATTTAGAAGATTTTCCCAAGAAAAAAAGTTCAACAGGGTATTTCTTTTATAGCTCACAATTTATTGACACAGTTTAGAGACAAATAATCTGAATGCTTAAACAAAAGAGCAAATCATTACTGAACCATGTCCAATAGAATAATATTTTTGTGTTTCCCTAAAAACAGTCTTTAAGAAATAGTAAAGAATGTGAAAACCTTTGAAGTTTATTTTAGTTTAATAAAAGTCAATAGAAGGCAAAACCTGGATTTGGTACAGGAACAGGCCAAGAATGTGCTTGGTATTTTTTGTGCATTCTGTAAAGAATGTGAAAACTTTTCAAGGTGATTTTATTTGAATAAGAACATACCCTGGGGTCAACATAAAAAATCTAGACCAGTAGATCAGAGTTTTGCTGGCCCCTTCTATATTTTTTACTGGCCCTGAAAGAAATATAAGGAAAAGCACTTTTCCATTAAACTGTATTTATTGTATGCATTAGGATTATTTTTTCTTGTCCCCTCACAATGACAGTAAACTAATTATTACATTACATGAGTGATGAGTAACGTTACATAGGCCTATTTTCACTTCAAAATGGTGAAATTAGACAAAAGTATATTAGTTTGCCTGATTATTTTTGTCATTCGTTTAACATTTATGACCTAAAAAAACTGTCAATGAGGAAAGAATGAAGAACAAAACAATGTTGATATTGAAGGATATGGAAACAAATATAGTGAATGTAATGTAGGCTTTGCAATATATCATGTGCAAAAAGGTGGTTAAAATCACATTACATTCTAACATTACAATTTTAAAAACAAAAATAATGCTTTTGTTTTTAAAAAGACTAAAGGTTAAACTAAAAATGAAAATAAAAACAAAAGCACAAACTATTATATTAGCCTGCATTTGATTACCCCATTATAATGCTCACTTTAAATAAAAACATACTTGTAGGTTTAAAATTCCACATATGGCACATTTATTGTCTCCAACAACAAATATTTTAGCAATATGTATATTTTAGTCAGAATTATTGCGCTACTCTTCTATTGTGCTCGTCTGTTAGGTGTGCGTGCTCGCGGCGGCGCTCATTAACGGAAGCTTGAATATTAGCGGAGATTCACTTGCAGAAGCTCGTCCTCTCCTGACAGTGAAATGGACATATTTGTTTGACTTTCTAACATTTACAGATGGAGAATATACCTGTGAAATGTAAGTTAAGCACTGAGGAAAGCACCACGTCTCAAACGCATTATCTGTCAGTCAGCAACAGTATCTGTCAGAGCATCTGACAGGGCAAACTGCTTTAACCTGTTAGCCTGCAACCCCACTTTTGAAAAATCCCCAGGAATGGTATACCCAAAGTGAAACAGATACAGTTCATGAACCCTTTGTACTAAAAGCACAAGTATGATCTCATTTGAAAGCTAAGACCTGGCAGTTGTTTGTCAATGTAGAATTAATTACTGTCATAATGAAAAAAAATGTTATAAATAGCTTCAAAGTTTTGTATAGTTATTAGAAATGTTTTTTTATGAAACATCTTCATAAAAATAATATTGAAGCTGGCATTGTATCAATCTATGAATGCACTGCAGCTAAAGCCACATGTCTGACCATGTTATATTTAAAATCTGAAGATGACAAGTCTCAAACTCTGTATTTAGTTAAATGTTTTTCAAGATCATGTCATATGACTTTATTTTGATTAGACTCTAAAATGCAAACTGATGTTTGTCATCTTCTGAGTCATCTATTCAGTCTATTGTCTCTATTGTTTTGTGGTGCAAACGAGCCCCATTCAGTGTCAGTCTCCCCTGCACACATTCACACCTCTCCGGCCTGGTTATGGCTCTAAATATGTTTTTCTTTTGTCTTCATTATAATTACTAACGACTGGCTATTCACACTGTTTCAATCCCTAATTTCTTTTTTCAAAGTTCTCACTTCAAATTTGAAACTGTATCAAATGACCTTCTTGAAAAAAAGAAACATTTCAGTTAGCATTCCTATTTAGAATAATTCATAAAAATAACAGCTAGGTGGCAGGTGCATCTGAGGGCTAGCTAGCATGTTAGCTTAGCACACCATCAATATACGACCATTTATGAGATTAAAACCATGTTTGTTCTCCAAACTTACTTTATAGGGCAAGTCGAGTGTTTTAAATAACCTTCTGTGATCTGATTTGGCTTCAGATAAAAATAATCAGACAGTAAATATATTATTTTATAGTATTCTGCACAATGATAAAGTCTATATCGATTAGCATTACATTATAAATATAATCTATTATTATGAAAATACCTGACATGGCTCGAAGAACACAGGTAAATCAAATATCATTGCAATCATGTTTATTGTCTTCAAAACGTCTTTATCTGCATGTTACAGCGATCTCTGGAAGCTTTGTATGTGTGTCAGGGAGTTCCTGGGATGTCACATGATTATGGCACTTTTTCATGTGTTCCATATATAGACTGCATGTGCACACGGCGCCCTCAGGCTGCCAGTATGGATTGAAAACACAGTACATCAGAGTATTCAGCGCTCATAATGATTACATCGGCCAATTTGGGTATAAATTCAATAAATATTATTCCTGTCTATATAAATCTGATGTAAACCTATGAGAATCTATCAATATTTCTCCAAGTCTGCACATTTTTTAGCTAAAAGCCCTGAGGGACGTGGTTTTGGGAAGCGCTGTCATGACGACCTCACAGGAGTTTTTTTCTGAATGACCGGCTGACGCGCATAATTCATATTAAAGGTATCGACTCATTTTTTAATCAGAATCAGAAAGAGCTTTATTGCCAAGTGTGCTTGCACACACAAGCAATTTGTTTTGGTACTGAGGCTTCCAGTGGACATATACAAATACAACAAGAAACATAATACTACAAATTATAAGAATAAAAAATAAAAATATAAATATATGAGAATAAAAGTATCACAGTTGGGTTTAGTCGGAATAGACATTTCCACATTTACAGATTATGGACATATTTACAGTGTTTTGAATATTATAAATAAATAAATCTACATATAAGTATCACCTGAGTTGTAGGATATTGCACTAAACAGTGGGAGTATTGCACTTAAAGGCGTATGCCTTGGGAGGTGTGCTAACTGTTCAGGAGGGAAATGGCCTGTGGGAAGAAACTGTTCCTGTGCCGAGATGTTCTTGTGGCCAGTGATCTGAGTCGCCGTCTTGACGGTAACAGTTCAAACAGGTGGTGTCCAGGGTGAGTGGAGTCTGTGATGATTTTACCTGCTCTCTTCCTCACTCTTGAAGAGTACAGGTCCTGGAGGTTAGGCAGGGGGGCACCAATGATCCTCTCCGCAGTCCGGACTGTCCGTTGTAGTCTCCTGATGTCTGATTTGGTAGCTGAGCCAAACCAGACAGTGATGGATGTGCATAAGACAGACTCAATGACGGCTGAGTAGAACTGAATCAGCAGCTCCTGTGGCAAGTTGAACTTCCTCAGCTGGCGAAGGAAGTACAGTCTCTGCTGGGCTTTTTTCACAATGGAGTCAATGTGATTGTCCCACTTCAGGTCCTGAGAGATGGAAGTGCCCAGGAACCTGAATGACTCCACTGCTTCCACAGTGCTGTTCATGATGGTGAGTGGGGGGAGTGCTGGGCTGTTCCTCCTGAAGTCCACGATCATCTCCACTGTTTTGAGCGTGTTCAGCTCAAGGTTGTTATAACTGCACCAGACAGCCAGCTGTTCAACCTCCAGTCTGTAAGCAGACTCGTCACCGTTTCGGATGAGACCGATGACAGTGGTGTTGTCGGCAAATTTCAGGAGCTTGACAGTGGGGTCTTTACAAGTGCAGTCATTAGTGTACAGGGAGAAGAGCAGTGGGGAGAGAACGCACCCTTGGGGGGCGCCAGTGCTGGTGGTGAGAGTCCTGGATGTGTGTTTCCCCAGTCTCACTCGCTGCTGCCAGTCCGTCAGGAAGCTGGTGATCCACTGACAGATCGAGGATGGTATGGAGAGCTGGGTCAGTTTGGCTGTGAGAAGACCAGGCATGATGGTATTGAAGGCCGAACTGAAGTCCACAAAGAGGATCCTTGCATAAGTCCCTGGTTCGTCGAGATGTTACAGGATATAATGCAGTCCCATGTTGACTGCATCATCCACAGACCTGTTTGCTCTGTAAGCAAACTGAAAGGGATCCAGCAGGGGTCCAGTGATGTCCTTCAGGTGGGCCAACACCAGTCTTTCAAACGACTTCATGACCACAGACGTGAGAGCGACAGGTCTGTAGTCATTAAGTCCAGTGATTTTGTTTTTTTTGGGGACAGGAATGATAGTGGAGCGTTTGAAGGAGCAGGGAACTTCACACTGCTCCAATGATCTATTGAAGATCTGCTTGAAGACCGAGGCCAGTTGTTCAGCGCAGGCTTTTAAACAAGCAGATAAGATGCCATCTGGGCCTGACGCTTTCCTAGTCTTCTGTTTTTTGAAGACTCGGCTCACGTCCTCCACACAGACCTTAAGTTCAGGTAGGATGGCAGGAGGGGGGAGTAATGGGGGTGCAGGAGGTGATGGTGAATGTGTGAGGTGCAGATCAGACCGGGTGTGTGGTGTGAATGAGGGCTTTTCAAACCTGCAATAAAATGAGTTTAAATCATCAGCCAGGTGTTGATTGTCCACAGATCGAGGGGATGGTGACTTGTAATTGGTGATGTTCCTCAGGCCATTCCAGACTGATAATGGGTCGTTGGATGAAAACTGGTTTTTCAGTTTTTCAGAGTAGTTCCTTTTAGCAACTCTGATCTCCTTTGTCAATCTGTTTCTGGCCTGGTTATACAAGATTTTATCCCCACTTCTGTAAGCATCCTCTTTGGCATGACGAAGGTGTTTGAGTTTCCCTGTAAACCATGGTTTATCATTAGTAAATTATAAGAATGTCCTGGTAGGAATGCATGTATCCTCACAGAAACTTATATATGATGTTACAGTATCTGTGAGCTCATCCAGATCGTTGGTAGCAGCTTCAAAAACAGTCCAATCAGTGCAATCAAAGCAGGCCTGTAGATTCTGCTCTGCTTCATTAGTCCATCTTTTTACAGTCCTTATTACAGGTTTAGCTGATTTCAGTTTCTGCCTGTAGGTCGGTATGAGATGAACCAAACAGTGATCAGAGAGCCCCAAAGCTGCTCGTGAAACGGAGTGATAAGCATCTTTTATTGTGGTGTAACAGTGGTCCAGTATATTAGTCTGTATTTTGGTAGTTCACGGGAAAGATTTGCTTTGTTAAAATCCCCAAGAATGATTAAAAGAGAGTCAGGATACCTTTGTTCTGTATCAGCTATTTGTTCAGCCAGCTGTTGTAGCGCCGCGTTCACACACGCGTCTGGAGGGATGTATACATTCACGAGAATGAAAGAGGTAAACTCCCGAGGGGAGTAGAAAGGTTTACAGTTTATGAAATGTGCCTCTAAATTAGGAGAGCACATCTTCCTCAGTGTTGTTACATCTGAACACCAACTTTCGTTAATGTAGAAACACAATCCACCACCTCTCGTTTTCCCCGTTAGCTCCGCAATGCGATCCGCTCGGAACAGCTGGAAGCCCGGCAGATGTATTGCGTTGTCCGGTATGGCTTCACTCAGCCAGGTTTCAGTGAAGCACAGAGCAGCAGAGTTTAAAAAATCCTTGTTAGTGCGGGTGAGGAGAAGAAGTTTGTCCGTTTTGTTAGGAAGGGATCGGAGATTCGCGAGATGAATACTGGGGAGTGCAGTGCGCAGGCCGCGCTCGCGGAGTTTAACCAGCGCGCCGGCTCGCTTCCCGCGTTTGCGTCTTACCGCGCGTTTGAACAACAACGCTGCCCCTCCGACGAGAATGTCCTGCAAGACGTCCGAATAATCAAAAACTGTAGAAAAGTTATCTGGTGTGGTGTATGTTTCCTAATGTCCAGTAGTTCGTCTTTAGTGAAACTGATAGGAAAAGAATGACTAAACGCAGAACAAACAAACAAAAACAACACAATAGCTGGAGAGCTCCACACCGAGGCAGCCATCCGCGGTGCCAACATAACTCCTGACACAAATTAAGACATAACTATCACTGTACGTTTCTCAGAATACGCGGCGATTACATAACTCCTGACACAAATTAAGACATAAGTATCACTATACGTTTCTCAGAATACAATAGTGGTCAAATACTGAAACTTAAGTCGTATATGTTTTTAATGATGTATAGTTTGTCAAGGTAATAACTTTAAATCTGTTAGTAACTTTGAACTATTAAAACGTTTCAGTGCGCCGGCGCTCTGGCAACGGTTAACAGGTTAAACTTGTTAACTATATCTTACCAGTTATTTTGAAGCGCTTAATTTAAGCTTCTGTCATGTTTAGTAAAATTGTACTACTGTATGTTCTTTCACTGCAGGAGCTCACACTGCGTCCTCTGTTATTTTTCAGATGTGCTCGTATCAAACTACTGTATCGATATAAATGGTATTGCCTCATTCCATATGGTAAAAAAAAAATGGGCCAGTGACTGGCCAATTGACATACTCATTTACTGGCCCCGGGCCATTGCTTATGTCGAGCCCTGATACCAGAATCTTCAAATTGATGCAGGTGTAGTCTGAAAGATAAAAAAAAGGAAGAATTATGAACAATTTAGATTAACGTTAAGGAGAGAGTAAATGGGGAGACATTTTGAGCTTAAAAAAGAGATGGCAGGCTCTTTTATAACCAGCAGCATGGTACAATAATGCCTGTCACAAAAAAAGGGGCTTACTGCGCATAACTCTGGGTTATTGTTCTTTCTAAAACCTATTTTAACAAAGGTAAACCAGTCTCCTGGATTACCTTAAATACCTTAAAGGGATACTCCACCGGTTTTTCATATTAAACTGTTATTCCCTTAACTAAGACGAGTTGATACATACCTCTCTCGTCTCAGTGCGTGCACTCAATCGTTCTGTCTTGCGGTGAAACTTTGTTTACACTTAGCTTGCCCAGTTCATTCAATATGGGCCAAGCAGAGAAGCGACCAAACACCTCCACGTTTTCGACTCGGCGCAGTAATACGTTCACTTGAGAAAAAATCCTCTCCCCCCGCTCCCGTTGAAATGAGAGGAGAGGGAGCGGGGAGAGAGGAGTGATGATATTACTGCGCCGAGTCGAAGCACTTGCAATGGTATTCCACCATACAATATAGTTATCCATTTTACACGCTTAGAAAAGCGCAATGTTTTATTTTGTGTCAACGTTTATGGTCGAGTTACACTACTCGAGTAACTTTATTTAAATAGGGAAAACGTGGAGGTGTTTGGTCGCTTCTCTGCTTGGCCCATATTGAATGAACTGGGCAAGCTAAGTGTAAACAAAGTTTCACCGCAAGACAGAACGATTGAATGCACGCACTGAGACGAGAGAGGTATGTATCAACTTGTCTTAGTTAAGGGAATAACATAGTTTAATATGAAAAACCGGTGGAGTATCCCTTTAAAAGTAGTAGTTGTGTAGGCGGTGTAGAGTGAAAGATTTCATTAAAAAATATCTTAATTTAAGTTCTGAAGATGAACAAGTCTTGCGTGTTTGGAAAGACACACACCCACCTTAGTAATAGCCTACATTGTAAAGCACATCTGAAATTAAAATGAAATAAGTTTTTAGTAGCGTATTGTACATTTTTTTTACATGTTCTACAAAAAAGCTGGTATAATAATTTTAATGGGAAGCAGGAAAAGAAATGGGCGTATATGTGCAAATCAACTTACCTAGATGAAATCCCATTTGAAATCAGCAAGATCTTTCAGTAGAGAGGCAATTCTTGGAGACCTTGCCTCTGCAGGTCTTTGAGCCTCTTTCTGTATTTGAGAAGCCTTTGAGAAGACTTAATTGTAAAGGGATAGTTCACCCACAATTTTGATTCTGTCATAATTTACTGCTGAACACAAAGGAATATATTTGGAAGAATGTTTGTAACCCAAAAGTTGTGGGTCACCATTGAATTCCATAGTAAGAAAAAAATACAACAGTGTGAAGCATTCAGCAGAGCAAAGAAATTTATACAGGTTTGGAACAACACGAGGGTGAGTAAACGATGAAAGAATTTTTATTTTTGGGTGAACATTTCTTTAACAACTGTTTTTTTTTTAATTGTATCTCCCCCATTTGTCAATGTTTCTTTTTAACATCAACACTAACCCAGCAAAATGAGACGAAAACTTGCAGGTAGATTAGGTTTGGGGTAGTACCAGGAACTTTGGGGTAGTACTTGGTGTGTTTACACTGCAGGAACTTTCCCCAGGAACCAGGGACTTTGGGGTAGTACTTGGTGCGTTTACACTGCAGGAACTTTCCCCACGAACCAGGAACTTTGGGGTAGTACTTGGTGTGTTTACACTGCAGGAACTTTCCCCAGGAACCAGGGACTTTGGGGTAGTACTTGGTGTGTTTACACTGCAGGAACTTTCCCCAGGAACCAGGGACTTTGGGGTAGTACATGGTGTGTTTACACTGCAGGAACCAGGGTCTAAATGAAGTTCTGGGTAAATATTTCCCCCTTCGAAAGTCCTTGCTCACGAGGTAGTACTTTATCAAAGTTCAGGAACTTTCAGGGGTGGGACCTGAGTGCTGAACATGCTGATTGGTCGAGTTCATGTCATGCTGCATTTTGATTGGTTGTCTCCACGCAGCATTTTATTCAACCACCATCTGTTGTGGTGCGTGCAGTAACAGTCGTCTGCTATTCGAATCAACAATGGAGTTTAACAAATACGACCGATGGACCAGAGACGAGGTTCAGGCTTTATTAAGCTTAAATTCAGAGGATGAAATCCAGTGTGAACTGTAAAGTTGCGCGCAGTCCTACGTCACCGGACTGTTTGCCTATTCTTCATGGTACTTTAGACTGCAGTGGAAACGCGGCTAGCAACAGGTCTTAAAGTTCCTGGGACAGATTGTTCCGGGTAATTTAGGTGGGAACGCAGCTTTAGTAAAGAAGAAAAAGAAATACATCTGCATGCAACACCAGTCTATCTTCATGTTCCTGAAAATGGGACATTAGAAGCGTTTGTAGAAATCATTTTTTGATTTGTTCTTGAAGTACTCAATGATAGCCTTTCCCTATTCTTTCATGGACATCTCAAAAGCATTCAGAGCATCAATGTCAGTGAGCAACTTGAAGTGGGCACGGATAGACTGCTGGTGGAAGAGGTATGGCCATTGCCTCCTAATGTCTTCAACTGAAGGTGCTGGTATGGAATTGAATTGCTGACGCAAAAGACAGAATGTAGTCTCCATAAGAGTTTTTACTTCTGCTACACCGCCAGTTCCCTCATGGCAGTAAATGTCCTGTAGTCGTTGACGTTTAGACTCGTGTAGAGTATGACCCGGTCGATTTTGGGGAATTTGTATAAAATAATTCATAATTATTCATACAGGTTTGGACCAGATCAACTTTACATTTAATTTAATCTCCCGAGTAGGGATGATAATATGTTAACCTGAATCTGCATTCATGTGTATCTCGACAACTAACCATAAACTGGTTATAGTTAATTGCATAGATCACGTTTTACAGGCAGGTAAAATTTAGCTCAACTGTAAATCAATATTCAATCACAACGGATTATAATTAAATATTAATGTGTCAATTAGGTCTATCTGGCTTCCTCCGAGGGTATCCCTGTGAATTGATTTGATCTTGTGATTTGCTTGTCCAGCAAGCTCATCACGCGAACATTATCAATTCTCATACAGGAATAATTTCGGAGACAGGAAAGATAATTTCTGGCCAGGAATTTAGCCTTCCTGTTTTACACGATAGCCTAGTTAACTTTAGTTAACTTATTACAGCTCGTAGCTAGATCGGACACTTTAGTGACTTGGACATGAGCAAAAGAGGTGAATCAATCACTGAATATAAAGGAATTTAATAAAGCCAGAACTACGGATACAGTTACTAACGTTACATGGGATATATGTATATACAGACACATAATGAACGAAACACTGACAGATTGAAAGTGAAAGAAACATGTGAGTGAGAGAGAGAGAGAGAAGCTTGGAGAGAAGCTTGGAGAGAAGCTTGGAGATCCGTATGGATCGCAGCTTGGTAAATTCACCCAGACAGTAAACCTTTCAAGAGACAACACGGAAAACACAATCTGTAATGCTCTATAGGCTCGATGAGATCGATACTTGCACAGAACCCTGGTGTGGCTGCTTCGAAGGCCTGTGGATGCGTGTTTCCGTCTGTCTCGTCACGTGGTCTGCGGAGGCTGTCCCAGGCGTGTGCTTAAGGTCTGACGTGAATTACCGAAGGAACAATTCAGGCTAAGTTAATTTACCCGTTAATTTAAGTCGAAAGGAAAAACAAACTTAAACAAACAAAGGAAAAAGATTTCCGAAGGGGAATCACACGAGGAATTACATCTTGCGAGGTAAGGGGGTAAGAGGGTAAGAGAGTAAGAGCGAGAGGGGGAGCTCAGCGCATCTCTTTAAAGACATTTCGGTTCACGCCCCTTCTGGTGTGAAGGCACCAATCAGCTGGGAGAAAAGTGCCCGCGGAAGATTTCTCTTTGTCTTGTCAGAATGCGTGTCTAATTAAATTGTGACCTGCGTTAGGAATGGTCATTTCTACTGCAGAGATGTGTTATACACATAATCATACCTTTTACGGTGTGTTCATACATATATTCAAGTCCAGGGCATTTTTACGATATCAAACACGACATATAAACATTATAGGTACATTATTTCCAAGCATTTGTAGTTATTTTAGAACTACGATACTATCACAGGTAACCATAGGACCTGGGTAACAGACACACATACAAGCATTTAAAAATATATCTCGGTAAAGTCTTTATATGATGAAGTTAAAGGTTTGTGTATGTGTGTGCGTCTCCATGAGTGAATGTTCTGAATGAGTGATAGTCTGTAAGTCAGGTCCCAAACATTACCCATGAGAGTCTACAAGGATGCACAAACCAAACACATAAAGGAAAATCATGAGATGAATGTTAGATGCATGCATCACATGGTTATACACACACACATATATATATATATATATATATATATATATATATATATATATATATATATATATATAGCTTGGTTTAGGGGAATGTTCGTGTGTGTGTGTGTTTACATTCAGGCGTTTTGGGTCTGAAGGCTTTGGGACTTTAGCAAGGATGCATTTAGTTACTCAGATTCACCCTACGCCCAGTCCTTACACTCGATTGTCTCTGCTGTCTCTTCAGGTGGAAGTCCTCTTTTGCATCCCGAGTTTGGCCTTGATCTATGACGGACAAAGCTGCTCTCACGATTAAAATGTTCAACTTGTGTCTTCTCTTGAATTAGAAGTGATGTATATCCTCCTCCTATTAACGAGCCATTTGGAAATGTGTCTCCAAAAGTGTTAGGGTACTCCCTTAAAATACTTTTGACAGATTGTAAGACACTGGGCACGTATTGGGCAAAGTTCAAACTTGCTCATCTCGTCAATTAGCACTCTAACCATTTGGCTCCTTTCTGCAGGTTTAGATCTTTTTCCTGTAGAGATTTAGAGATTTCTGTATGGATCTCAGGAGGCATGTTGTCCTAGGACTTGAAAAGTTTCAGCCCACATCTTGGAAATGCTGGGCATTTGTGTAGAGGTCAGTCTTGGCCTGGAAGTCTCTGAGTTGGATGCAAGGCAAGACAGGCTGTGTGTTGCGGTTGATGAAGAAGACGAAGGACACACTGATAGTACTTCTAAATTCAGAGTGATCACTGTTTCTGAAAGGATATAAAATATCACAGCACAGAGAAAAAGTAGTAAAGAGATTAAAATAAGTTATTTCTGATTAGCTTTAAAATATGCTGAAAGTACAACAGGAAATGTATACATGACAAATTCCATTAAAAGATTTCAAGGGCTTAAAATATGGACAATAATTTAGTTGATGTATTGTGTTGGAAATGTTGTACACTGAAATAGATCTTTTAGGTTTTAGATCTAAAATAGGTTTACAATCACAGTGTTTTCTAGATGCATTGAAAAAGACTTGTCACATTGCTGAAAAGGAAATGAAACACTTCTCCCCCCAGGAGTTTCACACCTGACTTGACACAAGTCAACATGACATGTTAATTCAAATGAGGTAAATGGCATAGATTTGAGTTTAGATTTCCCCTCTTTGTGTCGATAGCAGTGAGTTTAGAAAGCTGAAAACTTTTTTTCCGTTAATCTCTTATTACAAGCAGGCAATGCACAATTAAACCTGACATTCGTGACATAATAATAATGACATGAATGTGAATGAACGTGTCTCACAAATGCAGGTAAAGTACTGCATGTGTGTGCACAAAGTTTGCAAGTAAACATTTTACACTATGGAAGAGCACAATACAGCTGTCAAACACACGTGTGTTTTAACTTTGAGGAACGAGTTTAAATCTAAGTGAATCTCCTGTTATATCGACGACTTAATGTACATAGTTGTAGCAAATTTATAGTTAATTATGCTGTTAAAATGATTGTGCTCATATACTGTACAAAGCTAACATAATAAAATAATTTGGATTACCCCGAGTTGCTTTAGACAAGACTTGACATTCAGTGCAGATAACTTCCAATGAAACAGACGTGTGCAATTCACTCGTGCTAAAGAATCTGTTCCACCATCCCCCACCGAGTAAAAAAAACACTGCCATAAGGCGGCAAATTCAAAAACCCAATGTTACTTCATAAAATAATCCAACGAACGCACCTATTTTACATTTCCCTCTATATTGGGGTAACTTTTTTACAATGAAAGAACAAAATATGCAACCAGCACACACACAAACTCACACTTAACTTTGAGGAACAATACATTTAGCTACATTAACGGTCTTAAAGCGCACAATTAAATTAGATTAATTGAGATAAATTAGATTTAACGGTTTTTTATATTTAAAAAATAAGTATTTTAGATTCACCGGTGGTCTGCTACCTGTAAATGAGCTTCAACTTCACACTTAAAGGGATAGTTCACTCAAAAATGAAAATTCTGTCAGTAATTACTCTCCCTCATGTTGTTCAACCCCGTAAGACCTTCGTTCATCTTCGCAACACAAATTAAGATATTTTTGATTAAATCTGAGAGCTGGATCACTCCTCCATAGGCCTGTATCTTTATTTTATTGTATTTATCTATGCTTATAAATTGTTAATTATTTTCAATGCAGATTCACTCCCCTACAAAATCACCCCAATTATTATAAAATTATTAATTATTTTCAAATAGAGCTATTCAAATCATCTGGTGCAATCGTTTTTAAATCGCAATATATATATATCGCAGAAAAACAAAATATCGCAATGTAACTTTTTTCTAATATAGTGCAGCTTTACTTCAGATATGCACTGTACACCATGATGGTTTTGAATTGCTTGAAATATGATTGGTACACTAAAAGTGCAACACACTAAAAGTACACTAAAGTGCAACATGTGCCGCACAAATCTGTCATATAGGCTTCATAACATTATAAAGAGAACACGACTTTAAAAGGATGTTGTGAATTCTTTGTTCGAAGAATTGAATGTTTAGCATTAATTATCACGTTGCAGGCTCCTGATTCTAGCCCAGAGCCTGGTCAATATATATCAGGTTGAGCATATTGTTCCAGATGAATATGTAGCTCCCTAAAACTGGTTGGAAGATCAATGCACTCTCACAAGGCCTTCCTGTTAGATCAGCCCTAGAGCTGGAGGCGCTCCCCTTATTAGGGTCCCCTTTTTAGAGGGCCCAGCCTCCACAATGCTTTAAAGTACTGTGTAGATCCAGAATTGAGTAGAGTTACTGCCCTCATTTGCAGGGGTTTAGAAAGCGCTATGCTGAGTTCTGCTCTCCAGGATGCCTTTCTTGATGATCTGGTCTGCGAGTGACTACTGCCACAATATTGCAGTTCTCCCTATGATGTGCCTCCACTTGTGAGGCAGATAATGTGAGAGACTCTGTTTAGGAAACGGACAGGTTGTTGGCAAGATAGCTCAGTAAATTAGACTAGGTCAGCCTCTGATTATGTGGGGTTGACTTTGTCCCCTCAGAAAATGTCTGGACGGGACTCCTTTCGGACCCCCTGGCCATATACCCTTAACGGAACCACTTCCATGGAAGCTGTTGGTTCCAAGCCTTTGATCGGCCGTGGTTGGCCTTCATTGTTTCGGAGGCCTCTTTGAGGCTTATAGCTTGGGCAATGGCCGTAGAGAATACTGTCATTGACAGTTCTCAGGGAACATAGGTTACAGTCGTTACCTGAGACATTTTTGATTCAGAAATGATTCACCAGCAGCCATGTCGACAAAATTGACATTTTGGCATAAATGTGTGTGTTATTGTTCGTTCAAGCGCGAAACAGAACTGACCAGCAAAAAATTCTAGCGCGCTGTCTGTGCGCTCGATACTGGTACGAGTCTTTCTGTGCGTCGTGAGTGTGTGCGTCAGGACAGTCACAGACAGCGGGATAGCTACTCAACTTTCACTGAGGTATTTTTAGTGTGTGCAAGCGACGTTCCTGGACGTGGCTGTGCGTATTGACACAGGCAGGCTCTCTGTGTCCTGATTTTCTGTGGTGATGATGGCGTGCGGACATGTCCCCCCTGTCCACATAGGAAATTATGCCCGTGCACAGTAGCGATAACGTTAAGCACACCGGAATAAAATATAATATTCAGAAGTAAACAGTGTAGCTGACTTGCAGATTCAGTTAATATCCACAAATGAATAACCGCAATGATTCAGGAACCAGGCTACACAGTGAACTCTGAGAAAACACTACTTAAGTGAAAGCAAGAAAGCAACGGAGTGTTGCTTTCTTCGACCCTCTCTGTGTCTGGTCCTGCGCTGTGCTCTCTCAGTGTGCGATTTTTTTTTTTTGCATTTCTAATCCAAACAACGTCAAACTTGGCACTGCACTTAATCGTGCCCGTAGCAAGACACCTGTCAAGTTTGAAATCTATCGGACTGACAAAAGGTACAAAAGATATGCAAATAAAAGACACACGGACAGACAGACGTTCCTGTAATTATAGATAGATATCTTTTTTCACACATTAAATGTTGGACTCGTCGGAGACGGGCTTTAATAACAGCACAAACCGTGTGCATTTCCCTGAGATTCTTTGCGAGTGGCACTTTCCTTTACACTACTGGAGATGCAGAGAACTTGGTGAAAAGTGCTGTCTGTCATGACATTCGCAAAGTTTACCTGGCGCTCAAGCAGTTTTTAGGGGTTTTGTGGTATTTCCAAGCCACATAAGACTCAAAGTTGTAAAGCAGAATTTTTTTTGCCAACGCAGGTAGGCTACATTATAATTTATAATGAATATCGTGCCATCATGACCATGCCAATAAGTATGACTTTAATTATGTCCCTCAGGCTTCCCTAATGTGATTGGTGCCATAGACTAGGGGTGGCATGATCCGCCTTTTTTGCCTCCGATTCCGATACCTGGGATTCAGTATTGGCCGATACCGATCCGATCCAATACTAAAATAATAATTAAAAAAACAGTGCCAAATTACCTAATAAACTGTATCTGTATGCCTCACTGTGGGGAAGAGACTGTGATTATTCTTTTGTTAAAGGCATCAAAGCTTGACTTAAACATTATTTTCCTTAGATTGTAAAACAATACAGACACAATATATACTATATAATTAAAAGACATTTATTTTAAAATTAAGCGCAACTTTTTAATGAAGCAGCAACATATAATAGATTGGACAGAACAACTAAGGCTATCAATAAACTGCCACTGCGCAAAAGTATTGTAATATGAAAGGCTCCAATTCAGAGCGGCACGAAACACTTACGCTTATCCCGTGCGCAGAATGATGCGCTCGAAGCAACATGGAGTCACGGCGCGCAGCGCTTCGCATTGAAAAGTTCAAAGCACAAAAGTAAGATATACATATATTTCTTTATTTATTCATTAGTTTGAGCCTTTTAACAGTTTTAAATTTCAGTTAATGTGCGCGTGAAGAGCAATTTTATCGCTCTCTACTCCAGTGTTGTGATCACTGATCAGTTGTGTTGTGATCAGAGGCTGCGTTTACACTTGGCATTAACATGCGACCTGTATCCGGATGTTGTCCACATACACATTGAAAAGACAAGTGTAAACGCACATCTGATGGGAATGTTATCCAATCAGCGTGTCCAGATTCGGAGGCGGTCGAGGACGCATTGTGATCGGATCTCGGTGTAATGTAAACGCAATCCAGCCATCGTGTCTGCATTCACAGGTGGACCGTCATATAAATCCCCGTCCAGTCTCCCCGCGTGACTGTCAGAAAATAATGGCCAGACGCAGTTTAGACAAGAAATGAAACTTATTTGAACCTTACAATAAACGTCAATCTTTAAAACAGTTTATTTAGACTTACATGATACTATGTGTGTCATTTTTCAATTAAATTTTGCAACATTATCTGAACGAGGCGATCGCCTGTATATAATCAGTTATGCCTTTGAAGAGCTGCACGCTGCTTTGCCAGAGGAATAATCGGAATCAGATTTTTTTTTATGTTTTAAATGTTGAATTTTTTTTATTGTTTCAGCATGTTTATCAATCTCCCATTTCTGTCAATATAGTCATTGCACGCTATAAGCTTAAACCCAGATGATCGATGTGACTTTAACATGATCAATCCAGTTATTTTTGTATGATCAACTCTGGAAGTATTCCTTCGTTCAAAAAAATGTATTTGATCTAATTACTGGAGATTGAAAGTAAAGTGAGTGAGTGAAAGCATTTGGGACATTGTTTAATTTGTATCATCTTTACTCTTAATCTGGTGTCGTGCCACAGACCTAATTTATGCAGGAAACAGAACTCCGATCGGTTATCCAGATACAGAGGCTACTTAATGTGAACAAATGTAAACGCACAATGTCCTGATTGGCTAATGATCCGATCTGCTTCATCGGATCACGGTGATCGCATGTTAATGCCAAGTGTAAACGCAGCCTAACAGACACCCGGTAGAAAGTAACATGTGAAACTCCAGCACGTTAAAGTCCTTTTATGCAAACCATAGACCTTTATCTACAGATCTACAGTATAATAATAGGAACTCTATGGGGCTGTTTACACCTGGCCACTTCATGCGTTTTCTTTGATCTGATAGCTATCTGATCGTGAAAAGACCAGGTGTAAATGCCCTCCGAAACGCAGTCGAGAGGGTTGTTCTGCTCTGCTCAGAGAAAAACTGTGCCTTGTCTGACAAGCTACCATTTGATCTCGGATGTATTTAGTGACGTACGAAGAACGTACCCCTGGCTTCTTGCAGCTTTGTTACTGCTCAGTCGGACAGAACAAGAAGTCTCCTGCTGTGTTTCATGTTGTTTTGCACAATTGATTGATCTGGAGTTTCGGAAATTGCATTTGTTCTTGTTTTGCCTCCAGTGCCTTGCATGTAGGGGTGCTGTGGTTGAAGTGCCTGAAAAGCTGCCGAGCTGTAATCATAACCCGATGCACAAATGTATTCAAACTGTCATTAACCACCAGCTGAAGTATATGTGCAAAACTGGCTACTGAGTCCCATTGCACCCATCCGGGAGAGTTTGCTGCCACAATGTTTGTGAATTATCGTAAGCGCATGCAGACACTTTCCCAGTCAGTCATCAATTAGTTTAGCTGTGAGGTTGTCAGCTATGTGTAGCCATTTAAACTGGTATAAACTTTTATTTGTCTTTTTTCACTTTAGACCTGATGCCACTGAAAGAGGAGAGTCAAGAATTGAATAATATGCAAGATGAACATCATGATTTCAAGACTGAAGAGAAATCAATCATAAAACTTCACACTGGAGAAAAGCCTTATACTTGCTCTCATTGTGGACAGAGTTTTGCACATAAAAGCACCCTTAATTCCCACATAAGAATTCACACTGGAGAGAAACTGTTTATTGGAATAAAAAAAACGTTCACATGTGATCAGTGTGGAAAGAGTTTCAGTCGTAAAAGTAGCCTCAACCGTCACATGAGAATTCACACTGGAGAAAAGCCTTATAATTGCTCTCATTGTGGACAGAGTTTTACACATAAAAACACACTTCATTCCCACATAAGAATTCACACTGGAGAGAAACCGTTTATTGGAATAAAAAAAACGTTCACATGTGATCGGTGTGGAAAGAGTTTCAGTCGTAAAAGTAGCCTCAACATTCACATGAGACTTCACACTGGAGAAAAGCCTTATACTTGCTCTCATTGTGGACAGAGTTTTACACATAAAATCACCCTTAATTCCCACATAAGAATTCACACTGGAGAGAAACCGTTTATTGGAAGAAAAAAAACGTTCACATGTCATCACTGTGGAAAGAGTTTCAGTAATAAAAGTAGCCTCAATATTCACGTGAGAATTCACACAGGAGAAAAGCCTTATAATTGCTCTCAGTGTGGAAAGAGTTTCAGTCGTAAAGGAACCCTTAATCGCCACATGAGAATTCACACTGGAGAAAAGCCTTATACTTGCTCTCATTGTGGACAGAGATTTGCACATAATGGCACCCTTAATTCCCACATGAGAATTCACACTGGAGAAAAGCCTTATACTTGCTCTCATTGTGGACAGAGATTTGCACACAGTAGCACCCTTAATTCCCACATAAGAATTCACACTGGAGAGTAACCGTTTATTGGAATAAAAAAAAAAAAACGTTCACATGTGACCAGTGTGGAAAGAATTTCACACGTAAAGGAACCCTTAATTGCCACATGAGAATTCACTCAGGAGAGAAACGTTTCATCTGTAAACTGCGTGGCAAGAGTTTTTCAAAAAAAGGAAATCTTAAGGCTCACACAAGTGTCTTGCTGTGAAATGCCACAATGTAACTGAATGATTATACATAAAATTACTAAATTAAATGAAATAAGAACACACCGCATTTTTTCCTTAATTTTTAGTGACAGAATGAATTGGTAATGTCTTCAATCTGGACTTGAATATGGCTACTGTTGGGGCTCATCTGGTGACATCTGGAAGTTTGTTAGAGCTGCAGCTGCCTCACCACTTATCCTGCCTCACCGCTAATTGCGTGACAGGGACTACTTTGAGATAGTATTTACCCATTGCAAAATGTGTCCGGAGAGCAGAGAGACGAGATAAATGCCATGTTTTCTCGAATCTTGTGAAAGGGATGCAGAAGCTTGTTCTTCATGTGATTCAACTTTATCCCACTTTATAACACTGTATCCCATCGTGGGACCAAGAACACTATTGTCAAGATTACACTCTCCTGACGCTCCCAGCTATACGTCACTCACACTTACCAGAGTTCTCAAGCTCACCTATTCCCCTTTATCCCTTCATCACGGACACTATATCACCCCAGCACAGACACAGTCAGCGTCTGGTCTCTCAATTGTATTACCCTGTAAAACTGTACGAGTAATGCCAGGCGTACACCAAAGGATTTTCACAGTCCCAGACTAAAGACCGCCAGTCTTTAGGAATCTTACTGGAGTCTCGGCGCGCTCCCGTCGTCTCGATCGTTAAATGTGAGGTGATAATCTGCAGTCGGCGACCCGATTTATGCCAGTCTTTCTCTAGTCTTTCATATCAAACATGTTTGATATTATCGCAAGTCTTTAGTCTGAGACTAAAAACTGTGAACCCAAGTCTTTAGATGTGAGCTGATAATCTTATAAAGTCTTTTCTAAATCTTTTCAAAGTCTTTAGGTGTACAGAAAGCATTAGACAAAAGAAAGTCTTCATGACCAATTTGAAACTTCCAGTGTATTTATCTAGATGTTCATGTTCATTAAGATCCACAGACCCAAAATGTCAATGTAATGAACACCGAGCCACTTTATTATGATGTGATGTGACTTGACATGAAGGCCAAGTATGGTAGCCCATGCTCGGAATTTGTTCTCTGCCTTTAAACCATGCAAGTTAGTCCACACATTAGGAGTAGGGAGTAGTGAACACACACACCCGGCGCACTTAGCCATTTGCTGTCCATGAGTGAATTATCACTCTTGCCTTGTGACATGGTGGTCCATCATGCTGGAAAATGCAAGGATCATCATCAAATTGCTCCTGGGCAGAATCGACCCTTCGAAGGGAGTTTTATTTACAGGCAATCTGACCAATAATGATCCGCCGAATCCGCCAATTTTGTCCAACAAAGCAGGAGAGTTAGTAGATTAACGTTGGAGAATTTGAACTTAAAAAACGGAGTGTACTGACATCTTTCCGCGGTTAAAACAACGTTACTTCTGATGTTCATTCATGTTTATTTGATGCTATAAATTAACTAGAAGTAAGAGATGATTGGTTCACCAAATTTTAATTTGATTGAATTAAAATTCTTTGTTTCATATCAAAAGTAACCTGGCCTGTCCTGTCTGTTAGCGTGTTGTCAGTGTCCTCTCTGCTCCACAATGTATTTTTCACTGCGTGACAACATGATGTGGCGTGAGAGCGGCATGGCTTGTCGGACATAGCAACTGTAACTAAAGATGGTGGGTCTTTGCGAACGGTCAATTGTGAGAAAACCCTTGAATGAAAAACAACCCTACACATAGATGGCCTCAGGATGCTTCACTGTTGGCATGACACAGGATTCATGGTAGCATTCACCTTTTCTTCTCCAGACAATTGATTTTCCAAATGTCCCATACAGTTGGAAGGGGGCTTCATCAAAGAAAATAATCAGTTTCCCCTCTTCATTTGTATCTATGGTTTCTAATTAACAAGTCACCACCTGTTCATCATTTGAGTTCAATCACCCTTTATATTTAAGTTCCTCCGTTTTATTCAGTTGTGGTCTGTTATTGTTTGTGTAGAGTAGACAATCTGTTATGTCACATGCTTGCCTTTGGATTACCTGAGTTTGTTTTATTAAAGAACTTGTTTGTAGAAAGCTGGTTGACCTTTTTTAATCATCTTCACCTGAACTAACTGTGACAGTATACTTGATATAATATGAAAAATAAACCTCTGCATTGGCATAGAAAATGAATAAAAAATTTCACACAAATCCGTTGTTCTTTAAAGACATAAAACATTCATTTAATTTATTTTAATCATATGGAATTAAACTTTTTGTCAAACAACAAAAACACAATGAGCTTTACTGTTAAAATTAAAACAACATTTTTTTTGATAATGCCTTAAAAAAAAGTTTTGATGATCATTTATTTTAATTAGTATTAGTATTAATATTACATTGGAATGTATCTAAATTCTACTTTACAACAGTAATGTAACAGCCAATTTCAGGCTAATGTAACAGGCTAATTTCTATAAAGACCCATTCAAATTCGTAAAGAAGTTATTCATCAGGGAGAAGAATGGCATTTTAAAAGCATCTAGGGTTGAGCTAGAGAGATATTTGGAGGAAACGCATACAGATGAAAAAAGGCATGAGCCTATGTCAATTCCATCAGACATACCACCTATCAACCCACCAGAATACCAAATGGAGGTCTGTGCACCTAAGTGGAAAGAGGTAGAGCAGGCTGTGAGAAAGGCAAGGCTTCATCATCTCCAGGGCCTAATGGAGTTCCGTACAGAGTGTACAAGAGTGCTTCAGGAGTTCTGCGAATTCTGTGGAAATTGATTAAAGTGGCATGGGAAAAACAGGTTGTACCTAGAGCATGGCGCAGAGCAGGTGGAGTCTTTATACCTAAAGAAAAAGATGCTACAAGCATCAGTCAGTTTCGTCCTATTTCACTATTAAACATTGAAGGTAAGATTTTCTTCAGCATTATTGCCCAGAGATTGTCCACCTACCTATTAAAGAATGGCTTAATTGACACTTCAGTTCAAAAAGCAGGCATTCCAGGGTTCTCAGGATGCTTAGAACAGATCAATGTTATCTGTCAACGAATTCAATCAGCTAAAAAGGAGAGGAAGGAGCTCCATGTGACATTCCTGGATTTGGCTAATGCATATGGTTCAGTGCCACATGAGCTTCTTTGGGCAGCATTTGATTTTTTCAGAGTACCAATGTCAATAACAAATTTAGTGAAAGCCTATTTTGGAGATTTGCAATTTAGTTTCTCAACTCCAAAAATTCAGCACTGCATGGCAATGCTTAGAGGTTGGAATTATGGCAGGATGCACCATTTCTCCACTGGCTTTTACCATGGCAATGGAAGTAATCATTAGGGCATCAAGATGGGTAGTAGGAGGAGAGCGCTTGGCTTCTGGGATGCGACTACCACCAATCAGAGCATACATGGATGACATGACAACCATGACTACAACAGTAGCCTGCACTAATCGGTTATTGGGGATGTTAACAGATAATATTGAATGGGCACGAATGCAATTTAAGCCCTCTAAATCAAGGAGCATCTCGATAGTTAAAGGAAAGGTAGTAGATAAAACATTCTTCATTAATGGTGAGGCAATACCAACAGTTTCTGAGAAGCCAGTGAAGAGTCTTGGGAGATGGTACGATGGGGATCTAAAGGACACAGTTCGAGTGGGAGAAGTTAGACGACAAGCAGTGGAAGGGTTGAAGAGCATTAACAGCTGTGCTCTACCAGACAAACTAAAACTCTGGTGCTTTCAGTTTGGTCTACTGCCGAGGTTGCTGTGGCCGCTGACTGTGTACGAGGTTTCTTTGACAACAGTGGATAAGCTGGAAGCGTTAATAAGTTCATACATTAGGAAATGGTTGGGAGTTCCACGCTGCCTCAGCAGAGCGGGACTTTATAGTAAAGGAATATTGCAGCTGCCAGTCTCTGCTTTAACAGAGGAGTTTAAATGTGCCAAGGTCAGACTGGAAATGACCTTAGTAGAGTCATGCGACAAATGTGTAAGGGAGGAGGCCCCTGTGTTAAAAACTGGTAGAAAGTGGTCAGCAAAGAAAGCTGTAGTAGAGGCAAAGGCTGACCTTCAAATTGGGGATATCGTGGGACAGGTACAGCATGGAAGAGGGGGTTTTGGGCTCAGTTTAGCTCCTCCTAAATGGCACAAGGCAGGCCCAGCTCAAAGGAGGAAGCTGGTAGTCAACGAGGTGCGAAAGCAGGAGGAGAGGATGAGGTGTATAAAGGCCATTTCCCAGGCCAAGCAGGGAGAGTGGATGAGATGGGAGAGTGTGGAACAACGCAAGTTGGGCTGGCAAGACCTTTGGTCAATGGAAGAGAGTAGGATCAGTTTCCTTATTAGGTCAACATATGATGTTCTCCCATCACCGCAGAACCTAAACCTCTGGGTAGGAGAGGATCCCTCTTGTCCTTTGTGTTCATCACCTGCCACATTAAGGCACATTTTGACAGGATGTAAGGTGGCTCTTAGCCAAGATCGGTTTACTTGGCGCCATGACCAAGTACTGCGATGTTTGGCTTTAGCATTGGAAGGCAAGCGTAGTATGACCAATAAGTTGCCGCCTGTTCTAGCAAAACATTACACGCAGAAGACAATATTCCTCCGCCCAGGCAAGCAACCACCAAGAAAAGGTGTTAACTCCAGTTCTCGCCCAGGACAACTGGAAGCTGCTAGGGACTGGAAGATGCTGGCTGATCTTGATCAACGGCTTATTTTTCCACCTGAGATTGCCACCACTAACCTACGACCAGATATTGTTTTGTGGTCTGGATCAGCACGCATTGTTCAACTGATAGAGTTAACAGTGCCATGGGAGGATTTGAGAAGAAAACCATGGGTCAACGGTTGGATTTTCGTTTACTGGTGTAAGCAGTAACCATCTTGAATAAGACTCACAGAATAAGACAAAATATTTAAACTGTCGCAACTGACTAAAGTATTTTAATTTAGCCAGTGCTTTTAGCTAAAGTGACTTACTAATTAAAAATGATAAGCAATTTGTCATAGGAAAATGAGTAAATAATACAATAAAATACAAAGTAACAAAATACCTGGTCAAGGCGGTCAACTCCACCGTTGTTCTTGTTGTAATACAAGATTATATTTGGCTTCTTGTCTTCTCATGTGCTTGGTGTGGCATCCAGGTGAATTGTGCTCATCAAGAGCAAATTTTTGTTTTGTTATTTTGGGCAGTAAGACCTAAGAGTATGTGTGCTTATAAAAGCAAACATTGATGAAAATTTCTCTCTGCACCTTATTGTCACCAATGCAGATGGGAGCTCTGGCTTGTTTTTTTCTCACCGTTCCAAACATGGTCAGTTTTCTCCTGAGAAGATCTAGCACGAAAAACCTCCCTGTGTCCGCATTCAACAAGATGGTTGTGGTCTCATTGTGGGGATTCACTCCTGCCAGCAGGAGCAGACCAATGAATCTCGTTTGTCCAGGGGTCATTTTGATCACGCGTTCGGCAGGTGCTCCCCTTGTGACCGAGGAGGTGTAGCTGCAGTCCCCATAATAAAAAAAAAAAATTTGATTAGTAAGTGACTTCAGCAGGATCCTCTTCATCAGAGGATAATGCAGAGTTTGAAAAGGACTATGAGGTCACTGATGGGGAAGACTCTGTTTCAGAGATTGAAGGATTCCTCTGAATCCCAGTCTGGCAGGTCTCCTTCATCCTCGCTGGATTCAAGTAAAATATCCTGGGTCTCTGTAGCACTAAACATCTTTGCCATTGTGCCGCTCCAGAATCAACTGAAACAGTTACTTGGTTGTAAAAGCCTGACTCACTGTGGGCTGTGGAAACTTACGTGACAGCGCCCTTCACTAGCGGAGCTTGTACTTCGGCTCAGAGGACATGAGTGTTGACTTCCATGACTGAAGTGTGAATCATACCCTTGAAGCGGGGGGCCTGTGAGTGAACTGAAGCAAGTAATCCCGTTTAATTATTTCTAAAACCCAATGCGACATGGCAGGAATGGCTTCCCAAGCCTGGCTCCAGGTGGCGAGGGGTTGAAGAGTTGCAGGTGAAGAGGAATGCTTTTTTGAGGGTGTTTTTTATTTTGATTGTTATAACCAGGGGTGAAAATTTCATCAAAATGTTGGGGGGGATGATAAACATAACAATTCTCAAGAGCAATTTTTGATGGGGAGACCAATAATACAGGCAAAATTGTACTTGCAAGGATACGTGTACACCGAGGAAAGCCTTACTACTATTATTAGTGTAGCATGGAGACCGTTCCATTATCCTTCTTCTCAAAGTTTCTTTCTGGTTTAATGAAAAAAGCTGACTAAATTGACCCAAAAAATTCTTCAAAACCATAATTTTTTTTGTAAATAAGTTGATTGTGTAAACAACTTATTTACAAAAAATGTATGGTTTTGAAGAATTTTTTGGTCAATTTAGTTAGCTTTTTCATTCATCAAGTCACCAAAATACAATGGATTTTTTTTGACATACCTTTAGAACAACCGAATCAAGCCCAGTGTATAGTGTATATTGTGTGTATAGATAGATAATGTAGAAAAAGTGACACAATTTTATGCAACTGAGATGACGGGAACCATGTTTTTATTTACTACGGAAAAGTCGATTGGGGTCATAGACCCCAAAGATAAATGAGGGTTAAAGTAGCATTTAGATGTTTTTACACAGACATAAATAATATTATGACGTTTTAAAAATAAAATGTTAAATATTTATATTTGAAATGATTTAAAACATGAAAAGATACTTTAAATGTGAAACTAAAACCGCCAGTAGGAGGCAGTAAGTCACTGTTAATGAATGAGTCATTGAGATTCATTCAACTGATTGTTCAAAAAGCTGATTCATTCAGTAAGGAAACACCTCGGTGTGTTTCTTCTGAGTGCTGTGGCTTAGTTTTCAACTATTTTTGTTGGTAATATGGTGTCTAAAATGTACATCACTAATATTAACTTCTTGTTTATTAAACTTGTATAAAATCAAAATCACATTTGTTATCATGCTGATATCTGGAGAAAAACTGCACTCTTCGTGTGATATTATATTAGATTAACTATATTAAATTATATAAACCGACTAAATCACAGTGAAAGCGTTAAAATCTAAATGCGCACCCGGACTAGTCTAATCTACAAGACTGACGTTACATCACGTAGTGTATCCGTAAACTCTATGGGTGTGTGTGTGGGGATATACTGTATTAAACAAGCTAGGTAAACGCAGACTGTATTAAACAAGGGTAAGTTAACGTTAAACGTTATAATCGCTAACATAGCAGACTACATCAGTGACAAAAGTACATTGGTACACTGTACACAATCATGTATTTGTTTTTTGACATGATTTATTAATGACACAGCATCATCTATATTAAAGAGAAAATAATCACTTCATCCGATGTTTAAAGTGAATAAAACATTGACTTACTGGAGTTCCACAACTACTCAAAAACTTAGTTCATCTCTCCCGCCACCGGAATGTGTGTGTGTCGGTGGTGAGGTAAAAGGGGCGGAGGCAGTGGACCAAGGCACTGTGAGGCAAGGGGGGGGGGGGACTCAAAATGTTTAAAACGTTTTTTTGTTGTTGCCCCTTTTAAATTTGTATTATTTTATTTGTTAAACAATTATTTTAAGAATATATCATTATTTTATTTACAACACACATATTTTAATGATATTTTAGGGGGGACAACCCTCAGATGGGGGGGTCCTGACCCCCCCGCGATTTCCGCCTATGGTTATAACAGTAGAAGGGAGTGAGGGCACATTCTACTGGTGGGGCAGACTCAGTATTTACAACAAACACAGCCTCACCAAAGTGAGCACATGGTCGCTTTAGGGGTGGTCTGGCCTCGGTGGGAGGCTGCCTCCTTTTTGAGCCTGAAACATCAGGGATCTTTGGGGTCCAGCACACCAGGGTGGAGTAGATGGTGGTACAGTCCATGGAGGAGTGGCCGGTGGAAAGGCACTCAAGGACCACCAATCTGGCCATGGCACGACCAATCACTTGGGCCATATACTCAGTGGCGCACAGGGCGAGGTCGGTCATGCTGCGCAGCTCGTTGAAAGACACCAGGGGCCCGTTCTTCGTACGTTGCTTAAAACATTCGAGATCAAACGAGACATCCAAGATAATATCATCGTGCTCATCATGATCCGGCTAATTAGGTTCTTCGAACACTCCTGCCGGTCATGATTAGTATAGCTGGATTGAGTTATCTGAGATAATTGCACGTTCATGCACTGGTTTAAAAGGGGATATGTATCGATAGTAGAAACATTGATCAGCAACGCTGCTATTGGCTGCTCACCGTGGCCAAAGAGCGCGCTCAGTTTTTCTCCGTAGCAGAGCAAGAAATAGTTCAAGTGTATGCTGAATTTTAATGTTTAATTAAAACGGCAGGGAACACCTGAAAGTCTGCAAAAGCCAGGAGAGAGGGCTGGCAAAAAGTAGCAGGCAAATTTAATGCGTTTGTGGTGGCCATGTTGTTTTTATAACTTATTACAGTATATATTTTTGTATTTAAATAATTTCATAATTACTTTTTCCATTGTCATGTCAGAGTCACCACACTAGAACATGGTGAAAGTGAAGTACAAGAATATTATACATAATGGTAATTTTTACTAAGCCTACTTATAGGTCTACTAGTCTCTTTTAAAAGGGCACTGTTAAATAAATGTTTGTCTGTTCATAAAAGCAACCAAGAAAAAGGCTGAGAAAAAAAGAAAATATATATTTTTTAAACTTAAAAAAAGAAGAGCTGGCCCTTGGGTTGAATGTGAATCGACCGATTGTGAAGGGCATCCCTGCGTTCAGCTCTTCCAGACACATCCAGGACCAGTAGCAGCAACTCATTCATTACTGGTAAAGGAGATTTAAATTCTCTTAGTACACTGTAAAATAATTTGTTGCTGCATTAAATTATAGGCTGGTATAGTCATTTCAACTGTTACAGTATATCTTGAGTAATGATAAATTGCTTTGACTTGTGAAAGTGAAAACTGATGAACTTATGTTAATGTTAAAATATTTTGCCATGAGTTATTGATCACATTTTTTTCCAGTGTAGTTCATTGTAATGACATTGTGTTTTTCTATTTTGTGCAGTTTTACACCAACACTTTTATATCTGTTCCTAAGAAAGTGCTGGCTGAAATATGTGCAGTAAGTGGACTTTTTCCAACTTAACATAAAAAGAGAATAAAGTGCAACACTTTGTAATACCAATTTGTTTCCATTGCACTGGACAGTGAAGAAACCTTCTCAGAAGACTGTCGTTTGGAGGAAGTAGACTACCTGCAAGTGCATAAATAACTTTACTTAATTTATACTTGTGTGCCTATTATTTCTGACTGCAATATGAGTTGCAGGAGTCCACATCTACAGAAAGGCCTACAGAAGAGTCTGCACAGAGGAGACACAGAGGTGATCAGTGTATAGACAACCTTTCCTTTTTATTTGTTGCATGAGGCATGTGTGACACAAACATCTCACAAATGACACTGGGTGATATTCGTTCCCTACATAATAGGAGTCTTCCACAGAAAATAGAGTATTTTGAAAAAACTAAAATTAGGGGGAGAAATAGAACTTGACTACTTAAAGAAAAAAACTGGTACTAGAGATAGAGTTGCTTTAAAAGAAACCTCAGCGTAAGTGCAAATACACTATTTCACACAGATACTATTGATGACCTTGCATAATATCTCTTATTGCAGGCAAAAGATGACTTGATCACTGGCTTTTCTTTACAAAGAACAATTGAAATAAAACTCAAGGAACTAAGCATATTTGTCTTGTCTTTTATTAAACATAATGAAAGTTTTTTTCCTGATGTTGGCAATGTTGTGCCAATGTTGTGTAATATGTGTCATGACCGAGCTCAAAAGGCCATGACAAAAACTGGGAAAGGACTCAGCAATTGATTTAACAAGGTTTATTATAACGTAAAATAATCAAAACAATACCTGAATGATGAGATGGGTTAGTCAGTAACCTCAGTTGTGTGAGTGTGGATGAGTGGTCGTGGTGTAAAGTGTTGAAGTGTTCAAATAAAACAAACATGTAACAGAACCAAAACAAGTGACTGCTGGTAGCAAGGATCAGAGAGCCCGACGATCTTGGAGGTTGAGCTTTTATCTCCTGTGGAGCACTGGGACCAGGTGTTCCCAATCGGGAAGGACCTCTGCAATCAGCTCCTCAAAAACAGAAGAACACATCACCCTTGCAGCACTGACAAACATAAACAGTCAAGCCACACAGGGGCGTCACAAATGGCACATGCAATGTCACAGGCCCTGTCAGGTGCAACCCTCAGGCTTCTCATAAACTGAAATCTTCCCTTTAGTTGGCCAGAGTTCACTTCATTGTGTGCCCTTGTCCTGGCTAGAGCTGCATTGTAACTGGTCTGGGGTTTGGGTCAGGGAATGGGGTCATAAAACACCTGTCTCCAAGCAGGATCCTGTTGTAATCACCTGTTTAATGGAAAAATGCAGTTCTGTTAGGATCAGCATAAGTGTATGTAATACAGTGAGCTTGATATTTATAATTTTCCTTACCACGTTCAAATAATGTGCATAAATGTGAATCTCTGAAAATTCTTGAGTCATGCACAGATCCTGGTTATCTTGCTTTCACAATTGTGATATGGAACATAGTCACACACCATCTAAGAGATTTTAGTCAGTCAACTGCCTTTTTAAAAAAAAATTGATATAATATTACTAATCTGGAATATTAAGAATCGCAATAGTAACTTGGCTGCACAATTACATTGTGAGCCCCCTTTCTGTTCACAAAATTCCCTTCATTGAGGCCTTGATGGGACCGTGTGTGCAGTCTATGGCACCAATCACGTTAGTGAAGCCTGAGGGACATATACTCTAAGTCATAATCGGCATGTTCACGATTGCACGATTGTTGGCAAAAAAAAAAAAAAAAACTGCATTACAATCTTGTGTCTTAAGTGGCTTAGAAATGCCACAAAAAACAACAACTAAAAACTCTTAGAGCGCCAGCTGCGAATGGCAAGACAGACAGCACTTTATCAAGTTCTCCATATGTCCAATAGTGTAAAGGAAAGAGCCACTCGCAAAGAATTTTAGGGCAATGCAAACAGTTTGTGCTGTTGTTAAAGCCCGACTCCGACAAGTCGAATATTAATGTGCGTTTCAAAAATAATAATGTAAACGACACCCCCACGAGTCACGAGAAATATATATATATATATATATATATATATATATATATATATATATATATATATATATCCCCCATGGTGTGGGATCTTGTCCTGGTAGACTTGAATGACCGCCTTAGTATGAAGGGCGGATCTAGCTTGACCATTCGCAGCATACGCTCTGACCGTGAGGGGAAATGTAGTCCTGCACGGCTTACCCATTATTTATACTGCACACGTCTGCAGCGTATTATGGCTCCAACGCGGCCACCGGAGCTGATTGTGGCCATTCTAGTCAATGCTTGTGTTTATACCAGCCGCGCCACGCTTCTGCAAGATCTACCTAAGTTTACCATCAGTGACTTGCACCAGATTACTAACTCCTTTTAATCTATTCCCAGGAGTCAGAGAGAGAAGGGGTTCAAAATGTACATTTCACAATTCATCGACAACTATGAAGGTACTTTTTTTTTTACTGTGTCATTTTTTTTACTCTGTGACAGCAGAGTTAGCAGTTACCGCTGACTAGAACTAGGGCGGGCTAGCAGTAGCTTGATGTTAAGTTACCTCAGCTAACAAAATCATCTATGGGAATTACAGGTTCATGATTATAGTAGATAGTTTTACCCTGTGACTTTCGTTTACATTTACACCTCTTTTTAGTCTGATTGAAAGTCAATCCGTTCACAAGATCCTAACGTAATTAATTTCCCGCTTAATTGGAATAGCGTATCAAATAGATGTGTACATACACACACTACCTCTATCAATCAGGTTAAGAAATGGATGTTTGATCGGACCCCATCATAATTGGGTTAAAAGTAATGTAAATGGGGCTATTCTGTAAAAAACAAACGCTAACTCTCGTCTGCATTAAAAAGCCATTTTGCCTGTGACGTGCGTAGCTGTAAGTGGCTATACTTTAACACCATGTTGGAGCAAATCTTGCCATTTCACTTTTGAGTGATTGTACCATGTAATTATTGCTAAATTATCTTGATGGGTCACTTAAATGATAATTAATGTGATGTTATCTCTAACTCAGTGTCAAAAAAAAGGCAGGCACAGGGAGAGTCAGTGTGGGAGCTATGTGCCAAAGGTCCTGAAGAAAAAGGAGAGACCTCACAACTTGAGAGTAGTATATTGTTCAGATTACATTATGCTGCACTGGCTAGGATTAAGGTTTGTTATGCGTGAGTAGTATCCTTTTCTTCTGTTTTCTTCCTAGATTGTCCTCGAAGACTCCTCCCCAGTGCAGCTGTATGAGACTGTGTACTTGTGTGCTGCTGGCAAGGCACTTTGCAACCATACCGTGGCTCTCCTTTTTCAGACGTCGACCCTGAGATCCACCTCCTTGCTGTACTCCCAGTCCTTAGCTGCACCGAGACAGAGCAACGCTGGCACAAGCCAAGGACTAATGGAATTTTTAGAGCATTATTATTATCAGTAGCCACATGTGCCGGGTGTAGTTTGTCTGTGCATAAAAGACAACATTTTCCACACGTTATATTTAACCTCCTCTGAGATGCCATTTCTTTTTACTTTAATCATTGATTAATACGGTGTAAAAAAAGGCTGGGTCAGTGATATGGTTGTGCTGTCTGCCAAGCCCAAACAAAGGACAGTTGCCAGTGGTGTCAGGTAGGTTATGTCTTGTTAATTTAAAAAGTAATCATGAAAAGGTGGTTATCTGTCACACAGATATGTATAGGTACATGTTTACTAATTTGAATTGTGATATAAAATTCTACATAGGAGCACTCTCTACAAGGCAATGCGAGGGGATATGCCTGATCCTGATGTTTTGAAAGTGACAGATGCATATGAAGGCTTTTCACCTGACATAGCGTGACAGATGCATATGAAGGCTTTTCACCTGACACAGCACCCCTTATTACCACCATGTCCATCAGTGCTGATGTCCCGCTGGTCGAGTCAGCTTTGGGCAAAGTTCAGGAGGGCAGCCCTATCTCTTACCAGCAGCCACTGCCAGTCAGTCGCATCATGTTACTCCACACTGGAGCTCCCCCATCTCTGCCCTTGGGTAGCGACAGATTGGAGCCCACTTGTTGCCAGTTTGAGTGCAGTCTCCACCAGAAATTGCATCTGCAATCTCTACAGACCAACTTGGAAATGGCAAGGGGCATAGAAGTGGCAACAAGGGACCAGAGTATGTCTGTGGATTGGCATCGGGTCAGAAAGACGAGATTAACATCATCTCACTTTAGGGAGGTTTGTCATGTTCGTGGTCAAGACATCAGCAGAACATCTCGCTAAAAGACTGTTCAGGGGTGTGGCCCAAACATCGGTCATGAAAAGAGGTCTGGCATTGGAGCCGCAGGCCATTCAAGATTACTGTAAAGTGAAGAACAACAGCTACTGGCCTTGTGGCTTCGTCATACACCCTGATGCCCGCTGGTTAGGATCTTCTTTCCGATGGTGTTGTTTTTGACCCCATAGACAATCCACCCTTTGGCCCGTTGGAGGTACAATGCCCCAATGTCAAGAGTTATGTTGACTGCAAATACCTGAAGCTCCACAATGACTTCATGAAGCTGAAAAAGTAGCACAGTTACTACAGGCAGGTCCAAGGGCAACTCTTGCTGACAGGTATGGACTGGTGTGACTTTGTTGTTTTTGCAGAGGAGGACATGGTCATTCAAAGGATCTACAAGGACCCAGAGGTGGCTGCAATTATCAGGGAGAAGGGGGATTTTTTCTTTTTCTAATTTTAATTATCATGTTCCATGAAAACGTTAATCACCCCATCCCCATTTGTGTGAAATTGAATCTCATAGTTCTCATTACAAAGTACACATGCACGTGTCTGTAAATAGTTTCATGTTTATTATGTATATGGTTATCATTACAAACCTATACAAGGGCATTTTGTTTATGTATATAGTTTTCATTACAAACCTATAAAGGGGCATTTTGTTTATGTAATGTATATAGTTGTCATTACAACCCTATACAAGGTGCCTTTTGATGATGTATATAGTTTTCATTACAAACCTATTCAAGGTGCCTTGTTATTGTTAAGTGTTCAGCTCAAAGACAGATGCCACTATTTCTGCAGTTAAATGTCAACAGTTCTCTACAAACCCATGATGTTCATCCAGTACTGACTTAAGTCATACAGTTTTGTATGTTCAAACATAACTAAAATATACATGCCTGTAGCATGCTTGTGCATATAGTTATCACTACAAACCTATACACGGTGCCTTATGTTACTGTCTGCCTTGATCGATTGCTCCTGTCTGCCTCGCTGCCTGCTGTGTGTGAGTGTGTTTGCTCCGAGTTTGTAAGCTCCGTCTAAGCCTCGTATTTCTTTCTGTTTTGAACCATAATTTACGATAATTTCTAGTTGTTTAGTTGTTTATACTACTAATTACAGTTTACCTAACATCTCAGACTAACCTAACATCGCTAGCTTCTGTTATTGTTAGCACAACACGCTAGTAACGTTATCTCGCTAGCCTGTTAACGCGCCGCCCGTGCGTTCAGTTATTTATTTATTTTTCTCGTGCGCGCCCGCGCCTCTGAGTTCATAAAAAGCACAGGTGAGTAAGAATCATTCAACAAACACGGTGAGTAATGTCTTGTCCTGTTATTGTCACCTGCATCTCATGCCACATGTTTACTATAGCCTTCCCCGTCGGCATAGGATTTATATGTGATAAATGCAAGGAGACAGTCAGGCTGACGGAGAAGATTTCAGAATTAGAGACACGCATCCAAACTTTAATTGAGGATAGTAAGTGTGCTCGAGCCTTAGATACTACTTTGGATGCGCTTAGCATAGTGAACCATTTTCATGATTCGGTTCTGGCTGAGTTATTGCCTGTGCAGCCAGGCAGATGGGTGACTGTCAGGGATCGCTCTAGTCGCGGATCAAAAAACCACTCTTACGTTCCGATTAACATAACAAATCGATTTGCCCCACTCAGTGAAACATCGACTGAGAATTCTGTTGATTGTGCCCTGGTAATTGGCGATTCTATTACACGGAACGTAAAAATAGAGACACCAGCCAACATAGTCACATGTTTGCCGGGAGCCAGAGTGCCTGACATCAAAGCACATTTAAAAGTGCTGGCTAATGCTAATCGTAAATTCTCTAAGATTGTTATTCACGTCGGCACTAATGATGTTCGACTTCGCCAGTCGGAGATCACCAAAATTAATATTAAAGAGGTGTTTGAACTCGCAAGTATGATGTCAGGCACTGTAATTTGCTCTGGCCCTCTTCCTGTTCGAAGGAGTGATGAGATAGTTAGTAGATTGTGTTCACTCAATGGCTGGTTGTCTAAGTGGTGTCTGCAAAATAACATAGAATTCATAGACAATTGGAAAAGTTTTTGGGGCAAACCTGACCTGTTGAAAAGAGATGGTATTCATCCCTCCTGGGATGGTGCTGCTCTTCTCTCTAGTAATTTGGCTCATAGTCTTAGAGATAAAACATGACAATCTGGGGCTCAGGTCAGGAAGCAGACAGACTGGCTAAACCGACCGTCTGCTAGCGGCCTTGCGTCACCAAGGTCAGATAAATCCCATCACATAGCGACTCTTTACCTAGATATCATCATATAGAGACTGTGTCTGTTCCCCGACTTTGGAAATCCAAAAAAATGCCAAACCTTTCTAAGGTTAAAAATTTAATTGATGTTCAACAAATAAAAATCAGATATAATACAGATGAGCAAACGATAAAGCTTGGGTTGTTGAATATTCGATCCCTTAATTCAAAAGCGCTCATAATTAATGATAAGATTACAGACTATAACCTAGATGTGCTGTGTTTGACAGAAACCTGGCTAAAACCAAACGATTACATTACTTTAAATGAGTCCACCCCGCAAGATTACTGTTATAAACATGAGCCTCGATCAAAAGGCAAAGGGGGAGGTGTTGCTGTAATTTATAGTAATATTCTCAAAACCACTAAGAAATCTAGTTTTAAATATACTTCTTTTGAAGTGTTGGTATTTAATGTAAAAATATATAGTCAGTGGCGGCTCCTGCAAAATCTCTCAGGGGGGGCAAATGTTTCAATCAACTTTATCGCATGCAGACTTTTTAATAGATTTAACTTTAGGGTTTGAGATGTGCAGGAATCAACTTAAAACAGGTTTTCTTTCGTTTCCTGAAAAGTAACAGTTTTGGACAAGGCTTCCATCCGACAGCGATGATTTGTATGTGTGTGTGTGTGTGTGTGTGTGTGTGTGTGTGTGTTACGTTAATTAACATTTTACCTAAATTCAAGCTCAAATGGAGTTTGACAAGGGTTTTTGACCAGTAAATGCATTTTCAATCCACTCAGATAGTTTATTTTATTAAAGATTCCACTAACTTTAGGTGGCGACAAATAATATTGTTGACTGAATCGTTGACGTGTAGGATAAAGATTGTGTTGGTGTTCGAATGGAATGTACAAATTTCAAAGTACAATGCTAGGAGTAAAAAAGACTGCTACCATCCTTTCCTAAACTGATTGTAAAAACAAAGTGAGATTTTCCAACACTCGAGTATTTAAATGGTCAGCAATAAATACCTCCTCTGCTTGTCTTTCTTCTCCCAAGGCCCTCCTAGATCTTGTTGTTCCTGTTGCTAACTTGTTACTTGCTCCTGCTCCTGAAATGAGCTCTGGTCCTGATTACTACGACGGCTGAATGGTATTTCTTTTAATGACACGATAGAATTAACTGCGTTTGCCATGATGTTGTTCAAGTTCAACTGGCCTCAACTCGCGAGATGTCCCAACAGTCTCTCTCGCTCTCGTTCTCTTTTTTATTTTTATTTTTTAAATCACATTTGATAAAGATATTAAAGTAGTGTTTCATTTTTTCTTGTTGTTCAAATTCAAAATTGTTTTCAAATATTATTTGTCACTTAATCTTAAAGATTTTTAATAGTGTATGTTTGTTCCCACCAATCGCTGCACAAGTTAAGGATACGTATGATGACGTAAGCACGTTAGTGCGAGCCCTCCCGGAACCCATAGAGAATGCATTGCAGTGCCTGCAGTTCGAAAAAAAACATCTTTGAATGTAAGTCTATGGGAACACACTGGGTGATTTTCAGCCAGAGTGAAATCGCCCAAAAAGAGGCGGTACTCTACAGAACGTGACATGACGCTGATTGGACTATATCCAGAGGCACAGTGACGGCTAGCGTAACTCTGTGGTGATTGAATGAGATTGTGAATGTGATTGAAAAAGTCCCTTTCACACTTTGGTGGTGCGTCGCCCAATCGCCCTAATGAAGAAACCGCCCCTGTATATAGTCTAAACAATAAATCACGTTTGAGAATTCTGCTGGCTACTGTATACAGGCCACCAGTGCACCATAAAGATTTTATCAAAGAATTTGCTGACTTTCTATCAGAATTAGTATTGGCTGCAGATAAAGTCCTAATTGTTGGTGATTTTAATATACATGTAGATAATGAAAAAGATACATTGGGATTGGCATTTAAAGACATTATAAACTTAATTGGAGTTAGACAACACGTGTCAGGACCTACTCATTGTCGTAATCATACGCTAGATCTAATACTATCACATGGAATAGATGTTGATGCCGTTGAAATTCTGCAGCAGAGCGACGACATCTCAGATCATTATCTAGTCTCGTGTAAATTACATTTAGCCAAGGCTGCAAAGCCGACTCCATGTTATAAATATGTTAGACCTATCACTTCTGCCACTAAAGATTGCTTTATCAATAATCTTCCTAATCAGTTTCATCATCTCAGCATCCCAGATAGCTTAGAAGAACTTGATATTGCAACAGAAACGTTTAACTCTCTCTTTTCCAGCACTTTAGACACAGTTGCTCTGTTGCGCTTAAAGAAGATTAAAGAAAATAGTCCAACGCCGTGGTACAACGAGCACACCCGGGCCCTTAAGAGAGCAGCCAGAAAAATGGAGCGAAACTGGAAGAAAACAAAACTAGAGGTATTTCGGATTTCATGAAAGGAGAGCTCGATTGCTTAAAGAGAGGCCTTAAAAGCTGCTAGATCTGCTTATTTTTCGACCCTATTAGAAGAAAATAAACATAATCCTAGGTATTTATTTGAACAAGTGGCTAAACTAACGAAAAAGAAAGCTTCAAGCCCAGAAGTTTCCAAGAAACACAGCAGTAATGACTTTATGAACTTCTTCACTTATAAGATCTATAATATCAGGGACAAAATTATAACTGCAACCGTCTTCTACAGTAGCGCATCAGGGAGTGCATTGTAGTCTCCATGAGGAACATTTTGATTCATTTGTTGCTATAGGAGAGGAAGAATTTTGCAAACTTGTTAATTCATCTAAATCGACAACTTGTATGTTAGACCCTATACCGACTAAGCTACTGAAAGAGATACTTCCAGAGGTCATATATCCTCTTCTAAATATCATTAATTCGTCTTTGTCTCTAGGATACGTACCAAAAACCTTTAAGCTGGCTATGATTAAACCGCTTGTTAAAAAAACGCAACTTGATCCTACAGAATTAGTCAATTACAGGCCAATCTCGAATCTGCCTTTTCTGTCAAAGATACTAGAAAAAGCAGTATCCTCACAACTGTGTTCCTTTTTAGAAAGAAATAATATCTGCGAGGATTTTCAGTCCGGATTTAGACCGTACCATAGTACCGAGACTGCTCTCATTAAAGTCACAAATGATTTGCTCTTATCATCCGATCGTGGTTGTATCTCTCTATTAGTGTTACTCGATCTTAGTGCGGCATTTGATACTATCGACCACAACATTCTTTTAAATAGACTAGAAAGCTATGTTGGCATTAGTGGAATTGCACTAGCATGGTTTAAATCATACTTATCTGACCGTTTTCAGTTTGTAGCAGTAAATGAAGAGAAAATTCCAAACAGGTGCCAGTCTGGTTTTGAATAGAGACGTATCACTGTTGGGTTGCCTATGCCTTGACAAGGGGCCCATACTGGTAATTTACCAAGAGGCAAGCAACTGAAAAGAGCTGGTCAATAGACCCAGACATGGACAGAGGTATGATCTTTTCAAACAGTTTGTTCTCATTGACCCTCCTGATGCACCTCTCAACGTGGACTCTGAGGCGGGCAATGGATTGAGAGCGCTGGACATCCTCTTTGGCCATCTGGGTGTTCTTTACCAGGAAGGCAGGTCGGTAAACCTTTCCAGCGACAAGGTTGTCCACTTGAAAACCTTTGTCCACCATAATGGGCATTTCTGGTGTGAGACATTTGGTTATACCAGACAATTTAAAAATGTCCCTGTCACTCATTTAGCCTGCATACAGCGGGGAAACAAAGGTGATGGGACCATGGGGTGACCATGAGGTGATGGGGAAATTAACATTAACAGATCTGTGGAGATTTAATATTTAGGGTTGCTGTTGGATAGGCTGCAAAGCTGTCGCTCAATCATTGGGCCCAAAAACTTAGCGAAATATCCTCGTCGGATCTGACGATGTGTTTGATTCCAAAAGTAGACCGCAGCTACAGAGACTCTAGCTGGTGTTGGAGCTCCTCAATCTTCTGCCTGAGTTTTTTCATTTTCCCTCGTCAGCTCAAAATACCACGGAGATGTTGGGAGTGACACAGTAGTCGTGTTTGGTAACGATGACTTCCATAGGCTTAACGCTGTCCTCTTCTACAGACACCGGCAGTAACTCTGGGGTCGGAGGTCTCGGGCGATGTTGTCAGACATTGAGCCTGGGTGCCGGAAGAGAAAAACTGTTCCAGGTGAACAGACATGGGACTGCGCCCTTCTTTAAATGTCTCGGTCATACACAATCCCCAGGTAGAAAATGAACACTGCAAACTCGAGTACCGTCAGCCGGGGAGAAGTTCTCCCGCCAAATCTTTGCTGTCTACAGTTCACTTCTTCATCCACAAGGGAAACTCAGGATGGAATTATACCGCGATGAATTGGTACACAGCGGTACACAGCAGTGAAGAGAAGTCTTCTTTACTTGGTGCTGAAGTTTCAAACGCTTTTATACCAAAAAGACTGATGTTTTTTTTACAGTACGCTGGACGATCGGTCAAGTAAGATAGAGAGCGCTTTTGACGGACGCAGTCGCCGGAAGTGGTCCAGCTCACCGCAGATAACCCAGAAATTTTATTTCCATTGTTGTGCACCTAGCGAATTTGATGATCCTTGACATCAAGAACACATCCAGGCACTTTAATGCGCACTCTGTACTTGGCGTTCTTGAGTATTGGAATTGAACTTTGACAGTTGATGATGTAATAAAATATTAGCAAAAGAGTATGTAGCACAACTAATATGTGATTGTCTAAATAAAAGAGAAAGCGAAGTATAATAAACTGTTTCATAAACTAACATTTTATTATTATACAATAACAAGTTTAAATCAATCAAATTAAACCTTTATTAAGGCAAAATTCCTTATGTTTGAAGAAAAATGTATTTGTATTATGTAATTCTACTTTCTGTTTTTAAAGAAAAACTTAAAAAAAAAAGTATTGCCACTTCAATACATTTTCATTGACACTATTTATTGCTGACTTTATGAAATCATTGCAAATGCTTAACAGGATGGACATCTGTCACAGACAAAGATAAATATGTTTATTATAGAACACCAGAAAAGACAAACACAGGGAACCACAATGACCAGGTGACATAATGCAGGATAATGAATTTTTGTCAATACTTTTTAGCATTAGCTTTAACCTTAACATTTGTCAACCAAAGTCTCTCGCTTTGTGAGTCTGTCTTTGTTCTGTTCGTGATTTTGTCTCTTTGTGTGATAAATTCCTCTAACCTATGACTGGCAAATGCTTTGGGATATTAAATTATCAATAGATGGAGCAAACTTTTGCACGCAGACAGGATATGGCTCTAATTACCTGCCACCTGGGCGCTCGCTCCAGTTCCACCCGTGCCGACCGCTGTGCGCCTACAGACGTCGCAGGAGTGCGAACGGCGAGGTGGCTTTGTTGCAAAGCTGACGGCGAGTTTTAACTCCTCCAAGATTGCCTACTCTCATTTCCTCAAGCCAACACTTGAACGGGAAGAAAAGTGGTCCTTCACCGGGCACCCTTTTGAATTTTCTTATATATGGATTTATAAAGTCCATGCGATGGAGCCATATTGTCATGCTATCGGATCCCTCGGCTTTGTAAACGGAAGGCGAACCTGCAGAATCTCCGACAAGTTCGCAGAGACCCCAAACTTAGAGGAGGTACCTACTGAATTAACACTGGTGGTGATGAATGTGCGTTTGTTATCAAACAAGACATTTATTTTAAATAACTTTTTTATTGAACGCAGCTTAGACTTCTTGTTTTTGACTGAGACGTGGCTAGTTCCCGATGATTTAAGCCCTTTCACGGATCTGTTACCTCGTGATTGTGATTTCTTGAATACTCCACGCATCACAAGCCGTGGCGGCAATATCATCCAACTGCGGCCACAAATGGGTGTTCTTGTGCTGGTGGGGGTTCCCGTTTTCGCAGACTGAAACGCCCCCTTCTTCTTCTTCGCCTTTCTTGCCTTAACTGTAACTGTCAACATCTGGTCTCCTTCTTATTCGCCTCTTCTGCTGAACTGCTAACTGTCAACATCCGGGTTAATATAACAACATTCGCCAGTTATCCGGGGTTAATATAACAAAATTCGCCAGTTATCCGGGTTAATATAACAACATTCGCTATTTAGTTTTTCTCAAACAGAAGTAATATCATTACATTTACGTGTAAGACTAGTTTATATCTCGTTCCTAACTTTAAGCATAGGCAGACGTCAGCTAGCATCGAACTAGATGGATAAGCCACCTTTCGAGCGGCTTGATTAGGTTTAATTTACTGATATTACAACACAATCATTTTAAGGAGGCTCCATGGTAGCTAAATATGAGAATGTTGTGGTTGTGCAGTACATGTTCATTATCTTCTACGAGTTGAGGACACAACTATCTCTATGGCCCTGGCCTCGATATAAGTTAGTTGCTTCAAATAAACTAACCCTTGAAGATCCAGTCCGAAACAATACAGTTGTCTAAGAATCTCAGCTAACAGGGAACGTTCCCAGAACATTCACTAACGTTCTTTAAAAGTTGTGTAAATGTTAGTACAAAACGTTATTAAAATTATGTTTTCGGAACGTTCATATAACGTTATTAACGTTCTTGTAACGTTGAGAGAAAACGTTCTTAGAACAACGTTCTTGGAACGTCTTTATGACGTTATTTGTGATTGATGAACGTTCTCATAACGTTGATAGAAAATGTTCTTAGAACAAGGTTCTTGGAACGTCTTTATGACGTTATTTGTGATTGATAAACGTTCTCATAACGTTGATAGAAAACGTTCGTAGAACAATGTTCTTGGAACGTCTTTATGACGTTATTTGTAATTGATGAAAGTTCTCATAACGTTGATAGAAAACGTTCTTAGAACAAGGTTCTTGGAACGTCTTTATGACGTTATTTGTGATTGATGAACGTTCTCATAACGTTGATAGAAAACGTTCTTAGAACAATGTTATTGGAACGTCTTTATGACGTTATTTGTAATTGATGAAAGTTCTCATAACGTTGATAGAAAACGTTCTTAGAACAAGGTTCTTGGAACGTCTTTATGACTTTATTTGTGATTGATGAACGTTATCATAACGTTGATAGAAAACGTTCTTAGAACAATGTTCTTGGAACGTCTTTATGACGTTATTTGTGATTGATTAAAGTTCTCATAACATTGATATAAAACGTTCTTAGAACAAGGTTCTTGGAACGTCTTTATGACGTTATTTGTAATTGATGAAAGTTCTCATAACGTTGATAGAAAACGTTCTTAGAACAAGGTTCTTGGAACGTCTTTATGACGTTATTTGTGATTGATGAACGTTCTCATAACGTTGATAGAAAACGTTCTTAGAACAAGGTTCTTGGAACGTCTTTATGACGTTATTTGTGATTGATGAACGTTGTCATAACGTTGAGAGAAAACGTTCTTAGAACAAGGTTCTTGGAACGTCTTTATGACGTTATTTGTGATTGATGAATGTTCTCATAACATTGATAGAAAACGTTCTTAGAACAACATTCTCAGAACATCCTTATAATGTTATTAGTATTTTCTGAATGTTATATTTAGGCTATCATAAAACATCTTGGGAACATGTTATTTGCTGAACATTCTCATAATGTTAAGTAGCCTACACTTGTTAACAAATGTGCGCTTCTTAACATTAGTTTACAGTCACTAGATTTGTATAATATGACTAGGCCTATATTCATATAAACATTTTAAACATCAAAATAGTTTATAACATCACCCCAATAAACCAGCACTTATATAACCTATTAATAAATGAATATTAACTAGTGCAAATGCCGGTGCAAAATCAGTGTGTTTTTAGTAGGCTAATTGTTGTTTTGGTGTGTTTGAGTGCTCATTGTTACAATTACACAGCAGAAGTTCAGTGAGATTTTTAATTGTGTAGAACGCAAATACTGATCCTGAAATAATGACATAAAATAAATGTGGAAAATTGAAATACACGATGCAGGGAGCAGCTACACAGTGAACTCCGAGAAAACGCTACCCTTGAGCACAAACTGTTAGTGAATAGGCTACTAAAAATGATGCCTGTGAAAGAGATTGTGAATGCATGATATGTTTTGTTGGTTAATAGCATTAACAATTAAAAGCTACTATTACACAGTAGCGATAACGTTAAGCGCACCAGAATGAAATATAATATTCAGAAGTAAACAGCATAGCTGACTTACAGATTCAGTTAACATCCACAAATGAATAAGCTTGACGATTCAGGGAGCAGGCTACACAGTGAACTCTGAGAAAACGCTACGCTTGAGCAAACAGTGAATAGGTTACTACAAATGATGGCAAAGTGCCCGTGCAAAATCAATTGTGTGTGTTTTTAGTAATTGTTGGTTCGGTGTGTTTGAGTGCTCATTGTTACAATTACACAGCAAAAGTTCAGTGACATTTTTATTTGTGCATGGTAGAAAGCAAATACAGATACTGACATAATGACATATGCCTACACAGAGTGTTTATGTCAGAATGTTATCCAAACAACGTCAAACTTGACACTGCACTTACTCGTGCCCGTAGCAAGAAACTTGTCAAGTTTGAAATCCATTGGACTAACGGTTCGAGAGATATGTAGTTAACAGACAGACAAACAGACCTTTCTGTAATTTATAGATAGATCATGCTATTCACATTATGTGAAGCACTGTTACATACAGTAGCCTATATTGAAATACATTTTGAAAATATTTTATTTCAAAAATACATTGAACATAATTGTAGTGACGCAGATCATTTGTCTGTTTCTGACGCGTGCTTAGGTCTTGAATCAAATAAATAAATGTCCATACCTTCAGAATCAATTTCAGATAAGCCAAATCCTTTTATTGTCCATTTGGCATTGCAAATAACAAAATAAACGAAAATAAAATATTAAACCAAAATTTCTGATTCAAACATACTGTTAGGCATGAGCACAATCCAACTCTCCACATAGCACAGCACGGTCAAAAAGTTTGTTACTCATTATCACCACACTTAAATATACTCAAAATACTAATTCGCCCTCTAGTGTCACAAACAAAAAATACACTTCAAAATAATGGCTCCAACATACCGGCCCCTGAACTGTTAATGACATAAGGCATAAACAATTCAAAATCATATATTTACATAAGGAGCCATCAAACAAACCATTATTATACATAGGTAAACCATGCATTTGAACATCCCTTTATCACATTTCTAATAAAAGACAAAGTTTTGTTACTGGTCTTACTACTGTGTTTGTTTTGGTTTGAACTTGTACAGATCTAACTAAACCTCTTTTATCTGGGAAAGTCTCTAGTACTTTTCCAAGAGTCCAAGAATTGCGTGGAGCTGTAGAATCTGCAATGAGTACAATATCACCCGGCGTAAGATTACGTCTCTCTTTTGTCCATTTTTGCCTTTCCTGTAGCAAAGGCAAGTACTCTTTTATCCATCTTTTCCAAAAAAGATCTGAAAGGTATTGTACTTGTTTCCATCTTCTTTTTACATACTGATCTGATTTCTCAAAAAGACCAGGAGGATAGGTTGGGTTTCTCTTCATTGTAAGCAGATGATTGGGGGTAAGTGCTTGAAGATCATTTGGATCTTTGGATACTTTAGTGATGGGTCGATTATTGAGAATTGCCTCAGATTCACACAGAACAGTGTGTAATCCTTCATCATCCAGCGCTTGTTAATTCAAAACGGAGGACAACACCTTTCTTATCATTCTGATGATGCGTTCCCATGCACCACCATGCTGTGAGGCTGTGGGTGCATTAAAACTCCATTTAATTCCTTTGTGTGCTAAAACCTTTGTGATTTTATTTTGATTAAACTCTGCCAGTGCCCTTTTCAATTCCTTTTCTGAGCTAGTAAAATTTGTTCCATTGTCAGACCTCATTTGACATACTTGTCCTCTTCTGCATATGAATCGTCGCAATGCATTTATGCAAGAATCAGTGTCCGATGAGTATGCCACCTCCAAATGGACTGCCCTACTGGCCATGCATGTAAAAATTACGCCATAGCGTTTCACAGAGGTTCGACCTCTTTTTACATCAATTGGACCAAAGTAATCCACTCCTACATTTGAAAATGGAGGTAGATCTGCAGTTATTCTTTCTTCAGGTAAGTCTGACATTTTTTGCTCACCTAATTTTCCTATGTTTCGTTTGCAGAAAGTACAGCTTGAAAGAATTTTTCTGGCTGTTGCATTGGCTTGAGTAATCCAGTATTTTTCTCTTAATATAGACAGCATATGATTTCTTCCTCTATGGGCACTCTGTATATGAATATGCCAAAGAATCAGCTTGGAAATATGCTGGTGTTTAGATAAAATAACTGGATGTTTCTTTTCTTCAGGCATAGCAGCTTTGCATAACCTGCCACCGATTCTCAGCAATCCATCTTCTAAAATGGGGCTTAACTTGTGAATAGAACTGTCTTTTCTGATTTCAGATCTTCCAGATTTCAATGATGAAATTTTTACGCTGAATCTTTCCCATTGACAGAACTGGATAATAGCCCTTTCCACCTCCGCAAGGTCGTCTGGAGACAAGCACTTTCCTCCAAATGAAGCTTTGGTTTGTTGCAAACTCTTTTCCAACACATTGGAATCATTTAAAGTTGTCATCAATTGTTTTCTTTGCCAACTTACTTTAAGTAGAACTTTCTTTACTTTCAGCATCCATGCAACTGCAGTCTTGAGTCTTTTACAATCAGAAAAGTAATTGATCAGCCTATGGGTTGCATTATTGGTGTCTTCAATGTTTACAACATTTGTTGAGAGCTCTTTCTTTAGTTCTGGATCATCATCCACAATGTTTGACTCAATGTTGTCATTTGACCATTTTGAAACTGGTTCTCTTAGAAACTTAGGTCCATTTAACCATCTTTTATTGGTTGTTAGCTGTTGTACAGTAATTCCCCTGGACGCATCATCTGCAGGGTTTTGTGAAGTATGAATATACCTCCACTGTGTCACATTTGAAGCTTCTCTGATGACAGAAATCCTATTTGCCACGAAGGTACGGAATCTCTTGTTTTCATTTCTTATATACTTCAGGACTGATGTGCTATCCGTCCAAAAACAAGAATTTTCCAGCTGAAGCTGAAGTTCTTCTCGGAGCATTTTGTCAATGCGAACTGCTAGGACTGCAGCGGTCAGCTCCCAACGTGGAATGGTAACTGGTTTTAGAGGTGCCACCCTGGCTTTGCCAAGCAAAAAGGAAACATGAACAGCATTGTTACAATTCTGTAGCCTCAAGTAGGTCACAGATCCATATCCACTTCCACTGGCATCTGAAAAATGGTGTAGTTGGGCACTAACTGGCTGTCCAAAATCACATGGTTTCAAACATCTGTCAACATTAAAAGTACTTAACTGATCCAAGTCAGAAATCCATTTAATCCACCTTTGTTCAAGAACTTAAGGAATCTCATCATCCCAGTTATAGTTTGTTCTGCACAACTCCTGGAGGATGAGTTTAACTGGAAGTGTCAGCGGTGCAAGATATCCTAAAGGATCATACACTGAACTTATCACTGACAATATTCCACGTCTAGTTGGCATTCTTTCTTTGCAAACAGTTCTGAAATTGAAGGTGTCAGTCTGTATGCACCATTGAAGTCCTAAGGCCCTTTCCATTGGTAGTTGGTCTCGATCCAAGTTGAGCTCAGTTAGATTCTTGGATCTATCTTTTTCTGTAATGGACTGTAAGACCTTACGGCTGTTACTGACCCATTGTGTTAGATGGAAGCCTCCCTTTTGACATAGCGTGGTCAGGTCTTTGAACACCTGGATTGCTTCATACTCTGTAGATAAGCTTCTTAAGCAATCATCCATGTAGAAGTTATTATACACAGTGTCAATTACCTCTTCTTTAAAGCAGTGTTGATTGTCTTTTGCAGTTCTCCTCAGAGCGAAACACGCACAACTTGGGGATGAAACTGCTCCAAAAATATGAACAGTCATTCGGAAGACAGCAACATCCTGTGTAACATCTCCACCTGGCCACCACAAGAAGCGAAGAAAGTCTTTGCCTTCTTCTGCCACTTTGACCTGGTAAAACATTGCTCTAATGTCAGTCATGAAAGCAACAAGTTCTTGTCTGAACCTCAGAAGAACTCCAATTAAAGAGCTTGTGAGGTTTGGGCCTTGTAGTAGTTGATCGTTTAAAGACGTGCCCTGGTATTTTGCTCCACAGTCAAATACCACACGTAACTTGCCTTTACGAGGGTGGTACACACCATGATGTGGAATGTACCAAACTTTACCGTCAGATCTATCCAATTGATGCTCTGGCACTTTCTCAGCATAATCTTGGATAACCATATCGTTGACAAAGTCTGTATATTCTTGTTGAAACTTAACATTCTTTTCAAACTTTCTTTTTATCCCCACAAGACGCTGTTTGGCAATGTTAAGATTGTTAGACATAACAACATCTTTGTTTTTGAAAGGCAGTTTCAAACTATAATGTCCATTCTTGAAGCTCACAGATTTCTCCATGATTTCCATGAATTTTGCCTCCTCTCTGGACATTTCTTCTTTGTCCTCTGACATTTTTTCATTGAAATCATGCTGGTATTGCTTTTCCAATAGCAACTCCAAGGATTCAACAGAGATCCTATTTACTCTAGCAGTGTGGTTATTTTGATAACTGCCTAGAGAACCATTGACAACCCACCCCAATAGGATTCGTATGGCATAGGGACCATCTCCCTGACTATTCACTACTTCCCATGGTTCAAGTAATTTGGAGGCGTTGGTACCTATCAACAACTCCACTTCAGCCTGAATGTGCGGAATTTGAATATCATCAAGATATGGCCATTTAGTTAGGTCTTCCTGATTGACCATGTTAGCTTGGTTTACGGGCATTTGTTTCTGTGTGTACACTTCTGGTAATTTATAAAAATGATTACCCTCAAGACTTGAAATCTCCAAGTTGCTTACCACATAGCTTGAGACTGTTGTTTTGGGACTCATGGTAAGCAAACAAATATTTGTCTTTCGTCCATTCAGGTGCAGCTTCCTCATTAAGCTTTCTGAACAAAAGGTAGAGGTACTGCCTGTGTCCAGAAATGCATAAGTTTGAACAATTTTGTTGCCCCTTGCAGACTTTACTTGGACTGAAAGGATAGGCAAGATACCACTGCTACTCCCTGCCCCAATATGACCACACGTTTGGGCAGATACAAGTGTATTGTTGATAGTTGGTTCTAGGGCTGCAACTAACGATTATTTTCATAATCGATTAATCGGACGATTATTTTTTCGATTAATCGGATAAAATTTCAATTTGATTTTTTGTTTATTACAACTAAATAAAACCCTTAATCATGGTATTTATGTGTAAAAGTGTACAAAAGCCACACATTGAGTTTTACTAATATCAATATTTGCATTGTTTTTAATGATAATTGCTGATGGCAAGTTGACAACCATGAAAAACAAAAAAATCTAAATTATATACAACATTGTTTTAACATAATTTTTGTTAAAAACTAATTTACACAGACATGTTCAGATGTGAAGATAGAAACCAAAAACATGTAAAGTACATAATTCATTTAATTTTTATTTAAGATTCAATTAATTATAAGGATAAATTGCTAAAATAAATATAGAAAGACTGAAAAAAAGCGTGTGAACGTAGTAGAGCCGCAGTAGATCGCGTTTGTAAAACAATTAAAACTTAATAGAAGACAAATGCTATAAAAAGAGAACGGAATGGAGACACAGCAAACAGGCTTGATTAAAAGGACAAGAAAATGATGCATTAGTGCACAAGCATTCGCTGAAAACCACTGACTACAGTGACTAAAAAACAATCTTTTACTGCTGCTGTTAATAACTGCCTTTATATTTAGTGCTTCACTTTCTAAACACCGTTTTAATTTAGCCTATTTCTGCGTAGCGCTATTTTAATTCATCACTTATGTTGCGAGCGAAATGATTGCACAACCTGATGCCCGAGACAAAATACAGACATCCCAAGTCTCCCGGAAGTTCCGGGAGTCTCCCGCATATTGATAGCGGCTCCCTGATGCCCGCAAATTAGTTCAAACTCCTGGAATCTAGAGCGTGCAAGCAAGAGAGCGGATGCGAGACAGAAGAGAGTGCTCCAAAGTCCAAACTGTGTAGCGCGCGCACGACAGAGCGCTACAGGGAGAGAGACCTTGCGGGCGTGTGTGTGCGTGTGTGCCGCATCATGATAGGCCTGTTTCAACCAATCACCAGTAAATGCTCCCCGTGACGTAAGCAGAGCAACTAATCGATAATGACATTCGTTGACAACGATTTTCATAATCGATTATTATCGATTATATCGATTAGTTGTTGCAGCCCTAGTTGGTTCTACATTCTGTTCATGGTTTGTGTTGACAGGTTTATCAACTTTAAACTCCTTCAAATGAATGTGAAGAACACTGGGATGTTTCTGGTTGCACACTTTGCAAGTTAAGCGCCTTTTACATTCTTTGCTCATGTGTCCAACATGCAAGCAACCAAAACAGACAGCTTTTTCCTTTATAAAGTTTACCTTTTCTCTATGTTTCTTCTTCTCAAACTCTTTACATTGCTCCAAAGAATGACCTTGTGAACAAAACAAACAAGTGGAGTTACTCTTGAATTGCCTGCTTGGATGTTCAGCATTTACCCTTTGGATTTCACCAACAATGGGTTTGTTAACATTGGTAACATTGGTAGAAAAACTATCCCCTTTTAACTTTGGCTTTGACTGGAATGGTGACTTCCATTTGTAGACATCCTTCGGTTTACCAGTTGTTCTCATCTCTACATGTTGAATAGACCCAAATATTGGATCAGAAATGATTTTTACTTGGTATTCAATGAAGTTGACAACATCATTAAATTGGGCTCTTCTTTTCTGTCTTTCCATGATATCACATGCAGCTGTTCTCCATTTTTCTCTGAGTTTAAATGGAAGCTTTAGAATTACTGCTCTCATGTTGGTTGGCATGTCCAGTTCTTGCATGTACTGTAGATCTGCCATAGCATTGCAACACCAACGTAAAAAGAGTGCATAATCTTGAAGAGCTGTTGTATCTTCATACCTGATCATGGGCCATCCAAGCACCTTCTCCATATATGCAGCAGAAACAAAATAATCCTCTCCAAACTGCCGTTTAAGCATAGTTTTAGCTGTATCATAACCTCTTTCCGGTGCCATATTCATACAGCTTCGAACAATTTATCTTGGGCGCCCTCTTGTGTATCTTTCAAGGAAATACAAGCAATCACCTTTGTTATTCGTTTTGTCCTCCACACAGTGTTTAAAAGCTTTAGTGAACAAACTCAATTGCAATGGATCCCCTTCAAACACTGGAATATCACGTGGTGGTAAATGTTGAGACTTTTGCTGGTTTATTAACAACTCCATTATTTCTTGATGTTTTTGAAGCATACTCTGTGTGAAACCAGACCTTCTATCATCTACTGAAGTGGCTATTCTGGGTCTTGAAGATGCAGGTTGCTGTAAATGAGATGATGTTGGTGGTTGTGAGGTAGCACCAGTGCTGCTTTGCAATATAGTCCTTGACTGTCTCTCAACTTCTGGATGAAGAGATGCAGTTGCTTGTTTTGCCTGTTTGTTGACATAGGATTCCATCCCATCTGATGCAATGCTGTTTGCTCGTTGTTCATAAGTCCTGAGCACAGATATCTTTGCATTGGATGCGGCGATTTTTGCATCAATATCTGTTCGTTCCTTACGCTTCTGTAACATTTCCAACTGTTGCTCAATATCATGCTTAGCTTTTAAAGACTCTGCTTGAGCGACAAGAGCGGCTTTTTCTTCTTCAAGTTGAACGCATACCAGTTGCACAGAGGCATTAGATTTGCTGGAGCGCGAACTGTGGCGGTTGCTCTTGTGAGAAGTGCGACCACTAACCCGTGTTTCAACATTTGAAATGCTATCCTTGGGTTAAATTTCGCTTGCAGCATGATCAAATTCCTCCTGTAGCTTCTCACACCAGTTATATACCACAGTGCTGAATTCCACAACCCATATCATTTTTGCTTTGAACCATGTTTCATGCCGGTCTTTCTCTTCATCAGGCAATAAAGCAATCAAAGACTCATGCGCTTCCTTTGCTTCTTTGCATTGCGTTTCAAACTTTTCAAACATACCTTTGACCTCATTTTCATATTCTCTATTGCCCATTAACTCTTTTGCAGTAAGCTTAACCTCTCGTTTTCGTACAGACAATTCAACATTTTCAACCTCTGCTTTCTGAATCGGAGCCCCATCTTGCTCGATTTCAGAGGCAGGAAACTCACTTTCATCATCCGCCATTTTTAAAACTTTACTAACTGCATATTTTACATCATAAACATCAGCTTAAAGTGTAAACATTAACAAACACAATTAAGCATTTCACAAACAGTTCAGTACTTCGTTTCACAAACCCCTCTTTTTTTTTTTTTTTTGTACCACCAATGCGCATTGGATTTGTCTTTGTTTGTTTGTGTGCACACTGTTTTATATATGGCCATTCGACTCAAGTTCAAGTGAAAGCGCTTTCATACCTCAGTTCCACAAACGCTGAAGACTTTGTTGTTCGTGTGCTGTATTCTCTTCGTGCGGGATTGTAGTCCTTCGAAATCCGCGGCGATCAATCCCAAGCAATAATCCACAAAAAATCCATCAAACAAAACTGTCATGAATGAGCATCATCCGACTTCAGATCAGCTGACTTTTCCTGTAGTCGTCCAATTCGATCTGTTCCAGTCGATGTCGATATATCCTCATTCAGGCTCCTTTGGTCAAACTTTTTGACTTATTGTAGTGACGCAGATGGTTTCATTTGTCTGTTTCTGACGCGTGCTTAGGTCTTGAATCAAATAAATAAATGTCCATACCTTCAGAATCAGTTTCAGATAAGCCAAATCCTTTTATTGCCCATTTGGCATTGCAAATAACAAAATAAACGAAAATAAAATATCAAACCAAAATTTCTGATTCAAACATACTGTTAGGCATGAGCACAATCCAACTCTCCACATAGCACAGCACGGTCAAAAAGTTTGTTGACCTTCCATCAGCGCACCTTTTACTCATTATCACCACACTTAAATATACTCAAAATACTAATACGCCCTCTAGTGTCACAAACAAAAAATACATTTCAAAATAATGGCTCCAACATAAATCTTTTAAATTGTTCCTCATGTTACATCTGTAAATTTGACCCATCACAGAAACCAGGGACACAAGTCGGCAGCACAACTTTCGAGCAAAATGAGAAAGAAGAGTTTTTTTTCAAAATTGGTGAATTTCATTTTTTTGCAGAATCTGTTAGTTGAAATCACGAAGAAGCCTCTCCATGTTTGAGATAGCAGTATTGGTATATTTAAAAGCTTACATTTTGAGGTTGAAATCGGCTTGTTTTCGGAGATTCTAGCACGCAGTAGGGGCGTGGCGTGTTATTGTCTGTGTGTATTTCCATACTGAATATGGCGCTTTTGTCCCCGCCCTCCAAGTGAACCGCATGGCTACTTATTATGCTGTGCTCTGGTAGGCTCTATCTGATATCAAAATTCAATGAAGATGGACGCCGCAAAGATTGTCGCAGACGAGCTGAACCGTGGCAGTTACACCGAAAATGTTTTCGCCGCTCGGGAAACTAAACCGGAGGTATGGGCGCGGCGCGCGCGCCCTCGGTGTTGAATATGGCGGCTCGGCTCGCTGACAGCGGTGGCTGGCTGTTTCATATGTGACGTCCCGATTGCTTTGAATGGGGAAAGTTTTGTGAACTGAACAGACTTAATGGACTGGCAACAATCTCCATAGAACATGAACTGGCACAGAGAATCGAAATAGAGGATGCAGTTAAGACCTTTGCTGCGATGAAGGCCTGCCGTGCGCGTTTCTGAAACGTAAGTTAAGCTTCATTTGCTCTTTAGTCGTTATTTAAGATGCTGAACCTGCTGATGATATAATGTGCTTGCGGACATTTCATTTGTGTGTGTATAGTATACACACATAAGAAAGTGGTGTAAAGAGATTTGCAACAGTAATTTGAGGAGGTGAAATGTGATTATTTGGAAAATTCCTGTCATGACTGCTTAAAGAAAAATGCCAGCAGGTATTTGCCTCCTGCATAAACTTTAATATTGTTGACATTTTGGGCACAGGCGCGTTGCGCACTATTTGCGTTATATGTAGGCCTATGGCTTATTGGTCTTTGTGTGTTGTTGCTGGTTTTGCGTTATATGTATGGCATATTGGTCTTTGTGTGTTGTTGCTGGTTTTGCGTTATATGTATATGGCATATTGGTCTTTGTGTGTTGTTGCTGGTTTTGCGTTATATGTAGGCTATATGGCATATTGGTCTTTGTGTGTTGTTGCTGGTACGTTGCAAATAGAGGGGCATCACAATTGTTTTTCGCCTAGAGCTGCTGCAGAAGTGCACTCATTCGAAGTGCAAAAAAAAGCTGTAAAGCACAGGGGGGAGCTTTACAGGGGGTATGGCTTATCTAAATGAGATGTAAATGAGCCCTATTGTCACTCCTAGCAGCAGAGAGAGGTGAGAACTGCACAATCTTTCGAGGTCGTTTTCTCATCTTTGAGCTTTTTTAAGTGCCTACCTTCAAATGGCCACAACTTCTCCAAATATGATCAGATTTCCACATGTTACACATCGTTGGAAAGCTTGGAGACTACACTTTCAGAATATATGAATAACTCAAAATGCCCCAGAACCGACTTGTGTCCCTAGTTTCCGTGACTGGTCACAAATGTGTGTACATATTGTGTAGGCCTATATTTCATAAAATATATCCATGCCTTATCATGTTTAGTTTTTAATAAATGTTTTTTGCCATTTTATTTCAACACCACGTTAACCATTTATATAAAGCTATATAATATTACAGGCTATTACATATTACATTATATTATAGCCTATAACCTATTATATAAATGACTTTATAAACATTGTTTTACACTCAATGCTTCATATTCTCATTCCGTTTACTGTTTGGTGATGGCCATGAGCCTATACATTTAATAATGTTAACCTCACATTTCAGAATATGTTATCTGATTATCAAATAATTCCCTCTATCAAATCTTTTTTATGCTGCGTGACTTCTACGTATTTTAATGGGCGCGCGCACTGAACATTCGAGTTGCATTTGAACCAGATTTGAACTGGAGTTACCATGGAAACGGGCGGGGAGTTCAACTGACAACAAGCAGCAACTCTGTCTCTCACTGTTGTTTTCGCTAATTTCAGGTAAGTTTAGTCCTCAAAATTACACAAATAGTACATAAAATGTTTCAGACACATTATTTCATGTAAATAACACGCTTCTGTTGAATTTTTACTTTATTGAAATGGTTTAGTGTCTTCGGGAAAAGTCCGTAAGCATCTCAACTGTTAGGCAAAGTTAACTAACTTGAAAGTAACGTTAGGTTGTCTAGACTTAAGCTGTAAGTTTAGGCTTTAATACTGATTAGAGGTTTTGTAAAGGCTTTGGTGGCTACTTTTCAATGTGAATGGAAGTAAAGTAAATTATCTTAAAATGAATTAACTTAAACTGGACTAAACTCACTGGACGGTTATTTCATAACGTTAGTTTTTACGTGACGGAATGCCCACCTGTAAGGCAAATTGGGGTTTTATAATGCCATTTATGCCTAGTATTAACATGAATGTCACAAAACTGCTTAATTCACAGCCAGGTAACGTTAACGTTAGTTTCAAGTCAGTTGAATCAACGTTTTATATGAATGTGCTATTTTAATTTGACGTTAAGCATACAGTCGCACACAGATGAATAACCTTACTTCTTCAAAAAATGTATATATTCCTTGACAAAATGCTTTATTTTTTATTACAAGTGAATGAACGATTTATTTATCCAAAGGACAAGTACAAGACCAGGGTTAATGCCAAGCCCTGGTTTACATTTTTATAATTTTATTATAATAGCTTCAGAAGACCTTTCTCAATGCTGCTATTGTCATACTATGAAAGTATTTTATTACTACTTCCATAGTATGGCAAATTAGTACAAATAAAAAGTTATAGAAAAGTTTAGCTGGTACACAGAATTTTGATGCACATTATCTTATTTTTCCCTCAATGATGGAAGTTTTCATTTTCAGGTGTACCTAATCCTTTACAATGTGTTATTGAACCTTTCCATTGTATAACCTTTGTAAGCTACATTTTAATCTTGTGTGGTTTAATATTTATAGTACTCAAAGCACAGCCTAAATAACTTAAGGGTTAAAGAGATAGTTCACCCAAAAATGTAAATTCTGTCAGTAATTACTCTCCCTCATGTTGTTCCAACCCCGTAAGACCTTCGTTCATCTTCGGAACATGAATTAAGATATTTTTGATTAAATCTGACAGCTGGATCACTCTTCCATTGGCTTCTAAGGGATTAAAACTTGACAGCCCCGAAAAGTCATTAAAGACATCGTTAAAATAGTCCAAATGACTACAGTGGCTCAATCTTAAGTTTATCAAGCGACGAGAATACTTTTTGGGCGCAAACAAAAATAACGACTTTATTCAAGTATTCATTTCCACCTCTGTAGGCCTCGAGATTTCACGTAGTGTAACAGCGTACTTATACGTCACACGTAGGCTCACTATTGGCCGATGCTGCTATTGTCATACTATGCAAAAGCACCAGAAGCTCTACGCAATTATTCTACGTGAAATCTCGAGGCCGGCAGAGGTGGAAATGAATACTTGAATAAAGTCGTTATTTGTGTTTGTTTTTTTGCGCTCAAAAAGTATTCTCGTCGCTTGATAAACTTAAGATCTAGCAACTGTAGTCACTTGGACTATTTTAACGATGTCTTTAATGACTTTTTGGGGCTGTCAAGTTTCAATCCCTTAGAAGCCTATGGAGGAGTGATCCAGCTCTCAGATTTAATCAAAAATATCTTAATTTGTGTTCCAAAGATTAACAAAAGTCTTACGGGGTTTGTAACAACATGAGGGAGAGTAATTACTGACAGAATTTTCATTTTTGGGTGAACTAACCCTTTAACATTTATGGAGTAGCCACACTGTTATTATTAAATGTTTATGAAATAATAAATCACCATTAGTAACATCAGTTATAACATCTGTTCACTTTACAGACTGGGCATGAAGAGACTGGACCAGACTGGACCACAGTGATAGTTTGGCACCCCCACACTACTTATATTTAAGGGTTAGTTCACTCAAACATTAATATTCTGTCAGTAATTATACACCCTTATGTTGTTCCAACCCCTTAAGACTTCCATTCATCTTCAGAACACAAATTAAAGGGTTAGTTCACCCAAAAATGAAAATTATGTCATTAATGACTCACCCTCATGTCGTCCCAAGCCCGTAAGACCTCCGTTCATCTTTGGAACACAGTTTAAGATATTTTAGATTTAGTCCGAGAGCTTTTTGTCCCTCCATTGAAAATGTACGTACGGCACACACTCTTTGTCCAGAATGGAAATAAAGACATCATCAAAGTAGTCCATGTGACATCAGTGGGTTAGTTAGAATGTTTGGAAGCATCGAAAATACATTTTGGTCCAAACATAACAAAAACTACGACTTTATTCAGCATTGTATTGTCTTCCGGTTCTGTTGTTGATCCGCGTTCACGATTCCGCAGTGACCCTGCTGACGTAAGACGCTGATGACGTGTTATCTGGTGCGCCCGAGCTTCGTTTACAGTTTGAGGGAGACGGGCGCTGTATTCAAGCTATTCTACATTGTTTGTATTTTTGTATTGCTATATTTTTTTTTAAAATGGTGCGTAGGTGTGCATGTCGCGGATGTCCTAATCTCCAGATAACACGTCATCAGCGTCTTACGTCAGCAGGGTCACTGCGGAATCGTGAACGCGGATCAACAACAGAACCGGAAGACAATACAATGCTGAATAAAGTCGTAGTTTTTGTTATGTTTGGACCAAAATGTATTTTCGATGCTTCCAAACATTCTAACTAACCCACTGATGTCACATGGACTACTTTGATGATGTCTTTATTTCCATTCTGGACAAAGAGTGTGTGCCGTACGTACATTTTCAATGGAGGGACAAAAAGCTCTCGGACTAAATCTAAAATATCTTAAACTGTGTTCCAAAGATGAACGGAGGTCTTACGGGCTTGGGACGACATGAGGGTGAGTCATTAATGACATAATTTTCATTTTTGGGTGAACTAACCCTTTAAGATATTTTTTGATGAAATATGAGAGCTGGCTCACTCCTCCACAGTCTTCTAGGCAATTTCATTCTGCCGGCCCAGGAAGTTAGTAAAGACATTGTTAAAATAGTCCATTGGTGCTTTTCCACTGCATGGTACGACTCGGCACGGCACGGCTTGGCTCGCTTTGTTTTTCCACTGCAGTTAGTACCGCTTCAAAGTGGGTGGGATTATAAAGACAATAGTTTATCCACTCCTCGGAAACCAACGAGATGAACGTCTGCACTTCGTCCACTGAACACGATTCAGCCATTTCTTTTTTGGACGTTTTTTTTTTCTTTCTTTTTTCTTCAAGCAAGTAGTTTTAAAACAGGTGCTACAGTGGTGACTGTTACTGGCTATTCAAATCTAGCGGGTTTGATGTCTCGCAAATACAATGACGCTGATAGTGACGATTCTGTCTGACCAATCAGTGATCTGCAGTGTTTTCACGTTACATTTTATCACATTTTTTATTTTATTTTTAACACTAGACCATCAGAAAATGTTAAATCATACACTTATACAGACTGTATAGGCTACATGATGTATACAAAAACAATTCATCACATCTCTCTGACTTATTTCAGAAGCATCATGCGTTAGTACTACATTCTCTTAAATAAATGATTCAATAAATACATTTTGTAACAGTCACTTGACACCACCTTGTGGCGAAACAATGTAATCGATAAATGCGTTATTTTAAGCTGATTTAGGGGCCGATCACACCTAATGCGTTTTTGGCAGTGAGAGGCGCCTTTTTTCAATTGATTTCCTATGGCAGTGCGCGTTCTGCACGATGTTTATGCGCCCCAGGCACCTCACGTTTAACCGCCGGTTGCGCCTCGTGTTTTTGGAGTTAAAAAAAAAATCAACTCGGAGCAATAAAAGCGCCTGACGCCATTTCGTTTTTTTCCACTGTCCAATCAAATGAATGGAGAGGCGGGTCTTCCGTTGTAGTTATGAAAGCTACAGTTGCTTTGAACGCCGGAGAGTGCGATGATGGAGGATACACTTGTGGTGCTCTCGCGGGTTACCAGGAGCTTAACAACTTCACGGATCGTAACTACCACAATGTTAACAGAAAGTAAACATTTGAAGTTAATAAAAGGCTGACTTGATTGGCTCTGTGCGCCTCGCGTTTTCGAACCGGAAAAACGTTAGGTGTGATGGGGCTTTACTCTATTTTGATCGCTATCATAGACATCAGTGTTTATATTTTTTAAATTTAAACTTTTATCCTAGTACTTCTATGATAATTTGAACTATTGTACTACAGAAATAATGATACTATGAGGTCGAAAAGACTGTTAAGCTGTTTCATGACGTCTCTGGGTCAGCACAGCTTTAAAAGTTGCGATATGATTTTGTCAAAGGTTTACTAGACAGACGAAATGGAAGCAAATCGCGTAGGTGTTTGAATCGAGATCACGTTTTTTTAAAGATGAATCGTGCAGATCTATTGTCTTATCTCTCTCTCAGTATATGAGTAGCACGAGGGCTTTTCAATGCATTCAATCTCACGTCGCTTTCACGTGTCCTCTTGACAGGGATATTATGTCACTCAAACTCAAAGATAACGACAAATTTCATCCTCTGTTGGAACGAAAGTGACTTACTTTGGTCAACCTCGTCTATAAGCAAGGACAAAAATAAAGCAATTTAATTAATTAATATCGATTATTGCCATCGCTTGATAAATTCGCCAGAATGAAATTTCCTAGAAGCCTATGGAGGAGTGAACCAGCTTTCAGATTTCATCAAAAATATCTTAATTTGTGTTCTGAAGATGAACGGAAGTCTTACTGGGTTGGAATAACATGAGGGTGAGTAATTACTGACAGAATTTTTGGGTGAACTAACCCTTAAATACAGTTTTCATTTCATTTAAATGTTTATATGAAAATATTTGTTGTTGTTTTTTTAAGCTATAATGTAGCGTTTTAAAATGTATAATAATCATATGCAATTTTCTACTTTTTGATGTGCTGTAAAAGTGTGCGCTTATAATTCACATGGTTGTTAATAAAAAAATAAAGTTGAATGAATGGTGCAGAATTTTTTTTCTAACCTTAAAATATAATTTTAACATGAAAGAAAGTGGACATTTTAATGTTCTTTGATTGTTGTATTGTTAATAACAGAACGTTGAAAGAACGTTGCAGGAACGTTATGCTTACCTTAAGATAATGTTCCAGCAACGTTAGGCCAATGTTCCAGCAATGTTAAGATAACGTTCCATGAATGTTATGCTAACCTTAAGATAACGTTCCATGAATGTTATGCTAACCTTAAGATAACATTCCATGAACGTTATGCTAACCTTAAGAATGTTCCAGCAATGTTGTGTTTACGTTCCAGCAACGTTATGCAAACTTTAAAATAATGTTCCAGCAACGTTATGCTAACGTTCCAGCAACGTTATGCTAACCTTAAGATCACGTTCCAGCAACATTATGCTAATGTTCCAACAACGTTTTGCTAACATTAAGATACCGTTCCATGAACGTTATGCTAACCTTAAGAATGTTTCAGCAATGTTATGCTAACGTTCCAGTAACGTTATGCAAACTTTAAAATAATGTTCCAGCAACGTTATGCTAACCTTAAGATAACGTTCCAGCAACATGTTGCTAACGTTCCAACAACGTTTTGCTAACATTATGATAACTGTTCCAGCAACATTATGCTAACCTTAAAATAACGTTCCAGCAACATGTTGCTAACATTCCAACAATGTTTTGCTAACATTATGATACCGTTCCAGCAACGTTATGCTAACGTTCCAGCAACGTTATGCTAACCTTAAAATAACGTTCCAGCAACATGTTGCTAACATTCCAACAACGTTTTGCTAACATTATGATACCGTTCCAGCAACGTTATGCTAACCTTAAGATAACGTTCCAGCAACATTATGCTAACGTTCCAGCAACGTTTTGCTAACATTAAGATGCCGTTCCAGCAACGTTAAGCAAACTGGACATTTCAACGTTTTTAGAACATTTCAAACCAACGTTCCCACAACGTTCTCAGAACATAATTTTGTTAGCTGCTGCCTAAATTGAATAATGAATAGATTAAATAACACTTGGGACATTGCAGTTCCAATCCAGTTACAATACACACTTTTTGAAGACTCAAACAGTAGGCTATTTGACTCCAAGGATTCACTTACTCTTCCCACTGGCACTTTGGATGTTTTCAATAATAGAAATAGAATAGAATAGAAAGAGCTTTATTGCCAAGTGTGCTTGCACACACAAGGAATTTTCCTTGGTACTGAAGCTTCCAGTGCACATATACAAATACAGATACAACAAGTAATAGTAATACAAATAGTAATACAAATTCTACAAATAAAATTATAAAAAATATGAAAATACTATAAAAATATACACAGTTGGGTTTTGTCAGAATAAACACTTACAGATTATGAACATATTTACAGTATTTTGTGTAGTATGAATAAATATAAATATCACCTGAATTTTTAAGATATTGCACTAAACTGTGGGAGTATTGCACTTACAGGCATATGCCTTGGGAGATATGTTAACTGTTCAGAAGGGAAATGGCCTGTGGGAAGAAACTGTTCCTGTGCCGAGATGTTCTTGTGGCCAGTGATCTGAGTCTGCGTCCTGACAGTAACAGTTCAAACAAGTGGTGTCCAGGGTGAGTGGAGTCTGTGATAATTTTACCTGCTCTCTTCCTCACTCTGGAAGAGTACAGGTCCTGGAGGGTTGGCAGGGGGGCACCAATAATCCTCTCCGCAGTCCGGACTGTCCGTTGTAGTCTCCCAATGTCCGATTTGGTAGCCGAACCAAACCAGACAGTGATGGAGGTGCATAAAACAGACTCAATGACGGCTGAGTAGAACTGAATCAGCAGCTCCTGTGGCAAGTTGAACTTCCTTAGCTGGCGAAGGAAGTACAGTCTCTGCTGGGCCTTTTTTACAGTGGAGTCAATGTGATTGTCCCACTTCAGGTCCTGAGAGATGATAGTGCCCAGGAACCTGAATGACTCCACTGCTTCCACAGTGCTGTTCATGATGGTGAGTGGGGGAGTGCTGGGCTGTTCCTCCTGAAGTCCACAATCATCTCCACTGTTTTGAGCGTGTTCAGCTCAAGGTTGTTATAACTGCACCAGACAGCCAGCTGTTCAACCTCCAGTCTGTAAGCAGACTCGTCACCGTTTTGGATGAGACCAATGACAGTGGTGTCGTCTGCAAATTTCAGGAGCTTGACAGTGGTGTCTTCAGAAGTGCAGTCATTAGTGTACAGGGAGAAGAGCAGTGGGGAGAGAACGCAACCTTGGGGGGCGCCAGTGCTGGTGGTGAGAGTCTTGGATGTGTGTTTCCCCAGTCTCACTCGCTGCTGCCGGTCCGTCAGGAAGCTGGTGATCCACTGACAGATCGAGGATGGTATGGAGAGCTGGGTCAGTTTGGCTGTGAGAAGACCAGGCATGATGGTATTGAAGGCCGAACTGAAGTCCACAAAGAGGATCCTTGCATAAGTCCCGGGTCTGTCGAGATGTTGCAGGATATAATGCAGTCCCATGTTGACTGCATCATCCACAGACCTGTTTGCTCTGTAAGCAAACTGAAAGGGATCCAGCAGGGGTCCAGTGATGTCCTTCAGGTGGGCCAACACCAGTCTTTCAAACGACTTCATGACCACAGACGTGAGAGCGACAGGTCTGTAGTCATTAAGTCCAGTGATTTTGGTTTTTTTGGGGACAGGAATGATAGTGGAGCGTTTGAAGCAGCAGGGAACTTCACACTGCTCCAATGATCTATTGAAGATCTGCGTGAAGACCGGGGCCAGTTGGTCAGCGCAGGCTTTTAAACAAGCAGATGAGATGCCGTCTGGGCCTGAGGCTTTCCTAGTCTTCTGTTTTTTGAAGACTCTTCTCACGTCCTCCACACAGACCTTAAGCTCAGGTAGGATGGCAGGAGGGGGGAGTAATGGGAGTGCAGGAGGTGATGGTGAATGTGTGAAGTGCAGATCAGACCGGGTGTGTGGTGTGAATGAGGGCTTTTCAAATCTGCAGTAAAAAGAATTTAAATTGTCAGCCAGGTGTTGATTGTCCACAGATCGGGGGGATGGTGACTTGTAGTTGGTGATGTTCCTCAGGCCATTCCAGACTGATGATGGGTCGTTGGATGAAAACAGTTTTTTCAGTTTTTCAGAGTAGTTCCTTTTAGCAACTCTGATCTCCTTTGTCAATCTGTTTCTGGCCTGGTTATACAAGATTTTATCCCCACTTCTGTAAGCATCCTCTTTGGCATGACGAAGGTGTTTGAGTTTCCCAGTAAACCATGGTTTATCATTAGTAAATGATAAGAATGTCCTGGTAGGAATGCATGTATCCTCACAGAAACTTATATATGATGTTACAGTATCTGTGAGCTCATTCAGATCGTTGGTAGCAGCTTCAAAAACAGTCCAATCAGTGCAATCAAAGCAGGCCTGTAGATTCTGCTCTGCTTCATTAGTCCATCTTTTTACAGTCCTTATTACAGGTTTAGCTGATTTCAGTTTCTGCCTGTAGGTCGGTATGAGATGAACCAAACAGTGATCAGAGAGCCCCAAAGCTGCTCGTGAAACGGAGTGATACGCATCTTTTATTGTGGTGTAACAGTGGTCCAGTATATTACTGTCTCTGGTGAGACATGTAACGTGCTGTCTGTATTTTGGTAGTTCACGGGAAAGATTTGCTTTGTTAAAATCCCCAAGAATGATTAAAAGAGAGTCTGGGTACCTTTGTTCCGTTTCAGCTATTTGTTCAGCCAGCTGTTGCAGCGCCGCGCTCACGCACGCGTCTGGAGGGATGTAAACATTCACGAGAATGAAAGAGGAAAATTCCCGAGGCGAGTAGAAAGGTTTACAGTTTATGAAATGTGCCTCTAAATTAGGAGAGCATATCTTCTTCAATGTTGTTACATCTGAACACCAACTTTCGTTAATGTAGAAACACAATCCACCACCTCTTGTTTTCCCCGTTAGCTCCGCGATGCGATCCGCTCGGAACAGCTGGAAGCCCGGCAGATGTATTGCGTTGTCCGGTATGGCTTCACTCAGCCAGGTTTCAGTGAAGCACAGAGCAGCAGAGTTGAAAAAATCCTTGTTAGTGCGGGTGAGGAGAATAAGTTCATCCGTTTTGTTAGGAAGGGATCGGAGATTCGCGAGATGAATACTGGGGAGTGCAGTGCGGAGGCCGCGCTCGCGGAGTTTAACCAGCGCGCCGGCTCGCTTCCCTCATTTGCGTCTGAACGCGCGTTTGAACAACACCGCTGCCCCACCGACGAGAATGTCCAGCAAAACGTCCGAATAATCAAAAACTGTAGAAAAGGTTTCTGGTGTGTGTTTCCTAATGTCCAGTAGTTCGTCTTTGGTGAAACTGATAGGAAAAGAATGACTAAACGCAGAACAAACGAACAAAAACAACACAATAGCTGGAGAGCTCCGCACCACGGCAGCCGTCTGCGGCGCCATCTTATCACACAACCACACAAAGAATTTGACCTCTGCATTTAACCCATCCAAGTAAGTGCACACACATTAGGAGCAGATTAGTGAGTAGTGAACACACACACACACTGCAAACGTGGATACACACACCCGGAGCAGCGGGCAGCCTTGTGTGGCGCCCGGGGAGCAATTGGGGGTTAGGTGCCTTGCTCAAGGACACCTCAGTCATATTCCTGCCGGTACTGGAATCGAACCAGCAACCTTTGGGTCACCAGTCCAACTCTGTTATCATTAGGCCATGACTGCCCCAATAAAGACATAAAATACAATAATTTCTCTTTAACAATTTACTTTTGAACATTGTAGGACGTACAGTATAAAACAAACAAACAGATTTATTGGCATGCAAAAATGAAAGGGATTACAAAAATAAAAAAAGGAGTAATAAAAGAGTGTTGTTGACGTTGTTCTAACCACACGGACTCAGAGAACACTATGGTAGGCATACATCTTCAATCTGATACCTGCCATAAGACATGTGCCTCAGCACCAGGCGTGTGCTCGGCCAATTCCTTCTTTTGGAAAAGCCTTTGAGGCATAGTGCAAGGCCACTGCCATGGCCTGCAGTCTTATAAATTTGTCTAACAGTTATATGCATCAGACTGTCTTTCTTAAGTTTGAGGTCCCCTGTCCAACTATCATTAATATAAACGGAGGGGTGGAATGGCTTTGCGAGTTCCTGGAAAGTTTTCGAAACTCTGTTGAACACGCCAAGCATAGCCATGTCCATACTCAGCGTCTCTACAATAATACGCTGAAGGACTACAGGTGGTAAGAATGGACTGTCCTCTGTTGTAATGGGTGTGCCTGCTGGACAGCTTCGAGATTGGAAGGTGTGGCTGAGATGGGGAGATGGAGAGGGTGAGATGGGTGTGTCAGCTAGTCATGCAGGGCTGGAGAAAGAAAAGAGAGATCAGTATACTGGCTACCATCTTCATGAGCACCAAATATAAGTTAAAAAAAAGCAATATATGAATAGTATATAATACCGTTCACTGCTTGGAGAATGGAAGGTGTGGCTGAAATGGGGAGATGGAGAGGGTGAGATGGGTGTGCCAGCTTTTCCTGCAGGGCTAGAGTGAGAGAAAGAGATCAGTATATTGGCTTCCATCTTCATGAGCACCAAATATAATTAAATAGCAAAATATGAACGCAGTATGTAACACCTTTCAAGCGTAAAGGTCTCCAGCAGCTGCCCACACCACTACCTCCTGATAGAGAGCATGTCCACCTGAAAAGTAAAGTTATGCTTTAAATGTCTTCATAGCCTGATACAAATCCATGTTACAGTACTGTTTACTCATTGATGGGAACTATGGCAGTGTACATTTTTACAGATGTAGCCATCTCCTCCAGTAAGTGCAGTACCTGCAGACAAAGTTAAGTGTATGGGTTATTGGTGCATGTTAACTGTAGCCTCCAGATAGGACTAAATTATTAAAAGCCTTATATTTCACGCTACAAATCTGATTGAGATTTGAACAAACTCACCTCACTGAAATCATATGGCTTTTGGAGGGTAGAATACATTGCGTACTAAAATGAACATACAAATGTGTTAGTTGTTCTGCAAACTAGTAATCAGTTATCACTTCTGAAAATATTGCATCTCACCATCAACATAAACACCCCACAGCTGTTGCTCAGATGCTGGGGAGATAACGCCCTGTGGTGGTAAAAGGGGTGTGTGATTTATTATCAATGATTCTTAATATATGATGCCTACTGATATCCACACTCATTTTGTAGCTTTAATCATACAAAAAGTGCAACACAATGTTCTTTAAACTTGCATTTAGCAGCAACCAGGGTCCATCAGCATCACATAGGATCACTTTATCAAACCATAATAAGAAAATCAAGAGGCCTGCCTATGTACGCTACTCTACTAAATGCAATGAATCATGCTCCAGCCACACGTTTTACCTCGTCAGCCAAGTAAAATGCCTTCCATGGTCCACTGGGCACAGCATGTGCCAAGTTACTGAAAAGGTTTGGAAGACGTGTTAGTTGCAATTCATGTCTTTCAAATTTAACATTGAACCCCGTTTAGTAATTGCTGAATCTCTACCATGACTACACATACCCACCTTGAGCCCTAAGAGCATGGTTTAAAAATGGGGCTGAACTATACCTTCCCGTGCTAAAAAGTGACCTAGGAGTAGCAGCAATTCCTAGTAGGGACTTAGAACGTATAGAACATATGAACAGGAACAATAAATGCAGAACAAAACAAGAAGAAAAAAAAAACAAAAAAACAAAACAAAAAGAAAGTATAGTCCAAAACAGAACTACCATACTTCCAAAAAACAAAAAAACATGATCATATCTAAGTTCTTGGGTTCTCAAAGCACTATTTGGGTGGTCTAAATAAAAAATGTCTAAAGTAAAGATGCAGATGAGGTTCCTAGTGAACCAATGAAGAACTACTTTAAGGGTGTAAACATGGAAATTGCTTTGAATAGATAAATAGTTACTGCTGCAAGACCCAGAGTTAGATATGAACATAGGGAACCAGTAGTCAGCTTTCTATGAAAAACCTGAAGATTTCTAGGTAGCGGCCATCTCCAAAGCCACTAGGGTGTCTTGAATCAAAATATTGCATAATCCTTAGTCTTGGTTTGAGAACCTGTTAAAAGTTTTATTTCATGGAATGGCAAGATAAGGGTTGGTTATAGACCCAAATCCTACTTCAAACAAAATTACAGTTATAGTAAACAGTGCATTTAAAAGGACAGTGCCTTATATATATATATATAATATAACTATATATATATATATATATATATATATATATAGAATTAATAAAATTTTATACAAAGTGCTTTACAAGTGATTGCTCTCATTCTCCCATTCTTTGAGGCTGAAACAAAACAACATTCAAATTCATGTTCAGTATGGGCAAAAACGTTAGTTTCATTGGGAGGTGGGGGTGTATGGTAAGACCCTTCAATACACAACCCAAAATACAAGGAGAGGTTGGAATTGATCCAGAAAAAGTCGGGTTAGATTCATAAGACCTGAAATCGTTATGCATATCAAAAATGTTGTTATGTACTGCATGAAATGTACCAACAAAGCATGGATGAGGATTCAACATTAACAGCACAGTATGTCAGATAAAAAAGCCACGTCAAAGTGGGATTACTCACACACAATGTCCAGTGCCCAGGCTGCCAGGCAGGGAGAAGCACCACGTCTTTGGATGCAAAGTCACACTGGGGAAAATAAAAAGAGTTCAAAGAGGAACTTGAACATGAGGTTAAAGCTGAGGTACAAGTTCTGTTACATTACCACTCACAATCATTTTAGCAATGGGAGAAGCCTCATATGGAGGAAGCCAGGTGACCACCACATAGGCATCCACAGCCACGGTTGCAATGCCCTTTATTTGAAAACAGATGCATAACACACTTTGTGTAGGCAACAAAAGTATACAGTCAGGAAACATGAATGCACAGATTATGTTAAATGTAATAAATGTAACTTATATGAGCATTTGCAGTCTTGACGATATTGTTGAAACAACAATTTGCAATCCAAAAAAAAACAATGATTGATTAGTAAGACAATTAATAATCTCATACCATAGGAAATACAGTTAAACACTTGGTTCAGATTTACCGTTGCTTCAACATCTCGTTCTAGGCCCAGAGTCCAAAAGTCAGACCTTGTGAGGATCGAGTTGTTGGCTTGGACAATTTCCTCCTTAGGGTTGTTACAGCCCTGCCCCTGTTTTTCTTAATTTCTTTTTCTTGGTGAGAATTCTAGGACTAACTTCTCCTTGGAGAGCGGGATTGCCCTAATGAAGATCAACTGCACCTGTGGCAACCTATTTAAGGAGCTCCTGGATTTTGTCTAGCTCTCTCTCATTTTTGTTTTGTGATTTTGTTTGAAGAGTGGGTTCTTGAGTTTGTGTTCCCATATGATTTCTACAACTCCACAAACTTCATTTCCAACTGTTTATTGATTTGATGTTGTGTTGATATTTATTATTATTACCTTATATTTTGACCCTAGACATTATTTGTTTAACTTTAAATAAAATTATATTTTCTATATTGAAACCTATTTTGTGAATTGTCCTCTTTATGTTATGACTTTGAGCCGGGTCGTAACATAAATTGGGAGCCTCGTCCGGGATCAATAATGGTTTGGAGTTTTTGTTGAGTGGAGTGTGGAAAAGGTTATTGGATTATTAGAGTCCTCCGGTTAGGTAGAGTGTTCCAGCTGGGTTGCTAGTCAATCCTTCCAACGGCACACTGTTTGTTTTGTTAGTTTGTTTTGTTAGTTTGTTATTTTTGAAGGTATCCCGGGTGGAGATTTAATCTCTGTTGGGGGTACGCTATTCAGGGCCTGGTTTTTGCCAGGTGACATGAAGTTCAGCGTCTAAAGTGGCCCCGAGCCTGGTAAGCCTTTGAAGATTAGAGAGTTGTTTATTTTATTTGATGTACCGGAGTTGTCTAAGATATCTATGTTTATTGGTGTGTTCTTTAGCATCAATGATTAGTTTTGGGAACTTGTGAAATCTTTTAATTTTTTTTTTTTTTTGAGAGAGAGAGCAGTTTTTTTTCCCATCCCCACTTTCTTCAAGTTGGTAAGTAATTTTGCACCAGTAACCAAAGTTGTTAAGCATGTTGCTGTTTTAGGTATAGCATGCAGTTTTAGGGTAGCATGCTAGGTTGTTGAATGTGGTCAGCAATTTAAGCATTATTTTGTGACTGAGTTGGTCTCGTTTTGGAAGGAGGACTATATTGTTAGCATGTTACCTGTTGAGAGGGTTTTGTTAAACTTTTTTTACTGTTCAGGTAGGAAATTGACTTGTTAACTGGTGTATATTAAATTACCATTTATTAGCTTTGTGGAAATGGAGTTGTTTGTAAGATTTAGTCCTTTTTTTCTGTGAAATATATTTGGAAGGATATTGTGGTGTTTTTTGGGAACTCCTAAGGTAGCTACTGTTTTGAAGGTGTAGAGTTTAGCCATGGCTTCTAATGTGGAAGATTTTTTTGAAAGAACCATCTGAGGAAACACTTGAAAAGTGTACTAAAGAGCAGCTGTTGCTGATTGCTGCTCATTATGATATAGAGCTCACTAGTGCTGATAAAAAAACTTAAAGAGTCTGTCTTAAAAAGTATGAAGGGCACTTTAGAGGAGAGAAAAGTTTTGGGTGAAAAGTTACAGGCGCCAGGGATTGTTGTCGGCAGTGAGGTTAAGCTGAAAGAGATGGCGTTACGAGAAAAAGAGTCAGATTTGGAGTTGGTGAGGTGTCGTCTAGAACAAGATCAAATAGCTTTGAAAGGGAAAGAGCTACAGGGAGAACTTGAGTTGAGGAAATTGGACGGACAGGAAAGGGAGCGCGAGCGTGCCTTTAAAAAAATGGAGTTGGAGTTGGCAGGTAGGAGACCTGAGGGTCAACCACCTGTTTTGCCTCTTGTGGTTTCCTCCGAGTCTTCTCCAAGGGTAGAGCAAGTTTTTGATATTTGGAAGCATATTAAAATGGTTCCTCCTTTTTCTGAAAAAGAAGTAGAGAAGTATTTCTCCCACTTTGAGAGAGTTGCTACGTCATTGAAGTGGCCAAAGGAGGTTTGGACGCTTCTTCTTCAATGTGTGCTTACGGGTAAGGCTCAAGAAGTTTATTCATCACTTAGTCTAGAACAGAGTGCTGTATATGATACTGTTAAAACCTCCATTCTTCATGCTTATGAGTTAGTGCCCGAACCATATCGTCAACGTTTCCGAAATTACTTTAAAAGTGAAAAGCAGACGTTCGTAGAGTTTGCGTGGGAAAAAGAGAACATGTTTGATAGGTGGTGTGCTTCTAAGCAGGTTGAGACTAAAGAACAGCTTAGGGACTTGGTTCTTTTAGAGGAGTTTAAGAATTGTGCCCCAGAAGGTCTAGTTACTTACTTAAATGAACAGAAAGTTTCCAAATTGTGTGACGCAGCAATTATGGCTGATGAATTTGTATTAACCCATAAAGGGGTGTTTGGAAATCGTGACCTAAAAAGAAACTACTATCAGGGTCAAAGTAAGTCGGCTATGGCAGGATCTAGTTCTATTCCGAACTCTCCTAGTAAACATGAGGCAGTCCCTGCTTGGGCAAAAATTATTTGTTTTTATTGCAAAAAGCCAGGGCATAAGATATCTGAGTGTTTCGTTCTCAATAAGAAAGCGAAATCTACCAAGCCAGTTGGGTTAACTACTGCATGCAAATTTCCCCTTTTGACAAGTGATGAGTGTTTTGAGCGCCATTCTCTGAAGTGTGAAAACTTGGAAGGTAGTTATATTTCCACCGATTATACTCCTTTTCTAACAACTGGAGTTGTGTCTTTATCGGGGCATGACGTTTGTGTTCCAGTGCGTATTCTCAGGGACACAGGAGCTGCGCAATCGTTACTTCTTGAGGGGGTTTTACCTCTCTCTGACCAGACAGATACAGGAGTTCAAGTGTTGGTAAGAGGAGTTGAAATGGGTTGTACTATTGTCCCTCTGCATCGCATTGTGAAAGTCACCCTTGGTTTCTGGTCAGGTAGTAGTAGGGGTACTACCTCCTTTGCCAGTTGAAGGGGTTTCCTTCATTTTGGGTAACGATTTGGCTGGAGTCAAAGTTATACCTAGCCCTCAAGTTACTGAAGTGCCTATGTCAAGTGAGAGCTTTGATGAGCTGTCTGTCTTTTCCTGATGTTTTCTCAGTATGTGCAGTGACACGTGCTATGTCTAAACAGAATTCTAAATCCACCAATGAAGGGGGTATGGATTTTAATTTGGCCGATACCTTTTTGGGTGAGTGTGATTGGAAGGATGGAGATAAAGTTGTGCCTGTTGAATCTCAAATAGGGATAGGTAATGAGTTAGAAACATCCCATGAGATTCCTTACAAAGAAACATTAGCGACAAGGGATCAACTCATTTCCGAGCAAAGTAAAGACTCTTCTTTATCCTCTCTGTTTGATGAACTGAGTACTGAGCAAGAGGTGAATGAGTTGTCATCTGGGTTTTTCCGGAAGGATGGTGTACTAATGAGAAAGTGGTGTCCCCAATCTTTATCTGGACAAGATGAGTGGTGCATTGTCTTTCAGGTCGTGGTACCTCAGGTTTTTCGTAAAGAAATTCTCAAACTAGCGCAGGACATCTTGGTATAAATAAGACATATAATCGTATATTTCTATTGGCCCGGTCTAAAAAAAAGATGTAGTATCTTATTGTAAGACATGCCATATTTGCCAGATAACTGGTAAACCCAACCGAACTATACCTGTTGCTCCGTTGCATCCTATTCCAGCTTTTGAGGAGCCTTTTGGTAGAGTTTTAGTGGATTGTGTTGGTCCGTTACCTAAAACCAAACGTGGCCACCAATATTTATTAACGGTTATGTGTGCTTCTACTCGCTTTCCAGAGGCCATTCCTTTAAGGAAGATAACTGCTCCCGTGGTAGTGCAGGCCTTGCTAAAGTTCTTTTCAATGTTTGGGCTCCCTAAAACTGTTCAGTCTGATCAAGGGTCCAATTTTATGTCCAAGATTTTTAAGCAGGTACTGGATCAGTTGGGCATCTCACATTGCCATTCTAGTGCTTACCACCCAGAGTCCCAAGGAGCCCTTGAGAGGTTTCATCAAACCTTGAAAGCCATGTTAAGAACCTATTGTCTTGAGTTCCAGAGGGACTGGGATGAAGGTGTGCATTTGATGCTTTTTGCAGGCAGAGAAGCTGTACAGGATTCTCTAGGGTTTAGTCCTGCTCAGTTGGTTTTTGGCCATAATGTCCGTGGACCTTTGAAATTGTTAAAGAAGAAATGGCTGGCGAGTGCATCCGATTCTTCCAATCTACTGGACTATGTTAGTCATTTTCGATATCGGCTTAGTAAAGCCTGTGAAATTGCTCGTACTAATCTTGCTGGCTCACAGAAAAAGATGAAGGCCTGGTATGACAAGCGGGCTAAAAAGCGATGTTTTTCAGTTGGTGATCAAGTGTTTGCTTTGCTTCCTGTCCATGGTTCTTCATTACAGGCACGGTTTTCAGGGCCTTACACAATTGAACGCAAGGTTGGTGATCTCGATTATGTAATTTCTACGCCAGGCAGACGTAAACGTAGTCGTTTGTGTCATATTAATATGTTGAAGGAGTACTTTGTTAGAGCACGAAGCTCTGTTGGTCTAACCAATAGTGTGGCAGTATTATCGTGTGCTCCGGTCTTTTCAGAGGAACTTGGTGAAGTGGTGGTTCCTGCACCTCGATTGAATAATTCTGAAATTCTTTTTAATCTTGAGGCTCATCTTTCTCATTTGCCTCAGATGGAAAGGTCTACTCTGGTAGAGCTGATTAGCTCCTATGTTCCTTTGTTTCCGGATGTGCCTAACCAAACTAATCTTGTGGTGCATGATATTGATGTTTCAGGTGCTGCTCCCGTGAAACAACATCCATACCGGGTTGGACCTGAAAAGCGTGCACTTTTGGGTAAAGAGGTGACCTATATGCTTGAGCATGGAATTGCTGTACCAAGCCAAAGTGCCTGGAGTTCTCCATGTATTTTGGTACCCAAGTCTGATGGTTCTCCGAGGTTCTGTACTGATTTCCGTAACGTTAATGCTCTAACTAAAGTTGATTCTTATCCTTTACCCAGATTGGATGATTGCATTGACCGGGTAGGGCCTGCCAATTACGTGACCAAGTTAGATCTGTTGAAGGGTTACTGGCAGGTTCCTCTTTCCGATAGAGCCAAAGAGATTTCCGCATTTGTGGCACCAGATGGGTTATGGGAATATCCGGTAATGGCTTTTGGCATGCAAAATGCTGCTTCTACTTTTCAGAGATTAGTCAATCGAGTGATATCAGGATTAAACAACTGTGAGGCATATCTGGACGACATTGTTGTGTATAGTTCTGATTGGAGTAGTCATGTAATTCAAATAAAAGCCCTATTAGATCGTTTGTTAGCTGCTAACCTGACTGTTAACTTGGCCAAGTGTGAATTTGCCAAGGCTACCATTACTTATTTGGGCAAAATTGTGGGGCAGGGTCAGGTACGAACAATTCGGGCTAAAGTTGAAGCTATAGACTTTTTTTCCCTGTTCCAGTGTGTTTCTTTTCTAAAAAGTTTAATGTCCATCAAAGAAACTATTCTGTAATTGAGAAGGAAACGTTGGCATTGATTTTGGCTATCCAACAATTTGAGGTTTATTTAGGCAGCGGCAGTCCGATTAAGGTGATGACTGATCACAATCCCTTAGTTTTTTTACAGCGTAGTTGCACCACCAACCAACGCTTGATGAGATGGAGTTTGTTTCTACAATCATATCCTCTACAAATTCATCACATTAAAGGAAAGGAAAACGTTTTAGCTGACGCACTGTCTCGTGTGTAATGTCATGCTATGTTCCTGCCTGGTAAACTCCATTAATGAGTAGGTACCTTTTACTTCTATTTTGGTATAAGTTGATTGAAGACTTATTTATTTTTTCCCCCAAAATTTTGGGGGTTATGTTTGTTTATTTTGTATTAAAAAATCCAAGATATTTCATATCTTGTGGGTGGAGTTGTTACAGCCCTGCCCCTGTTTTTCTTAATTTCTTTTTCTTGGTGAGAATTCTAGGACTAACTTCTCCTTGGAGAGCGGGATTGCCCTAATGAAGGTCAACTGCACCTGTGGCAACCTATTTAAGGAGCTCCTGGATTTTGTCTAGCTCCCTCTCATTTTTGTTTTGTGATTTTGTTTGAAGAGTGGGTTCTTGAGTTTGTGTTCCCATATGATTTCTACAACTCCACAAACTTCATTTCCAACTGTTTATTAATTTGATGTTGTGTTGATATTTATTATTATTACCTTATGTTTTGACCCTAGACCTATTTTGTGAATTGTCCTCTTTATGTTATGACTTTGAGCCGGGTCGTAACAAGGGTCACCCTTACTAGGTCACCCTTACTATCCAGTACATAGTCCAGCTATGGGGAAATATACAGAACATTATGAATGCATGCACATTTCAAATTTCGAATTCACAAAAACTAATCTCAAACTTACTAATTCACAGAGTCTTGCGTTTGGTTCTCGTTTCCAATCAGCAACTGTAAAGTTGGGATTAGTACGGTCAACAGCTGAGGAGAGCAACTGTAACCTTGAACCTAATTCAAAATAAAGAAATAAAACAAAAATAAAAGGAAATGTGTTATTGGATAAATATACACAATCACTAATACAATGCATAAAATATAGAAGATTCCCTTATGTTTCGAGGGTGGTGAAATATCTGGGTCTGAGCTAAACCCCATTTCTGCTGGCTGAGAGGAGGCAACAACTGGGTCGGGGCTAAGCCCTGTTGGCTGAGAGGCACAGAATTCTGCCTGACCATGCTCATTGACACAGCTGAATATCAGGAGGCACAAGCTTCTTTAATTCCTCCTTGATCTTGTTCTTCCGCTGATTGTAATTGTGAATAACATTCCGCATCATGAAAACATGAGAAGATGGCGAGAGCATGTTCATGTAATAGTTGTTTTTTTTTCATGGTTGAGAAGAGTTGTTCTGCAACCTGGCTGTTAATTTTCCCTGCCAGTTCAGGTACCATCTTTATCCTCCGGAGGATATCTTTCGGGTCTTTAGTGTTTCCCTCATGGAATGTGTCGTAGAGACAATAGTGGTCTGCTGACCCAGTCAATGGATGGCCACCCGGGTCCGGCACAGTTTTCCTAGCGCTAAGCCATGGTAAATTGACCATACCACCATTGGATGCGCACTGCAAGTTTTCATGGCTGGGGTCCAACAACCTACCCTCATGAGGGCTGAAAGGCATCGTCTCGGGCTCTCTAAGGTTATCATGCACTGCCAGACCTCTTGCAAAGTCATATATGCATATGTTGGGCATGTGCTTCCAAGATAACAATAAATCAGTGAAGTCCCTTGGACTTTCTTCCCTAATGTTAAATTTCAGGGAGACAACCAGTCCACAGGGGCACATAACAACAACCCAGCCACTTGAGGAGAAGAAGTGTTCAACGAAGTCAAACTAAATTACCAGCAGTCATCTAATGAGAAAAGATCAACATTGTTGGGACATTTTTTTTACTTACCAGATGCTCCCCAAACCTTTTGAAAGATTTTTATCAAATTTGCTTCGGGTTTTCATTTCTTCTCTCAGCCTTAGAACTGATTCCATTTTGGAACCTTGGGAATCAATTCCGCACTCTGTAATAGAGTTCTCCCACCTGTAATAGATTACCAAAATAAAGGTGTACACTGTAAACACATTTATACTAGCTATATTGATTCTATAGAATAAACAAAACAAAAAAACACATAGACCTGTTTACCTTTAAATTGGATACTTCATCCAATAGCCTGTCCTCTGTTACGTCAATCTCTGTCTGTTCTTTTGGGTGCCTTGTTGTGTGGACCTTTTCATGCTCCGTATTGAGCACCTTGTTGGATTTTCGGGTGTGAGGTCCAATCCACGGGGCCCAGTGGTGGTACATAGGATTAACGGCAAAAGGATTTTGTTTATCACCTGAAAGAAAAATAGTATGCTTTGATGCCTCGAAATGAACTTTGTAATTCTTCAAGTGGAGTGAGAAAGATAGGGAAAAAAGGTAACAAAGGAGTTATATCTCTCTGGGCAACATGATAAACAAACATTATATTTAAAAAGTCACTTACTTGAAACAAAACCACGTGCAATCCTCTCTAAACATATAGAGTCCCAGAACTCATCAATGTCCACCTCCCCATCAAATCCATCTGGTGGATCCTCTAGTTCAGTGCTTCTCAATCTTTTTTCAATAACATACCCCCTATCAAATTTTTTCTCAGCCAAGTACCCCGTGACCGGCCCCAATCATTTGAGATAGAAATAAAAGCTATGACTATGATATAGTGATGTGCCATCATTATGAGATTTATTAAACATTGTAAATGAAAAACATTTGCAATAATAAACATTTGCAATAATAAACATTTACAATAATAAATTGGGGGGAAACTCCTTTCCTCAGATTTATTGAAGCTTATATGTAAAATGCATTGCAACTGCACAGTGAGTGAATGCACAGGCTCACTCATTGGCTGTGCTGCAGCAACTGCACATCCAATGGCGAAGGCGCCTCTGACGTGTGCGCCAACCAGCTATCAGCGCGTAGACACCTATAAGCGCCTTTAAAGGGAACCCGAATTCGCCATTATAGCAGGTTTAAATCGACTGAAGCGACAACTTGCCATGTTACTACAGTGCGGCAAGCTACGCAATACTCGTTCCCTACTCTCAGGGAACCGAGGTTACGATAGTAATCGAGTACTTTCCATTTCTAGAACGGTCACTTCGCATTGCGTAGCTACACGCAGTGGGGACGCAATGTAAAACGCCACACCATGAGTAACTTTGTTGCTGTGAATCCCATCAAAATATACCCCTCCTGATATTGATGGTATTTTGTTGGCTCCACTTTGGCTTTCTTTTTTTCTTCATCCTCCCCGTTCTCCGCTGTAGTATTGCTACGTTTTAACCAGGATTTCATTTAAATGTCTGTTTGTTTCCAGTAAAGCAACTGGCTTCCCGCTCGGCGTGATTCAAATTTTTCTTCTCTGATTTAACTTAGGTAGTTTACAATCACATTTAAAATAGAAACATTTTATATAAAAATGTGGTTTACATAAACATTTTATTAAACTTATTTTTGTATGAGATTTTTAGTAATCATGGATGATTTTGTATATATTTTAAATTAAAGGGGTGGTAAAATGCCCTTTTCACAAGATGTAAAATAAATCTCTGATGTGCCCAGAGTGTGTGTGTGAAGTTTTAGCACAAAATACCCCACAGATATTTTTATATAGCATGTTAAAGTTGTCACTTTTTGAGGGTTAGCAAAAATGCACCGTTTTGTGCCTGGCCCTTTAAATGCAAATGAGCTGCCTCAGAGGGCGGGGTTTCAAGAGCTCTTGTGCAATTACCTCACGCAGACACACTAAAATGACAGAAACTGTTCTGCCTTTAATGTTAAAACGGAGTCAGACAAAGATGGAGAGACTCAAGAAGAAGTGACAACATGTAGAATGCAACAGGACGTCTCTGAATGGTTAGTTGATTAATTGATGTTGCTGATGTGGAGTTAACTGTCTTCAATTAGCGTATTCTGTCATGATAATCTATAAATCGCTCGTATAGGAACTGTTGTGAGATGCACACAGAGTGACTTTTTATTGCATGTGAAAAGAAGGATGCTAAAGTTTGAGCTGACTCACAAATGTACTCTTATACAACAACTTTCCTCTTCTCAACATGGACTGCGTGTCCCGGGAGCGGGGTTTATGTAGATTTTAGGGTTGCTGATGTCACTAACCCAGGAGGAATGTCGTGTAGTCCCTACCAGCCGTTTGTTGTAGTCCTTTTCTTTAAAAGCAAATATCTCCCTTTGCTTTGAACTTTGAGCATTGTAACTGTGCAGATGTTGTTAATGCTTAAACAGCAACATTTCACACTAGCTAAAGTTAGAAAAGTGAAATCGTGTTTTACCACCCCTTTAATTTAATTTATTTTTTTATTTAATTAAAAAAAAAAATCTCACTACGCGTACCCCCATTTGAGAATCACTGCTCTAGTTCACTGACTAAAATAAAAAGAAATATCAATATACTGTAGTTAGACCACCTGGAGGGGTGGAGGGGTCACCATGCAAATAAAACCTGTATTGTACCTGCCAAGCTGAAGACACAGCTCTTGTGGAGATCCATGACCACCACAGGAGGGTAATATCCACAGCGGACACAGGAGAAGTTATAATCATGGTCTGTCAGTGCTTCAAAATGTAGGTAACCATGTATTAGGCTATTTTTGTTTGGGTACTGCTGTCCCGACGTCAACGTCTCGATGGCTCGACCCAGAGCTGTGTGAGTCTGGAATAAAACATCAATAATAAATTAGAAAATGTAATTAGCCTTTTTCACACTTCTGGGTTTTGTGTTTCCGGTGCTGACCAACGCCGAGTAAACTTACTTCCGGTGACAACAACAATGGCCGAGTCCAAGAATAAGTGTTGCTGTAGCGTCCCTCAGTGCAGCAATTCTAAGCAAAAACAACCTTATTTAAGTTTTCACGGGTATCCTTTGAACGAAGACCAAAAAAAGAAATGGCTCATCGCTATTAGACGGGACGAAGGGTCTACGTTCGTCATTCGGAGAGGCAGCACGTATGTCTGCAGTCAGCATTTTACCGCTGTCGACTACATTCCAGGAAGTTCGTGGCTGAAGGTTGGTGCCATTCCCAGTCGTTTCCCTTGGAACAATTTCTATGTACCCCCTCAAAGGCTGTCAGCTTTTGAGAGATCTGCCGTTCGACTTGGCGCGGATATACGTGTTCTGCAGCAGCCGGTGGTCTTAGAAGATGCACCCAATGAATCCAGTCATATTGAGGAACATGACTACGCGACACACCCACCTGCCGGTAAGCACTTATGTTGACTTTTGCTTTTGCTTGTGTATTTCGGTGATAACAGTGTAGACTGTTCTGTGACGTGAAAAAACAAACAAAAAAAAAAAACTATATTATTTACATTTTTATAGGTGCATTAGATGAGGCTCTGCAGTACATTGAAGAGCTGGAGGCTAGGCTGCAGAAAATGTCACTAGAGAAACAAACAATAATGAGCAGATTTTGTGTTTCTGATCACACAATCAAGTACTATACAAAGTTTCCCTCACAGGAAGTTTTCCAGGTGTTCTGGGAGTCTGTTTGTCCATCTGCCAGCAATCTTGTGTACTGGACTAAGGCACAGAGGATGGGACAGGAAGCATCCCCAAGCCCTAGCCCTGCACGGAAGATCCAGCTCATAGATGAACTGTTCATGTATTCCTGTCGGGTAGCTACTGGACTGAGGGAACAAGTCATCGCTGACATTTTCGGGGTAAGCGTGGCCACGGTGAGTAGGGCCATTATCACCTGCGCCAACTACCTGTTCTTTGTGTTGGGTTCAGTACCCATTTGGATGTCCAGGCAACAAATATGCTTCTCCATGCCAAAGAAGTACAGTTTGTTCTGTCCAAACCTGCGAGTCATTCTGGATTGCACAGAAATCCGCTGTGAGAGCCCCACATCTCTGACACTCCACTCAGAGATCTTCTCCAGCTACAAGAGCACTACAACATTTAAAGGTCTGGTTGGAGTAGCTCCGTGTGGTGCAATGACTTTCATCTCACAGCACAGGTTTTACACAGGTTCAATCTCCGACAAAGAGATCACAAAGAAGTCCGGCATTTTGGACCTGCTTGAACCTGGAGATGAGGTCATGGCAGACAAGGGGTTCACAATCGAGGATATGCTCTCCAGTGTTGGTGCTAGACTGATTATTCCACCTTTCAAACATGCTAAGCAGTTCAGCAAACAGGACTGTGAAAAAACACAGGCCATTGCACGCCTCAGAATTCTGGTGGAAAGGGTAATTCAAAGGATCAAGGAAAACCACATTTGGGATTCTGTTGTGCCACTTACCTTGTCAGGAAGGATCAATCAGATCTGGCATAACTGTTGATTTATGGTTAATTACCAGGGACCAATGTTTCTTGAGCAGTGAATGTATACATGTATATATTAGATATTTAGACTGACAGTGTGATTGATTTTTACAATAGTAGTGATAGACTTTCAATATTTAACATCATTAAATATCTTGTTTTTACTTTTGTCAGGTCCAGGATTCGAACCCAGAGTGTGTTGCTGGTAACCCAAGGTTCTAACCACTGTTCTATGGGGCAGGTTGGACCCAATTGGCAGATAATCACAAGAGGCAGGTCTTGAAGGAAAAAGAAGATAGTCTTTACTCAGTTTTCCTCCAAAGCAAACACAAAGGATCCAGCATAAGTGCTGGGTTTAGCAAGGTACAAAGCCACACTGGATAATACAGGCAAAAGGGTCCAAAAACATAAAGCAAAGTTTAACAGGTAAGCTGGTCAAAAGGTCTGAGCAAAAAGTCTTCCAAGATAGACCAAACGGGAAAACACAAAAGGCTTAGGCTAGGCAAGAGAACTTCAAGACTGAGCAAAGATACAAGCAAAGACAAGTCTTTAAATATACACCCATTAACACTAACTAGCTAGGCACAGGTGATTTCATTGAAACAATAATAAGCAGTGAATTAGTAGAAAGATGTGGAAGATCTTGTGCTCTCAGTTTCCCTCTGCTGGACAGACCGTGGTGTGACAGCCCCCCCCCCCCCTTTACGGCCGGCTCCCGACGGCCCAGGACGGTCAGGATGCAAGCGATGGAACGTCTTGATCAGATCTGGGTCTAAGATGTGTCGTGCTGGCACCCATGTACGCTCCTCAGGCCCATAACCTTGCCAGTCGACCAGGTAGTGAAAGCCACGGCCACGGCGTCTTGAATCAAGTAACCTTTTCACGGTGTACGTGGGACCACCTTCTATGATACGAGGGGCGGGAGGGATGGGGGCTGGAGGAGACAAAAGAGAGGTTAATACGGGTTTCAAAAGAGAGACGTGAAAAGTAGGTCTTACTCTTAAAGATCTCGGTAGGGCCAGCTGGTATGTAACAGGATTGACCCGTCTGGTGATTTTGAATGGGCCAACAAATCTTGGGGCAAGTTTCTTGGATTCAACCTTTAATGGTAAGTCCTTAGCTGAGAGCCAGACTCTTTGTCCGATTCTGAAGTGTGGAGTTGCCCTCCTTCTCTTGTCCGCATACCTCTTGTAGCGGGTGGAAGCACTCTTCAAGGCTATGTGAGCCCTTTTCCATGTCCTTCTGCAGCGCTCGACAAATCTCTCAGCATTAGGGACTCCAACCTCTATCTCTTGGCTGAAGAACAATGGCGGATCGAACCCGAATTGACACTTAAATGGAGATAAACAAGTGGAGGAGCTGCGTAAGGTGTTGTGTGCCAGCTCTGCCCATAGCAAGAAACGACTCCAGGAGGATGGCTGATGAGACGTGAAGCAGCGAAGATATTTCTCCAACTCCTGATTTATCCGTTCTGTTTGGCCGTTTGACTGAGGGTGGAAACCTGAGGAGAGACTGAGGAGCCAAACAGGGACCAGAATGCTTTCCAGTAACGAGACATAAACTGGGGACCTCGATCTGAAACAATATCCACTGGAAGTCCATGGATTCTTACGACATTCTGAAGGATAAGGTCAGCAGTCTCTTTGGTGGAAGGGAGTTTCTGTAACGGAATGAAGTGTGCAGACTTAGAGAAGCGGTCCACCACCACCAGTATACTAGTATTACCTTCAGATGCTGGTAAACCAGTGATAAAATCCATGGAGATGTGAGACCAGGGCCGTTGTGGGATAGGCAAGGGATGTAGAAGGCCGGCAGGGCGCTGATTAGAGGATTTCTGTTGAGCACAGACTGGGCAGGCTTGTACAAAAGATTGGACTGCTCTTGTCATCTCTGGCCACCAGAAGCGTCTCTGAATAAAATCCAACGTCCTCTCAGTTCCTGAATGTCCAGCAAGGGCAGAAGCATGACCCCACTGGAGGACTTCAGATCTTACTTCCTTGGGCACAAACAAGCATCCTGCTGGGACTTCATCAGGAATGTTTACACCCCGTTGAGCCTCACGCACCGTATCCTCAATGGACCGATGAACCGGTGCCAGAATGCAGTCTCTGGGGATGATGAACTCTGGGGAATGGTCTCTCTGGGAACAATCATACTGGCGTGACAAGGCATCAGCCTTAATATTCTTGGATCCAGGTCTGTAAGAGATCACAAAATTAAAACGTGTAAAAAAGAGAGCCCACCTGGCCTGCCGGGGGTTAAGGCGCTTTGCCTGCTGCAGGTAGGACAGGTTTTTGTGATCTGTCCACACAATAAATGGATGCTTGGCCCCCTCCAGCCAGTGGCGCCACTCTTCCAGTGCAAGTTTCACAGCAAGGAGCTCTCGGTTACCCACATCATAGTTTCTCTCAGCTGGCGACAGGCGTCTGGAAAAGAAAGAACATGGATGGACTCTGTTATCTGTGATAGACCTTTGAGAGAGCACTGCCCCAACTCCCTCTTCTGATGCATCCACCTCCACGATAAATAGCAAATTAAGGTCTGGGTGTACCAAGATTGGGGCAGAAGAAAATAGTCCCTTTAACCTGTCAAACGCCTGCTGAGCCTCAGCAGTCCAGTGGATATGAGCGGGTTATCCTTTAGTAAGTGTGGAGATGGGTGCTGCAATAGTGCTGAAATTGCGAATAAACTTCCTGTAGAAGTTGGCAAAACCAAGAAATCTTTGTACCTGCTTTAGTGATTTGGGCTGGGGCCAGTTGGTGATGGCAGATACCTTCGTTGGTTCCATCTGGATGCCTTCTTGAGAGACAACATAGCCAAGGAATGAGACTTGGGGCACATGGAACTCACATTTTTCAAGCTTTACGAAAAGCTGGTTCTCAAGAAGCTTTTTCAGGACCTGTTGAACATGGTGAATGTGTTCCTGTAGACAGTCTGAGAAAATCAGTATGTCATCTAGATAGACAAACACAAAACGATTCAACATCTCCCTCAAGACGTCATTGATGAAGGCCTGAAACACTGCTGGAGCATTAGATAAACCAAAAGGCATAACTTGATATTCCCAGTGGCCAGTTGGTGTACTGAAGGCTGTCTTCCATTCGTCTCCCTCCTTTATGGATACCAAGTTGTAAGCACTTCGCAGATCTAACTTTGAAAAGACCTTAGCTTTCTGGAGTAGTTCAAAAGCCGATGACATTAGTGGGAGAGGGTAACGATTCTTAACAGTCACTTTATTGAGCCCACGATAGTCTATACAGGGCCTTAGACTACCGTCTTTCTTGGGGACAAAAAAGAAACCAGCACTAGCTGGTGAAGATGATGGGCGAATAAAACCAGTACTCAAAGCATCCTGGATATATTCGTTCATGGCCTTAGTCTCTGGGGCAGAAAGGGAATATAAGTGACCTCTAGGAGGGAGTGCGCCAGGAAGAAGGTCGATAGCACAATCATATGGTCTATGAGGGGGTAGCTTAGTAGCACGTTGTTCGCTAAACACTTCTCTCAAGTCATAGTACTCAGGGGGCATGAGTGTTAGATTTTGTGGCTTGTTCAAGGAACTGGCACTCACCTCCTTAATAGCTGCCAGAATCCCTTTACTCCCCACCACAGTGGAAGCAGGAAAGGTACAAGAATCCTCGCATGCAGAGCCCCAACGGAGGAGAGTTCCAGAGGTCCAGGAGAATTGAGGGTTGTGAAGCCGCAACCAGGGGTAACCTAGAATAAGGGGTTCCCTGGAAGACTTGATCAGATAAAAAAAGAATTATTTCATGATGGTTACTATCAATGGTCAAGCATAAAGGAACTGTTCTGAACTTGATTATTCCAGAACCTATTGGTCTGCCATCTAGGGCTTCAACCTTCCAGAACGAAGAGCAAGTCTCATAGGGGATACACATTTTCTTAGCCAAATTAACCCTCTGAGGTCGGCTATCGCGCCGGCGCGATAGTCTCGCTTTTTTTCTTATCAGTGCAAAAGAAACTCAAATAACTCCATCGATTTTTGTCATACAGACAAGTGTTTTAAATTTTTAAAAACTGTTAAATGTCTTCTTTTTTTGTGTACACTAATAATAAAAACAAAAAGTTGTGTTTTTCGTAAAATAAAGAAAAAAAACATGATGCACGTTCTGTCTTCTCTCTCAATGTGAAGTTCATTCTGAAACGCGACAGAAAATGATCTTTAACTCAGCCAATACTTGCCACCCACACATGAAAGTAATGTCTTTACAAAGTTCGAAGTCTCCTTTTTTAAATGAAGTAAATCATATCAAAAACAAATATTCTCGGTTTAAGAAATCCGTATGAAAGCAACGACATGTACAGTTTCTCCAGCCCGAGCTCATTAACTTTAATTTGACCACACCCCCACGCGCGCAGTTGTTCTCATTCAAATGATCCACGTGAAGGAACGCAGAGCTGTTAACGCCCTCATCAGCTCTAAACAAAGAATCAGCGACAGCGACTCCAGTATTTCTCTACTTTTCATCAGTTTGGAAGACTGTTTGTACTGTGGATTTACCTTGGATTTTCCTAAGGACACATTTTTATTATGAGAACAATTTTTAAGGTAAGAGACATATTAGTAAGTGTTTTATTGTTGCATAAACTTTACATTGTAGCTACTAAACTCAAACTGGTGCAGCCTAAAATGTTATGAAATGAGATACAAGTAGGCCTATGCTAGTATGAGTGTTTATTCTAATATGGTGAATATTTTAATGTTTAGACCTGTGTTTACTGTTAAATACTGTGTTTGTGGATATCTGCTCAAACGTAGATGTATAATGTAACAACAATGTTTCATAGTTTGGAGCGGCTCGATCGCTGCACGCGCTGAGTTTGGGTCTGAGTCGCGCTGTGTGTTTGAAAAGCAAAACACGCCACACATTAGGCTTCACGACAAACTCATCTCATTTCAAAACGAATAGAGATATTTGAAGTAACATATGATAAACAATATATGTTTGTCTAGTGTAGTGTTACTGAAAAGTGTTCATTTTTAACGATTTATAGGCTGCCTGCTATCTAGGCTATTGTTATTATTTTATGCAGCCCTACACATGCCTATATACAAGGCACAACAAACTAGGTGTTCCTATATATATTTACAAAATACATATACATATATACACTGCCGTTCAAAAGTTTGGGGTCGGTAAGATTTTTAATGTTTTTAAAAGAAGTCACTTATGATTAGATTATTTTTCAGATAAATGCTGTTCTTTTGAACTTTCTATTCATCAAAGAATCCTGAAATAAAAATGTAAATAACTGTTTTCAACATTGATGATAATGAAAAATGTTTCTTGAGCATCAAATCATCATATTATACTGATTTCTGAAGGATCATGTGACACTGAAGACTGGAGTAATGATCACAGGAATAAATTACACTTTACTATATATTTACATAGAAAACAGCTGATTAACATTGAAATATTATTTCACAATATTACTGGGTTTGTTTTGTATTTTTACTCAAATAAATGCAGCCTTTGTGAGCATACGTGACTTCTTTTAAAAACATTAAAAATCATACCGACCCCAAACTTTTGAACGGCAGTGTGTGTGTGTGTACATATATATATATATATATATATATATATATATATATATATATATATATATAGTGTGTATATATATATATATATATATATATATATTGTGTGTATATATATATATGTGTGTGTGTGTGAGTGAAAAATCTAAAATGTATTCCCAGAATCGTGCAGCCCTATAGTTTGTCTTGATATCAACATGTTTACAGGTGTTTATTTATTTATTTTTTAGAAAGGGACCAGATGCCACTGGATGAGTCCTGCTGACTTCAACATTCACATGAGTCTCTGTACATGAACATGGTAAAATGAAAAGTCAAACACCTTGGACATGACAGGTATGTAGGCTACTATGTTTCAGGAATGGCACAAAGGTGTGTGACTGTTTAAGTCTTTGTCTTTACATCAGTGTGTTTACTAATGTGCTTTTTGTCCTTTGTTTTGTATCTTTGGATTATGTTGTGTTGTAAATAAATCCAGACAATCTAAAAGCCATTCTTTTTTTAATTTCTCCTCATTCTTTGTGCAAGGCTTCTCATGATGATAGGGCCTGATAGCCCCTAATATGGCCATTAGGGGAGGGACTTTGTCTTTCTCAGGTGTAAAATGCATTCATATTAATGAGAGATCCACGGCCCTTCGCATAAAGCTTTCTCACACAAAACACGTCATACAAATTTTAAATCAATATATTGTCTTCTCTAAATGAGTATGCAGGATGATTTTCACATAGTTTTGGAGCAAATATTCTAGGCTACGTGATACAATTTTCAAAAGTCTTGTGAAGAAATAATCAGTATAGGTTTTATGACCTTATTTCAGTGACATTTGTTTTTTGTTTTTTCACAAACCACGCATAAACATTATTATCTTAAAAATACAAACATGTACATACATGTTGCTCACATATTACGGTAGCCCCGTTTGTGCTATATAGAGTGAATTTACACCTTTGCCATTAACATGTTTATAAATAACTGAAAAAAGCACAAATGTCAGAGTATGTCAGAACACCTCCAGGACCCAGAAAACACCTTAGACCTCAGAGGGTTAATGTCCAAAAAGTTATCCGCTGCACCTGAATCCACAAATGCTTTCAATGTCACCGTCTTCTCCCTGGTATCCCCCCAAGTAAGCGTAGCTGGCAGCAGTAAATGGGAGTGAGGAATGTCAAACTGAGCAGTTCCACTCGCTAAGGTCCCCACTCCCCTTAGCGAGCTTTGGCTTTTAAAGCTAACTCGGGGCAAGAAGAGTGCAAGTGGTTAGAGCCACCACAATAGAAACACAGACCTTCTCTCATGCGTCTCTCTCTCTCCTTAGGCGAGATGCGGGTCCTACCAAGCTGCATAGGCTCTTCCTCCGTCTGTGGAGTTAAATGGGAAACTTCTGGGATGCTGGGAGATGATAACATGGGCATGTCTTGGGTAGTGCAGCGTTCTCTTCTTCTTTCACGAATACGGTTATCATTTCGGACAGACAAAGTTATGAGTTCCTCCAGATTTGTACCCCAATCTCTACTGGCTAATTCATCCTTAACCCCTTCAGAAAGGCCACGATAGAAGGTTGAAATGAGCGCTTCTGAATCCCACTTACTCTCAGAAGCCAAAGTACAAAAATCGATGGCGTAGTCGGCCACGGATTGATGCCCCTGATGTAGGTCTAGTAGTCTCCTTGCTGCCTCACGGCCACTGACTGGATGGTCAAAAACTTGTTGAATAGTCTCTGTGAACAGTTGTAGATTAGAGCAGATGGGGGACTGTTGTCTCCAGAGGGTTGAGGCCCAATCCAATGCACGATCACTCAACAAGGAGATAATGTATGCAATCTTAGCCCTCTCAGAAGCAAAGGTGGCTGGTTGGAGTTCGAAGATGAGTGACACTTGAGTAAGGAAGCCCTTGCAGGTACCAGGCCTCCTACTATAGCGCTGAGGGGCTGCAATCTTTGGTTCTTGGGACATTGGTGCAGTTAATGGTGGGGTTTCTGGTGCTGGTAGTACCACAGGTTCTTGAGGCAAGCCTGTTTGTAGTTGTCGCAGCGACTCACCAATCTGGTTCACAGCATCTGTCAGTCTCTGGATCTGTGTCTCATGTGTCCCAAGCAAAACACCCTGCTTGCTAATGGCTTCGTGAATCTGTTCAGTATCTGCCAGGTCCATATCTTGTTTTGGCTCAGTCTTGCTGTCAGGTCCAGGATTCGAACCCAGAGTGTGTTGCCGGTAACCCAAGGTTCTAACCACTGTTCTATGGGGCAGGTTGGACCCAATTGGCAGATAATCACAAGAGGCAGGTCTTGAAGGAAAAAGAAGATAGTCTTTACTCAGTTTTCTTCCAAAGCAAACACAAAGGATCCAGCGTAAGTGCTGGGTTTAGCAAGGTACAAAGCCACACTGGATAATACAGGCAAAAGGGTCCAAAAACATAAAGCAAAGTTTAACAGGTAAGCTGGTCAAAAGGTCTGAGCAAAAAGTCTTCCAAGATAGACCAAACGGGAAAACACAAAAGGCTTAGGCTAGGCAAGAGAACTTCAAGACTGAGCAAAGATACAAGCAAAGACAAGCCTTTAAATATACACCCATTAACACTAACTAGCTAGGCACAGGTGATTTCATTGAAACAATAATAAGCAGTGAATTAGTAGAAAGATGTGGAAGGTCTTGTGCTCACAGTTTACCTCTGCTGGACAGACCGTGGTGTGACAACTTTTTTACTTTGTATTGTAACATTTGATAAAATGTATTGTCATCATTTATACTAAAAAGTAAAAATTATTTATACTAAAAAGTTTCCTGAAAGTAATTTGACAGACACATTGAAATAGTTGACAGCAAAATGCCTTTTTATGAATTCTTATTAAAAAAACAAATGTCAACTCAGTTCTGATGTTCATTGTTATTTCACACAATATAAACACATATACAATTAGTAAATGTGTATGCATACATATAATCATATATATTACACAAGATCAAATTCAAAATATAAGCATGCATTCACCATTATGTACATAAATGTGGGTATACTGTATATACAAGCATAAGAATGAATCCAAAAGGTCATGTACTATATGAACAGAAACTGTCCATTTATACCACTGAAAGATACACAGCCATGTAAACATTATAATAGTACATGTCTAGCTTGTCTTCCATTGATGCTATGAAGGCATCATCTCGCCAGATCCTTTGTATTGTGAAATCTGATTTTGTATCAGTCACAAAGTCACACCACTGTAGACCAGTCACTCCAAGCTGGCCTTGAACCTGCCAGTAGTACTTGTGGGTCTCTTTGAGTTTGGCTTGTCCTCTTTGTAGTTTCATAAATGGAACCTGGGCAATGTTATCAGCAGATGTGCTTTATACCTCCACTAGTCCAAATTGGAAGGTTTCAGATGGATCATGCACTCGTCCATCTGGACTGGCTCCTAGATGTGGTGCTTCTGGGTTGATAATAAAACCACATGGTAGGACACTAACACTGGCTGTCTCAGAATATTTTCTCAAAATATCTGGCTCAAGTTCGAGGCCACGTTTCATAGCACTTGTCTGCCTCGTGCCCTTGATGATTCTTACTGCTAATGACTGACCAGCTGAATCCCCAACATGACAAACCTCCCGGAACCTGCTTGCAGTAACCCTTGATTGCCGCATTTGTCCCCAAGCAGTACATTTTGACTGTAGTCTTGTGGCCTCTTCAATCTGACAAGCGGAACAATGGGTAACCTTTATAGACTCCAGATGAAGTGATTGATGGTGTGTGGGCACATATTTAAAATTACAGCCAAACTGATAGCCAAGCACAGGTAGTGGGGGGAAATTAACAACAGGAACATCTGCAGCTATAGGGGGACATTGGTATGAAAGTGGACTACCACGAGGTACAGGACCAAACTGTGAGGGGACCAACTCTATTTTTGACATGCCCTCTAGTATGTGTGCCAGCAAAGGCCGGGGATGGATCTGATTCAGTTTAGTACCAGAAGCCAAGACATCAGGATCTGGAAGGGGACCTAAAGAAATTAATACAAACTATTAGTTTTGAACACATTAAGTTGTAGCTTAGTATACGTGTACACATACAGTGTTGTGTATTACCTGTGTAAGCCCTGTATAGGGTAGACTTGATTCCAGTCTTCCCAACTGACTTTGGCTTCAGGACAACAAGTTCACTCACTGCCTCTGGATGGACTCCCTTAGCATAAAACAAACAAATGCAGTGTTAAAGTATTCTGGAAACACTTTATAATAAGGTTATATACATTGGCATTAGTTTATGAATTTAGTCAATATGAAATAATAATGAGTAATAACAGTTAACAGATTGTATTAATCTTGGGTGATGTTCATTTATACCTTTGTTACTTAATCTGCACTCTTGTGCATTATTAGTCCATAATGCTTTGATGTTAACATGTACTTACTTGTTTGTTTGAGTTGATACAATAGTGTTCTTACCAATTGCAGAAAATAAAAAATACATGCCTGTGTTCTTGGACGATGCCATCTCTGTGGCTCACTCGTGCAGGCCAGTGGTGGTGGGACAGACTGTAAATTCAGCTGCACATAGTGGGCCGTCTGATACACAAGTGCTGTCAGATGGTTGCACAACCTTTTACCAGCTGCACAGCTGCACATATAGGCAGAAATACAAATAAGCTCTTCTGTCTCCAATGACACCTGTTTGAGAAGACAATAGTTTAGCTAATGAATTGTAATTTTATGCTGTGAGCTACATTAAAGGGATAGTTCACTTCAAAATTGCAAATTCATACCGAAAAAGTTTAAGTTGTCCTCATAGTATTTGTTGACATATTTGTCAACACCCACTAAGGCTCCTGTCTTGATATCATTTACCCTGAGAAAGATATTTCAATTATGCCTTAAATCCCATTGACTTCCATAGTACAAAAAAAAATACTATGAAAGTCAATGGGACCAGTAAACTGTTTGGTTACTGACATTCTTCAAAATATCTTCCTTTGTGTTCAGCAGAAGAAAGAAATTCATACAGGTTTAAAACAACTTGAGGGTGAGTAAATGATGACTGAATTTTCATTTTGAAGTGAACTATTCCTTTAAGAGCTGTTAAATGAAAGCTGCAAACAGCAGCAAAAGCAAGAAATACAGCTGTAGTCTGCAACCGTTGAAGCAATAAAAAAGACATAACTAAAAACCAACATAGAAAACGTTAAGACAGGTGAAACTAAAATAAAGGGAAATAAATTCTGCAACCGCAGTAACTTGATATCAGAACGATCTGACTAACTCATATAAGCCAACAGGCCTTAAATATAACCTCAAGAGTGTGGGGCTCCTCATTTTTCCTCACAGACCGATAACACCTAGCTCTTATTACCACCTTGCGATCAACAACATTGGAGACTGAACACATAAAAATGGTTAGCAATTAGCATTCATAATGTTGCAAGTGCTAGCGCCAGATAGTTGTCAACTTACTGTGGTAATGTTAACTTAAGTGCGATTCCATTCAAATAAGCCAAATGGCGTACAAAATGCGGTCTTAGGCCGGTCTTGCTCACTGACAGGGACCTGATTGTATCCGCTAGCTAAATCCATAGTGGAAAACCAACGAGCCCCTGTCAGTGAATCTAGTGACTCCTCAATGCGAGGAAGAGGAAACGCATCCTTTCTAGTTTTAGCGTTCAACTGACGGTAGTCTACGCACATGCGCAGACTACCGTCCTTTTTCTTGACAAGAACTATAGGGGATGCATAAGGGCTACAACTCTCACGTATCACTTTAGCCTCCAACAACATGTTAATATGGGCCTTCACGACTTCATACTCTGACGGGGGTATTCGCCGGTACCACTGCCGAACTGGGGTATCATCCAACAGTGGGATCTCATGAGACAACAGGGTAGTACACCCCAAATCCCCTTCATGTGCAGAAAACACCGACTGGTACTGCCAGAGCAGAGCCCGAACACGTTCTTGATCATCAAGTGACAACACAGACAAATCAGTAGTCTTTATCTGTTCTTCAACCGTAGGTAACTCCTGGGAGACCTGCACGTTAACGGTGGCCGCAATAGTTTTAACCTCCGTGACCCCTGATGGTAAACTGACAACATAAACACTAGTTAGAGTGCCTAAATGGGTACGTGGGTAAAGCACAATGTCAGTGGTTCCCACATTCACCACTGGCACCGAAACAATACCTTGATTTACCTGCACCAACGATGGCGAAGCCAACAACCCAGCTGGCAGGCCAGATTCAGGGGGCTCAAAAAGCACAGTGTCACGCAAGAACTGCTTTGAACAAGTTGCTGTAACTAGTTGTAACTTGCCACCTGGGATGCGTTGTACCCTACGACCGCGTACCCTAACTGACCCTGCACGAGTAGAATGAGGTTGGGAGCATACCATATGACAATATTGAAATGCCTTGGTTACAATACTGGGCACCTGAACTAACGAGGGAGATTCAAAAAGAGAAGAGCCATGCTGTCCAAAGAGCTCCTGGTAGCATCGGCTGAGAATATTCATTCCCAGAACTCCTGGTGCCTGGGAACACAAGCCCCCAGGAGTATCTCGGACAACCAGCACCCCACATTTCGGCACTAACCTGCCACAGAGTTCGACATCCAACTCCATATATCCAATGTAGGGGATGTCCAACCCGTTGGCAGCACGAAGTTGTAACCATTGGCATGACCGAAGACGATCCTGACCCCATGGTTCGAAATTTTATAAAAAACAACTCTCGGTTATTGTAGAAACCATGGAGCCAGTGTCTATAAGGCAGGGCACCTGAACCCCACCAATGCAAATTACCAAATGGGGGCACGATGACATCAAAGACGATACTGAACGAGAACCCTGAAGAATATTTGAGTCGCCATCTACCCCAACCAAGCTGTGACTCTGCAGCCCGGCGGGTGCTAGTTTTCCGACAACTGCTGTGCAAAAGGCTGCCCACCTCCAGCCAAAGGAGGGACCATACGAGAAGATGGAGGGTGAGAGGGAACACGTTCCCCGTCACACTCCCTGGTAAAATGGCCAGGTCGCTGACACCTTCGACAAACTATGGTATTGCCACGAGAAGAATAATTCCGCAGGTGAGGAGATTGACTACGTGCACGAGTGGCTTGACTACACTCAGCCACCGTCTGAAGCCGAGTCACACTTTTAGAGAGCTGATTTAATTGGGCTTGCTGCGATTTCAACAGATCCCTTAACTCACTTAGCTCAACCATTGAGGTACCGCGGGCGTCTAACAATGATCCCCCCTGTACCCCATACTGCATGACGGGAACCAAAGGAACAGACTGGCTTCGACGGCGATCGCCCCCCGGCAACCCCTCCCTCTCCCATCTAAGAGCCTCACTACTGACCTCCAGCAAACTGGAGGAGGGCAAGCGACGTACTAATTGTTTCAACTCACGACGTAAAGAGCTAACTATCACAAGGGTTTCTGAATTCGGCATTTCATAAGGGGATTTTTCTTCAACAGATTTCCAAAGGCTCATTAGAGCCAATGAAAACTCTAAAAGGGTCTCCCCCTCAAGTTGTTTACGAGAAAAAAATGCCTCCTGCAGAGCCACATGACTGAGAACAGCCATATAATTCCCTCAATGCTGAAATAATTTTAGTGCAATCCCCCCGTTCAACACTAGGTCGATGCCTAATCTCCTCCCGTGCTTCCCCCTCCAAATGGTCAAAAACAAAAAACGCTCGATCAGCAATAGAAAGATGGCGCACCTGCATACACGCCTGTACTTCCTCAACCCATTCGTCAATGCTGATGCCAGTCCGGCCATTAAATTTTGGGCATCGGCGATCGCGAGGTACAAACACAAACCTCTCGGCCGAAGTGGCACCAGCACTCATGGGTTGGGACACGGTGGCGGGGGCCTCTGCAACACTAGGAAGAGCGTTATTTGGCAACAATGGAGCAGATACACGTTCTTGGCGCAATTTTTCATTATCAGCCTTTAGCTGTGCTACCAACTCCCTTAATTCTTGCAACTCTCCTTCCATCGCTACACACACTACTTACCACTTGCAATGGGGTAAGTCAACAATGAGGAGATTTACTCACCAATAACATACACTGCTGCCTTGCCTTTAGGGAAAAGAGAAAAAAAAATAACAAAAGAGACTTTTTTTTTTTTTCCACACATACAATACCAACAAAAGAAAGAAAAATAAATACTGCCTCAAAAGTACTCCCAGACCCGCTTCTCAAAATACCAGCTCACCCAAAAATGGAAACCCTGCCGACACTACGCCAAATGTGGCCAGTGGCATCAGTTTACTGGAGGGAAATGTATGAAACAATTATATAATTGTTGACTACGCCACCCGGTATACACCGGGAACTCAGCCCCAAGACAGGGGGCACACAGGTTCGTAACCAAAAGAACTGCGTGAGCAGAGAGACATAGGCCAGGGGGTACCAAATATGAAGCAGCTTTATTCAAATACAAAGGTTAAAATCATTAAAATAGATTAACATTTAGGGCTCAATATTCACAAGTCAAAAAGAAAGAAAAAAAACAAACAATACTTTACAAAACTTCAAAATAAAGAAATAATTACAAAACAAATACACAAGAAAGTTTAATTGGAAGGAGATGGCCTGCTGTGACCCTCAACTCACACCACACACTTAAGATCTACACACACCCACTCTGGTGAAGTCAGGTCACTCAATGCACAGCACTCAATGTGAACCCCGTTAAACAGCGGCTAACCCCTCCTCTATATAAACTTTCTTCGTCACGCTGTTTATGAAGAAGAGAAAAATCTCAAACAATAAACATTGATTAACTGGCAAAAGCCAGCGCCAAAAAGTTTTCAGTTCACAAACAAAATAAAATAAAAAAAAAGAAACAAAACTATATATTAATTTCAGTCTCGTTTTGTAACTCAACCAAACTTAAGCCTAAACACAAGAAAAATGAATGATATTACAAAATACGCAGAAATGAGCACAAGACAAATAACAAAAAAAACTATAAATTACAATTCGGAGCAACACAAGAAACAAATCAAAAATGAAACAAACAGGCCACAATCGGCCGTACACTCAAAGAGCAGAGCAAACCAGCGAGAGGACAAGCTTCCACATTAATGCTCACGCCTCAGCGAGCAATCGTCCCGACTCGCTGTTATGAGAGTTCAAGTTCGCTCCAACCAAAAAGACGCAAATAAGCCCAGGCAAGACAGCAGTGCGTTAGATCAACAGATGCGCATCTCGTCCCATAATAGAGGTGAAACCCTTGATCCTGTCACTCAATCTGTCAAGCATGAAACAGAAAAAATTACTAACGAAACAATAAAAAAAAGACAAACCACGCGAATGGCTCTCATACATACCAGATGGTGTTCCTAACGCGGTACTATGCCTGGTCGCGGACCATAACATGCAGTGGGTTTTTGTTGACGAGCTACACAAAAACTTATAGTAAACAAACATTCCATTAACAAAAAAAATCAATTGACTTAAAACAAATGAACCGACCTCAATGCCAGGGGCAGCCTATGCACAGCAAGAGAGCGGAGAGACGGCACTCCAGTCACTCTCCCATTCCTAAATCGTAACTTCCGTAAAGGGGCGGTAAGGATGACAACGCATCCCAGGTGACAGAAACGTCCTCATTTTATACCCTGACAGCAACTGCTAATAGGTTCAACGTTCCTACACGACACTGGCCAATCATCAACACGAGTTAACTTCACCCTGCTACAGATGGATAGATCGATCATCAATATTAGTAAGTAAGAAAGAAAGATTAGTTAGAAAGAAAGAAGTTAGAAAGAAAGAAATATTAGTTAGAAAGAAAAGTTAGAAAGAATGAAAGATTAGTAAGAAAGAAAACGATTAGTTAGAAAGAAAGATTACTTGGAAAGAGAATAGTTAGAAAGAAAGAATCAGAATCAGAATCAGAAAGAGCTTTATTGCCAAGTGTGCTTGCACACACAAGGAATTTGTTTTTGGTACTGAGGCTTCCAGTGGACATATACAGATACAAATACAACAAGAAACATAATACTACAAATTATAAGAATAAAAAATAAAAATATAAATATATGAGAATAAAAGTATCACAGTTGGGTTTAGTCAGAATAGACATTTCCAGATTTACAGATTATGAACATATTTACAGTGTTTTGAATATTATAAATAAATAAATCTACATATAAGTATCACCTGAGTTGTAGGGTATTGCACTAAACAGTGGGAGTATTGCACTTAAAGGCGTATGCATTGGGAGGTGTGTTAACTGTTCAGGAGGGAAATGGCCTGTGGGAAGAAACTGTTCCTGTGCCGAGATGTTCTTGTGGCCAGTGATCTGAGTCTCCGTCTTGACGGTAACAGTTCAAACAGGAGGTGTCCAGGGTGAGTGGAGTCTGTGATGATTTTACCTGCTCTCTTCCTCACTCTGGAAGAGTACAGGTCCTGGAGGGTTGGCAGGGGGGCACCAATAATCCTCTCCGCAGTCCGGACTGTCCGTTGTAGTCTCCTGATGTCTGATTTGGTAGCTGAACCAAACCAGACAGTGATGGAAGTGCATAAAACAGACTCAATGACGGCTGAGTAGAACTGAATCAGCAGCTCCTGTGGCAAGTTGAACTTCCTCAGCTGGCGAAGGAAGTACAGTCTCTGCTGGGCCTTTTTCACAGTGGAGTCAATGTGATTGTCCCACTTCAGGTCCTGAGAGATGATAGTGCCCAGGAACCTGAATGACTCCACTGCTTCCACAGTGCTGTTCATGATGATGAGTGGGGAGAGTGCTGGGCTGTTCCTCCTGAAGTCCACGATCATCTCCACTGTTTTGAGCGTGTTCAGCTCAAGGTTGTTATAACTGCACCAGACAGCCAGCTGTTCAACCTCCAGTCTGTAAGCAGACTCGTCGCCGTTTTGGATGAGACCGATGACAGTGGTGTCGTCTGCAAATTTCAGGAGCTTGACAGTGGGGTCTTTAGAAGTGCAGTCATTAGTGTACAGGGAGAAGAGCAGTGGGTAGAGAACGCACCCTTGGGGGGCGCCAGTGCTGGTGGTGAGAGTCCTGGATGTGTGTTTCCCCAGTCTCACTCGCTGCTGCCGGTCCGTCAGGAAGCTGGTGATCCACTGACAGATCGAGGATGGTATGGAGAGCTGGGTCAGTTTGGCTGTGAGAAGACCAGGCATGATGGTATTGAAGGCCGAACTGAAGTCCACAAAGAGGATCCTTGCATAAGTCCCTGGTCTGTCGAGATGTTGCAGGATATAATGCAGTCCCATGTTGACTGCATCATCCACAGACCTGTTTGCTCTGTAAGCAAACTGAAAGGGATCCAGCAGGGGTCCAGTGATGTCTTTCAGGTGGGCCAGCACCAGTCTTTCAAACGACTTCATGACCACAGACGTGAGAGCGACAGGTCTGTAGTCATTAAGTCCAGTGATTTGGGGTTTTTTGGGGACAGGAATGATAGTGGAGCGTTTGAAGCAGCAGGGAACTTCACACTGCTCCAATGATCTATTGAAGATCTGCGTGAAGACCGGGGCCAGTTGGTCAGCGCAGGCTTTTAAACAAGCAGATGAGATGCCGTCTGGGCCTGAGGCTTTCCTAGTATTCTGTTTTTTGAAGACTCGGCTCACGTCCTCCACACAGACCTTAAGCTCAGGTTGGATGGCAGGAGGGGGGAGTAATGGGAGTGCAGGAGGTGATGGTGAATGTGTGAAGTGCAGATCAGACCGGGTGTGTGGTGTGAATGAGGGCTTTTCAAACCTGCAATAAAATGAGTTTAAATCATCAGCCAGGTGTTGATTGTCCACAGATCGAGGGGATGGTGACTTGTAATTGGTGATGTTCCTCAGGCCATTCCAGACTGATAATGGGTCGTTGGATGAAAACTGGTTTTTCAGTTTTTCAGAGTAGTTCCTTTTAGCAACTCTGATCTCCTTTGTCAATCTGTTTCTGGCCTGGTTATACAAGATTTTATCCCCACTTCTGTAAGCATCCTCTTTGGCATGACGAAGGTGTTTGAGTTTCCCAGTAAACCATGGTTTATCATTAGTAAATGATAAGAATGTCCTGGTAGGAATGCATGTATCCTCACAGAAACTTATATATGATGTTACAGTATCTGTGAGCTCATCCAGATCGTTGGTAGCAGCTTCAAAAACAGTCCAATCAGTGCAATCAAAGCAGGCCTGTAGATTCTGCTCTGCTTCATTAGTCCATCTTTTTACAGTCCTTATTACAGGTTTAGCTGATTTCAGTTTCTGCCTGTAGGTCGGTATGAGATGAACCAAACAGTGATCAGAGAGCCCCAAAGCTGCTCGTGAAACGGAGTGATACGCATCTTTTATTGTGGTGTAACAGTGGTCCAGTATATTACTGTCTCTGGTGGGACATGTAACGTGCTGTCTGTATTTTGGTAGTTCACGGGAAAGATTTGCTTTGTTAAAATCCCCAAGAATGATTAAAAGAGAGTCTGGGTACCTTTGTTCTCTTTCAGCTATTTGATCAGCCAGCTGTTGTAGCGCCGCGCTCACGCACGCGTCTGGAGGGATGTAAACATTCACGAGAATGAAAGAGGAAAACTCCCGAGGCGAGTAGAAGGGTTTACAGTTTATGAAATGTGCCTCTAAGTTAGGAGAGCACATCTTCTTCAGTGTTGTTACATCTGAACAACAACTTTCGTTAATGTAGAAACACAATCCACCACCTCTTGTTTTCCCCGTTAGCTCCGCGATGCGATCCGCTCGGAAAAGCTGGAAGCCCGGCAGATGTATTGCGTTGTCCGGTATGGCTTCACTCAGGTTTCAGTGAAGCACAGAGCAGCAGAGTTTAGAAAATCCTTGTTAGTGCGGGTGAGGAGAAGAAGTTCGTCCGTTTTGTTAGGAAGGGATCGGAGATTCGCAAGATGAATACTGGGGAGTGCAGTGCGCAGGCCGCGCTCGCGGAGTTTAACCAGAGCGCCGGCTCGCTTGCCGCGTTTGCGTCTGAACGCGCGTTTGAACAACACCGCTGCCCCACCGACGAGAATGTCCTGCAAGACGTCCGAATAATCAAAAACTGTAGAAAAGTTATCTGGTGTGTGTTTCCTAATGTCCAGTAGTTCGTCTTTGGTGAAACTGATAGGAAAAGAATCACTAAACGCAGAACAAACAAACAAAAACAACACAATAGCTGGAGAGCCCCACACAAAGGCAGCCATGCGCGGCGCCATCTTGGATGTACAGTAGATAAGATAGATAAGATAAGTTATATAGATAAGTTAGAAAGAAAGAAAGAAAGAAAGAATAGTTAGAAAGAAAGATTAGAAATGTCACATGCCTGTCCTGTCTTCAGTGTCTTGTGTTGCACATGGGTGTTTTGTTATTTTGGGTCATGTGCTCTTGTCGTTGTCTGATCCCTCCCCCTCGTTACCTGATTATTGTTTGAGTTAATCCACCTGTTCCCTCCTGATTAGTTTCCCTTCTTAAGTCTCCTCTTGTTTGCAGTCTTTGTCGGTACGTTGTCTAATGTCTCCCGTTCCCTGTGATATTCTACCCGTTCAGGTTTTGTTATTGTTTTATTTTCATTCAGTGTGTTTTTCCCCCTCGTGGGTTTTGCTTTGTGTTTGTTTCTTTTTGTAATAAAGATCGCTTCTCCTGCACTTGAGTCCTCACACCTTTTTGCATCGTGCCTTGCACGTTTCGTGACATAACGTACCTACCAAATGAAGACTCAGCGGAGAAGAGGGGCCACGTCAGAGACTGTTCACGTTCCGTCTGCCCAGTCAGAGACTGTTCACGTCCCGTCTGCCCAGTCAGAGAATGTTCACGTCCCGTCTGCCCAGTCAGAGAATGTTCACGTCATGTCTGCCCAGTCAGGGACTGTTCACACTCTATTTGCCCAGTCAGAAACTGTGCACGTCCTGTCTGCCCAGTCTGAGACAGATCAGGAGATGCCCATTCGTGTGGCCGCCAAGGCACTTATGGACTATTTGGAACGTCTGGCTCGGATCCTGGACATGCCGGTATCTGCTATTCCCGAGCCGGAGCCAGTGTCTGCCGTTCCAGGGTCGGAGTCTGTTCCTGAGCCGGGGCCTGTTCCTGTCTGGTGTGCGTGTGGGGTGTGCGTGTAGGGTGTGTGGTGTGCGTGTGTGTGGTGTGCGTGTGGGGTGTGCGTGTGGGGTGTGTGGTGTGCGTGTGGGGTGTGCGTGTAGGGTGTGTGGTGTGCGTGTGTGTGGTGTGCGTGTGGGGTGTGCGTGTGGGGTGTGTGGTGTGCGTATGGGGTGTGTGGTGTGCGTGTGGGGTGTGTGGTGGGTGTGTGGGGTGTGTGGTGTGCGTGTGTGTAGGGTGTGTGGTGTGCGTGTGGGGTGTGTGGTGGGTGTGTGGTGTGTCTGTGTGTAGGGTGTGTGGTGTGCGTGTTGGGTGTGTGGTGTGCGTGTGGGGTGTGTGGTGTGTGTGTGGGGTGTGTGGTGTGCGTGCGGGTTGTGTGGTGTGCGTATGTGGTGTGCGTGTGGGGTGTGTGGTGTGCGTGTGTGTGTGGGGTGCGTGTGTGGGGTGTGTGGTGTGCGTGTGTGGTGTGCGTGTGGTGTGTGGTGTGCGTGTGTGTGTGGGGTGCGTGTGTGGGGTGTGTGGTGTGCGGGTGTGGTCTGCGTGTGGGGTGTGTGGTGTGCGTGTGTGGGGTGTGTGGTGTGCGTGTCTGGTGTGCGTGTGGGGTGTATGTTGTGCGTGTGTGTGGGGCGTGTGTGTGTGTGTGTGTGTGTGTGGGGTGTGTGGTGTGCGGGTGTGTGGTGTGCGTGTGGGGTGTGTGCGTGTGTGTGGTGTGCGTGTGTGTGGGGTGTGTGGTGTGTGGTGTGCGTGTTGGGTGTGTGGTGTGCGTGTGTGTAGGGTGTGTGGTGTGCGTATGGGGTGTGTGGTGTGCGTGTGGTGTGTGTGGTGTGCGTGTGTGTGGTGTGCGTGTGTGTGGGGTGTGTGGTGTGCGTGTGGGGTGTGTGGTGTGCGTGTGTGTAGGGTGTGTGGTGTGCGTATGGGGTGTGTGGTGTGCTTGTGGGGTGTGTGATGGGTGTGTGGTGTGTGTGTGTGTAGGGTGTGTGGTGTGCGTGTGGGGTTGCGTGTGGGGTGTGTGCGTGTGTGTGTGGTGTGCATGCGGGTTGTGTGGTGTGCGTGTGTGGTGTGCGTGTGGGGTGTGTGGTGTGCGTGTGGGGTGTGTGGTGTGCGTGTGTGTGTGGGGTGCGTGTGTGGGGTGTGTGGTGTGCGTGTGTGGTGTGCGTGTGGTGTGTGGTGTGCGTGTGGGGTGTGTGGTGTGCGTGTTGGGTGCGTGTGTGGGGTGTGTGGTGTGCGGGTGTGGTCTGCGTGTGGGGTGTGTGGTGTGCGTGTCTGGAGTGCGTGTGCGTGTGGGGTGTGCGTGTGGGGTGTGTGGTGTGCGTGTGTGTGGTGTGCGTGTGTGTGGTGTGCGTGTGGGGTGTTCGTGTGGGGTGTGTGGTGTGCGTATTGGGTGTGTGGTGTGCGTGTGGGGTGTGTGGTGGGTGTGTGGGGTGTGTGGTGGGTGTGTGGGGTGTGTGGTGTGCGTGTGTGTAGGGTGTGTGGTGTGCGTGTGGGGTGTGTGGTGTGCGTGTGTGTAGGGTGTGTGGTGTGCGTGTGGGGTGTGTGGTGTGTGTGAGGGGTGTGTGGTGTGCGGGTGTGTGGTGTGCGTGTGGGGTGTGTGGTGTGCGGGTGTAGTCTGCGTGTGGGGTGTGTGGTGTGCGTGTCTGGTGTGCGTGTGGGGTGTGCGTGTGTGGTGTGAGGTGGGTGTGTGGGGTGTGTGGTGTGCGTGTGGGGTTTGTGGTGTGCGGGTGTGTGGTGTGCATGTGGGGTTTGTGGTGTGCGTGTGTGTAGGGTGTGTGGTGTGCGTGTGGGGTGTGTGGTGTGCGTGTTTGTAGGGTGTGTGGTGTGCATGTGGGGTGTGTGGTGTGCGTGTGGGGTGTGTGGTGTGTGTGTTGGGTGTGCGTGTGTGGTGTGCGTGCGGGGTGTGTGGTGTGCGTGTGGGGTGTGTGGTGTGCGTGTGGTGTGTGTGTTGGGTGTGTGGTGTGCGGGTGTGCGTGTGTGGTGTGCGTGCGGGGTGTGTGGTGTGCGTGTGTGTGTGGGGTGCGTGTGTGGGGTGTGTGGTGTGCGGGTGTGGTCTGCGTGTGGGGTGTGTGGTGTGCGTGTCTGGTGTGCGTGTGGGGTGTGCGTGTGTGTGGTGTGCGTGTGTGTGGTGTGCGTGTGGGGTGTGCGTGTGGGGTGTGTGGTGTGCGTGTGGGGTGTGTGGTGTGTGTGTGTGTGTGGGGTGCGTGTGTGGGGTGTGTGGTGTGCGGGTGTGGTCTGCGTGTGGGGTGTGTGGTGTGCGTGTCTGGTGTGCGTGTGGGGTGTGCGTGTAGGGTGTGCGTGTGTGTGGTGTGCGTGTGTGTGGTGTGCGTGTGGGGTGTGCGTGTGGGGTGTGTGGTGTGCGTGTGGGGTGTGTGTGTGTGTGTGGGGTGCGTGTGTGGGGTGTGCGTGTGTTGTGTGGTGTGCGTATGGGGTGTGTGGTGTACGTGTGGGGTGTGAGGTGGGTGTGTGGGGTGTGTGGTGTGCGTGTGGGGTTTGTGGTGTGCGTGTGTGTAGGGTGTGTGGTGTGCGTGTGGGGTTTGTGGTGTGCGTGTGTGTAGGGTGTGTGGTGTGCGTGTGGGGTGTGTGGTGTGCGTGTTTGTAGGGTGTGTGGTGTGCGTGTGGGGTGTGTGGTGTGCGTGTTTGTAGGATGTGTGGTGTGTGTGTTGGGTGTGTGGTGTGCGGGTGTGCGTGTGTGGTGTGCGTGCGGGGTGTGTGCGTGTGGGGTGTGTGGTGTGTGTGTTGGGTGTGTGGTGTGCGGGTGTGCGTGTGTGGTGTGCGTGCGGGGTGTGTGGTGTGCGTGTGTGTGTGGGGTGCGTGTGTGGGGTGTGTGGTGTGCGGGTGTGGTCTGCGTGTGGGGTGTGTGGTGTGCGTGTGTGTGGTGTGCGTGTGGGGTGTGCGTGTGTGTGGTGTGCGTATGTGTGGTGTGCGTGTGGGGTGTGCGTGTGGGGTGTGTGGTGTGCGTATGGGGTGTGTGGTGTGCGTGTGGGGTGTGTGGTGTGCGTGTCTGGTGTGCGTGTGGGGTGTGCGTGTAGGGTGTAGGGTGTGTGGTGTGCATGTGTGTGGTGTGCGTGTGTGTGGTGTGCGTGTGGGGTGTGCGTATGGGGTGTGTGGTGTGCGTATGGGGTGTGTGGTGTGCGTGTGGGGTGTGTGGTGTGTGTGTGTGTGTCGGGTGCGTGTGTGGGTTGTGTTGTGTGCGGGTGTGGTCTGCGTGTGGGGTGTGTGGTGTGCGTGTCTGGTGTGCGTGTGGGGTGTGCGTGTAGGGTGTGTGGTGTGCGTGTGTGTGGTGTGCGTGTGGGGTGTGCGTGTAGGGTGTGTGGTGTGCGTGTGTGTGGTGTGCGTGTGGGGTGTGCGTGTGGGGTGTGTGGTGTGCGTATGGGGTGTGTGGTGTGCGTGTGGGGTGTGTGGTGGGTGTGTGGTGTGCGTGTGTGTAGGGTGTGTGGTGTGCGTGTGGTGTGTCTGTGTGTAGGGTGTGTGGTGTGCGTGTTGGGTGTGTGGTGTGCGTGTGGGGTGTGTGGTGTGTGTGTGGGGTGTGTGGTGTGCGTGCGGGTTGTGTGGTGTGCGTATGTGGTGTGCGTGTGGGGTGTGTGGTGTGCGTGTGGGGTGTGTGGTGTGCGTGTGTGTGTGGGGTGCGTGTGTGTGGTGTGCGTGTGGTGTGTGGTGTGCGTGTGGTGTGTGGTGTGCGTGTGTGTGTGGGGTGCGTGTGTGGGGTGTGTGGTGTGCGGGTGTGGTCTGCGTGTGGGGTGTGTGGTGTGCGTGTGTGGGGTGTGTGGTGTGCGTGTCTGGTGTGCGTGTGGGGTGTATGTTGTGCGTGTGTGTGGGGCGTGTGTGTGTGTGTGTGGGGTGTGTGGTGTGCGGGTGTGCGGGTGTGTGGTGTGCGTGTGGGGTGTGTGCGTGTGTGTGGTGTGCGTGTGTGTGGGGTGTGTGGTGTGCGTGTGGGGTGTGTGGTGTGCGTATGGGGTGTGTGGTGTGCGTGTGGGGTGTGTGGTGTGTGTGTGGGGTGTGTGGTGTGCGTGTGTGTAGGGTGTGTGGTGTGCGTGTTGGGTGTGTGGTGTGCGTGTGTGTAGGGTGTGTGGTGTGCGTATGGGGTGTGTGGTGTGCGTGTGGTGTGTGTGGTGTGCGTGTGTGTGGTGTGCGTGTGTGTGGGGTGTGTGGTGTGCGTGTAGGGTGTGTGGTGTGCGTATGGGGTGTGTGGTGTGCTTGTGGGGTGTGTGATGGGTGTGTGGTGTGTGTGTGTGTAGGGTGTGTGGTGTGCGTGTGGGGTGTGTGGTGTGCGTGTGGGGTTGCGTGTGGGGTGTGTGCGTGTGTGTGTGGTGTGCGTGCGGGTTGTGTGGTGTGCGTGTGTGGTGTGCGTGTGGGGTGTGTGGTGTGCGTGTGGGGTGTGTGGTGTGCGTGTGTGTGTGGGGTGCGTGTGTGGGGTGTGTGGTGTGCGTGTGTGGTGTGCGTGTGGTGTGTGGTGTGCGTGTGGGGTGCGTGTGTGGGGTGTGTGGTGTGCGGGTGTGGTCTGCGTGTGGGGTGTGTGGTGTGCGTGTCTGGAGTGCGTGTGCGTGTGGGGTGTGCGTGTGGGGTGTGTGGTGTGCGTGTGTGTGGTGTGCGTTCGTGTGGGGTGTGTGGTGTGCGTATTGGGTGTGTGGTGTGCGTGTGGGGTGTGTGGTGGGTGTGTGGGGTGTGTGGTGTGCGTGTGTGTAGGGTGTGTGGTGTGCGTGTGGGGTGTGTGGTGTGCGTGTGTGTAGGGTGTGTGGTGTGCGTGTGGGGTGTGTGGTGTGTGTGAGGGGTGTGTGGTGTGCGTGTGGGGTGTGTGCGTGTGTGTGGTGTGCGTGTGTGTGGGGTGTGTGGTGTGCGTATGGGGTGTGTGGTGTGTGTGCGGTGTGAGTGTGTGTGGTGTGTGTGTTGTGCATGGTGGGCGTGTGGGGTGTGCGTGTGGGGTGTGTGGTGTACGTGTGGGGTGTGTGGTGTGTGGTGTGCGTGTGGGGTGTGTGTGTGGGGTGTGTGGTGTGCGTGTGTGTAGGGTGTGTGGTGTGTGTGTGGGGTGTGTGGTGTGCGTGTGTGTAGGGTGTGCGTGTGTGTAGGGTGTGTGATGTGCGTGTGTGTGGGGTGTGTGGTGTGGGTGTGTGTGGGGTGTGTGGAGTGCGTGTGTGGTGTGCGTGTGTGTGGGGTGTGTGGTGTGTGGGGTGTGCGTGTGGGGTGTGTGGTGTGCGTGTGTGTGGGGTGTGTGGTGTGCGTGTGGGGTGTGCGTGTGAGGTGTGTGGTGTGCGTGTGTGTGAGGTGTGTGGGTGTGTGGTGTGCGGGTGTGTTGTGTGCGTGTGTGTGGGGTGTGTGGTGTGCGTTTGTGTGGGGTGTGTGGTGTGCGTGTGGGGTGCGTGTGTGGGGTGTGTGGTGTGCGGGTGTGGTGTGCGTGTCTGGAGTGCGTGTGCGTGTGGGGTGTGCGTATGGGGTGTGTGGTGTGCGTGTGTGTGGTGTGCGTGTGGGGTGTGCATGTGGGGTGTGTGGTGTGCGTATGGGGTGTGCGGTGTGCGGTGTGCGGTGTGTGGTGGGTGTGTGGGGTGTGTGGTGTGCGTGTGTGTGAGGTGTGCGTGTGGGGTGTGTGGTGTGCGTGTGTGTAGGGTGTGTGGTGTGCGTGTGGGGTGTGTGGTGTGCGTGAGGGGTGTGTCCGGTGTGCGGGTGTGTAGGGTGTGTGGTGTGCGTGTGGGGTGTGTGGTGTGCGTGTGTGTGGTGTGCGTGTGTGTGGGGTGTGAGGTGTGCGTGTGGGGTGTGCGTGTGGGGTGTGTGGTGTGCGTCTGGGGTGTGTGGTGTACGTGTGGGGTGTGTGGTGTGTGTGTGGGGTGTGTGGTGTGCGTGTGTGTAGGGTGTGTGGTGTGCGTGTGGGGTGTGAGGTGGGTGTGTGGGGTGTGTGGTGTGCGTGTGGGGTTTGTGGTGTGCGTGTGTGTAGGGTGTGTGGTGTGCGTGTGGGGTTTGTGGTGTGCGTGTGTGTAGGGTGTGTGGTGTGCGTGTGGGGTGTGTGGTGCGCGTGTTTGTAGGGTGTGTGGTGTGCGTGTGGGGTGTGTGGTGTGCGTATGGGGTGTGTGGTGTGTGTGTTGGGTGTGTGGTGTGCGGGTGTGCGTGTGTGGTGTGCGTGCGGGGTGTGTGGTGTGCGTGTGGGGTGTGTGGTGTGCGTGTGGGGTGTGTGGTGTGTGTGTTGGGTGTGTGGTGTGCGGGTGTGCGTGTGTAGTGTGCGTGCGGGGTGTGTGGTGTGCGTGTGTGTGTGGGGTGCGTGTGTGGGGTGTGTGGTGTGCGGGTGTGGTCTGCGTGTGGGGTGTGTGGTGTGCGTGTGGGGTGTGCGTGTGTGGTGTGAGGTGGGTGTGTGGGGTGTGTGGTGTGCGTGTGGGGTTTGTGGTGTGCGTGTGTGTAGGGTGTGTGGTGTGCGTGTGGGGTTTGTGGTGTGCGTGTGTGTAGGGTGTGTGGTGTGCGTGTGGGGTGTGTGGTGTGCGTGTTTGTAGGGTGTGTGGTGTGCATGTGGGGTGTGTGGTGTGCGTGTGGGGTGTGTGGTGTGTGTGTTGGGTGTGTGGTGTGCGGGTGTGCATGTGTGGTGTGCGTGCGGGGTGTGTGGTGTGCGTGTGGGGTGTGTGGTGTGCGTGTGGGGTGTGTGGTGTGTGTGTTGGGTGTGTGGTGTGCGGGTGTGCGTGTGTGGTGTGCGTGCGGGGTGTGTGGTGTGCGTGTGTGTGTGGGGTGCGTGTGTGGGGTGTGTGGTGTGCGGGTGTGGTCTGCGTGTGGGGTGTGTGGTGTGCGTGTCTGGTGTGCGTGTGGGGTGTGCGTGTGTGTGGTGTGCGTGTGTGTGGTGTGCGTGTGGGGTGTGCGTGTGGGGTGTGTGGTGTGCGTATGGGGTGTGTGGTGTGCGTGTGGGGTGTGTGGTGTGTGTGTGTGTGTGGGGTGCGTGTGTGGGGTGTGTGGTGTGCGGGTGTGGTCTGCGTGTGGGGTGTGTGGTGTGCGTGTCTGGTGTGCGTGTGGGGTGTGCGTGTAGGGTGTGTGGTGTGCGTGTGTGTGGTGTGCGTGTGGGGTGTGCGTGTGGGGTGTGTGGTGTGCGTGTGGGGTGTGTGGTGTGTGTGTGTGTGTGGGGTGCGTGTGTGGGGTGTGCGTGTGTGTGGTGTGGTGTGCGTATGGGGTGTGTGGTGTGCGTGTGGGGTGTGAGGTGGGTGTGTGGGGTGTGTGGTGTGCGTGTGGGGTTTGTGGTGTGCGTGTGTGTAGGGTGTGTGGTGTGCGTGTGGGGTTTGTGGTGTGCGTGTGTGTAGGGTGTGTGGTGTGCGTGTGGGGTGTGTGGTGTGCGTGTTTGTAGGGTGTGTGGTGTGCATGTGGGGTGTGTGGTGTGCGTGTTTGTAGGATGTGTGGTGTGTGTGTTGGGTGTGTGGTGTGCGGGTTTGCTTGTGTGGTGTGCGTGCGGGGTGTGTGGTGTGCGTGTGGGGTGTGTGGTGTGCGTGTGGGGTGTGTGGTGTGTGTGTTGGGTGTGTGGTGTGCGGGTGTGCGTGTGTGGTGTGCGTGCGGGGTGTGTGGTGTGCGTGTGTGTGTGGGGTGCGTGTGTGGGGTGTGTGGTGTGCGGGTGTGGTCTGCGTGTGGGGTGTGTGGTGTGCGTGTGTGTGGTGTGCGTGTGGGGTGTGCGTGTGTGTGGTGTGTGTGTGTGTGGTGTGCGTGTGGGGTGTGCGTGTGGGGTGTGTGGTGTGCGTATGGGGTGTGTGGTGTGCGTGTGGGGTGTGTGGTGTGCGTGTCTCGTGTGCGTGTGGGGTGTGCGTGTAGGGTGTGTGGTGTGCGTGTGTGGTGTGCGTGTGTGTGGTGTGCGTGTGGGGTGTGCGTATGGGGTGTGTGGTGTGCGTATGGGGTGTGTGGTGTGCGTGTGGGGTGTGTGTGTGTGTCGGGTGCGTGTGTGGGTTGTGTTGTGTGCGGGTGTGGTCTGCGTGTGGGGTGTGTGGTGTGCGTGTCTGGTGTGCGTGTGGGGTGTGCGTGTAGGGTGTGTGGTGTGCGTGTGTGTGGTGTGTGCGTGTGGGGTGTGTGGTGTGCGTGTGGGGTGTGCGTGTAGGGTGTGTGGTGTGCGTGTGTGTGGTGTGCGTGTGGGGTGTGCGTGTGGGGTGTGTGGTGTGCGTATGGGGTGTGTGGTGTGCGTGTGGGGTGTGTGGTGTGCGTGTGTGTAGGGTGTGTGGTGTGCGTGTGGGGTGTGTGGTGTGCGTGTGTGTAGGGTGTGTGGTGTGCGTGAGGGGTGTGTGGTGTGCGGGTGTGTGGTGTGCGTGTGGGGTGTGTGCGTGTGTGTGGTGTGCGTGTGTGTGGTGTGCGTGTGGGGTGTGTGGTGTGTGTGTTGGGTGTGTAGTGTGCGGGTGTGTGGTGTGCGTGTGGGGTGTGTGCGTGTGTGTGGTGTGCGTGCGTGTGGGGTGTGTGATGTGCGTGTGTGTGTGGGGTGCGTGTGTGGGGTGTGTGGTGTGCGGGTGTGATCTGCGTGTGGGGTGTGTGGTGTGCGTGTGTGGGGTGTGTGGTGTGCGTGTCTGGTGTCGTGTGGGGTGTGCGTGTGTGTGTGGGGTGTGCGTGTCTGGTGTCGTGTGTGGTGTGCGTGTGTGTGGGGTGTGTGGTGTGCGTGTGCGTGTGGGGTGTGTGGTGTGCGTGTGTGTGGGGCGTGTGTGTGGTGTGCGTGGTGTGTGTGTGGGGTTGTGCGTGTGTGTGGGGTGTGTGGTGTGCGTGTGGGGTGTGTGGTGTGCGTATGGGGTGTGTGGTGTGCGTGTGGGGTGTGTGGTGTGTGTGTGTGTAGGGTGTGTGGTGTGCGTGTGGGGTGTGTGGTGTGCGTGTGGGGTGTGTTTGGTGTGCGTGTGGGGTGTGTGGTGTGCGTGTGGGGTGTGTGGTGTGCGTGTGTGTAGGGTGTGTGGTGTGCGTGTGGGGTGTGTGGTGTGCGTGTGTGTGTGTGTGGTGTGCGTGTCTGGTGTGCGTGTGGGGTGTGCGTGTGGGGTGTGCGTGTAGGGTGTGTGGTGTGCGTGTGTGTGGTGTGCGTGTGGGGTGTGCGTGTGGGGTGTGTGGTGTGCGTGTGGGGTGTGCGTGTAGGGTGTGTGGTGTGCGTGTGTGTGGTGTGCGTGTGGGGTGTGCGTGTGGTGTGCGTGTGGTGTGTGTGGTGTGCGTGTGTGTAGGGTGTGTGGTGTGCGTGTGGGGTGTGTGGTGTGCGTGTGTGTGGGGTGTGTGGTGTGCGTGTGGGGTGTGTGGTGTGCGTGTGTGTGGGGTGTGTGGTGTGCGTGTGGGGTGTGTGGTGGGTGTGTGGTGTGTGTGTGTAGGGTGTGTGGTGTGCGTGTGGGGTGTGTGGTGTGCGTGTGTGGTGTGTGGTGTGTGTGTGGGGTGTGTGGTGTGCGTGTGGGGTGTGTGGTGTGCGTGTGGGGTGTGTGGTGTGCGTGTGTGTGGGGTGTGTGGTGTGCGTGTGGGGTGTGTGGTGTGCGTGTGTGTAGGGTGTGTGGTGTGCGTGTGGGGTGTGTGGTGTGCGTGTGTGTGGTGTGCGTGTCTGGTGTGCGTGTGGGGTGTGCGTGTGGGGTGTGCGTGTAGGGTGTGTGGTGTGCGTGTGTGTGGTGTGCGTGTGGGGTGTGCGTGTGGGGTGTGTGGTGTGCGTGTGGGGTGTGCGTGTAGGGTGTGTGGTGTGCGTGTGTGTGGTGTGCGTGTGGGGTGTGCGTGTGGGGTGTGTGGTGTGCGTATGGGGTGTGTGGTGTGCGTGTGGGATGTGTGGTGGGTGAGTGGGGTGTGTGGTGTGCGTGGTGTGTGTGTGGGGTTGTGCGTGTGTGTGGGGTGTGGGGTGTGCGTGTGCGTGTGGGGTGTGTGGTGTGCGTATGGGGTGTGTTGTGTGCGTGTGGGGTGTGTGGTGGGTGTGTGGTGTGTGTGTGTGTAGGGTGTGTGGTGTGCGTGTGGGGTGTGTGGTGTGCGTGTGGGGTGTGTTTGGTGTGCGTGTGGGGTGTGTGGTGTGCGTGTGGGGTGTGTGGTGTGCGTGTGTGTAGGGTGTGTGGTGTGCGTGTGGGGTGTGTGGTGTGCGTTTGTGTGGGGTGTGTGGTGTGCGGGTGTGGTCTGCGTGTGGGGTGTGTGGTGTGCGTGTGTGTGGTGTGCGTGTCTGGTGTGCGTGTGGGGTGTGTGGTGTGCGTGTGTGTGTGTGTGGGGTGTGTGGTGTGCGGGTGTGTGGTGTGCGTGTGTGTGGGGCGTGTGTGTGGGGTGTGTGGTGTGCATGGTGTGCGTGTGGGGTGTGCGTGTGGGGTGTGTGGTGTGCGTGTGGGGTGTGCGTGTGGGGTGTGTGGTGTGCGTGTCTGGTGTGCGTGTGGGGTGTGCGTGTGTGTGTGTGTGCGTGTGGGGTGTGTGGTGTGCAGGTGTGTGGTGTGCGTCTTGGGTGTGTGGTGTGCGTGTGTGTGGGGCGTGTGTGTGGGGTGTGTGGTGTGCATGGTGTGCGTGTGGGGTGTGCGTGTGGGGTGTGTGGTGTGCGTGTGTGTGGGGTGTGTGGTGTGTGTGTGGGGTGTGCGTGTGGGGTGTGTGGTGTGCGTATGGTGTGCGTGTGTGGTGTGTGTGTGGGGTGTGTGGTGTGCGTGTGGGGTGTGTGGTGTGCGTGTGGGGTGTGTGGTGGGTGTGTGTGTAGGGTGTGTGGTGTGCGTGTGGGGTGTGTGGTGTGCGTGTGGGGTGTGTGGGGTGTGTGGTGTGCGTGTGGTGTGCGTGTGGTGTGTGTGGTGTGCGTGTGTGTAGGGTGTGTGGTGTGCGTGTGGGGTGTGTGGTGTGCGTGTGTGTGGGGTGTGTGGTGTGCGTGTGGGGTGTGTGGTGTGTGGTGTGCGTGGGGTGTGTGGTGTGCGTGTGGGGTGTGTGGTGGGTGTGTGGTGTGTGTGTGTGTAGGGTGTGTGGTATGCGTGTGGGGTGTGTGGTGTGCGTGTGTGGTGTGTGTGTGGGGTGTGTGGTGTGCGTGTGGGGTGTGTGGTGTGCGTGTGGGGTGTGTGGTGGGTGTGTGTGTAGGGTGTGTGGTGTGCGTGTGGGGTGTGTGGTGTGCGTGTGGGGTGTGTGGGGTGTGTGGTGTGCGTGTGTGTAGGGTGTGTGGTGTGCGTGTGGTGTGCGTGTGGTGTGTGTGGTGTGCGTGTGTGTAGGGTGTGTGGTGTGCGTGTGGGGTGTGTGGTGTGCGTGTGGGGTGTGTGGTGTGTGTGTGGGGTGTGTGGTGTGCGGGTGTGTGGTGTGCGTGTGGGGTGTGTGCGTGTGTGTGGTGTGCGTGTGTGTGGGGTGTGTGGTGTGCGTGTGGGGTGTGTGGTGTGTGTATGGGGTGTGTGGTGTGCGTGTGGGGTGTGTGGTGTGTGTGTGGGGTGTGTGGTGTGCGTGTGTGTAGGGTGTGTGGTGTGCCTGTGGGGTGTGTGGTGTGCGTGTGTGTAGGGTGTGTGGTGTGCGTGTGGGGTGTGTGGTGTGCGTGTGGGGTGTGTGGTGTGTGTGTGGGGTGTGTGGTGTGCGGGTGTGTGGTGTGCGTGTGGGGTGTGTGCGTGTGTGTGGTGTGCGTGTGTGTGGGGTGTGTGGTGTGCGTGTGGGGTGTGTGGTGTGTGTATGGGGTGTGTGGTGTGCGTGTGGGGTGTGTGGTGTGTGTGTGGGGTGTGTGGTGTGCGTGTGTGTAGGGTGTGTGGTGTGCCTGTGGGGTGTGTGGTGTGCGTGTGTGTAGGGTGTGTGGTGTGCGTGTGGGGTGTGTGGTGTACGTGTGGGGTGTGTGGTGGGTGTGTGGGGTGTGTGGTGTGCGTGTGTGTAGGGTGTGTGGTGTGCGTGTGTGGTGTGCGTGTGTGTAGGGTGTGTGGTGTGCGTGTGGGGTGTGTGGGTGTGTGGTGTGGGGTGTGTGCGTGTGTGTGGTGTGCGTATGGGGTGTGTGGTGTGCGTGTGGGGTGTGTGTGTGGGGTGTGTGGTGTGCGTGTGTGTAGGGTGTGTGGTGTGCGTGTGGGGTGTGTGGTGTGTGGTGTGCGTGTGTGTAGGGTGTGTGGTGTGCGTATGGGGTGTGTGGTGTGTGTGGTGTGCGTGTGTGTGGTGTGCGTGTGTGTGGGGTGTGTGGTGTGCGTGTGGGGTGTGTGGTGTGTGTATGGGGTGTGTGGTGTGCGTGTGGGGTGTGTGGTGTGCGTGTGTGGTGTGTGGTGTGTGTGTGGGGTGTGTGGTGTGCGTGTGGGGTGTGTGGTGTGCGTGTGTGGTGTGCGTGTGTGTGGGGTGTGTGGTGTGCGTGTGGGGTGTGTGGTGTGCGTGTGTGTAGGGTGTGTGGTGTGCGTGTGGGGTGTGTGGTGTGCGTGTGTGTGGTGTGCGTGTCTGGTGTGCGTGTGGGGTGTGCGTGTGGGGTGTGCGTGTAGGGTGTGTGGTGTGCGTGTGGGGTGTGCGTGTGGGGTGTGTGGTGTGCGTGTGGGGTGTGCGTGTAGGGTGTGTGGTGTGCGTGTGTGTGGTGTGCGTGTGGGGTGTGCGTGTGGGGTGTGTGGTGTGCGTATGGGGTGTGTTGTGTGCGTGTGGGATGTGTGGTGGGTGAGTGGGGTGTGTGGTGTGCGTGGTGTGTGTGTGGGGTTGTGCGTGTGTGTGGGGTGTGGGGTGTGCGTGTGCGTGTGGGGTGTGTGGTGTGCGTATGGGGTGTGTTGTGTGCGTGTGGGGTGTGTGGTGGGTGTGTGGTGTGTGTGTGTGTAGGGTGTGTGGTGTGCGTGTGGGGTGTGTGGTGTGCGTGTGGGGTGTGTTTGGTGTGCGTGTGGGGTGTGTGGTGTGCGTGTGGGGTGTGTGGTGTGCGTGTGTGTAGGGTGTGTGGTGTGCGTGTGGGGTGTGTGGTGTGCGTTTGTGTGGGGTGTGTGGTGTGCGGGTGTGGTCTGCGTGTGGGGTGTGTGGTGTGCGTGTGTGTGGTGTGCGTGTCTGGTGTGCGTGTGGGGTGTGTGGTGTGCGTGTGTGTGTGTGTGGGGTGTGTGGTGTGCGGGTGTGTGGTGTGCGTGTGTGTGGGGCGTGTGTGTGGGGTGTGTGGTGTGCATGGTGTGCGTGTGGGGTGTGCGTGTGGGGTGTGTGGTGTGCGTGTGGGGTGTGCGTGTGGGGTGTGTGGTGTGCGTGTCTGGTGTGCGTGTGGGGTGTGTGGTGTGCGTGTGTGTGTGTGTGCGTGTGGGGTGTGTGGTGTGCGGGTGTGTGGTGTGCGTCTTGGGTGTGTGGTGTGCGTGTGTGTGGGGCGTGTGTGTGGGGTGTGTGGTGTGCATGGTGTGCGTGTGGGGTGTGCGTGTGGGGTGTGTGGTGTGCGTGTGTGTGGGGTGTGTGGTGTGTGTGTGGGGTGTGCGTGTGGGGTGTGTGGTGTGCGTATGGTGTGCGTGTGTGGTGTGTGTGTGGGGTGTGTGGTGTGCGTGTGGGGTGTGTGGTGTGCGTGTGGGGTGTGTGGTGGGTGTGTGTGTAGGGTGTGTGGTGTGCGTGTGGGGTGTGTGGTGTGCGTGTGGGGTGTGTGGGGTGTGTGGTGTGCGTGTGGTGTGCGTGTGGTGTGTGTGGTGTGCGTGTGTGTAGGGTGTGTGGTGTGCGTGTGGGGTGTGTGGTGTGCGTGTGTGTGGGGTGTGTGGTGTGCGTGTGGGGTGTGTGGTGTGCGTGGGGTGTGTGGTGTGCGTGTGGGGTGTGTGGTGGGTGTGTGGTGTGTGTGTGTGTAGGGTGTGTGGTATGCGTGTGGGGTGTGTGGTGTGCGTGTGTGGTGTGTGTGTGGGGTGTGTGGTGTGCGTGTGGGGTGTGTGGTGTGCGTGTGGGGTGTGTGGTGGGTGTGTGTGTAGGGTGTGTGGTGTGCGTGTGGGGTGTGTGGTGTGCGTGTGGGGTGTGTGGGGTGTGTGGTGTGCGTGTGTGTAGGGTGTGTGGTGTGCGTGTGGTGTGCGTGTGGTGTGTGTGGTGTGCGTGTGTGTAGGGTGTGTGGTGTGCGTGTGGGGTGTGTGGTGTGCGTGTGGGGTGTGTGGTGTGTGTGTGGGGTGTGTGGTGTGCGGGTGTGTGGTGTGCGTGTGGGGTGTGTGCGTGTGTGTGGTGTGCGTGTGTGTGGGGTGTGTGGTGTGCGTGTGGGGTGTGTGGTGTGTGTATGGGGTGTGTGGTGTGCGTGTGGGGTGTGTGGTGTGTGTGTGGGGTGTGTGGTGTGCGTGTGTGTAGGGTGTGTGGTGTGCCTGTGGGGTGTGTGGTGTGCGTGTGTGTAGGGTGTGTGGTGTGCGTGTGGGGTGTGTGGTGTGCGTGTGGGGTGTGTGGTGTGTGTGTGGGGTGTGTGGTGTGCGGGTGTGTGGTGTGCGTGTGGGGTGTGTGCGTGTGTGTGGTGTGCGTGTGTGTGGGGTGTGTGGTGTGCGTGTGGGGTGTGTGGTGTGTGTATGGGGTGTGTGGTGTGCGTGTGGGGTGTGTGGTGTGTGTGTGGGGTGTGTGGTGTGCGTGTGTGTAGGGTGTGTGGTGTGCCTGTGGGGTGTGTGGTGTGCGTGTGTGTAGGGTGTGTGGTGTGCGTGTGGGGTGTGTGGTGTACGTGTGGGGTGTGTGGTGGGTGTGTGGGGTGTGTGGTGTGCGTGTGTGTAGGGTGTGTGGTGTGCGTGTGTGGTGTGCGTGTGTGTAGGGTGTGTGGTGTGCGTGTGGGGTGTGTGGGTGTGTGGTGTGGGGTGTGTGCGTGTGTGTGGTGTGCGTATGGGGTGTGTGGTGTGCGTGTGGGGTGTGTGTGTGGGGTGTGTGGTGTGCGTGTGTGTAGGGTGTGTGGTGTGCGTGTGGGGTGTGTGGTGTGTGGTGTGCGTGTGTGTAGGGTGTGTGGTGTGCGTATGGGGTGTGTGGTGTGTGTGGTGTGCGTGTGTGTGGTGTGCGTGTGTGTGGGGTGTGTGGTGTGCGTGTGGGGTGTGTGGTGTGCGTGTGTGTGGGGTGTGTGGTGTGCGTGTGGGGTGTGTGGTGGGTGTGTGGTGTGTGTGTGTGTAGGGTGTGTGGTGTGCGTGTGGGGTGTGTGGTGTGCGTGTGTGGTGTGTGGTGTGTGTGTGGGGTGTGTGGTGTGCGTGTGGGGTGTGTGGTGTGCGTGTGGGGTGTGTGGTGTGCGTGTGTGTGGGGTGTGTGGTGTGCGTGTGGGGTGTGTGGTGTGCGTGTGTGTGGGGTGTGTGGTGTGCGTGTGGGGTGTGTGCTGGGTGTGTGGTGTGTGTGTGTGTAGGGTGTGTGGTGTGCGTGTGGGGTGTGTGGTGTGCGTGTGTGGTGTGTGGTGTGTGTTTGGGGTGTGTGGTGTGCGTGTGGGGTGTGTGGTGGGTGTGTGTGTAGGGTGTGTGGTGTGCGTGTGGGGTGTGTGGTGTGCGTGTGGGGTGTGTGGGGTGTGTGTGGGGTGTGTGGTGTGCGTGTGTGTAGGGTGTGTGGTGTGCGTGTGGTGTGCGTGTGGTGTGTGTGGTGTGCGTGTGTGTAGGGTGTGTGGTGTGCGTGTGGGGTGTGTGGTGTGCGTGTGGGGTGTGTGGTGTGTGTGTGGGGTGTGTGGTGTGCGGGTGTGTGGTGTGCGTGTGGGGTGTGTGCGTTTGTGTGGTGTGCGTGTGTGTGGGGTGTGTGGTGTGCGTGTGGGGTGTGTGGTGTGTGTATGGGGTGTGTGGTGTGCGTGTGGGGTGTGTGGTGTGTGTGTGGGGTGTGTGGTGTGCGTGTGTGTAGGGTGTGTGGTGTGCCTGGGGGGTGTGTGGTGTGCGTGTGTGTAGGGTGTGTGGTGTGCGTGTGGGGTGTGTGGTGTGCGTGTGGGGTGTGTGGTGTGTGTGTGGGGTGTGTGGTGTGCGGGTGTGTGGTGTGCGTGTGGGGTGTGTGCGTGTGTGTGGTGTGCGTGTGTGTGGGGTGTGTGGTGTGCGTGTGGGCTGTGTGGTGTGCGTGTGTGTAGGGTGTGTGGTGTGCGTATGGGGTGTGTGGTGTGCGTGTGGTGTGTGTGGTGTGCGTGTGTGTGGTGTGCGTGTGTGTGGGGTGTGTGGTGTGCGTGTGTGTAGGGTGTGTGGTGTGCGTGTGGGGTGTGTGGTGTGCGTGTGGGGTGTGTGGTGTGTGTGTGGGGTGTGTGGTGTGCGGGTGTGTGGTGTGCGTGTGGGGTGTGTGCGTGTGTGTGGTGTGCGTGTGTGTGGGGTGTGTGGTGTGCGTGTGGGCTGTGTGGTGTGCGTATGGGGTGTGTGGTGTTTGTGTGTGGTGTGCGTGTGTGTAGGGTGTGTGGTGTGCGTGTGGGGTGTGTGGTGTGCGTGTGTGTAGGGTGTGTGGTGTGCGTATGGGGTGTGTGGTGTGCGTGTGGTGTGTGTGGTGTGCGTGTGTGTGGTGTGCGTGTGTGTGGGGTGTGTGGTGTGCGTGTGTGTAGGGTGTGTGGTGTGCGTGTGGGGTGTGTGGTGTGCGTGTGGGGTGTGTGGTGTGTGTGTGGGGTGTGTGGTGTGCGGGTGTGTGGTGTGCGTGTGGGGTGTGTGCGTGTGTGTGGTGTGCGTGTGTGTGGGGTGTGTGGTGTGCGTGTGGGCTGTGTGGTGTGCGTATGGGGTGTGTGGTGTGTGTGTGTGGTGTGCGTGTGTGTAGGGTGTGTGGTGTGCGTGTGGGGTGTGTGGTGTGCGTGTGTGTAGGTTGTGTGGTGTGCGTATGGGGTGTGTGGTGCGCGTGTGGGGTGTGTGGTGTGTGTGGTGTGCGTGTGTGTGGTGTGCGTGTGTGTGGGGTGTGTGGTGTGCGTGTGTGTGGGGTGTGTGGTGTGCGTGTGGGGTGTGTGGTGTGCGTGTGGGGTGTGTGGTGGGTGTGTGGTGTGTGTGTGTGTAGGGTGTGTGGTGTGCGTGTGGGGTGTGTGGTGGGTGTGTGGTGTGTGTGTACGGTGTGTGGTGTGCGTGTGGGGTGTGTGGTGTGCGTGTGGGGTGTGTGGTGTGTGTGTGGGGTGTGTGGTGTGCGTGTGTGTAGGGTGTGTGGGGTGTGCGTGTGTGTAGTGTGTGTGGTGTGCGTGTGGGGTGTGTGGTGTGCGTGTGGGGTGTGTGGTGTGTGTGTGGGGTGTGTGGTGTGCGGGTGTGTGGTGTGCGTGTGGGGTGTGTGCGTGTGTGTGGTGTGCGTGTGTGTGGGGTGTGTGGTGTGCGTGTGGGGTGTGTGGTGTGCGTATGGGGTGTGTGGTGTGCGGGTGTGTGGTGTGTGTGTGGGGTGTGTGGTGTGCGTGTGTGTAGGGTGTGTGGTGTGCGTGTGGGGTGTGTGGTGTGCGTGTGTGTAGGTTGTGTGGTGTGCGTGTGGGGTGTGTGGTGTGCGTGTGGGGTGTGTGGTGTGCGTGTGTGTGGTGTGTGTGTTGTGCGTGGTGGGCGTGTGGGGTGTGCGTGTGGGGTGTGTGGTGTATGTGTGTGTGTGGGGTGTGTGGTGTGCGTGTGGGGTGTGTGGTGTGTGTGTGGGGTGTGTGGTGTGCGTGTGTGTAGGGTGTGTGGTGTATGTGTGGGGTGTGTGGTGTGCGTGTGTGTAGGGTGTGTGGTGTGCGTGTGTGTAGGGTGTGTGATGTGCGTGTGTGTGGGGTGTGTGGTGTGCGTGTGTGTGGGGTGTGTGGAGTGCGTGTGTGTGGGGTGTGGGGTGTGTGGTGTGTGCGTGTGGGGTGTGTGGTGTGCGTGTGTGGTGTGCGTGTGGGGTGTGTGGTGTGTGTGTGGGGTGTGTGGTGTGCGTGTGTGTAGGGTGTGTGGTGTGCGTGTGGGGTGTGTGGTGTGCGTGTGTGTAGGGTGTGTGGTGTGCGTGTGGGGTGTGTGGTGTGCGTGTGGGGTGTGTGGTGTGTGTGTGGGGTGTGTGGTGTGCGTGTGTGTAGGGTGTGTGGTGTGCGTGTGGGGTGTGTGGTGTGCGTGTGTGTAGGGTGTGTGGTGTGCGTGTGGGGTGTGTGGTGTGCGTGTGTGTGGTGTGCGTGTGTGGTGTGCGTGTGGGGTGTGTGGTGTGCGTGTGTGTAGGGTGTGTGGTGTGTGTGTGGGGTGTGTGGTGTGCGTGTGTGTAGGGTGTGTGGTGTGCGGTGTGCGTGTGGGGTGTGTGGTGTGCGTGTGTGTGGTGTGTGTGGTGTGCATGGTGGGCGTGTGGGGTGTGTGGTGTACGTGTGTGTGTGGGGTGTGTGGTGTGCGTGTGGGGTGTGTGGTGTGTGTGTGGTGTGCGTGTGTGTAGGGTGTGTGGTGTGTGTGTGTGGTGTGCGTGTGGGGTGTGTGGTGTGCGTGTAGGGTGTGTGGTGTGCGGTGTGCGTGTGGGGTGTGTGGTGTGCGTGTGTGTGGTGTGTGTGGTGTGCATGGTGGGCGTGTGGGGTGTGTGGTGTACGTGTGTGTGTGGGGTGTGTGGTGTGCGTGTGGGGTGTGTGGTGTGCGTGTGGGGTGTGTGGTGTGCGTGTGTGTGGGGTGTGTGGTGTGCGTGTGGGGTGTGTGGTGTGCGTGTGTGTGGGGTGTGTGGTGTGCGTGTGGGGTGTGTGCTGGGTGTGTGGTGTGTGTGTGTGTAGGGTGTGTGGTGTGCGTGTGGGGTGTGTGGTGTGCGTGTGTGGTGTGTGGTGTGTGTTTGGGGTGTGTGGTGTGCGTGTGGGGTGTGTGGTGTGCGTGTGGGGTGTGTGGTGGGTGTGTGTGTAGGGTGTGTGGTGTGCGTGTGGGGTGTGTGGTGTGCGTGTGGGGTGTGTGGGGTGTGTGTGGGGTGTGTGGTGTGCGTGTGTGTAGGGTGTGTGGTGTGCGTGTGGTGTGCGTGTGGTGTGTGTGGTGTGCGTGTGTGTAGGGTGTGTGGTGTGCGTGTGGGGTGTGTGGTGTGCGTGTGGGGTGTGTGGTGTGTGTGTGGGGTGTGTGGTGTGCGGGTGTGTGGTGTGCGTGTGGGGTGTGTGCGTTTGTGTGGTGTGCGTGTGTGTGGGGTGTGTGGTGTGCGTGTGGGGTGTGTGGTGTGTGTATGGGGTGTGTGGTGTGCGTGTGGGGTGTGTGGTGTGTGTGTGGGGTGTGTGGTGTGCGTGTGTGTAGGGTGTGTGGTGTGCCTGTGGGGTGTGTGGTGTGCGTGTGTGTAGGGTGTGTGGTGTGCGTGTGGGGTGTGTGGTGTGCGTGTGGGGTGTGTGGTGTGTGTGTGGGGTGTGTGGTGTGCGGGTGTGTGGTGTGCGTGTGGGGTGTGTGCGTGTGTGTGGTGTGCGTGTGTGTGGGGTGTGTGGTGTGCGTGTGGGCTGTGTGGTGTGCGTATGGGGTGTGTGGTGTGTGTGTGTGGTGTGCGTGTGTGTAGGGTGTGTGGTGTGCGTGTGGGGTGTGTGGTGTGCGTGTGTGTAGGGTGTGTGGTGTGCGTATGGGGTGTGTGGTGTGCGTGTGGTGTGTGTGGTGTGCGTGTGTGTGGTGTGCGTGTGTGTGGGGTGTGTGGTGTGCGTGTGTGTAGGGTGTGTGGTGTGCGTGTGGGGTGTGTGGTGTGCGTGTGGGGTGTGTGGTGTGTGTGTGGGGTGTGTGGTGTGCGTGTGGGGTGTGTGCGTGTGTGTGGTGTGCGTGTGTGTGGGGTGTGTGGTGTGCGTGTGGGCTGTGTGGTGTGCGTATGGGGTGTGTGGTGTGTGTGTGTGGTGTGCGTGTGTGTAGGGTGTGTGGTGTGCGTGTGGGGTGTGTGGTGTGCGTGTGTGTAGGTTGTGTGGTGTGCGTATGGGGTGTGTGGTGCGCGTGTGGGGTGTGTGGTGTGTGTGGTGTGCGTGTGTGTGGTGTGCGTGTGTGTGGGGTGTGTGGTGTGCGTGTGTGTGGGGTGTGTGGTGTGCGTGTGGGGTGTGTGGTGTGCGTGTGGGGTGTGTGGTGGGTGTGTGGTGTGTGTGTGTGTAGGGTGTGTGGTGTGCGTGTGGGGTGTGTGGTGGGTGTGTGGTGTGTGTGTACGGTGTGTGGTGTGCGTGTGGGGTGTGTGGTGTGCGTGTGGGGTGTGTGGTGTGTGTGTGGGGTGTGTGGTGTGCGTGTGTGTAGGGTGTGTGGGGTGTGCGTGTGTGTAGTGTGTGTGGTGTGCGTGTGGGGTGTGTGGTGTGCGTGTGGGGTGTGTGGTGTGTGTGTGGGGTGTGTGGTGTGCGGGTGTGTGGTGTGCGTGTGGGGTGTGTGCGTGTGTGTGGTGTGCGTGTGTGTGGGGTGTGTGGTGTGCGTGTGGGGTGTGTGGTGTGCGTATGGGGTGTGTGGTGTGCGGGTGTGTGGTGTGTGTGTGGGGTGTGTGGTGTGCGTGTGTGTAGGGTGTGTGGTGTGCGTGTGGGGTGTGTGGTGTGCGTGTGTGTAGGTTGTGTGGTGTGCGTGTGGGGTGTGTGGTGTGCGTGTGGGGTGTGTGGTGTGCGTGTGTGTGGTGTGTGTGTTGTGCGTGGTGGGCGTGTGGGGTGTGCGTGTGGGGTGTGTGGTGTATGTGTGTGTGTGGGGTGTGTGGTGTGCGTGTGGGGTGTGTGGTGTGTGTGTGGGGTGTGTGGTGTGCGTGTGTGTAGGGTGTGTGGTGTATGTGTGGGGTGTGTGGTGTGCGTGTGTGTAGGGTGTGTGGTGTGCGTGTGTGTAGGGTGTGTGATGTGCGTGGGTGTGTGGAGTGCGTGTGTGTGGGGTGTGGGGTGTGTGGTGTGTGCGTGTGGGGTGTGTGGTGTGCGTGTGTGGTGTGCGTGTGGGGTGTGTGGTGTGTGTGTGGGGTGTGTGGTGTGCGTGTGTGTAGGGTGTGTGGTGTGCGTGTGGGGTGTGTGGTGTGCGTGTGTGTAGGGTGTGTGGTGTGCGTGTGGGGTGTGTGGTGTGCGTGTGGGGTGTGTGGTGTGTGTGTGGGGTGTGTGGTGTGCGTGTGTGTAGGGTGTGTGGTGTGCGTGTGGGGTGTGTGGTGTGCGTGTGTGTAGGGTGTGTGGTGTGCGTGTGGGGTGTGTGGTGTGCGTGTGTGTGGTGTGCGTGTGTGGTGTGCGTGTGGGGTGTGTGGTGTGCGTGTGTGTAGGGTGTGTGGTGTGTGTGTGGGGTGTGTGGTGTGCGTGTGTGTAGGGTGTGTGGTGTGCGGTGTGCGTGTGGGGTGTGTGGTGTGCGTGTGTGTGGTGTGTGTGGTGTGCATGGTGGGCGTGTGGGGTGTGTGGTGTACGTGTGTGTGTGGGGTGTGTGGTGTGCGTGTGGGGTGTGTGGTGTGTGTGTGGTGTGCGTGTGTGTAGGGTGTGTGGTGTGTGTGTGTGGTGTGGTGTGCGTGTGGGGTGTGTGGTGTGCGTGTGTGTAGGGTGTGTGGTGTGCGGTGTGCGTGTGGGGTGTGTGGTGTGCGTGTGTGTGGTGTGTGTGGTGTGCATGGTGGGCGTGTGGGGTGTGTGGTGTACGTGTGTGTGTGGGGTGTGTGGTGTGCGTGTGGGGTGTGTGGTGTGCGTGTGTGTAGGGTGTGTGGTGTGTGTGTGGGGTGTGTGGTGTGCGTGTGTGTAGGGTGTGTGGTGTGCGTGTGTGTAGGGTGTGTGATGTGCGTGTGTGTGGGGTGTGTGGTGTGCGTGTGTGTGGGGTGTGTGGAGTGCGTGTGTGTGGGGTGTGTGGTGTGCGTGTGTGTGGGGTGTGTGGTGTGTGGGGTGTGCGTGTGGGGTGTGTGGTGTGCGTGTGTGTGGGGTGTGCGTGTGAGGTGTGTGGTGTGCGTGTGTGTGGGGTGTGTGGGTGTGTGGTGTGCGGGTGTGTTGAGTGCGTGTTTGTGGGGTGTGTGGTGTGCGTGTGTGTGGGGTGTGTGGGTGTGTGGTGTGCGGGTGTGTTGAGTGCGTGTGTGCGGGTGTGTTGTGTGCGTGTGTGTGGGGTGTGTGGTGTGCGTGTGTGTGGGGTGTGTGGTGTGCGTGTGTGTGCCTACCTGTAATTGCGTGTGTGCGTGAGTGTGTAAAGTTAGGTAGAATTAGCTAGCTAGTCTTTGTGTGTGTGTGTGTGTGTGTGTCTGTGTGTAAAATTAGGTAGAAAGTTAGGTAGCAGCAGAAAGTAAGGTAGAACAGTTAGCCTATGTGTATTAGCATGTAAATACAATGGGTTATCCCACCGGTCACTATTGTTGCCGGTGACATGTTTGTGAGTTCTATGACCACATTAAACAAAGTTGAGTAATTGAAGTCAGACCGAATGATGCAGCAGCGGGGGGGACAAATAACAGAGAGCTATAATGATGCACTCGCCCGCTCTGCAGATCAGCCTGCCTTTGTCCTCGGGGACTTTAACTCATGTAACTTGTCTACACATCTGCCCACTGTTCATTAATATGTTGACTGTCCTACACGGTTAAATTGGACCCTTGACCGCTGCTATGGAGGCATATAAAGCAGTGTGTAGACCACCCCTAGGGAAATCTGATCACAATATAATTAATCTCTTGCCTAAATATAAAGCTATGCTCAAAAGGACGAAACCAGTCATCAAGCAGATACAGATGTGGTCTGAAACAAACAAAGATCAACTCAGGGTCTGTTTTGACAACACAAATTGGGACACCTTGTTTGAATGCTGTCAGGATGGGAATGAACTTACGGACATTGTGACATCATATATTAAGTTCTGTGAGGACTGTGTGTCTGAAACAAAGACTATTAGAATATTCCCAAATAATAAACCCTGGGTTTCCAAAAAATTAAAAACCTGCCTTAATGAAAGAAAGATTGCCTTTTGTTCAGGCAACATGAAATTAGTGCAGGAAAAAAGGAAATGATTAAGGGGGGATATCATCAAGGCAAAAATTTTATATAAAGACAAAATAGAGAGTACATTTTTCAGCAGGAATATAAAACAGGCTTAAGAGGGCTTAAATATCTTAAAGGTGCAGTGTGAGGTTTGCGAATTGCAAACAGCCAGTCACTCACGCCTTTGCAAACACGAAGGAGAAGCTACGGTGGCTGACGTAGGATAAAAGATGTTGTCGTCTGAGACAGCAGAGAGGTACAAGTCAAGCAATGCTGTTTCTTTATATTACATTTTATATTAAATTATATTTACTTAATTATTCAGTAAAACCACATGTTATTGCGAATGTTAATTTTACTTGTTCATCATGTACATGTTAGTGTTTTATTCACTGACTTTACCTACCTTTTTTCCATGCTAGTTAGTACAAGATAAGAGCTATAAAACTATCCAACTACATATTATTTCTAACATGGTATTAAAAGATTACCTGGCTTATATGAGCTGTTATGCTGTAGGCTAAATTACTGTTTTATGGTCAATAGTACTAATCAGATGATTGTCTCATGAACGTAACCAGCTCATTTATCCCCACATAGCAAAGCCATAACACAGCGAGGGAGAAGAACTAAGTTACATGAAACAATCCATTGACATATTTTACACCACTGACAAGGGAAAAGTCACTTCTCACGGTGTCTATGGCTAGCTTCTAGCTAATGCTAATATTATCAAACAACAGTTTTCATTTGCATTGCTAAAGTTGGAATACCTTACCTGTCCAGCAGAAAACAGGCAACTTCAGCGTGGCTTTAAAAAAACATGTTTCCCTCATTAGACCCTTCCATCTGGGAAAAGCCACACCAATGTTTACCCGTGATTTCTGCCTGCGTTTCTCTCGTTTTAGTCTGGCTTCATCATGCTTTCGCTTCTTCGAAGCAGATTCATCCTCCGTCGGCTCTTGTGCTAAATAATAGCTGTGCTCCTTAATTTTTAAAAAATTCCACTTCTAATAAAGGAGAGCTTTTACTACTACCTAGTAGTTCGAAATGTAAAGCTACTTCTGCTGCGTCATTTTCATCTGCTTCTTTTTCAAGGAACGCGCTCTGTAGCGCTGTTTGTCCGTTTAGGGCTACGGTAGAAACATGACGACACAATATGTTGACCTCCATAGAAGGAGGAGCCCGCGGTTATGTAGATATAAATGTCTCATTCTAAGGTAATAAAAACATAACGGTTCATTATGCAAGGTCTTTATACACCACTGAAAACATAGTTATGGATCTTATATTGCATTTATGTCAATAGATCCTCAGAAATATTACACAATGCACCTTTAATGGGAAAAAGTTGCAATAAAAGCGATAGTCTAGTAGTTTGCAGTCAAAGTCTTGTAGGTGAGGAACACGTTCCTCTGCAAGTTTGATGTTGTAGATGATAAGAGTGAGTGTGATGACATTTGTAAAAATCTTCCCATAGGTTCACCAATATTTATCACAGAAGATGCTGTTGCCAAAAGCCTCACCAAACTAAAGCCGAATAAGGCCACTGGCCCAGATGGCCTGAAAGCCCTCTTACATAAAGATTGTGCTCCACAATTAAAAGGTGTTTTTTCAAGGCTTTTTATCCTCCTTCTAGTTGCAGGTGTACCCACGTACCCATACCTAAGAAGCCTGGTGCAAGTAGGCCTGAAGATTTCCGACCCATAGCCATCACCTCCATATTGTGTAAAACAATGGAGAGTTCTGGTAGATCTCGGTTCAAGTAACCACCGTGTTAGATCCACTGCAGTTCGCTTAGAGAAGTGACAGAGGGACTGATGATGCCGTGCTGGTCCTTTTAGACTCTATTTCATAACAGCTTGCACTCCCTAAAGGGCATGCTAGAGTTCTATTCGTAGACTTTAATGCAGCGTTTAATTCTATGAAGCTACACATTCTCCTGCAAAGACTAGCCAATATTAACATAGATAAGGGCTTGATTCTCTGGATCTGAGACTTTCTCTCCTGTCGCCCTCACCGGGTTTGTGTAAATGGCTTTTTGTCAGGAGTGCATACTATCAGTACAGGCTGCCCACAAGGCAGCGTTCTTTCCCCTATGCTTTTTTTCCTATTCACAGATTAATTTTCTTTAAATAATAGCAAAAAGATAAAATATGCAGATGATATGGCCTTAGTGGGCCTCTTACAAAAAAACTGACCCTGTTGGTGAGGCCTTTTATTTAGCACATGTAAAGGCCCTTGAAGCATGGTGCAAAGATAGCAAGCTAGAAATCAATGTGGCGAAGACAAACAAGCTACTTTTTTGCAAAAAACAAGACATAACAACAGAGCCAGTTCCCTTACGAAGGGAACTCAACGATGCGTCGATCGACGCCATGGGAACGCCCCCAGCGTGACTGCGTCTGAAGCATCTATGTCAACTAGTCCAATGGAAAGAATGAGCGTCACGGGCGGGTGACGTCATGACCAGGAAATGATAAAAGCACATCCGGTGCAAACCGGCATTAGCTTCTGTTGCCTCAGCAAGCGATCTGTGTTATACTGTCTCTGTCTATTTATTGTTGTCTGTTGCAATTTATTCGGAAACGTTATGGCGAAACAAGTGTACAAGCAGTGTGTTCCTCCCTGCCCGCGTTATTTAACGGGTGGGGACACACACGAGCTTTGTGTCATTTGTTTGGGAGTGGAGCATGCGGTCTCAGCCTTCGAGGAGGCTGAGTGTCAACACTGTGAAATGCGAATACCGCTCCGCATGCTCCGCTCTCGCCTGTCACTCTTTGATGTAAAGAGTGGGCAGGCTCGCGATCCTCAGGGATCAGGACCCGCGTCTGCCGATGCGGCGCGGAGAATGCATTCCTGGGGATCGCGGAAGGATCTTTCGGAGGGGTTGGAGACGGGTCTCTTGGCCTTTTCTCCTTCCTTACCCGGAAGATCCAGCGCTCTCCCCCCGGTGTCGGAAGCACGCTCTGCGGTTTCTTCCGCCCGGGGAGAGAGCCCTCCATTACTTCAATGCTCTTCCTCCGAGGAGGTCGATGTTATGAGTATGGAGAGTGAAAGCACACACAGGGGGGAAAAAGATTCACAATTTATTTCCCCAGCATATGATGAGCTGGTGGATGTTATGTCACGGGCTGTAAAAAAAATAAATATTGTATGGCCATCTGAGAATAAAGGCGCTCGTCCTAAAAGTAAATTAGATGAGCGCTTTTTATCATCCACTACATTATCTCCACCACGAGAGCTTCCCTTTTTTCCTGATCTTCACAATGAAATATCGAAATCGTGGAATAAACATTACTCTTCACGACTTTTTAGCCCTCAAGTTAACACTTATTCGAGAATAAGAGGGCTAAAAGAGTATGGTTATGAGGCGATGCCCCAGGCGGAACAGAATTTAGCATAAAAAACAGCTATCTTTCGCCTGGTCCCGCATCGTCCCTGAAAGCCTCGGCTTTGCCCACTAGACCGCTTAAAGCAAAGAGACCTCGGTTTTAGTGGGCAAAGCTTATACGGCAGCAGGTCAAGCTGGAGCATGTCTGCATACAATGGCAAAAAAAGTGCTACAGACGTATCAAGCTGACCTGCTGGGGGATCTGGATAGTAGTGAGGGAATTACTCATGACGATATTCGAGAACTTCGTCGTGCTACCGATCTTTCTCTCAGGGCTACTAAGGAGACCGCCAGAGCAATTGGGCGGTCTATGGCAGCCTTGGTAGCTACTGAGAGACACTTATGGTTAAATCTGTCAGAGATTAAAGAAAAAGATCGAGCTTTTTTATTAGATGCTCCGCTTGAACCTTCTGGTCTCTTTGGCGACGCAGTCCACGCGGTCGTCGAGCGATTTCAGGAGTCTAAGAAGCAAGCCGAAGTGGAGCGGTGTACACCTCAGAATACGGTGCCCGTTCCACTTCGGGGTCCTCACGGGACCGTTCTGCCAACCCCGTCACCCTTGGTGCTTCGGGGCGCAGCGGTCTCCAGCGAGTCGCTGATGCCATGCTGCGGCACTGCATCGGTTTCGCGCCCTCCGAGGGGGGTTTTAGAGCAGCCAGTTCAGGTAGTTCCTGCCATTATGTTTCAGGCTCCGGGACTGGCTGTCTCGTTAACACCAGAGACCAGCCTCGAGAGGCTGGTTCCCTTAGTAAATTTTCTGGCAGCGTGGAAGCTTCTGCCGAATATTTCTCGTTGGGTCCTGCAGATTGTAGAGAAAGGATACAGAATCCTGTTTGGTTCACGTCCTCCTCGTTACAGCGGGGTGTTGCCCACAGTGGTGCATCCCGAGCAGGCTCTGGTAATGGAGCAAGAGGTAAAGGCCCTGTTAGCGAAAGAAGCTATAGAACAGGTGTACTCACCCGACCGAGGTCGGGTTTTTACAGCCGTTATTTCATTGTTCCAAAAAAGGATGGAGAGTTGCGTCCCATTTTAGATCTTCGTCTGTTAAATCGTTCAGTACAGGAACTCAAGTTCTAGATGCTGACACTCAAACAGATCGTGACTCAAATCAGATCCGAGGACTGGTTTGTCACGATAGATCTGAAGGACGCTTACTTCCATGTCTCCATCTTCCCTCAGCACAGGAGGTTCCTAAGGTTTTCTTTCGGGGGCAAAGAATACCAGTATTGGGTACTTCCTTTCGGTCTAGCTCTATCACCCCGCACGTTCACGAAATGCGTAGATGCAGCTCTAGCCCCGCTCAGGCTGCAGGGCATACGTATTCTGAACTACATCGACGACTGGCTGATTCTAGCGGAATCAGAGCAGTTGGCGGTTCGGCACCGAGGTGTCGTTCTCGCTCATATGCAGATGTTGGGGTTGAGGCTCAATACCAAGAAGAGTGTGCTTTCTCCAGTACAGAGAACCACTTTCCTTGGTGTGGTATGGGATTCAGTGACGATGCGGGCCACCCTATCGCCCGTTCGTGTAGCTGCTATCCTGTCAGCCACAAAAGAGCTGAAGCTAGGCCAGTCACACACTGTAAAACAGTTCGGGAGACTGTTGGGTCTTTTGGCAGCAGCGTCCAACGGGATACCTTTTGGCCTGCTGTACATGAGGCCTTTACAGTGGTGGCTCAGGACCAGAGGGTTCTCCCCGAGGGGAAACCCACTTCGTATGATCAAGGTCACGCGGCGTTGCTTTCGTGCCTTAGTTATATGGAGGAAGCACTGGTTCTTAACCCAGGGTCCGGTGTTTGGAGCTCTTTGCCATCGAGTTACTATCTCGACAGATGCTTCCCTCACCGGCTGGGGAGCGGTAATGGAAGGCCGCTCGGTTCAGGGTCTGTGGAAGAGTCATCATCTCTCGTGGCACATAAATTGCCTGGAGATGATGGCTGTCTTCAATGCGTTGAAGCAATTCCTCCCAGACCTGAGGGGTCATCATGTGCTCGTCCGTACAGACAACACATCGGTGGTCTCTTATCTGAACCGTCAGGGGGGTCTGAGGATCCTCCTGTGGTCTCTGGGGAAGGTACTCTCCCTGAGGGCAGTGTATATTCTTGGGGACCAAAATATTGGAGCAGACATCCTGTCGAGGCAGGAGCTGAGGCCAGGGGATTATTTGGGAGTTTTACGGCCAAGCAGAGGTGGATCTGTTTGCGTCTCAGCATACGACGCACTGTCCACTTTGGTTCTCCCTTACTCACCCAGCCCCCTGGGCTGGATGCTATGGTGCAGACGTGGCCGAGGCTACGTCTGTACGCATTTCCCCCTGTTGCTCTGCACCCAGGAGTTCTGGAGCGAGTTCGCCAGTACGGAATAAGCCTACTGCTAGTAGCACCACGCTGGCCGAGTCGGATCTGGTTTGCGGACCTGATCCATCTCTTAGACGGTCCTCCCTTGGAGAAATCCCGATCAGGAGAGACCTTCTGTCTCAGGCTGGGGGCACAATATTTCAAAACCCCCGACCGGAGATTTGGAACCTGTGGGTTTGGCCTCTGAGGGGGCCCAACTCATAGAGAGTGGTCTCTCAACTGAGGTTGTTGAGACCATTCTAAGCTCCAGAGCTCCAGCTACTAGGAAACTATATGCGCTTAAATGGAAAGTTTTTTCTGTATGGTGTCACCGACATCAGTGGGATCCGGTTAACTGTTCTGTGAACACAGTACTCGAGTTCCTGCAGGAGCGCTTTACGTCAGGTTAGGTCTACGTGGCGGCCATTGCGGCTTACCACGCCCTGTGGGGGGTACATCGTTGGGTCGAGACCCCCTGATTTCACGTTTCCTTCGTGGCACACTGCGGACCAGGAAAGGCTGAACCTCTTGTGTCCAGTGCGATCACTGGATACTTATGTTTATCGGACATCTTCAATGAGGAAGTCCGACCAGTTATTTATTTGCTTGGATCACCTGAGAAGGGTCTTCCTGCTTCTAAACAGACGGTTAGTAAGTGGATAGTTGAGGCTATTTCACTTGCATACGAGTACTCTGACCAGCCGTGTCCTTTGGCGGTCAGAGCTCACTCTACGAGGGGTATGGCGGCCTCTAAAGCCTTATTACTTGGAGTTTCTCTTCAAGACGTGTGTGATGCGGCAGGCTGGTCCTCACCGCTCACATTCATTAGGTTTTACTGCCTGGACCTGGATGCTGCCCCAGGTTCTCAGGTGCTTAGTGCTTAGTTACAACAGACTAACACTCAGGTACTTGGAATTCTGGCGCTTTGGGTATTCTCTTCAGGTTACTATTGTAACCATAGTTCCCTGAGAACAGGGAACGAGATGATGCGTCACCCTGCCATACTTCCTGCATCCCTGTGATCGGCTTGCTTCGGCAATTTTCGAAGCTAATGCCGGTTTGCACCGGATGTGCTTTTATCATTTCCTGGTCATGACGTCACCCGCCCGTGACGCTCATTCTTTCCATTGGACTAGTTGACATAGATGCTTCAGACGCAGTCACGCTGGGGGCGTTCCCATGGCGTCGATCGACGCATCGTCTCGTTCCCTGTTCTCAGGGAACTATGGTTACAATAGTAACCTGAGACGTTTTACTTAACACTGTTGATCATAACATACTTCTTCACAGGCTGGAACACTGGGTCGGGCTTTCTGGGATAGTCCTAAAATGGTTCAGGTCATACTTAGGAGGCAGAGGTTATTATGTGAGTATTGGAGATCATAAGTCTGAATGGACAACCATGACATGCGGAGTCCCTCAAGGATCAATTCTTGCGCTACTCCTATTCAACCTGTACATGCTCCCAATGAGCCAAATAATGAGAAAGAACTGAATCTCTTACCACAGCTATGCAGACGACACACAGCTCTACTTAGACCTATCGCCTAACGAGTACAGCCCCATTAACTCTCTGTTCCAATGCATTGATTAAGTAAACAGTTGGATGTGCCAAAACTTTCTTCAGTTAAACAAAGACAAAACTGAAGTCATTGCGTTTGGAAACAAAGATGAAGTTCTCAAGGTGAACGCATACCTTCAGTCTAGGGGTCAAACAACTAAAAATCAAGTCAGGAATCTGGGTGTGTCTCTGGAGTCAGACCTTAGTTTCAGTAGTCATGTCAAAGCAATAACTAAATCAGCATACTATCACCTGAAAAATATTGCAGTTTCCAGTCAAGACTTAGAGAAACTTGTGCATGCTTTCATCACCAGCAGGGTGGATTATTGTAATGGACTCCTCACTGGCCTTCCTAAAAACACCATAAGACAGTGTCAGCTCATACAGAACGCTGAGCAGAACCAGAACATATGAACACATCACACCAGTCCTCAGGTCTTTACACTGGCTCCCAGTTATATTTAGGATTGATTTTAAAGTATTATTACTGGTATATAAATCATTCAATGGGCTAGGACCTCAATACATTGCAGATATGCTCACTGAATATAAACCCAACAGATCACTCAGATCATTAGGATCACATCAGCTAGAAATACCAAGGGTTCACTCTAAGCATGGTGAGTCTGCTTTCAGTTATTATGCTGTAACTCTTCCAGAAGAGATCAGATGTGCTCCTACAGTCACAGTCAAACCCAGACTCAAAACACTTCTGTTTAGCTGTGCATTTACTGAATGAGCACTGTGTCACTGTTCGTCCGACTGTTTGCACTGTATTTTATTTCCTTTTTATTCTAAACTGTTTCTTATTTATTTTGATTATTTTAATTCATTCTATGTAAAGCACTTTGAATTACCATTGTGTATGAAATGTGTTACATAAATAAACTTGCCTTGCTTTGTATTATAATACAAATATTAGTTTATGATACAGTTTATTAAACTTCATTGATTATAACATTGTACTATTTATCAATCTAATTAAATCTTTATTAAGGCAAAAGACCACTTAAATATGTATGAATTCTACTTACTGTTTTTTAAAAATAATTTTTTTTTTAAAGTATTGACACTTCAATACATTTTCATTGACACTATATTTATTGCTGACTTTATGAAATCATTGTAAATGCTTAACAGGATGGACATCTGTCACAGACAAAGATAATAATGTTGTTATCAGAAGATGTTTATTATAAAACACCAGAAAAGACTAACACAGGGAACCACAACGACCAGGTGACATTCAGGATAATGGATTTTTGTCAATACTTTTTTATCATTAAGACTAACCTTATTTATTTATTTATTTATTTGTTATCTTCTACTGATTCTTGGGGAAGATGCATTTCAATGCTGACACATATGAACTGTACTTTAAGAACTCATATTCTTAATATGAGTAGTTAGTAGTTCTTAATCTTTTTTTATCACATTTTTGGACTGCATGTATTAAAATACATATTTCACCAAGAATTCCCATGACATCAATTATATATATTTCTATGGACTCTGGATATTGGACAGCAGATTGAACAGGACTTTTATTTTGGTCTAAATATGTGACGTCATAAAGCTGCGCCGTGCTCCTGCAACCTTTGTTATTAGACTGAAGAAAGGTTTGTGATTTTACGCATTTAAATTGTTCAGATCGACATCGATTTGATCTTTTTTTACAAGATGCATGTGACCATACATTATTAAACATATCTTTGTAATACGCTTAATGTAACAATATTGCGTTTTTGTGTGAGTAAAACATATTCAAATGTGAGTAACAGAAAAGTTGCACGTCTTATATCGCGCACTATCGTTTATTAGTTTATTGTAACGAATTCGGGTTTTGGAAAGTGGTGATGGAGAAATGGAGTCATTTGAATCTAATGCTTTGCCAAATGACTCACTGATTCGTAGCGCTTGAATCACCGCGCGCTGACGAATCCTGCCGCTCAAAAGTGTAAAAATACAACGAAAACACAAATATTATTAATGACAACTTTTATGAACAAATCGGAAATGTTTTCATGACGACGTAATCTGTTAAATCTACAAAACATTAAATATGAAGTGTCTGTCTGTATAATTTGTTATTTTATTATTTTGTAGTGCTTGTTTTGAGTGATTTTTGTCTGATCAGTTGATTTAAGTCCATTAACTCTCACTCTGACTGACTCCCTCACCAGTGCGCTGAACTACTGAACTAGAGCTGATTGAGACGCACTCACAGATTTACTGTGGATTTCTTTTTCTTTTTGTTAATTACTCTCATCTTAAGCATGACACATTTGTTCAAACACACAGGAAAACTCCTGGAGAAACATCTGAGATCCACGTGAGACTATTATAAAGATGGCGTTTATTAAAGAGGAGAGTGAAGACATAAAGATTGAAGAAGTGTTCAACGTGAAACATGAAGATACTGAGGAACAAACAGGTTAGTTTCATTTGATCCTTATTAAAATGATCTAGGCTACAGAAATGAATAATGTTTATGAAGAATGTCATATGAGTCTCCTAATTAAAGCGGATTTATTTGACATGGAGCGGCGGGTCTTCTCATGTGGACAGACATGTTTGTTGAGATCACATGACCAGACAAATAGAAATAAAGTGTTTCCGCATGAACTTTAGAGGACCTGTACACTTGCAGTATATGGACTAGATAGATTATTTATATGGATTATAAATCTCTGTTGATCCAACGAAAGGAAATCATATACATCTGAGATATGAGTGAGTAAATGATGAGAGAACATTAATTTTGGATGAAATATCCCTTTAACTATCACCACAGACCCATCAAGTACCTTTCACTAAACCAAAGATTGAAACCAAAAACAGTAATATTAATGATAATGTTAACATTTTATGAAAGGTGGCCATTAGTATAATAATACACTTAAAACAATCAAGTTTGATGTATTGACATCCATATTATTTTAAGTCCTAAACAAGTCAGTCGTTTCATTTGACACGAGATCACTGCAGTTAGCAAATGACAACAAGCCCACAATCCAAATGTTTCTAAAAAAATTGTTATTCTTCAGGCACACTGTAAAAAAAAATTACTTGTAAATTAACAGTTAAATACTGGCAGCAGGGTTTCCAGCTTTGTACTGTAATCCTGCAGTTTTATTACTGTATTCTAAGTTGCATATTCTTTATTAACTTTAATATTTATATCTGTACTTGTTCAATATCTGTAAATATTTAATTTAGAAGATTTTCCCAAGAAAAAAACAGTTTAAGAGGGTATTTCTTTTATAGCACACAATTTATTGACACAGTTTAGAGACAAATAATCTGAATGCTTAAACAAAAGAGCAAATCATTACTGAACCATGTCCAATAGAATAATCTTTTGTGTTTCCCTAAAAACAGTCTTTAAGAAATAGTAAAGAATGTGAAAACCTTTGAAGTTTATTTTAGTTTAATAAAAGTCAATAGAAGTCAAACCCTGGATTTGGTACAGGAACAGGCCAAGAATGTGCTTGGATTCCGTAAAGAATGTGAAAACTTTTCAAGCTGACTTTATTTGAATAAAAAAGTCAAAACCTTGCAAGTAATTAGAACAGGAACACAGGCCAAGAACATGCCAGAATCTTCAAATTGATGGGTGAATGACGGATAAGGATTTAAAATGTGAAAAAAAAAAAAAAAACTGGCAAAAAATTCCAATTTTAGGACTTTCTATACCTATTAGAGTGTTGTGTATGTAATGCAATTACATGTACACATTTCAAGAATGTAATTAACCATTTTTTTTGGTGAATCAGATCTTTTTCCCCATGAAAATGTCATTCCTGGGTAACGTAATGAATTTTTAAATTAATTCCATTGCTACCATTGTTGGCATATACAAATGTACTGATATCCATAATTGGAGCTCAACAAACAATTAGTGCTCGGAAAACTACATTTTAATAATAATTAATATAATCAGTTTGGGATTTCATATAGACATGGGCTCATTTTTGGCTGCTGATGACTCAAAATTCAGAACCAAATAAAAAAAAAAAAGCTGGGAAAAGTTTAAAAATGTTTTCCAATAAAGTAAATAAGACTTGTTTTATCCTTAACTCAACAAAAAAACTGAATTGTGTAATCTAACACACAAAAACGGGTTAAATTAATTTCCTGTGTCATTGTTAGCCAGAATGACATACTGTTAGACGGAAGGACAATCTGCAATATTTTTCAGGATTACCATGAAAACCAGCCTCGGTATAATTTTTCTTTCCAACACTCAAACTTGAAACAAAGTAATAAACACTAAAACTTTTTTAAAATCGTTAAAAACGTGTCAATCAACATTTTTTTATGTAAATTGATTAATTCAGCGAACACTTAAATGCAACAGCATTTCACACATTTTGTGATAAAACATTAACATATTTTATAAATACAGCTACAAATGCTTTATTCTTTATTTAAAAGCATATCTATAATGTTTAATAATTGTATTTTCATACTTTATTATTTATCAATTTATCATTTCTAAATGAAGTATTGCATTATTTACAAACCTGTTATGTAGGAACTGTCAGTGGTTCATAAGATCACTTAGAAAGTGTATGTAAATGATTAATAAACTATTAAAATGTACATTCATACATATGATTATTTAGACATATAGTAATAGTTACTTAGTGTGTTAGTAAATGCTTTATTTACATGTATTTCTACTGTAATTCAGGGTTAATTCAAGTAGTTATAAAGCATTTAGTAGTGGTCAGTTAACTATTTTTGTGAGCTCATCTAAAGTGAGGAATAGTTATGCCTTGTAAAGCATTTATAAAGGAGATTTAAAGACTCAGTTATCTTCTAAACAGAAAAAGGAAACAAACACAACAGTGATACAGAACATAGAAATATTTAAGTCTTTAAACCTCCTTTATAAATGCTTTACAAGGCATAACTAGTCCTCACTTTAGATGAGCTCACACAAATAGTTAACTGACCACTACTAAATGCTTTATAACTACCCGAATTTACCCTGAATTACAGTAGAAATACATGTTAATAAAGCATTTACTAACACACTAAGTAACTATTACTATATGTCTAAATAATGTTTTTTATAAGATGTCTTTATAACTACCTGAATTTACTACATTTACTCACACTTTCTAAGTGATCTTATGAATCATTTATCAACTCCCAAATAACTGGTTTATAAATAATGCTATACTTCATTTAGAATTTATAAATTGATCATTAACAAAGTATGAAAATACAATTATTAAACACATTATAGATATGCTTATAAATCAAGAATAAAGCATTTATATCTGTATTTATAAACTGCTTATTAATGTCTATTAATGCTTTATAAATTATGAATTAACTGTTTACTAATGCTTAACTAATGATTAATAGCATGCAGTTATTATAAAGTGTTACCAAAATGGGGTATAATTAATAAAAATGACTACATTCGTGATTACATTATTATTAACATTACAAAATTCAATTCAAAGATAATTGAATGTGACTCATTGAATCATATGAAATCAAGATGAATGACAGCAAAAATATGGCAAAAAAACATACAATTATGTAAATAATGTTAATGTTAATAATATAACTAAAATAACTATGCCTATAAGTTTACAAATGTTAATTAAAAACTAGATTGTTACGCTTATGTCATTCTGGATAACGGATGACATGTCCTGGCTAACAGAGGTTTTTTGTTATCCAGGAATGACAAATATTTTTTCTTTATAATCAGGCACTAACTTAACCACCATGGAAAACTACAACTTAGCTATCATTGCTATCGCTAAGGTAATCTTTTAGATCAAATAGATAGTTTTTTAATATAAAAACATTATAAATGTTTTATTAGTGTTATCCAAAAGGACACATGATATTGCTGCAAAGTGCACCAGTGACCGAAAAGGTCAAAATATCAACATTTTAAGAGAAGCTTACTCACATTTGCACATGTTCTGTTGCTCCTTCAGGGTCTTCTTTTTGATACAATATTATGTCACTTGACATACCAAAATGCATTATGGTCCAAAATGGTAATTTATGTCTGTTATCCAGGAATGACATTAGAGACAAAAGTCTTTATGTCATAAAAATGTAAATAAACTTAGTATTATCACTATATTTGTAGGTATCGTTGAAAACATCAATACAATTATGCCCAAGTAGATTATAAATACTTTTATTTATATTTTTTACATTTTTGTCGTATTTTTGTATTCAGATTTTAAGCCGGGACAGTTACCCGGAATGACATTTTGGGACTTTTGAGCTCAATAGTTCCTTCAAGATTAATTATTTATATTGAATTCTCACATGAGTAATTAAAGAGGGGGAAGTTGAGTCATTTAATGAAGTGCATTTAAAAATGTATACATTTTTAATGTAATTAATATGCTTTGGACACCGGAATTGACACGCCACGTCATTGACCCTGATGCAGGTGTAGTCTGAAAGATAAAAAAAGGAAGAATTATGAACATTTTAGATTAACGTTAAGGAGAGAGTAAATGGGGAGACATTTTGAGCTTAAAAAAAGAGATGGCAAGCTCTTTTATAACCAGCAGCATGGTACAATAATGCCTGTCACAAAAAAGGGGCTTACTGCGCATAACTCTGGGTTATTGTTCTTTCTAAAACCTATTTTAACAAAGGTAAACTTAAGAATGCACAATATCATAGCCTTTATGGGTAGCATTCATAATCAATGGCAATGACACTGTAAATTTGCAAATAAACCCTGGGAATTATGAGCAATGCGACACATGAATCAAGTTAACCCAGGATGCTGTTTATCTGGGGTTTAGAAAAGACCCAGGGTGGGCTCTGTTGTGGAAGAGATGGAAGGAATTTGTAGGAAACTGAGTAATTATATAACAGATGTAATCATAGTCTAATATTGGAAATTAAACACTAATGATGCAAAGGTGCCACTAGACTGCATTTTTGTTTTGTTTTTTCTGTTAGCTATTGTTTGTTTTTGGGTTCTTTTTTGTTCTGTTTTTATATTATACAGAAATGGACATTTATGTATATATATACATATATATATATATATATATATATATATATATATATATATATATATATATATATATATATATATATATATATATATATATATATATATATTCTTTTGTTTGTAATAAAAAAAAGAAGAAGAAAAAAAAAAAAAGACCCAGGGTTATTTCACCTAAAAATAAAGCTTTAATTAGTCATTCATTCTCATGTCATTCCAAACCCGTAACACTTCTGTTTATCTTCAGAAAACAAATGAGGATCTTTTAATAAAATCTGAGAACACTCCACTGACAGCCTACACAACTTGCACTTTCATGCCCCAGAAAGGTAGTAAAGGCATCATTAAAGTAATCCATGTGACTCCAGGGGTTTAACCTCAATTTTATGAAGCGAAAAATCCCATTCACACAAAGTATGTTTAACAAATATGCATCATGGTGCTAGTGCTAATTTGTTCCCAACACACAAAAATAACTTGCGTTACCGCTGGAGTAGAGCTGGGCGATATGGCAAAAAAAATTTATAATTATTTTATATCAGTCGATATCGATAATTATCACGATAAATGTCAAATCTTTATTTCTTTCAAGTTTAAAGGCAGATTTTTGCTCCTAAGTGAAAGTTGTAGCAACCAGAGCGTTAATTGTGGTTTTAAACTACTCTTTATTGTCAGAACATTTCACAAATCTGAAGTATAAGATTCAAACATTTGTCATTTTTCCTTAACAAAATAAATATCTTAATAGAAAAAATAATTTCTTAGTTTCTGCATGTGCTAATGGGGGATATTGTTTAAGTCTTGAAACAGGTTTGTGTTACCTGAATTTGATGGCACGTATCTTCAGCACAGTTTGCAGTGCAGGCTGCAATATTAATATTACAGGTTTTGACTCGAAACGCATATTTGACAGTGAGTTGACAGTAGTATTAGCTTGAGTTAGGATGCAGATTTACTATGTTAAATTTATGGTCATTAACAAAAACAGTAACAACTGTTAAAAAAATATATAAAAATATTCTGTTTCATTAAAATTAAAATTAACCATTGGTCATCCAGTATCATGCGTTTAGATCATATTAACCACAGATAAAACCAGGCATAGCCTATAGCACCTCACTATCATGGCAAAATGTAACTTTATGGTTTCTTTGGTATTTGTATGAAAAACAGTAGCCTAAATACATTATTAAATACTGTAATTATATTCCATTATTCCTTTAAGACATTGTCTACATTAATAATATAAATGCAATTCAATGCTGCCGTTTGGACTTTGAGCCGAGCGGATAAATGGTCCCTGTGGCGCGCGGTTTAAATGAGTTTCGTACCGCTTTTGGCGCATAAACATTATCAAACATTTATCGAACTCTTGATATCGTTTTATCGAGAAAAATTATATCACGATAATTATCGTTATCGTTTTATCGCCCAGCTCTACGATGGAGTCTCCTGGATTACTATAAATAAAAAGTAGTAGTTGTGTAGGCTGTGTAGAGTAAAAGATTTTATTAAAAAAGATCTTCATTTAAGTTCTGAAGATGAACAGGTCTTGCGTGTTTGGAAAGACACACACCCACCTTAGTAATAGCCTACATTGTAAAGCACATCTGAAATTAAAATGAAATAAGTTTTTAGTAGCGTACTGTACATTTTTTACATGTTCTACAAAAAAAGATGGTATAAAAACTTTAACGGGAAGCAGGAAAAAAAATAGGTGTATATGTGCAAATTAACTTACCTAGATGAAATCCCATTCGAAATCAGCAAGATTTTTCAGTAGAGAGGCAATTCTTGGAGACCTTGCCTCTGCAGGTCTTTGAGCCTCTTTCTGGATTTGAGAAGCCTTAATTGTAAAGGGATAGTTCACCCACAATTTTGATTCTGTCATAATTTACTGCTGAACACAAAGGAATATATTTGGAAGAATGTTTGTAACCGTAAAGTTGTGGGTCACCATTGAATTCCATAGTAAGAAAAAAATACAACAGTGTGAAGCATTCAGCAGAGCAAAGAAATTTATACAGGTTTGGAACAACACGAGGGTGAGTAAACGATGAAAGAATTTTCATTTTTGGGTGAACATTTCTTTAAAAACTTTTTTTTTTTATTGTACCTCCTCCATTTGTCAATGTTTCTTTTTAACATCCTAATAAGACACTAACCCAGCAAAATGAGACGAAAACTTGCACGTAGATTAAGTTTCTTCTCAACATCAGATGCAGAAACCTGTAGAGGACACACAATACACAAGTCAGAATACATAATATCACTTAAGCCGCGTTTCCACGCGCAGGAACTTTCCCCAGGAACCAGGAACTTTGGGGTAGTACTTGGTGTGTTTACACTGCAGGAACTTTCCCCAGGAACCAGGGACTTTGGGGTAGTACTTGGTGTGTTTACACTGCAGGAACCAGGGTCTAAATGAAGTTCTGGGTAAATATTTCCCCCTTCGAAAGTCCTTGCTTGCGAGGTAGTACTTTATCAAAGTTCAGGAACTTTCAGGGGTGGGACTTGGGCGCTGAACATGCTGATTGGTCGAGTTCATGCCGCATTTTGATTGGTTGACTCCACGCTGTTGCGGTGCGTGCAGTAACAGTCGTCTGCTATTCGAATCAACAATGGAGTTTAACAAATACGACCGATGGACCAGAGACGAGGTTCAGGCTTTATTAAGCTGATGAAATCCAGTGGGAACTGTAAAGTTGCACGCAGTCCTACATCACCGGACTATTTGCCTAATCTTCACGGTACTTTAGACCGCGGTGGAAACGCGGCAAGCAACAGGTCTTAAAGTTCCTGAGACAGATTGTTCCGGGTAAATAGGGGGAAAAGGCAGCTTTAGTAAAGAAGAAAATGAAAATACTCACATCTGCATGCAACACCAGTCCATCTTCATATTCCTGAAAATGGGACATTAGAAGCGTTTGTAGAAATCATTCTTTGATTTGTTCTTGAAGTACTCAATGATAGCCTTTCCCTATTTCATGGACATGTCAAAAGCATTCAGAGCATCAATGTCAGTGAGCAACTTGAAGTGGGCACGGATAGACTGCTGGTGGAAGAGGTATGGCCATTGCCTCCTAATGTCTTCAAATGAAGGTGCTGGAATGGAATTGAATTGCTGACGCAAAAGACAGAATGTAGTCTCCATAAGAGTTTTTACTTCTGCTCTCTCTACACCGCCAGTTCCCTCATGGCAGTAAATGTCCTGTAGTCGTTGACGTTTAGACTCGATTGTCTCTGCTGTCTCTTCAGGTGGAAGTCCTCTTTTGCATCCCGAGTTTGGCCTTGATCTATGATGGACAAAGCTGCTCTCACGATTAAAATGTTCAACTCGTGTCTTCTCTTGAATTAGAAGTGATGTATATCTTCCTCCTATTAACGAGCCATTTGGAAATGTGTCTCCAAAAGTGTTAGGGTACTCCCTTAAAATACTTTTGACAGATTGTAAGACACTGGGCACGTGTTGGGGAAAGTTCAAACTTGCTCATCTCGTCAATTAGCACACTAACCATTTGGCTCCTTTCTGCAGGTTTAGGTATTTTTCCTGTAGAGATTTAGAGATTGTTGTATGGATCTCAGGAGGCATGTTGTCCCAAGGGACTTGAAAAGTTTCAGCCCACATCTTGAAAATGCTGGGCATTTGTGTAGAGGTCACGCTTGGCCTGGAAGTCTCTGAGTTGGATGCAAGGCAAGACAGGCTGTGTGTTGCGGTTGACGGAGAAGATGAAGGACACACTGATAGTACTTCTAAATTCAAAGTTATCACTGTTTCTGAAAGGATATAGAATATCACAGCACAGAGAAAAAGTAGTAAAGAGATTAAAATAATTAAGTTATATTTCTGATTAGCTTTAAAATATGCTGAAAGTACAACAAGAAATGTATGGGCTTAAAGTATGGACAATAATTTAGTTGATGTATTTTGTTGGAAAAAAATGTTGTACACTGAAATAGATCTTTTAGGTTTTAGATCTAAAATAGGTTTACAATCACAGTGTTTTCTAGATGCATTGAAAAAGACTTGTCACATTGCTGAAAAGGAAATGAAACACTTCTCCCCTCTCTAATGTGAGTTTTAAGATGCTGGTAAAATCTACTTAAGAGTTTCACACCTGACTTGACAAGTCAACATGACATGTTAATTCAAATGAGGTAAATGGCATAGATTTGAGTTTAGATTTCCCCTCTTTGTGTCGATAGCAGTGAGTTTAGAAAGCTGAAAACTTTTTTTCTGTTAATCTCTTATTACAAGCAGGCAATGCACAATTAAACCTGACATTCGTGACATGAATGTGAATGAACGTGTCTCACAAATGCAGGTGAAGTACTGCATGTGTGTGCACAAAGTTTGCAAGTAAACATTATACACTATGGAAGAGCACAATACAGCTATCAAACACACGTGTGTTTTAACTTTGAGGAACGAGTTTAAATTTAAACAAAAGTGAATCTCCTGTTATATCGACGACATAATGTACGTAGTTGTAGCAAATTTATAGTTAAAAAGTATGCTGTTAAAATGATTGTGCTCATATACTGTACAAAGCCAACATAATAAAATAATTTGGATTACCCCGAGTTGCTTTAGACAAGAGTTGACATTTAATCAGTGCAGATAACTTCCAATGAACTTCCAATAAACTTCCTTCTATTTTAGATTCACCGGTGGTCTGCTATCTGTAAATGAGCTTCAACTTCACACTTAAAGGGTTAGTTCACCCAAAAATGAAAATGCTGTCAGTAATTACTCTCCCTCATGTTGTTCAACCCCGTAAGACCTTCGTTCATCTTTGGAACACAAATTAAGATATTTCTGATTAAATCTGAGAGCTGGATCACTCCTCCATAGGCCTGTATCTTTCTTTTATTGTATTTATCTATGCTTATAAATTGTTAATTATTTTCAATGCAGATTCACTCCCCTACAAAATCACTCCAATTATTATAAAATGATTAATGATTTTCAAATAGAGCTATTCAAATCATCTGGTGCAATTGTTTTTATATCGCAATATATATATCGCAGAAAAACAAAATATCGCAATGTAACTTTTTTCTAATATAGTGCAGCCTTACTTCAGATATGCACTGTACACCATGATGGTTTTGAATTGCTTGAAATATGATTGGAATCACTTTGAAAAGAAAAGTACACTAAAGTGCAACATGTGCCGCACAAATCTGTCATATAGGCTTCATAACATTATAAAGAGAACACGACTTTAAAAGGATGTTGTGAATTCTTTGTTCGAAGAATTGAATGTTTAGCATTAATTATCACGTTGCAGGCTCCTGATTCTAGCCCAGAGCCTGGTCAATATATATCAGGTTGAGCATATTGTTCCAGATGAATACGTAGCTCCCTAAAACTGGTTGGAAGAACTACTCTGCTAACTGTCTGCTACTCATCATGGACATGAACGGGATTTTGAAAAGTGGGTCCACATAGGAAATTATGCCCGTGCACAGTAGCGATAAGGCTAAGCGCACCGGAATAAAATATAATATTCAGAAGTAAACAGTGTAGCTGACTTACAGATTCAGTTAACATCCACAAATGAATAACCGCGATGATTCAGGGACGAGGCTACACAGTGAACTCTGAGAAAACGCTTCTTAAGCCCCGTTGCTTTCTTCGACCCTCTCTGTGTCTGGTCCTGCGCTGTGCTCTCTCAGTGTCCAGTGTGTGAGAGGAGTGGCCAGCTGCTAGAGCGTCAAAAGCCAATGTGTGCTGCTTTTACCGAGATATTTTTAACGATATCTTTTGCATTACTAATCCAAACAACGTCAAACTTGGCACTGCACTTAATCGTGCCCGTAGCAAGACACCTGTCAAGTTTGAAATCTATCGGACTAATGGTACAAAAGATATGCGAATAAAAGACACACAGACAGACGTTCCTGTAATTATAGATAGATAGCTTTTTTCACACATTAAATGTTGGACTCGTCAGAGTCGGGCTTTAATAACAGCACAAACTGTGTGCATTTCACTGAGATTCTTTGCGAGTGGCACTTTCATTTACACTATTGGAGATGTGGAGAACATTCGCAAAGTTTACCTGGTGTTCAAGCAGTTTTTAGGGGTTTTGTGGTATTTCCAAGCCACATAAGACTCAATGTTGTAAAAAGCAGAATTTTTTTTTTTTGCCAACGCAGGTAGGCTACATTATATTTTTTAATGAAGATGCCATCATGACAATGCCAATAAGTATGACTTTAACTATATGTCCCTCAGGCTTCCCTAATGTGATTGGTGCCATAGACTGCACACACATCCCCGTCAAGGCCTCAATTAAGGGGATTTTGTGAACCAAAAGTTCGAATGTTGTTTTCCGGGGAGGGAAATGTCTTTCTTACTGTACAGTACTACTAGGAGCCTGTAGTCAAAATCTAAATTGTAAAATGAATTTTGTTGCAAGCAGAGAATCAGAACCAAATACGTATTGTGCACAAGTTTTATTAACTAAATCACTAACTATGACTAAACTAAACACACATGTATAGATGCTTAGGTAAAATGGTGAGTGACATAATGAAACTGAAAGCAGGAAATGGAACTATGGAAAAGGTCCATTTAACTATGAAAAGAACCATCAGCTTATAATTTTCAGAGCACCTCATTAAATGTATTCTTGCATGGCCTTTGCATTGAAACATTTTGTTTAGTTTCTGAAGAAGGATTTTGATGGTCCCATGAGTCTCAGTTGATTTCTTCAGTGTTGACTGAAGAATTGGTGATGAACTTGCGTGGTTTGTTTGACTCTGTTCCCATGGCTGGAGTGCCGATTGTGGACTGCCGGCCTGGGACGGAGAGGACACGCAGGGCAAACAGGAGAAAGGAGGAATTCAGGAAGATTTGATGTTTGGAGTTGCGTTGGACTTCTTCTGCCATTGTTCCACACTCCTGATGTTGTCCTTTGATTCTATTCTGGTTGAGAGAATCCCCTCTCTCCTGAATGAGCACATGGTTGGTTGTGGGTCAAGGCCTGCTGCCCTGGGGCCTAGTGAAAGTGAAAAAAAAGTGAAAGTGACACGTGTTGGCCAAGTATGGTAACCCATACTTGGAATTTGACCTCTGCATTTAACCCATCCAAGTAAGTGCACACACATTAGGAGCAGAGTAGTGAGTAGTGAACACACACACTGCAAACGTGGATACACACACCCGGAGCAGCGGGCAGCCTTGAGTGGCGCCCGGGGAGCGATTGTGGGTTAGGTGCCTTGCTCAAGGACACCTCAGTCATATTCCTGCCGGTACTGGAATCGAACCAGCAACCTTTGGGTCACCAGTCCAACTCTGTTACCATTAGGCCATGACTGGACAGCTATGCTATGCTATGCCCCACACAGGACAGCTATGCTAATGCTAGTGACAGGACAGCTATGCTAGTGTGGCCACACAGGACAGCTATGCTAACTTACCGTGAAAGCTAAGAGAGGGAAGAGCTTGTGTAGAGGACATTTAAAGTCTGAGAAAGATCCCACCTCTCAGGGTTGGCTCAACCAATAAGAAGGTCATGAATAAGAGTCATAAATCCTCCCAACAGAGGAATTTCCCGCTTGGAAATTCCTCTGTTGGGAGGATTTATGACTCTGTCTCAGGTGTGGTTAGACATAGGCCTTGCTGTTTGTGTCCATTTATACTTGGATAGATATATCAAACGCACACTGCATTCTATGAGAAGGTGATGTACACTAAAGTGTGAGTAATTAAATGAGGATTGATTAGACAGTCCCTCCAGGATTTCGCAGGCCTTTTTTGTGATTGTTGCGGCCTAAAATGCCTGATGTTGCGGACACTTTTCTAAAAAGTTGCGATGAAAGTTGCGATGTTCTTTGGCATTTGTTTTTATAGGTTAAAACAGCAAAGGTAGATAGATGGGATTCTTCACCTCTGTAAAGATGAATGTGTATTTAAAATGGGTCATTTACAGTTTTTTACAATCGCTATGACAATTTTTTCAATACTTTTAACAGATTTCCTAAACTCTTAACACAGTTAGCACTGCATCCGTCTGTGTAAGCTATACTAGTGAAACATTTCTTGTTGCTTTAACACAAAATGCATACAATTAACACAAATTTAAAATGCTTGAACTTCTTTTACACACAAGCTCAAACAAGACCAAAACAATGGATTTTTACTGCCAAATTTACTAATGCTTTAACACTGGTATGCTTTAAGTAAGTCAGAACAGATAACACCATGCTCTAAACCTAACCCAGGCTAAAGTCAAGTAAACAGCTGTTTATATTGTGAATTGAAACACAAATATATCCCCTGTATTTTATTCTATTGTTACTGAGAAACAGCTGATTGAATTATGCAACTATATAAAATTATTTTTATTTATTTTATTCATTGCAGCAATTCTGTCTGTCTTCGTTTTTTCATTACAGTAACCGTACATTATAAAGCACTCTGAGATGGGTCTTTTTTATTGAATTTCTGCAGCAAAAGACCGAAACCCAACAAAACTGTAGAGAAGCTTCAAAAGAAACTGCAGTGCAAAACAAAATCTATAATCAATACAATATACTGTCTGTTGTATAAGGGCAGACCTGACACATATAAAATAATGCAGTTTCTGTAATTCCATCTGATGTTAGTGTTTTTATGACATTGAAAAAAATTCATAGCGATTGGAAAAAAACTGTAGGCTATGTAGTAGAAATGTGAATTATTTTTGAATTTGCCATTCCCAAGCCACGCCCTACCGGTAAGAGAGCGCAGTTAAACAACAAGGCTATCTACTAGTGAGTCTCGGTGACAAGTCTGTCCAGGATTTCGAGATCGCCAAAAATGTCCGGGATTCGGCTTTTTCGTTCTACAGTCGCCATTCATTATGTTTACTGTGGCGAGCAGGACGAGATTTAGGACCGCGGGAGAACGACGCGAGTGATTAGATGAGCGACACCTGTGAGACGCACCGGTCTCGTATCTCTCACGGAGGAGCGGGACTTTTCTTTTATTGTTATATATCTTTTTTGTGCATGTTATAGGTTTACAAAGTGAAAAAGCCCAAAGTCCACCGCAAAGGGACTTACCATGTCCCAGAGAAGTTCACCATCTGCTCTATAGTAGTCCAGCCTTTACTTCAGAGACAAATGTGCTCACTTTGTAACACACGTTATAATGCCCGCCTAGCTGCAAAACATAATGTTGCATGTAACTTTGAAATGTGTTTTACTTTTACCTATTTTGTAAAAAAGAGTGTGTCGCCCGTTGTGTGAGGAGAGTGGACGACGCTTTGCAGGAGACCGCAATGATTGGTCAAAGTTGCAGAAAAGTTGCGGTGATTGGTCAAAATTGCAAGCCGCACTGAATTCACGGGGATTTGTTGAAGTTGCGTTAATTGTTGCGATCGCAACATCGCGAAATCCTGGAGGGACTGATTAGATAGGAGACACGACAAAGGTGAGGTTACATTGACCGTTGGTTCTATCATAAGATACATAGTATCAAAGACAATCAAAAACAATCAAAAGACACTACACAAGACAGTGGACATGCACCTCAGGACACTGTGTGAATGATTTATTTACAGATAAGTTTGTCAATAAATGAATGCATGCAAGTCTGTTTTAAGGGCTGTGGGTCTTTCCTATGGCCTTTTCTTTTTCCACGTGACCACATTTTTAACAGCAATAAAACCAACTTCTCTGATCGTAGTCATGGTAACCAAGACCCTTCTTGTCCTTGTTGGGGGGATGGGACCATAGATCCCAGAGTGAGTTTTAAAGATTATTTGTTAAATATAACAAATAATTGTATGATTTGTCTCAGCCATTACATCATTTAAAATTGTCTGCTACTTTTTGCTAGCCCTCTCTCCTGGCTTTTGCACACTTTGAGGTGTTCCCTGACGTTTTAGTTAAAGGGGTGGTAAAACACGTTTTTTCGAAGGCTTGATTGTGTTTGTGGGGTGCACTGTAACATGTGTTCATGCTTCGTTTTTTAACAGTTGCATTATTTTTCATATATTTTACCTTTATTCTACACTGCTCTGTCCCTCCTTGTAAAAACGGTCTGATAGTTTCTGGGTTCTATGAAGCCAGTCCCTCAAAAATACGCAATGGGCTCAGATTGGTTAGCTGGCCCAGTGTGTTGTCCGCCTAGTGCACGTTTTTCGGAAACATCACGCCCCTTACCTTTACCGGTAGTTTGTGCTTTGGTGTATTATAAAGAATGGCGTCAACCGGACCCAGAGAATGTTAGTGAAGAGGATCGAGCAGAACCTGTTCAAAAACGGCTGTTAAACGACGTTTCAGAAAGGTTTGTTTTTTATTGTTGTCATTACTTTTTAGATACGCTGTTATTTAATTGTACTAATTATTATAGTATTACAAAAAATAAGCTTCATAAACAAGAATTTCATTTAATCGTTCTAACAAATTATACTTCAGTCCTCAAAGGGATTTTTTTGAGTAACGACTGCGGATCTATAGTGATCGTTACTGACTGTATGGCACCGTTACTTTTGTATTTTTAGAACGATTGTAGCCAAATATGTAAATGTAAATATTGGGTTTAGTGATGTCAGCAACCCTGGAGGAATGTCGTGTAGTCCCTACCGGCCGTTTGCTGTAGTCCTTAGAAATCGATTTCTTTAAAAGCAAATATCTCCCTTTGCTTTGAACTTTGAGCGTTGTAACTTTGCAGATGCTGTTTATGCTCAAACAACAACATTACACACTAGCTAAAGTTATAACAGTGAAATTGTGTTTTACCACCCCTTTAAACTTAAAAATTCCGCAATAACTTCGACTATTAGCTCTTGCTCTGCTCTGCTCTGAGAAAAATTGTGCCGTGTCTGACAAGCTACCATTTGATCTCGGATGTATTTAGCGACGTACAAAGAATGGACCCCTGGCTTCTTGCAGCTTTGTTACCGCTCGGTCGGACAGAACAAGAAGTCTTCCAAACACCTCACCTGCTGAGTTTCATCTTGTTTTGCACAATTGAATGAGCTGGAGTTTCAGAAATTGCATTTGTTCTTGTTCTGCCTCCAGTGCCTTGCATGTAGGGGTGCTGTGGTTGAAGTGCCTGAAAAGCTGCCGAGCTGTAATCATAACCCGATGCACAAACGCATTAAAACTATCATTAACCACCAGCTGAAGTGTATGTGCAAAACTGGCTACTGAGTCCCATTGCACCCATCCGGGAGAGTTTGCTGCCACAATGTTTGTGAATTATCGTAAGCGCATGCATACACTTTCCCAGTAAGTCATCAATTAGTTTAGCAGTGAGGTTGTCAGCTATGTGTTGCCATTTAAACTGGTGTTAACTTGTCTTTGTCTTTTTTCACTTTAGACCTGATGCCACTGAAAGAGGAGAGTCAAGAATTGAATAATATGCAAGATGAACATCATGATTTCAAGACTGAAGAGAAATCAATCATGAAACTTTACACTGGAGAAAAGCCTTATACTTGCTCTCATTGTGGACAGAGTTTCAATGAAAAACACAACCTTAATGTCCACATGAGAGTTCACACTGGAGATAGTCCTTTCACCTGTCAACCGTGTGGAAAGAGTTTTGCTCTAAAACAAACCCTTAAAGACCACATGAGAATTCACACTGGAGAAAAGCCTTATACTTGCTCTCATTGTGGACAAAGTTTTGCACATAAAGGCACCCTTAATTACCACATGAGAATTCACACTGGAGAAAAGCCTTATACTTGCTCTCATTGTGGACAAAGTTTTGCACATAAAGGCACCCTTAATTCCCACATGAGAATTCACACTGGAGAAAAGCCTTATACTTGCTCTCATTGTGAACAGAGTTTCAATAAAAAACAAAACCTTAATGTCCACATGAGAATTCACACTGGAGAGAGTCCTTTCACCTGCCAACAGTGTGGACAGAGTTTCAATCAAAAACCAAACCTTAATGTTCACATGAGAGTTCACACTGGAGATAGTCCTTTCACCTGTCAACCGTGTGGAAAGAGTTTTGCTCTAAAACAAACCCTTAAAGACCACATGAGAATTCACACTGGAGAAAAGCCTTATACTTGCTCTCATTGTGGACATAGTTTTGCACGTAAAGGCACCCTTAATTCCCACATGAGAATTCACACTGGAGAAAAGCCTTATACTTGCTCTCATTGTGATCAGAGTTTTGCACATAAAAGCACCCTTAATTCCCACATAAGAATTCACACTGGAGAGAAACCGTTTATTGGAATAAAGAAACGTACACATGTCATCACTGTGGAAAGAGTTTCACACGTAAAGGAAACCTTAATTGCCACATGAGGATTCACTTAGGAGAGAAGAGTTTTATATGTCATCACTGTCGAAAGAGTTTCAGTCGTAAAAGTAGCTGCAACACTCACATGGGACTTCACACTGGAGAGAAACTGTTTATTGGAATAAAGAAACGTTCACATGTCATCACTGTGGAAAGAGTTTCACACGTAAAGGAAACCTTAAAGGGGTGGTTTACTGCTTTTTTTCTTTGCATGATTGTGTTTATGGGGTGCAATATAACATGTCTAAGTGTGTGTTTTTTTTTTAAAAAGCCTTATTTTTCATAAATTTCACCTTTATTGTAAGCCATTTTCTCCTCTGTCATTTGAACGACCGGTTGATTTCCTGATTCTATGAAACCACTCCCTCAGAAACAGGCAATGGGCTTAGATTGGTTAGTTGGGCCGGTGTGTTGTAATTGGCTAAACTGCGTAGTGCACGTAGTCGGAAACTTCACGCCCATTACCTTTACAGGCGAAAGCTGCATGTGCTCCGGTCAAATGTAAATAGTGTCAATAGCCTACTGCCGTATCAGTTTGAGCCAGAATCAGACCCAGAAAGCAGCAATGAAGAGAGTCAAGCAGAACCTCCCCACGGCTCTTACAAAACGTTTCTGAATGGTACATTTTATTATTATTATTATTCTATTCTATTCTTTTCTATTCTACTATTATTATAAGAATTTCGATACGCTGTTACTTGAAAATGCTACTGCTGCTTATAGCTTTTGAGATACGGTTTTCTCCAGATTAAACATTTAATATAACTGAATAAATGACAGAGTAATACCGTTTTTTAAAGTTATTGTTTTATCGATATAATGAACAACCGTTTATCTATTCACAAAACTTATTTTACTCAGTGTATCGTTTTCTTTAGGTACACGTTTGTCTTACACACACAAAATAGCATCGAACTAACTGGCTACTATAAACAAACAGCGTTGGCATTGGTTTACGTTCTTGATCAAATCGAAAAATTACGTCATAAAGTATACATGGAAAATACATTTACAAAATTAGTACATAATTACAAATTCAGATCCAAAATGTTTGTACGCGTTTGTCATAGACACACGAAATAGCATAACTAAGTGGCTACTAAAGCCAGCGCTGGCATTTGTTTACGTCCTTGATAAAACTAAAATATTACGTCTGAAATTATACATGCAAATACATTTAAAATTATTAAGTCTTACTTACAGGTTGTGGCCCAACAACTGCTGCCTCTGGTTTTATAGTTGGAACTGCTTCATGTTTTAGTAACAGTTGAATCCGGTGTTGCACCGGCATTGAATTCGTGGAGTTTCTGGAAGCTGTCTTCCGTAAAATGCGCAGCACAGAGAGCTAAATTACGATTGTAATTTTCTGGAACATAATCAAACATAAATTGTAGCCATTGTTGACGAACTACAGCGTCCGTAGGAAGCCCGAACACAGAAGACCTGACAGCTGGGTGAAAATAACACACTTTCGACGGCATGGCTACTGCTCTCCACTATAACTCTTCCTCTTCGACAAAGCAGCAGAAATATGGCCACGCCCCCTTTTTTGCATATTCCGGAGGGAGGGTTGATTATGGGTTAGTTACGTATAAAACCCGGGAGTATCTCGTTGTAGTTCGAGTCGTTTTTGTAGGCATTAAACTTCCTGATTTTTAAAAGACGATATCTCTGCTTACGTTGAACTTTCAGCGCAGCAACTTTGCAGATACTGTTCATGCACCAACAGCAACATTACACACTATTTAAAATGAAAAAAGTGAATTCGCAATCAACCACCCCTTTAATTGCCACATGAGGATTCACTCAGGAGAGAAGAGTTTTATATGTCACCACTGTGGATAGAGTTTCAGTCGTAAAAGTAGCCTCAACACTCACATGAGACTTCACACTGGAGAGAAACGTTTTATCTGTAAATTCTGTGGCAAGAGTTTTTCAAAAAAAGGAAATCTTAAGGCTCACTCAAGTGCTTGCACAGGAGAGAAGCACAATGTAACAATGTTTATACAGGTCCTTCTAAAAAAATTAGCATATTGTGATTAAGTTCATTATTTTCCATAATGTAATGATAAAAATTAAACGTTCATATATTTTAGATTCATTGCACACCAACTGAAATATTTCAGGTCTTTTTGCTCATGAAAACCCAAAATTCCTATCTCAAAAAATTAGCATATTTCATCCGACCAATAAAAGAAGTGTTTTTAATACAAAAAAAGTCAACCTTCAAATAATTATGTTCAGTTATGCACTCAATACTTGGTCGGGAATCCTTTTGCAGAAATGACTGCTTCAATGCGGCGTGGCATGGAGGCAATCAGCCTGTGGCACTGCTGAGGTGTTATGGAGGCCCAGGATGCTTCGATAGCGGCCTTAAGCTCATCCAGAGTGTTGGGTCTTGCGTCTCTCAACTTACTCTTCACAATATCTCACATATTCTCTATGGGGTTCAGGTCAGGAGAGTTGGCAGGCCAATTGAGCACAGTAATACCATGGTCAGTAAACCATTTACCAGTGGTTTTGGCACTGTGAGCAGGTGCCAGGTCGTGCTGAAAAATGAAATCTTCATCTCCATAAAGCTTTTCAGCAGATGGAAGCATGAAGTGCTCCAAAATCTCCTGGTAGCTAGCTGCATTGACCCTGCCCTTGATAAAACACAGTGGACCAACACCAGCAGCTGACATGGCACCCCAGACCATCACTGACTGTGGGTACTTGACACTGGACTTCAGGCATTTTGGCATTTCCTTCTCCCCAGTCTTCCTCCAGACTCTGGCACCTTGATTTCCGAATGACTTGCAAAATTTGCTTTCATCCGAAAAAAGTACTTTGGACCACTGAGCAACAGTCCAGTGCTGCTTCTCTGTAGCCCAGGTCAGGCGCTTCTGCCGCTGTTTCTGGTTCAAAAGTGGCTTGACCTGGGGAATGCGGCACCTGTAGCCCATTTCCTGTGCACGGTGGCTCTGGATGTTTCTACTCCAGACTCAGTCCACTGCTTCCGCAGGTCCCCAAGGTCTGGAATCGGTCCTTCTCCACAATCTTCCTCAGGGTCCGGTCACCTCTTCTCGTTGTGCAGCGTTTTTTGCCACACTTTTTCCTTCCCACAGACTTCCCACTGAGGTGCCTTGATACAGCACTCTGGGAACAGCCTATTTGTTCAGAAATTTCTTTCTGTGTCTTACCCTCTTGCTTGAGGGTGTCAATGATGGCCTTCTGGACAGCAGTCAGGTCGGCAGTCTTACCCATGATTGTGGTTTTGAGTAATGAAACAGGCTGGGAGTTTTTAAAAGCCTCAGGAATCTTTTGCAGGTGTTTAGAGTTAATTAGTTGATTCAGATGATTAAGTTAATAGCTCGTTTAGAGACCATTTTCATGATATGCTAATTTTTTGAGATAGGAATTTTGGGTTTTCATGAGCTGTATGCCAAAATCATCAGTATTAAAACAATAAAAGACCTGAAATATTTCAGTTGGTGTGCAATGAATCTAAAATATATGAAAGTTTAATTTTTATCATTACATTATGGAAAATAATTAACTTTATCACAATATGCTATTTTTTTGAGAAGGACCTGTACATAAAATTACAAAAACTGAATGAAATTAGCACATTACACTGCATTATTTGCTTAATTTTTAGTGAGAGAATCCATTGGTAATGTCTTCAATCTGGACTTGAATATGGCTACTGTTGGGGCTCATCTGGTGACATCTGGAAGTTTGTTAGAGCTGCAGCTGCCTCACCACTTATCCTGCCTCACTGCTAATTGCGTGACGGGGACTACTTCCAGATAGTATTTACCCATTGCAAAATGCGTCCGGAGAGCAAAGAGATGAGATAAATGCCATGTTTTCTCGAATCTTGTGAAAGGGATGCAGAAGCTTGTTCTTCATGTGATTCAAATTTATCCCATTTTATAACACTGTATACCATCGTGGGACCAAGAACACTATTGTCCAGATTACACTCTCCTTGACGCTCCCAGCTATACGTCATTCACACTTACCAGAGTTCTCAAGCTCACCTATTCCCCTTTATCCCTTCATCACGGACACTATATCAACCCAGCACAGACACACAGTCAGCATCTGGTCTCTCAATTGTGTTACCCTGTAAAACTGTACGAGTAAGACAAAAGAAAGTCTCTTCATGACCAATTTGAAACTTCCAGTGTATTTATCTAGATCCGGGGAGTTGCCTGGCCACAGACCCAAAATGTCAATGTAATGAACACCGAGCCACTTCATTATGATGTGACTTGACATGAAGGCCAAGTATGGTAGCCCATGCTCGGAATTTGTTTTCTGCCTTCAAACCATGCAAGTTAGTCCACACACATTAGGAGTAGGGAGTAGTGAACACACACACACACACACCCGGCGCACTCAGCCATTTGCTGTCCATGAGTGCCCCAATTATCACTCTTGCCTTGTGACATGGTGGTCCATCATGCTGGAAAATGCAAGGATGATCATCAAAATGCTCCTGGGCAGAATCGACCCTTCGAAGGGAGTTTTATTTACAGGTAATCTGACCAATAATGATCCGCCGAATCCACCAATTTTGTCCAACAAAGCAGGAGAGTTAGTAGATTAACGTTGGAGGATTTGAACTTAAAAAACGGAGTGTACTTACTTATGTTTATTTGATGCTATAAATTAACTAGAAGGAAGAGATGATTGGTTCATCATTTTAATTTGGTTGAATTAAAATTCTTTGTTTCATATCAAAAGTAACCTGTCCTGTCCTGTCTGTCAGCGTGTTGTCAGTGTCCTCTCTGCTCCACGATGTATTTTTCACTGCATGACAACATGATGTGGCTTGTCGGACATAGCAACTGTAACTGAAGGTGGTGGGTCTTTGCGAACGGTCAATTGTGAGAAAACCCTTGAATGAAAAACAACCCTACACATAGATGGCCTCAGGATGCTTCACTGTTGGCACGACACAGGACTTGCATTCTCATGGTAGCATTCACCTTTTCTTCTCCAGACAATTGATTTTCCAAATGTCCCATACAGTTGGAAGGGGGCTTCATCAAAGAAAATAATAATTTTCCCCTCTTCATTTGTATCTATGGTTTCTAATTAACAAGTCACCACCTGTTCATCATTTGAGTTCAATCACCCTGTGTATTTAAGTTCCTCCGTTTCATTCAGTTGTGGTCTGGTATTGTTTGTGTAGAGTAGACACTGTTACATCACATGCTTGCCTTTGGATTACCTGAGTTTGTTTTATTAAAGAACTCGTTTGTAGAAAGCTGTTTGACCCTTTTTAATCATCTTCACCTGAACTAACCGTGACAGTACACTTGATATAATATGAAAAATAAACCTCTGCAATGGCATAGAAAATGAATAAAAAAATTCACAAATCCGTTGTTTTTTGAAGACATAAAACATTAATTTATTTATTTTAATCATATGGAATTAAACAAACTTTTTGTCAAACAACAAAAACACAATGAGCTTTACTGTTAAAATTAAAACATGGAAGATTTTTTTTGATAATGCCTTAAAATAAATGTTTTGATGATAATTTATTTGAATTAGTATTAATATTACATTGGAATTTATCTAAATTCTACTTTACAACAGTAATGTAACAGCCGCACCACCACCACAACAATGGTAGGGTAAGCACTAATAAAACAGTCCACAGTGTCAAAACTACCTAAGTACTAAATTAAAAACATTTTTAGAGTGCAGCAGTGCAGATCATAGACAGGTTTTGGTTCTGTATCACTCTGTGTTCTGTTTGTTTCCTTTTTCTGTTTAGAAGATAACAGGCATGTCTTCTGAAGAGGGTTGTCTGGTCTAACTCATCATTCTTAGGGCGCTTTCACACTTGGTTCGATTGCCTTTTCCGAATCCGAGTTCGATTGCTCCCTCCTCCCCCTGCCCCTGATGGACTGTGTTCACATTATATTATTTGTATCCGAACCGTGGTACGCAGCCCAATAATGAATCTGATTATGACACTTGGCGTTGTAATGTTGAATTACTCTTTGATGACCCTTCTGTGTCTGACTTACAAAGAGTAAGGAGAATTATGGAGAGTCTCTCACCTCCTGCCACTGATATTGTCAAGTCTTTGGGGCCTCGTGCTTCTCCCAGAGCTTACCTTAACGTGCTTGATGCAGCTTATGGTGCAATCGATGATGGTGATGAGTTGTTCTCAAAATTCATGAACATTTCAGAATGATGGAGAGAAATCATCTAGCTATCTCCAAAGGCTACAAGTTGCTCTGAGCAAGGCAGTCAGGGGAGGTGGAATTAAATCGTCTGAGGGCAACCATCATCTCCTACGGCAGTTTTGCAGAGGCTGCTGGGATGACATCCTTATTTCTGAGCTTCGTCTCGAAGCTCGTAGAGATGACCCTATCGATTTCCAAGAATTACTGCGTTCCCTTAGAACCAGAGAAGACAAGAGTGCACAGAAATGGTTGCGCATGAGAAGCCACATCAGTGCTTCTAAGCAGAAACCACAGCCATCCCCTAGATCTGCACATGCTTCTAGCCAAGATGCTGCCATTTCAAGCAAACTTCCTCATGAGTCAAAGTTGTTGTCTAAGACCGCTGAATTGAAGAAGCAAATTGCTGAGCTAAAGGAACAGTTAACTTCACTGACCCTCCCAAAATCCAGAAAGACTGTCAAACCCAAGCATAAGACTTCACCCTCTCCTAGCACTCCTGAGTTTATTGCTAAACAACCGTTTAAGTCAACCGGTGGTCCTGTCACGAAATCCAGACCACGCCCTGGTTACTGCTTAAGATGTGGTGAAGATGGCCACATATCTGTAACCTGCGAAAATTCTCCAAACCCCGGGCTAGTTGAAAAGAAAAAAAACGAACTGCGGTTGAAGCAACAAGAGTGGGATAGAGAGAACAGTCATGTTGGTGCGGCTTCTTTAAACGCCTAACAGTTCCAGTTGTGGGACAAACTGGAACTAGTGAACCTAAAGGTTGTCCCCCCAGAAAAAATTCAGGCCCACACCACAAATCTCTTTCACACCACAAATTCCGTATTCAGCGTCTGGTCGGATCCAAGTGTACAGCGCAAGTCAAAATCTCAGGGACTGAATGTCATTGCTTACTTGACACAGGGTCACAAGTGACCACAGTTCCTTGGTCCTTTTACCAAGCTTGCTTGATCAATCATCCCATCAAGCCCCTGAATCTTCTGCTTGAGGTCAGTGGAGCAAATGGTCAGCCAGTCCCATACAAAGGATATGTTGAAATTCCAATAACTTTTCCAGAAGACATGGTTGGATCTGAGGTTGAAATTTCCACACTGGCACTAGTTGTTCCTGACTTCAAACCAGAAAACCAATCTCAAGTCTTAATCGGGATGAATACGCTTGATTCTTTGTATGCTGAATGTTCTAACTTGAATATCCTTGAACACCATTCTCCACGATACGGGTACAGTGCTGTGCTCAAAACTCTGCAATTACGGCATAAACAGAATGCCAATGGATGCCTTGGATTGGTGAGACTACAAAGCAAGGAGCCCGTAGTGATTCCAGCACAGCAGACCGTTGCTCTCTGTGGAAAAGCAAATGTGAATTGCTTATCCACTAAAGAATGTGTTCTTCTGGAGCCCCCATCAAACTCCTCCCTCCCTGGAGGTATTCTTTTTTCAAGAGGTGTAGTTCAAGTGCCACCATTCCCAACGCAAAAGTTGACTGTCCAGCTACGGAATGAGTCGCATCGGGATGTAGTACTGCAGCCAAATGCTGTGGTTGCTGAAGTGCATGCCATCGAGAGTATCATCCCTCAAGAACGCGAGGTGGAATCGGTACCTGCTGGTCAAAGCTGTTCCGAAGCAGGGATTACCTTTGACTTTGGGGACTCACCGTTGCCCAAAGAGTGGAAGGATAGAATCAATAAGAAGCTCAGTGATATGTCTGATGTCTTTGCGCAACATGACCTTGATTTTGGTCGAACATCCAAGGTCAAGCATCACATCAAGCTATTTGACGAAACCCCTTGTAAGCAAAGGGCACGCCCTATCCATCCTCATGACCTGGCTGCTGTCAGACGGCATTTGCAAGAGTTAAAAGAGTCAGGAGTGATCCGGGAATCGGAGTCTCTGTTTGCGTCCCCAATCGTAGTCGTACGAAAGAAGAATGGCGACGTGAGACTATGTGTGGACTACAGGAAGCTGAATTCACAAACTGTGAAAGATTCCTATGCTTTGCCTAACCGCGAAGAGTCTTTCTCTGCCTTAACGGGTTCTCGATGGTTCTCAGTTCTGGACTTGAAGTCTGGTTATTACCAGATAGAAATTGAGGAGTCTGACAAATACAAAACCGCTTTCTCTTGTCCCTTAGGATTTTGGGAATTTAATCGGATGCCTCAAGGAATTACCAATGCACCAAGTACATTCCAACGCTTGATGGAAAAGTGCATGGAGGATCTACATCTCACCGAGGTCTTGGTGTTCCTTGATGATTTAATAGTGTTTTCCCAGACCCCTGAGGAACAGGAAGAACGGCTTCTAAAAGTACTGCGAAGACTAAGAGAGTATGGGTTGAAATTATCCCCAGAAAAATGCAAATTCTTCCAAACTTCAGTCTGGTACCTAGGCCATATCATATCGGAGACAGGAGTCCAGACAGATCCTGAAAAAAATCAGTGCTCTTAAGACCTGGCCAAAACCAAAGAACCTAAAGGAGCTAAGATCATTCTTGGGATTTTCGGGATACTATCGACGGTTCATCCGCGATTATTCCAAGATAGTGAAACCCCTAAATGAATTAACTGCTGGTTATGCCCCACTGAATCGTAATACCATGAACAGTGAGCTGAAAGGAAGCTATTTTAACCCAAAAGAGTCACTTGGGAGCCGATGGACAACAGCTTGTGATGAAGCATTCAACACCATTATTTCCAAACTTACCAGTGCTCCTGTGCTTGGTTTTGCAGACCCGACCTTACCTTACATCCTCCACACAGATGCAAGCACCATAGGTCTTGGCGCTGCATTATATCAGGAGCAAAATGGAGAAAAAAAAGCCATAGCTTTCGCCAGTAGAGGTCTTTCTAGAAGTGAGTCTCGTTACCCCGCCCATAAGTTGGAGTTTCTTGCTTTAAAGTGGGCAGTGACCGAGAAATTCTCTGACTACTTGTATGGCAATCACTTCTCTGTCATAACTGACAGTAACTTACATCCTAACTTCCGCGAAGCTTGATGCCATAAGTTATCGTTGGCTATCAGCATTAGCCACATTCTCTTTCGATCTGACCTATAGAGCAGGAAAGCAAAACCAAGATGCCGATGGGTTATCAAGACGTCCCCATGGTGAGGTGATCAATGACATGGTATCACAAAAGGAACTGGAACGGATACAGCAATTCGCCTTCAAGCATCTGGGTGGAGATAAAGGTGTTGTCATGGACTGTGCTGTTGTACAAGCTGTGTGGGACAAACATCTGATTCAGCAAGGATGTGGAACTTCTGTTGCTCTAGTGGAGTCCTTGGCAATGGAACAGGAGGTTATTTCTGGTTGTTTTGCTCAAGACCTGACTGAGGATGAGTCTGCAGTCCCCTGTTTAACTGGTATAGACCTGCAACGTGAACAAGGGGAAGATGTTGTCCTGAACCAAGTCATTAGCCACTTAGAAGAAGGCCAGATGCCATGCCGGACGGTGAGGTATGAATGTCCAGACTTTTCTTTGTTGTTGAGGGAGTGGAACCGCTTAGAATTAAAGGATGGAGTGCTGTACAGACGACGACGGTTGGACGATCATACAACTTACCAATTGGTGTTACCTGTTAAATTCCGTGCAACGGTGCTGGAGAGCCTGCACGATCAGATGGGCCACATGGGAGTAGATCGCACCCTCGACCTTGTCCATTCTCGCTTTTTTGGCCAAAGATGAGTGCTGATGTTGAAAGGAAGATTAAGACCTGCGAACGGTGTGTGATGCGGAAAGCTTTGCCAGAGAAATCTGCCCCATTGGTCAACATCCAGGTTACACGGGCCCTTGAGTTGCTCTGTATAGACTTTCTTTCCATCGAACCAGACCGAAGTAATGTCCAGAATGTACTTGTCATGACGGACCATTACACCAAGTATGCAGTTGCCATACCCACCACCAACCAGAAAGCCAAGACTGTGGCTAAGTGCCTTTGGGATGGATTCATTGTCCACTATGGGTTCCCAGAGAGGATATTAAGCGATCAAGGAGCCGACTTTGAATCTAAACTTATCAAAGAGCTTTGCGAGATGGCAAAAATTCACAAAGTACGGACAACTCCCTATCATCCTCGCGGTAATCCCGTAGAGCGCTTCAATAGGACGCTTCTAAACATGTTGGGTACCTTGAAGGAACAGGATAAGTCGCATTGGCACGACTTTGTGAAACCGTTAGTGCATGCCAGGGTTCCTACAGGTTTCTTCAAGTTAAATTCAAGTCTTTTTAAGACTTTTTTAAGACCATTTATATAAAAAATTAATACCTATTTCACGTCCCTACCAGCAAAGATAAACAAATTCCTTCAACTTGTGTTCATTTATTTTTCAAATGTGGAATGGGTAAAAGATGATAAGCCAAGCAGGTGTGAAAAATAAAAACATTTCAGTAGGCCACAAGAAAGTTTACCGAACAATGTTAAGTTGTGTTTTAACATTAGCTAGCTACTTATTCCATGCTGGGAATATGGGGAACTGAGAGACCCCTGAACATTAAACATCGAAAATCATAATAATCGTGGTTGACAAATGAAACTTTTGAGGAAAAATACAATACGGAGAAGTTACATACAGCAGTGTTAATTTTGACAGCAAATTTTGATTTAGTTTTAGTCTCAGTCTTTTGACTAAAAATATGACTAAAACTAATTTTAGTCATATTTTAGTCATCTGAATTGTTTTAGTTTTAGTCTAGTTTTAGTTGACGAAATACAATAAGATTTTAGTGAATTTTGATTTGAGTTTTTTTAGATTTTCTAAATCTACTGTAAACTAATGGTTTTAGGTAAATTGTAATGCGTTAATTTAGAATTTCTCTAAAATTTCCAAACCCATACACTCCCGGAGAAAACATATATTAACCTATTAATATGAATGATTTTTAAGTTTGAACATGCAATACAGATACAGATTTAACTATTGTGACTTAAAAAAATATCTTAAAATTAAATAAAGTAAAACATAGTCTTCTTTTCAATTAATGATACATGCATTCTTTATAACAACTTACATACATCATCCTTTATTCTTTCAAGTAGACAATTATTTGTATGAATTAAATATAATTAATCCTTATTAAAGCTATTAACAAACAGTGAATGCTTTTCTCTTTTTATTTTGTTGCTTGATCAAAATTAATGACACAGACCGCATTATGTTTATTGCCACTGTCACTTTAAGACATCGGCCAATGGGACTTTGGACTTTAAGACATGTCCAATGACATGCGGATACGATTGCACTGATGCACACCCGATACAACTGTTTAACATAACCGACATAGTTTACATGAATACTCTCCAAACCGGACATTTAGACATAATGTTGTGTGTATTTGTCCATTCAGACACGAAAGAGAGCTCATCAGTTCAGTACTCGCGCGCTGTATGCATATTATGTGCACGGCTGCACGCTTCGGGTTGGTGCGTGGTTGGTTTACATTTTTAACATTTTATGAGACCACGGGGTAGATCAGCATGTTACAGTACAAATGTGTGCATCTAGCACACACGCAGGATCAGTTCTGACTGGATCGCTTCCCAGATCGACACTATCTAACATTTTCATCTAGTTTTTATTCGTTGACGAAAATGTCAATGTCGTTTTCGTCAGTGAAGAATGTCATTGAAGAAAAGTTTTCGTCATTATATTCGTCAATGAAATACACTGACACAGCACAATTTTTAAGACCCAGACATCAAAATTTAAGACTTTTTAAAGACTTTTTAAGGTATTATTTCCAAATTCATAAATTCAATGCTTTTAAGGCTTTTTAAGACCCCGCGGGAACCCTGGCATGCCTACAATTGCACGAAAAATGAGACCACTGGATTCACGCCTTATGAGCTCATGTTTGGGAGGCGACCCAGACTACCGGTGGATTTAGCCTTTGGGCTACCCGTAGAAAAACCGGTCCATGAGTCGCATTCCAAATATGTCCAGAGTCTCAAAGCCCGATTTGAGGAGAGTTACCGAATTGCCACTCAAAACGCTTCAAAGTCTGCAATGAGGAATAAGGACAGATTCGACAAAAGAGTGAAAGAGTCAACTCTTGAAGTGGGAGATAAAGTTCTAGTGAGGAACGTCCGAATCAGAGGAAAACATAAACTCGCAGACAAGTGGGAGTCTACTATCCATATAGTAGTGGAACGAGTAGGAGACCTGCCAGTTTATAAAGTTCGTCCACAAGATAAGGATGTTCCTCTACGAGTGTTGCACAGGGATCTACTATTACCTTGTGGTTTCCTTACTTCTTCTGAGGAGAGTGTTTCTGAGGAGAGTGGTCCTGATCCAGTAAACATCTCCAAGCCGAAGACACGAAGCCAAAGACAGAGAGAACTGTTAAATGAGGAACAATCGGATTCAGAGGATGAAATTTGCATATTCAGTAGAATTCCTACTGGAAAAACAAAGATTACCTATGCATATGACACCACAAAGTCAAAAGTGGATGATGGAAAAGAAAAAGACTTGCCTCCGAGATCTGACTTACCTCACGAACCAGATTTACCTCATGAAACCGAATTACCCCAGCCTGTGAACAGTCCAGCTTACATTCTTCCATTGGATGAAAGTTTAGGAGAGGTGACAGAAATGTATGAACCTACAGATCCTGAAGTACCAGAAACTGTATCAACAGGAAATGGAACTGAAGGAGGATACTTACCATAATCCGATCCAGCTGGTGATGAGGAGGAAAAAGATATGTCCACGGATGCTCATGATCTGGAAGAAGAAACAGAACAAGTTAATGCATATGCAAGATCAAGTGTAGATCAAAATCTAAGATCAAACCGGGTCCCAAAACCTCCAAAGAAATTCCATTACCAACAGTTAGGTAATCCCCTTACCTCAGTAGTCCAAAACTTGTTTCAGTCATTGAGTGAGGCAGTGGTTAATTCAATGAGTCTTGCTGATTTACCTATAACTGATTGAGTGCTGCCCTAGAGTTACTGAAGGGTCAAGTAAAGGACAAAACGCAAAGAGACTTGCTTATCTTTAAGAGGGGAGAATGTAACCCTGTATAATTTTACGAATGAATTATAAAAAGGAATTAAATAAAGAGTTGTTAAAACTAACCAGAAATTAGTAAAGAGTGTAAGAAAAATGATCAAATCGAGAAAAAGAAATGCATGTCAGTGTGATGATTGACATCTTAATGATTGTCCAATTGCGTGAGATTTATGTTGATGTCCCACCCCACCACGTTAGTTGCTGTATGGGGGAAGCCATTTTACTTATCTGCGTTACTGTGAGACGAGCAGCAGCATAACTTTGATTGTAAAAAGTTAAGATCGTCAGAGATGATTGAAAAAGAGACATTTATATAATCTATGTTCTTTGGATTTGGTGAGTACACATTTTGAAATGTGTAAACTTTCATAAATGCAAATTGTGTACAGATGTGTTAAATTGAGAGAGAGAGTGAAATCGTATTTCTTTGTCCGCATGAAATGCTGATATGATCTGATGTTTAACGAGCAAAAAGTAATGTAATGGTAAGAATATGTGTATATAAGTTCATAATGTTCATATTTTGTTGTTGATCATATTGAACGAGTGATTTTCCTTGTTGAAGTTGCATAATATTATCTAAGCTGTCGAATTACGATGGAAATGCAGCACAATATATTCAACAGGATAACAAGTGCTACTATTTTCTGTTGTTAACCTAAACGCAGTGAATCTAATGTGTTATTGTGAACTAAATACTGCCTGTTACATATGCAGGTCGGGTTTTTTTGTACTACGCTGGAACTGCGTTCATTTCAGCGTGACGACCCAAGATGGCGAGCCTTCCCAGCGAGATGAACATTGAACGATGCAAGATTTGAGTTTCAAACGAACACCTGTGGAATTCGGTAGGAGAGTTCTGATTGCCTGCTAGTTTTTTAAACAGGACTGAGTTTCGTTTTTGCAAGACTGCTCAGAGTATTTTATTTCCCTGCACAACCGATTTTTTTCCTTTGGACTATAGAATCATTTTTCCATGGTTCTAAGGAACTTTGGATTCTCCGAACTGAATCAGTGAACCGAGTCTTTTGAATCGGATCTTTTGAATCGGATCCTCTAACGAACTTGAACTGAACTTTTCAAATTCAACCCTTTTGAACTGATTAGTTCAAACAAGTCTTTTGAACTGATTAATTTAACTGTTTTCTTCTGAACTGTTGTATGCATCTTGTTCAATTCGGATGAGTTAATTTTGCATGTGATTCAGTGAGCTGTCAAATTTACAATTGTGACCATTTGTAAATGTTTATGGGGTCGTATTTGATATAGATATTGAAAGTGTAGTATTCTAGGATATCCTTATAGCCTAGAGGGTGCACCCAACTAATTGATCAAACAACTGAGTCAAGTGAAATTGTTAATTGATTGTGAATTGAATTGAATCCATATAACTGTGGTTTGATATTGAGCAAAAAACTCACAATTTGTTGATTTATTTTTATTTTTATTTTTTTTAATATTAACAATTATACAAAGATTTACTTTATCATTTAACCAGTGTTGTCTTCATTACACCTCCATAGTCGAACCTACTGGCCTATGGTTAATACTAGTAACAAGTGCAATATTATTTGACACGTGTGCTACATAAAGTTATGCTTTAAATGTCTTCATAGCCTGATACAAATCCATGTTACAGTACTGTTTACTCATTGATGGGAACTAATGTTACAGTACTGTTTACTCATTGATGGGAACTATGGCAGTGTACATTTTTACAGATGTAGCCATCTCCTCCAGTAAATACAGTACCTGCAGACAAAGTTAAGTGTATGGCTTATTGGTGCATGTTAACTGTAGCCTCCAGATAGGACTAAATTATTAAAAGCCTTATGTTTCACGCTACAAATCTGATTGAGATTTGAACAAACTCACCTCACTGAAATCATATGGCTTTTGGAGGGTAGAATACACTGCGTACTGAAATGAACATACAAATGTGTTAGTTGTTCTGCAAACTAGTAATCAGTTATCACTTGTGAAAATATTGCCTCTCACCATCAGCATAAACACCCCACAGCTTGTGTTTCTTAATATATGATGCCTACTGATATCCACACTCATTTTGTAGCTTTAATCATACAAAAAGTGCAACACAATGTGCTTTAAACTTGCATTTAGCAGCAACCAGGGTCCATCAGCATCACATAGGATCACTTTATCAAACCATAATAAGAAAATCAAGAGGCCTGCCTATGTACGCTACTCTACTAAATGCAATGAATCATGCTCCAGCCACACGTTTTACCTCGTCAGCCAAGTAAAATGCCTTCCATGGTCCACTGGACACAGCATGTGCCAAGTTACTGAAAAGGTTTGGAAGAGGTGTTAGTTGCAATTCATGTCTTTCAAATTTAACATTGAACCCCGTTTAGGAATTGCTGAATCTCTACCATGACTACACATACCCACCTTGAGCCCTAAGAGCATGGTTTAAAAATGGGGCTGAACTATACCTTCCCGTGCTAAAAAGTGACCTGGGAGTAGCAGCAATTCCTAGTAGGGACTTAGAACGTAAGGAACATATGAACAGGAACAATAAATGCAGAACAAAACAAGAAGAAAGAAAAAGAAAGTATAGTCCAACACAGAACTACCATACTTCCAAAAAACAAAAAAACATGATCATATCTAAGTTCTTGGGTTCTCAAAGCACTATTTGGGTGGTCTAAATAAAAAATGTCTAAAGTAAAGATGCAGATGAGGTTTCTAGTGAACCAATGAAGAACTACTTTAAGGGTGTAAACATGGAAATTGCTTTGAATAGAAAAATAGTTACTGCTGCAAGACCCAGAGTTAGATATGAACATAGGGAACCAGTAGTCAGCTTTCTATGAAAAACCTGAAGATTTCTAGGTAGCGGCCATCTCCAAAGCCACTAGGGTGTCTTGAATCAAAATATTGCATAATCCTTAGTCTTGGTTTGAGAACCTGTTAAAAGTTTTATTTCATGGAATGGCAAGATAAGGGTTGGTTACAGACCCAAATCCTACTTCAAACAAAATTACAGTTATAGTAAACAGTGCATTTAAAAGGACAGTGCCTTATATATATATATATATATATATATATAGCTATATATATATAAAATTAATACAATTTTATACAAAGTGCATTACAAGTGATTGCTCTCATTCTCCCATTCTTTGAGGCTGAAACAAAACAACATTCAAATTCATGTTCAGTATGGCCAAAAACGTTGATTTCATTGGGAGGTGGGGGTGTACGGTAAGACCCTTCAACACACAACCCAAAATAGGGGGCAAGGAAAGGTTGGAATTGATCCAGAAAAGGTCGGGTTAGATTAATTAGACCTGAAATCGTTATGCATATCAAAAATGTTGTACTGCATGAAATGTACCAACAAAGCATGGATGAGGATTCAACATTAACAGCATAGTATGTCAGATAAAAAAGCCACGTCAAAGTGGGATTACTCACACACAATGTCCAGTGCCCAGGCTGCCAGGCAGGGAGAAGCACCACGTCTTTGGATGCAAAGTCACACTGAGGAAAATAAAAAGAGTTCAAAGAGGAACTTGAACATGAGGTTAAAGCTGAGGTACAAGTTCTGTTACATTACTACTCACAATCATTTTAGCAATGGGAGAAGCCTCATATGGAGGAAGCCAGATGACCACCACATTGGCATCCACAGCAACGGTTGCAATGCCCTTTATTTAAAAACAGATGCATAACACACTTTGTGTAGGCAACAAAAGTATACAGTCAGGAAACATGAATGCACAGATTATGTTAAATGTAATAAATGTAACTTACATGAGCATTTTCAGTCTTGACGATATTGTTGAAACAACAATTTGCAATCTAAAAAAAACAATGATTGATTAGTAAGACAATTAATAATCTTGTGGCAGGATGGGTTATGACCCCTCCTACTTGTTTGTGGTTTGGCCAATGGCCTGGCATCGGTTGCGTATAAAAGCACAGGCGAGCAGTTCATTGATGTGCGTCCCGTGACGTCATCCTCGCGCCCTGCTGCTTTCCGTGCTGGAGTGCACTGTTGAATGGGTTGCCCGTAAACACCGCTGAAGCTGCTATCCATTTGGCTGTGCTGTCTACTGGGTATGTGTGCTTCCCGTAGAGTCAGGTGTGGACAATTGAGACAGGTGAGAGAAGCGTTTGTATGCTACGGTGCTTTTGGGTCACTTTTGAGTGGGTATCTGACTAATCTGTATGCTTCAGGTAGTGTACGATCAATCTGCGTTCCTGCCAATGAGTTTTGTCGGAGACATTTGGCTCCATCCACCGCATAGTTTGCGATCGTGATCCGGAGACAGCATGTTTTGCTGTGAGTATATTACTCGAGCGTGAAGCCAAGGATGAATGAATCGCAGTGTAACACCTTCTGTTTTGTTTTTAGGCACGCATTAAGGGAAATAGCTGCGTTCCGAATGAGTATTATGTGCTGTGCCTCATCCTAAAGTGCTGATTGCTCCAACGTCTTGCTTCATCATAAAGTGCTGGTTGCTCTGTGCTTCATCAAAGACTGCTGTTCTGTATCCACTGATTATCCTGCATCTAGCACGGGACTAAGACGCGTCCCGTGGCTTATTTTAAAGTGAATTTTCCGGGCTTAGGCTCAGTGATGCAGTGATATGCTTAGTCTTTTTGGTCATTTCTTTAATTGGTTTCCATGGTCAAGTATGTTTTGAATTTGTATTTTTTTTGTTTTCATTTCATTTGTGACCAGTGAGTTCATGTGTTGCTTTCAAACATTGTTTGCTTGAGCTACACTGCTGAACTCATTTAATTATTTTGTTTAGTGACTCTTTATTTCATTTGAGTTTATACAGTATTTTTTTTTTGTTGTTTTCTTTGGGTTTTGATTGTGATGACTGAGTTGTGACAATGGTTGGTCACTTCTGGGAATTATATTAATTTGTTGTATATTGTTTTCTTTGCATATCAATGCTCTCTCTTACTGTCTTTTCTTCGTTTGTTGGCAGGACCTGGGCACCCGGGGGGGCAGACGAGTGACCTTTTGGTGGTGGCATCTTCACTGTGTGTCATGGTCTTCTCTGACATGAGTTGCTGAGTATGTGCTAGTGTGTGTGCACTGTGAATAGAGTGATTTTTATAAGGGTGATATCTTGAGACTGCCCCTGTTGGTAAGCCCAGGTTCCTCTGCTGCCAACGTTAGGATTTAACAAATTGATGAGAGTGATTGCTGGTCAGCACCTTTTTATAACTATTGTGTCTTAATAAACTTTTGTACGACTACCATTGTCTCTTATTCATCCATGATTAGAATCTGCGTGTGCCTTTTAAGTAGAGGTTGTTAAATTCTTGGGGTGAAATTCCGCAGGTGGCGTAGTCGGAGATAATATCAATCAGAGTTTTGGGCGTGGGTATATTATATTGCTTGCCCAATTCCATATATAGTAGAACTGCCCTCACACACTTTGCCACAATCTCATACCATAGGAAATACAGTTAAACACTTGGTTCAGATTTACCGTTGCTTCAACATCTCGTTCTAGGCCCAGAGTCCAAAAGTCAGACCTTGTGAGGACCGAGTTGTTGGCTTGGACAATTTCCTCCTTAGGGTCACCCTTACTATCCAGTACACAGTCCAGCTATGGGGAAATATACAGAACATTATGAATGCGTGCACATTTCAAATTCACAAAAACTAATCTCAAACTTATTAATTCACAGAGTCTTGCGTTTGGTTCTCGTTTCTAATCAGCAACTGTAAAGTTGGGATTAGTACGGTCAACAGCTGAGGAGAGCAACTGTAACCTTGAACCTAATTCAAAATAAAGAAATAAAACACAAATGAGAGGAAATGTGTTATTGGAAAAATATACACAATCACTAATACAATGCATAAAATATAGAAGATTTCCTTACGTTTCGAGGGTGGTGAAATATCTGGGTCTGAGCTAAACCCCATTTCTGCTGGCTGAGAGAAGGCAACAACTGGGTCGGGGTAAGCCCTGTTGGCTGAGAGGCACAGAATGTCAGGTGAGTGAACAGAGAACCCAAACGCAAAGGTGAGCTGATATTCTTTAATCTCAGTTCAGGAGAAACAACACAGGTGGCCGCTTGGCAAAACTTGAACAGAAGACAGTCTTTGGTAAATGTAACAAAAGTCTCTCAATTAATGAAACAGAAATTCTTGGCTTCAGCCGAAACAGGAATCCCAGATGATTGAGACAGGCTGGGTCCGTAGAGAGAGTGCGGGAACGCCAAACCGAAGACCACTCACGTTTATCGAGGCTTTGGATAAGCAGAGGCGAAGCACAGTGTCATCAGAGTAATTCTGACAGCAGACGAGACGAGACAAGACAGGACAGGACAGGACAGGACAGGACAGAGTACAAAACCACTGGCTCAATGAGCAGGTAGATACACAGCATTTGGCAATAATCTGACAAAGAACAAAGGAAAAGGATAGCCTAGAAATAGGGAGTAGAATCAGAGAAAGTGGGAAACAGGTGCGGAGAAGAGGAACAGACGGGACAATTAGAAACGGCTGGAGATGAATGAGATAATGAGTGAGAATGAGTGTGTGTACGAGGATGCAATAACAAATATGACCAGCAGAGGGAGATAGAGTAAAGGAGAAGGATACCAGGATCATGACACAGAATTCTCCCTGACCATGCTCATTGACACACAGCTGAATATCAGGAGTCACAAGCTTCTTTAATTCCTCCTTGATCTTCTTGTTCTTCCGCTGATTGTAATTGTGAACAACATTACGCATCATGAAAACATGAGAAGATGGCGAGAGCATGTTCATGTAATAGTTGTTTTTTTTCATGGTTGAGAAGAGTTGTTCTGCAACCTGGCTGTTAATTTTCCCTGCCAGTTCAGGTACCAGCTTTATCCTCCGGAGGATATCTTTTGGGTCTTTAGTGTTTCCCTCATGGAATGTGTCGTAGAGACAATAGTGGTCTGCTGACCCAGTCAATGGATGGCCACCCAGGTCCGGCACAGTTTTCCTAGCGTTAAGCCATGGTAAATTGACCACACCACCATTGGATGCGCACTGTAAGTTTTCATGGCTGGGGTCCAACAACCTACCCTCATGAGGGCTGAAAGGCATCGTATCGGGCTCTCTAAGGTTAGCATGCACTGCCAGACCTCTTGCAAATTCATATATGCATATGTTGGGCATGTGCTTCCAAGATAACAATAAATCAGGGAAGTCCCTTGGACTTTCTGCCCTAATGTTAAATTTCAGGGAGACAACCAGTCCACAGGGGCACATAACAACAACCCAGCCACTTGAGGAGAAGAAGTGTTCAAGGAAGTCAAACTAAATTACCAGCAGTCATCTAATGAGAAAAGATCAACATTGTTGGGACATTTTTTTTACTTACCAGATGCTCCCCAAACCTTTTGAAAGATTTTTATCAAATTTGCTTCGGGTTTTCATTTCTTCTCTCAGCCTTAGAACTGATTCCATTTTGGAACCTTGGGAATCAATTCCGCACTCTGTAATAGAGTTCTCCCACCTGTAATAGATTACCAAAATAAAGGTGTACACTGTAAACACATTTATACTAGCTATATTGATCCTATAGAATAAACAAACAAAAAAAAAAAAAACACATAGACCTGTTTACCTTTAAATTGGATACTTCATCCAATAGCCTGTCCTCTGTTACGTCAATCTCTGTCTGTTCTTTTGGGTGCCTTGTTGTGTGGACCTTTTCATGCTCCGTATTGAGCACCTTGTTGGATTTGCGGGTGTGAGGTCCAATCCACGGGGCCCAGTGGTGGTACGTAGGATTAACGGCAAAATGATTTTGTTTATCACCTGAAAGAAAAATAGTATGCTTTGATGCCTCGAAATTAACTTTGTAATTCTTAAAGTGGAGTGAGAAAGACAGGGAAAAAAGTAACAAAGGAATTATATCTCTCTGGGCAACATGATAAACAAACATTATATTTAAAAAGTCACTTACTTGAAACAAAACCACGTGCAATCCTCTCTAAACATATAGAGTCCCAGAACTCATCAATGTCCACCTCCCCATCAAATCCATCTGGTGGATCCTCTAGTTCAGTGCTTCTCAATCTTTTTTCAATAACGTACCCCATATCAATTTTTTTCTCAGCCAAGTACCCCCTGACCGGCCCCAATCATTTGAGATAGAAATAAAAGCTATGACTACGATATAGTGATGTGCCATCATTATGAGATTTATTAAACATTGTAAATGAAAAACATTTGCAATAATAAACATTTGCAATAATAAACATTTACAATAATAAATTGGGGGGAAACTGCTTTCCTCAGATTTATTGAAGCTTATATGTAAAACGCATTGCAACTGCACAGTGAGTGACGGCTCACTCATTGGCTGTGCTGCAGCAACTGCACATCCAATGGCGAAGGCGCCTCTGACGTGTGCGCCAACCAGCTATCAGCGCGTAGACACCTATAAAGCGCCTATAAAGGGAACCCGAATTCGCCATTATAGCAGGTTTAAATCGACTGAAGCGACAACTTGCCATGTTACTACAGTGCGGCAGGCTACGCAATACTCGTTCCCTACTCTCAGGGAACCGAGGTTACGATAGTAATCGAGTACGTTCCATTTCTAGAACGGTCACTTCGCATTGCGTAGCTATACGCAGTGGGGACACAATGTAAAACGCCGCACCATGAGTAACTTTGTTGCTGTGAATCCCATCAAAACATACCCCTCCTGATATAGATGGTATTTTGTTGGCTCCACTTTGGCTTTCTTTTTTTCTTCATCCTCCCCGTTCTCCGCTGTAGTATTGCCACGTTTTAACCAGGATTTCATTTAAATGTCTGTTTGTTTCCAGTAAAGCAACTGGCTTCCCGCTCGGCGTGATTCAAATTTTTGAGGAATGTCGTGTAGTCCCTACCAGCCATTTGTTGTAGTCTTTTCTTTAAAAGCAAATATCTCCCTTTGCTTTGAACTTTGAGCATTGTAACTGTGCAGATGTTGTTTATGCTCAAACAACAACATTTCATACTAGCTAAAGTTAGAAAAGTGAAAACGTGTTTTACCACCCCTTTGATTAATTTTTTTTAAATTAAATTTAAAAAATAAATAAATCGTACGCGTAGTGAGATTTATTTATTTTTTAAATTTAATTAAAAAAAAATTTAATTAAAGGGGTGGTAAACACTACGCGTACCCCCATTTGAGAATCACTGCTCTAGTTCACTGACTAAAATAAAAAGAAATATCAATATACTGTAGTTAGACCACCTGGAGGGGTGGAGGGGTCACCATGCAAATAAAACCTGTATTGTACCTGCCAAGCTGAAGACACAGCTCTTGTGGAGATCCATGACCACCACAGGAGGGTGATGTCCACAGCGGACACAGGAGAAGTTATAATCATGGTCTGTCAGTGCTTCAAAATGTAGGTATCCATTTATTAGGCTGTTTTTGTTTGGGTACTGCTGTCCCGACGTCAGCTCCCATGTCTCGATGGCTCGACCCAGAGCTGTGTGAGTCTGGAATAAAACATCAATAATAAATTAGAAAATGTAATTCCATGCAAGTGTGCAACTGGGAAAGTTCCAAATATGTATTTAATGGCCTAATGTCATGACTGTCAGCTTAGAAGCCTCATCCTGCACATGAGTTCTAATTCCTTAATTAATGGCCTACTGTGCATAAAGATGGTAACATAATATTCATAAATCACATAAATTTCACGTATTGAATTTCTGAACATTTGACCTGGAGGCAGTTCCGAAGATACAGGCAAAAATGGAGGGTTAGAATGGCCGTTACTGTGGTAATGTTAACTTGGTCTTCGCTGCAAACTCTAGCTTCTAGCTACAAACAGTTTTATACGTTACTTTCTTCTGGCTAGCTGCTTTGGCTATTAGCTATGGCTAAGACGAGATAGCATGACATTAGCTAACTTTACTACCGAACCATGCGATTATTAATATCGGATACCATATAAGATTAAGACGACACGACAGCTATATCAGTGACATAAATGAGAATACTTCCCAGTCAATGTTGTCGAAATAAACAATAGCCTAACATTACTTTCTGACATAATCTTTCATCGAATGACCGCTTGACTACTTCTTCTCCCGGGAAACATACTACGAGGTTTGAATATGGAAGGGGAAATGACATCATACCCAGTGTGTCCTGCGAAACTCTTCGCGATTGGTCGATGAAACGCAATCAGGAACGCCCGATGGGCGTTTTTATTCATTACGGGAACGCCCAAGCCGCAGCTGGCTTAACTTAAATATGTTTAAGGGCCTGGCATCTATTTTTAAGAACAGTTTCTCTTGTCAACCATTATCTGTTGGCACTTTTTTAAGCTTTGAACTGCAGTTGTTTTTATTAAATGTGACTAATCAGCTTGCGTGTGCCATAATATATCGACCGCCTACAACAATAAGGACTTTATTTGTGAGTTTACTGATTTTTTAAGCAAAATTGTACTGAAATATGATAAATTGCTACTAGTAGGTGATTTTACATACATGTGTGCTGTCCTACAAAGCCATTGGTAAGGGATTTTTTAAATGTAATTGATTATTTTAATCTTATACAGCATGTGCATAAACCCACTCATGTTCAAGGTCATATTTTAGACTTAGTTTTGACTTTTGGTCTATCTATTGCTGATTTTGAAATATCAGATCAAGCTTTTTCTGACCATAAGTCAATTATTTTTAAGGTGTTGACACTACATAAAATTGACAAACCCATAGATCAATGTCAACTACGACAGGTTTAAAAAAACAATGGAGCTATAGAGCAATTCAAAAACTTATTTCACGAAATTAACCCTTTTTATGTAATGGACAGTTTTTCTCTTAAGTTGGCTTGAAAAAGCCTAGCCAGAAAGTTTTAAAATGTTCTAGCATGGTTTAACATTATTTACCATGTTTCTAGTATGGATTACAACACTGTTAGCATGATTTAGCATGTTTTAACATGACCATGGATGGATGGATAGATCGATCATCAATATTAGTAAGTAAGAAAGAAAGATTAGTTAGAAAGAAAGAAGTTAGAAATAAAAAAAAATATTAGTTAGAAAGAAAAGTTAGAAAGAATGAAAGATTAGTAAGAAAGAAAACGATTAGTTAGAAAGAAAGATTACTTGGAAAGAGAATAGTTAGAAAGAAAGATAGATAGATAAGTTAGAAAGAAAGAAAGAATAGTTAGAAAGAAAGATTAGTAGATGATTAACTAGGCTTTTAGACTGGAACCCGCGAGCACCTGCTCTCTGTATGAGCAATCGGTGTAGCTCCACCAACTCTTCCTGTCGACTGTATGGAAATCCGACGGCCTGCTGAATGGCCAGAGAGGAGAAAGAAAGCAAAGAAAAAGCGAGGCTCAAGGGGAGGTGTGAGGCAACGACTTTGGAGACACGGCAATAGATTCCCATTGCCTGTCATCATTCTGACCAACATTCGATCGGTAAGCAACAAACTTGATGAACTGGCGTTAAGAGCAGAACATGACTGTGAATTCAGACAAAGCAACATTGTGTGTTTGACGGAATCATGGCTTAAAGACTATCAAGATTCTCCAATTCTGGCTGGGTACACCACCACAAGAGCAAACAGAAATGAGTGTAGCTCACGCAAGTCAATCGGAGGGGGGCTGTGTTTATTTGTCGACAATCGCTGGGCTACACAATATTGCGTTCAGGAGCAGGTGTGCACACCGGACTATGAAATATTGACTGTATCCTTCCGACCATTCTACCTCCCGCGAGAGTTCGGTCAAATTACTATTATTCTTGTGTATGTGCCCAGACCGAATGATGCAGCAGCGGGGGAACAAATAACAGAGAGCTATAATGATGCACTCGCCCGCTCTGCAGATCAGCCTGTCTTTGTCCTCGGGGACTTTAACTCGTGTAACTTGACTCATGTCTACACATCTGCCCACTGTTCATCAATATGTTGACTGTCCTACACGGTTAAATCGGACCCTTGACCGTTGCTACGGAGGCATATAAAGCAGTGTGTATGTAATAGACTGGGTTTCTCATGTTGGGGTTCTCATGTGGTGAAATGCTGTGACGTATTGGTTCGTAGGTCACGTGACTCAGTGTAATCAGGAAGCTCAGAAGTGAGATACGGAGCTGTGTGTGTGTGCTTATGCGGCTGTTCTCCAGTAGTTTTCAGTAAAGGTTATTGAGTTATTGCAACCACTGTTTCCAGTGCATTATTCGAACCCCCAAGATATTACATTGGCGACGAGGATGGCGCTAATTGGATGAGTGGAAGAGTTCAAGGAGTCGCGGGAGGATTTTGCATCCTACCTGGAGAGATTTGAGCTATGGCTAGTGGCAAACGAAATAAAAGCGGAAAAACAGGTCAGTGTATTTTTAGCGTGCATTGGACCAGAAACTTATGGACTGCTGAAGAACTTGGTAATACCAAAAAAGCCCGCAGAAATGACTTATGAAGAGTTGACTGACACATTAAAATCACATTATCAGCCAAAGCCTTTGGTCATAGCGGAGAGATTCCGTTTTCAAAAATATGATCAAAAAGAAGGAGAGTCAGTGACGGATTACATAGTGGCAATAAGACAATTGTCAAAGGATTGTGAATATGGAACTCACTTAGATGACGCATTGAGAGATCGTCTTGTGAGTGGACTGTCCGCTGAATCGATTCAAAGAAAATTACTGGCGGAAAGAGAGCTGACGTTTGCCCGAGCATGTGAAATAGCGTTGACAATGGAGATGGCGTCGAAGAATTCTCTTGAAATCTTGGGAAAAGTACAGGCTGCAGCCGTAAATCAAGTCTCTAAATCATATCTTGGAAGCAAAGGACGACGCCAGTTTAGACATGGAAATGAGAATCCAAAACTGAAAAATTATCAGGAAGGGGACAGCGAACAGAGATGCTACCGTTGTGGGGGAGGGGGACACTCACCTCAGGAATGCCGATTCAAAAATGAGAAATGTCATGCGTGCTCCAAGACAGGGCATATTTCCAGAGCATGTCGGAATAGGAGACAAACTGCCAAAGCCCAGTACGTGGAAACGGAGGGTCACAATGTAGACAGCGAATATGACCCGTTAGGGGTCTTTACAGTTTACATGGCATCCAGTGGGGATGGAGGCATTAAAGTTAATGTGAAAGTGTGTGATGAGGACATTAGTATGCAGTTGGATACTGGTGCGGCAGTGTCCCTTGCATCTGAAGTGTTGCACCAAAATAAGTTTCCGCATTTACCCATTGAAAAGTCCAACATCAGATTAAAAGCGTACTCAGAAGAAATAATTCCCCTTCTTGGCTATGTTCAGGCACCAGTGCAGTACAGGGACCAGGAAGCTACACTGCCTCTCATCATAGTGAAAGGAAACAGGCCGGCTCTGTTTGGCCGAAATTGGTTGGAGAAGCTGAAGCTGGATTGGAGGAATATTTTCACAGTTGAAAAAGGAACTAAACACGGCGACCCAGAATTACAAGTAGTGCTGCAGCGCCATTCTGTGGTGTTTTCGGAAAAGGTCAGTGCCATAGAGGGGTTCAGAGCAATAATAAGAATGCAGCCGAATGCGCAGCCAGTCTTTTGCAAAGCCTGGCCGGTGCCGTATTCATTGAAAGAGGCTGTGGAAAAATAACTGGATAGGTTAGAACAAGAGGGAATAGTTTCCAAAGTGGATCGTAGCAAATGGGGGGCCCCGATCGTAGTTGTACCGAAGGCCGATAAATCCATCTGCATCTGTGGGGATTACAAGGTCACAATAAATAACCAGCTGGAAGTAGAGACTTACCCCCTGCCCAACACTGAGGATTTATTTGCGACTCTAGCAGGAGGGAAGTGGTTCTCAAAGTTACATCTTTCTCATGCTTGCCAGCAGTTGAGATTGGACAAAGACTCTGAAGAGTATTTAACCATTAATACTCACAGAGGACTGTACCGCTACCATCGTCTCAGCTATGGGGATCGTACATTTTTCAGTCAGTGATGGACCAGATTCTACAAGGGCAAGAAGGAGTGACTTGTTTCCTGGATGACATCTTGATCACAGCCGACACAAAAGCACTGCATTTAAAAAGACTGGATGCAGTGTTGAGCTCTCTTGCACGCTATGGTTTGAGAGCAAAGTTGGCCAAGTGCAGATTTCTACAGTCAAGTGTAGAGTATTTGGGACATCGGATAGATCAGGAAGGCCTGCACCCCACTCAGCAGAAAGTGGAGGCTATTGTAAATGCCCCAAAGCCCACAAATGTCTCTGAGTTGCGTGCGTATTTGGGGCTGTTGAACTATTATGGCCGTTTTCTGAGAAACTTGTCTAGTGTGCTACAGCCATTGCACACTCTGCTAAAAAAAGGGGAAAAATGGAGCTGGACACCTGCATGTCAGGAAGCCTTCAAGAAGGGTAAAGAGATGTTACTGAGCAGCACGGTTCTGGTACATTATGATACAGAGAAGCCATTGAGATTGGCATGTGACGCATCCCCGTATGGGGTGGGGGCAGTCATTTCGCATGTGATGGACAATGGTGACGAGAGACCAGTTGCATTCGCCTCACGCACTCTTACTGAGGCTGAGCAAAAGTATGTGCAGATAGAAAAAGAGGCGCTGGCAATCATTTACGGAGTGAGGAAATTTCACAATTATCTATATGGACGCAAATTTACTCTCATCACTGATCACAAACCTTTGCTGGCTATTTTGGGGCCAAAGTCAGCGGTGCCGACATTGGCAGCTTTGCGCATGCAGCGCTGGGCGTTGATTCTCATGGCTTACAGTTATGAGCTAGAATACAAGAAGTCATCAGACCACCTTAATGCTGATGCTATGTCCAGACCTCCCATGACCGAGTTGGACAACACAGCACAGGAATCCAACATTTTCAACTTCTCACATGTGGAAGATTTGCCAGTAACAGCTCAGGACATAAAAGTAGGCACCAGCAGAGATCCGTTGTTGAGCAAGGTTTGGAGCTTTACCATGAATGGATGGCCTAACTATCTGAATGATGAAAGCCTGAAACCATACTTTGTCAGGAGGCATGAGCTGTCAGCTGATCAAGGTTGTGTTTTGTGGGGTCTCAGAGTCATTGTTCCTCACATGCACCGGCCGCAGATTCTCAAAGACCTGAACCATGAACACCCGGGCATATGTAAGATGAAGGCCCTAGCTCGCAGCTATGTATGGTGGCCAGGGTTGGATGGCGAGATTGAGAACATGGTCCAAAACTGTGCTGTGTGTCAAGCCGTGCAGAAGGTACCTGCGGTGGCACCGCTCCATCCCTGGCGGTGGCCTGTCAGAGTGTGGCAAAGAATCCATCTGGACTTCGCGGAGAAGGATAGACCGTACTACCTAGTGATAGTGGATAGTCAGTCTAAATGGCTGGAGGTTTTCCACATGACCTCCACAACGTCAAGCCGAACCATAGAGGTGTTGCGCAACCTATTTGCAGCATATGGTCTTCCGGAAGAGGTTGTGTCGGATAATGGACCCCAGTTCGCCTCCACAGAATTCAAGCAGTTCCTTGACAAAAATGGAGTAAAACAAACTCTGGTACCACCATATCATCCAGTATCGAATGGAGCGGCTGAGAGGTCGGTGCAAATACTGAAGCGGGCTCTTGTGAAGCAGGTCCTTGACTCAAGGCTGTCAAACTTTCTGCTCATGTACAGGGCTCCGCCGCACTCAGTCACAGGTCGCTCTCCAGCTGAGCTGTTTTTAAAGAGAGAGCTGCGCACCCGGTTCAGTTTTTTGAGACCAGATCTGTCGCGCACTGTAGAGAATCAGCAGGCAAAGCAAAAGCGGTATCATGACAAAAAGAGACTGAAATTGAGAGAGTTTCAGGAAAACTACCAGGTCCGAGTGAAAAATTTCAGGGGAGGAGATGAGAAATTGACTGCTGCGACTGTCATAAAGCGCTTAGGTCCTGTGACATACCGTGTCTGGGAAGGAAACAGACAGCGGTCAGTTCATGTGGGCCACATGCTGTGGAGAAGAGGAGAACTCAAGAAACTGGAGTCATGCACACTTTTTGAGGGCCGAGACCTTACATCAGAGGCTTCACCAGAGCCTGATCCAGTATCGGCCAGCGGAGTGGAACTGCCTGACTCCGACGACTCAGAGAAGGGCGTCTGCCTGGGTCCAGCATTGTCAGGCAATGTTACGTCTCCTCCGGGCAGCCCTAGCAGCACTGCTGCTGTACCTCCCGGAGTGCAGCCAAGGAGAAATCCAGAGAGACTCAGGAATGCTCTCAAGAGGCTGGACTTGTAAGGTGTTAAGTTTAGGCATGAAAAAAATATATCAATATGGTTGAAGGACTGTTTCTGGTTCAAGAAGATCTAGTGAGTTAAGGTTGTTTATTGTGTGTTGTTACACAGGGTTAAATCGTAAAGGGGAGGAATGTAATAGACTGGGTTTCTCATGTTGGGGTTCTCATGTGGTGAAATGCTGTGATGTATTAGTTCGTAGGTCACGTGACTCAGTGTAATCAGGAAGCTCAGAAGTGAGATACGGAGCTGTGTGTGTGTGCTTATGCGGCTGTTCTCCAGTAGTTTTCAGTAAAGGTTATAAAGGTCTACACTGAGTTATTGCGACCGCTGTTTCCAGTGCATTATTCGAACCCCCAAGATATTACAGTGTGTAGACCACCCCTAGGGAAATCCGATCACTATATAATTAATCTCTTGCCTAAATATAAAGCTATGCTCAAAAGGACGAAACCAGTCATCAAGCAGATACAGATGTGGTCTGAAACAAACAAAGATCAACTCAGGGTCTGTTTTGACAACACAAATTGGGACACCTTGTTTGAATGCTGTCAGGATGGGAATGAACTTACGGACATTGTGACATCATATATTAAGTTCTGTGAGGACTGTGTGTCTGAAACAAAGACTATTAGAATATTCCCAAATAATAAACCCTGGGTTTCCAAAAAATTAAAAACCTGCCTTAATGAAAGAAAGATTGCCTTTTGTTCAGGCAACATGAAATTAGTGCAGGAAAAAAGGAAACGAATAAGGGGGGATATCATCAAGGCAAAAATTTAATATAAATGCAAAATAGAGAGTACATTTTTCAGCGGGAATATAAAACAGGCTTAAGAGGGCTTAAACATCTTAAAGGTGCAGTGTGTGATTTTTTGCGGCATCTAGTGGTGAGGTTTACAAATTGCAAACAGCCAGTCACTCACGGCTTACCCCTCTGCAAACACGAAGGAGAAGCTACGGTGGCTGACGTAGGATAAAAGATGTTGTCGTCTGAGACAGCAGAGAGTACCAAGTCAAGCGGTTTCTTTATATTACATTTTATATTAAATTATATTTATTTAATTATTCAGTAAAACCACGTTATTGCGAATGTTAATTTTACTTGTTCATCATGTACATGTTAGTGTTTTATTCACTGACTTTACCTACCTTGTTTCCATGCTAGTTAGTACAAGATAAGAGCTATGAAACTATCCAACTACATATTATTTCTAACAGGGTATTAAAAGATTAGCTGGCTAATATGAGCTGTTATGCTGTAGGCTAAATTACTGTTTTACGGTCAATAGTACTAATCAGATGATTGTCTCATGAACGTAACCAGCTCATTTATCCCCACATAGCAAAGCCATAACACAGCGAGGGAGAAGAACTAAGTCACATGAAACAATCCAACGACATATTTTACACCACTGACAAGGGAAAAGTCACTTCTCACGGTGTCTATGGCTAGCTTCAAGCTAATGCTAATATTATCAAACAACAGTTTTCATTTGCATTGCTAAAGTTGGAATACCTTACCTGTCCAGCAGAAAACGGGCAACTTCAGCGTGGCTTTAAAAAAACATGTTTCCCTCATTAGACCCTTCCATCTGGGAAAAGCCACACCGATGTTTACCCGTGATTTCTGCCTGCGTTTCTCTCGTTTTAGTCTGGCTTCATCATGCTTTCGCTTCTTCGAAGCAGATTCATCCTCCGTCGGCTCTTGTGCTAAATAATAGCTGTGCTCCTTCATTTTTAAAAAATTCCACTTCTAATAAAGGAGAGCTTTTACTACTACCTAGTAGTTCGAAATGTAAAGCTACTTCTGCTGCGTCATTTTCTTCTGCTTCTTTTTCAAGGAACGCGCTCTGTAGCGCTGTTTGTCCGTTTAGGGCTACGGTAGAAACATGACGACACAATATGTTGACCTCCATAGAAGGAGGAGCCCGCGGTTATGGAGATATAAATGTCTCATTCTAAGGTAATAAAAACATAACGGTTCATTATGCAAGGTCTTTATACACCACTGAAAACATAGTTATGGATCTTATATTGCATTTCTGTCAATAGATCCTCAGAAATATTACACAATGCACCTTTAATGGGAAAAAGTTGCAATAAAAGCGATAGTCTTGTAGTTTGCAGTCAAAGTCTTGTAGGTGAGGAACACGTTCCTCTGCAAGTTTGATGTTGTAGATGATAAGAGTGAGTGTGATGACATTTGTAAAAATCTTCCCATAGGTTCACCAATATTTATCACAGAAGATGCTGTTGCCAAAAGCCTCACCAAACTAAAGCCGAATAAGGCCACTGGCCCAGATGGCCTGAAAGCCCGCTTACATAAAGATTGTGCCCCACAATTAAAAGGTGTTTTTTCAAGGCTTTTTATCCTCCTTCTAGTTGCAGGTGTACCCACGTACCCACACCTAAGAAGCCTGGTGCAAGTAGGCCAGAAGATTTCCGACCCATAGCCATCACCTCCATATTGTATAAAACAATGGAGAGTTCTGGTAGATCTCGGTTCAAGTAACCACCGTGTTAGATCCACTGCAGTTCGCTTAGAGAAGTGACAGAGGGACTGATGATGCCGTGCTGGTCCTTTTAGACTCTATTTCATAACAGCTTGCACTCCCTAAAGGGCATGCTAGAGTTCTATTCATAGACTTTAGTGCAGCATTTAATTCTATGAAGCTACACATTCTCCTGCAAAGACTAGCCAATATTAACATAGATAAGGGCTTGATTCTCTGGATCTGAGACTTTCTCTCCTGTCGCCCTCACCGGGTTTGTGTAAATGGCTTTTTGTCAGGAGTGCATACTATCAGTACAGGCTGCCCACAAGGCAGCGTTCTTTCCCCTATGCTTTTTTTCCTATTCACAGATTAATTTTCTTTAAATAATAGCAAAAAGATAAAATATGCAGATGATATGGCCTTAGTGGGCCTCTTACAAAAAAAACTGACCCTGTTGGTGAGGCCTTTTATTTAGCACATGTAAAGGCCCTTGAAGCATGGTGCAAAGATAGCAAGCTAGAAATCAATGTGGCGAAGACAAACGAGCTACTTTTTTGTAAAAAACAAGACATAACAACAGAGCCAGTTTTACTTAACACTGTCGATCATAACATACTTCTTGACAGGCTGGAAAACTGGGTCGGGCTTTCTGGGATAGTCCTAAAATGGTTCAGGTCATACTTAGGAGGCAGAGGTTATTATGTGAGTATTGGAGATCATAAGTCTGAATGGACACCCATGACATGCGGAGTCCCTCAAGGCTCAATTCTTGCGCTACTCCTATTCAACCTGTACATGCTCCCACTGAGCCAAATAATGAGAAAGAACTGAATCTCTTACCACAGCTATGCAGACGACACACAGCTCTACTTAGACCTATCGCCTAACGAGTACAGCCCCATTAACTCTCTGTTCCAATGCATTGATTAAGTAAACAGTTGGATGTGCCAAAACTTTCTTCAGTTAAACAAAGACAAAACTGAAGTCATTGTGTTTGGAAACAAAGATGAAGTTCTCAAGGTGAACGCATACCTTCAGTCTAGGGGTCAAACAACTAAAGATCAAGTCAGGAATCTTGGTGTGACTCTAGAGTCAGACCTTAGTTTCAATAATCATGTCAAAGCAATAACTAAATCAGCATACTATCACCTGAAAAATATTGCAGTTTCCAGTCAAGAGAAACCTGTTCATGCTTTCATCACCAGCAGGGTGGATTATTGTAATGACTCCTCACTGGCCTTCCCAAAAACACCATAAGACAGTGTCAGCTCATACAGAACGCTGAGCAGAACCAGAACATATGAACACATCACACCAGTCCTCAGGTCTTTACACTGGCTCCCAGTTATATTTAGGATTGATTTGAAAGTATTATTACTGGTATATAAATCATTCAATGGGCTAGGACCTCAATAGATTGCAGATATGCTCACTGAATATAAACCCAACAGATCACTCAGATCACTAGGATCACATCAGCTAGAAATACCAAGGGTTCACTCTAAGCATGGTGAGTCTGCTTTCAGTTATTATGCTGTAACTCTTCCAGAAGAGATCAGATGTGCTCCTACAGTCACAGTCAAACCCAGACTCAAAACACTTCTGTTTAGCTGTGCATTTACTGAATGAGCACTGTGCCACTGTTTGTCCGACTGTTTGCACTGTATTTTATTTCCTTTTTATTCTTAACTGTTTCTTATTTATTTTGATTATTTTAATTAATTCTATGTAAAGCACTTTGAATTACCATTGTGTATGAAATGTGCTACATAAATAAACTTGCCTTGCTTTGTATTATAATACAAATATTAGTTTATGATACAGTTTATTATACTTCATTGATTATAACATTGTACTATTTATCAATCTAATTAAATCTTTATTAAGGCAAAAGACCACGTAAATATGTATGAATTCTACTTACTGTTTTTAAAGATTTTTTATTTTTTTTAAGTATTGACACTTCAATACATTTTCATTGACACTATATTTATTGCTGACTTTATGAAATCATTGTAAATGCTTAACAGGATGGACATCTGTCACAGACAAAGATAATAATGTTGTTATCAGAAGATGTTTATAATAAAACACCAGAAAAGACGAACACAGGGAACCACAACGACCAGGTGACATGCAGGATAATGCATTTTTGTCAATACTTTTTTAGCATTAAGACTAACCTTAATTTTTTTTTTTTTTTTTTTTTTGTTATCTTCTACTGATTCTTGGGGAAGATGCATTTCAATGCTGACACATATGAACTGTACTTTAAGAACTCATATGCTTAATATGAGTAGTTAGTAGTTCTTAATATTTTTTATAACATTTTTGGACTGCATGTATTAAAATACATATTTCACCAAGAATTCCCATGACATCATATATATATATTTCTATGGACTCTGGATATTGGACAGCAGATTGAACAGGACTTTTATTTTGGTCTAAATATGTGACGTCATAAAGCTGCGCCGTGCTCCTGCAACCTTTGTTATTAGACTGAAGAAAGGTTTGTGATTTTACGCATTTAAAGTGTTTAGATCGACATCGATTTGATCTTTTTTTGCAAGAGGTATGTGACCATACATTATTAAACATATCTTTGTAATACGCTTAATGTAACAATATTGCGTTTTTGTGTGAGTAAAACGTATTCAAATGTGAGTAACAGAAAAGTTGCACGTCTCATTTCGCGCACTATATCGTTTATTAGTTTATTGTAACGAATTCGGGCTTTGGAAAGTGGTGATGGAGTCAATTGAATCTAATGCTTTGCCAAATGACTCACTGATTCGAAGCGCTTGAATCACCGCGCGCTGACGAATCCTGCCGCTCAAAAGTGTAAAAATACAACGAAAACACAAATATTATTAATGACAACTTTTATGAACAAATCGTAAATGTTTTCATGACGACGTAATCTGTTAAATCTACAAAACATTAAATATGAAGTGTCTGTCTGTATAATTTGTTATTTTATTATTTTGTAGTGGTTGTTTTGAGTGATTTTTGTCTGATCAGTTGATTTAAGTCTATTAACTCTCACTCTGACTGACTCCCTCACCAGTGCGCTGAACTACTGAACTAGAGCTGATTGAGACACACTCAGAGATTTACTGTGGATTTATTTTTCTTTCTGTTAATTATTATCATCTTAAGCATGACACATTTGTCCAAACACACAGGAAAACTCCTGGAGAAACATCTGAGATCCACGTGACACTATTATAAAGATGGCGTTTATTAAAGAGGAGAGTGAAGACATAAAGATTGAAGAAGTGTTCAGCGTGAAACATGAAGATACTGAGGAACAAAGAGGTTAGTTTCATTCGATCTTATTAAAATGATCTAGGCTACAGAAATGAATAATGTTTATGAAGAATGTCATGAGTCTCCTAATTAAAGCGGTTTTATTTGACATGGAGCGGCGATTCTTCTCATGTGGACAGACAGCGACGTGCACAGGAATTTTGAGGGGCAGTTGCTCTGACTTGAAAAAGGGGCACCCCCCCCCCCCCCCAAAAAAAAAAAAAAAACAACAACAACAAAAAAACTCACAGGCTATATGAAGGACTGAGAATAACAGGGTCTTCATTAAAATATATATACACAAAGAAATAAAAAACTGATTTATGTCCAAACTCAATGCCTCATATTATGGTCTTATTATTATTTATAAAGATTGCAAAACTTCAGAGATGACAGGATTATGATATACAACTTTGTAAACAGTATATAAAATGTATTAACAATATGTTAAATGTCACCAAAATACACATGAGAAAAAGAGTTCCTCATATTATAGTTTATTGTTTTTTTAATTATTATTATTGATTTATTTTTTATTTTTTTAAATTTGAAAAGAAATAATCTGGATTGAATTGACATATGGGGAAAAACTTGCTTCGAAAAACAACAACAACAAAAAAGACGCTTAGATTTCGGGAAAAAATACAATCCTTTTTTAACCTTTTGGCTTCCCGTACATTCAGTTGTGCTTCTTGCTCGTAGTCAGAGACTATTTATATAGAGACATGCCACTTCCTCGATCCTCAATACAACTATATAGGGAAAACCCGTAACGCCAAAGATGGCGGTTGTATGCACATGTCCCGCCCCTCCAACTGGAAAGCCAATCGTCTGCTTTTAACAGTCAAGCCGGGAAACATTTAAGCCTATCGTCTGGTTCCACTGACGCATGCGCACAGTTGAGGTTTGCGACAGCGGAAAATACGTTACTGTTTGAAAAGGCGGCAGATTTGATATGCAGTGTATGTGTGCGTTGTGTAAATATCAGACTTACCAAGTCTCCCGGAAGTTCCCGGAGTCTCCCCCATATTGATAGCGGCTCCCTGATGCCCGCAAATTAGTTAAAATCTCCCGTAATCTAGAGCGAACGAGCAAGAGCTCGCACATACTGTGCTTCAAACCGTGTAGCGCGCGCACGACAGAGAGGGAGAGAACCCTTGCGCATGCGTAGTAAAAGCAATACCTGTGGGGGAAAAGGCGTTTTAAACCTTATTTTGGGGCAAAGTCATCAAACTTTTTCAGCGATTTTTATCCTATTTTACTGCTGTTTCTATACATGCAGTTTTTATGTCCTGGTGACCAGTGAAAAGTGCAGTTCTGACTCTCTGCCCATTCATTTAGATAGGAGCCTGGTCTTGTTAGTCCGAAACAGCTGCCCGGAGGCGTTGCCAAGATGGCGGCCGAGTGGCATGACTTGCCTAAAAGGACTTTGTCGTAGTCTATGGTATTCAGTTCTGATGGTATGTATGGTAACTGGGCAACTACGCATGATTTGTAGTATGATTCGGTCGCGTGCAGCGCTGCAGCCACGTAAACAGAGCTTGCCCTTCCCCTACTGACTTTCATTTTCGGTGCCCGAATGGAAGTAAATGAGGCTACGTGAAATTCTGCATCTATTGTACGATTGTTATTTTTTCCCCTCGGAAGGGCAACGTGAGTCGAGAAGATCATATGGGCAGTTGCCCGGGCAACCTGAGCAACCCCCCTGTGCACGTCCCTGTCAATGTTTGTTGAGATCGCATGACCAGACAAATGGAAATAAAGTGTTTCCGCATGAACTTTAGAGGAGCTGTACATTTGCATTATATGGACTAGATAGATTATTTATATGGATTATAAATCTCTGTTGATCCAACGAAAGGAAATCATATACATCTGAGATATGAGTGAGTAAATGATGAGAGAACATTAATTTTGGATGAAATATCCCTTTAACTATCACCACAGACCCATCAAGTACCTTTCACTAAACCAAAGATTGAAACCAAAAACAGTAATATTAATGATAATGTTAACATTTTATGAAAGGTGGCCATTATTATAATAATACACTTAAAGTTGCAGTAGGGAGTTTTGAGAAAATGTTGACTTAGCCTGAAAATTTGAACAAGCACAACTTCCAGGTCCAACCCCCTTGCTCTCTGCTGCGCTACAGCTCCTCCCTCCACAGCTCCTCCCCCACAGCGGAGCCTGCCGTGAACGCGCAGGCTAGTAAACAGGACCACTGATGACGGCGGATTATAAACAGTTATGGAACATTCACTAATAGGGACGAAACATCAACAATATGCTTTACATTGACTATGGCCTGCCCATACTTTGACTACAAACTTGGTCCTCAAATCATTATGTATTTTGCAATACATGTAACTTTATAACGTTGCACTCTTTCTATAAGTTATAAATAGCTAGTAAAATAACGTTAAAGGATTAGTTCACTTTTAAAAAAACTTTTGCTGATAATTTACTCACCCCCATGTCATCCAAGATGTCCATGTCTTTCTTTCTTCAGTCGAAAAGAAATTAAGGTTTTTGATGAAAACATTCCAGGCCTTTTCTCCATATAATGGACTTCAATAGGACACAAACGTTTCAAGGACCAAATGACAGTTTCAGTGCAGCTTCAAAGGGCTTTAAACGATACCAGACGATGAATAAGGGTCTTATCTAGCGAAACGATCGGTCATTTCAAAAGTAAATACAAAACTTTAAGTTTTATAAGCACAAATGCTCGTCTTGCTCTGTTCTGTGATGCACGTTCGTGATCCTGTTCGAACTCGTTCATCAAAATGAACAAATCTTTTTTTCAAGTCATTTCGTTCGTTGAATGAACGAAATGACTCGAAAAAAAGATTCGTTCATTTGGATGAACGAGTTCGAACAGGAGAGTCACGAACAACGGTACGCGCTCGCGCTGTGCAAGAGAGGGGTGATCAGCGCGTACACGAGCGTGATTGACACTGCTAAGACATTCCTCCTGGCTCTGATTGGTTGTTTCTGACCGGGAGCTGTGTATTTCTGCAAATGGCAATAGGACCACAGGGAGGAGCCAGACTAGCTTGATTTTTTCCACAGATTATCAGTCTCATATTCTACTGTCAGGACATAATGACAGTTTTAACAAATACTTGTTTACAAAAGTGACCTACTGGAGCTTTAAAACAATCAAGTTTGTTGGTGAAAAAAGATTTATATTGCCAAATCATGAGTAGTTACAATTATTATTTTGATGTATTGACATCCATATTATTTTAAGTCCTAAACAAGTCAGTAGTTTCATTTGACACGAGATCAGTTAGAAAATGACAACAAGCCCACAATCCAAATGTTTCTAAAAAAAAAATTATTATTCTTTAGGCACACTGTAAAAAACAATACTTGTAAATTAACAGTTAAATACTGGCAGCAGGGTTTCCAGCTTTGTACTGTAATCCTGCAGTTTTATTACTGTATTCTAAGTTGCATATTCTTTATTAACTTTAATATTTATACCTGTACTTGTTCAATATCTGTATCTGTAAATATTTAATTTAGAAGATTTTCCCAAGAAAAAAACAGTTTAAGAGGGTATTTCTTTTATAGCACACAATTTATTGACAGTTTAGACAAATAATCTGAATGCTTAAACAAAAGAGCAAATCATTACTGAACCATGTCCAATAGAATAATCTTTTTGTGTTTCCCTAAAAACAGTCTTTGAGAAATAGTAAAGAATGTGAAAACCTTTGAAGTTTATTTTAGTTTAATAAAAGTCAATAGAAGTCAAACCCTGGATTTGGTACAGGAACAGGCCAAGAATGTGCTTGGATTCCGTAAAGAATGTGAAAACTTTTCAAGCTGACTTTATTTGAATAAAAAAGTCAAAACCTTGCAAGTAATTAGAACAGGAACACAGGCCAAGAACATGCCAGAATCTTCAAATTGATGCAGGTGTAGTCTGAAAGATAAAAAAAAAAGGAAGAATTATGAACAATTTAGATTAACGTTAAGGAGAGAGTAAATGGGGAGACATTTTGAGCTTAAAAAAAGAGATGGCAGGCTCTTATAACCAGCAGCATGGTACAATAATGCCTGTCACAAAAAAGGGGCTTACTGCGCATAACTCTGGGTTATTGTTCTTTCTAAAACCTATTTTAACAAAGGTAAACTTAAGAATGCAAAATATCATTGCCTTTATGGGTCATGAGTAGCATTCATAATGGCAATGACACTTGAAATTTGCAAATAAACCCTGGGAATTATGAGCAATGCGAAACATGAATCAAGTTAACCCAGGATGCTGTTTATCTGGGGTTTAGAAAAAACACAGGGTTAAACGGTTATTTCACCTAAAAATAAAGCTTTAATTAGTCATTCATTCTCATGTCATTCCAAACCCGTAACACTTCTGTTTATCTTCAGAAAACAAATGAGGATCTTTTAATAAAATCTGAGAACACTCCACTGACAGCCTACACAACTTGCACTTTCATGGCCCAGAAAGGTAGTAAAGGCATCATTAAAGTAATCCATGTGACTCCAGGGGTTTAACCTCAATTTTATGAAGCGAAAAAGCCCATTCACACAAAGTATGTTTAACACATATGCATCATGGTGCTAGTGCTTATTTGTTCCCAACACACAAAAAGAACTTGCGTTACTTCATCAAACTAAAGTTAAACCACTGGAGTAGGGCTGGGCGATATGGAAAAAAAAATGTATAATTATTTTATATCAGTCGATATCGATAATTATCACGATAAATGTCAAATCTTTATTTCTTTCAAGTTTAAAGGCAGATTTTTGCTCCTAAGTGAAAGTTGTAAAAACCAAAGCGTTAATTGTGGTTTTAAACTACTCTTTTGTGGCGAATGATGGCCGAGGGACGTGAGGGAACGGCTCGAGGCCGATGGTGCGATTGCTAATGAGCAACACCTGGGTAGCACACCGGTCTCGCATCTCTAACGGAGGAGCGGAAGCATAAAGGGGGAGCGACGACGTTGATGATCGAGAGAGGAACAGTTGTGTTTTGGTTTTTGTATTTGTAATTTATTTTAGCCAGCAGTCGTCCGCGAGGGGCTGCTGGCAGTTATGTTTATTTTCGGTAGCCAGCAGTCGTCCGCGAGGGGCTGCTGGTGGTATTTTGGTTTGTTTGTTTTATTTTAAATAAAGTATGTTTGAATGTTCGCCGGTTCCCGCCTCCTTCTTCCCTGAACATTGCTACATCTTTATTGTCAGAACATTTCACAAATCTGAAGTATAAGATTCAAACATTTGTCATTTTTCCTTAACAAAATAAATATCTTAATAGAAAAAATAATTTCTTAGTTTCTGCATGTGCTAATGGGGGATATTGTTTAAGTCTTGAAACAGGTTTGTGTTACCTGAATTTGATGGCACGTATCTTCAGCACAGTTTGCAGTGCAGGCTGCAATATTAATATTACAGGTTTTGACTCAAAACGCATATTTGACAGTGAGTTGACAGTAGTATTAGCTTGAGTTAGGATGCAGATTTACTATGTTAAATTTATGTTCATTAACAAAAACAGTAAAAAAAAAAAAATATATATATATATATATATATATATATAAAATATTCTGACTGTTTTATTAAAATTAAAATTAACCATTGGTCATCCAGTATCATGCGTTTAGATCATAATAACCACAGATAAAACCAGGCATAGCCTATAGCACCTTACTATCATGGCAAAATGTAACTTTATGGTTTCTTTGGTATTTGTATGAAAAACAGTAGCCTAAATACATTATTAAATACTGTAATTATATTCCATTATTCCTTTAAGACATTGTCTACATTAATAATATAATGCAATTCAATGCTGCCGTTTGGACTTTGAGCCGAGCGGATAAATGTGGTTTGTGGTGCGCGGTTCAAATGAGTTTCGTTCCGCTTTTGGCGCATAAACATTATCGAACATTTATCGAACTCTTGATATCGTTTTATCGAGAAAAATTATATCGCGATAATTATCGTTATCGTTTTATTGCCCAGGCCTACGATGGAGTCTCCTGGATTACTATAAATACCTTAAAAGTAGTAGTTGTGTAGGCTGTGTAGAGTAAAAGATTTCATTAAAAAAGATATTCATTTAAGTTCTGAAGATGAACAAGTTTTGCGTGTTTGGAAAGACACACACCCACTTTAGTAATAGCCTACATTGTAAAGCACATCTGAGATTAAAATGAAATAAGTTTTTAGTAGCGTATTGTAAATTTTTTACATGTTCTACAAAAAAAGCTGGTATAAAAACAGGAAGCAGGAAAAAAAAATAGGTGTATATGTGCAAATCAACTTACCTAGATGAAATCCCATTCGAAATCAGCAAGATTTTTCAGTAGAGAAGCAATCTTTGAATTAACTGTTGCAGCCTTTTATTCAGCACCTTGCCCGTCTTCTTGGAGACCACCTTGCCTCTGCAGGTCTTTGAGCCTCTTTCTGGGTTTATTCCAACGTAGCCTCTAGAGACAGTTATATAACAAATTACCATAGTATGCAAGAATCGTGTCAAAATTCTTATAAAGATGATTCTGAAAGGTAAAAAAAAAAAAGGAAAGGAAAATCAAAATGTCACACCTCCAGAAACTCCAATGTGCAACAAGCTGCCTCTTGATACTGCAGGTTGAAGACGTATTACATGGCAAACAGTGTTGCAAGTGCAGCATATAACACGGCCCTCTAGGCATAACATGCATCGTACAGCGTTTGTCTGCTCTGCCATACCTAAAATAAAAACAGCAAAAAAAATTTTTTTAAATAAAAATAAACCAAAAATATAACAATAAAGAAAACATTTGCACAACTCTTTTTCAAGATATGCCTTTGAGAAGACTTAATTCTAAAGAGATGGTTCACCCAAAATTTTTGATTCTGTCATAATTTACTGCTGAACACAAAGGAATATATTTGGAAGAATGTTTGTAACCCAAAAGTTGTGGGTCACCATTGAATTCCATAGTAAGAAAAAAATACAACAGTGTGAAGCATTCAGCAGAGCAAAGAAATTTATACAGGTTTGGAACAACACGAGGGTGAGTAAACGATGAAAGAATTTTCATTTTTGAGTGAACATTTCTTTAAAAACTTTTTTTTATTGTATCTCCCGCATTTGTCAATGTTTCTTTTTAACATCCTAATAAGACACTAACCCAGCAAAATGAGACGAAAACTTGCAGGTAGATTAAGTTTCTTCTCAACATCAGATGCAGATGCAGAAACCTGTAGAGGACACACAATACACAAGTCAGAATACCTAATATCACTTAAGCCGTGTTTCCACGCACAGGAACTTTCCCCAGGAACCAGGAACTTTGGGGTAGTACTTGGTGTGTTTACACTGCAGGAACTTTCCCCAGGAACCAGGGACTTTGGGGTAGTACTTGGTGTGTTTACACTGCAGGAACTTTCCCCAGGAACCAGGGACTTTGGGGTAGTACTTGGTGTGTTTACACTGCAGGAACTTTCCCCAGGAACTAGGGACTTTGGGGTAGTACTTGGTGTGTTTACACTGCAGGAACTTTCCCCAGGAACCAGGGACTTTGGGGTAGTACTTGGTGTGTTTACACTGCAGGAACTTTCCCCAGGAACTAGGGACTTTGGGGTAGTACTTGGTGTGTTTATACTGCAGGAACTTTCCCCAGGAACTAGGAACTTTGGGTTAGTACTTGGTGTGTTTACACTGCAGGAACTTTCCCCAGGAACTAGGAACTTTGGGGTAGTACTTGGTGTGTTTATACTGCAGGAACTTTCCCCAGGAACTAGGAATTTTGAGGTAGTACTTGGTGTGTTTACACTGCAGGAACTTTCCCCAGGAACCAGGAACTTTGGGGTAGTACTTGGTGTGTTTACACTGCAGGAATCAGGGATGGGCAACTCCGGTCCTCGAGGGCCACTGTCCTGCAGAGTTTAGCTCCAACCCTGACAAAAATTATTTTTTAGTAATCTTGAAAACATTGATTAGCTTGTTCAGGTGTGTTTAATTAGGATTGGAGCTAAACTCTGCAGGACAGTGGCCCTCGAGGACCGGAGTTGCCCATCCCTGGTCTAAATGAAGTTCCGGGTAAATATTTCCCCCTTCGAAAGTCCTTGCTCGCGAGGTAGTACTTTATCAAAGTTCTGGAACTTTCAGGGGTGGGACTTGGGCGCTGAACATGCTGATTGGTCGAGTTCATGCCGCATTTTGATTGGTTGACTCCACGCAGCATTTTATTCAACCACCATCTGTTGCGGTGCGTGCAGTAACAGTCGACTGCTATTCGAATCAACAATGGAGTTTAACAAATACGACCGATGGACCAACGACGAGGTTCAGGCTTTATTAAGCTGATGAAATCCAGTGTGAACCGTAAAGTTGCTCGCAGTCCTACATCACCGGACTGTTTGCCTATTCTTCACGGTACTTTTTAGACTGCAGTGGAAACGTGGCTAGCAACAGGTCTTAAAGTTCCTGGGACAGATTGTTCCGGGTAATTTTGGTGGAAACGCAGCTTTAGTAAAAAAGAAAATGAAAATACTCACATCTGCATGAAACACCAGTCCATCTTCATGTTCCTGAAAATGGGATATTAGAAGTGTTTGTAGAAATCATTCTTTGATTTGTTCTTGAAGTACTCAATGATAGCCTTTCCCTATTCTTTCATGGACATCTCAAAAGCATTCAGAGCATCAATGTCAGTGAGCAACTTGAAGTGGGCTCAGATAGACTGCTGGTGGAAGAGGTATGGCCATTGCCTCCTAATGTCTTCAAATGAAGGTGCTGGAATGGAATTGAATTGCTGATGCAAAAGACAGAATGTAGTCTCCATAAGAGTTTTTACTTCTGCTACACCGCCAGTTCCCTCATGGCAGTAAATGTCCTGTAGTCGTTGACGTTTAGACTCGATTGTCTCTGCTGTCTCTTCAGGTGGAAGTCGTCTTTTGCATCCCGAGTTTTGCCTTGATCTATGACGGACAAAGCTGCTCTCACGATTAAAATGTTGAACTCGTGTCTTCTCTTGAATTAGAAGTGATGTACAGTATATCCCCCTCCTATTAACGAGCCATTTGTAAATTTGTCTCCAAAAGTGTTAGGGTACTCCCTTAAAATACTTTTGACAGATTGTAAGACACTGGGCACGTGTTGGGCAAAGTTCAAACCTGCTCATCTCGTCAATTAGCACTCTAACCATTTGGCTCCTTTCTGCAGGTTTAGATCTTTTTCCTGTAGAGATTTAGAGATTGTTGTATGGATCTCAGGAGGCATGTTGTCCCAAGGGACTTAAAGTTTTAGCCCACATCCTGGAAATGCTGGGCATTTGTGTAGAGGTCAGGCTTGGCCTGGAAGTCTCTGAGTTGGATGCAAGGCAAGACAGGCTGTGTGTTGCGGTTGATGGAGAAGATGAAGGACACACTAATAGTACTTCTAAATTCAGAGTGATCACTGTTTCTGAAAGGATATAAAATATCACAGCACAGAGAAAAAGTAGTAAAGAGTGTTATGTGTGAGTGTTCTAATCTGTATGTCATTGCAGTTTCCCTGGTAGATCACCTGCAATCAACCGGTTAATTGATGTCACCTGACGGGAGCTACTTAAATCTAAGACGCATTCGCTCTCTCTTTCATCTTGCAGCCGGCAGAGCAGTAGCTGTGTTTTGCTTCTGCAGTCCCCTTTTTCCTTTTTATATTAAATAAACTTTGTTTTAATTGGCAGATTTCTGTCTTTGTGTCCTTTATGTTGCATCCCTAGAGCCGGGGTTGTAACATAATGGGGGCTCGTCCAATTTGGTTGGTAAAAAGTATTTTTTGGGGATTTTTTTTTGTTTATTCCCTTTGATTGAGATCATTTGGTGAGTATGGTTGTTTGAGTATTTTTGAATATATGCATGAGTTTTCCCGGTTAGGTAGGGTGAGAGTTCCAGCTGGGTTGATTAGTCAATCCTTCCATCGGTTCACTCTTTTCTTATTTTTCCTTTTTTGTTTTTGAGGTTATTCTGGGTGGAGACTTGTTCTCTGTCGGGGGTAAGCATTTCAGAACTGTAACCATTGATAAATTGGTTCACAGTTGCTGAGTTTTTGCTTTTAAAGTCGCCTCGTGCCCGGTACACCTCAGAAGATAGATAGGAATTAGAAGTGTTAGGCAGGTGTCCGGGTGTATCTCATGTGTTTTTGTATTGTGTTTGAGCTCAGCAACCATGCTCACTACTTTGATGGAAGTGAAAGCGGAATATTTAAGTTAGGTGAGTTAAACTTTTTTTTGAGGTACTGTAGTGTTTATTTGGTCCATGATCCTAACTTTAGTGTGTTAGCAGTGTTTGTGTGAAGTTCCTTTGTGGACTTTAGTGTAGACTAATGCCCAGTATTACCTTTAGATGTTTGTTATTGCTTGGGGTGAGTAATCCTCTGTGTTTGGGTTAGTTCTACTTCTGGTTAAAGCTTTGTTTGAGAGCATTTGTGCTGCTTTTGTCATTTTTTGTAGCAGTGTGTGATTGGACCTGTTGTGTCGGCTGAACTTCTGTGTAGGAGCTAGTGTTACTACTTAAGAGTAGTTAGTGTTGAGTTTAGTCATGGCTTCTTTAGAAGACTTCCTAAAGGAACCTTCAGAAGAGTTACTTGAGTTTTTTACAAAGGATCAACTTTTGCAGTTGTCCTCTCATTATGATATTCCCATCACAAGTAGTGAGAAGCGACTGAAGGATGGTGTGAAGGAAATCATTAGAAGTGTTTTGATTGACAATGGTGTCTTAAAAGTTAAGCAGTTTTCCCCACAATCCATGACTGCTCCTTTGTCTGAAGCTGCAATTGAGCTTAGGCTCAGAGAGCTAGCTTTCCAGGAGAAACAGCTAGAGGTTAATGCGCAACTAAGAGAGAAACAAATGTATCTTGAACACGAACGGTCTCTTAAAGAGTTGGAATTAAAAGCTGCTACTTTAACTCCAAGAGGTGATGGTTCTTCATTTGATGTTGGTAGACACATTAAGTTAGTACCTCCTTTTTCTGAGAAAGATGTTGACCGATATTTTTCTCATTTTGAACGGGTGGCAATTACATCAAAGTGGCCTAGAACTGTGTGGACTTTGCTTTTACAAAGTATCTTGGTGGGTAAAGCTCAAGAAGCTTATTCCGCTCTTAGCCTAGAGAAGAGTGCTAATTATGATGAGGTTAAAGCAGCTGTATTGAAGGCATATGAGCTGGTTCCTGAAGCTTACCGCCAGCGCTTTCGAAGTTGTACCAAATTTGCTCACGACACTTATGTTGAGTTTGCAAAACAGAAGGAGAATCTGTTTGATCGGTGGTGTACGTCTCAGAAGGTGGAAAGTAAGGAACATCTTAGGCAACTCATTTTGCTTGAAGAATTTAAAAACTGTCTGCCTGATGTAGTGTCTGTTTATTTGAATGAGCAGAAAGCAGTGACCTTAGAACAAGCTGCAATTTTGGCCGATGAGTTTGTTTTAACCCATAAGGTACATTTTGGTGACAAACAAGCTGAGGTTCAGGACCAGATGAAGTACAATAGGTCTCGGTTTGTAAGGTCTGTGCCTTTTGCCTCATCACCTGCCAATAAAATGACTAATGATGGTTTGATTTCAGAAAGAGCTTGTTTTTATTGTAAGACACCAGGCCATCTTATTGCAGATTGTCCTGTTCTAAGTAAAAAACAGAAGTCTGCAAAGACTGTAGCATTTGTACGTCCTGTGCCAAGCCTTCCTTTGGCATCTTCAGTTGTTGATGTTTTATGCAAGACAGGGGATTTAGCTGGCTCATCATCATTTCTGATGGATGGTTCTGTGTATCTGTCTTTTGACCCTGAACATAGGCAAGCTATCAAGATTTGGAGAGATACAGGAGCTTTTCAATCTGTGATTTTACGTGATGTCTTGCCCTTCAATGAAAAGTCAGCTCAAGATTCAGAGGTAATTGTTAAAGGTTTTGGTGGAGGATTTCTGTCTATGCCTTTACACAGAATTAATCTCCAATCAGATTTAATCTCTGGGGATGTGGTTGTTGCACTTTGTTCTCAGATTCCCATAGATGGTGTGTCCTTTATTCTAGGAAATGATTTAGCTGGTGGGAAAGTGCTAGCTGTCCCTGAAGTAACCTCTACTGTCCTCAAGTCAGATTGTCCAGATGAACTTGAATTGGCATTTCCAGAAATTTTTCCTGTTTGTGCAACTACTCGTGCCATGTCGGCTAAGAGGCAGGTTGAAGACAAATCTTCCAACAGTCAAAAGGTGTTGCCACTTTATGATACTCTCATGGTCCAAGGTGACATGAACTTGTCAGGGAGTGGAAAGATGTTTCCATCTCGTGAACAGTTAATACTTGAGCAAAAACAAGATCCCACTTTGTCACCCATGTTTGAAGATTTGGTGTCTGATGAAGTACTATCAAATGTTGCTTCTGGCTATTTTGTTAGTGATGGCGTTTTGATGAGAAAGTGGACAGATCCAAAAATATCATGTGACTATGACTGGAGTAGCGTATTTCAAGTGGTGGTTCCAGAAGTTTATCGATCTGACATATTGTATCTCGCCCATGATCATTGTCTCTCTGGCCACTTGGGGGTCAAGAAAACTCTTGATCGTGTGTTAAGGCATTTTTTCTGGCCGGGTGTGAGGTCTGATGTGGCTCAGTATTGTAGATCGTGTCATGTTTGTCAGATTGTAGGAAAACCTAACCAGTCTATTCCTGTAGCTCCACTACAGCCTATTCCTGCCATTGGAGAGCCATTTGAACATGTTTTGATTGATTGTGTTGGACCTCTTTCCCGCACCAAGTCAGGTAATCAATACCTTCTCACAATTATGTGTGCCGCCACAAGATTTCCTGAAGCGGTTCCTTTACGCAAGATTACAGCCCCTGCCATTTCTAAGGCCCTTATTAAGTTTTTCACTGTGTTTGGACTACCAAGAGTTGTTCAGTCTGATCAAGGGTCTAATTTTATGTCTCGCCTTTTTTCCCAGGTGTTAAAGCAGTTGTCTATTCAGCATAACATTTCATCTGCGTATCATCCAGAGTCTCAAGGTGTACTTGAGAGATTCCACCAAACTCTCAAGACTATGCTGAAGACCTATTGCAAAGAGTTTGAGAGAGACTGGGATGATGGCGTTCCACTACTCCTCTTCGCAGTTCGAGAGGTTGTTCAGGAGTCCCTTGGTTTCAGTCCAGCTGAACTTGTGTTTGGGCACACTGTGAGGGGGCCTTTGAAATTGGTAAAGGAGAAGTGGTTAGATGTTGAGTATTCTACTCCTACTAACCTCTTGGACTATGTGTCTAATTTCCACTTTAGGCTTAGTAGAGCCTGTGAACTGGCCAAAGAAAATTTGAAAGCAGCTCAGGAGAAGATGAAGACTTGGTATGATCGGAAGGTAAAACATCGTGTGTTTTGTTCAGGAGACCAAGTGCTGGTGCTCTTACCAGTACTGGGTTCTGCATTGCAGGCTCAATATAGTGGTCCGTATACTATTGATCGGAAAGTGGGTGAGTGTAACTACTTGGTTAAGACTCCAGATCGTAAAAGGAAAACCCGAATGTGCCATGTGAATTTACTTAAGCCTTACTTTGACTGTAACCAAACTGCGTTTACAGAGGTCAAGGCCTTGGCTGCACTGAATGTTCCAACTACTGAGATGGGACAAGGAAGTGTTGTTTCTGAGATTTCTCAGAGTAGATTGCCAAATTCTAAAATTCTGGCTGATTTAGACATTCATTTGTCGTATCTAAATCTTTCTGAGCGCTCTGATATTATTCAGTTAATTGGTCAATATTTGGCCTTGTTTTCTGATGTTCCATCTTGTACCAATGTGTTAGAGCATGACATTGAGGTAGGCCAAGCTAACCCTATTAAGCAGCACCCGTATAGGGTAAATCCTGTTAAACGTCAGCTTTTGTGCAAAGAGGTAGATTATATGTTAAAGCATAACATAGCTGAACCGACTTTTAGTGCTTGGAGTTCACCATGTTTACTAGTTGAGAAGCAGGATGGTTCGTTTCGGTTTTGTACCGATTTTCGTAAGGTAAATTCTATCACTAAGCCTGACTCCTATCCTCTTCCACGTCTAGATGATTGTATTGATCAAGTTGGTTCTGCATTCTTTGTTTCAAAGTTAGATCTTTTAAAAGGCTATTGGCAGGTTCCACTCAGCCAGCGAGCCCGTGAGATCTCTGCTTTTGTGACGCCTGATAACTTCTGCCATTATAACGTTATGGCATTTGGAATGCGAAATGCACCTGCCACTTTCCAGCGTCTGGTGAATAAGGTGTTGGAAGGAGTTGCAGGATGTGAGGCTTACCTTGATGATTTGGTTATCTATAGTGCTACCTGGTCTCAACATTTGGCCCAGCTTGGGGATGTGTTCAAACAGTTAAAGGCTGCGAATTTGACCCTAAACCTCTCCAAGTGTGAGTTTGGGCAGGCCACCGTAACCTATTTAGGCAAAGTTGTTGGCCATGGTCATGTGTCGCCAGTAGGAGCAAAAGTAGAGGCCATTGTGAACTTCGCTGTACCCTCATCTCGGCGGGAACTAAAACGTTTCCTGGGTATGGCAGGATACTATAGGAGTTTTTGCAAAAATTTTGCCACTGTTGCTACACCTTTAACTAACCTGCTTAGTCCCAAGGTTCCTTTTGTTTGGACTGAGTTATGTCAGGTGGCCTTTGACAATCTGAAAGCATTGTTGAGCAGTTCTCCTATTCTTGCCGCCCCTGACTTTGATAGACCTTTCAAGCTAGCTGTGGATGCTAGTGATTTTGGTGTGGGTGCGATTCTTCTTCAAGATGATTCAGTGGGAGTTGAGCATCCTGTGTGCTATTTTTCAAAGAAATTTGATATCCATCAGAAGCACTATTCTACTATAGAAAAGGAAGCTTTGGCCCTTATTCTTGCTCTGAAACATTTTGCTGTGTATGTTTCATCCAGTGTTTCACTTATTGTGTACACTGATCATAATCCCTTGGTGTTCCTCCACAGCATGAGAAACACTAACCAGCGCTTAATGCGATGGAGTCTGTTTTTGCAGGGATATGATCTTGCAGTCTGCCACATTCGTGGGAAGGATAATGTTTTGGCGGATGCTCTGTCAAGGTCGTAAGTGCTTGCGCTTTTTCATGTATTTGTTGACTTTGCCATAGGTTATTCCATAGCAATGTTTTAAGGGTGGGAGTGTTATGTGTGAGTGTTCTAATCTGTATGTCATTGCAGTTTCCCTGGTAGATCACCTGCAATCAACCGGTTAATTGATGTCACCTGACGGGAGCTACTTAAATCTAAGACGCATTCGCTCTCTCTCTCATCTTGCAGCCGGCAGAGCAGTAGCTGTGTTTTGCTTCTGCAGTCCCCTTTTTCCTTTTTATATTAAATAAACTTTGTTTTAATTGGCAGATTTCTGTCTTTGTGTCCTTTATGTTGCATCCCTAGAGCCGGGGTTGTAACAAGAGATTAAAATAATTAAGGTAAATTTCTGATTAGTTTCAAAATATGCTGAAAGTACAATAAGAAATGTATACATGACAAATTCCATTAAAAGATTTCAAGGGCTTAAAGTATGGACAATAATTTAGTTGATGTATTTTGTTGGAAAAAAATTTTGTACACTGAAATAGATCTTTTAGGTTTTAGATCTAAAATAGGTTTACAATCACAGTGTTTTCTAGATGCATTGAAAAAGACTTGTCACATTGCTGAAAAGGAAATGAAACCCTTCTCCCCTCTCTAATGTGAGTTTTAAGATGCTGGTAAAATCTACTTAAGAGTTTCACACCTGACTTGACAAGTCAACATGACATGTTAATTCAAATGAGGTAAATGGCATAGATTTGAGTTTAGATTTCCCCTCTTTGTGTCGATAGCAGTGAGTTTAGAAAGCTGAAAATTCTTTTTCTGTTAATCTCTTATTACAAGCAGGCAATGCACAAGTAAACCTGACATTCATGACATGAATGTGAATGAACATGTCTCACAAATGCAGGTAAAGTACTGCATGTGTGTGCACAAAGTTTGCAAGTAAACATTTTACACTATGGAAGAGCAGAATACAGCTATCAAACACACAAGTGTTTTAACTTTGAGGAAAGAGTTTAAATTTAAACAAAAGTGAATCTCCTGTTATATCGACGACATAATGTACGTAGTTGTAGCAAATTTATAGTTAAAAAGTATGCTGTTAAAATGATTGTGCTCATATACTGTACAAAGCCAACATCATAAAATAATTTGGATTACCCCGAGTTGCTTTAGACAAGAGTTGACATTTAATCAGTGCAGATAACTTCCAATGAGACAGACGTGTGCAATTCACTCGTGCTAAAGAACCTGTTCCACCATCCCCCACAGAGTAAAAAAAACATACTGCCAAAAGGCGGCAAATTCAAAGACCCAATGTTACTTAATAAAATAATCCAACGAACGCACTTATTTTACATTTCCCTCTATATTGGGGTAACTTTTTCACAATGAAAGAACAAAATATTCAACCAGCTGCGCACACACACACACACACACACACACACACACACACACACAAACACACACACTTAACTTTGAGGAACAATACATTTAGCTACATTAACTGTCTTAAAGCGCACAGTTAAATTAGATTAATTGAGATAAATGAGATTTTAACGTTTTTTTAATATTTAAAAAATAAGTATTTTAGATTCACCGGTGGTCTGCTACCTGTAAATGAGCTTCAACTTCACACTTAAAGGGATAGTTCACCCAAAAATGAAAATTCTGTCAGTAATAGGCTAGTTGCACGTGGCCGCCATGTTGGATTTACGATCAGCGAGTATGCGGCTGGTCACTTCCGGTCTCGCTTTACGTCGGTGAAGGGAGGTGGAGAAAGCCAAAAATTATCTCTCATAGTTGTTTATAGAATCAATTATATCACTTAAAATACTACTAAGATATATATTACTATCACACGAGCAAATGGCAATTAAATGCACGGATGCATAGTCAGATTAATGAATGAAATACAACTGTTCACGAACAGAAGATTGTCTTGGACTCATGCTACACGCAATGAGAATTATGCCTACTGTCAATATAGAGTTACAACTACGATTAGAGTTGTTTGCATAAAGTACCGCGTGAACATTCACACGTTTGCCCTATGATAGGCTACAATTTATCTCCATAAATAACTATTTTCTCAATTCTGTGCATACATTTTCACTTACTTCAATTGCTCGCTCAATATTATCATCACATATTTTACATACATGCTTTCTTTGCATCAATTATTTTTATAGATAAAAACAATTGTGTCTAATAATTGTGATTTAAATTTTTAACTGTAGTTAACACGAACAATTTAATATAGCTAAGTTTGTGTATATTTTACACGTAGTAAAATACTGTATTATAAACACCAGACAGATAATGATTTATGAAACAGATGCTCTTTATCTCACTTGCACAAAATACATGCAGTAATAGCATAGAAACGCATAGGTGAAATACACTGAAAATGATATGCATTTAAATTACATACTAAAACACAAACAGTTAGCAATAGTAATGTTACCAAATAAAGTAATGTCGACTACAGACCCGGGTGTTTTGGGTCGGGTTGATTAAGTCATCCCTCCGGATCTTCTGCCCGTACCGCAGCGGCAACGGGGAATGCATGAAAGCTGACTTTGTTGTAACGTGATGAAAAGTAACGACACAAAACAATGAAGTGCTGAGGCTGTCACCCTCAGAAAGGCAAGTCACCTCTCTAGAATCCTAAAAATTGCGTGTAGCATGAGTCCAAGACAATCTTCTGTTCGTGAACAGTTGTATTTCATTCATTAATCTGACTATGCATCCGTGCATTTAATTGCCATTTGCTTGTGTGATAATATATATCTTAGTAGTATTTTAAGTGATAATTGATTCTATAAAGAACTATAAGAGATCATTTTCGGCTTTCTCCGGCTCCCTGCACCGGCGTAAAGCGAGACCGGAAGTGACCAACCGCATACTCGCTGATCGTAAATCCAACATAGCGGCCACGTGCAACTAGCCTATTACTCTCCCTCATGTTGTTCATGTTATGTGGGTGGAGGATGAACCCAACAGTAGACAGCAGATGCAATGAACACAGGATTTATTGAAGACAAAAAGGGAAAACAAAGCCCACGAGGGGGCAAAACAAGACAGGACTATATGGTGACTAATTAGACAACGACACTGACAAAATACTAGAAAACAAACAACACTACGAGAGATACTAACAATGACTAGACTTTCTATGACAGGACTTTCACAGGATACTCACAAGTAACATTTGGCAATGAACCGACACAAGACAGCAAACACAAGGGGATTAAATCAGGAGACTAATCAAGACATAACAGGTGACACGGGTAAAGCAATAAAGACTGGATCAGGATAACAAGGGGGCGGGGTTAAGAGACGAGACAACACAAGCACATGGCCCAAACAGGCCATGCGCTAGGACACAAAACATGGTTCTGCCATGATCCTGCCACTAGACTAGGAAAATCAAGAACATGATGGCAGAATCATGACAGAACCCCCACCTTAAGGAGCGGCTTCCAGACGCTCCTCAAAGGGACACTAAGCACAAGACAAGACAGAACGAAACAGCCACTAGAGGACTCAGCAGAGAATGGGCATATTCCTGTTCCCATCTCCCAGCCCTTGCCCCTCCGCTCGTCAGACGATGGAACGCTATGGCAAGCTCTTTTCTCTTCGTCAAGGGAGGTCTTCAGTGAAGGAGTTTGCCCACCAGTTTGTCTTCACTGCGGTGGGGCTCGACATTAACAACACTGCGCTTAAGGACATTTTTAACAGCGGTCTGAATGAGCCGGTCAGCGCCTGGGAGATGGAAATGCTGGGGATATTGTCTTTCTGGCAGTTTGTGGGGTTTGTATATCACCGTGGGGAGGAGGGTGGTCTCCCGCCTCTTGGCCCACCTCCCATTCACCTCACAAGCTGGCAGGTCCCCAGTCCTCCGATGACTCCTTCGGGGAGAGGGAGGAGGAAGAACGGGTCCACCTCATCTGCCACCTATCCTGAGCCGCATGCGAATGCTGCATTTTCCCCAGAGGTGGCCGTGAATGCTGCATTTCCCCCAGAGGAAGCAATCTCCACACCATCGCCTTGCAGACGTAAGCGGAGGAAGAGAAGGAAGGCTTCCTCCGTCTTAAGAAGTCTGGTGATCCCAGAGCCATCCACTTTCACTGCAGCGCCCCCAGTGTTGGCCGAAGAGGCTGCAGCGCCCCCAGTGTTGGCCGAAGAGGCTGCAGCGCCCCCAGTGTTGGCCGAAGAGGCTGCATCGCTGCCTCGCTCAAGGAAACAGAGAAGGATGAAGTCTTCCTGCTTACCACAGGGCCCGGAGGTCGTTCCAAAGCCTGCTGTCAGCCCAGAGGCCGTCCCCAGGCTCATTGACCTGCCGGCGCCACTCCAGCGCCTTGCCCTTCCAGCACCGCCTCAGCGCCTTGCCCTGTCGCCGCCACCCAAGCGCCTTGCCTTGCCGGCTCCGTCCATGCTGCCAGTCATGCTGGTTCCGCCCAAGCTCCAGGAGGCTGTCCCAGAGCCCGTTGCCAGCCCGGAGGCCGTCCCAGAGTCACCCAAATGTCTTGTCCTGCCAACCCAGTCTTTGCTACCTGACCCACCCTGGCCTTCTGCCAAGTATTCAGATCTGCCTGGTCCACCTTGGCCCTCAGCCTGGAATCCTGAACCGCCGGAGCCTGCCTGGTCCGTCCCCCCGGCACCGCCCTGGCCCTCTACCAGGACTCCAGACCTGCCGGAGTCCCCCTGGAGCGTCCCTCCGGCACCGCCCTGGCTCTCTGCTGGGACTCCTGATCCGCTGGAGCCTGCCTGGTCTGTCCCGCCATGGCCCTCTGCTGGGACTCCTGATCCGCTGGAGCCTACCTGGTCTATCCCGCCATGGCCCTCTGATGGGACTCCTGATCCGCTGGAGCCTGCCAGGTCTGTCCCGCCATGGCCCTCTGATGGGACTCCTGATCCGCTGGAGCCTGCCTGGTCTGTCCCGCCATGGCCCTCTGCTGGGACTCCTGATCCGCCAGAGCCTGCCTGGTCTGTCCCGCCATGGCCCTCTGCTGGGACTTCAGACCCGCCTGAGCCTCCCTGGCTCAACCCTCCTGTCCCTCCCTGGTCCCTTATAGAGACTTCCTGGACTGTCATGCTGGCTCTGTCTTGGCTCCCCTCCCTCCCTCCCCACTTTGTCTCTGTGTTTTGATCTACCCGTCTTGTGTTGTCTGTTGGTGAGTTTTTATGTCTTGTTCCTGTCTTGTTTTGTGGTGTTCCTTGTAAGGGACGCCAGGTGGCGTCCCTTTAGAGGAGGGGTAGTGTCAGGGTTCTGTCACTTCTGTCTTGTCTATTGCTTGGTTTTGTGACAGAGCCCTGACACTCATGTTTTGTCTTGTGCTGTGTAGCACGCAGCTTGTTTACACTAGCTGTGTGCTTTCATGTTGTCTTGTTTTGTGTGAGCACATGGCTGGTGATTTGTTTTACTGGCCATGTGCTTGTGTTCAAGTCATGTTTGGTGTGAGCACATGGCTTGTCATGTTTCCTTGTGCCATGTGCTCTCCTGTTGATTGTCTAGCCCCTCCCATCTTGTTACCTGATTATTGATTTGTTTGCCCCACCTGTCTTCCCTCGTTACCTGATTGATTCATTTGCCCCACCTGTCTTCCCTCATTACTCCTTTGTTTGGTCTCCCTATTTATTCTCCCTGTGTTTGCAGTCCTGTGCTGTTTCGTTGTCGTATGTACCTGGTGTGTTACCCCTTGTGTCAAGTCAGTCAAGTCAGTCAAGTCATTTGTTTTCCCCTACGGGGTAGTTTTGTTTGCATTTGTTTTTATTTTTAATAGTTAATAAAAACCCATTTTTCGTGCAATTGAGTCCTTGCTTCATCTCCTCAACCCCACACCTGACAGTTCAACCCCGTAAGACCTTCATTCATCTTCGGAACACAAATTAAGATATTTCTGATTAAATCTGAGAGCTGGATCACTCCTCCATAGGCCTGTATCTTTCTTTTATTGTATTTATCTAGGCTTATAAATTAATTATTTTCAATGCAGATTCACTCCCCTACAAAATCACCCCAATTATTATAAAATGATTAATTATTTTCAAATAGAGCTATTCAAATCATCTGGTGCAATTGTTTTTATATCGCAATATATATATATCGCAGAAAAACAAAATATCGCAATGTAACTTTTTTCTAATATAGTGCAGCCTTACTTCAGATATGCACTGTACACCATGATGGTTTTGAATTGCTTGAAATATGATTGGAATCACTTTGAAAAGAAAAGAACACTAAAGTGCAACATGTGCAGCACAAATCTGTCATATAGGCTTCATAACATTATAATGAGAACACGACTTTAAAAGGATGTTGTGAATTCTTTGTTCGAAGAATTTAATGTTTAGCATTAATTATCACGTTGCAGGCTCCTGATTCTAGCCCAGAGCCTGGTCAATATATATCAGGTTGAGCATATTGTTCCAGATGAATATGTAGCTCCCTAAAACTGGTTGGAAGATCAATGCACTTTCACAAGGCCTCCCTGTTAGATCAGCCCTAGAGCTGGAGGCGCTCCCTTTATTAGGGTCCCCTTTTTAGAGGGCCCAGCCTCCACAATGCTTTAAAGTACTGTGTAGATCCAGAATTGAGTAGTTACTCTCCTAATTTTGCAGGGGTTTAAAAAGCGCTATGCTGAGTTCTGCTCTCCAGGATGCCTGTCTTGATGATCTGGTCTGCGAGTGACTACTGCCACTATTGCAGTTCTCCCTATAATGTGCCTCCACTGGTCAGGCAGATAATGTGAGAGACTCTGTTTAGGGAACGGACAGGTTGTTGGCAAGATAGGTCTGTAAATTAGACCAGGTCAGCCTCTCTGGTGGTATGTGGGGTTGACTTTGTCCCCCTCAGAAAATGTCTGGACGGGACTCCTTTCGGACCCCCTGGCCATATACCCTTAAAGGAACAATTTCCATGGAAGCTGTTGTTTCCAAGCCTTTGATCGGCCGTGGTTGGCCTTCATTGTTTCGGAGGCCTCTTTGAGGCTTATAGCTTGGGCAATGGCCGTAGAGAATACTGTCATTGACAGTTCTCAGGGAACATAGGTTACAGTCGTTCCCTGAGACATTTTTGATTCAGAAATGATTCACCAGCAGCCATATCGACAAAATTGACATTTTGGCATAAATGTGTGTGTTACTGTTCGTTCAAGCGCGAAACAGAACTGACCAGCAAAAAATTCTAGCACGCTGTCTTTGCGCTCGATACTGGCACGAGTCTTTCTGTGCGTCGTGAGTGTGTGCGTCAGGACATTCACAGACAGCGGGATAGCTACTCATTATAACTTTCACTGTGTATTTATAGTGTGTGCAAGCGACGTTCCTGGACGTGGCTGTGCGTATTGACACAGGCAGGCTCTCTGTGTCCTGCTTCTCCGTGGTGATGACGGCGTGCGGTTAAAAAATCATAAACTAATTTGAAAGTGGGGGGGGGACATGAACGGGATTTTGAAAAGTGGGTCCACATAGGAAATTATGCCCATGCACAGTAGCGATAAGGCTAAGCGCACCGGAATAAAATATAATATTCAGAAGTAAACAGTGTAGCTGACTTACAGATTCAGTTAACATCCACAAATGAATAACCGCGATGATTCAGGGACGAGGCTACACAGTGAACTCTGAGAAAACGCTTCTTAAGCCCCGTTGCTTTCTTCGACCCTCTCTCTGTCTGGTCCTGCGCTGTGCTCTCTCAGTGTCCAGTGTGTGAGAGGAGTGGCCAGCTGCTAGAGCGTCAAAAGCCAATGTGTGCTGCTTTTACCGAGATATTTTTAACGATATCTTTTGCATTACTAATCCAAACAACGTCAAACTTGGCACTGCACTTAATCGTGCCCGTAGCAAGACACCTGTCAAGTTTGAAATCTATCGGACTAATGGTACAAAAGATATGCGAATAAAAGACACACAGACAGACGTTCCTGTAATTATAGATAGATATCTTTTTTCACACATTAAATGTTGGACTCGTCAGAGTCGGGCTTTAATAACAGCACAAACTGTGTGCATTTCCCTGAGATTCTTTGCGAGTGGCACTTTCCTTTACACTATTGGAGATGTGGAGAATGTGGAGAACATTCGCAAAGTTTACCTGGTGTTCAAGCAGTTTTTAGGGGTTTTGTGGTATTTCCAAGCCACATAAGACTCAAGGTTGTAAAAAGCAGAATTTTTTTTTGCCAACGCAGGTAGGCTACATTATAATTTTTAATGAAGATGCCATCATGACCATGCCAATAAGTATGACTTTAACTATATGTCCCTCAGGCTTCCCTAATGTGATTGGTGCCATAGACTGCACACACATCCCCATCAAGGCCTCAATTAAGGGGATTTTGTGAACCAAAAGTTCGAATGTTCTTTTCCGGGGAGGGAAATGTCTTTCTTACTGTACAGTACTACTAAGAGCCTGTAGTCAAAATCTAAATTGTAAAATGAATTTTGTTGCAAGCAGAGAATCAGAACCAAATACGTATTGTGCACAAGTTTTATTAACTAAATCACTAACTATAACTAAACTAAACACATGTATAGATGCTTAGGTAAAATGGTGAGTGACATAATGAAACTGAAAGCAGGAAATGGAACTATGGAAAAGGTCCATTTAACTATGAAAAGAACCATCAGCTTATAATTTTCAGAGGACCTCATTAAATGTATACTTGCATGGCCTTTGCAGTGAAACATTTCGTTTAGTTTCTGAAGAAGGATTTTGATGGTCCCATGAGTCTCAGTTGATTTCTTCAGTGTTGACTGAAGAATTGGTGATGAACTTGCGTGGTTTGTTTGACTCTGTTCCCATGGCTGGAGTGCCGATTGTGGACTGCCGGCCCTGGGCCGGAGAGGACACGCAGGGCAAACAGGAGAAAGGAGGAACTCAGGAAGATTTGATGTTTGGAGTTGCGTTAGACTTCTTCTGCCATTGTTCCACACTCCTGATGTTGTCCTTTGATTCTGTTCTGGTTGAGAGAATCCCCTCTCTCCTGAATGAGCACATGGTTGGTTGTGGGTCAAGGCCTGCTGCCCTGGGGCCTAGTGTGGCCACACATGACAGCTATGCTAACGTACCGTGAAGGCTAAGAGAGGGAAGAGCTTGTGTAGAGGCCATTTAAAGTCTGAGAAAGATCCGACCTCTCAGGGTTGGCTCAACCAATAAGAAGGTCATGAATAAGAGTCATAAATCCTCCCAACAGAGGAATTTCCCGCTTGGAATTTCCCGCTCAGGTGTGGTTAGACATAGGCCTTGCTGTTTGTGTCCATTTATACTTGGGTAGATATATCAAACACACACTGCATTCTATGAGAAGGTGATGTACACTAAAGTGTGAGTAATTAAATGAGGATTGATTAGATAGGAGACACGACACAGGTGAGGTTACATTGGCCGTTGGTTCTATCATAAGATACATAGTATCAAAAACAATAGTATCAAAAGACACTACACAAGACAGTGAACATGCACCTCAGGACACTGTGTGAATGATTTATTTACAGATAAGTTCGTCAATAAATGAATGCAGGAAAGTCTGTTTTAAGGGCTGTGGGTCTTTCCTATGGCCTTTTCTTTTTCCATGTGACCACATTTTTAACAGCAATAAAACCAACTTCTCTGATCGTAGTCATGGTAACCAAGACCCTTCTTGTCCTTGTTGGGGGGATGGGACCATAGATCCCAGAGTGAGTTTTAAAGATTATTTGTTAAATATAACAAATAATTGTGTGATTTGTCTCAGTCATTACATCATTTAAAATTGTCTGCTACTTTTTGCTAGCCCTCTCTCCTGGCTTTTGCACACTTTGAGGTGTTCCCTGACGTTTTCAGAATCAGAATCAGAAAGTGCTTTATTGCCAAGTGTGCTTGCACACACAAGGAATTTGTTTTTGGTACTGAGGCCTCCAGTGGACATATACAGATACAAATACAACAAGAAACATAATACTACAAATTATAAGAATAAAAAATAAAAATATAAATATATGAGAATAAAAGTATCACAGTTGGGTTTAGTCAGAATAGACATTTCCAGATTTACAGATTATGAACATATTTACAGTGTTTTGAATATTATAAATAAATAAATCTACATATAAGTATCACCTGAGTTGTAGGGTATTGCACTAAACAGTGGGAGTATTGCACTTAAAGGCGTATGCATTGGGAGATGTGTTAACTGTTCAGGAGGGAAATGGCCTGTGGGAAGAAACTGTTCCTGTGCCGAGATGTTCTTGTGGCCAGTGATCTGAGTCGCCGTCTTGACGGTAACAGTTCAAACAGGAGGTATCCAGGGTGAGTGGAGTCTGTGATGATTTTACCTGCTCTCTTCCTCACTCTGGAAGAGTACAGCTCCTGGAGGGTTGGCAGGGGGGCACCAATAATCCTCTCCGCAGTCCGGACTGTCCGTTGTAGTCTCCTGATGTCTGATTTGGTAGCTGAACCAAACCAGACAGTGATGGAAGTGCATAAGACAGACTCAATGACGGCTGAGTAGAACTGAATCAGCAGCTCCTGTGGCAAGTTGAACTTCCTCAGCTGGCGAAGGAAGTACAGTCTCTGCTGGGCCTTTTTCACAGTGGAGTCAATGTGATTGTCCCACTTCAGGTCCTGAGAGATGATAGTGCCCAGGAACCTGAATGACTCCACTGCTTCCACAGTGCTGTTCATGATGATGAGTGGGGGGAGTGCTGGGCTGTTCCTCCTGAAGTCCACGATCATCTCCACTGTTTTGAGCGTGTTCAGCTCAAGGTTGTTATAACTGCACCAGACAGCCAGATGTTCAACCTCCAGTCTGTAAGCAGACTCGTCGCCGTTTTGGATGAGACCGATGACAGTGGTGTCGTCTGCAAATTTCAGGAGCTTGACAGAGGGGTCTTTAGAAGTGCAGTCATTAGTGTACAGGGAGAAGAGCAGTGGGGAGAGAACGCACCCTTGGGGGGCGCCAGTGCTGGTGGTGAGAGTCCTGGATGTGTGTTTCCCCAGTCTCACTCGCTGCTGCCGGTCCGTCAGGAAGCTGGTGATCCACTGACAGATCGAGGATGGTATGGAGAGCTGGGTCAGTTTGGCTGTGAGAAGACCAGGCATGATGGTATTGAAGGCCGAACTGAAGTCCACAAAGAGGATCCTTGCATAAGTCCCTGGTCTGTCGAGATGTTGCAGGATATAATGCAGTCCCATGTTGACTGCATCATCCACAGACCTGTTTGCTCTGTAAGCAAACTGAAAGGGATCCAGCAGGGGTCCAGTGATGTCTTTCAGGTGGGCCAACACCAGTCTTTCAAACGACTTCATGACCACAGACGTGAGAGCGACAGGTCTGTAGTCATTAAGTCCAGTGATTTTGGGTTTTTTGGGGACAGGAATGATAGTGGAGCGTTTGAAGCAGCAGGGAACTTCACACTGCTCCAATGATCTATTGAAGATCTGCGTGAAGACCGGGGCCAGTTGGTCAGCGCAGGCTTTTAAACAAGCAGATGAGATGCCGTCTGGGCCTGAGGCTTTCCTAGTCTTCTGTTTTTTGAAGACTCGGCTGACGTCCTCCACACAGACCTTAAGCTCAGGTAGGATGGCAGGAGGGGGGAGTAATGGGAGTGCAGGAAGTGATGGTGAATGTGTGAAGTGCAGATCAGACCGGGTGTGTGGTGTGAATGAGGGCTTTTCAAACCTGCAATAAAATGAGTTTAAATCATCAGCCAGGTGTTGATTGTCCACAGATCGAGGGGATGGTGACTTGTAATTGGTGATGTTCCTCAGGCCATTCCAGACTGATGATGGGTCGTTGGATGAAAACTGGTTTTTCAGTTTTTCAGAGTAGTTCCTTTTAGCAACTCTGATCTCCTTTGTCAATCTGTTTCTGGCCTGGTTATACAAGATTTTATCCCCACTTCTGTAAGCATCCTCTTTGGCATGACGAAGGTGTTTGAGTTTCCCAGTAAACCATGGTTTATCATTAGTAAATGATAAGAATGTCCTGGTAGGAATGCATGTATCCTCACAGAAACTTATATATGATGTTACAGTATCAGTGAGCTCATCCAGGTCGTTGGTAGCAGCTTCAAAAACAGTCCAATCAGTGCAATCAAAGCAGGCCTGTAGATTCTGCTCTGCTTCATTAGTCCATCTTTTTACAGTCCTTATTACAGGTTTAGCTGATTTCAGTTTCTGCCTGTAGGTCGGTATGAGATGAACCAAACAGTGATCAGAGAGCCCCAAAGCTGCTCGTGAAACGGAGTGATACGCATCTTTTATTGTGGTGTAACAGTGGTCCAGTATATTACTGTCTCTGGTGGGACATGTAACGTGCTGTCTGTATTTTGGTAGTTCACGGGAAAGATTTGCTTTGTTAAAATCCCCAAGAATGATTAAAAGAGAGTCTGGGTACCTTTGTTCTGTTTCAGCTATTTGATCAGCCAGCTGTTGTAGCGCCGCGCTCACGCACGCGTCTGGAGGGATGTAAACATTCACGAGAATGAAAGAGGAAAACTCCCGAGGCGAGTAGAAGGGTTTACAGTTTATGAAATGTGCCTCTAAGTTAGGAGAGCACATCTTCTTCAGTGTTGTTACATCTGAACACCAACTTTCGTTAATGTAGAAACACAATCCACCACCTCTTGTTTTCCCCGTTAGCTCCGCGATGCGATCCGCTCTGAACAGCTGGAAGCCCGGCAGATGTATTGCGTTGTCCGGTATGGCTTCACTCAGCCAGGTTTCGGTGAAGCACAGAGCAGCAGAGTTTAGAAAATCCTTGTTAGTGCGGGTGAGGAGAAGAAGTTCGTCCGTTTTGTTAGGAAGGGATCGGAGATTCGCGAGATGAATACTGGGGAGTGCAGTGCGCAGGCCGCGCTCGCGGAGTTTAACCAGAGCGCCGGCTCGCTTCCCGCGTTTGCGTCTGAACGCGCGTTTGAACAACACCGCTGCCCCACCGACGAGAATGTCCCGCAAGACGTCCGAATAATCAAAAACTGTAGAAAAGTTATCTGGTGTGTGTTTCCTAATGTCCAGTAGTTCGTCTTTGGTGAAACTGATAGGAAAAGAATGACTATACGCAGAACAAACAAACAAAAACAACACAATAGCTGGAGAGCCCCACACAAAGGCAGCCATGCGCGGCGCCATCTTGGATCGACTTTTAGTTAAAGGGGTGGTAAAAAACGTTTTTCGAAGGCTTGATTGTGTTTGTGGGGTGCACTGTAACATGTGTTCATGCTTAGTTTTTTAACAATTGCATTATTTTTCATATATTTTAACTTTATTCTACACTGCTCTGTCCCTCCTTGTAAAAACGGTCTGATAGTTTCTGGGTTCTATGAAGCCAGTCCCTCAAAAATACGCAATGGGCTCAGATTGGTTAGCTAGCCCAGTGTGTTATGATTCGCTAACCGCCTAGTGCACGTTTTTCGGAAACATCACGCCCCTTACCTTTACCGGTAGTTTGTGCTTTGGTGTATTATAAACAATGGCGTCAACCGGACCCAGAGAATGTTAGTGAAGAGGATCGAGCAGAACCTGTTCAAAAACGTCTGTTAAACGACGTTTCAGAAAGGTTTGTTTTTTGTTGTTGTCTCATTACTTTTTAGATATGCTGTTATTTAATTGTACTAATTATTATAGTATTACAAAAAATAAGCTTCATAAACAAGAATTTCATTTAATCGTTCTAACAAATTATACTACAGTCCTCAAAGGGATTTTTTTGAGTAACGACTGCGGATCTATAGTGATCGTTACTGACTGTATGGCACCGTTACTTTTGTATTTTTAGAACGATTGTAACAAATTGTAGCCAAATATGTAAATGTAAATATTGGGTTTAGTGATGTCAGCAACCCTGGAGGAATGTTGTGTAGTCCCTACCGGCCGTTTGCTGTAGTCCTCAGAAATCGATTTCTTTAAAAGCAAATATCTCCCTTTGCTTTGAACTTTGAGCGTTGTAACTTTGCAGATGTTGTTTATGCTCAAACAACAACATTACACACTAGCTAAAGTTATAAAAGTGAAATTGTGTTTTACCACCCCTTTAAACTTTAAAATTCCGCATTAACTTCGACTATTAGCTCTTGCTCTGCTCTGCTCTGAGAAAAACTGTGCCGTGTCTGACAAGCTACCATTTGATCTCGGATGTATTTAGTGACGTATGAAGAATGGATCCCTGGCTTCTTGCAGCTCTGTTACCGCTCAGTCGGACAGAACAAGAAGTCTTCCAAACACCTCACCTGCTGAGTTTCATCTTGTTTTGCACAATTGAATGAGCTGGAGTTTCGGAAATTGCATTTGTTCTTGTTTTGCCTCCAGTGCCTTGCATGTAGGGTGCTGTGGTTGAAGTGCCTGAAAAGCTGCCGAACTGTAATCATAACCCGATGCACAAACGCATTAAAACTATCATTAACCACCAGCTGCAGTTAATGTGCAAAACTGGCTACTGAGTCCCATTGCACCCATCCGGGAGAGTTTGCTGCCACAATGTTTGTGAATTATCGTAAGCGCATGCAGACACTTTCCCAGTAAGTCATCAATTAGTTTAGCTGTGAGGTTGTCAGCTATGTGTTGCTATTGCACTGGTGTTAACTTGTATTTGTCTTTTTTCACTTTAGACCTGATGCCACTGAAAGAGGAGAGTCAAGAATTGAATAATATGCAAGATGAACATCACGATTTCAAGACTGAAGAGAAATCAATCATGAAACTTCACACTGGAGAAAAGCCTTATACTTGCTCTCATTGTGGACAGAGTTTCAATGAAAAACACAACCTTAATGTCCACATGAGAATTCATACTGGAGAAAAGCCTTTCACCTGCCAACAGTGTGGACAGAGTTTCAATCAAAAACAAAACCTTAATGTCCACTTGAGAATTCACACTGGAGAAAAGCCTTATTCTTGCTCTCATTGTGGACAGAGTTTTGCACATAAAAGCACCCTTAATTCCCACATGAGAATTCACACTGGAGAAAAGCCTTATACTTGCTCTCATTGTGAACAGAGTTTTGCAAATAAAATCACACTTAAAGTCCACATGAGAATTCACACTGGAGGAAAGCCTTATAATTGTTCTCATTGTGGACAGAGTTTCAATAAAAAACAAAACCTTAATGTCCACATGAGAATTCACACTGGAGAGAGTCCTTTCACCTGCCAACAGTGTGGACAGAGTTTCAATCAAAAACCAAACCTTAATGTTCACATGAGAATCCACACTGGAGATAGTCCTTTCACCTGTCAACCGTGTGGAAGGAGTTTTGCTCTAAAACAAACCCTTAAAGACCACATGAGAATTCACACTGGAGAAAAGCCTTATACTTGCTCTCATTGTGGACAAAGTTTTGCTCATAAAGGCACCCTTAATTACCACATGAGAATTCACACTGGAGAAAAGCCTTATACTTGCTCTCATTGTGGACAAAGTTTTGCACATAAAGGCACCCTTAATTCCCACATGAGAATTCACACTGGAGAAAAGCCTTATACTTGCTCTCATTGTGAACAGAGTTTTGCATATAAAATCACACTTAAAGTCCACATGAGAATTCACACTGGAGAAAAGCCTTATACTTGCTCTCATTGTGGACAGAGTTTTGCACACAGTAGCACCCTTAATTCCCACATAAGAATTCACACTGGAGAGAAACCGTTTATTGGAATAAAAAAAACGTTCACATGTGATCAGTGTGGAAAGAGTTTCACACGTAAAGGAACCCTTAATTGCCACATGAGGATTCACTCAGGAGAAAAGAGTTTTATATGTCATTGTGGAAAGAGTTTCAGTCGTAAAAGTAGCCTCAACACTCACATGGGACTTCACACTGGAGAGAAACGTTTCATCTGTAAACTGTGTGGCAAGAGTTTTTCAAAAAAAGGAAATCTTAAGGCTCACACAAGTGCTTGCACAGGAGAGAAGCAGTTCACGTGTTGAAAATGCTGTCTTGCTTTGAAATGGCACAATGTAACTGAATGTTTATACATAAAATTACAAAAACTGAATGAAATAAGCACATTACACAGCATTATTTGCTTCATTTTCAGTGAGAGAATCCATTGGTAATGTCTTCAATCTGGACTTGAACATGGCTACTGTTGGGGCTCATCTTGTGACATCTGTAAGTTTGTTAGAGCTGCAATTGCCTCACCACTTATCCTGCCTCACCGCTAATTGCGTGACGGGGACTACTTCCAGATAGTATTTACCCATTGCAAAATGTGTCCGGAGAGCAGAGAGGTGAGGTAAATGTCATGTTTGCTCGAATCTTGTGACAGGGATGCAGAAGCTTGTTCTTCATGTGATTCAACTTTATCCCACTTTATAACACTGTATCCCATCGTGGGACCAAGAACACTATTGTCAAGATTACACTCTCCTGACGCTCCCAGCTATACGTCACTCACACTTACCAGAGTTCTCAAGCTCACCTATTCCCCTTTATCCCTTCATCACGGACACTATATCAACCCAGCACAGACACACAGTCATCGTCTGGTCTCTCAATTGTATTACCCTGTAAAACTGTACGAGTAAGACAAAAGAAAGACTCTTCATGACCAATATGAAACTTCCAGGGTATTTATCTAGATGTTCATGTTCATTAAGATCCGGGGAGTTGCCAGGCGACAGATCCAAAATGTCAATGTAATGAACACCAAGCCACTTCATTATGATGTGATGTGACTTGACATGAAGGCCAAGTATGGTAGTCCATGCTCGGAATTTGTTCTCTGCCTTTCTAATGCAAGTTAGTCCACACACATTAGGAGTAAGGAGTAGGGAGTAATGAACACACACACACACCCGGCGCACTCAGCCATTTGCTGTCCATGAGTGCCCCAATTATCTCTCTTGCCTTGTGACATGGTGGTCCATCATGCTGGAAAATGCAAGGATCATCATCAAATTGCTCCTGGACAGAATCGACCCTTCGAAGGGAGTTTTATTTACAGGCAATCTGACCAATAATAATCCGCCAATTTTGTTCAACAAAGCAGGAGAGTTAGTAGATTAACGTTGGAGAATTTGAACTTAAACAACGGAGTGTACTGACATCTTTCCGCGGTTAAAATAACATTCCTTCTGATGTTCATTCATGTTTATTTGATGCTATAAATTAACTAGAAGTAAGAGATGATCGGTTCACCAAATTTTAATTTGATTGAATTAAAATTCTTTGTTTCATATCAAAAGTAACCTGGCCTGTCCTGTCTGTTAGCGTGTTGTCAGTGTCCTCTCTGCTCCACAATGTATTTTTCACTGCGTGACAACATGATGTGGCGTGAGAGCGGCATGGCTTGTCGGACATAGCAACTGTAATTAAAGATGGTGGGTCTTTGCGAACGGTCAATTGTGAGAAAACCCTTGAATGAAAAACAACCCTACACATAGATGGCCTCAGGATGCTTCACTGTTGGCACGACACAGGATTCATGGTAGCATTCACCTATTCTTCTCCAGACAATTGATTTTCCAAATGTCCCATACAGTTGGAAGGGGGCTTCATCAGAGAAAATAATCAGTTTCCCCTCTTCATTTGTAACTATGGTTTCTAATTGACAAGTCACCACCTGTTCATCATTTGAGTTCAATCACCCTGTATATTTAAGTTCCTCCTTTTGATTCAGTTGTGGTCTGGTATTGTTTGTGTAGAGTAGACACTGTTACGTCACATGCTTGCCTTTGGATTACCTGAGTTTGTTTTATTAAAGAACTTGTTTGTAGAAAGCTGTTTGACACTTTTTAATCATCTTCACCTGAACTAACCGTGACAATATACTTGATATAATATGAAAAATAAACCTCTGCAACGGCATAGAAAATGAATAAAAAAAATTCACACAAAACCGTTGTTTTTTGAAGACATAAAACATTAATTTAATTTATTTTAATCATATGGAATTAAACAAACTTTTTGTCAAACAACAAAAACACAATGAGCTTTACTGTTAAAATTAAAACATGGAAGATTTTTCTTGACAGTGCCTTAAAATAAATGTTTTGATGATCATTTCACGAGTTCACACTTACATACAATTAGAGTGTATAAGGTTTAATGCGTATTTGGCGTGCTGTCCGGGGGGAGGGCTCCGAGCTCGGAGTTTGGCACGAACCCAGAGTACTCCCCCCGTTGTAAGTGTATTTAGGACTAGAAGTGAGGAGATGGGTGGTGGAGGGATGCTGTTAAACTGTCAATGAACGGAGGTAAGTTTCCTGTGTATATATACACCTGACTTGATTGAGTTGATTAGCAGAGTGTGCTCCACTCGTGTCTAATTAGGTTTGATTATCTGAGTGTGCTCCACATGTTTAATTAGGTTTAATTATCTGAATGTGCTCCTCCCGAACTTTGTTAATAAAACATCATTTATTTGAATTAGTGTTATGGCGCTTTTCCACTGCATGGTACGGTATGGTTCGGTTCGGTACGGTTCGACTCGGCGGAACGGTTCGGCTCGCTTCGCTTTTCCACTGCGTGGTACGACTCGACTCGGTACGGCACGGTTCGGTTCGCTTTAGCTCGGTTGCTTTTCCACCGCAGTTAGTACCCCTTCAAAGTGGGTGGGACTGGTCGTTATTTGCGCCGCCTCTACTGCCATGACATCATCGTAAACGCGCCACATTTCAAACGCACAACACAGGAACAATGGAGCCTATCGAGGGGATGGTGTTCCTGATTCTCGGCATGTGGATGTTTTTAACTGCAAGACGGAGAAATGTGTTTAAAATGAGGCTGATGGCAGCAAAACAAAATACTGCTAAAAAAAACAAAAGAGTCTGGGAACTCTTACAACGAAGCGCAGATGACGACATCACTCGGTTTGCCCGACGGCGCACTAGGGTAAGCTAATCTTGTTTAGGGGACTCAATCGCTATATCGTCACAACGCATATAATGAATTTAGCTGGCAATATTATTTATTAAGAAGTGTAATCTGTGTATTTCAGATGTATCATATTTCGCAAAGTCGCCGCCACAGACCCTCTGTTTGGACATTTAACAGAGCTTCTGAGTGGTGGGATGTGATTGTTCCTGGTTTTACAAACACGCAGTGGTTGGAGAACTTTAGAATGTCGGAAGAAATGTTTATCCATTTGTGCAACAAACTGCGTCCTGCGATGGAGCGACGGGACACAAACTTCCGCGTGTGTGTACCTCTAAAGAAGAGAGTAGCCATTGCACTGTGGAAGCTTGCAACCGGCTCTGAGTACAGAAGTGTTGGACATCTTTTTGGAGCAAGCATTTCAACTGCGTGTCGGTGTGTTCAGGAGTTCTGTGCTGCAGCAGAGACGTTGTTGGTACCTGAACAAATTCGTTTTCCAGATCAGGAGAGGTTTAATGAAATGGCTGCCTACGTTGAGAACAGATGGGGACTCCCACAGTGTATTGGTGCTATTGATGGATCACACATACCCATAATAGCACCACAAGACTATCACTGTGACTATTTCAACCTGGCACTCCATCATCCTTCAAGGTGTTGTGGATGGGAAGGGACTTTTCTGGAATGTTTTCACAGGACTGCCTGGAAGCCTGCATGATGCTCGGGTTTTGAGACTGTCCACGCTGTGGGAGGTGGCAAGCCGTGGAAACCACATACCAGCTAGCACCAAAAACATTGATGGGGTGAATGTTGGCTACTACATCCTTGGAGACTCTGCCTATCCCTTGCAGAACTGGCTCTTAAAACCATTCATTGACACTGGACGGCTGACAGCGGAACAGCGGGTCTACAACACGAAAATATCCAGAGCACCTGTAGTGGTTGAAAATGCTTTTGGAAGATTAAAAGGAAGATGGCGTTGCCTTATGAAAAGAAATGACTGTTCGGTCGACCTTGTGAAATCTATGGTGCTGACATGCTGTGCTCTACATAACCTTTGTGAGAGTCATGGAGAGGCCTATGAGAGTGCATGGGATCCACCTTCAGCAGCAGAACCTGTGCTGGCACTGCCACAGCCTGTAGAGGAGGAGGGCAGGGATGTCCGTGAGGCTCTGATGCGTTACTTGAACAGTTGACTATGTCTGTTCTGTAAAGTGTGTGGTCAATAAACTTTTGTGCAGTATTTGAAAATGTTTCCCTTGCATATTTCTTAACCCCTTTCACGGAAAAGATCACAGATTATTTTAGTAAAACATTTCACCACTCGTTAAAACATCACACTCTTACTTGATCTGGAAAAACTTTCCCTCATTATAAAGATTTAAGACTCCAGCTTTGATATTTGACCACTTTTATGATAAATCTGCTTTGCAGTGACATTAAATTCTTAATTTATTCCAGGAGTGCAAAATTATTCATTTGTAACATTTGATATTTTGAATAGGAATCATCACTCATAATGCAGTCAATCATGTTTTCTCAGGTTTATTTGTGTTTACTTACATGCAATATACAGCATCTGGAGAAATAATTATCACATGTTTTTTAAATATTTTATCATACAGAATAATATTTCTATTAATTTTATGTCATAACACTATTTTAAACCGTGACCGGAATCTGATACAAATACTCGATGGTGGGTTTAAGTGAGTTTTAAGTAAAAGTGTATTATTAATATTTTATATTGTGTAAATGTAGCTTGCTGATACCTGTTGCTTTAATCCACCTGCTGGAAAAGCTATTCTATTACATAATTCAATTTGTTAAAAGAATTCACATAAGGTCCCAAAAATATGTATATATTTTGTTTTTTAACAAGACTTAAAATAATAGGTGGATTTTGCATGTATAGTAGGATGACATGGGTGTCGATGGCTAAGCATAATGCCAGAATAAAGGCTATAATGGCTGAATTCAAACAAAAGAATAAAGATAAAAAAAATAATGAAGATTAAGGCCCCATCCACACTACTGCGTTTTAGTTTAGAAACGGAGAACTAAAACGAATACGATCTCCGTCCACACCAGCGTTTTAGCTGCGTATTAGAACTGATCTCCGTCCACATTAAAACGACTGAAAACGCGGATCACGTCACCTACATTCACCTACACTGGGCGTGCGCGTGCCGGTGTAAACAGGAATCAGATCGACTATTCCTCAGATTTCGCTGAGGTTGATAAGTGCAGTTGATAACTACAACTTAATTGATAAAATTATCCCACCATGCGCTGGTTCTTCCCGGCTTAACCCAAAACCGGCGCTCCATGTACGGTCGATTCCGCCGCTGCACACGGGAACTGTCACAGATCGCTGGAATAATAGCTTGCCTCCGGCGCATGTAAGCAGTTATAGCATTGTGAAATGCAGAATTTACTTACACTAACGTAACTGGTAGTCCAGGCTGTTGTTGTATGTTTTCTTCCGTTGTATGACATCCAATCAGAGAGCCGAGCGTGAGCCTCTGCGTCATCGTTTCTAAAGTCCTCCGTTTTGACCCGTCTTCACTAAAACGCCCTCCGGAGATTCAAAACGCAAAACGGGGTCGGCAGCGTTTCTAAACTTCTCCGTTTTAGGTCTTCGTTTTTGCCGTTTTAGTGTGGACGGGAGGTGCAAACGTAGCAAAAGGTCTGCGTTTCTAAACTAAAACGTAGTAGTGTGGACGGGGCCTTAGTCTCATACCGGCAGAGGTGTGAAAGGTATGTCAATTGACTACAATAAAGCATGAATGGGACAGTTCTCCTCACCCGACATTAGTCAATAGACTGTAAATGGGTGTCTACAGGGCAATAAAATATTTGATAAGAATCTAATCAGCCTTCTCTTAAAAAAACTCCCCATATATACTCCACAGCATGGATAATTTTAAAGATATCTTCAGATTTAAAATGGAGCAGGAACCCACTTCCTGCTCCATGCTTCCTTGAGCTTATATATCTCAATATTAATAACAGTCTGATTAATTCTGAGTCTTGAACTGTAAACTCTTACTTCTAGACTTGGCTTTCTTAATATATGGTTATGTCTCCATTCAGAATAGACTATATTCAAGTGGGGCATACATGACACCCAGAATAAAAAGGTTGCTGCTCATAAGTCACAGCAACCCCTTTTTATTTTGGGTGTCATGTATGCCCCACTTGAATATAGTCTATTTTGAATTTCAAAGGTATAATTAGCTATATTACATGCTCATGAAATATTAAAGCATTAAAAAGGAAAGTACACGTTTAACAAGTAAATTTTATTGAAGAAAAATGTAAACAGATCAAACTTCAAACAAAGTGCAAATATATTTACTGCAAAAATAAAATATATATAGACATATATAAACAAAAATTTAAAAGTAAAAAATGTACACCAAGCGAACTTGACATTTTGTGCAAATGTATGTAGTGCAAGAAAATAAATATATATATATAAAATATAAAGACGACATATATATAAACTCAAATTTAAAAGAAAAAAATGTACACTAAGCAAACTTTAAACGTCGTGCACAAACGTATTATACAAAAAAATTCATAGAAAAACAAGTTAAAAAAGAACTATTTCTATGAAGTATGGACTAGAGAGGTTTTAGTCGGGCAGAGAGGTCTGTTGTTGCCGGCCACTCATCGCCTGTACAAGCATCCCCATGACGTTGAGGAAGGATTGATTGAATGCAGCCGTTTGTGCATTTTCCTCCGTCCTTAAGGCCGCTTCCTGCTCCCTCGCTTGCCGGGCCTCATCGATTGCCATCTGCAAATAGAGCTCCCTCTGTGCCCGGTTCAGTTCCTGCTGTTGAATATCAGCCACCTGCATCTCTCTTAAAACAGCTAGATGCTCCTGATGGTGCATGCTCCTTTTCCTCTTGCCTAGATACAAAGGAAGAACAGTTATAATTGTGATTTTTTTTCTAAAGGAAAAAAAAAAGGAGAGTAAAAATAAAGCTAAAATCACATATCAATTAATTTATGAAATAACTGTTCATTAACAACCCTTACATGATCTACAGTGTGAACTAATCACAAAGTTACAGTAGCTAGCAATAATGTATTTATGGTGAGCAACAGGATTTCATGATATATCCAATTTTATTGCAGGCATTCAAATCGACATAAGAAAAGGATTAGGTAAGCTTAGTCTAGATATATGATTTGTAACAGAAAGTGTTTTAGTCATATTTAGTCATATTTCATACCTGGTACCACACGCTCTGGTGTCCTGCTGGTGCTGGAGGTTGGTGGTGTTGGCGGTCGTGCTGGTGGCGAAGCTGCTATCACCATTTGGGACGTTGAGGCATCACTGCACGGAGAAAGTGCTAACGAGTCAATCGTTGACAATGCATCTGAAACAAAAAGTTACACAAATTATTGCAACACAAATCAAACTAGCAACAATAACAAATCCAGAACATTTAAATAATTAAATAGTCATAGATGTATAAAAAAATCAAAATAAAGCTTTACAGTAGATGGTCAATAAAGTGAAGCTTTCAAACTTAATATATTGTTAACATAACACAACGTACCATCATCGAATGTGTTGTCTAACAACGAGGTGGCCGAGTCCAGGGCACCCTCTCTCCCATTGCTCGCAGGTCGTCTTCCGTAGATAGCGTCCATTTGGTCGAACCACTTCCACGTTCTCCTGTTCGCACCACTCCGGCCGTTGTGATCCTTTATGGTTCTATAGTCACTCTTAAGTTTTTTTAATTTGTCCCTACACTGTTTGTAGGTCCGGTAATAGCCGTGTGCGACTAAGAGCTGAGCTACTTCTTGGAACACTTTTTCATTCCGTTTTGCCCCATCCAGCTCTCGCTGGATCCGCTCCTCGGCAACCAACGAGAGGAACGTCTGCACCTCGTCCACAGACCACGATTCAGCCATTTCTTTTTTAAAGTTTTGATCTCTTTTTTTTCCAAGAAAGTAAAAAACAGATGCTACCGCGCTGGCTGTTGTCTACTGGTTATTTAAATCTAGCGGGTTTAGTCTCGTGTCGCAAATCCAATGACGCTGGTAGTGACGATTCTGTCTGACCAATCAGTGATCTGCAGTGTTTTTACGTCACATTTTAGTACCGGTACGGTACGCTTGGAACCTCAACAGACCAGGTACCATTTAAAGCGAGCCGAAGCGAGCCGTACCGTACCATGCAGTGGAAAAGCACCACAAGTGAGCCGTACCAAACCGAACCGTACCGTACCATGCAGTGGAAAAGCGCCAAAGCGTGCCGTACCGAACCGAACCGTACCATACCATGCAGTGGAAAAGCGCCATTAGTATTAGTATTAATATTACATTGGAATGTATCTAAATTCTACTTTACGACAGTAATGTAACAGCCGCCCCACCACCAAAACAATGGTAGGGGAAGCACTGATAAAACAGTCCACAGTGTCAAAACTACCTCGGTACTAAATTAAAAACATTTTTAGAGTACAGGGGCCTGTTTCAGAAAGGAGGTTAAGTGAAAACTTTGAGTATGTTAACCCTGAAATGAGGGAAACTCTGGGTTTTCTGTTTCAGAATGGGAGGTAAGTCCAACCTGAGAAAGCAGGGTAAGTCAAGCCCGTTTCTGAAAGAGAGGTAACTTATACTCAGAGTCAGTTACCATGGTAACTTACTCTGTGAACCTAACCTGGTCGGGAGCAGGTTTACTTACGTAAACCCAGAGTTTATTTCGGTCTCCTCCCCTTTTTTAAAGAGGAAGCAGTGTTTAAACACCTCATTCATTCTTTCGGTACATTTATTCATTGCTGTTTTTTTCCCCAAGTTTTTTAATAAGATGAAGTCTATATAACTTCTTAACTAGCAACTGAAAATACAGTAGATTAGAGTTACATCATGTAGTTCTAAACAAATTCTACAGAATTAAACTGTGGCATTCACTGAAAATCACTGAACTGTGTTCATCTGTGCACCAGAAGTTGATGGACCTTCCTCCTACTGTTCTTCCACACTCTGGGGACGGGGGAGAGATAAGAATATCCGTTTATACTTGGATATAAACTTAGATTTTATAGGCTACTCCACATAAATAATGTGAAGAAATGTGTAGATTGTTTGATGTGTAGACACATAATATTAACATTTCCTCTGTAGGCCTCTCTGTGGCAGCAGAAACTGTTTCTTCATCCCCATCGTCCTGTGAAGATGAGCATTTGGTTGAGCACATTTTATTATACTATTTGTCATAATTTCTGGTGTATTGAGTAGGCTACTTACAACTGTCTGGGGTTCTGTTGGGACAGGAGGCTCCAAAAGACAGATATTACCATCAGAATCTGTTGGGAGCAACAAAAAACCCAACCCAAAGTAAAATATATGGAAATATCAAAAACAGCCTATATAAAAAATAACACATATGTAGACCTCTTACATTTTATGAAGGCACTTGAATCTTCGGGAGTGACTGGCTCTGATGAAGTCCCTCCAGGAATGCCCTCAGCCATTGGCCTTCCAGCATTCAGGCTCAGGGCCATCTCCATCTCCTCTACATCTCCATCTCCTCTGCATCTCCATCACCATCTCCTCTGCATCTCCATCTCCTCTGCATCTCCATCTCCTCTGCATCTTCATCTCCATCTCCTCTGCATCTCCATCTCCTCTGCATCTCCATCTCCTCTGCATCTCCATCTCCTCTGCATCTTCATCTCCATCTCCTCTGCATCTTCATCTCCATCTCCTCTGCATCTCCATCTCCTCTGCATCTCCATCTCCTCTGCATCTCCATCTCCTCTGCATCTCCATCTCCTCTGCATCTCCATCTCCTCTCCATCTCCTCTGCATCTCCATCTCCTCTGCATCTTCATCTCCATCTCCTCTGCATCTCCATCTCCTCTGCATCTCCATCTCCTCTGCATCTCCATCTCCTCTGCATCTCCATCTCCATCTCCTCTGCATCTTCATCTCCATCTCCTCTGCATCTTCATCTCCATCTCCTCTGCATCTCCATCTCCTCTGCATCTCAATCTCCATCTCCTCTGTATCTCCATCTCCTCTGCATCTTCATCTCCATCTCCTCTGCATCTCCATCTCCTCTGCATCTCCATCTCCTCTGCATCTCCATCTCCATCTCCTCTGCATCTCCATCCCCATCTCCTCTGTATCTCCATCTCCTCTGCATCTTCATCTCCATCTCCTCTGCATCTCCATCTCCTCTGCATCTCCATCTCCATCTCCTCTGTATCTCCATCTCCTCTGCATCTTCATCTCCATCTCCTCTGCATCTCCATCTCCTCTGCATCTTCATCTCCATCTCCATCTCCTCTCCATCTCCTCTGCATCTCCATCTCCTCTCCATCTCCTCTCCATCTCCTCTGCATCACCATCTCCTCTACATCTCCATCTCCTCTGCATCTCCATCACCATCTCCTCTGCATCTCCATCTCCTCTGCATCTTCATCTCCATCTCCTCTGCATCTCCATCTCCTCTGCATCTCCATCTCCATCTCCTCTGTATCTCCATCTCCTCTGCATCTTCATCTCCATCTCCTCTACATCTCCATCTCCTCTGCATCTCCATCACCATCTCCTCTGCATCTCCATCTCCTCTGCATCTTCATCTCCATCTCCTCTGCATCTCCATCTCCTCTGCATCTCCATCTCCTCTCCATCTCCATCTCCTCTGCATCTCCATCTCCTCTCCATCTCCTCTGCATCACCATCTCCTCTACATCTCCATCTCCTCTGCATCTCCATCACCATCTCCTCTGTATCTCCATCTCCTCTGCATCTTCATCTCCATCTCCTCTGCATCTCCATCTCCTCTGCATCTCCATCTCCATCTCCATCTCCTCTGTATCTCCATCTCCTCTGCATCTTCATCTCCATCTCCTCTGCATCTCCATCTCCTCTCCATCTCCTCTGCATCTCCATCTCCTCTGCATCTCCATCTCCATCTCCTCTCTATCTTCATCTCCATCTCCTCTGCATCTCCATCTCCATCTCCTCTGCATCTCCATCTCCATCTCCTCTGTATCTCCATCTCCTCTGCATCTTCATCTCCATCTCCTCTGCATCTCCATCTCCTCTCCATCTCCTCTGCATCTCCATCTCCTCTCCATCTCCTCTGCATCACCATCTCCTCTGCATCTCCATCTCCTCTGCATCTTCATCTCCATCTCCTCTGTATCTCCATCTCCTCTGCATCTTCATCTCCATCTCCTCTGCATCTTCATCTCCATCTCCTCTGTATCTCCATCTCCTCTGCATCTCCATCTCCTCTGTATCTCCATCTCCTCTGCATCTTCATCTCCATCTCCTCTGCATCTCCATCTCCTCTGCATCTCCATCTCCATCTCCTCTGCATCTCCATCTCCTCTGTATCTCCATCTCCTCTGCATCTTCATCTCCATCTCCTCTGCATCTCCATCTCCTCTGCATCTCCATCTCCATCTCCATCTCCTCTCCATCTCCACTGCATCTCCACTGCATCTCCTCTGATCTCCTCTGCATCTTCATCTCCATCTCCTCTCCATCTCCTCTGCATCTCCATCTCCTCTGCATCTTCATCTCCATCTTTGCGAGCCTCTTCCTTCTTTCTGTTGGCTGAGTAGAAGTCAAATGAGAATGAACATTTAATTGTGTTAATTAGACCTATGTCAAAAATGCTGCTGCACTGCAAGACACTGGATGCTATTTAGTTATTTAATATGTCAAATGTTTGTAAAGTCAGGTAGCCTACATCCATGATATGCTCAAGCCTTACCTGATTGAATTATGTTTTTATATTTCATTTTCAGCTGCAGGATTGCACCTAGATGAAAATTAAAATTAGGTTGAATAACATACTGTTCTTCCAGTTTCTCCTCTGATATTATAACAGTTGGGTAAGTTACTCTAAAATAGTTATTAATTACTAACTACAAATGACATCTTCAACAGTGTAATTAGATTAATGTAATAATTACTATCTCTAGAAAGTATTGGTCTACTTATTACTAATTACTTTATAAATCCCATATCAACCTCAACCACTTGAACAATACAAAAAGAAACAATAAACTGCACTTTTACTGCTTTCAAATTAACAATATACAATTGCATGAATTATTCTTGAATTGACCAAAGTGTGTAGAGAGAGAAGGTTACATTAAAAATATACCCTTTAAAAATGTTATGTTAAATCCACTATTGTTTTATACAGAATTGTTCTATAGTCTATGCAGTATTTAATGCAATGACATAATATTTTACTTTATATTACAGAAGAATTAAGAGTAATCCCTTTAATTAAATTACAGTTTTTAGATTACTTGCTAATTACACCCAACACTGTATAACAGTAATTAAAATGTAAACTTACGCATTGACTCGAGCAACTATTTCCCAAACTAACTCTCTCGATCGCCGCTGCTGCCCTGTTGCTTAAAAAAAAAAGTTTGCCTACTGCTGGTGAGAAATATGCAGACCTCTTTTTGTCTGGCGCTGTTACCATGGTGACTCATAACATCTGCCCTCCATTGATAATGGCTTTTTATAGTTGTGGTGCACGCGCTTAACTCAGAGTCAGTCAACTTAAAGTTGATTGAACTTACTCATTTCAGCTGTTCTGAAACCGAAAACTCAGAGTTTCCCATCTCAGGGTAAGTCAACTCAGAGTTCAAGTTTTAACTCAGAGTTGGTTGAACCTCCTTATTGAAACAGGCCCCAGCAGTGCAGATCATAGACAAGTTTTGGTTCTGTATCACTCTGTTCTGTTTGTTTTCTTTTTCTGTTTAGAAGATAACAGGCATGTCTTCTGAAGAGGGTTGTCTGGTCTAACTCATCATTCTTAGGGCGCTTTCACACTTGGTTCGATTGCCTTTTCAGAACCCGAGTTCGATTGCTCCCTCCTCCCCCTGCCCCTGATGGACTGTGTTCACATTATATTATTTGTATCTGAACCGTGGTACGCAGAAATCATCCCTCTCCTTGTAGTGTGTCAATCCCGCTTTTCGTCAAGGTAAGTGTGTACACACACACACGCATCAATAGCGGTTCACTTCCGCGGTTTGGTACGATTGCGTTCATATCAGCAGGGAACCGTACTTGAGTTCACATGAACCATACCCCAGACCACCCTTTTTAAGCGGACTCGAGTACGATTTGCAGGTGCGCACCCGAGTTCAGAAGACAGCGTTCACATCATTCAAACAAACCGAACTCTGACATCATTCGAACCCGGGTGTGCACCAAAAGTTCTAGCGCCCTTAGAGAGGCTGGTGCACGTAGAATGTCATTCCATCTTTGCATTTGTGGAGATACCAGTGTCACAATTATTGAGAGAGAGAAGGCAAGAGCAGGTGAAACAATGTTTATTAACAAATAAACAGAGCAGGTCAGATCTACACCAAAGTTCACAACACAGGACGGGGAAATGACGCAGGAACTGGACGGGCAACCGGGTGATGATGGATGACTGGTGGTGATAATCCTTAGTGGTGGTGGACTGCTGAGTGGTCACAGACAACGACACGATACATCCAACCGGAAACAGAGAACATGGGAACGCCAACGGAACAGGAAACCAACCAGGAAACATACCACAACGATCTGACAAAGACAAGACAAAAACAGTGAGTATATATAGGCACCGCTGATCAGCTGCAGCTGGCGCAGATGATGAGATGCAGCTGACAAGGCTGATCAGCGGTAGTGATCGGTGACCACGCCCATACACACACACACATTAACAAAGTCAGGAGACAAGGAGGGTCCAGTGAAGATACGAACCGTGACAACCAGAGCTCTCCCTAGCTCTTCCAAAAAGAGCCAACTTCTGAAACTTTCCTGCATTCCAGGCAGGATTAATTTACGTCCACTGGACAAAAAAATTCAGGACAGACACATCCAGCATATTTGAGAAGAAAACCATGGGCCAACGGTTAGTGGTGGGCAGATCGAGGCTTCGTAAAACAATGAAACAGTTGAAGCAAATGTGCCATATTGTGTCGAGGCTTCGAAACAATCCGACACCCGTCTCAACGGCGACACCGAGTGGTCACTTGCAGGTGCTCTCCTTGTGACCGAGGAGGTGTAGCTGCAGTCCCCATAATTTAAAAAAAATTTGATTAGTAAGTGACTTCAGCAGGATCCTCTTCCTCAGAGGATAATGCAGAGTTTGAAAAGGACTATGAGGTCAATGATGGGGAAGACACGGTTTCAGAGATTGAAGGACTCCTCTGAATCCCTAGCCTGGCATACCAGACCCACATCAAGATGTTAGGTCTGGGAACTCTGCATTGGCATGCCTCAATCCGAGGGGCAGGATAAACGGTTGTCTTTCAAATTCCCTCTGCACACAATAGGATAGCGCTACAACCAACCAGAGCAACGAAGAAGGTGATGTAGTCAGAGCGAGCGACAGAGTCAGAGCAAAGCCGTTCTTTGTTCTTGTTTCAAAGAAAAGTTTAACTTAAAATCCTCCAGAGTCGCGGCCAAAGCCGAATCGAAAGACCGCTGTTCGCCAGCAGCAGCAGCCATTCTTTGTTTTCAAGTAGCAGTGAACCATCACAACTCTGTCGTCATTATGTTAAGCCCGCCTGCCGACTCTATACACGATCTGATTGGCCTGACCAGTTTTTGTTTTTTTCAGCTCGAAAGTCAACGGAGAGTTGCTAGACCACACTGGCTGCAAAATAATTTTTGCTGCCGTTAGGGTGCGTCTAGATTTCTAGGCTACTGAATCCCAGTCTGGCAGGTCTCCTTCATCCTCACTGGATTCAAGTAAAAGATCCTGGGTCTCTGTAGCTCTAAACATCTTTGCCATTGTGCCTCTCCAGAATCAACTGAAACAGTTACTTGGTTGTAAAAGCCTGACTCACTGTGGGCTGTGGAAACTTACGTGACAGCGCCCTTCACTAGCGGAGCTTGTACTTCGGCTCAGAGGACATGAGTGTTGACTTCCATGACTGAAGTGTGAATCATACCCTTGAAGCGGGGGGCCTGTGAGTGAACTGAAGCAAGTAATCCCGTTTAATTATTTCTAAAACCCAATGCGAGATGGCAGGAATGGCTTCCCAAGCCTGGCTCCAGGTGGCGAGGGGTTGAAGAGTTGCAGGTGAAGAGGAATGCTTTTTTGAGGGTGTTTGTTTTTTATTTTGATTGTTATAACAGCAGAAGGGAGTGAGGGCACATTCTACTGGTGGGGCAGACTCAGTATTTACAACAAACACAGCCTCACCAAAGTGAGCACATGGTCGCTTTAGGGGTGGTCTGGCCTCGGTGGGAGGCTGCTTCCTTTTTGAGCCTGAAACATCAGGGATCTTTGGGGTCCAGCACACCAGGGTGGAGTAGATGGTGGTACCGTCCATGGAGGAGTGGCCGGTGGAAAGGCACTCGAGAACCACCAATCTGGCCATGGCACGACCAATCACTTGGGCCATATTCTCAGTGGCGCACAGGGCGAGGTCGGTCATGCTGCGCAGCTCATTGAAAGACACCAGGTCAGCACCAGTTTAATCCATGATGTGGGATCTTGGCCTGGAAGACTTGAATGACAAGATTCACAAGATCCTAAGGTAATAAATTTTCCCGCTTAATTGGAATAGCGTATCAAATAGATGTGTACATACACACACTACCTCTATAAATCGGGTTAAGAAATGGATGTTTGATCGGACCCCATCATAATTGGGTTAAAAGTGAAAAGGTGTCATGTAAATGGGGCTATTCTGTAAAAAAAAACGTTAACTCTCATCTGCAATAAAAAGCCATTTTGCCTGTGACGTGCATAGCTGTAAGTGGCTATACTTTAACACCATGTTGGAGCAAATCTTGCCATTTCACTTTTGAGTGATTGTACCATGCAATTATTGCTAAATGATCTTGATGGGTCACTTAAATGATAATCAATGTGATGTTATCCCTAACTCAGTGTCAAAAAAAAGTCAGGCTCAGGGAGAGTCAGTGTGGGAGCTATGTGCCACAGGTCCTGAAGAAAAAGGAGAGACCTCACAACTTGAGAGTAGTATATTGTTCAGATTACATTATGCTGCATTGGCTAGGATTAAGGTTTGTTACGCGTGAGTAGTATCCTTTTCTTCTGTTTTCTTCCTAGATTGTCCTCGAAGACTCCTCCCCAGTGCAGCTGTATGAGACTATGTACTTGTGTGCTGCTGGCAAGGCACTTTGCAACCATACCGTGGCTCTCCTTTTTCAGACGTCGACCCTGAGCTCCACCTCCTTGCTGTACTCCCAGTCCTTAGCTGCACCGAGACAGAGCAACGCTGGCACAAGCCAAGGACTATGGTAAGTTTCAGAGCATTATTATTATCAGTAGCCACATGTGCCGGGTGTAGTTTATCTGTGCATAAAAGACAACATTTTCCACACGTTATGTTTAACCTCCTCTGAGATGCCATTTCTTTTTACTTTTATCATTGATTAATACGGTGTAAAAAAAGGCTGGGTCAGTGATATTGTGCTGTCTGCCAAGCCCAAACAAAGGACAGTTGCCAGTGGTGTCAGGTAGGTTATGTCTTGTTAATTTAAAAAAAAATCATGAAAAGGTGGTTATCTGTCACACAGATATGTATAGGTACATGTTTACTAATTTGAATTGTGATATAAAATTCTACATAGGAGCACTCTTTACAAGGTGTTTCGGGGGGATATGCCTGATCATGATGTTTTGAAAGTGACAGATGCATATGAAGGCTTTTCACCTGACATAGCACCCCTTATTACCACCATGTCCATCAGTGCTGATGTCCCGCTGGCCGAGTCAGCTTTGGACAAAGTTCAGGAGGGCAGCCCTATTTCTTACCAGCAGCCACTGCCAGTCAGTCGCATCATGTTACTCCACACTGGAGCTCCCCCATCTCTGCCCTTGGGTAGCTACAGATTGGAGCCCACTTGTTGCCAGTTTGAGTGCAGTCTCCACAAGCAATTGCATCTGCTATCTCTACAGACCAACTTGGAAATGGCAAGGGGCATAGAAGTGGCAACAAGGGACCAGAGTATGTCTGTGGATTGGCATCGGGTCAGAAAGACGAGATTAACATCTTCTCACTTTAGGGAGGTTTGTCATGTTCGTGGTCAAGACATCAGCAGAACATCTCGCTAAAAGACTGTTCAGGGGTGTGGCCCAAACATTGGTCATGAAAAGAGGTCTGGCATTGGAGCCACAGTCCATTCAAGAGTACTGTAAGCCTTGTGGCTTCGTCATACACCCTGATGCCCCCTGGTTAGGATCTTCTTTCTGATGGTGTTGTTTTTGAACCCACAGACAACCCACCCTTTGGCCCGTTGGAGGTACAATGCCCCAATGTCAAGAGTTATGTTGACTGCAAATACCTGAAGCTCCACAATGACTCCATGAAGCTGAAAAAGCAGCACAGTTACTACTGGCAGGTCCAAGGGCAACTCTTGCTGACAGGTATGGACTGGTGTGACTTTGTTGTTTTTGCAGAGGAGGACATGGTCATTCAAAGGATCTACAAGGACCCAGAGGTGGCTGCAGTCATCAGGGAGAAGGGGGATTTTTTTTTTTCTAATTTTAATTATCATGTTCCATGAAAACTTGAATCACCCCGTCCCCATTTGTGTAAAAAAATTGAATCTCATAGTTCTCATTACAAAGTACACATGCACGTATCTGTAAATAGTTTCATGTTCATTATGTATATAGTTATCATAACAAACCTATACAAGGTGCCTTTTGTTTATGTATATAGTTTTCATTACAAACCTATACAGGGGCATTTTGTTAATGCAATGTATACAGTTGTCATTACAACCCTATACAAGGTGCCTTTTGATGATGTATATAGTTTTCATTACAAACCTATACAAGGTGCCTTGTTATTGTTAAGTGTTCAGCTCAAAGACAGATGCCACTATTTCTGTGTGCAGTCAAATGTCAACAGTTCTCTACAAACCCATGATGTTCATCCAGTACTGACTTAAGTCAGTATGCATATAGTTATCACTACAAACCTATACATGGTGCCTTGTGTTACTGTTGGGTGTTTAGCTCATTAACAAATGTAACTGTTTATTTATAAAAATGTCTGATGTATTTGTGGCCCAGCCACTGTATAAGAGGCAATACAATTCAAGGTAAACATCAAGTAAACGTCCGATAATTAACTGTAAGGCATATCACAGGTTACAAAACAGTACAATTAATACACTGTGTCAAGCCACAAAGAGAAAATTCCAAACAGGTGCCAGTCTGGTTTTGAATAGAGACGTATCACTGTTGGGTTGCCCATGCCTTGACAAGGGGCCCATACTGGTAATTTACCAAGAGGCAAGCAACTAATAACAGCTGGTCAATAGACCCAGACATGGACAGAGGTATGATCTTTTCAAACATTTTGTTCTCCTTGACCCTCCTGATGCACCTCTCAACATGGACTCTGAGGCGGGCAATGGATTGAGAGCGCTGGACATCCTCTTTGGCCATCTGCGTGTTCTTTACCAGGAAGGCAGGTCGGTAAACCTTTCCAGCGACAAGGTTGTCCATTAGAAAGCCTTTGTCCACCATAATGGCCATTTCTGGTGTGAGGCATTTGGTTATACCAGACAATTAAAAAATGTCCCTGTCACTCATTGAGCCTGCATACAGCGGGGAAACAAAGGTGATGGGACCATGGGGTGACCATGGGGTGATGGGGAAATTAACATTAACAGATCTGTGGAGATATGATTGCTAGGGTTGCTGTTGGATAGGCTGCAAAGCTGTCGCTCAATCATTGGGCCCAAAAACTTGGTCCAAGACAAGGGCCATGGCAATTGAACACACACACACACACACACACACACACACACACACACACACACACACACACAGGGAACCACAATGACCAGGTGACATGATGCAGGATAATGAATTTTTGTCAATACTTTTTAGCATTAGCATTAACCTTAACATTTGTCAACCAAAGTCTCTCGCTTTGCGAGTCTGTCTTTGTTCTGTTTGTGATTTTGTCTCTTTGTGTGATAAATTCCTCTAACCTATGACTGGCAAATGCTTTTGGATAATAAATTATCAATAGATGGAGCAAACTTTTGCACGCATAAAGGAAATAGCTCTAATTACCTGCCACCTGGGCGCTCGCTCCAGTTCCACCCGTGCCGACCGCTGTGCGCCTACAGACGTCGCAGGAGACGCGGACGGCGAGGTGGCTTTCTCTTGTGAACCATTATCTGTCGGCACTTTTTTTAAGCTTTAAACTGCAGTTGTTTTTATTAAATGTGACTAATCAGGTTGCCTGTGCTATAATATATCGACCGCCTACAACAATAAGGACTTTATTTGTGAGTTTACTGATTTTTTAAGCAAAATTGTACTGAAATATGATAAACTGCTGTCACGGGGTGACGTGAAGCGGAACTATTTTTTTTTCCCAATGTTGTTTCCCTGTGGGAGCGATTTCGATGTAACACCAGGCAGATTCCGGGCCCTTCCGTGTAAACCAGGGGTGTCAAACTCATTTTTACCCCGGGCCACATCAGCATTATGGTTGGCCTCAAAGGGCCACTTGTAACTATAAAACTGTGTAAATGTAGCTACTTCTTAACATATTGTTAAATAACTCTCTCTGCATTTGTCATCCAAGTGGATACTGCACATTAGTGGTGGTTGAGGTGATTCCCCCTTCAATGTAAAGTGCTTTGAGTACCTAGAAAAGCGCTATTTAAATGTAACAAATTATTATTATAAAATTATTTGATTTGATAATTATTTATTCAAGTGTACAAATACAGCAAATGCATTCACATAAATGTAAAATATATGTAAGCACATTGCTCTGTGTTATTATAACATAAATCCCTTTAATTTATCAGGTTAAGAAAAGATCAAACTTTTCAAGTGAATAACAAAGACAAATATCATTAAACACAAGTTATTAAATCAACTTTGTTCAAAACTTTGTCACAGTTGAGAGGGGCAGAACTATGGTCCAACACATACAGTAAGTGTGAGAGGCTAAGAACATGTGTGACAGATGTGGCATTTTACAAAAACAAAAGGCTACAGACAGCCTTGCAGAGGGCATATCCAATCCAACTAATGAGATATGGTTTTGATTACAGTAAACATTTTGCTGCATGGACGCATACACCTGTAAACACACTGAATACGCACCTGCTCACATACCTTTAGCATACTCCTCTTCAAAAATGCTCCCTCTGAAAAACACTTGGAAGCGCGGGCTATTTCTTCAGCCACAATAAAGCTAGCTAGCTTTCACGGCTGCATCATTTTTTGCTGTGGCTTTTGTGAACATATTTTGCTGCCATTGCAGTTTCAATTCTTGAACAATTAGATTTTTTTCTTGGAGACTAGAGTTAGCATACTTCGCTCCATGTTTGGTGTCAAAATGCCGACGTAAATTGTATTCATTCATCACCGACACTGCCTCGCCACACAGAAGACACACCGGTTTTTCTCCTTGAAGTACAAACATGTATTCACTTTCCCATCGTTCTTTAAATTGCCTCCCCTCTGCATCAATTTTTCTCTTTTTGGACATTTTAGTTTATAAATTTTAAATTTGGGTTATTTATAGCTCTTTCTCAACTCCACCGTTAAGCGCCGATATGGAAACACTGCCATCTAGCGGCACGATGCCGTCATTTCACGGGTAACAAAATCGACATGCATTGTGGGAGATGTAGTTTTTGGTCAATGTACGCTGTAAGCATACTTTATTTTAAGACAATCATATGCCTTTTGAGCTCGCGCGGGCCACATGAAATGACAGGGCGGGCCGGACACCCGCGGGCCTTGAGTTTGACACATGTGGTGTAAACAGTCCGGCCGGGCTTAGCAAATGGAGAAATGAGCATCAGCTGTGTAACGAGCGGAGGTTGAGCCGCGAGAGAGACATGTATTCGCGAGGGGGATAATAAAAGGACATATTTGTGTGGAGAGAGGGGTCACACAGAGCGAGGAGAGACTGCACACTACGAAGAAGGAGCCTAAAATCAGCGGTTTGATGGATCTGGGTCGACAAAGGGAGATAATATTAACAGAGGAAGAGAGGCAGTGGGTCTATGTTACTTCGTCAAGCAGTTAAGTGTCATCTGTAATTCTTATTAGGAAACCTAATGCCTTCAGTACCTGTTGTATTCAACAGTTTGGTGAAACTGCCCCGGAGTCTATTGAAATCTGGTTTGAAGCCTCTAATGCCAGTTGTGTGTTCATAGTACACTTCCCACACAGTTTTGGATGTACCGTTTCATCAAATTGAGAGGAGGGAGTCGGCTGGGACCGCGAGTGGAGACCTTATTCACTGTGAGTTGTTGTGAGTTGCAGTACTTAGTGTGAAGTGAACACGTGTGACCATTTGAAGTGATTGATGCATGCACAGGTGTGGACATTATAATTTTGTGTCCGCCCGTGTCCCCAGTTGGCATACTAGTTGGTCTCAAGTGCCGAATTGAAACTAACTAACTGCTGTGTGTTGAGTGTATGCTGTACAGGATTGCAGCTCCATTCTGCCTGACCTGAAGAGGATTTGTTGAATATTCATGCATTGCTGTTTGATTCCCTGACTCGAAGAGGAAGCATTATCTGTCTATTGAGCTGTTCACACTGAAGAAGATCCCTGGCGTGAGTACCTGCTTACTGTCTGATTTGAAGAGGATTTGTTGAATATTCATGCACTGCTGTTTGATTCCCTGACTCGAAGAGGAAGCATTATCTGTCTATTGAGCTGTTCACACTGAAGAGGAATCGCCATGTGAATTCCTTACCAGTGTCTGCTCCATTACTCACCTCTGGCTGCCCGAAGAGGAACCGCTGTGTGAAATCCCTTACCAGTGTCTGCCCCATTACTTACCTCTGGCTGTCCGAAGAGGAACCGCTTTGTGAATCCCTTTCCAGTGTCTGCTCCATTATTTCCGAAGACTGCATGTGTTAAGTGTATTATTTACATTGCAATACCCATAAATGAAAACATAACTTAATTTATTAATATTTCTTTATATTTTTTATTTGTAATTTTATTACAACAAAACATCACAGTTTTTAACACTGGTACAAACACATATAACACTGTGGTACAAACTAATATAACACATTTATTTACAGTTCATTCCTTGAGCATCAATAACTGTGTCTCTCTTTTGTAAACATAAGTATAGTATGTTTTGTAAACATGAATATGTGCTCACTTTTTTTTTTGAAGTGTTGTAATTGTTTGTGGCAGATTTACCTGCTCTCAGTGCCCTCTTGGGCGGAGTGTATTTTGAAACCAAACCGGTGTGGTTTATTTTGCAGGATAAGAGAGAGCAAAGAGTGCTGTTATTCATGCTCATGCGATTTTCTGTAACTATCTTTTTCACCATGCTAAAACTCCTCTCTGAAGAGGCATTGCTATGGGGAATGCAGAGCAATGCTTTCATCAGGCTAGCCAGCTCACTGAACCTGGTCTCATTCCTCCCTATAAGGCCCCAGAATCTGTCAACATTCTGCTCCTGGGGCAACGTTTTGCTGTCTGTGACCTGGTAGTCTGTGAACTCCCCTCTCAATTTATCTGGATCTTCAAACTTTAGTTGGGGAAACATGCGACCTAGCCTTGCCACTATGTAGTATGAACAAATTTCCAACAAATATTCAGTTAGGTCACGTGAAAGTACTGAATGAGTATTCCTACAATACTTTTTACCTGTTTCAGGAGAGATATCCAGGCGAGATGCTGGGTCCAGTACCTCCAGGTCTTTAAGCAGCTGAGATTGTAAGGGAAAGGCCTTCAGCATCTTCCCAATGACTTCCACATAGAAAGCTCTCACTGTCCTAAGAGCACTATTGCCACATAATCACATAATATATTAACCAGGAACTATGAAGGTAGACAAATGAAACATCTAGGTATGATTATTACACAAGCTACAACTTACTGATATATCATTGTCACTGACATGGAGGAGAATTCTTCATTTTCGAGGAATGCTCTGGCCTCAGCTCCAATGAAGAGATCCTCATTTGTCAGCTGGTGCTCTTGTCTGTAGGATACCTCACTGACAGGAGTATCCACAATCAATCTAGCTGGAACAATGTAGCCCAAGTATCTCTTGACCAGTCTTGTCATCTCACTGTGTAGCTTATGGATCATCACTCCTTCTGCCTAAAACATGGGTAAAAAAAATTAGACATTTACACTTTTTGTAATGTCTCCACCTTTCATCCTACCTACCTGGAAGGCAGTGTTGAATGCAACCAATGGCTTAAGAGCGGCACTCAGAAAGAGAAAATAGAATTTTATCTCCGGATTATCAAGGTAGCCCGCCAGGTTCCTGATTTTAACACTCCTCTCATCCTCATGACTGTTGAAGTAAGCCTGCAGATTAGCCCATTGATTCAGCACTCTTCCAATGCAGGTGTGGAGGCTGAGCCATCGTGTACTGCAGTATCTGAGCAGCTTCAGTGTGTCTGTGTCTGTAAACTCAACAAACTCTTTATACAGCTCACATCTTTTTGCACTGTACAAGGAAACACAAATAATGACAAGAAATAAGGATAATGGAATTAAGGGAAATGTAGAATTTGTTCAGAACATGTAATAAAAGATAAACTTATCCATCATACTCTAACTAAAATGACCAAGACAGGACAGTCAAACCTTTCTTCTTTTATACTCACCTTTTGTCAAAGTGGCCATATACACCAACAAGTAAATCCTCGACTGGGGCCTTGATAGCCTTCATGCCACAGCCTGTGGCAAGTTGGGCAAGGTGGCATATGCAACCCACATCCTGAACATAAGATTGACTAGCTTTTAGTTTTGTGATGACTGAATGGTGCTTTCCTTTCATTACGCTGCAGTTGTCAGAGTTGAAGGCCAACAGGTTATCTCATGGGATTCCTCTATTACTGTGATAATCAGACAAAAGAAATTGTTGTAAACATACATACTGACACATTCAACTGAGCCTTAAGTCCTCAGTACTCATGTAAATACACTCACCTCAATGAGGTTGCCAGCTTCTCATAGAGACTATCTGCTGTGCCCACATTGCAGACTGGCATGTCAATAAATTTGGTGACAACCTCAAGATTATTCTCATCATACACTCTTGCAAGTATGACAAGTTCTTTTTCTTTTTTCATGTTGTTTGACTCATCACACTGTAGTCCAAATGGCTGAGACCGGCAGATGTTTGTGACCTCATCATCAAGCTCTGGAGCAATGGCACCTAAATAATAATAGTACATAAAAATAAAAAAAAATTTAAGCATGTGTGGCGGATGTTGGTGAGCCTGGGTCAGGTCAGTTTGAGTTTTTATTGAGTGTTTACAGTAAAGAATACACAACAACATTATTTTGGTTTAATAAACTTTATTTAAACTTTCGTTTGAAATTAAGTGCGCACACTCTTTAACGTTTAGTTTAAGTTTATTCATACCGTTCTTTTGTTTGTTTGTTACGTCTGTGTCTCGTGAGCTGGTGCACCATCAAAAGGGGTTCGGGTGGAAACATCGGATGTATATATATGGTTCCGGCCGATGATCGGGCCACAACCATTCCGGTTTCTGCTCCAGGGGAACTCCAAGGACTATTTCGCTTCCTTTTCTTTTGTTTATTTATAAGAAGTACATTTATTAAGTGAAGTCATTTGATAGTATTATTTGAGGTGTTTATGTATATTGGGTGTTTTCATATTCGTTTATTGTATGTAATGGCCATTATATGTCGGTGTATCCCCCTTTATGTGTTAATTGGTGCTGGCCACCAAGGTATAAATTTGTTAATTGTTTCTGTAAGGGAGAGTGTTCTGTGAGAGAACAGGTTTTGTTCTTTTATCCTTTACTGGTCACATCTATCACATATGATAGAAAAAACATATGAAAAAACGGGAGAAACCCGGGAAAAACGGGAGTGTTGACAGGTATGATGTGTGCTGTCCTACAAAGCCATTGGTAAGGGATTTTTTTAATGTAATTGATTATTTTAATCTTATACAGCACGTTCAAGCTTTTTCCACTCATGTTCAAGGTCATATTTTAGACTTAGGTTTGACTTTTGGTCTATCCATTGCTGATTTTGAAATATCAGATCAAGCTTTATTCTGACCATAAGTCAATTATTGTTGACTTACTGTTGACACTACATAAAATTGAAAAACCCATAGATCAATGTCAACTACGACGGGTTTTAAAAACGATGGAGCTATAGAGCAATTCAAAAACTTATTTCACAAAATTAACCCTTTCTATTTAATGGACAGTTTTTCTCTTAAATTGGCTTGAAAAAGCCTAGCCAGAAAGTTTTAAAATGTTCTAGCATGGTTTAACATTATTTACCATGTTTCTAGTATGGATTACAACATTGTTAGCATGATTTAGCATGTTTTAACATGACCATGGATGGATGGATAGATCGATCATCAATATTAGTAAGTAAGAAAGAAAGATTACTTGGAAAGAGAATAGTTTGAAAGAAAGATTAGTTAGAAAGAAAGATAGATAGATAAGTTAGAAAGAAAGAAAGAATAGTTAGAAAGAAATATTAGAAAGAAAGAAAGATTAGTTAGAAAGAAAGAAAGATAATAGTTAGAAAGAAAGAAAGATTAGTCAGAAAGAAAGATAATAGTTTAGAAAGAAATAAAGATTAGTTAGAAAGAAAGATAAGTTAGAAAGAAAGAAAGATAAGTTAGAAAGAAAGAAAGATTAGTTAGAAAGAAAGATTAGTTAGAAAGAAAGATTAGTTAGAAAGAAAGAAAGATTAGTAGATGATTAACTAGGCTTTTAGACTGGAACCCGCGAGCACCTGCTCTCTGTACGAGCAATCGGTGTAGCTCCACCAACCCTTCCTGTCGACTGTATGGAAATCTGACGGCCTGCTGAATGGCCAGAGAGGAGAAAGAAAGCAAAGAAAAAGCGAGGCTCAAGGGGAGGTGTGAGGCACCGACTTTGGAGACACGGCAATAGATTCCCATTGCCTGTCATCATTCTGACCAACATTCGATCAGTAAGCAACAAACTTGATGAACTGGCGTTAAGAGCAGAACATGACTGTGAATTCAGACAAAGCAACATTGTGTGTTTGACGGAATCATGGCTTAAAGACTATCATGATTCTCCAATTCTGGCTGGGTACACCACCACAAGAGCAAACAGAAATGAGTGTAGCTCACGCAAGTCAATCGGAGGGGGGCTGTGTTTATTTGTCGACAAACGCTGGGCTACACCGTATTGCGTTCAGGAGCAGGTGTGCACACCGGACTATGAAATATTGACTGTATCCTTCCGACCATTCTACCTCCCGCGAGAGTTCGGTCAAATTACTATTATTCTTGTGTATGTGCCCAGACCGCAGCAGCGGGGGGACAAATAACAGAGAGCTATAATGATGCACTCGCCCGCTCTGCAGATCAGCCTGCCTTTGTCCTCGGGGACTTTAACTCATGTAACTTGTCTACACATCTGCCCACTGTTCATCAATAAGTTGACTGTCCAACACGGTTAAATTGGACCCTTGACTGCTGCTATGGAGGCATATAAAGCAGTGTGTAGACCACCCCTAGGGAAATCTGATCACAATATAATTCATCTCTTGCCTAAATATAAAGCTTTGCTCAAAAGGACGAAACCAGTCATCAAGCAGATACAGATGTGGTCTGAAACAAACAAAGATCAACTCAGGGTCTGTTTTGAGAACACAAATTGGGACACCTTGTTTGAATGCTGTCAGGATGGGAATGAACTTACGGACATTGTGACATCATATATTAAGTTCTGTGAGGACTGTGTGTCTGAAACAAAGACTATTAGAATATTCCCAAATAATAAACCCTGGGTTTCCAAAAAATTAAAAACCTGCTATGAAAGAAATATTGCCTTTTGTTCAGGCAAGATGGAATTAGTGCAGGAAAAAAGGAAACGATTTAGGGGGGATATCATCAAGGCAAAAATTTTATATAAAAACAAAATAGAGAGTACATTTTTCAGCGGGAATATAAAACAGGCTTAAGAGGGCTTATACATCTTAAAGGTGCAGTGTGAGGTTTGCGAATTGCAAACAGCCAGTCACTCACGCCTTTGCAAACACGAAGGAGAAGCTACGGTGGCTGACGTAGGATAAAAGATGTTGTCGTCTGAGACAGCAGAGAGTACCAAGTCAAGCAATGCGGTTTCTTTATATTACATTTTATATTAAATTATATTTATGTAATTATTCTCTAAAACCACATGTTATTGCGAATGTTAATTTTACTTGTTCATCATGTACATGTTAGTGTTTTAATCACTGACTTGACCTACCTTGTTTCCATGCTAGTTAGTACAAGATAAGAGCTATGAAACTATCCAACTACATATTATTTCTAACAGGGTATTAAAAGATTAGCTGGCTAATATGAGCTGTTATGCTGTAGGCTAAATTACTGTTTTATGGTCAATAGTACTAATCAGATGATTGTCTCACGAACGTAACCAGCTCATTTATCCCCTCATAGCAAAGCCATAACACAGCGAGGGAGAAGAACTAAGTTACATGAAACAATCCAACGACATATTTTACACCACTGACAAGGGAAAAGTCACTTCTCACGGTGTCTATGGCTAGCTTCTAGCTAATGCTAATATTATCAAACAACAGTTTTCATTTGCATTGCTAAAGTTGGAATACCTTCCCTGTCCAGCAGAAAACAGGCAACTTCAGCGTGGCTTTGAAAACATGTTTCCCTCATTAGACCCTTCCATCTGGTAAAAGCCACACCAATGTTTACCCGTGATTTCTGCCTGCGTTTCTCTCGTTTTAGTCTGGCTTCATCATGCTTTCGCTTTTTCGAAGCAGATTCATCCTCCGTCGGCTCTTGTGCTAAATAATAGCTGTGCTCCTTCATTTTTTAAAAAATTCCACTTCTAATAAAGGAGAGCTTTTACTACTACCTAGTAGTTAGAAATGTAAAGCTACTTCTTCTGCTGCGTCATTTTCATCTGCTTCTTTTTCAAGGAACGCGCTCTGTAGCGCTGTTTGTCCGTTTAGGGCTACGGTAGAAACATGACGACACAATATGTCGACCTCCATAGAAGGAGGAGCCCGCGGTTATGGAGATATAAATGTCTCATTCTAAGGTAATAAAAACATAACGGTTCATTATGCAAGGTCTTTATACACCACTGAAAACATAGTTATGGATCTTATATTGCATTTCTGTCAATAGATCCTCAGAAATATTACACAATGCACTTTTAAAGGGACACCAGGTAACGTTTTTACCTTAACTGAACAGCTTCGAAGTCAGTGGAATGGTTATATTACTTATTTTGGGTTGATTTGTGGTGGTTTCGCAGCCCCCTGGTGCCTGAGAGCGGAAAAAACTCACTTGCAACTTTGGGGCGGCGGGCCGCCGGCCTCGCTGTCAGGAAGTATCGCATGATATCAGGTCTCGCGATGTAACGAATTGCTTGACGGCACTGCACACGTACACGCCCCCATTCAAGCGCCGGCTAGTTAAGCAAAGGGCAACGATAGATTGAGTTATGAGTGAGCCTGTAAATAAGAAGCAGAAAGCTAGGAAATCTTTGTCGGAGGATCAACGAAAGAGGAAACGGGAGACTAACCGAGCAAGAAGTCAGACTCGAGTAAATATCGGACCGGCTTTTTCAGAATGGCGAGAACTGAGAGAAACAGAAGCCTGCAAAACGGATGCTGACCTGGCCTTCTTGCTGTTGCACTTGTAAGTAACTTTGGAATAAACTGTGTTTTATATTTAAATTTCAAGTAATTGTGACCTCAGGATGTTTGCTATTGTCTGTAAAGGTTTTTATTATGATTGCTGTCTGTTACGGGCTTACTAGTAGGCTACGCTAGATACTATAACTTTGATGTTAGCATTGTCATTAGCAAACACGTTTGATTTCTGGCCTTTCCTCTGTCGGTTTTATTTGTGTAACTTAGTTTGCAAATAAATAGATATCCAATTCTTTAAATCAAGACACCGGTGTATCCTACCCGCGTCTAAATGGCTAGTGGAGATTTTGGCTTGATCTAGCTAGATGGATGCTGCCCTTCTATGTGTCTAATTTAGCTTGCACATTGCATCCAGGTGTTACTTTGCTTTTATTTGGAGCTGGGGTGTTTTTTTTTGTTTTTTTGCAGTGCGCTACATAGTGTAGAAGCCGATGGCTCACCGATCGCATTCTGTATTGATCCATAATATGCTACTAATCCTAGTGAACTACAATGAAGCCCAGACTCAAAATATTTTCCGTGACCATCTTGTTTGCAAATATAGAAGTTACGATATTAGTTTTGAAGTTTTGAAATAGCCGGTTCATGCTCAGCTGGGTTGACAGCTGATCAGCTGGGTTGCTCATGGCGAGGGGGGAGGAACAACAGTTCGTTTTTACGACAGTGTGTTTGAAAGCATTTACTACCAGACACCAGGGGGAGCTAGGGGGAGCTTCGTAGAGAAAAAACACTCAGGCTTGCCTGGTGTCCCTTTAATGGGAAAAAGTTGCAATAAAAGCGATAGTCTTGTAGTTTGCAGTCAAAGTCATGTAGGTTAAATGAACATGTTCCTCTGCAGGTTTGATGTTGTAGATGATAAGAGTGAATGTGATGACATTTGTAAAAATCTTCCCATAGGTTCACCAATATTTATCACAGAAGATGCTGTTGCCAAAAGCCTCACCAAACTAAAGCCGAATAAGGCCACTGGCCCAGATGGCCTGAAAGCCCGCTAATATAAAGTTTGTGCTCCACAATTAAAAGGTGTTTTTTTTTTTCAAAGATTTTTAACCTCCTTCTAGTTGCAGGTGTACCTAAGAAGCCATACCTAAGAAGCCTGGTGCAAGTAGGCCAGAAGATTTCCGACCCATAGCCATCACCTCCATATTGTGTAAAACAATGGAGAGTTCTGGTAGATCTCGGTTCAAGTAACCACCGTGTTAGATCCACTGCAGTTCGCTTAGAGAAGTGACAGAGGGACTGATGATGCCGTGCTGGTCCTTTTAGACTCTATTTCATAACAGCTTGCACTCCCTAAAGGGCATGCTAGAGTTCTATTCGTAGACTTTAGTGCAGCATTTAATTCTATGAAGCTACACATTCTCCTGCAAAGACTAGCCAATATTAACATAGATAAGGGCTTGATTCTCTGGATCTGAAACTTTCTCTCCTGTCGCCCTCACCGGGTTTGTGTAAATGGCTTTTTGTCAGAAGTGCATACTATCAGTACAGGCTGCCCACAAGGCAGCGTTCTTTCTCCTATGCTTTTTTTTCCCTATTCACAAATGAATTTTCTTTAAATAATAGCACCTTCAAATTGATAAAATATGCAGATGATATGGCCTTAGTGGGCCTCTTACAAAAAACTGACCCTGTTGGTGAGGCCTCTTATTTAGCACATGTAAAGGCCCTTGAAGCATGGTGCAAAGATAGCAAGCTAGAAATCAATGTGGCGAAGACAAACGAGCTATTTTTTTGCAAAAAACAAGACATAACAACAGAGACCGTTTTAAGTATCTAACTTTTAAGTATCTAGGCACGGTTCTTGACAACCATCTGAGATTTACAGATAACACAGACTATATTTTTAAGAAATGCTCACAACGACTTAGTCTACTCAGAAGACTGAACTCCCTGGGCATCAGTGCTCAGATTATTGAGCTAGTGTACATCACACACATTGAAAGTGTTTTAACCGTTCATCTCTCTGCTTGGTTTGGCCATTTAACCCTTGTGTTCTGTTCGATTTCTGTGTACTCCCCTTATGGACCGGGTCAAATTGACCCTAATTGGATTCAATACAATTCCTCAAAAATCACACTATGAAAAACAACAAAGATTTAGATACAAACTGTAAACTTTTAATATCAACATTTGTCAAACATTACAAAAACATTATATCTGAAAATATGATTTATGAAAATGTTTTTAAACCATTTTTTAAAACAGTTTTGTCTTGACCAAATTGGAAAATAAACAGTATACTGACTTTTTTTGCATATACATTTCTTTTACTTTTTTTTTTTTTTTTTTACATTTGATGCATCGTAACTGAACAAAACAAAATTGCTCTATAATGAAAAATTTTCATTTTCCTAAGTTAACTTTCCCTAGTTTCCTAAGACCTAGTTCCCTAGTTTCATTATTCACTCACAGGGAAGTGAGAAACCAAACATAACAAAAACATACATCAAATAAATGTTTTGTATTTATTTTTTGGCTCTGTGAAGCTGCCTTTGAAAATCCTACATAAAAGTTTTGGTTAAAAGCTAGGTATTTTAGATATCTTGAATATTGAAATGAGAGCTTATTTTACTATCTGTGTCTGACAAAGATTTTTATCTGTAATTTGCAAATAATTCTGAACACTGTAATTTTAGTTTTTTCAAGTGTGTTTGGTTAGGGTTAGAGCACTTTTAGATACACTTGCACGTTAGAACTGGAGTTGAAGTGCCCTGACATACAGAAAATAAATGTTTTTATTTTGTGTCTGTACAGTTGCTTTTGAATGGCTGTCTAAGACGGGTCAAATTGACCCGCGAACATCAAGAACGTAACAGTAATTTTGTTTGTATATGTCAAAACACATCAGCAAGTTGAAACTTTGCATGCATGTTCATCATGATAAATGAGAAAAAGTCACAAAATATCAAGAAAAAAAACGAAGGTTAACCAGTATTTCCAACAACTAGAAAATCGAAACGGGTCAAATTGACCCGCAACTTAACCAAACCAAGTGACAACAACAAATGAGTCATCTTAATTTATTTAAAATATATTTATTTTCATTATGATATTTTACATTGTATCTTTTTATTATATTTCCCTTACTATGTTTGAGACGTTGTCTGTATGTTTATCTGTCTTGTATGTTAGGTTAGCCAAAGAAAAATTTCCACCCCGGTGGACAATAAAGATTTATTCTAATTCTAATTGGTAGATTGAATGAATTGTCACTCTCCAGCATCTGGCACAGACCACTGCAAAACCCTGGATGGGTGTTTTCTGAATAAAAGTCTTGCATTTCTCCTTGTTTTCCTCTTCCAACATAAACTAGACGATTCATAAGAAAATTGTGACATTAATATACAAATTACCTTATTAACAGTACACATGCATGCAGCCACATGAATTTTTATTCATAATTTATACACCTGGTAAGCAGTTCTTGTAAATTTCATTGCTGTGTCTGCAGTGTGTACATCTGGTAATATTCTTTGACATGTCACAGACTTCTCTCTCCAATTTGTTACACCTGAATATTTAAATTTTAGGAGCATAAAAATGAGCATGATTAAAAAGAGAATAATTGAAGACATGTTGCCATACCATTACATTTCTCAGTTACTAGTATTTTAACCATATTTAAATCAAATGTGTAAAAGAAAATAAATACATACTGTCAAGCCAGCAGAAGTGTGCCTTCCTCCTGAATGAGTCCGTATCCACCAGACTTCTGAGTTTGGAACAAACTAAAGACAGATTTAACAATCCAGAATCACCCTCCTCAAGGACCACGTGAAGAAGAATTTCAGACAGGACAGATTATTGAGTATTACAAACAAACCAAAAAATTAATAGTGCCATTTCCAAACATCATGACCTAACCTCCCTTAAAACAGAATGTGCATCCTATGGGTGCAGGTAATACCTGAAAACATTTCATTTAACAATAAGGTATTTGCCATAAATAGGGTGACCAGACGTCCCGGTTATCCCGGGACAGTCCTATATTTCAACTCTAATTTTAGTGTCCCGACTTATTATGAAAAAATCATGTTTTGTCCCGTATTTCATTGTTAATATATATATTTTTTATATATCATAGTTTTCGTTTTCGAAAGGCTACGTGAATATGTATGTTATGTTCAAACCGTGTAGCGCGCACACGGGAGAGAGCGAGAGACCTTGCGTGTGTGTGCTAGTGTGCCTCATGATGCGCATGTATGCGTTTTATTTACATATTCTATACCTTCCATGTGTCATTTCTGATATGAGCAGATTCACCAGCCACCGCCTGATATGGGCCATATCATGCTGAAAAGCAAAAGATACATTTGGAAATGGATGTTTAAAATGACCAGAAGTAATACCTTTCCTAAAAATTGAAAGAGAATGGATAAAGCTTACCTGGGTGAAGTCAAACTCCTAGTTAAACACCTTATACACCGCCACCATTACTATAGGTTCCCCGGTGCCACCATTGACCATTGGCTGCTGTCGCTTGACTTCCAGTTACATGTGACTGGTTGCTGCTACGTTGGTTGATACTGATTGGCTGCCACGAAGTGGCAGGTCCCTCCTAATTTGGCAGGGCTTCCTGCTGCCAGCTGCCGATTTTTTCGCTGAACGCCTTCTGAAAAGAGCAATCTGAATAAAACCATATTAAGCAACTATAGACCGATCTCAAATCTTCCTTTCATAGGCAAAATCATTGAAAAAGTTGTCTTCAATCAGCTGAACAAATTCTTAAGCTCGAATGGATACAATTTTCAATTTGGTTTCCGATCGCATCACAGCACAGAGACAGCACTCATAAAGATAATAAACGATATTCGATTAAATACTGATACAAGCACATTATCAGTGCTGGTACTACTCGACCTCAGTGCTGCATTTGACACTGTCGATCATAACATACTTCTTGACAGGCTGGAAAACTGGGTTGGGTTTTCTGGGATAGTCCTAAAATGGTTCAGGTCATACTTGATAGGGAGAGGTTATTATGTGAGTATAGAAGACCATAAGTCTGAGTGGACACCCATGACATGCGGAGTCCCTCAAGGCTCAATTCTTGCGCTACTCCTATTCAACCTGTACATGCTCCCAATGAGCCAAATAATGAGAAAGAACCAAATCTCTTACCACAGCTATGCAGACGACACACAGATCTGTTTAGGAAGTCAGGAATCTTAGTGTGTCTCTAGAGTCAGACCTTAGTTTCAATAATCATGTCAAAGCAATAACTAAATCAGCATACTATCACCTGAAAAATATTGCAGTTTCCAGTCAAGACTTAGAGAAACCTGTTCATGCTTTCATCACCAGCAGGGTGGATTATTGTAATGGACTCCTCACTGGCCTTCCTAAAAACACCATAAGACAGTGTCAGCTCATACAGAACGCTGAGCAGAACCAGAACATATAAACACATCACACCAGTCCTCAGATCTTTACACTGGCTGCCAGTTACATTTAGGATTGATTTGAAAGTATTATTACTGGTATATAAATCATTCAATGGGCTAGGACCTCAATAGATTGCAGATATGCTCACTGAATATAAACCCAACAGATCACTCAGATCACTAGGATCACATCAGCTAGAAATACCAAGGGTTCACTCTAAGCATGGTGAGTCTGCTTTTAGTTATTATGCTGTAACTCTTCCAGAAGAGATCAGATGTGCTCCTACAGTCACAGTCAAACCCAAACTCAAAACACTTCTGTTTAGCTGTGCATTTACTGAATGAGCACTGTGCCACTGTTCGTCCGACTGTTTGCACTGTATTTTATTTCCTTTTTATTCTAAACTGTTTCTTATTTATTTTGATTATTTTAATTCATTCTATGTAAAGCACTTTGAATTACCATTGTGTATGAAATGTGCTACATAAATAAACTTGCCTTGCCTGTAATTATAATACAAATATTAGTTTATGATACAGTTTATTATACTTCATTGATTATAATATTGTACCATTTATCCATCTAATTAAATCTTTATTAAGGCAAAAGACCACTCAAAGATGTATGAATTCTACTTACTGTTTTTAAAGATAACTCTTTTTTTTTAAAAAAGTATTGACACTTCAATACATTTTAATTGACACTTTATTTATTGCTGACTTTATGAAATCATTGTAAATGCTTAACAGGATGGACATCTGTCACAGACAAAGATAATAATGTTGTTATCAGAAGATGTTTATTATAAAACACCAGAAAAGACGAACACAGGGAACCACAACGACCAGGTGACATGCAGGATAATGAATTTTTGTCAATACTTTTTTAGCATTAACATTAACCTTAACATTTTTATTGCTTTTTTTGGTTTGTTATCTTTTACTGATTCTTGGGGAAGATAAATGCATTTCAATGCTGACACATATGAACTGTGCTTTAAGAACTCATATTCTTAATCATTTTTAACAAGTTATTAGTAGTTCTTAATCTTTTTATCACATAATTGGACAGCATGTATTAAAATACATATTTCACCAAGAATTCCCATGACATCTATTATATATATTTCTATGGACTCTGGATATTGGACAGCAGATTGAACAGGACTTTTATTTTGGTCTAAATATGTGACGTCATAAAGCTGCGCCGTGCTCCTGCAGCTGTTATGATTAGACTGAAGAAAGGTTCGTAATTTTACGCATTTAAAGTGTTTAGATCGATACACATCGATTTGATCTCTTTTACAAGAGGTATGTGACCATGTATTGTTACATATATTTGTAATACGCTAAATGTAACAATATTGCGTTTTTGTGTGAGTAAAACGTATTCAAATGTGAGTAACAGAAAAGTTGCACGTCTCATTTCGCGCACTATCGTTTATTAGTTTATTGTAACGAATTCGGGTTTTGGAAAGTGGTGATGGAGAAATGGAGTCATTTGAATCTAATGCTTTGCCAAATGACTCACTGATTCGAAGCGCTTGAATCACTGCGCGCTGACGAATCCTGCCGCTCAAAAGTGTAAAAATACAACGAAAACACAAATATTATTAATGACAACTTGTATGAACAAATCGCAAATGTTTTCATGACGACGTAATCTGTTAAATCTACAAAACATTAAATTTGTCTGTATAATTTGTTATTTTATTATTTTGTAGTGCTTGTTTTGAGTGATTTTTGTCTGATCAGTTGATTTAAGTCCATTAACTCTCACTCTGACTGACTCCCTCACCAGTGCGCTGAACTACTGAACTAGAGCTGATTGAGACGCACTCACAGATTTACTGTGGATTTATTTTTCTTTCTGTTAATTACTCTCATCTTAAGCATGACACATTTGTCCAAACACACAGGAAAACTCCTGGAGAAACATCTGAGATCCACGTGAGACTATTATAAAGATGGCGTTTATTAAAGAGGAGAGTGAAGACATAAAGATTGAAGTGTTCAACGTGAAACATGAAGATACTGAGGAACAAACAGGTTAGTTTCATTTGATCCTTATTAAAATTATCTACAGAATGATATTTCTGAAAGAATATGAGTCTCCTAATTAAAGCGGTTTTATTTGACATGGAGCGGCGGGTCTTCTCATGTGGACAGACATGTTTGTTGAGATCACATGACCAGACAAATGGAAATAAAGTGTTTCCGCATGAACTTTAGAGGATCTGTACAATATGGACTAGATAGATTATGGATTATAAATCTCTGTTGATCCAAAGAAAGGAAATCATATACATCTGGGATGTATGAGTGAGTAAATGATGAGAGAACATTAATTTTGGATGAAATTTCCCTTTAACTATCACCACAGACCCATCAAGTATTTTTTCTTTCCAATTTTCTTTCTGAGCTCTCCAGAGCATTCACTGCACCCACAAATCCTCAGTCTATCTCCTCTCTCCCAGCCACCGTTCCTCTCTGCGCCAATTACTGCAACGAGACACAGCAGGTCCGTAGCCAGCCTATTAAAAGGGGGGTTCTTTTTTTCAAAAAGTGGACCTTTTTGCAGTTTTTTTTTTTTTTTGCACAGCCAATATCACAGCGAATATTGCGAGAACTCTCTCTGAACTGCACGCGCGGCACACACACACACACGTCCAGCTACAATAATCATATTAATTTGAAACAGCAACCCAGAATATTTGTCACAAGCATTGATTAAAACGATGACAATAATCATATGAAAAAAAAAAAAAAACGACTTAAATTCTGGACCTTCGGCATGAGAGGGCTTCGGCCCTGCCTACGGGCTTGCACAGGTGTTTGTCATTATGCACTTGACCTACTTACTCGCCTCTCATGCCCTGTTTACACGTGAACGCTCACGGGTAAAAACGTAAAAATATTTTATCAGATGTGCCTTTCGTTTACACGGCGACGGCGTCGGAAAATCTTAAAAACACTCCACCGTCGCGTTCCCGTCTAAAGGGAAAAAACGCAAATCTGCTCACGGTGGCTCTCGTCGCGTACGCGTTTACGTCACAGGCATGCGCCAGTACAGGAAAATAACAACCAACATATCAGATTATTTCCATACGTCGGACCTTCAAGTTGCCCTAGCAGCTCTGATAAACGTACAAGAGTCTTTTTGCTGTTCGCTTCGCCATGTTTTGATTTCGCGCTGCTAGGGAGAGAAGTAGAAGGAAGGTTGTACGCAGGCGCGCGGACTTGGTGTTGTTGTGTGGCAGTGCTTCACGTTGCCACCTAGCCGCCTGGAGTGCATACTACATCGAATTTCACACACTTTTGCGTCACCATATGCACAGAGATTTCCCCCCTATAACGCTAGTCTAAATGCAGAATAAAAAGTGATAAAGCAACGCCACTTTTGCGTTTTCTGTTCAGATCGTTTCCGTGTAGCCTCAGTGCAGACCTCGCTGAACCACACCCCCCTCGCCACACAAGTGTTCAATCCAATTGTTTTAACTGGTTTTGTAGAGTTTTGGAATGTTTAAACAGTGTGTATGATTGTCAACAATCTGGCATTATATATTATCTGGCATATCTAAACATGAACTATTGACGAACACGTTCATGCCAACTAGAAACGAACACGAGAGATCAGCAGATACAGAGCGTTTTTATTCGTGAACAAACTCGTTTTATTGTAAGGGTGAATTCAACAAGGGAGTTTGTTTTGTTGTTAAGCAACAAAGACTGAATAATTTTTTTGTTGTTTTTTGTAATTGGTGTGGATGACACGGAGCGACATACAGTATTATCATGTCTTTCTACCCTGAAATGTTTAATTTCGAGAGAGACCCGGCGCGTGCAGTGAGGGAGACAAAAAGAAACTTGCTAAAAAGAGATCCAGCGCGAGAGAGAGGCAAAGGAAAACGCATGTTCTTAATTTATGTTGGTTTATGCTATTTTAATTTTGAAAATGAATGAAATTCAAATTCATACAACCCCCCTACCCCCCAATATATAAAAAACACATAATCATGGATCTAACAAGAAACAAAAAATCTTAAGTTAATCCAAATGATTACCACTTTTAACTATCCGAGTATGGAATGCCAAAGCTGACTTAATTAAAAATAAATAAATACATAAATAAATATACGAAGAAATGTAAAAAAGCAAAAATACATAAATAAATATACAAAGAAATGTAAAAAAGTACAAATAAATGAGTATTTATAATTTTATTTCCTTATTTATGTATAATAGGATCAGTGAAATGTGCGCTGGTTTCTCTCCGCGTTCTGCGCCGTTGTGCGAGTCTCATCGACAATAAACGCAAGCTCTTATCAGCCCTATCCACCGCGTTTACATTGTTATTAATAGTGGATACTTTCATGCGCTTCCATGTCCAAGTGTCTGCTATCAGACCCTTTGAAGTGCAGTTTCTGTTCATGTGTGCTATGTGTGTTAACCCTATATAGCCTACCACACATACAGTTAGGGTGATATACATGACTTAAAATGTGATATTGTCCGCACACCTCTTGCGTTTCGTTTGGTCACACACCACAAGGTGTCACTGTGGCCTCAAAGCTTCAGCACTGCCACTCTGAGCTCGATTGCTGATGTCTGAGGTTAAACACGCCCCCCTCATTAGCATACGGACAAAGAAATGTAGAAATAAATAAATGTACAAATAAATAAATGTGGAAATAAATAAAAGTAGAAATAAATAAATGTGAAAATAAATAAATGTAGACATAAAAACATATATACATGAATGTGGAAATAAATAAAAGTGGAAATAAATAAATGAATAAATAAAAAATAAATGTGTGAAAAAATACAATTATACATAAATAAGGAAATAAAAGTATATTTATTTATGTATTTATTTATTTTTAATTAAATCAGCTTTGGCATTCCATATCCGAGAAAGTTTTCTATCATACATCTGAATATATATACAGATGGGTCAAAGTCTGGAGATTTGTGGTTATCCATCAGAAAAGTACAGATTCCTCATAATAGTTCAGTTTTCACTGGAGAAGCCATTGCTATAACTTTGGCATTGCAGCATATTAAAACTACTCAGCAACGAAATATCTTATTAATGACAGACTCAAAATCTGGTATCTTCCAAATATGAACACCCAGCATTTGTGGAAATTTTAAATAGTTTGCGGTCCTTGGAGGCACAGAATTTTAAAGTTATTTTTTGTTGGGTACCAGGGCATTGAATGAAAAGCTGATGCTGTGGCTAAAGAAGTTTAATCTTCAGAGCTCAGACAATGCCCAATTCCACCTGACCTCAAACCTATTATAAACACTTCCACAAATCCACAAGAAATGGCAAGCTGAATGGGATCGGAGTACGACAAAAACTTTACAAAATTAATCCTGTGGTCGGTAGTGTTGTCAAAAAACTCCGTACTTCGGTACCAAGTCAGTACTAAAAAAAATAAAACCGTTACGGTACCAGCTTTTCTTAAGTACCGGTGGTACCGAAGTACCGGGTTAATCCGGTTCTTGATGCGCTGTCCGAAAGGTGCACAGTTGCGTCCTCTTCATAAAAACACTGAGACATGGCGACCGGCGGCGCTGCTAATGCGGTGGCTCTGAATCCCCTTGTTGACACGAAAGGAGGAAAGAGCCACATATGGAAATATTGTAGATTAGGCTAATGTCACGTTGCCATAAGGGGCCGTTCACATGCAAATTTCAAATGCCGTGCGCCTCTGTTCATGGATGCATAGCAACGACAAACACCGCGGGTGAGCAATCGCTTGTGGAAAGAATTTGCACGCGCAAAAAACGCGTTATATGAATGGCCTCTAAAGTGGTATCAGGTGCGGTTGTATCAGGGTAGTTTTACGAGTACGAGTACATGAGCACAGTATCGGACCGACACCAGAGTACTGGTATCAGTATCGGTGTATCCCTATTTATGTCATTAATATCAGTCTGTCGGAAAAGCAGTTCTAGGCTTATTCTTGCCTGGTTAACTCTTAGCATGTTTAAAAAGCCCTTTCAAAATTAAATATGAATGCAGTTTTGGATTAAATAAAAGTACAGTCAAGTCAAATAAAACACGTTTTATCTCCTGTATAGTTTGGTAACACTACAATAAGATACCATTCATTAACATTACTTAATGCGTTATCTAACATCAATACATTGAGTGAACAATATAGTTTAACAACATTAATTAATGTTTGTGAATGTTATTTAATACAAACACTTGATTGTTCATGTTTGCTCACTTCATTCATTGTGCATTAAATAATGTTAACAGATAAAACTTTTGATTGTAAAAATGTATTAGTACATTTTTAAATGAACCCCAAGGAGAATAATTGCTACACTATATAACTATTGTTTATTGTTAGATAATTTTATCTAATCTTATTGTAAAGTGTTTTTAATACAGATGTAGGCTACAGTTTCCATCTTTGTAACCGTGATATACACTCATATATGTAAATTTAATCTAAATTAAGCTTTGGTACCGAGAACCGTGGATTTTTACTGGTATTGGAACAGAATACTGAAATTTTGGTACCGTGACAACACTAGTGGTCGGTGTAAAACTTTGTGTCCATTTTGAAAATCGTTGGATCATATTACCTACACACGCTGTCAAATAGGGCACTCCAGACTCCAAACGGGTGAAGATCCTCCTTTATGCCCCTCGTGCCAGAATCCATTATCACTGAAGCATATTTTGATGGACTGTGATAGATTAAATTTAAAGCAATAAAAATAATAAAAGGCTAATAATAAAAACAACTACCCCCATGCGGTCATTTAAAGGGCACCTATTATGCAAAATTCACTTTACACAGTGTTTGAACATAAATGTGTGTTGGCAGTGTGTGTACACACAGCCACCCTATAATGATAAAAATAAACCCAGTGCTTTTTTTTTAATCCCCATAAATTATAAGCAGTGTCTCAAAACAAGCTGTTCTCAGATTCTGGGCAATGTGACGTACTTTTGCACAAGCCCCGCCCACGACTGTTAACTGACACTGCCGTATTAGCATAGACCCGCCCCGAGTGAGCTGTACACAGTCTGCCATTGTTTCGACGCCGGAGCAGCTGTATAAGACTGTCTCATAAGTGATTGAGGTGTTCTGTTGTTGGGTGTAGGGATGGGACGATTACCGGTTTCACTATAAACCACGATAAAATGTACCGATGGTTAGTATTATCGTTTAAAATTGAATTATCATTAAAACAAAGTTTGATTATCGCGATTTTAATAACATAAATCTTGTCCAGCCAGCAACAGTCTGACGCAGCGCGCAGCGTTGGGTTTTTTTTATCCGAAAAGGAATGGCGGAAGGCAGTGACCGTGCTCGGGAGATTTCTCAGCCTTTTAAGAGGACCAAATCTGAGGTGTGGTCATATTTTGGCTTTTACAAAAGTCCTGAGAGAAACTTAATGGAGGATGGTCAGAGGGCTGAGTGCCCTCTGCAGAGTCGTCTTGAGTGACCATCACACACTGGTGTAGCGAACGCAAGGCAAGTTAACTTTAACCTCAATACCAAAACTATGTCTGATAAATAAGTGGGCTCAAAATGTTGTTTTGAGTTGAAATATTTTCTCACTCACTTGAAATAAACGTAAAGCTTCCGCGAAGAAAAGTTTGCAGTAAGTGGCTTTGAGCCAAAGACAAACAAACAATCACGAACCTAGAACTGCTTGTTTTTATTTGTTTGTTGATTTTCAAATAAAAAAAAAGTAATTTTTTAACACTTTCATCTCGTTTTAACAAAACCGTGATAATATTGATAATCACGATAAATTTGGTCACTATAATCGTGATAGGAAATTTTCATACCGTCCTATCCGTAGTTGGATGTAAGGATGAACATTGCTGTCTTCATGTATTCCTGACATCAGAGCTGCTGAAGACGCAGTGGATTAGTTTTGTTTTTTGAAGGGAATGCGCCCCCAATCTAGTTACCTAAATGCGTTTATGTTTGCGACTGCTTTGTGAAGGAGGGCCCGTTCAAAGCAGGCTTTGCTAAAAAGTTTTTACTTGAGAATGGAACTGTGCCAACTGTTGTGTTCGTGATCCAGCTTACAGTCTCCGGAGCGATACGGATCACGGCAGTAATGAAAGGGACAGCACGCACTTTATTGCAGTTCATCAGAGTTGTTTTACGGTGTAACGGCCCTTAAAGCAGTTACTATGGTTTCAAGCTGTAGTACCACTATCATGCTCCAGGGGGCTCTCCAGACTTGAGACATCTTCCATCCTATGCTGTACTGTTTCTTGTGGGGATTTTACTGAGTTATGCCAATATCCTCATTGGATAAATTGAATCAACTGATAACAGGGATATTTGAGTGCTGCAAGGACACCGTTATTGCAACATACCCTAAACTGAAGCCTGAATTGATTGAAGCTAGAATTTGAAATGATCTACTGGACTGTATGCTCCTTTCTTGTCAAGTCAAGTCAAGTCACCTTCATTTATATAGCGCTTCTAACAATATGGACTGTTTCAAAGCAGCTTTGTAAAGTGACATCACAGCTATGTGCAGCAATTCCTGGAGAGAGGGGGAATAATGACAGTGGGCGGGGTTTGTGTGACGTCCACCTGTGAATGCAGACACGATGGCTGGATTGTGTTTACATTACACTGAGATCCGAGCATAATACGTCCTCGACTACCTCCGAACCTGGACACGCTGATCGGATAACATAACATTGAGCTATGCATTCCGTTAATTTTGTGGATTGGTAAGTTTCGTCAGGGCGTGAAGAAATATAGAGCGGAGTATCATCAGCATAACAGTGAAAACTAATGCCATGCTTACTAATGATATCTCTTAAAGGTAGCATGTACAGAGTGAACAGCTACGGTCCTAGTACTGAGCCTTGTGGTACACACTCTTCATTTACTGCTACAAACTGATAACGGTCAGATAAGTATGATTTAAACCATGCTAGTGCAATTCCACTAATGCCAACATAATTTTCGAGTCTATTTAAAAGAATTTTGTGGGCGATAGTGTCAAATGCAGCACTAATAGAGAGATACAACCACGATCGGATGATAAGAGCAAATCATTTGTGACTCTAATGAGAGCTGTCTCAGTACTATGATACGGTCTAAATCCTGATTGAAAATTCCATTTCAAACCATTTATTTCTAAAAAGGAACATAGTTGTGAAAATACTGCCTTTTCTAGTATCTTTGACAGAAAAGGTAGATTCGAGATTGGCCTGTAATTGACTAATTCTGTAGGATCAAGTTGCGTTTTTTTTTAACAAGCGGTTTAATCATTGCCAACTTAAGTTTTTGGTATGTATCCTAATGACAAAAATTAATTAATGATATTAAGAAGAGGATCTATGACCTCTGGGTCTAACATACGTTGTCTGTTTGAAAGTTTATAAAATTCACCCTCTCCTATATTAATGAAAGAATCGAATTTTTCGTCAGTGAGACTACACTGCACTGTCTGATGCGATACTGTAGTAGACGATGGCATAGTTATAATTGCTATAGCAATTTAGCAACTATAATTATCAATCTTGTAAGTAAAAAAGTTCATAAAGTCATTACTGCTGTGCTGCTTGGAAACATATGGGCTTGAAGCTTTATTTTTCGTTAGTTTAGCCACGGTTTAAAATAAATACCTAGGGTTATGTTTATTTTCTTCTAATAGGGTTGAAAAATAAGCAGATCTAGCAGTTTTTAAGGCCTCTCTGTATGCAATCATGCTCTCTGTCCATGAAATGCGAAATACCTCTAGTTTTGTTTTCTTCCAGTTTCGCTTCATTTTTCTGGCTGCTCTCTTAAGGGCCTGAGTGTGCTCGTTGTACCACGGCGTTGGACTATTTTCTTTAATCTTCTTTAAACGCAAAGGAGCAACTCTGTCTAAAGTGCTGGAAAAGAGAGAGTTAAAAGTTTGTCGCAATTTCGAGTTCTAAGCTATCTGGGATGCTGAGATGATGATACTGATCAGGAAGAGTCGGCTTTGCAGCCTTGGCTAAATGAAGTTTACACGAGACTAGATAATGATCTGAGATGTCATCGCTCTGCTGCAGAATTTCAACGGGATCAACATTGATTCCATGTGATAATATTAAATGTAGAGAATGATTACGACAATGAGTAGGTCCTGACACGTGTTGTCTAACTCCAATAGAGTTAAGAATGTTTTTAAATGCTAATCCCAATGCATCTTTTCCGTTATCTACATATATATTAAAATCACCAACAATTAGGACTTTATCTGCAGCCAGTACTAACTCTGATAAAAAGTCAGCAAATGCTTTGATAAAGTCTGTATGGTGCCCTGGTGGCCTGTATACAGTAGCCAGCACAAATCTCAAATGTGAGTTATTATTTACACTAGATAGTGTTACATTTAGCACCAACACTTCAAACGAATTATATTTGAAACTAGACTTCTTAGTCATTCTTAAAATATTACTATAAATTACAGCAACACCTCCCCCTTTGTCTTTCATACGAGGTTCATATTTATAACCGTAATCTTGGGGGGTGGACTCATTTAAAGTAATGTATTTGTTTGGTTTTAGTAGGGCTGGGCGATATGGAGCAAAAAATATATCTCGATATATTTTGCTATATCTTGATATACGATATATATCTCGATATCTTTACAGGAAAAATAACCCCCCAAAAACTACTGCAAAAACAAATATGCCAAATACCCCACAGTCTTTTTTTTTATTGAAGTGCAAAGAGGTAGGCAGTTCATGTAGGAACAAAGTGCTTCTGCGACATACAAAAATAATAATTTAACTGTAAAATAAAGGAAGAAATAATACATATTGCCTTCTTTTCATTCAAAAGTGAAACAACTCAACTCAAGGTATGCAGTGCATATAGGAACAAAGTGCTTCTGCCTGCCTAATGTGTTTTTTTTCTCTAAAATCATGCTCACATTCTGTATTATAATATAATATAATATAGCCGTCGCCGAATGTCCAATAAAGCTGTTCTCATTTCCTATATTAGTTTTGTCAGACAATAGAACAAGTAGCTATGATATAGTGAATGACTACATTTTTTTATATGTGTAAAATTAACTGAATTGAGAGAGTTCGGGAACTGGGCGAAAGCTCTGTGATAGTGAGTATTACAAGTAATAAGCAAAAGAAAGGAAATTAAAATGGTCAAACAAAACTTTAAATATAAAACAAAAGAGAAGCAGATAAGTGACAAGACAAAGTCCGTGGAAAAAGAAAAAACTGGCGCGCGCTCAACACATGAATGTGCTCACTGAACAAGGTAGACGCAGTTAGAGAGAGTGACGGCAGGGAGAAAGCAAGAGCTCGCGCTCGCAGAACAGCACTGGCAACATCTGGAGGTTACTGAGGTTTGTCTAAAAAGTCGCTAGATTTGTCACTAGCAGTGTTGGGCAAGTTACTTTTAAAAAGTAATTAGTTACAGTTACTAGTTACTTCTTCCAAAAAGTAACTAAATTAGTAACTCAGTTACAAATTTTAAAAGTAACTAGTTACTTATGAAAGTAACTATTGCGTTACTTTCAAGTAAAATTAAATTTTAAATGCTCAAATGTGACCCCACCTCTACCCCTCTTTAACGGAACTTAAAATACATGTGCATGTTCAATTATTTATGATAAATTTGAATATTATAATGAAATGGACACTTAATACAATACATTATTAACAGAAACATGAAACATTGTACACGCATCTAAAAAAAAAATGTTGCTGTGGGACAAAGTGAGACTAGCCTCCAATCAAACGCCATGTATGTAGATATTATGTTTATATAGTGGATCAATGCAAATAACCCAATAGATGTTTTGGAAATTTTGATATTTATTGCCCCTCAACAGGCCACAACTGGGCAAAATTAAATTAAGCTTGTTAAGCTCGTCGCCATACCTGTCTCTCGTTGACTGACTGGCTTGTGTTGTTCCTTGTGTGTCCTGTCCTGCCCGACTATGCGTTATGATGGGTCGTTCGCAATTCATGAGCGTTAGCCGTTAGTGATGATGGGTCGTTCGCGAATGAGCGTTAGTGATGATGGATCGACTCGTTCGCGAATGAGCTTTTGATGGGTCGTTCGCGATTCGCGAATGAGCCGACTCTAAGAGCCGGCTCTTTTAGGTGAACGTTGGGAGCTGGCTCGCATATCTGAAGAGCCGACTCTATTTTTACAAATTTAGCCTATAGAAATTAAATAATTATGTAATACAAATTGAAATATTATAGTCAAAGTCATTTAAAGAGCCGTTTGTGAGCCAAAAGAGCCGGCTCTTTTCAGTGAGCTGAGTCAAAAGAGCTGAATGTCCATCACTACTATGCGTGCTTTCGAACACCCGCCCAACTCTACCTCTGATTGGCTTACAATGACATTTTACTCTACCTTATAGCCAATCGTCAGCATTTATGCGCTTGTCTCGTGCTCTGCCCACTAACCAAGGAAGAACAGTAAAAAAAGTATTTGCCTCTCGCTCAGAGATCTAGTTGGTCTGATGAAAAAAAAAAACAGCTTCATCAGTTATAGTAACGCGCCGCATTTTTTGGCAGTAACGGTAACGGCGTTATTAAGATGAGAAGAGTAATCAATTAGATTACTCGTTACTGGAAAAAGTAATGCCGTTAGTAACGGCGTTATTTATAACGGCGTTATTCCCATCACTGGTCACTAGTCGCTTTTTTAAAAAAAATTTCGCTAAAGGGGTCTGAAAAGTCGCTAAAATAGCGAAAAAGGCGCTAAGTTGGCAACACACGCGAGGGGAGGGGGAACAAAAGCAAGGAGACGGGGGCGAGCACAGCACAGAGAAGGCAAACAAGCAAAGTGGCGAAATCAGAATTAAATATGAACAATATATCGATATGTACGATATGTCAAAATCCATATCGTGTTTAAAAAATATCTCGATATATTTTAAATATCGAGATATCGCCCACCCATAGGTTTTAGCCAGGTTTCTGTCAAACACAGCACATCTAGTTTATAGTCTGTGATCATATCATTAACGATAAGTGCTTTTGAAGTAAGGGATTGAATATTCAGCAACCCAAGCTTTATCATTTGTTAATTTGTAATATTTCTGTTTTTTATTTGTTGAACATCAATTAAATTTTTACCCTTAGATGGGTTTGGAAGTTGTTTGCATTTCCTAATTCGGGGAACAGTCACAGTCTCTATGTGATGATATCTAGGTGAAAGAGTCTCTATGTGATGGGATTTATCTGACCTCAGTGACGTGAGACAGCTGGCAGACGGTCGGTTTAGCCAGTTTGTCTGCTTCCTGACCTGAGCCCCAGATTTTCATGTTTGAGCTCAAAGACTATGTGCCATATTATAAGAAAGAAGAGCAGCACCATCCCAGGAGGGATGAATACAGTCTCTTTTCAACAGGTCAGATCTGCTCCAAAAACTTTTCCAATTGTCTATGAATTCTATATTATTTTGCGGGCACCGCTTAGACAGCCAGCCATTGAGTGAGGACAGTCTACTAACTATCTCATCACTCCTTCGAACAGGAAGGGGGCCAGAGCAAATTACAGTGCCTGACATCATACTTGCGAGTTCACACACCTCTTTAACGTTAATTTTAGTGATTTCCGACTGGCTAAGTCAGTGAATAATAATCTTAGAGAATTTACGATTAGCATTAGCCAGCACTTTGAAATTTGCTTTGATGTCAGGCGCTCTGGCTCCCAGCAAACATGTGAATATGGTGGCTGGTGTCTCTATTTTCACGTTCCGTGTAATAGAATCGCCAAAAACTAGGGCACATTCAACAGGATTCTCAGTGGGTGTTTCACTGAGTAGGGAGAATCTGTTTGATGTTGTAATCGGAACGGAAGAGCGGTGTTTTTTCCCACGACTACACCGTCTCACCGTCAACCAATTGCCCTGCTGCACGGGCTCTACTACAGCCGGAACTGAACAATGTTCAGTGTTCTCTAAGCTAATTGCATCCAAAGTAGTATCTAAAGCCCTTGAACTCTTACAATTAACCTCAATTAAAGTTTGGATGCGTGTCTCTAGTCCTGAAATCTTCTCCATCAGCCTGACTATCACCCTGCATTTATCACATGTAAATCCTGTGCTGACAGAGAAGGCTATGCTATACAAGTTACATGAAGTGCAAGTGACAATAAGAGGAGAAGATGACATGACTCACCGTGTTTGTTTGATTGACTGATGCTCACCTCAGTTGTTTGATGGATTGGTAAAAGGCGTGAGCTAAATAAATAAATAAATAAATGAGTGCACTGATGAATGCTAACAGGCTAGCGAATTACTAGCGTGTTGTGCTAGCAACGATTTAGATTGAAGCTAGCAATGTAAAGTTAATATGTGATGTTGAGTAAGTTATATTTTGCAGTATAAACAACAGGCAATTCTAGTAAATAATGATTCAAAACAGAAAGATATACGAGGCTTACAGACGCAAACTAACTCAGAAGCAGCAGCAAGGCAGACAGGAGCAATCGAGCCCCGTTTCTTGTTAAACAAACCCCTATCTTCACCTGCACCATTGTCAAAGACCACTTAAGCTCGGTTTCTTATATCTTTATTCTCCATGACAACAAAGAAAACATACATGCAACTATCGTCATATGTTGACTCTCTGTTTTGATGGTTTTGTGTGGAATATTTGATATAAACACTTCTGCAACTACTTCTGTGTTTGGACTTATGGTTTGAGTGTTTCTGAGTCTGGTTAAAGCCATTATAGTCAATAGAGTCCTCCCGTATAAATGTATGTGTGATGTGCCCTTATGAGAGTTCTCAGTTGGACGGTTACAACAGATATGAAGTTGACCTGTTTATTAAGTACCTACTGAAAAGGTCTGTATATTTGTTTGTATGTTGTTGATATTGAAAGGGAGAGAGAGAGTTTATGGAAAAGACTTTAATGCGCACTTCTTGTACTGTGATTTATTCAGCTCTTATTGTGATTTTCTGGACTAAAACAAATGCTTCATCTTTTATGTGACGTACAATAAACTTCATAAAACTCATCAGTACATTTTCGGTCATCATTCAGACGGGGTCCGTTAAAACAGGCTTGTACTAATAGTGAATAAAAGCAAGATGACAAGTAAGTTATTACCGTAATTAAACTAAAACTATACCTGTTCTATCTCCATGCAGCATATATTCTCTGGCTCTGTGGGCCTCATTGTCCGACTCTGGTTCGAACTATACACCGCTACTGACAGTTTCTGTTATGACATGTTCATTCTTTGAGATGAGATTGTCCTGACACCAGAGCATGAACTTCTGAAGCTCCGCCCTCTTCTTGAACTCCGCCCCCTGTGCCGGCAGCAGCAGCTCATTTGTATTTAAAGGGCACACACAAAAACGTTGCATTTTTGCCCACCCCCAAAAGTGGCAAATTTAACATGCTGTAAAAAAAAAAATATATATATTCACATACACACTCTGGGGACATCGGAGACTTATTTTACATCTTGTAAAAAGGGGCATAATAGGTGCCCTTTAAGGACTTGCTTAAAGGGCTGTCTTTGGCTCTCATCCTCGGCTCTGATCAGGTGTATGTTTAGGAGGTTAAACGTGATGGGGTAAATGTTGGAAATTGACATTTCCTTTTCTATTGACATGATGGCAGTTGCACATTTTAAGGTTTCCAACATTGTCGCAATCTCTGCCATTTTCTGCCAGTATTCAGGACTCGGATCACGAGGGTTCTGGTTTCTTGCAGCTTTGTTACCGTTCGGTCAGACAGAACACCCCACCGTTGTTAAAGAAGTCTTCAAAACACGTTTGAAATATATATATTTTTTTAAACATGCTAAGTTTTATTTTGTTTTGCATAATTGAATGAGCTGTTGTTTCAAAAGTTTCATTTCTTAATTACTGGTGTTAACTTGTATTTGTCTTTTTTTGCATTAGACCTGATGCTGCTGAAAGAGGAGAGTCAAGAAACGAATGGAATGGAAGAGGAAGATCAGTATGAGAAACATCATGATTTCATGACTGAAAAGAAATCCACAAAGATGGAAAAGACTCGCTCACGAAAAAGAGCTCAAAAGACCAAACCTAACAGTTATTTTACTTGCCGTCAATGTGGAAAACATTTCAATCAAAAACAAAACCTGGAAGTCCACATGAGAGTTCACACTGGAGAGAAGCCTTTCACATGCCAACAGTGTGGAAAGAGTTTTACTCAAATACAAAGCCTTAAAGTCCACATGAGAATTCACTCTGGAAAGATAAGTTTTACCTGCCAACAGTGTGGAAAGAGTTTCACTCAAAAACAAAACCTTAACGTCCACATGAGAATTCACACTGGAGACAGTCGTTTTACCTGCCAACAGTGTGGAAAGAGTTTCACTCAAAAACAAAATCTTAATTCCCACATGAGAATTCACACTGGAGAAAAGCCGTATACTTGCTCTCATTGTGGACAGAGTTTTGCACATAAAAACACCCTTAATTCCCACATAAGAATTCACACTGGAGAAAAGCTGTTCATATGTGATCAATGTGGAAAGCGCTTCACAACAGTTGTAAATCTTAGGTATCACATCACCATCATTCACACTGGAGAGTTTATTGGAAAAAAAATGTTCAGATGTGATCAGTGTGGAAAGAGTTTCACACGTAAAGTAACCCTTAATTGCCACCTGAGGATTCACTCAGGAGAGAACAGTTTTATATGTCATCACTGTGGAAAGAGTTTCAGTCGTAAAAGTTGCCTCAACACTCACATGAGACTTCACACTGGAGAGAAACGTTTAATCTGTAATATGTAACTGAAATTTGTGTAAACTTTTTAACTGAATGTTAAAGCGGCACTATGCAGGATTTCTGTTTTTGTCAAACAGCGATCCCTAGAGTTGCTGTAGAGTACTTGTATTTAACGTTACTGTTGTAAATACAACTCACGCAGAGCGTATCTGCACTCACGCACTTCATAATAATAAAGTAGCCTACCACGTTAGGCTTACCTAAGCTTAAATGCCAGATGACACCAATAAAGTGTATCATGTACGTCGCATTATTTCGTAACAATGTCCGTTATGATGTTGTTAGACATGATTATTGCAATTTATCATAATAGTTTGCAAATTGCGCTCATTTACACTATTTACAACATGTAGGCTTATTTATGTCCTGATAATTATGTGAGATATTGACAACTGTTCTCATGATAATCGCAGGAATCAACTTTAACAATGAAAGCCTGACTGAGTGGGACTCTTGTCCGGTTCCTCACGCTGTCAGATTCTCGTTACCTTTTTCTAAAATCTTCCGACCACGCTTTCTTCGTTTTTTTTCGCCATTCTGAAAACGCAGGTCCGATATTTACTCGTGTCTGACTCCTTGCTCGGTCAGTCTGCCGTTTCCTCTTTCTCTGTTCCTCCGACAATGCTTTTCTAGCTTTCTGCTTCTTATATGCCGGCTTTGCCATGGGACGATAGTTGTTCTTATAGCTAGTCGGATCCTGGATGGGGGCGTGTATGCGTGTAATGTGTGCAGTGCCGTAAAGCAATTCGTTACAGCGCGAGAGCTGAAATCACGAGATACTTCCTGACGGCGGTCCGCCAGCCCAAAGTTGCAAGTGCGGTTTTTCCACTCACAGGCACCGGGGGGGGGGGGGGGGGGGGGGGGGGGTGGGGGGGGGGGGGGGGGGGGGTGGGGGGGGGGGGGGGGGGGGGGTGGGGGTGGGGGGGGGGGGGGGGGGGTGGGGGTGGGGGGGGGGGTGGGGGAGGGGGGAGACGACCACCATTCAACCCGAAAAGAGTCATATAACCATTCCAATAACTCCGAAGCTGTTCAGTTAAGCCAAAAAAACTGCATAGTGCTGCTTTAATACATACAATTCCAAAAACTGAATGAAATAGGAAAATTACACCACATTATTTGCTTAATTTTTAGCAAGAGAATGCACTGGTAATGTCTTCAATCTGGACTTAACTATGGCTACTGTTGGGGCTCATCTGGTGACATCTGGAAGTTTGTTAGAGCTGCAGCTGCCTCACCACTGATCCTGACTCACCGCTATTTGCATGATGGGGGACTACTTCAAGATAGTATTTGCCCATTGCAAAATGCTTCCGGAGAGCAGAGAGATAAAAAACGCAATGTTTGCTTGAATCTTGGGGAAGGGATGCGGCTGCCTCTCTATCTAGAACGAAAAATGTAGCAGGAAACCACTGCAATCCACCAACATACCTATCATCATTCATGCCAACCCCTACCTCCCCTTTGTGGTGGAAGTGGATGTCGCCACCTCAGGCATTGGAGCAGTGTTGTCTCCGCAGCAGAGGAATCTGTCCACGCACCTTCCATGCACCTACTTCATAAAGCTCTCCCCAGCAGAGAAGAACTATAACATAGGTGACTCCTTGCTATCAAGTGTGGCACCACTGGCTGGAGGTCATAGTGATCACAGACCATCGAAACCTAGAATACCTTCATAACACCAAATGGCTGAACCCTCTCCGGGCCCAGTTGGGCATTGTTTTTCAAGTGAATTAACTTCACTGTATCCCATTGTGCGTCCAAGAACACTATTGTCAAGATTACACTCTCCTGACGCTCCCAGCTATACGTCACTTAAACTTACCAGAGTTCTCAAGCTCACCTATTCCCCTTCATCCCTTCATCACGGACACACTATATCACCCCAGCACAGACACACAGTCAGCATCTGGTCTCTCCATTGTATTACCCTGTAAAACTGTATGAGTAAGACAAAAGAAAGACTCATCATGACCAATTTGAGACTTCTAGTGTATTGTTTATCTGGATGTTCATGTCCTTCATGTTTCCTCATCAGGGTGGGAAATTAACTTTTTTGCCCACCAGCCACAGTGGCTGGTGGATGCCCAATTTTACCAGCCACTTAAATTTTTTACCAGCCACTTTTTCCGGAATTCAAATTTATAAAAGAAAGTGCACTAGCATATAGGGCTGGGGCGGTATGGATTTTTTCTAACCGCGGTTGAAAAGCAAGATTTTCCCGCGGTATGGCGGTAAACCGCTTTAAATACCCCCCCCCCCCCCCCGACAGACTTTCGCGCACGCACCAGAAGTCGTTTTTGCTAGACAGACTTTGTTAAATATTGTCACCTACATCCGAAAAAAAACGAGCACAATTTGAAATAGTCAAATTTTCATCAAGCAGTAATCTGGCATGAACCAATCACTGAATAGATTTCCTTATTTAAGAATATTCTCAGATACATTCGCATTGAATTCATCATTTTCAGAAGAATAGCCTACATTATGATGTTCACATTGGAAATGAAAGATGAACACCTTTTGCAACATGTCTTAGTTACAAATATTATACTCCATATTTATGTTTACATAATATAGTGTTATTTTTTATTTAATCTATGTCGATTATATGAAAAGTGAACAGCATGAGTAAGATAGGATCATAAGATGGGTCAGACACGATTTTGACCACTTTATTAAGTTTTGTTTTGTAGAAAGCCTTTCTTTAAATTAAATTTAGTTTTGTATAAATTGTACCTTCATTTTAATCACTGTTTCATTAACTAATTGCCTGGAATTAAGAAAATAAGAAGCAAATATAGCAGACATATAATCAGGAGGACGTGGAAGCGCCGGTGCGATCTCTTGCGCGTGAACTGGAGCTCGTCTTATAAATGAACTGAAACTCGGCGTAGGCCTAAATGTGTACTTTTAAACAAAATTCAAAACGAAATGATACAATTTTAGGCTACAGTAGCCTAGTCAGGTAAGGTCAGGTTTGCCGATGTGCGTTATAGGCTTTACTTATTTATATTTATCCCTGTGCGCCGATCGGAGACGGAGTTCACTGCTGATATTCTGGGGACACAACATAGCCAATATACTAGGGACTTTAGCCTTTAAATATCTTTGCTGCATTGGATCTTTCTAGAGCAGCCAAGAGCTTTCTAGCCTCGCGGCAGCAGCGCCTTGCATTGCTCATAGACCTTAATACAGTCAGCGCCACGGATGCGGTTTCGAAAATTTATCAAAAAACGTTGGTGCGGGTAGATGGCGGACAGATGATGAGTTTTGTGATGCGGTTGCGGATGAAATAATAATAGCCCATCCGCGCATCTCTAATACGAATGGAATGTTATTATGCGTCATGGAACATTGCGCTCCTCAACTCGCGAAAGGTCGGATTTGCTCCATCTTTTGATGATAAGTTTTGTTTAGAAAACCTTGAATCCATGTAAGACACAATATCATTAAACATAATCCATGTCATTAGAATCAATGAATCCATGTCATTAGACACAACATGCACACATGTGCAGGCCAATGTTTTTTTTGTTTTTTTTGCGGTGATGACGGTGACGAGCTCAGACCCCCGGTTGGAGTCACGTGACCGCGGTATTGCGGTAATGCGGTAACCGTCCCAGCCCTACTAGCATATTTTGAATTGCTTCACTTATTTATTTTATTATTACAAAATTAATACATAATAAATCATGGCAGTGCACTTGATATGAGACTTGGATGACTCATGCTCTTTTTAAGGTTAGTTGTTCCTCTAACGAACGAATTGTTTGCATTTTCGGACGACGCATAGGTTCGACAGTAAGTACAGTGCATGGACTGTTCGACGGGAAGGTAGGCTAACCATTCCCTCGTTTTCCCTTCGTCATCAATGCGCCACTTGTTCGAAAAGTACCTTCTCTTTTTATTTACTTCGCCCTCGACAGTTTGTACATTCATAGCTACTGCTGACTCCGCGGCGGGCCTCTTAACACCGGGTATATGTCGCCACATTTTTTTAATTTTCCTTTCGTCTGTACCTCAGCTCAGCTATATGTGTCACGGTCCGCTGAAAACCAATCAAATTAGTTACTCGACAAAAGTGCATTATTGTTACTTAGCAACAGCATTCTTTGACAAAAGCTGTCCAATCCGTTACAAGGAATGTTTTAAGTAGTAACCAATAAAAATATGTTTTACAATCTACCAGCCACTGTGGCGGGTATACAAGGCAAAGTCACCCGCCACTTTGAAAAAGTACCAGCCATTGGCTGGTGGCGGGTGCTAATTTCCCACCCTGTTCCTCATCTTTGCTCTTACGCTCTGCAAGATTACAACTGTTACTTCCATTTAAATATGTTGTATTCCACCAGCACCTGATGAGTTGTGTGCACTACAGCTTTGGCCATTAATTTCTGATTCAGATTAAGATCTGGGGAGTCGCCTAGCCACGGATCCAAAATGTCAATGTAATGAATGCCGAGCCACTTCATTATGATGTCATGTGACTTGACATGAAGGCCAATTAAGGTAGCCCATGCTCGGAATTTGTTCTCTGCCTTTACACCATGCAAGTTAGTCAACACATATTAGGAGTAGTGAACACACCCAGAGCACTCAGCCATTTGCTGTCCACGTGTGCCCCAATCATCACTCTTGCCTTGTGACATGTTGGTCCATCATCATCAAATTACTTGTCTGGCATTAAAAAAAATCATAATACCAATTTTGTTGTAGCTTTCGTGCATCCATGTGAACTGGAATCATTTTGACAACGTTTTATCTGTACAGAGGTAAAAGGAAGGGAAGGAGGCCTTCACAGGGGAGAGTTGACACTTCAGGACTGCGTTGTTGTCGTGTCCAGGCACATGTCTTTCATTAGATCTGGATACGGCTTGGAGCCGGCAGACTGCTGTAAAGCTCGGGATAAACAGAGACTAACATAAGCGTAGATGCCACTCTTCTTATGATGTAACGAGTACATCAGGATTTATGGGAAGGGTTTCTGGTTCTGGCTAGGCTAATCTATGCAGCCTAACATGTGTCTAAGCTGTGTGTGACAGACACATAAGAGTGTGTCTGTTTTCTAGACAATGTTAGGAAGACTGTTCCAAAGTTTTGGTGCTAAATAGGAAAAGGATCTACCGCCAGCAGTCAATTTTGATATTCTAGGTATTATCAACAGGCTGGAATTTTGAGATTGCAATAGACGTGAAGGACTATAGCTCGCTCAAGTACTGGGGAGCTAGACACTAATATTAGCGTAGATGCCATTCTTCTTATGATGTAACGAGTACATCAGGATTTAAGGGAAGTGTTCCCAGTTCCGGCTGACCTAATCTAAGCAGCCTAGTATTGAATTATAAAAGTATATAGAGTGTTATGTGAATGCTAGGTCAAAGAGATGTGTTTTTAGTCTAGATTTGAACTGACAGACTGTGTCTGCTTCCGGGGCAATGTTAGGAAGATTGTTCCAAAGTTTTGGTGCTAAATAGGAAAAGGATCTACCGCCAGCAGTCGATTTAGATATTCTAGGTATTACCAACTGGCCAGAATTTTGAGATCGCAATAGACGTGAAGGACTATAATGCGTTAAGAGCTCGCTCAAGTACGGCGGAGCTAAACCATTTAGTGCTTTGTAAATAATCAGCATTATTTTAAAATGTATACGATTTTTAATAGGGAGCCAATGCAGTGTTGACAGAACCGGGCTAATATGGTCATACTTCTTGGTTCTGGTAAGAACTCTAGCGGATGCATTTTGGACCAGCTGTAGTTTTTCTATTAAGCATGCAGAGCAACCACCCAGTAGACCATTACAATAATCTAGCTTTGATGTCATGAATGCATGAACTAATCGTTCTGCATTTGTCATTGAAAGCATATATTGTAATTTAAATATATTTTTAAGATGGAAGAATGCGGTTTTACAGACACTTGAAACGTGTCTTTCAAATGAAAGATTGGTATCAAAGAGCACACCCAGGTTCCTAACCGACGACGAAGATTTAACAGAGCAGCCATCAAGTGTTAGACAGTATTCTAGGTTATTACGTGAGGAAGTTTTTTTGTCCAATAATTAGAATCTGTTTTTTCTAAATTAATTAGTAGGAAATTACTAGTCATCCAGTTTTTTATATCAGCTATGCATTCCATTAATTTTGTGAATTGGTAAGTTTCGAGAAATATAGAGCTGAGTATCATCAGCATAACAGTGAAAACTAATGCCATGCTTCCTAATGATATCTCCTAAGGGTAGCATGTACAGAGTGAACAGCAATGGTCCTAGTACTGAGCCTTTTGGTACACTATACTGAACTTGTGATCTATAAGATATCTCTTCATTTACTGCTACAAACCGAAAACAGTCAGATAAGAATGCTTTAAACCATGCTAATGCAATACCACTAATACCAACATAATTAAGTCTATTTAAAAGAATGTTGTGGTCAATGGTATCAAATGCAGCACTAAGATTGAGTAACACTAATAGAGAGATACAACCACGATCGGATGATACAAGCAAATCATTTGTGACTCTAATGAGAACCCGAGGTTACCCCGTGACTCAGTCCTAGAGTTCCTCCTGTACGATTTTAGGGAAAAATTGGGTCCATTGAAGATGTCCAATAGATTTCTGAGGCGCCGAAATAACACCGCAGACGCAGTTTAATCACCATGGGAAAATCTCAGAGTAAAACTGGGAGTTTTATATAAAATATGATACACTGGAGTTTTGCCAGATGAGAATCTATGAATCCTCTTTTTACTCTTTTAATTCATTTTATAACGGTTTTAATTTTCCTTGCTTTTATTTTGTGATTATTTTAATTCCTTTCTGTAAAGCACTTTGAATTGCCATAGTGTATGAAATGTGCTATACCATTCGCAACCATTGAAGACATGTTTGTCATAAGAGTTTTATAGTAAAAATATAGCATATCAACAGAGATCAGCAATAATGATAAGCCTAATACTCACAATAAAAATAATAAGGTCATACAGATCATAACAGTCTCGGAGGTAAAAGGGGATTATCCTTCACCTGAAATGTTTGTCTTTTCATCCTGAAATGCGTGGCAAATGTTGGATCACAATAATTAGGAACCACAGTTTCCACAAATCCCTTTACTCGGGTGGGATGTTCTCTTTTATTCTGGATGGCAAGGCAGTGACTGTAACATAGAGCGTATTTTGCAGTTTTAAACTGCATTTATATCGATTTCAACAGGCTCAGAAAATTCTTCAGAAATAACACAAAGAATGGCCTTCACAGCTGCCATAGCTGCAACTCTTGCGCAGGGATGTAGTGGAGGCTAAACGCACGTAAACACCGTTTGCGCACCTCCCAAAATTCGGAAAAAGCGTTTACCCACCTCCAAAGCGCGTTTATCCACCTCTAAATTGCATTTATCCACCTCTAAATAGCCTATAGTTCCTAAGCCATTTTAAATTAAGCTTGCGTCGTTTTAGTTTCATATTGTTCATTATTAGTTTCATAGGTTGTTAAACCTAGACAAAGTCTTTCATATTGCGCTGCATTACTGTCAGTGTTGACCAATCTCTTGCTTAGCCAGCACGTGATTTTTTTATTTTTTTTTTTCAAACCACTTCAGTGGAAATCCCGCCCTGCAGCTGATTATAAGGTTTTCATTGGTCATGTCAATCACTGTACTGATTGCCTACACCAAACACTGATACCTAAACCTACCCGTCACTGTTACCTAAACCAATGAAATTGGCTGCAGGGCGGAATTTCCGCTGAATTGTTTTGGGAAAAAAAATCATAGAGCAGTAAAAATGGATATCCAGCAATTTTTTAAGCGCTGTCAAAACAGCAGCCCTCTTCCTGATGCCAGCAAACGGCCTCGACTACAAGCCCAAAGTGAGTGAGCTCGGAAAACAGTACTAAACTTCATGTTTTTGAGGTTAATTTGGTTCACGGTAGATTCATGCCACTGACTCAAGTCACCTCTACCTTTTCCCATTAGCCAATGTTACAAGTAAAATTCAGGATACATTGTCAGATAAATAACTGGATGCAATTATATGCATTCTCTGGCATTTAAACCACTGAAAGTTTGTGACAACAAGCTCCCTTTGCTAGTCAGCTAGCTAGTTAATGTTATCGCTATAGCCGTTCGTGGTTTCGCGGGTACGGTAAACGTTTCTATGGTAATAGCGAGTTGGACCAATCAGAGGTGTCACTGTTAAGCTTAGGACTGTGGGTAGTGTCGTTTTTCTCCATAAGATTGCGGATAAAAACACGTTTTTCTTGTAACAAGGTATATTTCATACAGAACTCTAGCTTCTACAGAAGCAGAAACTTTCGTTTCACAACCACGTAGCTCGTGTCAATCTACCTCAGATGCAGGGCCTGAATTTCCTTTTGGAAAATGGGGGGGAAATCCCCCCTTAGGTGATTCTTATGGGGGGAAATTTTTAATTTGAGGGGGGAGTTAAGACGACTTTTTTTTTTAAATTACATTTATCTTGCTTAAATGTATGCTCACTCATTGCATTTTTACAATGGGGTAAATTTGTTCTTAAAGTCCCTGTAAAGGCAATTCTAAAAAAAAATTCTAAGCACATTATAAATGTTAGAAATTTATTGCTAAAACATATTACAAAGACTGTGAACTGTAAAGTTCTGAATTGTGAAGTTCGACCGTTAAACAGTTTTTCACCATTGCTATTTTCCGGATTTTTTGGGCGGGTCTAAAACGGGGCTCGATGACGCACTGGAGCCCCTGAGCTCCTGGACACGCCCCTACTTGATGACGCACTGGAGCCACTGAGGCTGGCCGCTCCCCTAACAATATAAATAGAGCACATTAGCATCAGTTTGGCGCTCAATCGCGAGTTACTGTCAGTACTATTATTAGTTACTACAGCCTACAGTTTGCTAGTTAGCTATGTCTTCGTCATGGAAATGCGTACTACCTGGATGCGATCATGGACAAAACAGATTGGTGTCCTTATTTAAATTTCCGAAAAACGATCACATCAAGAAGGTGGATTAATTTTGTGAAGAGCCACCTTGATGGAGAGCTGAGGATCACAGCTAACACCCGCCTCTGTAGTGATCATTTTACATGGGATAGTTTTATAAACTTTCGTCTGAGACAACTGGGATTCACTGAAAATCCGCCGTTACTGGTGAATGGACTATCTCCCGCCTCTGCCTTCATCCTCCCGTCGCACCGACAACTGGTGCCATCATCGGCAGTGCGTGCCCACCAATGAGTGTAAGTTGCCTTGTGTGGTGTGCTTATGTTATACAGTAATTATAGTAGGTAGTCCACAGTAACTCGACGGCAGCTTTCCTGCGAGTGGGTGTGGTTACAGCGCAGCCAGCAGACACGCCCCCAGCATTTGAGAGCAGAGACTACTGCACATTTTTTCAAGATTTTGATAGCTTATTTTATGTACTTGCCGGCTTTTTTTAGCATTCAAATTTGGCTGGGTGGCTAATAACACATTTTTCTGTGGTGTGACAAACTCAGAACACATACTTAATTTTGACTTTACAGGGACTTTAAGAATTTACATAACACAAGGAAGCTTGATTTCAATCTTTGAATTAAATTTAAAAAAGTAGCACAAATACATAGAATAGAATAAAGATACCAATAAAGAGAAATAAAGAGAAAAGTTTTTGCTTGGGTCTAACACTAGAATTCAGAAATACTACAGAGACTGAATAAAGTAATCAAATGTAAAATAACAATGGGTAGTATTTTAGTCCTTACTAAATTAAATACATAGGCTATTAATCCTGATTCCTTAAAATAAAAACAATGTTTTGTTGTTTTGACAACCAAATTAATGACAGACACATATGGTGCTGTCACTGTAAGAGCTAGTGCACGGATCCTGTTTTCCAAAGACCAAAATTGACCTAATTTTCACATGTTTTTGTGTGTTAAAGCGATATAATCCATGATTTTGACAGGATGTGGTGTGCTAAGCTGTCTTTTCTCCATTTTAACTTAATTTTACAGAGGTGAGACAGACAATTATGCAGAGAGCACAGAGAGAGGAGATATAGAGAGGAGGAAAGAGGAAGAAAAGAGGTAAGACAAACAGAGAATGAAGAAACAGACAGAACAATTCGAGAGAGAAGGAACAGAGAGAGGAGAGACAGAGAGGAAAAGCTGAGGACGAATGAACAGAGAGAGGAGAAGCTGAGGACGAAGGAACAGAGAGAGGAGCGACAGAGAGAGGAAAAGCTGAGGACGAAGGAACAGAGAGAGGAGAGACAGAGAGAGGAAAAGCTGAGGACGAAGGAACAGAGAGTGGAGAGACAGAGAGAGGAAAAGCTGAGGACGAATGAACAGAGAGAGGAGCGACAGAGAGAGGAGAAGCTGAGGACGAAGGAACAGAGAGAGAGAAGAGACAGAGAGAGGAAAAGCTGAGGACGAAGGAACAGAGAGAGAAGAGACAGAGAGAGGAAAAGCTGAGGACGAAGGAACAGAGAGAGAGGAGAGACTGAGAGAGGAGAAGCTGAGGATGAAGGAACAGAGAGAGGAGAAGCTGAGGATGAAGGAACAGAGAGAGGAGAAGCTGAGGATGAAGGAACCGAGAGAGGAGAGACCGAGAGAGGAGAAGCTGAGGACGAAGGAACAGAGAGAGGAGAAGCTGAGGATGAAGGAACCGAGAGAGGAGAGACCGAGAGAGGAGAAGCTGAGGACGAAGGAACAGAGAGAGGAGAGACCGAGAGAGGAAAAGCTGAGGACGAAGGAACAGAGAGAGGAGAGACAGAGAGAGGAAAAGCTGAGGACGAAGGTACAGAGAGAGGAGAGACCGAGAGAGGAGAAGCTGAGGACGAAGGAACAGAGAGAGGAGAGACCGAGAGAGGAAAAGCTGAGGACGAAGGAAAAGAGAGAGGAGAGACAGAGAGAGGAAAAGCTGAGGACGAAGGAACAGAGAGAGGAGAGACAGAGAGAGGAAAAGCTGAGGACGAAGGAACAGAGAGAGGAGAGACCGAGAAGGGAGAAGCTGAGGATGAAGGAACAGAGAGAGGAGAGACTGAGAGAGGAGAAGCTGAGGACGAAGGAACAGAGAGAGGAGAGACCGAGAAGGGAGAAGCTGAGGATGAAGGAACAGAGAGAGGAGAGACCGAGAGAGGAAAAGCTGAGGACGAAGGAACAGAGAGAGGAGAGACAGAGAGAGGAAAAGCTGAGGACGAAGGAACAGAGAGAGGAGAGACTGAGAAGGGAGAAGCTGGGGATGAAGGAACAGAGAGAGGAGAGACAGAGAGAGGAAAAGCTGAGGACGAAGGAACAGAGAGAGGAGAGACCGAGAAGGGAGAAGCTGAGGATGAAGGAACAGAGAGAGGAGAGACCGAGAGAGGAAAAGCTGAGGACGAAGGAACAGAGAGAGGAGAGACAGAGAGAGGAAAAGCTGAGGACGAAGGAACAGAGAGAGGAGAGACTGAGAAGGGAGAAGCTGGGGATGAAGGAACAGAGAGAGGAGAGACAGAGAGAGGAAAAGCTGAGGACGAAGGAACAGAGAGAGGAGAGACTGAGAAGGGAGAAGCTGAGGATGAAGGAACAGAGAGAGGAGAGACCGAGAGAGGAAAAGCTGAGGACGAAGGAACAGAGAGAGGAGAGACAGAGAGAGGAAAAGCTGAGGACGAAGGAACAGAGAGAGAAGAGACAGAGAGAGGAAAAGCTGAGGACGAAGGAACAGAGAGAGGAGAGACTGAGAGAGGAGAAGCTGAGGATGAAGGAACAGAGAGAGGAGAAGCTGAGGATGAAGGAACAGAGAGAGGAGAAGCTGAGGATGAAGGAACAGAGAGAGGAGAAGCTGAGGATGAAGGAACCGAGAGAGGAGAGACCGAGAGAGGAGAAGCTGAGGACGAAGGAACAGAGAGAGGAGAAGCTGAGGATGAAGGAACCGAGAGAGGAGAGACCGAGAGAGGAGAAGCTGAGGACGAAGGAACAGAGAGAGGAGAGACCGAGAGAGGAAAAGCTGAGGACGAAGGAACAGAGAGAGGAGAGACAGAGAGAGGAAAAGCTTAGGACGAAGGTACAGAGAGAGGAGAGACCGAGAGAGGAGAAGCTGAGGACGAAGGAACAGAGAGAGGAGAGACCGAGAGAGGAAAAGCTGAGGATGAAGGAAAAGAGAGAGGAGAGACAGAGAGAGGAAAAGCTGAGGACGAAGGAACAGAGAGAGGAGAGACAGAGAGAGGAAAAGCTGAGGACGAAGGAACAGAGAGAGGAGAAACCGAGAAGGGAGAAGCTGAGGATGAAGGAACAGAGAGAGGAGAGACTGAGAGAGGAGAAGCTGAGGACGAAGGAACAGAGAGAGGAGAGACCGAGAAGGGAGAAGCTGAGGATGAAGGAACAGAGAGAGGAGAGACCGAGAGAGGAAAAGCTGAGGACGAAGGAACAGAGAGAGGAGAGACAGAGAGAGGAAAAGCTGAGGACGAAGGAACAGAGAGAGGAGAGACTGAGAAGGGAGAAGCTGGGGATGAAGGAACAGAGAGAGGAGAGACCGAGAAGGGAGAAGCTGGGGATGAAGGAACAGAGAGAGGAGAGACCGAGAAGGGAGAAGCTGGGGATGAAGGAACAGAGAGAGGAGAGACCGAGAAGGGAGAAGCTGGGGATGAAGGAACAGAGAGAGGAGAGACCGAGAGAGGAGAAGCTGAGGATGAAGGAACAGAGACAGGAGAGACCGAGAGAGAAAAAAGCTGAGGATGAAGGAACAGAGAGAGGAGAGACAGAGAGAGGCGAAGCTGAGGATGAAGGAACAGAGAGAGAGACAGAGAGAGGAAAAGCTGAGGATTAAAGAACAGAGAGAGGAGAGACAGAGAGAGGAAAAGCTGAGGATTAAGGAACAGAGAGAGGAGAGACAGAGAGAGGAGAAGCTGAGGATGAAGGAACAGAGAGAGGAGAGACAGAGAGAGGAGAAGCTGAGGATGAAGGAACAGAGAGAGGAGAGACAGAGAGAGGAGAAGCTGAGGATGAAGGAACAGAGAGAGGAGAAGCTGAGGATGAAGGAACAGAGAGAGGAGAGACAGAGAGAGGAGAAGCTGAGGATGAAGGAACAGAGAGAGGAGAAGCTGAGGATGAAGGAACAGAGAGAGGAGAAGCTGAGGATGAAGGAACCGAGAGAGGAGAGACCGAGAGAAGATGCCACCCACACATTTGGACTGAAAAGCAACACAGTCAGTTTAAAAACAGAGAGAGGAAAAGCTCTCTGAAAAGCTCTCAAGGCACTGACGTTTGCCTACAGAACAACCACTGGCACTGCTCCCTCTTACCTAAACTCATTACTTCAGACTTATGTGCCATCCAGAAACCTGCGCTCTGCTAGCGAATGTCGTCTTGTGGTACCATCTCAAAGAGGCACAAAATCTCTTTCTCGGACCTTTACCATGACTGTTCCCTGTTGGTGGAATGATCTGCCTAACTCAACCAGAGCTTCTGAGTCACTAGCCACTTTCAAGAAACTGCTGAAGACGTATCTTTTTTGGCAGCACTTGATTCAGTAGTATTAACACTTTCTCTTCTCCTCTATTCTTAAAAAAAAAAAAAAAAAAAAAAAAAAAAAAACACTGCACTTAAGTTAAACTGAGAGGGGTTATAGCACTTACGTATTGTTGTCCTACTGTTAGTTTTAACTGCTTCTATTGTTCTCATTTGTAAGTCGCTTTGGATAAAAGCGTCTGCTAAATGAATAAATGTAAATGTAAATGTAAAAAAGCTAACCCTTGACTAATTGTCAATGGTGATTTTCTTGGGTGTCGTACTTGCCAAACTGTTAAATGACTTGGAGTGTTTAAAGAGAAGGGCATGTCTCTCTCGAATGAATGGTCGCAGACTAAAGTTACATACAGCCACAATGGCAATCATCAATATGATGATATGTCATGCTTAAGGAGGAAAATCTACAAGCATGGGACATCAAAAAGTCACAAGGCAGCAGAAAATACAGTAAACACAAAAAACACAATTGATGTTTCCATACAAAAACAAGTGGAGGAGGAAGCAGAGAAGACAGCCTCACTGTTTCGAACAGCATACATCCTAGCAAAGTACAACAGGCCATACACAGACTACCAGGAGCTGGTGGTGCTCCAGCAAGAAAATGGTCCTGACATGGGCACCACTCTCCATTCCAGATATACTACAAAAGGTATAATTGATCACAAAGCAAAGGAAATGAGACAGAAAATATTGCACCACATACTAACTAAAGACCAGAGGTTCAGTGTTTTAATTGACGAGTCCACAACTCTTAGCAAGAAATCGGCTCTAGTAATGTATTTAACGTCTGTAATAAATTATGTGCCCACAGTTAAATTCCTCGATTTAGTGAGCTGGAAAGCCAGTCAGCTGAGAATATTACAAAGAGTTTGCTTCAGTGCATCCAAACTTGGGGACTGGATGAAAATTTCATCCAGGCAAATTTAATTGCTTTTGCTTGTGATGGAGCAAGTGCCATGTTAGTGAGAAAATCTGGGGTTGCTACCCGTCTACAACAGATGTATCCATATCTTATAGTGTGGCACTGCCTCAACCACAGATTAGAATTGGCCGTGGGAGATACAGTAAAACCTGTTAAACGCACAGTATGTAACTTTTGGCCACCAGGGGTCACTCAATCAAAATAATAACAAAAGACGTACTTTGATGACGTCGGGAAAGTGCGTAGGCTCATGGGAGTTGTTGTCATTGTCACTGTCAAGCAGCGAATCTGGCATCTCCAGCAGAAAACATGTTCACTGACGAGGTAATGTGTTATATTACATCTCTATTGTTGTTACGGCTTTTCACTTTATATAATGTCAATCTAATGAAATAGCCGCGAGCTACAGTTAGTTAACAAACTTATCAGTAACGTTAGCTAATGTGTGAGACAGAATGTTGTGCGTGTGGTCGCTATGTCAACATACCTATAAGTTGAGTGACTTATATGCATCTTATGTGACCATAATGGTGTGTTCACACTCAACGCGAATAGAGCGTCAAATACGCGTCTAGTTAGACGCTTGAACATTCGCTCGAGTTCAAATTTTCAAAGAGAGAGAACAAGCCAAAGGGGTTTCCTGCCGTGTATCTTTGGAGCCTTTCAGATACCAACTACAACGTGTTGATCCGAAAGCCTTACCGTCTCAGGTCTCAGGTACTCACACCAACCGCACGCCCGGAAATCCGCAACTGTGGTGTTGTTCATTCCCGACAGGGATCGACGAACATAACACACACGACTACACGCACACACCCACACACACGTCACGCATACATACGAGCTCATTCAATCCACGCTCAGAGCGAGCGTTTTTTTTGTTTTGTTGTTTTTTACACGATTATGTTTTTTGAAAATGATGATCTGCAGTTAAATGTGAATGTGTGTGCTCTTGCGGTACTAAATTGCATTTGTGGACTCTTTTTCGAAATCATGGACTCTGAGTAACGTGAACTACACCACACAACCTTCATTCATGGTAAAATGTTATACCGAACTTCATGTGTGAAATGTTATTTCTTCTGGTTGTGTTGTTGAAAGAAACTATAAATAGTTACTTTGAATCTCTCTGGGTGGAATGTTTTGGTATGGATTTATTATACCTTTTTTCTTTGTGTGTAATGGATGGTTTTTGAGCTATCCGGCCTAAATCATTATACGTGGTAGACGTACATCTACCTGGTGCCCGAACTAAAAGAACAAAACTAATTTCAAAGTTAAAAAATCCTTTTGCAGGGTGTGCCACCGTTACAAATTCCTGTGTGATTTAGCCTTAATGTATGACACAGAGGAAATTGCAAACCTTTCCCTGAACTTGAATGACACTCACAAAAGCAGACAAACTTATGAGAAGAACCATTCGCATTATTTCATCCATGATGACCGCTCAAGGTGATAAAAGACAGGAAGCTCTTACATCTGCAGAGAGACAGGAGTTTAATGGCATCCCCTTAACAACCAGTCCGAGGGTAAGACAGATCAGACTCCTCAGTGCTCTTTCAGTCAATCGTTGGGAACCTGGAGGACAGGTTGTTCAGCACTGGTTCAAGCAGACACCCTGGCGTATCAGCTGAGAACACCAGTCAGTATACAGATTTGCTTGATCACTTTAAAGTTCTCAATCCAGAAAACTGGCCTGTTCCCTTACATGAGCAGTATGGGGAAGCTTGCATCAAACTGCTCACACTAAGGTTCAGGCTCGACCAAAGGAAAGTGCTTGAGAGCTTCAGGGATTACAAAGACGACTCTAGTGTAATACCTGAAGACTTGTCCCCACTCACAAACATTTCTCAGCCTGACCCCTGTGAGCAGTGCAGAATGTGAGCAAGGATTCAGCTTAATGAATATCATCATGTGTCCACTGAGATGTAGACTCCTGATCGAAAGCATCTCAGCGTTGATGTTTGTTAACCTGAATGGTCCTCCATTGTCAAAGTTGAACCCAATGGCTTATGTGAAATCTTGGCTGGTAAAGCACAGAAGAGCTACAGACACACGGTCACGCCCCTGCGAGCCATCACCTCAAGTGGACAAAGAGGCACTCTGGGCATTGTTGTGATATTAATTCATTACAGGCAGCTGGTTGTGATTAGGTTTCCTTTTTGTTATTCAATGCCAGATGTTTGAAATGGATATCTGAATATAATCTGTTGAACATATGTGTTTAGAACCACTGCATATTATGTAACTGAGGCAGCTGTAATGATGCAGTGTATTTTGTGTTCAAAATGGAAAATGTTTGGTTTTATTGTTTTTTTAGTTTTGCAAAATCGTCTGTTAATGTCGGTAGCCATTACACTTGTGGAAACTACAGTGCAACTTATATTGTCTTTCTTCTGTTAATTACAGAAACTGAGTTTTCTTTAAATTAAAATATGTGGCACCAGATTTATTCTTCTGTCGTTAATCTGCACCTGCAACATTAGCAATTTGAAAAAACTGTAATCGACAACTATTTTGATAATCGATTAGTCGGTTTGAGTCATTTTTTAAGACAAAAGTCAAACATTATATGATTCCAGCTTGTTAAATGTGAATATATTCTAGTGTCTTCTCTCCTCTGTGACAGTAAACTGAATATCTTTGAGTTGTGGACAAAACAAGACATTTGAGGGCGTCATCCTCCTGGGCTTTTGGGAAACACTGATCCACATTTTTCTGGCATATTATAGACCAAACAACTAATCGATTAATCAAGAAAATGTTCAACAGATTAATTGACTATGAAAATAATCCTAAATCCCTAATCATTATGTACAAGTGCATTGTATTGGAAGCCCTGGATATAAGCCTCCCTCTCTATCTCTCCTAAATATTTTTGTTCTCTGTTTTGTCATTTAGTAAACTTTATAGATTTCAACCGTATTATTCCTTCTTGAGTCTCTTTAACAAGAACTTAGATTAATGTATGAATTGAATAGTGATTGTGTGACCTACGATGAGGGAACAACCAGTGATACCCTTGGTAGTAGTACCATCAAATGATAGCGTATAGCGATGTCATCAGGATACACATACACCGGTAGGCAGTGGCCCCCCATACACAAAAGAAATATATTGAAATATATTTTATAGTGTCAAAAATATATGTGGCATATATTCCAAATACATTGAATTATATTTGCATTGTTTACTTATATTTATCATTTTGAAATATATTCTCAAATATAACAAAAATATATGATGTTAAGTGTGCAATATATTTACATTTATAACGTAATGTAAAATATATGACAAAATATATGGTCATAAAATGTTTAGCTTGCTAAAGAAGGGTCGAAAATGTATTTTGATCATAGTAATTCCTCTACCTTTTCCCCTATACACAACAGTAGGCTACCATATTTCACTACTGTATGACACACAGCTGTAATAAATACTGTACTTACATTTAAATGACTGCAATGTAAAATGACAGATAGTTGCTTTCCTAGGACTATTAGGCCATATTAGGTGGCACGTACCTAAAACTACGTGCAATTATTAGATTTATTGACATCTTTCCTGAAGTCATTTAAATATTGAATATATTCACTGGCAAATGGGGTGTAGAAAGGAAAACACATTTACCTTTAATTGATGATGTAGGAATAGCTGTGAGATGCCCAAGACATCTCAACACGGGTATGAAGTAGGAAGGATTAGGTTGACTACTGAAGAAACTATGTTTTGTTTTGTTGAAGTACTGCCCTATTGCATAACAAGTGTTGTCGGTCCCAGTATGTAACATGAGGAAAGTTTTCACCGAAAACAAACTGTCATCGTTAAGTACAACAGTGTACGAGTTGCGTCTAATTGTCCTAGTGCAAGATTCCGAATTAATGACTTCATTATTCACCACTATTCTCCTGTAATATCTCACAGAGATCCTATTGAATGTATGAAAGACACTGTGCATTGCCAAGCAATCATCATTATCAATTTTTTTCATTTTTGGTCTGCCAAGAGCAGTCACACCATTACCATGGCACACATTTTTCAACTTCTTTGGCAGTGAAAATTGATCAAACAAGTCTTTGCATTCAACACTGGCATTGCCCATGGTCTTTTATCTCAGTGCTGGTAAGGCTTTTTGCATCCAAAATGTTTTAATGATTTGAAGAGCAACACCTTGTGTACTTCTGATCATGTTCATGAGATCATTGTTGTATGCTTCGAATACAAATGCAGAATGAGCCAAAAGCGGACCCCAATTCCTAACACTCCTTGTTAAATGAAGGCAAAGGTGTGTATTGTAAGTCATGTTCTCAAGCCCATAAAGGTCTTGCATTTCTACCACATATTGCAGTAGTAGCTCCTCAGCTTGCTGAATTTCAACTAAGCTGATTCTCTCAGCCAGTAAGATAGCTACACCATAGACAAGCTTAGACCAATGAAGGAGATACTTGTCAGGCAGAATTCCTTTCAACACCGGGATGCTATAGTATAGCAACCACATCAACCATTCGTGCGCTTTCCAGAACTTTCTGTCCTTTAAGGAACGAGGTATCCTTGAAACATTGCACGGAGGTCTGATGTCTAGAAGCCTCTTATCTAACATGTGAATTGATCTGCCAATGTACCATGTTGTTTGATAATTCTCACTATTTAACCACAGCTTGGCCATTGTCCTTGCAATACCTAAAGAGACACTGTGCATGTAATCTGGGACACAGGACTCAATTATATTAAAATGTGGGACACGTAGTAAAATGCTTGGTCCTTTCACACCTTTAACAGGCATGCCAGATTGTAGAGCACATTCAATGTCAATGTCACCTCTCTGCAGCCAAAATGAACATCCATATTCACCACTGAATTGTTTGAAGTTCTGGATTACCGGCCTTGCTACTGAATCACTTACAAGTACCAGAGGATAAACTCTTGTGGTGTTAGTAGTGAAAGATGTTTGCCAAGTGAACCCCTGAGTTTGTAGATGTAAAATCTCTTCAACAAAGGGTTGAAGGTACACATTCATGTTTGGTTTGCTAGTGCCAAACCATAGCCCTGTAATGGAAATTTTTATATTCTCATTGATTTTAGTTCCTTATCTGTGTTCTGTGTACGAGAAACAGAGGACCCTGTTTTCTGTTGTTATGTTTATACAGATGGAGGGTGTGTGTGTGTGACACTCAGCAGGTGTTTGGGCAGCGACCTCTGACTTCAGAGGTGAGAAGACCCCTGGTTTTGGGGTAGTCATTAAGTTCCTTTGTTCCTCTTGTCTAAACAAGTGAGTGACAAGAGATAGAACAGTATAAGACTGCTGGCAACTCCCTGCCCTGAGTCTCACTCCTCCTGCAGCTGGACTGTGGTTGGACTGGGAACTATTCTTGCAAGAATAAATCTTTTAAAATACAATTTGGATCCTGATGTCTCTTACGCTGTGATGCTGTTTGTTTAATAATTGTTTTTGCCGCAACAGCCCACATTGTATTACATGCTTCTGTCTGTCAAACACTGGCAGTTCATTAATGATGCACAAGAGAGGCCAAATGCTAAATGAGGAGGACTTAAAAATGGGCACACCATCACAACTGCATGTTAGTGATATATTAGGTGAACGTAAAGGTGATTCGGGTGAGTCTGACAGTTGCTGATATAAAGCACCATCACATATGTCACTAATAACATTTGGATCCATTTCCTTTTCAAATTCATGGCTGACATGTTTAATTTTTCTGCAAAAACAAAGTTTTTAGTTGCTCCTCTAAGGGCAGATAAAGGAAACAGTTTCCTCTGGACATCTGATTGGTCACCGTTGAGGTTTCTTTGCAAGATCTGCACTGTAAAGAGTCATCTGCCTACACCTCCATGATACACACACAGTTTTCACAGACATAGTGAACTTGCATATGGTTTCTAACATCCCCAAAGGTCTTGTGAAGCAAGTAATTAGATGGAATTATAGGATCATGACTAATGAAATTTACTAATTGACCAATATCTTCTGTAGCCTTGTCAGTAAGTCCATGTTTTAATTTTAAGGATAGAAGCAGTAGGCCTACTTGCTCCTTTGTTTGTTATAAAGATCTGCTGATATCCTTCCACATCAGGCTGGACTGGACCTGGATCATCATGATCAGATTCCGATAAATTTGCTGATCCAATCGCTGTTCCAGAAGTAACTGCTCCAATGGAATCGTCATGTGCCTCTCCAAAAGCATAGATATAACATTTCAGAAAATTAGTCAAATTATAGAATCACAAAAATAAAAAAAGGCCGCCGATCCCCTTCAAAGTAGTGTCCTTGTGTATGGATAAACACTTTAGATTTTCTCCACTGTGTCAAATCATTATCTTGGGGAAGAGGAGGGGTAAAAGCAGGGAGCCATATTCAGCAAGTGAGGGGTTGTGGAGAGCGACAGTTGTGTTATAAAGTAGTATGAATATTATTGATATGAAAGTTACATGTCTGTTACATTTTCAATTAGTTTTTTAACTCACCTTTTGAGGTACTGTGAATTCCTGTTGGCTGGTACTGCCTTGGTCTGGTTCTTGTTCTTCAGCTGTGTTTCTGCAAAGGGAGTGAAAAATTATTATTATGCCAGACAATAATAATAATAAAAAAAAAATAGGTAGATACTGACAGTTAATCGCATAGCAAAGACTATTTAGGAACATAGATTTTTACTGGCTTCAACTCGATGACGTGCATGGAAATAGAGCACCCACCAGCCCAGCACCAAACTCTGAGCACATGACAAAATCGGATTTTTAAGGCTGTAAATGCTCCCGTTAAGGACCAAAACAGATTTTGTTCAAATCTACACACCTATGACTACTGAAAAATGTAAGGCTAATTTATCAAATGTTATTTTGACGCATGAAAAACATCTTTGTTTTCGAACAAAAGGGGCCGAAATTGGTGCTTTTATGATAGAAAAAAACAAAGAGCCATGTTAACGGTATTCTCAGGTTTCTGTGACCGCAGATTTGCACCGCGCGTGCACGGTTGCCTGCCCTCAGATTCGCGCCAATGAAGTTTTGCAGTCAGTGCCCCCATTCAACCAGTGTTTGCAAAACTGTGAGCAGTTTACAAATTACTTAGTTTACCACGAAACCGACATACACATGGCTCTTTTTTTTCCCATATGTGTGCTGCAAACACATTCATTGAGCTATTTCCTTCCACAAGCAAGATAAGCTAACTTGGAGATTTAGCTGTGTTAAGTTAGCTAGCTAGCTATCATAACGTCAGAAAGTTGAGTAAAGTTAAAAACAGGTCAAACTTAGCACTTAACGTTAAGTATCTTACCTCCATGTCAATAGAGTTCTTGGAAAATTTACTTAGGGGTCCAGTAAATATTTTTTATACAGGATGCCACTGCGATTTGGCACTCCCTGGCGCTTCATTTCTCCTACTGGAACAACTTATCCAACCAACGGTTTTTTATTTACAGTATAGGTCCGCGCAAGATTAACTCCGTGGCAATCAACCGGCGTAGTAATATTTGTGCGTGCTTTGTCCTTGTTGACTGTGGGCCAATCATGTGTCGCTATCTCCAACTTCAAACTGAAGATTCTAAAGCTCTAGGATCCTTGCTTCCAACTGACAACTCACACATAACGGTCGTTTGTTAGCTCTAGGTTAGTTCATTTGTGTGTACCGGTTAACGTTAAATAATAATGTTTGCCTGGGTTGAGTGGACTGAAGACACGGATAAGGGGAAGCACAGCATCATCCCTGTAACCAACATCAGGGGATTCGATTTGGATAAATGGATGGATAGACTGATTTCTCAAGAAGAAATACTTTCTGTTGAGTGGCGGGAGGGCAAAACTGCTCCAAAAGGTGGATGGCCAGTCTATCAGGCAGTCGTGAAAAAAATTGCAGGTGAGTTTTTTTTAGTTCATAAATCATAACATGTTCAGGTTAAATTGAAGATTATATGCGTTTGCCCCAACGTTATCTCCTATTTTAAAAGGCCAAGGTTAACGATGACACTGATAACATTGCATAGACATGTTATCACGTACAAGGACACGGAAGCAAGGATGCAAGTAAACTCTATTTATTATAAGGAACACTCCAAGTCAGAATACACAAGACAACTGGTGACGCAGGGACAAGATGATAAGGCGTCCGGTTGAAGAGTGGTGAGGTGATGAGTGCAGAGTGGTGAAGTAATCCAATGCCGGGTGGTAATCCAGTGAAACGAAGACAGGAACAGGACATGAACTGAAACGCCGACAGGACCAGGACCAACACACACGAGGGACATCACACAACGATCTGACAAGGAGAAGAGAATGCGGTGAGATTAAATAGGCGAGTGAATGGGCTGCAGCTGGTGAGTAGAGTACGATCAGCTGGAGCGCTGATCAGCTGAATGGAGTGGCAACGCCCACTCACACACACCCACCCAGATAACAACAGAAACACGAGACAAGAAGGAAACAGTGAATTCATAAACCGTGACACATGTGGCATCATCTCTACCTAATAAATTGTTTTAAAATGTCGGGTATAACGTTATAGCCTGACTACGTCAGACTGAGTACAGAAGCGAACTGAAATTGAGCGGAAGTACGAGCTTCTGTACTCAGTCTGAGATAGCGACCTATCTCTCAGTTTTCCTCCGGCCTGAAAACAGACCATTCGGCCATTCAACAAACAGAGGGCGGGCTGAGAGCCGTAACGTAGACGCTAAGCGCAGAGTTTAAGATTGTATTTTAGGTTAGGGAAATCGAAAACAAACGCGGATATGGAGACATGGGATGCAATTCGCTCTGTTGTGGAGAATATTCCCGGCATTTGCAAACTGAAGCCCGAACAAGAAGAGTGTTTGTTAAACATTCTGAATGGAGGTGATGTTGTGGCCCTACTCCCGACAGGTTTTGGGAAAAGACAGACTCGAGATGAACAAAGAGCTGTGTTTAACAGAACTAATACAAACTTTGACAGTTGGCTGCAAATATTTTCTTGTTTCTCTCTACTGTCAAATATTAGTTTAGAGGCCCTGATTGTACCGTGTATGCGTAGATTTACGTCACATAATCTGCAAAAGTTGTTCACAGCCATGTTCACTCCGGTATTTATCTCGATGGTTCCGTTTTCGCATCATACATGTGTTTACAGTGGAAGTTCGATGCGGCTGAGCTGGCGCATAACACACGTCATAACCAAACGTTATATGATTGGCTTACGGGTAACCAATGATTTTATACTTCAGACAAGCGCCCTTTTTGCCTCAAAAGTAAAGCCATGACATGTCCGTGAATTTAAGGATTTTAACAGCTGGCTGTGAAGTTAAATGCAGAAGCAATTTTTTTCTTTTACAGAGGAAACCTATGTTGTAAAATTATTAAAATAGATTAAGAAAGCCACTCCTATGGTCACCACTATGGTTAGATTGATTTGCTTAGATCCAGACCTATGCAACGCCATGTCATGACTTTGGTACTCTATTTAGGGTTGCCACCTTCAATACAAAAACATAAGGGACGCCTGCCGCAGCGGGGGCCAAAGCCCTCGGGGCCACAATGACCACAGGCCCGATGGTATGACAATGGTGGTATATCATAACTCAAAACATATTTTCAGGAAAGTAGTAAGATCAGTACCAATGGACATTATAATAAGCTATCTGCTATTGAAATCAGTGTGAATATATGCAATCACTCTCTATCACAAACAACGTTAACAAAGTGTGACAATGAGACCAAAAAAATTTTTCCTTTCGTCTGAGTTGTATGTGAGATGTTAACCATACTTTATTAACTTATTAAATTAACAGACCCATAACTTATTCACTATAAATTAAACAAATGTGTTGATACTCAAACAAATACTAAATTTGATTGGAAAAAAATATATAGTGCAGGAGACTTTAGCAAAGGATCCTGAACATCAAAAACATCAGTAGACCAGAAGTAGTAGTGTGCAGTGTTGGACTATGTTAGGCCTACTTTTGTTTATAAGTGTACTTCTGTCACTCCGTGCAGCACTGAATAGCTGTTTGTCTTTCAAACATGTAACACCATCGAAACAGTGATACCACACATAAATAACCTATAATCTACAAACATTTCTAAATTTAATTATTACACTATTTTTATTATTGGTAAGAAAATCTATTTATGTATTTTATTGATGTATTCAGACCTATTGTTAATTCTATAGTTTTAAAGGATGAAATTCTCTAGATTTGTTAAGTATAAGTTATTTTCTTCACACATGCACATTTTTATTATTAAATATGTATTAAATCTCTCTCTTATTTCTTATTTAAAAAATGCATGACTTGTGTCTGACTGTGTACCTTAACCATAATAAACAAATCATACCATAATGTATGGATAAAATTAATTTACATTGTAACATTATTTCTTAACAAATGGGCATAGGCAGCATATGAAAACGTAATCAATCAGAACATTATTGAGCTGATTAAAAACCTGTCGTTACACTATCTGCTTCGGGAGATGCTTGAGGTATGAAGAATTGTGAGATGGTGCTTTGATTTCTCTGAGCTCTGGCATTGCTATCAACTCTCTGCCAAAAAAGACCCGCCCTCCTCTGACTCTGATTGGCCCTGAACCTGATGGTATTAAACAAATCAATCAAACCAACAATGGCAGCGAGTATTACCCAATCAAGGGTAGAATAGGACGACTCTTCACAGAATGCGGGTGGAATGATTTGCATGGGATGATGCATTTAAGACTCGGAAATACGGGACGATTCCGTATTTTAAGGGACGGGCTTATACTAGGTCTCTATGACCTAGCCCGAGATAGAATCTTGATGAGCTTAAAATCTTTGTTTGTTTAATGGTGGTCCATGATTACCTTTATACGGCAAAACGCCATACTTTGGAATGAATGGTCCGGGAGGTTGTTGAGCCACAAAAGTTGGCACCCAAGAGGGCAGCGAAACCGAACTCCGAAACTATGCCTCAGAAGAAGATGAGGAAAAGGTAATTACATGCAATCATCATTTTGCATGTAACGCACTACACCACACAAGGTGTGGTTATAGTGGAGTTATTTTGAAGACATGGCTATACACTGTAGTTCTCTGGTCTGGTCTGGGAAGGACCACCCCACAAATGTAAGAAAAACTTTTTTACACAACATGACATCAGCTATATCAGTGGTTATCAAACTTTTTCTGTCATTCCCCACTTTGGAGGAGTTTTCAAGCCCCACCTAACCCCATCACCAAGCAAAATTGTAACGTTAAAATATTATTTTTGCATTTTGGTTCTACCTTACATTTCCCATCTTTGTCCCCTGGATCTGATGGTGCTGTAATTTTAATTTATATTTAGGCCAATTTATGACGCCTATTTTTATGTGTGGCTGTTTTGTTTTCAATGTATGATCTTCCTCGTCAAAAAATAAAGGCATGAATAAAGATAGGAAAAAAAGACAAATGTCCTCCTGTTCGTGGGACACTTCCGCCCCACACTTTGAGAACCACTGAGCCATATCATCAAGAGACACCAGTTAGTATGCTAGCAAGCTGTGTCAATTGTACTGTTGTGTTAATGACAATATCTATTTTAATGTGTTTTAGGTACAATCTTCCATGGATGAAACATTATGGGAGACCAGAAAGTTCGAGATCAGGAATTAAGGCAGGAGAATGAAAGACTTTGAAAAGAGAATGACAAATTAAAAGACATGGTTATTGATAGTAAGTGTCACAATTATGAAAAATGTTTTTTACAAAAACACTAATAATGGATGGTCTCTGAAATATGTTTGGATCTAGATTTTAAAAACAGTTCTGAAAGTGTTTGTTTTTCCCTTCCAGCCATCCCTCACATGTCTGAAATGCTGACCTCCTGGACCCAGAGGACCCCAAATGAAGTGAGTAAATTCATTTGTTTGTAATTTAGCTCAACATGTAAAATTATGTTCAGTTTTTAAACTCTGCATTCTGTGTGTTATTTCCTACATAAAATTGTCATTTTAGGCCAATAAAGTCAGTACTGGTTAGGGCTTCGGGCTTGTAACCAAAGGGTTGCCGGTTCAATCCCCAACCAGTAGGAAAAATGTGGGCGGGGGAAGTGGTAGAGCACTGCTCTCCCATGCCCACATCCACGGCTGAAGTGCCCTTGAGCAAGGCACCTAACCCCTCACTGCTCCCCGAGCCCCACTGTAGCAGGCAGCTCACTGCGGCGGGATTAGTGTGTGCTTCACTTCACTGTGTGTTCACTGTGTGCTGAGTGTGTTTCACTAATTCATGGATTGGGATAAATGCCGAGTCCAAATTTCCCTCACGGGATCAAGAGTATATATACATACTTATACTTACTCGTTTTAGGCCAATAAAGTCAGTAATTGCATCTTATCTCTTCTTTGTGTGTTAGTGTGTAGTTTAACAGTTACATTTCCAATTTAGACACCTGGGCAACAAGGAAACACAGCAGCAGGCATCTCAGTGGCAGCTATGGTAGGTGGTCAATTTTTTTTTATGGATTAATCTTTTGAAACTGATCTGGACTACTTTTCAGTCCCCAAAAGATGAACATTTATGCAGATTTTTGCAGGCACAGGACATACCTGAGTCAGACAAGGCAGCCAAGTCAGCAACGTGTTTTTAGATTAATGTTATTTAATGGTTCTTTTACGATTCATTTTAAATTAATTGATGTCCATACATCTCAAATAAATTATTAAGCTATTGTTAACCACAACTCCTTGCTGCCTTAGTATTAATGTTGATACTGAAATTAAGGGTTAGTCCTGCATTTCTTCTATGCCCACAGAGGAAATTAATATATACCTAATTTATAATCACTTTTCAGATACCTGAACAGAGCCAGCCTGAGCCAACACAAGTTGTAGTTTGTAGAATTCCACAACTTCACTCATTGGGCACTTTATGTATACCTAGCGAAAACTAATTGTAATACACCACTCCTGCATAAACCTTAGCTTCAGGAATGTTAGAATATTCAGTATTTGTTAAAAACTAGTTTAAAAAGATGTTGATTCAACTGTGCGGTAATTTTGGATGCTCCAGTTTGTGGTGCTGTTGGATTGTACATGTTTATTACTTTGATCACCCCATTTCAGTCAGTGAAAGGGATATATTGCAGGACTGGTGTATTACACTGCATTCATTTTTGCTAGGTGTACCTTGAGGCCGGTGAGTGTACAGTACATACACAAAACAATATGCCCATAATAATAATGCAGCAAAAAATCACTGTCTCAGATGGCGTACTTCTGTCAGTACACTTTCATGCAGTGCACTGTGTGCTTGCTTGTAAGGTGTGTAAATTTCAACATGATTGTGTCGTCTCATATCAAACACCAACTCGGTGCACTTAACGGAAATGACGATCGGAACATTTAAATGTAACTTTATTACTGTCCTCTATTCAACAGACATGGTCGATTTATGAATTTTGACTGAGTTGATAGTGTTTATTTCCACTTAGGTTGAAATTGGGAAGAACACGCATATACAGGTCCTTCTCAAAAAATTAGCATATTGTGATAAAGTTCATTATTTTCCATAATGTAATGATAAAAATTAAACTTTCATATATTTTAGATTCATTGCACACCAACTGAAATATTTTAGGTCTTTTATTGTTTTAAAACTGATGATTTTGGCATACAGCTCATGAAAACCATTAGCATATTTCATCCGACCAATAAAAGAAGTGGTTTTAATACAAAAAAAGTCAACCTTCAAATAATTATGTTCAGTTATGCACTCAATACTTGGTCGGGAATCCTTTTGCTTCAATGCGGCGTGGCATGGAGGCAATCAGCCTGTGGCACTGCTGAGGTGTTATGGAGGCCCAGGATTCTTCGATAGCGGCCTTAAGCTCATCCAGAGTGTTGGGTCTTGCGTCTCTCAACTTTCTCGTCACAATATCCCACAGATTCTCTATGGGGTTCAGGTCAGGAGAGTTGGCAGGCCAATTGAGCACAGTAATACCATGGTCAGTAAACCATTTACCAGTGGTTTTGGCACTGTGAGCAGGTGCCAGGTCGTGCTGAAAAATGAAATCAGATGTAAGCATGAAGTGCTCCAAAATCTCCTGATAGCTAGCTGCATTGACCCTGCCCTTGATAAAACACAGTGGACCAACACCAGCAGCTGACATGGCACCCCAGACCATCACTGACTGTGGGTACTTGACACTGGACTTCAGGCATTTTGGCATTTCCTTCTCCCCAGTCTTCCTCCAGACTCTGGCACCTTGATTTCCGAATGACATGCAAAATTTGCTTTCATCCGAAAAAAGTACTTTGGACCACTGAGCAACAGTCCAGTGCTGCTTCTCTGTAGCCCAGGTCAGGCGCTTCTGCCGCTGTTTCTGGTTCAAAAGTGGCTTGACCTGGGGAAAGCGGCACCTGTAGCCCATTTCCTGCACACGCCTGTGCACGGTGGCTCTGGATGTTTCTACTCCAGACTCAGTCCACTGCTTCCGCAGGTCCCCCAAGGTCTGGAATCGGTCCTTCTCCACAATCTTCCTCAGGGTCCGGTCACCTCTTCTCGTTGTGCAGCGTTTTTTGTCACACTTTTTCCTTCCCACAGACTTCCCACTGAGGTGCCTTGATACAGCACTCTGGGAACAGCCTATTTGTTCAGAAATTTCTTTCTGTGTCTTACCCTCTTGCTTGAGGGTGTCAATGATGGCCATCTGGACAGCAGTCAGGTCGGCAGTCTTACCCATGATTGCGGTAATGAAACAGGCTGGGAGTTTTTAAAAGCCTCAGGAATCTTTTGCAGGTGTTTAGAGTTAATTAGTTGATTCAGATGATTAGGTTAATAGCTCGTTTAGAGAAACTTTTCATGATATGCTAATTTTTTTAGATAGAAACTTTGGGTTTTCATGAGCTGTATGCCAAAATCATCAGTATTAAAACAATAAAAGACCTGAAATATTTCAGTTGGTGTGCAATGAATCTAAAATATATGAAAGTTTAATTTTTATCATTACATTATGGAAAATAATGAACTTTATCACAATATGCTAATTTTTTGAGAAGGACCTGTACTATCAACAAAAATACCTGGAAGGCAGCAGTCCATGCGTCAACTGCAACAGCTATGGTCCGGACTCGGCTGCTAGGGGTGTTTCCAGTGAATGCCACTGATCACATCTAATAGCTAAGCCTAAACAAAGTGTCTATCCTTATACCCCCAGACGCAGTGTTGAAGAAATTTCCACCTTACCGGGTAACCACGTCGTGGTTCACCAGAATATATAGTTTACCCACCTCTTTTTTTACCACTACACCTCTGCTCTTGCGTCATCAGAACAGGCTGTTCAACGCACCACCATTTCCGATTAAAAACGTTTTGCATCTCTTTGTTGGGGCTGAACGCAGCCTCTGTCTAAATAAAAGACAAAATTAAGTATAATAAACTGTATCATAAACTCATATTTTATTATTATACAATAAACAAGGTTTATCAATCAAATTAAATCTTTATTAAGGTAAAAGATCACTCAAATATGTATGAATTGTACTTACTGTTTTTAAAGATTTTTTTTTTAAGTATTGACAGTATTTTTACATTTTCATTGACACTTTATTGCTGAGTTTATGAAATCATTGTAAATGCTTAACAGGATGGACATCTGTCACAGACAAAGATAATAATGTTGTAATCAGAAGATGTTTATTATAAAACACCAGAAAAGACAAACACAGGGAACCACAACGACCAGGTGACATGCAGGATAATGAATATTTGTCAATACTTTTTAGTATCAACATTAACCTTAACATTTGTATTGCTTTTTTTTAGTTATCTCTTTTACTGATTGTTGTGGAAGATATATGCATTTCAATGCTGACACATGAACTGTGCTTTAAGAACGAAGTTAGATGTAGTTCTTAATTTTTTTTCATCACATAATTGTACAACATGTATTAAAATACATATTTCACCAAGAATTCCCATGACATCTATTATATATTTCTATGGACTCTGGATATTGGACAGCAGATTGAACAGGACTTCTATTTTGGTCTGAATATATGACATCATAAAGCTGTGCCGTGCTCCTGCAACTGTTTGTAGAAGAAAGGTTTGTGGTTTTATGCATTTAACGTGTTTAAATCGATACACATCGATTTGATAGTTTTTACAAGAGGTATGTGACCATGTATTATTAAACATATCTTTGTAATACGCTTAATGTAACAATATTGCGTTTTTGTGTGAGTAAAGAGTATTCACATGTGAGTACCAGAAAAGGTGCATCTCATTTCGTGCACTATATCGCTTATCAGTTTATCGTAAACACGAATTCGGGTTTTGGAAAAGTGGTGATAGAGAAACGGAGCTTTTGAAACTCCGAGTCAATTGAATCTAATGCTTTGCCAAATGACTCGGAGTTTCGAAGCGCTTGAATCGCTGCGCGCTGACGAATCCTGCCGCTCAAAACAGAGTAAAAATACAACGAAAACACAAATATTATGATTAATAATGACAACTTTTATGAACAAATCGCAAATGTTTTCCCAGATAGCACACTTCTATTTGATGTGATATTTACATCTGGAAGATGTATTTGCTCATCTGCAATACGTCTATAGGACGTTTCCTGTCAGATGTCCAATAGACGTTTAGAAGATGTCAGTTTAACATGCATTCTAAATCATTACATCTTGAAGACATCTTCTAAACGTCTATTTTACATCTGACAGGAAACGTCCTATAGACGTATTGCAGATGAGCAAACACTCTTAAAAATACGTCTTCCAGATGTAAATATCACATCAAATAGAAGTGTGCTATCTGGGCTCATGACGACGTCCCAGATAGCACACTTCTATTTGATGTGATATTTACATCTGGAAGACGTATTTTAACTCTCGCATTAACTCTCACTCTGACTGACTCCCTAACCAGGGCGCTGAACTAGAGCTGATAGAGATGCACTCAGAGATTTACTGTGGATTTATTTTTCTTTCTGTTGAATTAAATTAAATTCACATCTTAAACATGACAAATTGTCCAAACACACAGGAAAACTCCTGGAGAAGCATCTGAGATCCACGTGACACTATTATGATGGCGTTTATTAAAGAGGAGAGTGAAGACATAAAGATTGAAGAAGTGTTGTTCAGCGTGAAACATGAAGAAACTGAGGAACAAACAGGTTAGTTTCATTCGATCCTTATTTAAATGATCTACAGAAATTAATTATATTTTTTAAGAGTGTCATATGAGTGTCCTAATTAAGGCCTTGTGCATACGTTTTCGTTTGAAATGCATCGTTTTCTCTCGGTTTTGGCCTTCCGTCCACTCCGAGACAGCCTTTTTATGAATAAAAACGAAGCTTTTTGAAAATGCTCTTCAAAGTGGATAAATTTGAATAAGCCTTTTTATGCTTTGTAGTGTGTGACTGTCAAAACATAGGTATTTAAAAACGATGACATAAGTTTAGTCATGTGACGCATATTGTAGGTATAGATATTCACGTTTACCGGTATTGGACCTGTTTGTGCTATTCACTTTCACACAGTTGCTAAAATATAATACTTTGAACACTCTTCATATCACAGTCCTATAAAGATGACAGGAAATTCACTCGCATTTGCTCTTCCTGTGGCAAAACATGAGAGGATTCTCGTTTTAGACCAAACATATAGTGACCGACCTAAATGCATCAGTGAATCCTGAGATATTTTGCTGAATAACATGATCTTGTCAGAAGAATCACGTGATAACTTTATTTATTTTTCCATCTGTATCATCTCAGTGAGGTTTTACGCACGAGCAGGTAGGTGAATTTAACGTTTTCCAAAAGTTTCTCAAACTAAACGTTTTTAAACGAAAATGCCGTTTTGAAATGTATCTGAATTAATGTAGTAGACACTGCCTTAGTTATCTAGTTGGTTTTCCTTTGTTCTCTGTTTCCTGCCACTAGTTTGTCACCTTGTTTACTCGTTAATTAGATCCCACCTGTTTGTATTTTGTTCGTTATCTTGTCTATTAAAGCTCATCAGTTCTTTCAGTTCATTATTTGGTGTTGTTCGTGTGTTTACACACTGTTACTGTTAAATTATTGACATGGTTTAATGAAAACTGCAAAAAAAGCTGTAAAAAAAGCAAAACTTTTTCCGAAGTTCAACAATAGTAAACCTCATCAAATTAGAAATAAGCAGAGCACAAGCACGGTGAATAATATGAGGCTCAGTTGGAGACAATTTGTGTCCATCATATCTACAAAGACTTCTATAAAAAGGGTCTTGAATCTGATTCAAGGAATGATGTGGAAGAATTGTGGATCTCAAATTCAACACATCAAACGTCAAGATGAAATTATAACCATAAAACAAGAACTTGTTACTATCCTTGCAGAAACTTTTGGGGAAAACTCATCCACAGAAAATTGCCTCCCTGACTTTAAAGCAATTCAGCAATTCAAAGAAATGTGTTAACTTTTTATCTTATCATTTGGAGTCATATAACCAACTTTTCACCATGGAAGAACTGCTGAGGGCCATAACCAGATAATATACAGCTGTTGGTCCAGATAACTTTCACTATCACCTTTTAAAGAATTTACTTTATACTATCTGTGCTTGCTTTTGATCATTTTTAACTCCATTTGAATATCAGAAATGATTCCATCATCCTGGAAAGAAGCAGTGATAATTCCCATCCCAAAATCAGGAAGGGATCTCAGCGATCCATCCAATTTTCGTCCAATTGCTGTAACAAGTTGTTTATGTAAAACTATGTAAAGGATTGTTAATGAACGACTTCTATGCTGGAGTCAAATTATTTTATAAGTAGGGGTGTTACGATACCCTCATGTCACGGTTTGATACATATCCCGATACTGAACTCACAATACGATATTATTGAGATACTCCAAGACATATGATAAATAATAATAATAATAATAATAATAATACATTTTATTTAAAGGCGCCTTTCTCGGCACTCAAGGACACTGTACAAGGATGCATAAGACAATTAAAAGCAGCAAAAAATAGAAAATAAAAGAACAATAGAAAGAGGCAGAGTAATTTACATCAAGTGAGATAGGCATTTTTAAACAGATGTGTTTTGAGTTGTGATTTGAAATGGGAGAATGAATCAATGTTTCTGAGTTGAGGTGGTAATGAATTCCAGAGACGGGGTGCAGAGCGGCTAATTGCTCTGCTCCCCATAGTGGTAAGACGAGCGGGGGGGACAGACAGGTGTATGGAGGAAGAGGATCTAAGGGATCAGGTGGAAGTTGGACCCTGGAGGAGATCAGACAAATATGGGGGAGCGAGGTTGTGGATGGCCTTGAATGTTAACAGAAGAACTTTGTATTGGATACGGAACTGGACAGGGAGCCAGTGAAGCTGTTGGAGAACAGGAGTGATGTGGTGAATGGAGGGTGTTCGAGTTTATGATGCGGGCAGGTGAATTCTGGACCAGTTGAAGTTTATGGAGGTATTTGTGAGGGAGGCCGAAAAGAAGGGAGTTGCAGTAGCCCAAACGGGAAGTGACAAGACTGTGGACAAGAACGGCGGCAGTGTGGGGGGTAAGGGAGGGGCGGAGGTGAATAATGTTTCGTAGATGGAAGTAGGCAGACCGGGTAATGTTATTGATGTGGGGCTGAAAAGATAATGTGCTGTCAAGGATGACTCCCAGACTCTTAACCTGGGGGGAGGGTGAAACGGATGTGTTGTCAATAGTAAGAGAAACGCTGTCGGTTTTGGATAAAGTGGATTTAGTTCCAATGAGGAGAACCTCAGTTTTATTACTGTTTAATTTGAGGAAACTTTGAGTAAACCAGGTTTTTATTTCTGAGATACTGTCAGTAAGGGAGGTGGGGGGGGGGGTGGATGAGGGTTTGGTCGAGAGGTAGAGCTCGGTGTCATCAGCATAACAGTGGAATTGAATGTTCAATTTGCGGAAGATATTGCCCAGGGGAAGGAGATAAATGATGAAAAGTAGGGGCCCACACCTGAAGTGACGGCACAAGGACAGGATTTAAAAGCCTTTAAATTGAACGAACTGAGTGCGGCCAGAGAGATAAGATGTGAACCAGTCTAACGGAGTGTGGGTGATGCCGATGGAAGATAACCTGTTGAGGAGGACGGTGTGACAGATGGTGTCAAAGGCTGCACTCAGGTCGAGGAGGATGAGGATGGTAAGGAGTCCAGAATCAGCTGCCACAAGGAGGTCGTTGGTTATTTTGATAAGTGCTGTTTCAGTGCTATGAAGTGGACGGAAACCGGACTGAAACTGTTCATATAGGTTATTGTTGGATAGATGAAGTTAAGAGGCAACTGTTTTTTCAAGGATTTTGTAAATGAATGGTAAATTGGATATAGGACGGAAGTTGTTGAAGTTGAGGGGATCTGCACCTATTTTTTTCAGAATTGGGATGATGGCAGCAGTTTTGAATGATGTAGGCACAGTTCCAGTGGTGAGAGAGGAGTGGATGATAGCAGAGATGAGGGGAACCAGGGAGGGAAGGCAGGCTTTAACAAGTTGTGTTTGAAAGGGGTCAAGTTGACAAGTGGAAGGCTTGGATTTCCTGATGAAATCTGTGATTTTTGAAATAGTGGGGAGCTGGAAGGAGGAGAATGATTGGGTGAAAGTCGGCTGAGATGCTGAGGTGAGGGATAAATCCAAGGTGCTGGTGGATGTTTTTGATTTTTTTCAGAGAAAAATGACATAATGGAGTTGCAGAAGGATGTTGTATACAAGTAAGGGGGGAGAAAGTCCTGGGGTTGGATGATATTGTTAAGTAGGGAAAACAGTGACTTAGTTTCCTTTATTTGCAATGATTATACTGGAGTAGTAGTGGGTTTTGGTGCTAGCAACAGAGTCCTTATAACATAGGATATGGTTATTGTACATTTTTCTTTGTGAATAGTGAGACCAGTTTTTCTATAAAGACGTTCAAGTTGCCGTCCTTTGGCTTTCATGAGATGAAGATCGGGGGTGAACCAAGGGGTGGAGACAGAAAAAGAAACAGATCTAGTTTTTAACGGAGCAAGGGAATTAAGAATATTATGGAGTCCAGTGTTGTAGTGAGAGACCAGATCATCAGGAGAGGATAGATTTTGAGTGTCAGGGAAGCAGAAGGAGTGGATACTTAAAGTGAGAGTGGCAGGATTGATGTTCTTTATATTCCAAAATGAAATAAGGCGTGGTATTTTAGTAACCAGTAACCGGCAGTAAACAGTAGCAATGATGGTTGGGGTGGGACCAGATAACTTGCAGACAGCAGTTTCGAACGATCTAGAGACAGGCGCGGACACCGGCGAGACTTTCCACTTCTCGCGATAATTTATCGCGAGACCCCCTCCCCGGCCTGAGCCACGGGGTTGACAGATGTAAACAAACCCACTAGGAGTGGATTCATTCAGCTGAGAAAAGTCGTTAGGCTGTTGCCATGTCTCGGTTAAACAAAGAAAGTCTAGCTTACGATCGGAGATGAGGTCCTTGATGAGATGTCCCTTGTCTGTCAGTGAGCGGATGTTGAGCAGAGCGAAGTTGAGTGCGGTGTTGTCACAGCTGGTGGTGGTGCTAGCCGACCGAGCTAGGCGGGCTAACACACTGTGGTCAACAGCCCGGTTGGTGGCGCGTGGAGGGCGACGAGAGCTGGACCAGATGGACTTTATTACTGTTGAGCTGTTGTGGTGGAAATTCCAGCGGGACCCTCGGTGGATGTATCTCGGACGAGGCTGGAAGGCGATGTCCGGATGAAGGTGTAAAGCCTCTGGCGCAGGTCCAGGCAGGTGACGGTAGGGTTGTGCAATTAATCGAATTTCAATTTCGATTTTGGCTTCCAACGATCTCCAAAATAGTACAATCGAGTAAAAACGATTATTTTGCCATGATCTGTTTTGCAAGAACACTCTTATTTTGTCTTGTGTTCTGAATGACTCGCGCACGCGCACATCCGCTCCTCCCGAGGCCATAGACTCTCTCAGCTTATACAGTCATATATTGCAAGCACAATAAACTTCACAATAACAATTGGCTAATTTAATATAGACTGGAGTGAGACCTAAGACGTCTCTCGAGCTGTCGCGATCTTTGTCTGCTCGATCACTGTAGCGCCTCAGTTCAAGCGAACGGCAGCGCGAGTGCACATGACCCGATCATCTGTTCCGCTTACAGCACGAAACAAATCGAGAATGAACACAGGGAGCGACATCAACACTTGTCTGCTTGTCCGGGAAAAGGGGATTTTTAAGTTTCAAGTGAAAGAGAGTTTTACTTGCCCGACCGATCGAAACGCGAGATGGTTTTGATTTTATAAGTTACAGTCAGTGTAAACAGAGATTGGTAATGGATAGTGTATTTCTGGAAGCTGCGCTGCCTGTCTATTTGTGAGAGACATTAGTGGAGAAATCAAAACAAATGAGCATAACAGCTCACACAAAAACTCACAGAAGAAACATACTGAGGTAAAAATGTTGAGTTTTTTTATTTATAATATATGATATAGTTAAGTAACATAACACGACTAAGGGCTGTTCTATAATATCACGATTGCAAATGTTACATTGAATTTATAGTTTAATAAACAAATAGCCTAGTTTATATGTGGTAACTTACATTTTAGACGTAATATTGACTGGTTTTGTTCTATTTCACAGATGAAAATAGTTACAAAAGAAAAGCAACACTAAGCGCTGTGTTTTGTTACTGAATAATTCATTATTTTAAACAAATTGTTTTAATGAATGTGTCACGGTGTGGGTGTTTTGTTCCTTGTTCTTGTCTGTCATGTGTTTCTCTGTCTTTACATGTTTTGCTGTTCCCCGTTCTGTTGATTAGTTTCCCCAGGTGTTTCTGATTAGCCACGCCCCCTTGTTATCTTGTTAAGCTTGTTTGTCTGTGTATTTATACCCTTGTTCTTCAGTTGGTGTTTGTCGGTCGTTGTTTTGATGTTGCTGGTAGCTGTTCCGTGTTCCTGTCCTGAGTCCATTGGATTACCTGTTTGTATTATTAAAGTGCTTGCTATTGGATTCACTCTCTGCTTCGTCCTTGCTGCTGCGTAACAGAACGACCGACCAAATGAATCCAGCAGCACAGATCTCACCTGATCTTCCCAGCATGAGCCGGGAGTTCGCCGGTCAGATCGCGGCCTTGGCCCTGGATAGCTGCGATCTATTCCAGTATACCTGGGGGTTTGCCCCTCTCGCTGCCTCCTGCTCTCTCGGTGACGAGGCGGTTAAGCTGTGTTACCGGCTAGGGGCTAAGGAGGTCGATCCGAGGGAGCTCCCCGATCTCTCGGGTCTGAACTGGAGAGAGGCACTCGGCCGATGTCTGGAGAGCTTCCTTCCGCGGTACGCCAGGTCATCGCCTGATCTCTGCGTCCAGCCAGAGCTTCACGTCAGCCACGTCCAGCCAGAGCTTCACGTCAGCCACGTCCAGCCAGAGCTTCACGTCAGCCACGTCCAGCCAGAGCTTCACGTCAGCCACGTCCAGCCAGAGCTTCACGTCAGCCACGTCCAGCCAGAGCTTCACGTCAGCCACATCCAGCCAGAGCTTCACGTCAGCCACGTCCAGCCAGAGCTTCACGTCAGCCACGTCCAGCCAGAGCTTCACGTCATCCACGTCCAGCAAGAGCCAGAGCCAGTCTTCGAGCAAAAGCCAGAGCTTCCTTCGCCGCTGACGCCGTCCTGCCCAGAGCCTTCACCGCTGGTCCCGTCCAGCACAGCGCCCTCATCGCTGGTCCCGTCCAGTACAGCGCCCTCACCACTGGTTCCGTCCAGCCCAGCGCTCTCTCGCTCTCGGAGACGGAGGAGGAGGAGGACTTCCCACGTCCCGCAATGCCTGGAAGTCCTCCCTGTACTTCCTGTCAGCCCAGAGTCCTCGCCGCTGGTCCCGTCCAGTCCAGAGACTATTCAAGTCACGTCTGCCGATCCAGAGACTGTTCAAGTCACGTCTGCCGATCCAGAGACTGTTCAAGTCACGTCTGCCGATCCAGAGACTGTTCAAGTCACGTCTGCCGATCCAGAGACTGTTCAAGTCACGTCTGCCGATCCAGAGACTGTTCAAGTCACGTCTGCCGATCCAGAGACTGTTCAAGTCACGTCTGCCGATCCAGAGACTGTTCAAGTCACGTCTGCCGATCCAGAGACTGTTCAAGTCACGTCTGCCGATCCAGAGACTGTTCAAGTCACGTCTGCCGATCCAGAGACCGTTCAAGTCACGTCTGCCGATCCAGAGACCGTTCAAGTCACGTCTGCCGATCCAGAGACGGTTCAAGTCACGTCTGCCGATCCAGAGACGGTTCAAGTCACGTCTGCCGATCCAGAGACGGTTCAAGTCACGTCTGCCGATCCAGAGACTGTTCAAGTCACGTCTGCCGATCCAGAGACTGTTCAAGTCACGTCTGCCGATCCAGAGACTGTTCAAGTCACGTCTGCCGATCCAGAGACTGTTCAAGTCACGTCTGCCGATCCAGAGACTGTTCAAGTCACGTCTGCCGATCCAGAGACTGTTCATGTCACGTCTGCCGATCCAGAGACTGTTCATGTCACTTCCTCCGAGCCAGAGACGCTTCACATCACTTCTACAGAGCCAGTGTCTACAGACAAGATGGCCGATCCAGAGTCGGTTCACGTCACTTCCTCCGAGCCAGTGTCTACGGACAAGATGGCCACCTTCGAGCCAGTGTCTACGGACAAGATGGCCGCCTTCGAGCCAGTGTCTACGGACAAGATGGCCGATCCAGAGACTGTTCACGTCACTTCCTCCGAGCCAGTGTCTACGGACAAGATGGCCGAACCAGAGACTGTTCACGTCACTTCTGCTGATCCAGAGACAGTTCACATCACTTCCTCCGAGCCAGTGTCTATGGACAAGATGGCCAAACCAGAGACTGTTCACGTCACTTGTGCGGATCCAGAGACTGTTCACGTCACTTCCTCCGAGCCAGTGTCTACGGACAAGATGGCCGCCTCCGAGCCAGTGTCTACGGACAAGATGGCCGCCTCCGAGCCAGTGTCTACGGACAAGATGTCCGGCCCAGAGTCTGTTCCTGTTCCCGAGCCAGAGTCTGTTCCTGTTCCCGAGCCATAGTCTGTTCCTGTTCCCGAGCCAGAGTCTGTTCCTGTTCCCGAGCCAGAGTCTGTTCCTGTTCCCGAGCCAGAGTCTGTTCCTGTTCCCGAGCCAGAGTCTGTTCCTGTTCCCGAGCCAGAGTCTGTTCCTGTTCCCGAGCCAGAGTCTGTTCCTGTTCCCGAGCCAGAGTCTGTTCCTGTTCCCGAGCCAGAGTCTGTTCCTGTTCCCGAGCCAGAGTCTGTTCCTGTTCCCGAGCCAGAGTCTGTTCCTGTTCCCGAGCCAGAGTCTGTTCCTGTTCCCGAGCCAGAGTCTGTTCCTGTTCCCGAGCCAGAGTCTGTTCCTGTTCCCGAGCCAGAGTCTGTTCCTGTTCCCGAGCCAGAGTGTGTGATGTCTGTTCCCGAGCCAGTGTGTGTGTTGTCTGTTCCCCAACCAGTGAGTGTGTTGTCTGTTCCCGAGCCAGTGTGTGTGTTGTCTGTTCCCCAACCAGTGAGTGTGTTGTCTGTCCCCGAGCCAGAGTCTGTGTGGTCTGTCCCCGAGCCGGAGCCAGTGTGTGTGTTGCCTGTTCCCGAGCCAGTGTGTGTGATGCCTGTTCCCCAACCAGTGAGTGTGTTGTCTGTTCCCGAGCCAGAGTCTGTGTGGTCTGTCCCCGAGCCGGAGCCAGTGTGTGTGTTGCCTGTTCCGGAGCCAGTGTGTGTGTTGCCTGTTCCCCAACCAGTGAGTGTGTTGTTTGTCCCCGAGCCAGAGTCTGTGTGGTCTGTCCCCGAGCCGGAGCCAGTGTGTGTGTCGTCTGTTCCCGAGCCAGTGTGTGTGTCGCCTGGTTCCGAGCCAGTGTGTGTGTCGCCTGTTCCCGAGCCAGTGTGTGTGTCGCCTGTTCCCGAGCCAGTGTGTGTGTCGCCTGTTCCCCAACCAGTGAGTGTGTTGTTTGTCCCCGAGCCAGAGTCTGTGTGGTCTGTCCCCGAGCCGGAGCCAGTGTGTGTGTGGTCTGTTCCCCAGCCAGTGTGTGTGTCGCCTGTTCCCCAGCCAGTGTGTGTGTCGCCTGTTCCCGAGCCAGTGTGTGTGTCGCCTGTTCCCGAGCCAGTGTGTGTGTCGCCTGTTCCCCAACCAGTGAGTGTGTCGTCTGTTCCCGAGCCAGAGTCTGTGTTGTCTGTTCCCGAGCCAGTGTGTGTGCCTGCTGTTCCCGAGCCGGTGTCTGCGGTTCCCGAGCCGGTGTCTGCGGTTCCCGAACCGGTGTCTGCAGTTCCCGAACCGGTGTCTGCAGTTCCCGAGCCGGGGTCGTCTCCGCCCTGGCCGCCCGAGGGGTCGTCTCCGCCCTGGCCGCCCGAGGGGTCGTCTCCGCCCTGGCCGCCCGCGGGGTCGTCTCCGCCATGGCCGCCCGAGGGGTCGTCTCCGCCCTGGCCGTCCGATGGACTGTCTTCTCCGCCCTGGCCGCCCGAGGGGTCGTCTATGCCCTGGCCGCCCGTCTGGTCATCTCCGTTCTGGTCGCCTGCTCCTTCCTGGCCGCCTGCACGAACCTGGCCCTCCGTCCCTCCCCCAAGACCGCCTCCACTTCACCACCCTCCTGAACTTTAGTGTTTTTTTTTGTTTTGTTTTGTTTTTTGTCTCAAGGGGCGTCGGGAGCCGCCCATAGGGGGGGGGGGGGGGCTATGTCACGGTGTGGGTGTTTTGTTTTGTTCCTTGTTCTTGTCTGTCATGTGTTTCTCTGTCTTTACATGTTTTGCTGTTCCCCGTTCTGTTGATTAGTTTCCCCAGGTGTTTCTGATTAGCCACGCCCCCTTGTTATCTTGTTAAGCTTGTTTGTCTGTGTATTTATACCCTTGTTCTTCAGTTGGTGTTTGTCAGTCGTTGTTTTGATGTTGCTGGTAGCTGTTCCGTGTTCCTGTCCTGAGTCCATTGGATTACCTGTTTGTATTATTAAAGTGCTTGCTATTGGATTCACTCTCTGCTTCGTCCTTGCTGCTGCGTAACGGAATGACTCAATGGTTCATTTCTCAAGACGATTTATTGTTCTATTGATTTATTGTTCAAAGGTATCATTGATTTTATTTTTTATTTTATAATTTGTTTAAACATTAATCTCATAATATTATTTATCACAGTTGTAATTTTGCAGTGTTAATTTGATTGATAACAGCCCTTTTTATTAAAACTGAATTTGATCAAATGTAAGAACTTGACATGAAAGATAAAACATATATTTAGTAAGGTTTAATAAATTGTCCTTTATAAAGGCAAATAACACCCTGGTGACCCCCTACAACAAATTACTTTGTAAACATTTTCTCACCACTTGTGAGTTTGCAGGTCTGTTTAATAGTTCAAAAAGTACAATAAATGTTCAAATTTAAAATTAAGAATTGTTGAAAGGTGTCTTTCAATAAATGCAACACGTTCCCAAAGTCATATGAAATAATCGTGTTACACAATCGTGATTTCAATACTGACCAAAATAATCGTGATTATGATTTTTTCCATAATCAAGCAGCCCTAGGTGACAGCACAGCCAAAGCAGATCAACGGCCGAATACTGAAGCAAACCCGTCACTAGCAGGTGAACAGGCAGTAGAAAGAGCCAGGCACAGAAAAACAAGATGTATGTCCTAACGGCCCTCATTATAGATGAAGATTTAAGCGGCGTGAAAACGCAAGATGAGGCTCAAACGGAACAGTGCTGGTGAGCTAACTGTGAAGACTCACCTGATGGTAGTGATAGTGCCGACAGATCGTAAAAATGTTCCGAATGAATGCAGTTAACATTACACTGTCCGAATAGGTCATAGAACCATAAGGTGAGCCTTGAAAGTTAAAAAATAAGAGGTTAACGGCGAGCAGCGGTAGCAGGTTGCGCCAGCGTTCACTCGCGTTTTTAAAAGGTTAACAACATTTTTTTTTTACTGTTGATTAAAATGCTAAATTTAATATTAGCCTACATTGGGGGTGTAAATGAATAGGCTTGGACTTGGTGCTAGAAACCCAATGCACAGGACAATAGAGACACCAGAATAACAATATTCATGATTCTGAAGCTGAAAATACAGAATTATTTAAGACGAATATGCTTTCACTCGGTCACTGACTAGATACATTTAAAATAATGTTGGCCACTTTTTACTGGTAACAAGACATTTGGCATTATCAGGACACAAATATTCCCCCATTACATTATTATACATTATATTCAACATTATATATAGTAGTTTAATGTAGTACTGGCACTAAAACTCTGAAAACTTGCATTTTTTGGGTGAACTATACACAATATATATTGTCACTATCCAAGATACATATTGTTACATTTTTGTATTGCGATATATTGTGTCACGATATATTGTTACACCCTTACTTGTAAGTGATAGCCTTGAGAATTACATATGGGATGCATTTATAAGAAAGGAACATGCGATTGCTGTTTTCTTTGATCTAGAGAAAGATACAACTATAATATGGTATTTTAAAGGATTTGCATCAACTTGGTTTCAGAGGACGGCTGCCTATTTTTATTGTAAACTTATCTGACAGATTTTTTTTAAAGTCAGAGTAAGTAATACTCTAGGATTTACACAAACAAGAGTTAGGAGTACCTCAAGGCAGTATTATATCAGTGACTCTTTTTAGTATCAAAATAAATAATATTGCAAAAGTGATTGGGCAAATGATGCACTGCAGCCTTTATGTGGATGACTTATGTATTTGCTACAGAGGTAAATTCATGCAACTGAAAGTTAATAAGTTCTGGTCTATAACAAACTGCTTCAAGTTCTACCAGAAAGACTCAGGAGGCAAGAGAACAATACGATTTATTTAACCGTTTTTCTTTTGATAAAGTTCTTTGGCATAAGCCCCGTCCGAAGACCAAATCCAGAGGGTAGCAGACACTTGCAGGAGCCTGATGAAGGCGGGGGCGGAGCCTACCCCCAAAGAACTGAGAAAGGAAATAGATACCCACCAGTTGGAGTATTCCTTTGATGAAGTACCTAAAATATTTAGGCAAAGAAAATAGATTATATTATTGAAATATACAGACATTGACATAGGTGTTAAAATCATTAAACAGAGCAAATCATTAGGCCATTGCCTAAAGTGTTGTGAGTAATGCCACGTAGGCTGTGAAAGACTGCCACATTAGGCCGGAGTACGGAAAGCCGTGTAGGCCATGTATACTGCCACGATAGGCTGAGGTAAGAGAAAGGCAGAGTTGGTTGTGAAAGAGGCCCGATAGGCCAGTGTGCGAGTGTAGAAGAGTGCCCATAAAACAGCAATACTTAATTACAAAAACTGTAACATGGGCATGGACACAGTGCATTTGAAAAAAGTTGAGCAATCAGTACACGGTCTCTGACAAACATGCAGTAAAATACCTGAGCTGCCGTGGCATTGTCAATCACTGCTTTCTCAAGCCTATCCCAAACTTCCAGCCTGCCTTTAAAGCGAGGGTCCATCAATGTGGCATCCTGAAGGAAGATCTGAATATCTTGATCCTGTAATGAAAACATGGTTTAGTGTCTAATAGTGAAAATGGTGTAGTTTGCCTTCTTTCTTTGTGAACATAGATATTGGCTGAAAATGGATAGTACCTGGTATCTTTTTTCGAGATCTCCCCAGACCTTCTTTTATAGCAGCCACAAAAACATTGTCATCATCGGAGGTTGAATAGTGTGCCTCCAGCTCTGTTACCCCTTTTCCACCAAAGCATTTTGAGAGCCGGTTCGGAGCCGGTGCCTGCGCGCGAACCAGTTCTTTGTGTTTCGACAGCCAAAGAACCGGTTCTCGGCCAGGAAAACTGGTTCCAAAGCGGCACCAACTCTTTGCTGGACTAGAACCGTTCTTTTACCACGTCATGCTTACGTCGGGGGCTGGGGGCGGGTTTAGATGTGTTCTAAACATCTTTTCTGACCATAATATAGGATCGCAAAGCCCGGAACATTTGCAGAAACACGATGTAGTCCGCCTTTGTAAATGTTATGGTTGAAGTTGGCGCAAGCGTTTCTATTTTTTTATTTTTTTGAAAACATTATAACTAAGCAAAGAAGAAAACAGTCACAATATAGAACAAATAAATGGAAAGGGAAAAAAAAGACAAAACAGGGGTACATAACTAATCAGAAAAGATTACATATAAAAGGAAAAGATTAAAAGACTTACATATTTCAATTGTTTTTGAAGCCTTCTTGGTACACAAGTTAGAGATAATCCCAAAGTAATGTTGTACTTGCAAGCGTTTCTAGCTAAGACGTATGGCGACGTACACAGTGACGTAACGACGCCGTTCGCTGGGCGCTCTAGTCAGTGGAAAAACAAACAGGTTCTGAAAAGGTTCGCAAGTTGAACCAACTCCGAACCAACTTTGAACCAGCACCAGTTCCGAACCAGTTCTTTTTTGGTGGAAAAGGGGTATGTGAGGATCGGGATGATTTGGCTGCATGTGGGGGACTTGATATAAATCCGATCTTTAATTCCCGCGCTATATGCAGATTTAAGATTTTAGAGTTCACGTCACCGAAAGCAACAGATATGAGCTGCATTTTATTGATCATCAGCTAATTTCAAAATCAAAGACCGCAATAGGAGAAAGCGGCAACAGCACTGGTAAGATCATTTAGTTTCTTTACTTTTAATGAAGATGAATGTGTGTTAAGCGTCTGTGACCTACTTTCACTTTGATTTGCAGTCGTTTGCACGTTGGCTTTATGAATGGATACTCAGCTGCTCATCTGCCGTGATGCGTGCTGCAGTACCGCCGTCATATCTGTCTATAACATGACATATAACCTATAACGCTCACACGCAACTATTTTTTAGCATTGTTGGGAGTAAAATTTACATATGTGGTTTCAAAAACCAGACTGGAATGCGGCCCAGACCACCTCCTGAAGTGGTTTGAGCGATCGGATTTAAATCCGTCTCAAATGCGTTTCGGAGAGCATTTACACTTGGTCTTTTCACGATCGGATAGCTATCAGATCACAGAAAACGCATAAAGTGGCCTGGTGTAAACATCCCCCAACTGTCTCTGAGAGGCCTTGAAAGACCAGAATGAGTTGGCTATTGATATCCACTGGTACATGACGAGGAGGAGATGATTGAATTGTCGCAGAATATGTCATTTAGCAGCTCTGGGCGAAGACGACTTGGCTGTACGTTTACTACCAGCTAGTTTTGGCTGAGCTGGCGGTGTTTGAGTTGTCGGGAGGGAATCCGCAGGTGTAACTGAGGAGCAGTCCAGGGTGTTAGAAGCCAGTAGGAAGAGATCTTCTTTCGTCAGATTACTGTTGATGGGAATGGCTTGAGCCTCTAGTATGTTAAAAAAAAATCCGAAGACCACTGAACAGTCATGATACTGAAAACGAGAGCTGCACCGTGTGGTAGATTTTTTCCTAAACCTAACTGCGTACATGGAACCTAATTATTTTCATTGATAAATTTATTTGGGGTGCCCAGTCTTCACCCAAGCGTCTCTCGTCGACACTTAACAACTTCCTTTTTAGCATCCGTCCATACTTAATCTATAGCGTCTCTAGTCGACACTTAATAACTTTTATACTCTAGCTTCTGTGTCTCTAGTTGACACTGGCTGAGTTCCCTAAACTCTAACTTCCTTACTTCCCTAAACTAACCTGCTGGCCAGCAGTAATATTAGACAGACTCCAGCAAATATCCTTTAAATGCTTTAATCACGGCCAGGAGAGTTCTTGAGCAGTTCTCAGAGAATCTCCCTAGAAGAAGCAAGGCCGGTGGATCTCAGACAAATCCCATTGAGAATCCCATCAGTCAACACGAATACAACAGTTTTTATAATATGACATGATACATTATCACATGCTTTCAAGCCCAGACATCTCAAAACAGAATCATCATGACTAATAATCATCACGGTTTTTTACATTGTCTAAGCCTTTCATTAACCTTTGTTAGTGAGGGGTAGGGATGGCTCGATACCACAATTTTGGCTTCGGTATGATACCAGAATTTAATACCTCGGTATCGATACTAAATCGATACCATAGGTTAAAAAAAAAAAGTCTCAATTTAAGTGATACTTAAAAAAAACACTGCTTGAAACTCTCCACTACCAAATGTGCAAAGAAAAGGTATCAAAATGTACATAAAAAAAAAAAAAAAATCAGTCAGGGAACATACAGTAGGTTAAATTTTGATATAGAAAAAAAAATACCCCTGAAATTATACAATTAAAATAGGTTAATATCTATAATAATAGATTCACATATAGGCTAATAATAATAATAGAATAATGAAATGACATGTAAACCATAGCTGTCATGCATCAACAGAGAATTATCAACATTTATTGCATTTATTCATCTTGGTTTGGTTACTGTTTGGGTTCATATTAGTTTAATGCATTGCATAAAATAATGTTAACATGCTAAACATGTATTAGTATATTTAATTTTTTAGGTCATTTAATTACTGATTGATATAGATGAATAAATGCTATAATACTGTTAGGTCAGGTTACCTAATGAATGTTGACAAATGTAGCTTAATTGTAACATTAGTAATATTCATATTACTACTATCTCTCTCTCTCTCTCTCTCTCTCTCTCTCTGCTTTGGTCGCCACAGCGGCACTAATATGCCATTCAATTTACTACCACTAATACTAAAATTAATATTATAAATAAGTATAACAATGATTAGACCTAAACTGAATTGGTTCTGCGTCTCATGCAAGGAGATTTGAGCTTTCGTGTTTACTGTATCATATATAATTGATAAGCTCTTACGTATGTGCGCTGTTCAGTGTTCAATAAAAGTCTAAATTAAATCAGTTGAATGATGGACTAACCTGTCGATCTCTGAACTCTTTGAACAAGTCAAGATGAGCAACTGACGAGTCAAGTGAGGCAGATTTGATGTGTTGCCTCCGCGTTTGCAGAGTGGTGCATTGAGATCTGTTTCTTTACTTTTCTCATGACTTTTGTAGGTAAAGTAATGCCTTATTTCACTCATACTGCTCTCTCTATTTATTAATTTCGGGCGTGTAGAAATTCGAATGAGCTTCGTTTGATCTGGTTTGATCCATCGTGTTCCTCTGTTGTCACCTTTTGCCGGTTTCGCATGACCCGCGTCAGTTTAGATAGCGCACTGCCGCCTAGCGGTGAACTTCGAGACAGCAGCGCATCAAATACCGAATTGAACAAAATTATGATATTGTACTGTTTGAAATATAATATATACCGGTATTTTTGCAGTACCGGTATACCGCGCATCCCTAGTGAGGGGTTAATATTTCAATCAATCATTTCACAATATAACGGTTAGTCCAATTTCAAAGTTCCTTTTGACCAAAGTTATATTAAGTCAAAACTTTAGGAGGGTTAGAGTTTGTCTGCTACATCCTAGAAGAAAAAGGAAGTAAGATTGATTTAGATTTTTTGGGGGTTAGAATCAGGAATGGAATTTTAGTCATTCTCAGACATAGGAAAAAAGGAAGTGTTAGAGTTTATCATGAAATTGTTAATATACTGACAATGTTAAAAAAATGTTAGATGTTAAAAACATGGTTAATTTAATATTCAGTTTAAAATATCCAGCACAACCGCATAGTGAGAAAAGGCGCAACTAATTCATCTTCAGAGTCAGTGAGATCAAAATCAACGATTGGATTCTGTGTCATTATGGTTGCAATCGAGATGCGAGTGAGTGAACGCCGACGTCAATATCTGCGAACGTAGTAATGAGTGTGAATCGAACTTATGTACTCCAGATGTTGAGTGATGATTGGCTAGATTTGTGGGTAATGAATGACGTGACATTTGAGTCTTCCCGGTAGAACTTGTGCTAGATCTCTTATTTCTCAAAAACCAAAACTCTTTGTATCATACACATTTGCCAACTATGCTCTCTCCATCTAGACCAGAGTTGTTTTTGGATGGAGATCCTATCAAAGTTGTCAAAGAGACAATTTCTGGGTATAACCTTTGATAATAAATTTAATTTAATCCCTGACCTCAAGAATTTGAAAGGCAATGGTTTTAATGTAATGAATATCTTAAAGGTATCAGCTAAAACTAAAAGGGGGAACTCAGTTATGCTAAATTCTATAGCATTATATAGTACGTCTATCTATTGGAGCCGTCAGACCATTACCAATTCAAAGTTTGTATGTCGAGGCAAATTAACCCTCCTTGGAGAATAGACGTCTTAAATTAGCAATGTAATACACAACAAAGTTATCAACCAACAAAAATAATCTAGTTTTCAAGCAGTTTTTTCACCACAGATCTCTTTGCTGTATGACAAAAAAAAATATGGAGTATTCCTCCCTTTGGATTAAACCCCACCTGGAACATATAAAAGTTGATTTAAATGTACTGAGCCAGACACACTTTTGCAGTACCCCCTTAAAATTGTAAAACCCCCCTTATGATTGTAAAACAATCATAATACGATCATATAATCATAAAATCAAAGCTCATCCAAATGATTACCACAAAGAACTTTTAAGTATCTGAGAATGTTCTCCATCTTACATCCCAATATATACAGATGGGTTGAAGTCTGGAGATCATGTTTCAGCTGGCTTTTGTGGGCGAGTTCAGATTACTCGTTATAGTTCAGTTTTCACTGCAGAAGCCAATGCTGTCATTTTGGCATTGAAGCATATTAAAACTTAAAAAATCTTAAAATCCTGTCTTTAGACTCTGGCATCTTCCCAATATTTTTGGAAATTTGAAATAGTTTACGGTCCTTGGAGGCACAGAATTTTAAAGTAATTTTTTCGTTGGGTAGCAGGGCATTGAATTAAAAAGCTGATGCGGTGGCTAAGGAAGCTTCCTCCTCAGAGCTCAAAAAATGCCCAATTCCACCTTTTGACCTCAAAACTATTATAAACACTTACATCCACAAGACATGGCAAGCTGAATGGGATCAGTGTATAACAAATAAACTTTACAAAATCAATCCTGTGGTTGGTGTAAAACGTTGTGTCCATTTTGAAATCACTGGGATTTTATTACCTAAACATGCTGTCGAATAGGGCCCTCCAGACTAACTCGTATGTTTCTGTTAACGGGTGAAGATTCTCCTTTATGCCCCTCATGTCAGATTCCATTATCACTGAAGCATATTTTGATGGGACTGTGATAGTTTGAACTCTGTTAGAATTCTTTAAAATTCAGTTGACTCTTATGAAAAGATTTTTAATGAAAATTTAAAAACCTATTTGAATCTTTTTAAATATCTTTCTTGCCATGAATATAGCCAAGATAGCTGGCATGGTGGTAAACTATAAACAAACAAACTTGACTATTTGAAGTACTGTCTCTCATCATTTTTTGCTTTTTCTGCTTCTTTCTCAGTTTGTGAAAGAGGGTAGATGTTTATGACGAGGGTCCAGAACAGGCGGTCAGGGCTGGTTTGACCACCAACTCATCCATAACTAGTGACACAACAGGATATTTTTAATGAAAGTAATAGGTAAATATAATAACACACGCTAGTGATTATACCAATTCAAAGGAATAATAATAAAGGCTAATAATAAAAACAATTACCCGCATGCGGTCATTTAAGGACTTCTGAACCTTCGCCTTGAACTGTCACTCTTTGCTGTCAACCTCGGCTCAGATCATGTATATGTTTAGGAGGTTAAATGTGATGGGGTAAATGTTGGAAATTGACACGTTCTTTTCTATTGACATTTTAAGGTTTCCAACACTGGCGCAATCTCTGCCATTTTCTGCCAGTATTCATCTCGGATCTCGAAGGTTCTGGTTTCTTGCAGCTTTGTTACCGTTCAGTCAGACAGAACAACCCACCGTTGTTGAAGAAGTCTTCCAAACACGTCACACACTGAGTTTCATCTTGTTTTGCACGATTGAATAAGCTGGTGTTTCGGAAGTTTCATTTGTTCTTGTTTTGTCTCCAGTGCCTTGCATGTAGGGGTGCTGTGGTTTAAGTGCCTGACAAGCCGGCCAGCTGTAATGATAACTCGATGCACAAACGCATTAAAACTATCATTAACCACCAGCTGCAGTGTACAGTGGGTACGGAAAGTATACAGACCCCCTTAAATTTTTCACTCTTTGTTAAATTGCAGCCATTTGCTAAAATCATTTAAGTTAATTTTTTCCTCATTATTGTACACACAGCACCCCATATTGACAGAAAAACACAGAATTGTTGACATTTTTGCACATTTATTAAAAAAGAAAAACTGAAATATCACATGGTCCTAAGTATTCAGACCCTTTGCTCAGTATTTAGTAGAAGCACCCTTTTGATCTAATACAGCCATGAGTCTTTTTGGGAAAGATGCAACAATTTTTTCACATCTGGATTTGGGTATCCTCTGCCATTCCTCCTTGCAGATCCTCTCCAGTTCTGTCAGGTTGGATGGTAAACGTTGGTGGACAGCCATTTTCAGGTCTCTCCAGAGATGCTCAATTGGGTTTCAGTCAGGGCTCTGGCTGGGCCATTAAGGACAGTCACGGAGTTGTTGTGAAGCCACTCCTTCGTTATTTTAGCAGTGTGCTTAGGGTCATTGTCTTGTTGGAAGGTGAACCTTCGGCCCAGTCTGAGGTCCAGAGCACTCTGGAGAAGATTTTCGTCCAGGATATCCCTGTACTTGGGCGCATTCATCTTTCCCTCGATTGCAACCAGTCGTCCTGTCCCTGCAGCTGGAAAACACCCCCACAGCATGATGCTGCCACCACCATGCTTCACTGTGGAGACTGTATTGGACAGGTGATGAGCAGTGCCTGGTTTTCTCCACACATACCACTTAGAATTAAGGCCAAAAAGTTCTATCTTGGTCTCATTAGACCAGAGAATCTTATTTATCACTATTTTGGAGTCCTTCAGGTGTTTTTTAGCAAACTCCATGCGGGCTTTCATGTGTCTTGCACTGAGGAGAGGCTTCCGTCGGGCCACTCTGCCATAAAGCCCCGACTGGTGGATGGCTGCAGTAATGGTTGACTTACTACAACTTTCTCCCATCTCCCGACTGCATCTCTGGAGCTCAGCCACAGTGATCTTTGGGTTCTTCTTTACCTCTCTCACCAAGGCTCTTCTCCCCCGATAGCTCAGTTTGGCCGGACGGCCAGCTCTAGGAAGGGTTCTGGTCGTCCCAAACGTCTTCCATTTAAGGATTATGGAGGCCACTGTGCTCTTAGGAACCTTAAGTGCAGCAGAATTTTTTTTTGTAACCTTGCCCAGATCTGTGCCTTGCCACAGTTCTGTCTCTGAGCTCTTCAGGCAGTTCCTTTGACCTCATGATTCTCATTTGCTCTGACATGCACTGTGAGCTGTAAGGTCTTAAATAGACAGGTGTGTGGCTTTCCTAATCAAGTCCAATCAGTATAATCAAACACAGCTGGACTCAAATGAAGGTGTAGAACCATCTTAAGGATGATCAGAAGGAACCGGAAGCAGAGACATTGCTGGATAGGAAAGTTTTTGTTTTGTTTCTTACTTAGTTGTTGTAGGTTTATTTTGTTTGTTTTGTTTGCGGGTTCATGGCATAATCTGATTTGTGACTGGATCAGAATGGCAAACTATAGTGGATGTTCAGAGGATGAAGATATGCAGATGGGTTGGGAAAAGAGTACTAGTAGGAAAGGAGGAGGGAAAAAAGAAAATAGAAATAGTCAGATGACAAAGAAGAGAACATTAGAAGAGGATGAGGAAATTCGAGAAGTAAGGAAAAAGATAATGATGGAAGAGTTTAAGATTATTCTTAAATTTAAAGAGGGGAATGAAATTACATCAGTTAGCCCGATCACTCTTACAAATGGATTGAAGAAAGCGATTGGGGAAATAGAAATGGCGAAAGTGTTGCGTGATGGGAGCCTATTGGTGAAATGCAAAAATATTGAGCAGAAAAATAAAACTATGAAACTGCAATATGTATGTAAGAAAGAAATAGTGGAGAAAAAATAATTGGTGAGAAGAGAGGAACTAAGGGAGTGATAACAGGAATTCCTGTAGAAGAGAATCTGGAAGAACTAAGGAAAGTGATTAAAGGAGGAATGATCACAGAAATCACTCGAATGCAGGCTTTCAGAAATGGAGAAAAAACAGATAGTGAGTCTGTACTGCTACAGTTTAAAGATGATCTACTTCCTATGAAAGTGATGGTAGGATACATGAGCTTTAACGTCAGAGAATATGTACCTCCTCCATTAAGATGTTATAAATGTCAGCGGTATGGACATACTGCAAATGTATGTAAAGGGAAACAGAGATGTGGTAGATGTGGACATGTATATGGAGAGTGTGGGAGTAATGTTACAATAAAGTGTTGTAATTGTGGAGGGAACCACACAGCAGCATATGGGGGCTGTGAAATCCGAAAAAAGGCAGTTGAGGTTCAAAAAGTAAAATCAAATCAGAAAGTAACATATGCAGAGGCTGTGAAAATATATAATAATGAAAGAGAAAAAGAAGACATTGGTACGAATAAAGAAGGAACGGGGTCAAAACAGGAAAATACAGGAATGTCAATGGATAGGATAGTGCTTTTTGTAGCATATGTCATAAATTGTTCAGAACAAGCAAAAACAAAAACAGAGAAGATAAAAATCATAGTTAAGGCAGCAGCTAAATTCCTAAACATGAGAGATTTGTCATGGGAAAAGATACATGCTGATCTTAACCATGGAGAAGGGAACGGAGATACAGCTTCTCAAAGTATAACTTAATGTTGGTAATTCAATGGAATGCTAGAAGTTTGTTAGCAAATGGATATGAGTTTAAGGGATATATTGATAAACTAGGAAAGAAACCAGATATCATTTGCATTCAGGAAACATGGCTCAAAACTAATCTGGATTTCATTATTAAGGGATATAATACCATACGTGAAGATAGAAGAAATGGAATTGGAGGGGGATGTGCAATATTTATTAAAGAGGGTATAGTATATAGGAGGTTAAAAACGATACAAGAATTAGAGGTAATAGTTGTTGAAATATGGAATAAGAAAGAAAGTATCAAAGTGATTAACTTTTATAACCCATGTAAGAAACTAGAGAGAGTGCAACTAGAGTCAATACTGGAGGAGTGGAGAGGAAAAATTGTTTGGTGCGGGGATTTTAATGCACATAGTAAGGTGTGGGGTGAAAAAGAAGATTTGAATGGAGAAATTTTAGAAGAAATGTTGGATGAAAAGGAATTAGTATGTCTAAATGATGGGTCTGGTACAAGAATAAATTTAAGTAAGGGTATAGAGACTGCAATAGATCTTACGTTGGTGTCCCAGTCTTTGGGAGGGATAAGTAGTTGGGAAGTGAAAAAGGAAAGTACTATAGGGAGTGATCATTATCCTATATATATAGAAATTGGAATAGAAAGGGATATGCAAAAGAAAGAAAGAGTAAGTAGGTGGAAATTTGAGGAAGCAGACTGGAACAATTTTAGAATATTGACTAAAGAAAAATTAAAGGAGGTTTGTATAAATCAGGGAGTTGAAGAACTTAATGAAAAAATAAGTAGTATTATTTTAGGTGCAGCAAAAGAGTCGATACCAAAAAGAGGAGGCAGTATTAGAAAGAAAATTGTTCCGTGGTGGACACAAGAATGCACAAAGGTAATTAAAGAGAGAAATAAAGCATTTAAAATCCTGAAAAGAACACATAACTTTCAGAATTTAATTGATTATAAGAGGAAGCAGGCTGTAGTAAGGAAGACAATAAAGAGAGTTAAGAAAAACTTTTGGGGGAAGTATTGTGAATCTCTAGGAAGAAGTACACCACTAGATAGAGTATGGGGTATGATTAAAAGAATGTCAGGAAATAAAAGAGAATATGGATATCCTATAATGAAAGAAGGTGAGGAAATAATAATAGAGAACAAAGGGAAAGCAGAGTTGCTGGCAAGGACATTTGTTAGAATACATAGCAATAGTAATTTGAGTAATGAGGAAAAGACGCAGAGGGAGAAAACAATAAGAGATAGTGTTGAAGTAATACAGGATGGTGGGGAAAATGAAAGTACCATAAATGTGATGTTTACAATGGGTGAGTTGAATAATGTCTTAAGAAAATCGGGAAGAACAACGCCAGGGATTGATCAAATAAGTTATTGTATGATAAAAAATTGAAATGATGAGAGTAAAGAAACGTTATTAAAGTTATATAATAAGGTATGGGAAGTAGGATGTTTGCCAAAACAGTGGAAAGAATCAATTATCGTACCTATATGTAAACCAGGTAAGGATCCGAGTTTGGCAGAAAGTTATAGACCGATTGCTTTAACTTCACATGTAGGGAAAATTATGGAAAAAATGATAAATGAAAGATTAAAGTATTATTTGGAGACAAAGGAATTGATAAAGGATTACCAGAGTGGGTTTAGAAAGGGACGAAGCACAATAGATCCGGCTATATGTTTAGAGAGTGAAATTAGAAAAGCTCAAATTAATAAAGAAAGTATATTATCTGTATTTTTTGATGTTGAGAAGGCGTACGATATGTTGTGGAAACAAGGACTTTTGATTAAGTTATCAATTGGGAATAAAAGGGAGAATGTATAGTTGGATTAAAATTTTTTTAACTGATAGGTGGATCGCAGTAAGAGTAGGGACAGAATTGAGTACAAAGTATTTAGTGGAAAATGGAACTCCTCAAGGGAGTATAGTTAGTCCAGTTTTGTTTTCAATTATGATAAATGAAGTGTTTAGTAGAGTTGATAGATCTATAAGGGTTGCTTTATTTGCAGATGACGGTGTTATGTGGAAAAAGGGAAGAAATATAGATTATATAGTGAGGAAGATGCAAGAGGCAATTGGGAAGGTAGAGAGTTGGGGAATGGAATGGGGTTTTAGGTTTTCAGTGGCAAAGACCAAAGTAATCTGTTTTTCTCAAAGGAAAAATCAAGAACAGTTTCAACTTAAACTTTATGATAAAAATCTAGAGAGAGTGGAATGTTTTAAATATCTCGGGATATGGTTTGACAAAAAACTTATCTGGAAAATACATATTGAGAAAGTTGTTGAAAAATGTAAAAGAATATTGAATGTAGTAAGATGTCTGAGAGGTAGAGAGTGGGGAGCAAATAGGACTTCATTGAAAGTAGTTTATATTGGATTAATTAGGGCAGTTATAGATTATGGATGTACAGTTTACCAGTCTGCTTCAAAAACTTTACTGAAAAAGTTGGATGTTATTCAAAGTCAGGCGTTGAGACTCTGTTGTGGTGCTTTTAAAACAACCCCAGTAGCGGCATTACAAGTAGAAATTAATGAGATGCCATTAGAGATTAGAAGAAAACAGATAGCATTAACGTACTGGGCAAATTTAAAAGGGCATAAGGAAAGTCACCCGACTCAGAAGGTGTTACAACCATGTCAAGAAAGGGAAAGACGACAGATTAAGAGCTTTGGTTGGATAATAAGGGATGTAGTCGATGAGATAGGGATAGGAGATATGACGGTAAGTCCAACTGTGCCATTATCTAATGTTCCACCTTGGCTATTAGGGGAGTTAGAGGTAGATTTGCACCTTTTAGAGTGGAAAAAAGAGAATAGTATTGATAGGAGTCAGGTTAGTAGATATATAGAGGAGAATTATTCTATGTTTATTAAGATATATACAGATGCATCAAAAACAGAAGATAATAGAGTAGGAGCTGCGTTCATTATACCAGAAGTGAATGTTATGTTAAATAAGAGAGTAAATGATAAAATGTCAGTGTATACAGGAGAAATGCTGGCCATTCTCTTAGCCCTTGAGTGGGTTGAAAATAGTAGGTCAAGGGAAGTGTTAATAGGGTCAGATTCTAGTAGTGCGTTAACCAGTATTAAGAACATGCAATCCGAAGCAAGACATGATATTTTGTTGGATATAGCCCAAGCTGTTTATAGAGTTAATAGAGTAGGAGTAGTAATAAAATTCATCTGGATTCCAGCTCATATAGGAGTAGAAGGAAATGAAATGGCAGACAAATATGCCAAAAATGCAACCAAAAGAACAGAGATAGATATGGTAATAAGCTATAGTAAGGCGGAAGTTAAAAGCATAATTAAAGAAGAAATGAGAAAGAAGTGGCAAGAGGAGTGGAATAAAGAAACAAAAGCAAGAATGTATTACAGTATCCAAAAGAGGGTAGGAGGTATGAGAGAAAATAATAGGAATAAAAGGGAAGAGGACATTATTTCAAGAATGAGATTTGGGCATACTGGATTGAATAGTACGCTTAAATTAATAGGGAAACATGAAAACGGGATGTGTGAGGTCTGTAATATTAATGAAACAGTAGAACATGTTATTATAAATTGTCAAAAGTATAAGGAGGAAAGGATGAGGCTGAAAAACTGTTTTAGAAAAGAAAAAATTAGATTTGAAATGAAGGAACTATTACAAATGAATTTAGGACATGTAGGGTATAGAGCGATATTTATGTTTTTGAGTAAAACAGGGCTTAGTAGAAGAATATGAGTTGAGTTGTCTTAGAAAGTGGTATTTAAGATTAATGATAATGTATGAATATTAATAATGTTATTAAATATTTATGAAGTTATTTATTGGTTTTATTATGGATGTATGTATTTATTTATATATTTATTTAAGGGTAGTGAGGAAAGGCTATTGTGATCCACACTCCATATCAGAAGGTGGCGGTAATGCACACTTAAAAGTTGTTTGCCAACCGCCATTAAAAGAAAGAAGAAGAAGAAGAAGGAGGATGATCAGAAGAAATGGACAGCACCTGAGTTAAATATATGAGTGTCACAGCAAAGGGTCTGAATACTTAGGACCATGTGATATTTCAGTTTTTCTTTTTTAATAAATGTGCAAAAATGTCAACAATTCTGTGTTTTTCTGTCAATATGGGGTGCTGTGTGTACAATAATGAGGGAAAAAATGATTTTTTAAATGATTTTAGCAAATGGCTGCAATTTAACAAAGAGTGAAAAATGTAAGGGGGTCTGAATACTTTCCGTACCCACTGTATGTGCAAAACTGGCTACTGAGTCCCATTGCACCCATCCGGGAGAGTTTGCTGCCACAATGTTCATGCATTATCGTAAACGCATGCAGACACTTTCCCAGTAAGTTCCCAAGTCTCCACCGCATCAATTAATTTTGGGGTGAGGTTGTCAGCTGTGTTTTGGCCTGGCAAACTTTGTGTTAGTAGGACAGCGGATTTAACTTTCCAGTCCTCGTTGATATAGTACACCCACTTCAGAAGTCTCTACTAATGAGTTGAATCTGGAGTGTTTGATTAGGGAGGCATACAAAATGTGCACTAGATATCTAGTTATCTTATTTGCAAATGACATGATTATGACAGCTGACAACCACGTTGCCCTCATGTCACAATATACTAGGGCTGGGACAACGCGTTGACGCAAAAAATACGTCAACGCAAAATATGCGCGTCGATTCGTCAGACCCAAAACAAAGATGGCGGCGCCAGAGTAGTGGCAACACGAGTGGCTCCTCAGACTATCAGAAGTGCAAGGCGGCACGCACTCGTTCCTCCAAAGTACACACACACACACAACCACAGAAAAATGTGCGTCAGTATTGAGTTCTCTTTCTGGTTTGAACGAACCATAACACAAACAAATTATGAAAAAAAACTGTCCGTTTTGTCGAGTGTCCTCATAATAAAGTATTTTATTTTAAAGAGTAAATGACTCACTCAGACCCGGCGCCAGGATGATTATTATACCGGCAACCTAATAATCATGAATGCACTCTGCTATCTTTTAACACATCTCCGGCGAACGGCTTCTTCGCGCAAAAGGAAAAAATGTCATGAAGCGCAGTGAAATGCAGCGACCTATGTGGCGTTTCCTGATGGATCGAGGTCATTTTATATGTGCAATTTACACGAGCTCTAAGCACGTGCGAGACTGCTGCAAGTATGCGCTTATAGCTATTAATGTCGTGAAAAATACATAGAGGACACTGACAACGCGCTGACAGATAGTACCAAGAAGGTAGGGCTGGGCGATATGGCCAAAAAAAATTATCACGATAATTTTTTTTTATATCAGTCGATATCGATAATTATCACGATAAATGTCAAATCTTTATTTCTTTCAAGTTTAAAGGCAGATTTTTGCTCCTAAGTGAAAGTTGTAGAAACCAGAGCGTTAATTGTGGTTTTAAACTACTCTTTATTGTCAGAACATATGACAAACACTTGCCAAACAGGTGAACATTTCACAAATCTGAGGTAGAATATTCAAACATTTGTCATTTTTTTCCTTAGAAATAGAAATAGAAATAGAAAAATATATTTCTTAGTTTCTGCATGTGCTAATGGGGGATATTGTTTCAAGTCTTGAAACAGGTTTGTGTTGCCTGAATTTGATGGCACGTATCTTCAGCATAGTTTGCAGTGCAGGCTGCAATATTAATATTACATGTTTTGACTCGAAACGCATATTTGACAGTGAGTTGACTGTATATCTGCATTTACTCAATCTAACTCAAGCTAATACTACTATGTTAAATTTATGTTCATTAACAAAAACCGTAACATCTGTTAAAAAAAAGTAACGACCACATTTTTATTTGGTAAAATGTAATATTCTGACTGTTTGAGTTTTATTAAAATTAACCATTGGTCATCCAGTATCATGCATTTAGATTATGATAACCACAGATAAAATCAGGCATAGCCTATAGCACCTCACTATCATGGCAAAATGTAACTTTATGGTTTCTATGGTATTTGTATGAAAAACAGTAGCCTAAATACATTATTAAATACTGTAATTATATTCCATTAATCATTTAATACATTGTCTACATTAATAATATAATACAATTCAATATGTATATCCCACATTCCATGGTGCAGTTAATATTACTAGGCTAACGTTACAGTAAATCCATGATAACTTAAATGGATTCAGTATCAATTCAGATTCTGACTGTATCGTTGCGCACAGTGTTTCTCCTGTTTGTCAGTGCTGTTTCATCTGCCTTTAAACTGGTTTAAATCACTGAGACATTTGTGTTCTTCGCTGAACTCAAGCGCTTCTCACTGGATCTCGTGACCGAGGCCGATCAGAGTAAACGCGTCTGCTCTAGTGAGCTCGCGCTGCGCTGCCGTTTGGACTTTGAGCTGAGCGGATAAATGGTCCCTGTGGCGTGCGGTTCAAATGAGTTTCGTTCCGCTTTTGGCGCATAAACATTATCGAACATTTATCGACCTCTTGATATCGTTTTATCGAGAAAATTTATATTGCGATAATTATCGTTTTATCGCCCAGCCCTATAAGAAGGTAACATTAATAAAGTCTCAACCTTCAAATTTGGTCAGTCAAAGAAAATTAAACCATAAATAGGCCTACTATTTTGTGGCTCTTTAATGTGTCGTGACAGATTGCACTTTTTTTCAGTAAGCTAGGCCTATGTGTTTTCAAGGCTTCAAGGTTTTATTGAATGCTACCTCCTGACTAAGAATGCATTACTTTGCACTTGTATAGTCTTTTATTTTGGAATTTTAAGAGCAATAAACATATATTGCAATGTTAATGAATCCATGTTTTTTTCATTCATATATGTAAATCAATGTATAAATTACTATTAGTCAATTAATGGGGGAGATAATCGAGAATCGAAATCGAATCGGACTGGAAAAATTAATCGTTAGATTAATCGATGCATCGAAAAAATAATCGCTCGATTGATCGTTTATCCCAGCCCTACAATATACGTCTGAGTTTCTTAGTTTATTTTATGTCCTTAGTCTGCATTTTTTTGTATAGTATAATAACATGTATTTTATGATGTCCTTGAAAACTAAAAATTGGTGCTGGAAAAAGTGCTTGAAAGTCCTGAAAGATTGCAGACAAATCCTCTTTCAGTAGACTTATTTCAGTAGGCTTTGATGCCTTGAGTTGTTTTTTATGTCTGCTGTTTTGTGCCATTAAACTGGTGTTAACTTGTATTTGTCTGTTTTCGCTTTAGACCTGATGCTGCTGAAAGAGGAGAGTCAAGAACCGAATGGAATGGAAGAGAAAGATCAGTATGAGAAACATGATTTCATGACTGGAGATAAATCCACAAAGATGGAAAAGACTTGCTCAAGAAAAAGAGCTCAAAAGACCAAACCTAACAGTTATTTCACTTGCCGTCAATGTGGGAAACATTTCAGTCAAAAGCGAAACCTGGAAGTCCACATGAGAGTTCACACTGGAGAGAAGCCTTTCACATGCCAACAGTGTGGAAAGAGTTTTACTCAAATACAAAGCCTTAAAGTCCACATGAAAATTCACTCTGGAGAGAAGCCTTTCACATGCCAACAGTGTGGAAAGAGTTTTACTCAAATACAAAGCCTTAAAGTCCACATGAAAATTCACTCTGGAGAGAAGCCTTTCACATGTGAACTGTGTGGAAAGAGTTTTACTCAAATACAAAGCTTTAAAGTCCACATGAGAATTCACTCTGGAGAGATCAGTTTTACCTGCCAACAGTGTGGAAAGAGTTTCACTCAAAAACAAAACCTTAATTCCCACATGAGACTTCACTCTGGAGAGAGTCGTTTCACCTGTCAACAGTGTGGAAAGAGTTTCACTCAAAAACACAACCTTAATGTCCACATGAGAATTCACACTGGAGAAAAGCCTTATATTTGCTCTCATTGTGGACAGAGTTTTGCACATAAAAACACCCTTAATTCCCACATGAGAATTCACACTGGAGAAAAGATTTTCATATGTGATCAATGTGGAAAGCGCTTCACAACTATTTTAAATCTTAGGTATCACATTATCATTCACACTGGATCGTTCATTGGAAAAAAAAACGTTCACATGTGATCAGTGTGGAAAGAGTTTCACACGTAAAGTAACCCTTAATTGCCACATGAGGATTCACTCAGGAGAGAACAGTTTTATATGTCATCACTGTGGAAAGAGTTTCAGTTATAAAAGTTGCCTCAACACTCACATGAGACTTCACACTGGAGAGAAAAGTTTCATCTGTAAACTGTGTGGCAAGAGTTTTTCACAAAAAGGAAATCTTAAGGCTCACACAAGTGCTTGCACAGGAGAGAAGCGGTTCACGTGTTGAAAATGCTGTCTTGCTGTGAAATGCCACAATGTAACTGAATGATTATACATAAAATTACAAAAACTGAATGAAATAAGAACATTACACCGCATTTTTTCCTTAATTTTTAGTGACATAATGAATTGGTAATGTTTTCAATCTGGACTTGAATATGGCTACTGTTGGGGCTCATCTGGTGACATCTAGAAGTTTGTTAGAGCTGCAGCTGCCTCACCACTTATCCTACCTCACCGCTAATTGCATGATGGGGACTACTTTGAGATATTGTTTGCCCATTGCAAAATGTGTCCGGAGAGCAGAGAGACAACAAACACAATGTTTGGTCAAATATTGGGGAAGGGATACTGCCGTCTCTCCATCTAGAATGAAAAATGTAGCAGGAAGCCACTGCAATCCACCAACACACCTATCATCATTCATGCCAACCCCTACCTCCCGTTTGTGGTGGAAGTGGATGTCGCCACCTCAGGTATTGGAGCAGTGTTGTCTCAGCAGCAGAGGAATCTGTCCACGCACCATCCATGCGCCTACTTCATGAACCTTAGCAGAACTACGACATAGGTGACTGTGAGCTCCTTGCTATCAAACTGGCACCAGAAGTGTGGCGACACTGGCTGGAGGTCCTAGTGATCATGGACCATCGCAACCTAGAATACCTTCACAACACCAAATGGCTGAACCCTCTCCAGGCCCAGTGGGCATTGTTCTTCATGTGATTCAACTTCACTGTATCCCATTGTGGGTCCAAGAACACTATTATCAAGATTACACTCTCCTGATGCTCCCAGCTATACGTCACTCACACTTACCAGAGTTCTAATCAAGCTTACCTATTTCCCTTCATCCCTTCATCACGGACACTATATAACCCCAGCACAGACACACAGTCAGCGTCTGGTCTCTTCATTGTCTTACCCTGTAAAACTGTATGAGTAAGACAAAAGAAAGACTCTTCATGACCAATTTGAGACTTTCGGTGGTTTGTTTATCTGTATGTTCATGTCTTTCATGTTTCCTCATCTTTGCTCTTATTCTTTACAAAATCACAACTGAGTTACTTCCAGTTAAATATCCTCTTCATTTTCTGTTGTATTCCACCAGTACCTGATGAGTTGTGTGCACTACAGCTGTGGCCAATATTTTGTTTCACAAAATTTGTTGCTTCAGTATTTGTATATTATATTTTTCACATGTTTCTATGGTATACTGTACATCAATTATGAGCACTTCATACCTCTTAAAGGCTTTATTAGCAAAAACATTCAATATATATAAAGAGTCAATATTTACAGTGTTGACCCTTCTTCATATCCTCAGCAATTCAGTCATGTTGGATATAAGCATCTGGGCCAAATCCTGATTAATGGCGATCCATTCTTTCCTTAGTGCTCAGAGTTGTTTTCACCTTTTGAAGATTGACCACAGGTTCTCTATGGGATTAAGTTGCCTGGACAAAGATACAAAATTGTATTGTTCACTGGTGCTCCCGTATTTAAATTACTGTGTAGAGGTTTGGGGCAACACATATCAACAGTCATTGCAATCGTTATTTATACTTCAAAAAAGAGCAATGAGAATAATTCATAACACTGGATATTTGGATCACACCAATTCATTATTTTTACAGTCTAAAGCATTACAATTATTTGATTTAGTTGAATTTCAACAACAGTGATTATGTTCAAGGCTAGAAACAATTTATTGCCTGGCAATATACAGAAAAGGTTTTCTGAAAGAGAGGGTGGCTACAATTTAAGGGGAAAGTCAAATTTTAAAACTCCCACTTTCCATACAACTAGGAAAAGCCACTGTTTGTCTGTTAGTGGCGTTAAATTGTGGAACAAACTAAATAATGAATTAAAGCAATGTCCAAATTTATTCCATTTTAAAAAGATGTTCCAAGAAACTATATTCCAAAAGTATAGAGAGAAACAGTGCTAATAATAAAGTGTGCTTATATTGAATCATTTGTAGTATGTATAAATATTGTCGTCTATGTGTAATATTGGTATGTGATGTATGTGATTGAACTTTTGAAGATATATATTTTTTTTTTTATCGATTATAGATTTATTATCTCTGTAGACTTATTATTTTATAGTTATTTCGTTAAATATGGTGGCATAAAGGGGTAGGAGTATATAAGTTTTACTTCTTCCTGCCTCCTTTTGTGCATGTAAATAGAAGTCTTTAAGTTTTTGAAAGTATGGAGTCTTACTTTGTTGTTTATTTGTTTTGTTTATTACTTTCTTTGATTGATTATTTTTTTATTTACATGTTCAAATAAATAAATAAATAAATAGAAATGAACGCTCAGCCACTTCATTATGATGTGATGTGACTTGATATGAAGGTCAAGTATGGTAGCCCATACTCAGAATTTGTCCTCTGCCTTTAAACCCATGCAGGTTAGTCCACACACATTAGGAGTAGTGAACGCGCACCATGTCAGCCATTTGCTGCGGCACCCGGGGAGCGATTCGGGGTTAGGTGCTCAAGGGGCACCTCAGTTGTGTGTATTGAGGGTGGAAGAGAGTGCTGTTCATTCACTCCCCCACCTACATTTTGCTGCTGGTTTTGAGAATCGAACCCACAACTTTTGGGTTAACAGTCTAACTCTTTAAACATTAGGCCACGACTGCCCCAATTATCACTCTTGTCATGTGACATGGTGCTCCATTATGCTGGAAAATGCACAGATCATCACCAGATTGCTCCTGGATCGTTGGGAGAAGTTGCTCTTGCAGGAAGTTTTGATAACATTCTTTATTCCTGGCAGTGTTTTTGTAAGAGACCCCGTTCCCTTGAATAAAAAAGCAACCCCACACATAGATGGTCTCAGGATGCTTCACTGTTGGCACGACACAGGACTCATGGTAGCGTTCCCCTTTTCTTCTCCTGACAGTTGATTTTCCAAATGTCCCATACAGTTGGAAGGGGGCTTCATCAGAGAAAATAACTTTGTCTGCTGTCTAACCCTTGTACTTCCAGCCGAATTTCAGTCAGTCCTTGATGTTTTATAGAGAAGTGGCTTCTTTGCTGCCCTTCTTGACACCAGGCTGTTGTCTAAAAGTCTTGGCCTCACTGTGTGTGCAGATGCATCACACTCACTTGCTGCCAATATTGGGCATCTCTGCACTGGTGGTGATATGATTCTATAGCTGACTCCCCAGGAGGAGACGGTCCTGGTGCTCGCTGGACACTCTGGGACATCCTGAAGCCCGATATTGAATAGTGTCTGTAAACCGCAAAAACACTGTTTAAATATGAATTGCGTGTCTGTCTGTGAATGATGAATGAACAGCACAGGCGCACGCGCACTGTTGTTTACTACAGTTATACAGCGCGTGTCTGTGCCGTTCATTCACTCTCGCACCTACATTAGTAAACATGCTATTTTTACATGAACACATCCAAACTATATTGCTATAGCCTACTGAGATGAGTAAAAATAGACTGAAATATGTTGAAATAAAATGTCTGTATAAGCAACAAACCGCAAATGAACATGTATATGCCAATACATCATAAACACGATATGTTACAGACTAAATATGAATGTTTAGACAAGATTTCGTTGATTAGTTTTGGATAGATTATAAAGTTTTGACTGTAAAAAAAGACTACTGCCACATTAAATAGGTAAGCTTTTGTTTGCCAATTTCTGCTCATATGTTAAATATACTATAGTTGTCATGCTGGCGAACGAAAGACAGGAAGCAAAATGCAAGTAACTCAGATTTATTATAAATCACAGTTAAGTGAAGACACGGGCGTGGATGGCTGGCGCAGGGACTTCGATGGTCAGACGGTGAAGACGGGAACAGTGAAGAGGTGAACAAAGATGACGAATAATCCACACGTAACACGACGATTCCACAGGAACGCCGACACAGGATCTGACAAAGACGGTAGAACAACGGTGAGTATATAAAGGGTGATGAAATGAGCTGCAGCTGGTGATGAGATGATGAACAGCTGGAGTGGATCAGGTAATGACATACAATCACGCCCACTACACACGTGCACTCGTACAACAACATAAACACGAGACGAGAAGGAACCAAATAATTAGTATACCGTGACAGTACCCCTCCTCCTAAGAACGCCTCCTGGCCTTCTCAAACTCCCTGACCTGTTGATTGTAATCATTGATATGGGAGTGATCCAGGATGTCTCTAGCAGGTACCCAACTTCTCTCCTCCGGACCGTAACCTTCCCAGTCCACCAGGTACTGGAATCCGCGTCCCCTCCGCCTAGAGTCCAGAATTTCGTTGACCGAATAAGTGGTCTCCCGATCTAGGAGTCGCGGCGGGGGGGGGGGGGGTGGAGCTGGGAGTCGATTGGAAGTCTTACCACTGGCACAAACCGAGCAAGCCAAAATAAAACTGTGAATGTCACGAGCCATAAGTGGCCACCAGAATCGTTGCTTAACTAAGAAGCTGGTGCGGTTAGCTCCTTCATCCAGAATGACATCGGACCGTAATCCCTCCGGCACAAACAAATGATTCGGTGGGCAGCCGGGCGGAGGCGTTACCCCTTCTAAGGCCGTCTTGACCTTCGATTCGACCTCCCATGTGAGTGTGGAAACAAATAGGGTTTCGGGTAAAATACACTCTGGAGTAGATGGGCGTTCGGAACGATCAAAAATACGAGATAAGGAATCGGGTTTGATGTTCTTGGAACCCGGGCGGTACGAGAGAACAAAATCAAAACGACCGAAAAAAAGTGCCCACCGAGCCTGCCTGGAGTTCAATCTTTTGGCAGTTCTGATGTACTCTAGGTTCTTGTGATCAGTCCAGACGATTAAAGGTACCCCCGACCCCTCTAACCAGTGACGCCATTCCTTCAACGCTAACTTGACTGCCAACAACTCCCTGTTACCAATGTCAGACAAAAACGCGCAGGGATGCATCTTGTCGTCTGCAGAAGAGCGTTGGGACAGCACTGCACCTACCCCCACCTCCGATGCATCGACCTCCACCACGAACTGACGTGAAGGATCAGGGGCTATAAGGATCGGGGCTGAAACAAAGCGGCCTTTCAGTTTAGCAAACACAGCTTCCGCTGTGTCTGACCACCTGAACGTATATCTGGGGGAGGTCAAGGCAGTCAGAGGCGCGGCTAGTTGGCTGAAGTTGCGAATGAAACGCCGGTAGAAGTTAGCGAAACCCAGAAACCTCTGTAGGGCCTTACGGGAATCTGGGCTTAGCCACTCCACCACAGCCTTAACTTTCTCAGGGTCCATACGCACTCCTTCAGACGAAATGATGTACCCTAGAAAAGGAACAGACTGTGCATGAAAATCGCATTTCTCCGCCTTGACAAAAAGCCCATTCTCTAGCAACCTCTGAAGCACTCGTCGGACGTGTTGCACATGTTCCTGGAGAGAAGACGAAAAAATCAATATGTCATCCAGGTAGACATATATGAACTGATCTATCATGTCTCACAACACATCATTGACGAGTGCCTGGAAGACCGCTGGGGAGTTGGACAGCCCGAACGGCATGACCAAGTATTCAAAGTGCCCCCTGGGGGTGTTAAAAGCAGTCTTCCACTCATCCCCCTCCCTAATGCGAACCAAATGATATGCGTTACGTAAGTCCAATTTCGTGAAGACGGACGCTCCCTGCAACCTCTCGAAAGCTGAAGATATCAACAGCAAAGGATACGAATTCTTTACCGTGATGCTGTTCAACCCCCGGTGATACAAGGTCGCAAAGAACCGTCCTTCTTCCCCACAAAAAAGAACCCCGCCCCCGCTGGAGAAGAGGAAGGGCGAATGAACTTGGTTACTAGAGAATCAGAAATATAAATATTTCTGGCCCTTTCTGGAACAGAAAGTGAGTATAACTTGCCTTTAGGCGGAGACTTACCTGGCAGTAAATATATGGCACAGTCATAGGGACGATGCGGAGGGAGAGAATCAGCTCTAGACTTACTAAACACCTCCTTCGGGTCATGGTACTCTGCGGGCACGTTAGACAAATCCCCTGCTTCCTCCTGAAACACAGAAACAGGCACAGACGGACAAGCAGACACAAGACAAGACTTATGACATTCCTTGCTCCACTCCAACACAGATCTTTGGTGCCAGTCCACTCGAGGGTTGTGACGGATGAGCCAGGGGTGTCCAAGAACGATGGGTGCAAGGGGTGAATCCAGTATGAAAAAAAAATAGTCTCCGAGTGATTGCCTGATGTGATGAGGGTGATGTCTTCAGTGGTGAATGAAATGGTGGGGAGTTCTTGACCGTTCAGTGCATGTACTGCAATCTTGTGTGTGAGGGGTTTGAGGGGAATCTGAAACTTGTGTGCAAAAGAGTGGTCCGTGAAATTACCTTCCGCCCAGAGTCCAAAAGTGCTTTAAAGTTGTGCTGGTGGACTGACCATCTTAGCCTAACCCTAACCCACTCTTACCGGGAGGAGTGTAGATGTGGATGAGGTCTTCTCGGCAGAGATCCCACCCGATAGTAGCCTCATACTTACTATCGGGCTTGACCTTTTACCGGGCAGTTGTAAGCATAATGTCCCGTTCCTCCACAGTACAGACAAAGGCCCTGGGATCTCCGCCTCTCCCTCTCCTCCCGGGAAAGCCGAGCCCGTCCCACCTGCATGGGTTCATGATCGTAGATGGGGCTGACTACGTCCCTGCCGCTGGACCGTACACCCTCGGCTCCTCCCAGTGTGCGGGTGGACGAGACTCGTCGCTCGGCTCGTGAAAGCCGAGCGTCCATCTGCAGGGCCAACTCAATGAGTCCGTTTAACGATGTGGGGAGGTCCAGGGCGTAGATCTCTCTCTGGACGCGATCAGCCAACCCATGCAGGAACATGTCCCACTGCGCCTCCTCCTTCCATTGACATTCAGCCGCCAGGGTCCGAAACTCGATGCAAAAATCCGAGACCGACCTCTCTCCCTGATGTAGGTCAGCCAACACCCTGGCAGCTTCTCTCCCCGCCACGGCACGATCGAAAACCCGTCTCATCTCGGCGGAGAGTGTCTGGAACGAGGCGCAGCACGGGTCTTGGTTCTCCCACACCGCCATTCCCCATAGCGCCGCTCTCCCAGTCAGAAAAGTTAACACGAAGGCCACCTTGGCCTGTTCAGTGCTAAAAGTTCTAGGTTGCAGAGCGAAATGCATAGAGCATCGTGTCAAGAATGCCCGACAAAAAGCGGATTCACCAGCATAGGCTTCCGGCACCGGTAGGCGAGGCTCTGACTGGGGATGGTCCTCTGGTGGTGTGGGGGGAACGGCTGGTGTGGGCGGCGCAGTGGGAGCTCGCAGAAGTTGGATTTGCTGGGTAAGCTCGGACACCTGCGCCACCAAAGATTGTACCGCACGACCCGTGTCATTCAAATTCCTCTCTTGGGAGTCCATTCTTCGTATGCTATGATGAATGAATTCCTCCAACGCCGTCGATGAAACACTCGCTGCTTCCATTCCTTGGTCAGATCGTTCTGTCATGCTGGTGAACGAAAGACAGGAAGCAAAATGCAAGTAACTCAGATTTATTATAAATCACAGTTAAGTGAAGACACGGGCATGGATGGCTGGCGCAGGGACTTCGATGGTCAGACGGTGAAGACGGGAACAGTGAAGAGGTGAACAAAGATGACGAATAATCCACACGTAACACGACAAATCCACAGGTAACACGAAGACTGGAAAGCAGGGAGACAGGACTGGAACGCCGACACAGGAGACATCAAACAACGATCTGACAAAGAGGGTAGAACAACAGTGAGTATATAAAGGGTGGTGAAGTGAGCTGCAGCTGGTGATGAGATGATGAACAGCTGGAGCGGATCAGGTAATGACATACAATCACGCCCACTACACACGAGCAGTCGTACAACAACATAAACACGAGACGAGAAGGAACCAAAGAATTAGTATACCGTGACAATAGTATGATTTTTGTCAAAAATAAAGTAGGTATATTGAATTATCAACTAAGATGTAATTATAGTGTTTGTCCCAATATTTAAACTAACGAATCCTTACCCTTTTAAATACGTATGATAAAATGTATACTTTTTACAAAGAAAGAATACACTTGAAATATTGTTAAAATTGTAATTGTTGTTGTAATTGTAACCTATTTGTAATTGGTTACAATTTCTAATTGTAAAAAAAAAAAAATATATATATATATATATATATATATATAATTTCTTTTGTACTTCCATTTTTTGGTACCCAGTGACACACCATGTGTGAAAGGGTCATTAATATGCAGATCATTATCCGGCCATTGTCTTCTCAGGTGTGAACACGCCTCCACGCATATTGCCTTTCCAAACAAAAAGTGTTTTACAAAATTTAAATCAATGTATTGTTTTATGTGAATGATTAGGCAGGATGATTTTCAGAATATTTTGAAGCAAAAATTCAAGGCGACAACATCCATTAGTCAAAAGTATTGTGGACACATATTTAGTATGTGTTTTGTGGACTTATTTCAGAGGCTTTAAGTTTTAGTTTTTTCAATAACCACGCATAAACAATATTCTCTCAAAAATACAAACATGTACATACATGTTGCTCACATATTATGGTAGCCCTGTTTGTGCTAAACAGAGTGCAATGACAACTTTGCCATTAATATGTTTATGACCAACTGAAAAAAGCACAAATGTCAGGGCATGTCAAAACATCTCAAGGACCCCAAAAACACCTCAGACCCCAGAGGGTTAATAATTGATTGAAACTTACCAAACTGGCAGCTTACTGCGGGGCATTTTGGAATTGAATAAGTGCCCTCAATAACGTCCACTATGGTCTCGGACAACACTAAAAATGTCTCTCCCCTCAAATATTGCTCTATTTAAGGGTATATGGGGCGAATTTGAACACAGCCTAAGTCTCTGCAGATGATCCAGAACGCAGCAGCCTGTCTGGTCTTCAATCAGCTGAAGAGAACCCAGTTCACACCCCTCTTGATCTCACTCCACTGGCTCAGAGTAACAGCCAAACCCCACACCTTAAAAACAATGCACTTATTCACACACACGCACACACTTTTTCTTCCCTGCATTTCTCTTCTTCTCTATCTTGCTTACTTCAATAACCACGGCATTGTAACCTGGCATTGTATATTACTATTATTGTTGGCTCTTTGTAAATCGCTTTGGATTAAAGGGTCAGCTGAATGATTTTACAAACTGGTATAGATAAGAGAAAACAGCCCTCAATGACCACCTAAGCAGTTTCCACAGCAAAAGCATGACGTCCTCTTCCCCAGCTGAGCAGAATTAAGAGGAACATTTGACGGTTTCCCCGTTGTTCTATGTTTTACTATTTGCTGCACCGCTTTTACTGGGGTGGTGGGAATTTGAAATGGATTTAGCCTGATCGGCAGCAGATTCAATCTGGCTTGCTATCGTAACAGCTCTGGCCAGTGTAAGATCAGTTTTAGTAGAAGTCTCTTAAATATTCATGGATTAAGCACATTTTCTACTAACTAATCGCAAATAAATTCATCAGTACTGGCAGCGAACTCAAATGAAACAACAAGCTCTTGCAAAGAAACACTATACTGTATAGTGTCTCGTGAGGTGTGTGACCGCGTTTATGGAAGGCTTGGTGTTCAGCTACTATGTTAGTTTTTGGCACGAAGTAGGCTTTCGATGCTGTCTTTTTCTTCCGGCCAGGCATGCCCTGTTGCATCAATAACTAGTAGGTAATTTAAGGGTGCTTTAATTACTTTCATTAACTACATCTGAAGTTCGGTTCATTTGGTCCAGAGCAAGGGTGAAAAATTATACTTTGTAGCATTTTTAGGCATTTTGGTTCCTTTTCACACCTGCTCTGGTCCGAATCAGTTGATGAGTTGATGAAACGAACCAAAATGCAGTCACGTGACAACATCCACATCAATCATTGGCCAGATGTGTCTTGAACTTATTTCCATAACTGCACTTCGATTGTTCAGAATTAATGTGCGGGAAAATTCCAAACGAACACCCGGAAGTAAACAAAGAGGAAAATCCGGCAGACAACACGCTGCTTTTTACTATGAAGATTTTGCCGTTCTTCTGAGTTTTTAAAAGTTGGGATCTAATATGGTCATCAGACCAAATTTCTATGAGGCTCCGCACCTCCTCACAACTCCAAGTTTGTCTGCAAGCTGCCATGCTAGAGTGCAGACTGTCAACAAACATTAGTCCTCTTCCCATAATGCACAGTACAGCTGACTACGGCAAAAAAAACTTAATTCAAGATTAAGCAGGGCCTTGGCATCCATGACAAATAAAAACTTTCATACTGGGTCTGTTTACACATTCCCAATGATACTACCCATTGCAGCAGTCATACTGAAACTGAAAGAGACAGTGACATTACAACATTTTTTAAAGCAATTTGAAAATCCAAGAACAATTTGCTGATTAACAAACCCAAAAGTTCTTGTTGCTAATGTCATTCATCCATTTGTAGTGAACAGTGCTAACGTTAGTCCCAGCCAGGGTTTATTAATTCAGCTGCTAGCATGCTTGGACTTTTAATAAAATGCATGCAGCCTGGGTCACCGTAATGTCTGCTTGCATGTGCATAATAATAATATGCCTTTTTTATGTATGATGTTAGTTGAAGCAGTGGAGAAAATATTGTGTAACCTGTGGGACACATACATCCACTACAGGAAAGAGGGACAGGGAAAGAAGTGGACAGGGGGCCAGCAAAAAGAAGTAGATCATTATGGACACAATGTCCTCCTTTCAAAAATCCTTGGCAAGGAGAAGGTAATGTTAGCCTGTTCAGAAATGCACCACAGAAAGACGATGCTTGCAGAGTGCAATGTAGCCTGTCATTTCATAACCCAGATAGCCTACTTCCAACAGGCTAGATGGCTATATCCAGGTGGATGATGATGATGAGGAGAAGGGAATAGGGGAAGATGAGAGAACGCAGAGAGAGAAGGAGAGTGACAGTGTAGTAATGGAGACCAAGAGAGAGGGCAACACAACTCCTTTAGGTGCCAAACACAAGAAAACGCAGGCAGAGAGTGAGGACAACCTAGCGAGGTACCGTCAATGGAGAGGAGCAAGGGATGAAAGGAGAAAGAGAGCGTCAGGCTTGGCAGGACCTGCAAACTGATGAGGTGCTTTTTCTCCAGCTTGGCCCTGCATGAGGAGACTCACCCCAGAGAAACTGTCCTATCTAAAAATCAAATGCAGGAATTGATTCATGATGTTGCCTTTGGATGGGTTTATTATCAGCAGTTTTCCCAGGATCCAACCTACCATTCTCTGTGTTTTATGTTGAGACTAGGGCTGTCAATCGATTAAAAATTTTAATCTAATTAATTACATTCTCTGTAATTAATTAATCTAAATTAATCGCATACTGATCTTACAATGTTTACATGGTACAATATCTGGTAAGCTACGTTTTTATTATTATTGTTTGACACAAATTTCACTATTTCAATTTAATTTAATTCTTGTGATTTGATGCAATATTGACTCTTTTGGATAAATATTAGGTACACAAGATAGGCATTCATTTTTCTCAAGAAAAAAAAATCTCACCCAATTCTGGAAAAATCAGCTGGTAGTAATTAAGGTTAAAAATAGCTCAAATTAAATATAATGCGTGTTTATTATAAATAACAACTTTGATATAAGTAAAAATATAATACATATGTAATATAGTAGTAGGCTACTACATACATTTAGAAAAATACTCTCTATAGCTCTTTTTTTTATAGCCAACTATAACGTGCTATATGGTCATGAAATGGCTTTCCTGAGGTAACTTAGGCTAAATGTTATGTGACATAATTGTTCTCCAGCTGTTTTATTGACCTCTTTTCGAGGTTGAAAAACACTGATTGATCGAGGAATGTACATTTCGGTAAGTTTTAGGCTGCCCTACTGTATCTTTCAACATTGTTCATTCGTGTTTATTTACTATTAGCTAGAAATGATCGGTTCACGTGCCGCTAGGGATCTGTCATGTCACATTTACAAGCGCCAAAACGGTATTTATTGTTTGATTTTCGTAATAAAATGGACAGAATCTGAGAGCTGAGATTTTTTTAATATCATAAGTAACGTGCTCTGTCTTGTCTGTTTCCGTGTCCTCTCTTTTGTGCGCGATTTTTCTGTGCGTGAGAAAATGGTTGTGTGACGTGAGAGCGCGTGAAAAGTTACAACACACACACACAAGCGCGCTTTCTTTCAGACACACTCACCGACTCACGCACACACTCCTGGATGCTTTGCATTGATGTGATACTTTAGAGTTGACGAACTCCGTTTGTTATAACTTAAGTAAATGTTCCAAACAATGATCCAAGCAGCGCGTTCTTGTCTCCCTCCTTCTTTTTACACGAATGGTGGCTAGTGGCTACGGCTAGAACGGCTCCGGGTCAAAGGTCAAAACGGAATGCATTAATCTGCGTTATTTTTTTTAACTCGTTAATTTTTCTCAAATTAATTATTAATTTTATTTTGACAGCCCTAGTTGAGACATGTTGGGTATGGTGTGTGTGTCTCTCTCTGTCTCTCTGCCACTCCCGCAGGTTGCACCGCCCTAATTGAACGTGTCGGTAACGTGCCTCGTGGTTGGTCAGGATGAAACTGCGCGTCTTTTAAAAAAGGAAAAAACGTTGATCTGGCAGAGAGATTGGAATGTTGTTCATTGCGCTGTCTTTGAAACTGTTGTTGTTGGAAAGAGAATTAAGTCTGTGTAGTGACTTATTAATACTATGTTAATTATTTTCCTCTCACTTTGTGTTTGTTGTTCTTTTCCCATTTCTTTTGTATAGTTTTCTGTACACGTTTTTTTCTTTTAACACTCAACGTGGCTGAGTGTTTTTGCTCGTTAGCACGGAAGCCAGGCTGCCATTTTTTCTTTGTTGTGAACATTACGTTTTCTCTTGTTTTTGGCTAGTAAGGGAATCAGTTTAGTATCTGTACTTTGTTTAAATGTTTTTCTTTGATAGGATAATAATTTTTTCTCTAAAAAAAGGTAGACTCAGTTTTGTTTGTTATTTTGGCTTTGACCCAAAACTGAAATTAATTTGCTTCCTTTTGATGTCTTGTGCTGATCGTATCAATTTGAACAACTTGTTTCAAAACAATAAAAAGAAAGAAACAAGAAGTCCAGGTGTAACAACTTTATTTATGTATTCTCTTGGACCCTAGACCTGGTATGTAATGTGATTTTATATAGTTTTTGTACATGTAACAATGTTTGAATAATCTTTTTACAACCATTTAAGAGCATCAGTTTTAATGTAACTATTATCGCGAATGCATTATTCCAGTTTAACTAGGGCTTAATGTAAAATTCCAGTTTAACTTATTATTATTTATTATTTTTGATATGCAGAAGCACTTTTTAACTTTGTTTACATGGGCCACAAGTTCTTTTGAATGCGGGATAATCAAAGAAACAAGTCATTTATCTGTCTTTTGTTGTTTTTCTTTATAAATATAATATATAAATATTGAATAACAATACTACAATAATACAAAAATGTATACATATTGTATGTACAAAACATAACAATGCATAAACTATATACAACATTGTGTTGTACAGAGTATAATGTGTATATAACAATTTGTGATTCAGTGTTGTATTGAATCTAATAATAATATTTGTATATAAAGTTAACTGATTTGGTGTGTGTATATATATTATACATATATGTTGACACTTTTGTCTCTTTAATATGAAGAAGACCACCAATTTCCACGACCAAATTGATCCTGAACAGGGCTGGCAGTGTTTAAGGTATGGAGACAGAGTTTATCTGGCATTCCAAAGTGTTGCATCAAATTGCTGCCTTATTGTCTAATTTGCACTTGAAGTGCTTACACCTTGACACACAAACACACACACATAATGAATACAAAACAAGAATGCAGCTTAGCCATTACGCACGACTGAGGTCTACACAGTGTGATCGATTGTGTGTCTACAATCTCCAGTCCACGGCACACACAGTCATACTGCCATGGTACCTCGCCAGCAGGTGAGAAAATATTTTCTAATTGTGTCTCTAATGTGGAGAGCCTCTTCAGATGCGCAACCCCTTGGCCTCTGAAACTCCTGTCAACACACATTGTCAAAGCGGTCACCCTGACCGGCTTGTCCCACTACTTCATGGCGCAGGTAGTGGCATAAGATGCAGGTTTGCTTGAAGATGCTGTCTGCCAGGTCAGGGTTCACCTCTATTGGCCTTTTGTAAACCCTGAATCTTTGGGTTCAGAATGGCGAACTCATTTTCTGAGATGCGATGTGCTCTTGACATGTGGAGGTTGAAGATGCGCTTGTCTTCTTCAAGGCGCTTCCCACTGTAGGGTCGGAGTAGATATGGCTTCATGGGAAAGGCCTCGTCTGCCAAGATAACGTGGTTGACCTACCCCAATTCAGGCACAGATGGTGCTCCAATGGGGCTGGAGCATTCAGTGTCCACGTCGCTGTTCCCACCCTATTTCCCCACATCGATCTACTAATGCGAGGAGGATGCTGGTTTCAATGCCTGGTGCGCACCCAACCCAGTTCTGAAGTGGGTCGAGTAGAATCTCATGATCAACAGTGTCAAAAGCTTCACTCATATCTATAAGAATAAGGATTGCCAAGTCCCAAATAACTTGCAGATCATTTAAAACCTTAACCAAGGCTGTTTATGTGCTGTGGTTTGGTCAGAAACCAGACTGAAATGTCTCATTGAATTAATCGGCATTGAGATATATAAAAAAATGAAGTTGGATAGATTGGTCTGTAGTTACTGAGTACAGAAGAATCAAGATTATTTTTCTTCAGCAGGGTCCTAACAATGCCAGTTTTAAAAATTTGTTGGAAAACTCCTTGCTGTAGGGACTGATTAAAGATATTCAGGATGTCTGGTAATAAGCAGTTCATAATTGTTTTGAGAAATGTAGTGGGTAATTTGGGATATGACCAGTGTAAGCGTACTGGGCTGACAGCTGAGAAAGAGGAAAGATTACATTGCAAAGGACAAGCTGGGGAGTTACCTTAAAAGTAGAGGAAGTGTTTTGTCTTATGTAAGTAATTTTGTCATAACATTCTGCAAACTCATTGGACTTTGCATTTGTGAGAGGTTCTTATTATATTTGAGCTGAGGGATTAAGTGGACTATAGATAGTGGATGATAAGAATCTCGAATTGTTTTTGATGCTGTCATTTAAATTTAAAATGAGCTTTTCTTGGAGACCTCATTACATTATTTAACATTTTCAGGTGAGACATAGATATAATGGTGAACTGTAAGCTTTGTGCGCTTCCATTGACTCTTCTTAATTTTACGATGGATTTATTATTTATCCATGGGGCTTTAATTGTTCCAGACAGGGTGCGATTTGCCGCGGGGGATGCGTGGGATTTCCCCCTTTCTGGTCAATGTATCTGTAACGGGGCGAACAAGATGAGAGACGTGCGGATCCATATGCAAGGCTTTATTCCAAAACATGGTCTTAATACAGGCAAGGTCAATAAACAGCAAACAGGTATGGCAGAGGCGTGACACAGAGTAATCCTAGGGCGGCGTGGGTAGACGATCGGCGAACAATATCCAACAGGGGCAAGGCAAAGAGAGATAATCCAGGGAAATAGCAATAATCCAAACGCGGTACAAACAGAGTCCAAAGGGCTAGGCTAAGGGTGAATCCAGGAAACAGGCAAGAATCATGACAAGGCAAGGGGCTCGGTAGAGAAGCTAGCACTAGGGGAGTGCTAAACGCAAAACAATACTCGGCATCAGGGAGAGAAAGTCCAAGGCTTATAAAGAGTGTGAGATAGTGTGTGATGGTTCTCAGGTGTGAGCGTGATTAGTGGAATCAGCTGTGTGAGTCGTCAGTGCAATGAATGATGGGAATTGTAGTGAAGTGCAAGAGTCCATGCTGTGATTTGATGACCTCTGGTGGTGTTGACCAGAAGTGTATGGACCAGATTCGTGACATAGCCCGCCATAGTCCCTTCGGGCGGCCAGGGCGGAGACGACCCCTCGGGCGGCCACGGCTCAGGAACAGACACTGGCTTCGGAACAGCAGACACTGGCTCCGGCTCAGGAACAGCAAACACTGGCTCAGGAACAGCAGACACTGGCTCCAGCTCAGGAACAGCAGACACTGGCTCCGGCTCAGGAATAGCAGACACTGGCTCCGGCTCAGGAACAGCAGACACTGGCTCCGGCTCAGGAACAGCAGACACTGGCTCCGGCTCAGGAACAGTAACGGCCACAAGGACAGACACAAACACAGGAACAAACATTGGCTCATGAGCAGATACAGGCTCAGGAACAGATACCGGCTCCGCTGAGCGCTCAGGTTCAGGCGTGACTTGAACAGTCTCTGGATCGGCAGGCGTGACTTGAACAGACTCTGGATCAGCAGACGTGACTTGAACAGACTCTGGATCGGCAGACGTGACTTGAACAGCCTCTGGATCGGCAGACGTGACTTGAACAGTCTCTGGATCGCCAGACGTGACTTGAACAGTCTCTGGATCGGCAGACACTGGCTCCGGCTCAGGAACAGTAACGGCCACAAGGACAGACACAAACACAGGAACAAACGTTGGCTCATGAGCAGATACCGGCTCAGGAACAGATACCGGCTCCGCTGAGCGCTCAGGTTCAGGCGTGACTTGAACAGCCTCTGGATCGGCAGACGTGACTTGAACAGCCTCTGGATCGGCAGACGTGACTTGAACAGTCTCTGGATCGGCAGACGTGACTTGAACAGTCTCTGGATCGGCAGACGTGACTTGAACAGTCTCTGGGTCGGCAGACGTGACATGAACAGTCTCTGGATCGGCAGAAGTGACGTGAACAGTCTCTGGATCGGCAGAAGTGACGTGAACAGTCTCTGGATCGGCAGAAGTGGCTTGAACAGTCTCTGGATCGGCAGACGTGACTTGAACAGTCTCTGGATCGGCAGACGTGACTTGAACAGTCTCTGGGTCGGCAGACGTGACGTGAACAGTCTCTGGATCGGCAGAAGTGACGTGAACAGTCTCTGGATCGGCAGAAGTGACGTGAACAGTCTCTGGATCGGCAGAAGTGGCTTGAACAGTCTCTGGATCGGCAGACGTGACTTGAACAGTCTCTGGATCCGTAACAGGGCAGGACAAGGATTCATAAACGGTTATCACTGACACCTCCAAAGGTTCTGCAGCAAACGCCTCCACCTCTGGAGGTTCTACAGTGTTGGCATCAAGAATCAAGTAAGGTTCACTAACAGGACAGGTACAGTGCTCATCTACGGTTCCTTTGACTGTGAAATGACAGGCTGAGAGGCCGTTGCTGGGCGCTACCACCATACGAGAGGCTGCAGCGAATACCGCTGCTTCGAGAGGTTCTGCAGCATATGCCGCCATTTCTGGAGAAACTGCAGCGGGTGCCATCGCCTGGGGCAGTTCCAAAGTGGTGTATGCAGCCCAAACGCAACATAGGGCAATCCCCATCATGGGAAGCGCTTCTGACAGGGTAATTAGTGCAGGAACAGGAGGATTAAAGTGAGCAGGTTTGGGGATACCAGCTGCGTGTGCTGACACCAGCGGTGCATCCCTCACACTGGAAAATCGAAGCACTGACTTTGAATACCTGGGTGTGGCAGAGGACGTGATAAGATTCTGGCAGGTCAGCGGTGACATGACGGGGCTCTGGATGATCTGTTGAGACGTGACGGGGCTCTAGAAGATCTGCTGAGATATGACAAGGCTCAGGACGATCTTCTGAGACGTGACGGGGCTCTGGAAGATCTGCTGAGACGTAACAGGGCTCTGGAAGATCTGCTGAGACGTGGCGAGGCTCTGGAAGCTCTGCTGAGACGTGATGAGGCTCTGGAAGCTCTGCTGAGACGTGACGAGGCTCTGGGAGCTCTGCTGAGACGTGACGATCAACCGTGACTTGGCTTGACTCGTGACGATCAGTTGTGACTTGCCTTGACTCATGACGATCAACTGTGACTTGGCTTGACTCATGACGATCAACTGTGACTTGGCTTGACTCATGATTGGTAGCTATGACGGAACGGGATGTTGTTGTGTCCGCCATCTTGTGAGCGTGCTCTGGTATGGCTGCCATTACCTGAGTGAGTGCGGAGTCGTGTTCCTCTGCGACACCCACAGTGAACCCTGAACCAACAGTCAACAAGGCATAGTCCATAAACTGACTGAGAGATGAACGGGGACCCTCACGGATTAAACGTGATTTGAGCGGTTGATTAATGCCCTCACAAAAGAAATCTATGAGCACACAGTCCGGCATATCAGAAAAATAAGCGAGATCTAAATACTCTTGTATGTAATCCTCGAGCGATCGAAAGCCCTGCTCGAGCTTTAATAACATTTGTGCGTTGTCCATACCTGGCCGAAATACACAGGGAAAGCCGCTGGATCCTTGTGTGGCCGAGTATTCTGTAACGGGGCGATCAAGATGAGAGACGTGCGGATCCATATGCAAGGCTTTATTCCAAAACATGGTCTTAATACAGGCAAGGTCAATAAACAGCAAACAGGTATGGCAGAGGCATGACACAGAGTAATCCTAGGGCAAGCGTGGGTAGACGATCGGCGAACAATATCCAACAGGGGCAAGGCAAAGAGAGATAATCCAGGGAAACAGCAATAATCCAAACGGGGTACAAACAGAGTCCAAAGGGCTAGGCTAAGGGTGAATCCAGGAAACAGGCAAGAATCATGACAAGGCAAGGGGCTCGGTAGAGAAGCTAGCACTAGGGGAGTGCTAAACGCAAAACAATACTCGGCATCAGGGAGAGAAAGTCCAAGGCTTATAAAGAGTGTGAGATAGTGTGTGATGGTTCTCAGGTGTGAGCGTGGAATCAGCTGTGTGAGTCGTCAGTGCAATGAATGATGGGAATTGTAGTGAAGTGCAAGAGTCCATGCTGTGACACAGCATGAGGTGTGACCACCTCTGGTGGTGTGATTGACCGGAAGTGTATGGACCAGATTCGTGACAGTATCCCTGCCTCTGCTTAATTATTTATATCCCCGGTGGGGATAAATTTATCCCCCCCTCAAAGTGATCAGTGCTACTACACTAGTGGCGAGACGGATCACAAAACTTATCACGGATCCGTGGTTTGATTAAAGTAAATTTTATTTTAAAATGCGCTACTTTGGCTGGCTCTGATAAAGCCTAGCTGCCGCAGCCTCTCTGTGATCACCACTCTGCAGACTTGCTCAATGTCCCGCCCACTGATCTGATTGGTTACTCCTCACGAGTAATAACCTATCAACACTTGCGAGACGGTTGCAGGCCCGCTGGGCAGTGGAGCTGTTTGTCGAAAGGAAGGCAGCATATTCAGCATATTACTGAAGCGGGAATAAACATCACAATCTGATTATCTGTTTCTATGATGACAAGCAGAGTTAGTGTCCCAGTCACGCCACTGAGAATGGCCGAAGTTACACATACGGTGTTTCACTCAATTGAGGCTAAAGCGAAGGTTTTTTGATTACTGCATCACTCTTGAGCGTCTGGCACTAGTGATTTCAATGTTAAGTCAATGTAAAGACGCGTTTACGCGCGTCTAGAGGTCCTGCGGTGCGAATGAGGCGTTTAGCGCGGCGCGGTAGGGTGAAAGAGGGACGACATGCCCAGAGCTGCCAACTCTCATGCATTTGACCCTTTTCACACGCTCTCACGCCACACATCCATTTTCTCACGCAGAGAAAAATCGCGAGGCAAAGAGGACACTGACACCGACAGACAAGATAGAGCAGGTTACTTTTGATATGGAACAAATTCTCAGCTCCCAGATTCTGTCAATGTTTTTACGAGATTCAAACAATAAATACCGTTTTGGCGCTTTTAAATGTGACCGATCGCTGTAGCGCCTCAGTACAAATGGCACGTGATACAGTACAACTTAGGTTTTTTTGTTTTCCTTGTTTTGGCCTAAACTAGCCTATTTATGTTTAAGTTGACACTACGTTGTGCCATTTAATTTTGACATTCATAAATAAGTGTTTTGACATGTCTAGCCAAGTGGCACTATCCATGGTACTGGGAAGGGGATTTAATTCTTGCATGTTTTTTCGTTGTGCATGATCACAGTTCATTTGTGTGAGGAAAGATAAGCTATTAGAGTAAAAATATTGTGTTAGGCTACTTCATGAGTTAATAAGAAAAAAGATTTTACAATTCCTGCAAATGCAGTGATGAAGTTCATGTTCTCATGATTTATTTTTATCAATAAAAATGTTTTAAAACATCCCCCCCTCTGTTTTTTTCACAAATCGCACATCGCAAATTAATGGTTTTTAAAGACGGCAACATAGTTAATACATTCAGAGAGCCTGACACTAAAATTCTCAACATTAGTGTCTACAGGGGGTGAGATGACATGAGCTCCATAAAGGTTGTGGCGAAATCAGCACCAAGATAGTGCTTAGTGACCGTTCTCTTATCACTCACAGTTTTGGTACATACTGAAATTAAAAAAAAAGACACAATAATGTCAGATATGGCAACATCTACAATCTGTGGGTGGCTGATTGTTAAGCTACATGAAACAACAGATCGAGTGTGTCCATGTTTGTGCTTGCAGTCAGTTATATGTTGCATTGGGCCAAATGAGTTTAGTAACTAGTTAAGTGAATTGAACAGTTGATGGATAATAAAATGACCAGTGATTAAGACATATTCATAGTCAGTTAAAATCCTTGAGAGCACTTCTCCAAGACAATCAAGAAAGCCTTTTTTTGAATCTAGGAGGATGATAGAGAACTAATAAAAGAACAGTATGTTCACTCTACAGATTCACTGCAAGGTATTCAAATGTTTCAAAATATCCCAAAGAAATATGTTAATAGCACAAAGTGAATAGCAGATTTAAGTGGTTGTTTTTGATGTATTCGTGCATTACGATACGATATCGATTCTCTCAGCCAGCGATACGATATTTGCAGATATCTCAAAAAATTCTGCAATATGATTACGATTCGATTCAGGGCTATATCGATCGATTTATCGATATTTAGATATTATGTGCTAAGTTTACACACAACCAGTTGCATTTTTATTAAATCACAAATGCAACCAAAATATATAACATGAATGTTTTTGAAAATTGCACACCCTCTCCCAATTGGGACATTTACAACAGAAGAATTCATTTGCAAAAACAGATAACTCCGTTCTTGTTCATTTTCATTTATCATTTTTTTTAAATTGTGCATTCCATGTAATATCAATCAAACTGGAGCTGGGTTGTTTTGATTAAGTAATAATTACTCAAAAAAAACAGGTAACTTAAATTAAAGTTCATTGAAAGTATGTTTTTTATATATATTAAAAGTTAGTTTTTTAGCAAAAGCAGATAACTCCACATTTCTTGTTTCAGATTTAAACAAAACCAAGTAATTGCTATGATGTATAATAAAACACTCTTTGTAACGTTAATCTCCTCAGCGGACATAGACACCTGACAAACTTTGTTGTTTTGATTACGTGATTATTAACGTGCTGCTTTAGCAAGGGTCAGTGAAAAAGTTTCAGCTTTTATTTTCCTTTTACGTCCCATAGATGATATCACGGGTTCATCAAGTTTGTTGAAATTATCCATCCTCGATCACTTTTAGTCAGCTTTGACGAAACTCCTCTCAGCTAGTGCGGCTTTTCAAAGTGACTAGCAGCCTTGTCACCTGACCTGAATACTGCGCGCTGATTCGCTTAAACGGACTTATCAGGTTGTTCACAAACAACAAGGGTGCTTGTCGTTTCTGCTGTAAAACATGAACTCATGATGCCTTGATAGTAGACAAAACCGGCTTTTGTGACAAAACGTGTCTAGGGTTCAGTCAATCTTTTCTGGCGTCTATTTAGAAAACTAACATTATAAAGACACATCGGAAGACAGTATGGTGAGTAAACGAAAATGCGTGCTTTGGCGGAAATGCGTAGATGGACGTTACATGAGGATGGTGGCAAAATTTACAAACAGTTAACCTTGAGAACCATCAGAGAATCAAATCACCTTAAAAATGGCCAAAGTACACCTTAAAAATGGCCAAAGCTCCTTACAGGATATTTTCGAGCATTGCACTATACAGCAGGCCAACAAGATTTTACTTGACTCTTCACATGTTTTGTATTTTGAGTATGCACTGATGAACTCTGGTCGGAGATACAGGGTTCTCTTATGTAAGCATAACCGATACAAATATTCTTTTGTACCACTGTCTGTTAAATTAATTAATGAGCAATTGCAGCAAGAAAATAATTAACTGCAATAGCGGGTATAACAGACAAGAATGGTTATGAGATGTACTGTTTTTATGATGTAGGGTTTTTTATGATTTGAAATGTTTGTTAATGTTGTTTGTCACATGTGGTATGTGTTGTTATGGCAGCAGTTCCCTAATCTAAAACAAATTTCTCCTAAGGGAGACAATAAATGCTACCTTGATGCTACCTTGACCTTGAAAGTGCATATAAAGATCGATAAAACCAATACTTGCGTTGGGTTTTGGTGCTGAACATGAGTTCTGGATGGGTGTGTATGGAGATTCTCAGTGAGTTCATGAGCTGAAGTGTTCGTTGGATTCTTCCGGAGATCGTGTCGTTCATGGGAAGTTTAAACAAAGTTAACTTGAGGGCAAGTTTGCCGGAAAGTCAGGAATAAGCTTGCATAGAGCATCAGGACAAGTCAGAGTGAGTTTTTGTTCAGTTTGTGGTTCTTTCTCTCACTCTGAAAGTCTATGCCCTAGGACGGCATACCAGTCAGCATCCAGCCATCCCGTCAACTTCAACAGGGACTATTAACTTTCCCAAACAGAGATGACTGAATCCTTTTAACTGCTGTTCCATTTTGTATTGAATTCATTGAATCAATGTGCCCTTACTTCAAATGTAAATTCCTTCATTGTTGTTCTGCTTGCGCTGACACTGTTTGTCCCCGCAGGTCTAAAGCTCCATCAATGCTTCACAAAAAATTAATAAACATCCTTTTACTCCTGTCAATGTTAAAGAACCATATAAAGTTATATTCTCATCCTAATTGTTTTTTTTTTGTTTTTTCTTCAATTTTCTTATCGCTGGTTGAATTTAAGTTTTTTTGGCCGGAATTAGTCTAATCCCCTAACTTTTTCACGTATGTAAAAATCTCATGTCACACTTGAAAGAACCCGAGATAACCTAACATACCATTAAATGTATTTAATGCAGCGGCTATTTGCACAAATTGATGCTTTTTACACTGTTTAAATAGCAAGAGATTATATACACTATGTAGTAGTTAGATGCTATTTATACTTTTTATCAGTAGCAGGCGGTGCATTTCACACTAGGCCTTCAGTGGTGTCTTACCTGAATTAATCCACCTATTAATACGCTTTTAATAGTGTAGCGCACAGACTCGCTATAATTGTTGTGAAATTGCTGTTTAATTGTGCACCGGCAGTTACAGGGTTAATGCGGTGCGTTGGGAAAAGGCCGGTAAAGAGAAACGAGCGAGTGAGTTCGGCCTGTGCGTTTGTGTACAGTTGTTTTAAAAACTTCCGAAACGGAGCCTCCCTTGGTCTGTCATTCTTCAGACGTTACAATAGCCTATGAATGTTTGGGAAAAAAAACGTTTTGATCATAAATTTACAAGAAAAATTAGGAAGAAAATCATATTCAGCACGGAAAAAACGAGGACATAATAAATAAAAATTAAAGCTGCAAGCAGCATTGAAAGGGCCCTCGCACCATTGCCACCGCCACCTGGTGGCTTTAGGAAGACAGAGCACGGTGGGCAATGTACATTTAAGTAGGTAAATATAGGAGGAGTATGTCAAAGTCAGTTACAAAAATGTCCTTTATTATGGGGATAATAGCATGCGTTATCACTCAGATAAGTGTTGCTAGCATGCTTTAGCATGTTTCTAGCATGTTCAGAACTCAATGGCATATTTAATATGTTGCTAGTACTGCATCACAGTGTAAAATATGTCACTTCCTGTTGCCAGTAGGTGGCACTATTACTTTAACTTAAAATTGTCATGTAGATGTGTTCAGGTCAGGACTCTTATCAAACGTGTGAAGTTTAAGGCAGATTGGACATTGCCTTCAGTAAAAACAACTTCCTGTTTCATTGCATTAGTATGCGTTAGCACTTAGCTAAGAATTGCTAGCATGTTTTAAGATGTTTCTAACATGTTTATAACTCAATGGCATATTTACTATGTTGCTAGTACTGCATCACACTGTAAAACATGTCACTTCCTGATGCCAGTAGGTGTCGCTATTACTTTAACTGAAAATTGTCATGTAGATTTGTTCAGGGCAGGACTCTTATCAAACGTGTGAAGTTTGGGACAGATTGGACATTGCCTTCTTGAGTAACAACAACTTCCTGTTTCATTGCATTAGCATGCTTTAGCCCTTAGCTAAAAATTGCTAGCATGTTTTAACATGTTTATAACATGTTTATAACTCAATGGCATATTTAATATGTTGCTAGTACTGCATCACAGTGTTAAACATGTCACTTCCTGTTGCCAGTAGGTGGCGCTATTACTATAACTGAATATTCTCATATAGATGTGTTCAGGGCAGGACTCTTATCAAACGTGTGAAGTTTGGGGCAGATTTGACATTCCATGCCTGAGTTACAGCAAATTCCTATTTAATTGCAGTAATAGCATGCTTTAACACTTAGCTAAGTGTTTGTTAGCATGTTTTAGCATGTTTCTAGTATGTTGCTAGAATGTTTAGCACTTGCTGGCACTTTTTTATATATTATTAGGAGTCCACAACAGTGTTAAACATGTCACTTCCTGTTGCCAGTAGGTGGCGCTATGACTGTAACTGAATATGAGCATGAACATGTGTTCAGGACAGAACTCTTATCAAACGTGTGAAGTTTGGGGCAGATTGGACATTGTTTGCCTGAGTTACAGCAACTTCCTGTTTCATGGCGAAACATCGAAATTTGTCAGGCCGCCGAGGACACGCCCTTCGATGAAAACTCAAGATCTTCGCAATTTAACGTCGCAAAGGCCTTAAGATTACACTCACCAAATTTGAAGATGATCAGATTAAAACTGTAGGAGGAGTTCGTTAAAGTACGAGGCCTGAAAATGGCAAAAACTGCACAAAAATCTGAGAGGAAGTTCAAAATGGCTGACTTCCTGTTGTGTTTAGGGCTATCCTCCAAGAGACTTTTTTGTAGGTATTGGGCCATTACATGTATGTACCGAATTTCGTACACGTACGTGAAACGTAGCGGGAGGCGCACTCCGTTGAACCTTTATAGGTGGCGCTATCGAGCCATTTTGCCCTGCCCAATTCTGAAAAACTTATCAGATGTAAATTTCCGCCAATTCTGACGCGTGTGCAAATTTCCGTGAGTTTTCGTGCATGTTTAGGCCCTCAAAAATGTACTGCATCACAGTGTAAAACATGTCACTTCCTGTTGACAGTAGGTGGCGCTATTACTATAACTGAAAATTGTCATGTAGATGTGTTCAGGGCAGGACTTTTATCAAAAGTGTGACGTTTGGGGCGTATTGGACATTCCTTGCCTGAGTTAAAACAACTTCCTGTTTCATGGCATTAATAGCATGATTTAACACTTAACTAAGTATTGCTAGCATGCTTTAGCATGTTTCTAACATGTTTAACACTCAATGGCATATTTTACTATGTTGCTAGTACTGCATCACAGTGTAAAACATGTCACTTCCTGTTGACAGTAGGTGGCGCTATTACTATAACAGAAAATTCTCATGTAGATGTGTTCAGGCCATGACTCTTATCAAACGTGTGAAGTTTGGGGCAGATTGGACATTGCCTTCTTGAGTAACAACAACTTCCTCTTTCATTGCATTAGCATGCTTTAGCACTTAGCTAAGAATTGTTAGCATGTTTTAACATGTTTCTAACATGTTTAACACTCAATGGCATATTTTACTATGTTGCTAGTACTGCTTCACACTGTTAAACATGTCACTTCCTGTTGCCAGTAGGTGGCGCTATTACTATAACTGAAAATTGTCATGTAGATTTGTTTAGGGCAGAACTCTTATCAGACGTGTGAAGTTTGGGGCAGATTGGACATTGCCTTCTTCAGTAACAACAACTTCCTGTTTCATTGCATTAGCATGCTTTAGCACTTAGCTAAGAATTGCTAGCATTTTTTAACATGTTTCTAACATATTTATAACTCAATGGCATATTTACTATGTTGCTAGTACTGCATCACACTGTTAAACATGTCACTTCCTGTTGCCAGTAGGTGGCGCTATTACTTTAACTGAAAATTGTCATGTAGATTTTTTCAGGGCACGACTCTTAACAAACGTGTGAAGTTTGGGACAGATTGGACATTGCCTTCTTGAGTAACAACAACTTCTTGTTTTATTGCATTAGCATGCTTTAGCACTTAGCTAAGAGTTGCTAGCATGTTTTACCATGTTTATAACATGTTTATAACTCAATGGCATAATTAATATGTTGCTAGTACTGCATCACAGTGTTAAACATGTCACTTCCTGTTGCCAGCAGGTGGCGCTATTACTATAACTGAATATTCTCATGTAGATGTTTTCAGGCCATGACTCTTATCAAACGTGTGAAGTTTGGGGCAGATTTGATATTCCATGCTTGAGTTACAGCAAATTCCTATTTACTTGCAGTAATATCATGCTTTAGCACTTAGCTAAGTGTTTGCTAGCATTTTTTAACATGTTTCTAGTATGTTACTAGCATGTTTAACACTTGCTGGCACTTTTTTATATATTATTAGGAGTCCACAACAGTGTTAAACATGCCACTTCCTGTTGCCAGCAGGTGGCGCTATGTCTGTAACTGAATTTGAGCATGGACATGCTTGTTCAGGACAGAACTCTTATCAAACGTGTTAAGTTTGGGACAGATTGGACATTGCCTTCTTGAGTAACAACAACTTCCTGTTTCATTGTATTAGCATGCTTTAGCACTCAGCTAAGAATTGCTAGCATGTTTTAACATGTTTCTAACATGTGTATAACTCAATGGCATAATTAATATGTTGCTAGTACTGCATCACAGTGTTAAACATGTCACTTCCTGCTGCCAGTAGGTGGCGCTATTACTATAACTGAATATTGTCATGTAGATGTGTTCAGGCCATGACTCTTATCAAACGTGTGAAGTTTGGGGCAGATTTGATATTCCATGCTTGAGTTACAGCAAATTCCTATTTAATTGCAGTAATATCATGCTTTAGCACTTAGCTAAGTGTTTGCTAGCATGTTTTAACATGTTTCTAGTATGTTGCTAGCATGTTTAACACTTGCTGGCACTTTTTTATATATTATTAGGAGTCCACAACAGTGTTAAACATGCCACTTCCTGTTGCCAGTAGGTGGCGCTATGACTGTAACTGAATATGAGCATGAACATGTGTTCAGGACAGAACTCTTATCAAACGTGTGAAGTTTGGGGCAGATTAGACATTGTTTGCCTGAGTTACAGCAACTTCCTGTTTCATGGCGAAACATCGAAATTTGTCAGGCCGCTGAGGACACGCCCTTCGACGAAAACTCAAGATCTTCGCAATTTAACGTCGCAAAACTGTCACCCCCCCTTTTTTCGCATAGACATAAAAATCATTATCCAAACTTAAATGGTTGTAATTCAAGAATGCTTTGGAATATAGACCTATGGTTGGTCTTGTTTTTTTCCAGACATTTTCCAGATTATTGTAGAAGTGTAGAAATTATTAAAAATGAAACAGAAAAAAAGTTATATAAGTTTAAGTTTATGAAATTATTTAATGTAAAAATATAATTATTAATATTTTATATAAAATATATATATTACAAAACATGTTTTACTCTAAAACTGCAAGAAAATTAAAGCCAAAAATCTGAACAAGTTGTGTTCCAAATTTTAGGTTGATATCTCAAAAAATGACCTTTCAGCAAGATTTTATTCGGGCGCAGTACCCAACTTTTTCACTAGGTGAACACTAGACTCCATTACTGCCCATATAAGGGCGCCTCCATTTTCATATATGTTTTGAGTGATCTGAACCATGCATTTCCATAATTTTCATACAATTTATGAAGTAGACATCCTATTCAGAAGTAGTATGGGTGGTTTGGCAGTATTTGATTTGAATTCAACCTCTAATAAATGAATAAAAAGACCACATATGTGCGTTATAGCTCGCAGCCGCATCACAAATCAAGAATCCATAATATTTTTCTTTATATTTAAAACATTTTCAGACCTTTTTTTCTCATAAAATGGAATTGGTGTTATCTTTTGAACTCTTGGCATGAAAACAAACTGAGGTTTCTACCAATCTTTCATTATTTTTAATGTTTATTGCTATTTCAAAATAAAAGCCTAAACACGCCTAATTAATATGAAATATTCTTGTTGCAAATTGATAAATTACTGCTCCTCTGTAATTTATTTTAGAAAAATAACCACCAAAAATGAAAACTAGAGATTTTAAGCTTTCAAATGATATATAGTTTATCAATATTACTTTAGGTTTTTACTAAGATATTATTGTTTTAAATATATAGTGGCAAACGTCCCACCTGTGGGACGGTGACACTTAAGGGGTTAAGATTACACTCACCAAATTTGAAGATGATCAGATTAAAACTGTAGGAGGAGTTCGTTAAAGTACGAGGCCTGAAAATGACAAAAACTGCACAAAAATCTGAGAGGAAGTTCAAAATAGCTGACTTCCTGTTGTGTTTAGGGCTATGCTCCAAGAGACTTTTTTGTAGGTATTGGGCCATTACATGTATGTACCGAATTTCGCACACGTACGTGAAACGTAGCGGGAGGCGCACTCCGTTGAACCTTTATAGGTGGCGCTATCGAGCCATTTTGCCCCGCCCAATTCTGAAACGCATATCAGATGTAAATTTTCGCCAGTTCTGACGCGTGTGCAAATTTTTGTGAGTTTTCGTGCATGTTTAGGCCCTCAAAAATGCGATTCATTGCGGAGAATAATAATAATAATAATAATTAAAGCTGCAAGCAGCATTGAAAGGGCCCTCGCACCCGTGCCACCGCCACCCGGTGGCTTTAGGAAGACAGAGCACGGTGGGCAATGTGCATTTAAGTAGGTAAATATAGGAGGAGTATGTCAAAGTCAGTTACAAAAATGTCCTTTATTATGGGGATAATAGCATGCGTTATCACTCAGATAAGTGTTTCTAGCATGTTTTAGCATGTTTCTAGCATGTTTAGAACTCAATGGCATATTTAATATGTTGCTAGTAGCCTACTGCATCACAGTGTAAAACATGTCACTTCCTGTCGACAGTAGATGGCGCTATTACTTTAACTTAAAATTGTCATCTAGATGTGTTCAGGGCAGGACTCTTATCAAACGTGTGAAGTTTGGGGCAGATTGGATATTGCCTTCTTCAGTAACAACAACTTCCTGTTTCATTGCATTAGCATGCTTTAGCACTTAGATAAGAATTGCTAGCATGTTTTAACATGTTTATAACATGTTTATAACTCAATGGCATATTTAATATGTTGCTAGTACTGCATCACACTGGTAAATATGTCACTTCCTGTTGCCAGTAGGTGGCGCTATTACTATGACTGAATATTCTCATGTAGATGTGTTCAGGCCATGACTCTTATCAAACGTGTGAAGTTTGGGGCAGATTGGACATTGCCTTCTTAAGTAACAACAACTTCCTGCTTCATTGCATTAGCATGCTTTAGCACTTAGCTAAGAATTGCTAGCATGTCTTAACATGTTTATAATTCAATGGCATATTTACTATGTTGCTAGTACTGCATCACACTTTTAAACATGTCACTTCCTGTTGCCAGTAGGTGGCGCTATTACTTTAACTGAAAATTGTCATGTAGGTGTGTTCAGGGCAGAACTCTTATCAAACGTGTGAACTTTGGGGCAGATTGGACATTGCCTTCTTAAGTAACAACAACTTCCTGTTTCATTGCATTAGCATGCTTTAGCACTTAGCTATGAATTGCTAGCATGTTTTAACATGTTTATAACATGTTTGTAATTCAATGGCATATTTAATATGTTGCTAGTACTGCATTACAGTGTTAAACATGTCACTTCCTGTTGCCAGTAGGTGGCGCTATTACTATAACTGAATATTCTCATGTAGATGTGTTCAGGCCATGACTCTTATCAAACGTGTTAAGTTTGGGGAATATTTGATATTCCATGCCTGAGTTACAGCAAATTCCTATTTAATTGCAGTAATAGCATGCTTTAGCACTTAGCTAAGTGTTTGCTAGCATGTTTTAGCATGTTTCTAGTATGTTGCTAGCATGTTTAGCACTTGCTGGCACTTTTTTACATGTTATTAGGAGTCTACAACAGTGTTAAACATGTCACTTCCTGTTGCCAGTAGGTGGCGCTATGACTGTAAATGAATATGAGCATGGACATGTGTTCAGGACAGAACTCTTATCAAACGTGTGAAGTTTGGGGCATATTGGACATTGTTTGCCTGAGTTACAGCAACTTCCTCTTTCATGGCGAAACATCGAAATTTGTCAGGCCGTCGAGGACACGCCCTTCGACGAAAACTCAAGATCTTCGCAATTTAACGTCGCAAAGGCCTTAAGATTACACTCACCAAATTTGAAGATGATCAGAATAAAACTGTAGGAGGAGTTTGTTAAAGTACGAGGCCTGAAAATGGCAAAAACTGCACAAAAATCGGAGAGGAAGTTCAAAATGGCTGACTTCCTGTTGTGTTTAGGGCTATCCTCCAAGAGACTTTTTTGTAGGTATTGGGCCATTACATGTATGTACCGAATTTCGTACACGTACGTGAAACGTAGCGGGAGGCGCACTCCGTTGAACTTTTATAGGTGGCGCTATCGAGCCATTTTGCCCCGCCCAATTCTGAAACACATATCAGATGTAAATTTTCGCCAGTTCTGACGCGTGTGCAAATTTTCGTGAGTTTTCGTGCATGTTTAGGCCCTCAAAAATGCGATTCATTGCGGAGAATAATAATAATAATAATTAAAGCTGCAAGCAGCATTGAAAGGGCCCTCGCACCCATTTCACCGCCACCCGGTGGCTTTAGGAAGACAGAGCACGGTGGGCAATGTGCATTTAAGTAGGTAAATATAGGAGGAGTATGTCAAAGTCAGTTACAAAAATGTCCTTTATTATGGGGGTAATAGCATGCGTTATCACTCAGATAAGTGTTGCTAGCATGCTTTAGCATGTTTCTAGCATGTTTAGAACTCAATGACATATTTAATATGTTGCTAGTACTGCATCACAGTGTAAAATATGTCACTTCCTTTTGACAGTAGGTGGCGCTATTACTTTAACTTAAAATTGTCATGTAGATATGTTCAGGGCAGGACTCTTATCAAACGTATGAAGTTTAGGGCAGATTGGACATTGCCTTCTTCAGTAAAAACAACTTCCTGTTTCATTGCATTAGTATGCGTTAGCACTTAGCTAAAAATTGCTAGCATGTTTTAAGATGTTTCTAACATGTTTATAACTCAATGGCATATTTACTATGTTGCTAGTACTGCATCACACTGTAAAACATGTCTCTTCCTGTTGCCAGTAGGTGTCGCTATTACTTTAACTGAAAATTGTCGTGTAGATGTGTTCAGTGCATGACTCTTATCAAATGTGTGAAGTTTGGGGCAGATTTGACATTCCATGCTTGAGTTACAGCAAATTCCTATTTAATTGCAGTAATAGCATGCTTTAGCACTTAGCTAAGTGTTTGCTAGCATGTTTCTTGTATGTTGCTAGCATGTTTAACACTTGCTGGCACTTTTTTATATATTATTAGGAGTCCACAACAGTGTTAAAGGGTGTTGAAAATTATGTCATTAATGACTCACCCTCATGTCGTCCCAAGCCCGTAAGACCTCCGTTCATCTTTGGAACATAGTTTAAGATATTTTAGATTTAGTCCGAGAGCTTTTTGTCCCTCCATTGAAAATGTACGTACGGCACACACTCTTTGTCCAGAATGGAAATAAAGACATCATCAAAGTAGTCCATGTGACATCAGTGGGTTAGTTAGAATGTTTGGAAGCATCGAAAATACATTTTGGTCCAAACATAACAAAAACTACGACTTTATTCAGCATTGTATTGTCTTCCGGTTCTGTTGTCAATCCGCGTTCATGAGTCCGCTGACGTAAGACGAGCTGACGTGTTATCTGGTGCGCCCGAGCTTCGGTTACAGTCTGAGGGAGACGCACGCTGTAAACAAAACAATCTTCGCAAACATGTCTAAGGATTTCGACACAGGGGAAGACTTGCATTTTTTTTTAACCAGACATATTTATTTGAACCCGAATACACGGACGCACCAGATAACACGTCAGCAGCATCTTACGTCAGCAGCGTCACTAGCCTCGTGAACGCGGATTGACAACAGAACCGGAAGAGAATACAATGCTGAATAAAGTCATCGTTTTTGTTATTTTTGGAACAAAATGTATTTTCGATGCTTCAAAAAATTCTAACTAACCCACTGAGGTCACGTGGACTACTTTGATGATGTCTTTATTTCCATTCTGGACAAAGAGTGTGTGCCGTACGTACATTTTCAATGGAGGGACAAAAAGCTCTCGGACTAAATCTAAAATATCTTAAACTGTGTTCCAAAGATGAACGGAGGTCTTAAGGTGATGATACACAGGGCAACTTTTTGAGCAATGTTGCCGGGCAATGTTGCCGTCAACGGGCAACCAGGTGAGACACAGGGCAACTAATTAGGGCAACGGGCAGTTGGCAGCAGCCAATCAGAGATGAGCAAATCTGTTGCCATGGATACAGACACCACAAAGATGGATGCTGAAACTTTTGCAGCTGTCACTGTTGTCTTGGCTTCTTCAACAATGATTTTACTTAAGTAAGTATCACTTTTAACACAAAACTTAAAAAATAATTTGCCATTATTATTACATAAATTAATTCATATTACATATATATATGTGTAAGTATATAGCATATCACTGTGTCGTAACATTTATTCATTCATTTTAGCAAAAAAGAAAAAAGGACATGGACCAGAAGATGGCTGCTCAGGAGGAAGAGGGGATGTTACAGCCAACTACTGAGGGAGCTGGCTGACGAAGATGCTCCTGGTTACAGAAACTGGTTAAGAATGGGGCAAAACACATTTAACAGTCTGGTGAGCCTGGTGGAACCATCATTAAGAAGGCAAGACACAGTGATAAGGGAGGCAATACCTGTTGGGGAGAGACTGGCAATAACATTGAGGTACTTGGCCACAGGACAGACCTTCTCCTCTCTGGAATACACATTCCGGGTTAGTAGGCACAGCATTTCCAGGATTGTAGTCGAGACCTGTGAGGCTCTTTACAAGGCATTACAACAGGATTACCTCAAAGTACCATCCACAGAAGAGGAGTGGAAACACATCTCCATCAGATTTGAGGAGAGGTGGAACTTCCCACATTTCATTGGTGCCTTAGATGGCAAGCATGTCAACATCCTTCCGCCACCAAATTCAGGGTTCCATTACTATAACTACAAAGGTTTCAATTCAATAGTTCTCATGGCTCTAGTAGATGCGGACCTGAAATTTATCTATATTGATGTAGGGACAAATGGCAGAGTTCGCGATGGGGGAGTTTGGGCCAAGTGTGGGCTGAGCCGGGCATTGGAAGACAACACACTGAACATACCATCAATAGAAGACCTGCCTGGACGTCAAACCCCTGTCCCTTATGTTGTCGTGGCAGATGAGGCCTTTGGTTTGAAGCCATGGATGATGAGACCATACCCAAGGACACAACTGGATAAAAACAAGCGAAACTTTAACTACAGGCTCTCTCGTGCACGTCGTTGTGTTGAAAATGTTTTTGGAATCTTGGCAAACAGATTTAGAGTTTTTCGCCAAGCAATCGCATTGGAGCCTTCAAAGGCTGTAATAATAACAAAGGCAGCATGTGTTCTTCACAATTACCTAAGAACTGAATCCCTTACCCGTTACACCTACACACCTCCCAGTCTGGTGGATCAGGAGGACACAGAAACGGGTCGACTTATTCACGGAGCTTGGAGAGAAGAACCAGAATGTATGCGCCTTATTGCAGCTTCCTCAGACAGAAATTCATCATTGCAGGCAAAACAAGTGAGAGAGGAGTACTGCAGCTACTTCAACACAAACGGAGCAGTAAGCGGAGCAATTCAGCTACCCTGGCAAATGCAAAATATAAAATACACAATGACAGTTAAATTACTATACATTCTACTCCTCATCTTGGACAGAGTGAGCCAACTCAATTATCTGCCTTTTCAGCTTCTTCGCCTTGTTGTCTGGCAGGTTTTCTAGGCAACTTTCTAAGTAATGTAAAAAGCCAGTGTGTGGTGAGGAGGCCTTTCTTTTCAGGAAACCCATAGCATACTGCATGGCCTCTGTAGCTTTATCAATTTTTTGCTTTTTGGACTCAGACACAGACTTGTGGCGTTGGGGTTGCGGTGGAGTGGATGTTGAAGGAGAAGGAGAAGATGTGATGTTATCTGGGAACTGGGATGTTGAGGGAGCAGCCAAAACTGTTGTCAAATTGTCATAACTTTCTTCAGGGGTGCAGGGGTCACGGAGAAAAGACAGGACGTTGTAATACTTCCACTTGGGGAGGTAAACCTCTTCAGCTCCGGCCCCCGATTTGCTGCTCTTCAGAACCATGCCGTTCTTCCGCGAAAATACAGTACGAAGGTTTTTAAATTTCCTCTTGGTATCTCCCTCTGAGGAAAAAAGGAACATAATATTGTAACATAAATACGATATAGGTGATAGCACATAGTTTTATTTTTTTTTATGTGTACTGTTTATACGCATAGTTTATATTATGAAGCAATGTGGAATCAACTGTAGCAATTACAGTCATGGGCACAAGTTAAGACTGCCCTTAGAAAATGTACTTTTTTCATTCTGAGCATAGTGATAGATCAGAAATTATTTTGATCGGTCCTTAAGCCTTTGTCCATGACTAACGCTGTAAAAACTATGTTCGATAAATACTACCTTACTACAACAACATTATTGCAATAGCCATTAGAAGTTCAAAAAATATGCAAAAAGCAATTTTCACAACAGGATGTACCGGTTATAACTTGTTGCTCATCTGACAGCTGCTGACAGAGAGTCTGGGAGTCCCTCGTTTTAAGGTCCCGGTGTTTATACAGCTTTGCTTTTGGGTTCCACAAATAGTCGTGCTCTGTATTTACAAGGACACATAATACAAGACGGTGATGTTAGACAAACACTGTTCCAACTTAAAAATAAAATAAAAAAAAATCGATGAGCATTTCATTTATTACTTCATTTATTACAAGTCAGTGGTTCTCAAACTTTTTAGAGTGGCGTACCCCCGATATTTGCCCCCTTAAATACATTTTTCAAGTGCATTTTTTGCCTTAATAGAATAAATAATGCTTTAAATAAAACATGTTAAATATAGAAATTATACTTCTAAATATTCAATTAAAAACGCCAGTAGGTGGCGGTAAGTCCCTGTCTTTATGAGTGAGCCATCGATTCATTCATAGAAACAAACTTTTATGAATGAATCATTGACTCTCACGATTTGTTCAAAGCCGCAGATTCGTTCACGAAACAACGCTGTGTTGGAGATGCATAACAGTTCTGCAGTGGCTTTTGTTGAAACTATCATTTCGTTGAAAAATTGAGTAAAAAATACTTACAATACTGTTTAAAATGAACATCACTTAATATTACTGATACAATCAATGTCACATTTGCAATCGTGTGGATATTCGGGAAACATTGTATTCTTGCTCGTATAATAAATGACCAACATTAAAAACAAGAACTCACACAAGGTATGTTTTTGTATCGAAGAGAGTTTGAATCTTAAATCGATCTCTATGCACGGTTTGTGTTTATACTTGTTCTTCATGCTAGTAAGTTAAGTGCTAAATCCCCACTTTTACAAAGGAACATTGTAGAACGGCAGTAATGTATTTCGTGCGATTTGCTAGTCGACTCTGCACGCAACCTATCATATGGACGCTGCTTTTGTGGATGCAGTCAGTTTTGATTGGATGTCGTGTATTTACCTGCTAGATATAAAGTACATGTTATTTTAAGGTGGGGTAGAATTGTACCTTCTCTTGTCACCTCACGTAGGCTACCCGCAGTGGTGCGCGTACGTTATCCCAGTTTGAGAACCACTTTTACAAGTGAATTGTCGAGACAGAAGTCGGGGTATCTAACGTTAGTTAACTTTCAGGTAACTATGTAGCAAATTCACCTCAAGTTAGCTAAATCCCATAGAAAGTCTATGGAGCGGTGGTCAAAAATATTCTTTGTGTAAATTACAACCTGGGCGGGCACAATAAATTGGACATCTATTGGTATTTTAAGCATTAAATTAAGCAAATTTTCTGTTTTGGTTTGACAAATGACAACTTACCAGCATAAAAAGATATAAGTTGAAGCTCCTTTTCTTCGCTCCACTGCCGCTGAGAGGCCGCCATCTTGTTTGAAAATTTTCTTAATTCTCCTAGCCGGTCACGTGTTCGGCTGCTAGCACTCTGATTGGAGGATCTTAAAAAGTTGCCCACAACAGATCTAAAGTATCCAGATTGAAATTTGTTGCTCATTCTCAATGAGAAAGTGACCAAGCAACATTGCTCAGCAACATTGCCCGGCAACATTGCTCAAAAAGTTGCCCTGTGTATCATCACCTTTACGGGCTTGGGACGACATGAGGGTGAGTCATTAATCACATAATTTTCATTTTTGGGTGAACTAACCCTTTAAACATGTCACTTCCTGTTGCCAGCAGGTGGCGCTATGACTGTAACTGAATATGAGCATGGACATGTGTTCAGGACAGAACTCTTATCAAACGTGTGAAGTTTGGGGCAGATTGGACATTGTTTGCCTGAGTTACAGCAACTTCCTGTTTCATGGCGAAACATCGAAATTTGTCAGGCCGCCGAGGACACGACCTTCGTCGAAAAAACAAGATCTTCGCAATTTAACGTCGCAAAGGCCTTAATATTACACTCACCAAATTTGAAGATGATCAGATTAAAACTGTTGGAGGAGTTGGTTAAAGTACGAGGCCTGAAAATGGCAAATACTGCACACAAATCAGAGAGGAAGATCAAAATGGCTGACTTCCTGTTGTGTTTAGGGATACTCTTTAAGAGACTTTTTTGTAGGTATTGGGTCATTACATGTATGTACCGAATTTCGTACACGTACGTGAAACGTAGTGGGAGGCACACTCTGTTGAACCTTTATAGGTGGCGCTATCGAGTCATTTTGCCCCGCCCAATTCTGAAACACATATCAGATGTAAATTTTCGCCAGTTCTGACGCGTGTGCAAATTTTCGTGAGTTTTCGTGCATGTTTAGGCCCTCAAAAATGCGATTGTACATTGCCTTCTTAAGTAACAACAACTTCCTGTTTCATTGCATTAGCATGCTTTAGCACTTAGCTAAGAATTGCTAGCATGTTTTAACATGTTTATAACATGTTTATAATTCAATGGCATATTTAATATTTTGCTAGTACTGCATCACAGTGTTAAACATGTCACTTCCTGTTGCCAGTAGGTGGCGCTATTACTATAACTGAATATTCTCATGTAGATGTGTTCAGGCCATGACTCTTATCAAACGTGTTAAGTTTGGGGAATATTTGATATTCCATGCCTGAGTTACAGTAAATTCCTATTTAATTGCAGGAATAGCATGCTTTAGCACTTAGCTAAGTGTTTGCTAGCATGTTTTAGCATGTTTCTAGTATGTTGCTAGCATGTTTAGCACTTGCTGGCACTTTTTTATATGTTATCAGGAGTCCACAACAGTGTTAAACATGTCACTTCCTGTTGCCAGCAGGTGGCGCTATGACTGTAACTGAATATGAGCATGGACATGTGTTCAGGACAGAACTCTTATCAAACGTGTGAAGTTTGGGGCAGATTGGACATTGTTTGCCTGAGTTACAGCAATTTCCTGTTTCATGGCGAAACATCGAAATTTGTCAGGCCGCCGAGGACACGCCCTTCGACGAAAACTCAAGATCTTCGCAATTTAACGTCGCAAAGGCCTTAAGATTACACTCACCAAATTTGAAGATGATCAGAATAAAACTGTAGGAGGAGTTCGTTAAAGTACGAGGCCTGAAAATGGCAAAAACTGCACAAAAATCGGAGAGGAAGTTCAAAATGGCTGACTTCTTGTTGTGTTTAGGGCTATCCTCCAAGAGACTTTTTTGTAGGTATTGGGCCATTACATGTATGTACCGAATTTCGTACACATACGTGAAACGTAGCGGGAGGCGCACTCCGTTGAACCTTTATAGGTGGCGCTATCGAGCCATTTGGCCCTTCATCGCCGCCAGCTTTGGCCCTTCATCGCTGCTCGCAGCTATATTTATATATATATATATATATATATATATAAAAAAGCCGGCACCCCGGTGCCTTTAGGGTTATTGTGCACGACGTGCAAAAACGTAACCCCGCTTTGACTGTTGAAAAGAAGTGTGCTGTAGAGCTTGGATCAGTGTGGGCTCTGCAAAAGTGCTCATCGAGGGCACATATCAACCACAAAGTATGCGTGAGCAACCTTCTGAAACCTAAAATGAAAAATGAGACAGCCTACGGTCTCATGGATTTAACAGACACATGAAATAAGTACAGACGACCGAAAATTCATATGAAGTGTGCCATTTGGGACAAGGCCTATGATCGTGAATCACAATAGCCACGTATATGAGATAATTTAAATTTAGTATAATTTTTAGGTCAATATGTTTTGCAGCACTTAAATGTGTAAATCCAGAAGCCCAGTATTTATCTGGAGGTCTTTGTCCTTTGCCTGTCAACCTGGTTTGTCTCTGCCTTTTCTGTTCTGCCCTGTTTGCCATTGTTCACCCTGCCTGTCTTGACCATTCTTAATAAAAAGCTGCAAATGGATTCCCCTGGCCTGACCCTGCCTCGATACAACACATATGCTGCATCTGCTCGCTATCTGCCGATCGGCTCTGGTAGTTCCGCTTCAGCACTGATGATGTTGAAGGAATAGTGCACTCTGGTTGGTCTGGATTATTCTGGAATATTTATTTTATACAGAAATAAGTTATTAATAATTCAGATGATATATATATATATATATATATATATATATATATATATATATATATATATAGACACAGAGAATATTACTTGCCTTACCTGATTAGTACAATAAAAAAAAAAAATAAAAAAAAAATAACTAGGGAAACCGAGAGAATTATTCTGATTTGATGATACACTCAAAATATTACACAAGCAATCCTTTAAATTTAATGATATTCAGAACAGAACAAGAATTTAAAAAAACTATAAACAAGAAGTAACCGAAATAATGTAAAGCGAAAGTGAAAGTAAGTGGTGTTGGGCTCACGTAACTCTCTCATTAGAATCAAACTGTTTCAACATTTGCGATGTATTTGGATGCTTAACTATTCTTTATAATAGGCTTTATACTTCACTCACGTTCCAATATGTGTGTGTGTGTGTGTGTGTGTGTGTGTGTGTGTGTGTGTGTGTGTGTGTGTGTGTGGTGTGTGTGTGGGTGAGGTGCGGGTGCGATTGAACTGTTACACATAAAAACATACTCCGTGATTTTGTTCATAGAGGACATAAATTCAAACTGCAAAGTGTTTACTTATATTTATGTACACTCACAATAAAACACAACAAAGTGCTTTTGTCAAACTATAAACTCAAACTGTAACCTAGAACTGTCCCCTAACCAAAATCTCACCCACACACACCCACACAGTTTAAAAGCAAAAAATATTTATCCAACCTCATTTAAAAACAGTCTGTGAGTGCCATCTTTTGGACATTCATCATATTGCATTGGTTTTAATTTCTTGTCCTCAAACAGAGCACTAATCTGTTTATTTTTAAGTTACACATTCTACATTGATTAAAATAGAAAATCAAATGTGTTTTTTTAATGGTAGTATTATTTTATACAATAAATTATAATTCTGATGAGAATAAAGTTAGTGTGGATAAAATGTTTAAGGAAAACATTGATCTAATATAGCACATTAGAGAGAGAGAGAGAGAGAGAGGGAGGCGCGGGCGCGATCGAACTGTGTGTGTGTGTACGTGTGTGGGAGAGGCGCGGGCGCGATCGAACTGTGTGTGTGTGTGTGTGTGTGTGTGTGTGTGTGTGTGTGTGTGTGTGTGTGTGTGTGTGTACGTGTGTGGGAGAGAGAGAGGCGCGGGCGCGATCGAACTGTGTGTGTGCGTGAGACAGAGAGAGAGGCGCGGGCGCGATCGAACTGTGTGTGTGTGTGTGTGTGTGTGTGTGTGTGAGTGTGTGAGAGAGAGAGAGACGCGGGCGCGATCGAACTGTGTGTGTGTGTGTGTGAGAGAGAGAGAGGCGCGGGCGCGATCGAACTGTGTGTGTGTGAGAGAGAGAGAGAGAGGCGCGGGCGCGATCGAACTGTGTGTGTGTGAGAGAGAGAGAAAGAGAGAGGCGCGGGCGCGATCGAACTGTGGGTGTGTGTGTGTGCCTGTGTGAGAGAGAGAGGCGCGGGCGCGATCGAACTGTATGTGTGTGTGTGTGTGTGTGTGTGAGAGAGACGCGGGCGCGATCGAACTGTGTGTGTGTGTGTGTGTGTGTGTGAGAGAGAGAGAGAGAGAGAGAGAGAGAGAGAGAGAGAGAGAGAGAGGCGCGGGCGCGATCGAACTGTGTGTGTGCGTGAGACAGAGAGAGAGGCGCGGGGCGCGATCGAACTGTGTGTGTGTGTGTGTGAGAGAGAGAGAGAGAGAGAGACGCGGGCGCGATCGAACTGTGTGTGTGTGTGTGTGTGTGTGTGTGTGTGTGTGTGTGTGTGTGTGTGTGTGTGTGTGTGTGTGTGTGTGCGTGTGTGAGAGAGAGAGAGGCGCGGGCGCGATCGAACTGTGTGTGTGTGTGTGTGAGAGAGAGAGAAAGAGAGAGGCGCAGGCGCGATTGAACTGTGTGTGTGTGTGTGTGTGCGTAATACATGTGATAAATAAATAAAAGTGCGTATAAATACAATTTTGGACACAAGAGGGCAGTATGGCCCTATGTATGAATTTGTGTTCCCCCTCCTCACACAGACACACACACATACAGAATGGCAGGGTGCATTCTCTCTGTCAGAGAGAGAGAGAGGGAGAGAAAATTCTCAGAATCCACATTCAAGCCACAATATCTGACTTTCTATTGGTCGGAGGTAAAGGATGTAAATTAGAAAGTTGTTCGGCTTGATGAGAACAATATATACACCAAGTTTTGTAACTGTAGGTAAAATTACCTAAGTTATAACACACTTTATGTGTCCTTTTTTAGTCATAAATTCATTTCCTCGCCACGGCCAAACCGTTCGAGATATCAAAAATCCGTCCGCAATTTAGCATCCTCAATGTCTTGACTTCATGCTGCCCGAGTTTCGTAGTGTTTGGATTAATTCTCTAGGAGAAGTATATAAAAAATAAAAGCATGCATTTTCCAAACAACCCATAATAGCTGACTTCCTGTTGAGCTGTCGTAAAACTTAGAGCACGAAAGTTGTTCGGCCCGATGAGATCTATAAGTGTACCGAGTTTCATATTATTACATGCAAGCATGTTTGATATATGGACAAGTGTTCGAATCCCATTCCAGGTGGCGCTGTCGAGCCCCCCTGCCACACCCGGGTACCATCTTCAGCCCGGCCCTGATCCGTGTGCAAAGTTTCAAGAGTTTTCGAGCACGTTAAGGGCCCCAAAACCTTGAAAAACAAAAATAAAAGCATTCTCACTCAGCAGACAAACCCCCCTCCCCTCAAACACACGGAGAGACGTAGGGTCAGAGAGAGAGGAAGAGAAAATTCTCCAAACAACCCATAATAGCCGACTTCCTGTTGGGCTGGCGTAAAAAGTAAGAGTACGAAGGATATATGAAACGATGAGATCTATATGTGTACCGATTTTCAGATTAATTCATGCAAGCGTGTTTGATATATGGACATGTTTTCGAATCCCGTTCCAGGGGGGGCTGTCGAGCCCCCCTGCCACGCCCGGGTACCATCTTCAGCCCGGCCCTGATGGCCGCGGGTTCTGACCCGTGTGCAAAGTTTCAAGAGTTTTCGAGCACGTTAAGGGCCCCAAAAGTGCCCAAAAGGTAGTAAAATAATAATAATTATATATATATATATATATATATATATATATATATATATAAATATATATATATATATATATATATATATATATATATATATATATATATATATATATATATATATATATATATAAATATATATATATATATATATATATATAAACAAGCCACCACCCCGGTGCCTTTAGGGTTATTGTGCACGACGTGCAAAAACATAACCCTGCTTTGACTGTTGTGTGCTGTAGAGCTTGCATCAGTGTGGGCTCTGCAAAAGTGCGCATCGAGGGCATATATCAACCACAAAGTATGCGTGAAAAACCTTCTAAAACCTAAAATGAAAAATGAGACACCCTACAGTCTCATGGATTTAACGGACACATGAAATAACTACACAACAAGACCGAAAATTCATATGAAGTGTGCCATTTGGGACAGGGCCTATGATCGTGAACCACAATAGCTACATATATGAGATAATTTAAATATAGAATAATTTTTAATGTCGTAGGATGTCATAGCTCAATATGTTTTGCAGCACTTAAATGTGTAAATATAGAAGCCCAGTATTTATCTGGAGGTCTTTGTACAGGTTTATTAATGTAATTATATTTTACGCTTATGAGTTCTACGATATGCAATGGAAGTAAATTTTAATGTTTAACATGGGTGTATTCACAACACATAGCATACGATATAATATCTTAAGATTATTTATCATTATGTTGTCTCTGCCTTTTCTTTTTTAATGATATTCAGAACAGAAAAACTAAATGTTCCTTAATTTTCATTAACACTAACTTTATTCTCATCTGAATTATAAATAATTGATTTCCGTATAAAATGATTTCAGCGCCTCTCTCTCTCTCTCTCTCTCTCTCTCACACACACACAGTTCGATCGCACCCGCGCCTCTCTCTCTCTCTCTCTCTCTCTCTCACACACACACACACACAAACACACACAGTTCGATCGCGCCAGCGCGCCTCTCTCTCGCGCACACACACACTCCAGCTTAAGAGAGAGGCGCGCGCCATCAAACTGTGTGTGTGTGTGTGTGTGTGAGAGAGAGAGAGAGGCGCGGGCGCGATCGAACTGTGTGTGTGTGTGTGTGTGTGCGCGCGTGTGTGTGAGAGAGAGAGGCGCGGTCGCGATCCAACTGTGTGTGTGTGTGAACAGTGGAAACATACTCCGTCATTTTTTTCATACAGGACATCATTCAGACTGCAAACTGTTTACTTATATTTGTGTACACTCGCAATAAAACACAACATCCTCAGTCACATATGTAATATCACCCGAAGAGACCCCCCCCCCCTCCTTCTCACCCTCCCTACACAGACACACACACACACACACACACAGAGAATGGCAGGGAACACTCTCTCTGTCAGAGAGAGGGAGAGAAAATTTTCAGAATCCACATTCAAACCACAATATCTGACTTTCTGTTGGTCAGAGCTAATAACTGTAAATTAGAAAGTTGTTCGGCTTGAAGAGAACAATATACACGCCAAGTTTTGTAACTGTAGGTAAAAATAACTAAGTTATAACACACTTTATTTGTCCTTTTTTAGTCATAAATTAATTTCCTCGCCACGGCCAAACCGTTCGAGATATCAAAAATCCGCTGGCAATTTATCATCCTCAATGTCTTGACTTCATGCTGACCGAGTTTCGTGGTGTTTGGATTAATTTACTAGGAGAAGTATATAAAAAATAAAAGCATGCATTTTCCAAACAACCCATAATAGCTGACTTCCTGTTGAGCTGTCGTTAAACTTAGAGCACGAAAGTTGTTCGGCCCGATGAGATCTAAATATGTACCGAGTTTCATATTATTACATGCAAGCATGTTTGATATATGGACAAGTGTTCGAATCGCATTCCAGGGGGCGCTATCGAGCCCCCCTGCCACGCCCGGGTACCAGCTTCAGCCCGGCCCTGATGGCCGCGGGTTCTGACCTGTGTGCAAAGTTTCAAGAGTTTTCAAGCACGTTAAGGGCCCCAAAACCTTGAAAAACAAAAATAAAAGCATTCTCACTCAGCAGACAAACCCCCCTCCCCTCAAACACACGGAGAGACGTAGGGTCAGAGAGAGAGGAAGAGAAAATTCTCCAAAACATCCACATTCAAACCAAAATATCTGACTTCCTGTTGGTCTGAGCTAATGACTTTAAATTAGAAAGTTGTCCGGCTTGAAGAGTACAATATACATACCGAGTTTTGTTACTGTAGATAAAACGAACCCCCCCACTTTTGTCAAAAGGTGGCGCTACTGAGCCCCTGCACCACGCCCGTTTCTGAAACTTTGCACATGTCTACTGGCTAATAAATGTGATGTGTCTATCGAGTTTCATGCAATTTCAAGCATGCTAAGAGTCTCAAAAGCATCAAACAAGAATATTAAAGTTTGATGTGTTGCCATGGCAACATTATCTTAGATATTAAATAATCCTTTCACAGGTCTACATCTGGCGTGTGTTTACATTATACAGATGAAGTTTGAAGCAAATCGGGTAAAAATAAGAGGGTGATTTCAAAGCATTTTGAAAGTGACACACTTCCTGCTGCCAGTTGGTGGCGCTATGACTTTAACTCACAATAGTCACATCCATGTGATCGGCCTCTTACAGCGAACACACTGCTGAAGTTTCATCAAGATCAGTTAATGTATGCTGAAGTTATAACACACTTCCTGTTTCACGTTTCTCGCCATAATTTCGTTTCCTCGCCACGGCCAAACCGTTCGAGATATCAAAAATCCCCTGGCAATTTTCATCCTCAATGTATTGACTTCATGCTGACCGAGTTTTGTGCCATTTCTTTGAATTCTCTAGGAGAAGTACTTTAAATTCCATTGCATGCGTTTTACAAACAACCCTAAATAGCCGACTTCCTGTTGGGCTGGGGTAAAAAGTAAGAGTATGAGGTATATATGAACCGATGAGATCTATATGTGTACCGAGTTTCATATTCTTACATGCAAGCGTGTTTGATTTATGGACCAAGTCTTCGGACCCCGTTCCAGGGGGCGCTGTCTAGCCCCCCTGCCACGCCCGGGTACCATCTTCAGCCCGACCCTGATGGCCGCGGGTTCTGACCCGCGTGCAAAGTTTCAAGAGTTTTCGGGCACGTTAAGGGCCCCAAAAGTGCCCGAATAGTCGTAATAAAAAAAAAAAAAAAAAAAAAAAAAATAATAATCCTAAGGAAAACAATAGGGCTCTTCGCCCTTTCAGGGCTTGGGCCCTAATAAAGAATAATAAATAATCCTAAGGAAAACAATAGGGCCTTCGCCTTTTCAAGGCTTGGGCCCTAATAATAAACAGAGCAATTCCAAGAGGGTCCTCACACCATCTGTGCTAGAGCAATTTCAAGAGGGTCCTCACACCATCGGTGCTCGGGCCCTAATAATAAACAGAGCAATTCCAAGAGGGTCCTCACACCATCGGTGCTCGGGCCCTAATAAACAGAGCAATTTCAAGAGGGTCCTCACACCATCGGTGCTCGGGCCCTAATAATAATAATAATAATAAACAGAGCAATTCCAAGAGGGTCCTCACACCATCGGTGCTCGGGCCCTAATAATAATAATAATAATAAACAGAGCAATTCCAAGAGGGTCCTCACACCATCGGTGCTCGGGCCCTAATAAGCATTATCCTCTTTAAAACTACTGATTATTTTTACACAAAATCCATCCTATTTTCTTTCCTCATGAAGACTTTAATTACTCTGTTGTACAGGTTATCTGTGCGTTTCAGTTCCAACAATAAGTCTTTTCTATCGAGGCTAATGCTGAAGTCGAGTCTGTCCCGTATTTCTGGCATCAGTTTTACTTGGCTTTAGTGCTGAGAGTGTCCGCTCGACAGAAGCCGTGGACAGTCTCCGCAACACATGACGACAGCTGACCCATGCTCTCACACACACACACATGACGATGTGTACAACTGACCCATGCTCTCACACACACACACATGACGATGTGTACAGCTGACCCATGCTCTCACACACACACACATGACGATGTGTACAACTGACCCATGCTCTCACACACACACACATGACGATGTGTATAGCTGACCCATGCTCTCACACACACACACATGACGATGTGTACAGCTGACCCATGCTCTCACACACACACACATGCTCTCACACACACACATGACGATGTGTACAGCTGACCCATGCTCTCACACACACACACATGACGATGTGTACAGCTGACCCATGCTCTCACACACACACATGACGATGTGTACAGCTGACCCATGCTCTCACACACACACACATGACGATGTGTACAGCTGACCCATGCTCTCACACACACACACATGACGATGTGTACAGCTGACCCATGCTCTCACACACACACACATGACGATGTGTACAGCTGACCCATGCTCTCACACACACACACACATGCTCTCACACACACACACATGACGATGTGTACAGCTGACCCATGCTCTCACACACACACACATGACGATGTGTACAGCTGACCCATGCTCTCACACACACACACATGACGATGTGTACAGCTGACCCATGCTCTCACACACACACACATGACGATGTGTACAGCTGACCCATGCTCTCACACACACACACATGACGATGTGTACAGCTGACACATGCTCTCACACACACACACACATGCTCTCACACACACACACATGACGATGTGTACAGCTGACCCATGCTCTCACACACACACACATGACGATGTGTACAACTGACCCATGCTCTCACACACACACACACATGCTCTCACACACACACACATGACGATGTGTACAGCTGACCCATGCTCTCACACACACACACATGACGATGTGTACAGCTGACCCATGCTCTCACACACACACACATGACGATGTGTACAGCTGACCCATGCTCTCACACACACACACATGACGATGTGTACAGCTGACCCATGCTCTCACACACACACACATGACGATGTGTACAGCTGACCCATGCTCTCACACACACACACATGACGATGTGTATAGCTGACCCATGCTCTCACACACACACACATGACGATGTGTACAGCTGACCCATGCTCTCACACACACACACATGACGATGTGTACAACTGACCCATGCTCTCACACACACACACATGACGATGTGTACAGCTGACCCATGCTCTCACACACACACACATGACGATGTGTACAACTGACCCATGCTCTCACACACACACACATGACGATGTGTATAGCTGACCCATGCTCTCACACACACACACATGACGATGTGTACAGCTGACCCATGCTCTCACACACACACACATGCTCTCACACACACACATGACGATGTGTACAGCTGACCCATGCTCTCACACACACACACATGACGATGTGTACAGCTGACCCATGCTCTCACACACACACATGACGATGTGTACAGCTGACCCATGCTCTCACACACACACACATGACGATGTGTACAGCTGACCCATGCTCTCACACACACACACATGACGATGTGTACAGCTGACCCATGCTCTCACACACACACACATGACGATGTGTACAGCTGACCCATGCTCTCACACACACACACACATGCTCTCACACACACACACATGACGATGTGTACAGCTGACCCATGCTCTCACACACACACACATGACGATGTGTACAGCTGACCCATGCTCTCACACACACACACATGACGATGTGTACAGCTGACCCATGCTCTCACACACACACACATGACGATGTGTACAGCTGACCCATGCTCTCACACACACACACATGACGATGTGTACAGCTGACACATGCTCTCACACACACACACACATGCTCTCACACACACACACATGACGATGTGTACAGCTGACCCATGCTCTCACACACACACACATGACGATGTGTACAACTGACCCATGCTCTCACACACACACACACATGCTCTCACACACACACACATGACGATGTGTACAGCTGACCCATGCTCTCACACACACACACATGACGATGTGTACAGCTGACCCATGCTCTCACACACACACACATGACGATGTGTACAGCTGACCCATGCTCTCACACACACACACATGACGATGTGTACAGCTGACCCATGCTCTCACACACACACACATGACGATGTGTACAGCTGACACATGCTCTCACACACACACACATGACGATGTGTACAACTGACCCATGCTCTCACACACACACACGACGATGTGTACAGCTGACCCATGCTCACACACACACACATGCTCTCACACACACACATGACGATGTGTACAGCTGACCCATGCTCTCACACACACACATGACGATGTGTACAGCTGACCCATGCTCTCACACACACACACATGACGATGTGTACAGCTGACCCATGCTCTCACACACACACACATGACGATGTGTACAGCTGACCCATGCTCTCACACACACACACATGACGATGTGTACAGCTGACCCATGCTCTCACACACACACACATGACGATGTGTACAGCTGACCCATGCTCTCACACACACACACACACATGACGATGTGTACAGCTGACCCATGCTCTCACACACACACACACATGACGATGTGTACAGCTGACCCATGCTCTCACACACACACACATGACGATGTGTATAGCTGACCCATGCTCTCACACACACACACATGACGATGTGTACAGCTGACCCATGCTCTCACACACACACACATGACGATGTGTACAGCTGACCCATGCTCTCACACACACACACATGACGATGTGTATAGCTGACCCATGCTCTCACACACACACACATGACGATGTGTACAGCTGACCCATGCTCTCACACACACACACATGACGATGTGTACAGCTGACCCATGCTCTCACACACACACACACACACATGACGATGTGTACAGCTGACCCATGCTCTCACACACACACATGACGATGTGTACAGCTGACCCATGCTCTCACACACAGTTATGAAGTGTACAGCTGACCCATGCTCTCACACACACACACACACACATGACGATGTGTACAGCTGACCCATGCTCTCACACACACACACACACATGACGATGTGTACAGCTGACCCATGCTCTCACACACACACACACACATGACGATGTGTACAGCTGACCCATGCTCTCACACACACACACATGACGATGTGTACAGCTGACCCATGCTCTCACACACAGTTATGAAGTGTACAGCTGACCCATGCTCTAACAGCTTGAACAGCTCCGGGACTCTGCGTTAAGCTGGATATGGGATTTTTCCAATAGGTTTGAACCTGCTGGGGGTCAAGGAGGGAGAGAAACATTAATTTGTGGGTTGAGAAACTAATAAATCTAAATATATTTTGGTTTATGCAGTTCGCTACAGATGCGGTTAGCTAGCTCTGACTACCAGTAATAGTCCGCGCTCTGAACATCCAATCAAAGGACGTGAAAATGTTGATGTTATTGGTCGCCTGCTATATGACCCCGGTGATTAAATCTGACTGATTATCTGATTGGTTAAAGCAACAGTTTCATTGCCATTGATTGTAAGCTACAGGCGCCCGCACTGTCGATTCTGAAAGCCTCAAGCAGATTTATTTGGCCATGGCAACACATGATGACTGAAATATGATTGGATAAAAGCTCTAACATAAACATACACTACTGGAAGCAGCGCAAACAAGGGAAAAGCTATGGAATTTAGAGAATGGACTATTGGGAATAATTTAATACACATTCATGGACAAAATATATTAAAGCGCAGATTCTGATGTGTTTTTGCCGGCAGAGAAGGCCTTGGCCCTGACGCCCACCACTGATGTTTATAGTGCTATTTATACCACTATAAAGAGTGGCAGATATTGTTTGTACCAGTGTTGTTGTTTGTTAAACGGTATGCAATAATAACATGGTGTAAATTATTATATATTTTAAAATTATTAAATGGATGCCACCTTATTGGGACAATAAAGCCCTCCCTACACCTACCTACACCTACCCCTCCTTTATTATTAACCCCTTACGCCCTAAAGGCGTTTTAGTTTTTTTTGTTGACTCAACTCCAAAACTATAGCAAGAAGATTCAAAAGGTAGATATCGTTTATTAGAAAACTTTTTAGAAAAAAACAACCCCATTACATTTCAGCCAAATGTGGGGCTGCTTCGTCTGGATGAATTGCGTAAAAGTTTAAAATTAGACAATGGAAAATAAATATAGTAAACTTTAGTAATTTGTAGATGTACTACCTGGAGACTCAACCTAGATTAATCAGTGGTCTGGTTTAGCTGTACAGAAACAGCTAAGCCAGTGACGTAGTCCAAGCTCTTTGCAACGGTCGCTTCAGTTGCGGTGCGGTCGCGTCCGGTACACACACGGCGCCACATCTAGAGTAGACAATATGTTACGGATTATAATCAATGGGTTCTATTGTCTTTTGTCGCACCACTCACGTCCTGTAGACACGGTGGCATGTTAATCACTTTTACACCAAATATACTTTAAAACAAACACCAGAGAACGCTAACTTAACATTTACATATAAATCATAAATGTTTAAGCATCACGCTCGCGCCAGAAAACTACTGCATCTCTGTAATTGCCTAAAATGCTCAGAGAGCCTCTATTCTTCCCTGTCATCTCTGGTTTACCTCTGACCTACTTTCTGTACGATCAGAATTTCTGCATTTTGAATTTTAGAATATTGAATTTGATGTTCCGAATTTCTTCTGTACTTTTTAAAAACTGGATATTTGCTAAGAATTCAGAACAAAAAAAATGTTTTACATGAAAAAACATACAAAAAATTCTGCCATAAAACATTTTAATTGTGGTAAATTTTAAATACTTGTTTATAAGAAAAAATAATTCAGAACTATGTAAAATGTTATTCAATTTTGTTAAATTACACTTGCGTTTTTTTTTTTTTTGTGAAACTTACCCATATTTAAGTGTTGATAAAAAAAAGAATTGCTGGAGCTAGAATAAAACAGTTTTTTGTTTAAAAGCAGAGGCTCTGTTCTTTCTTTTGATATATTGCATGTTCAGATATTCACAAAATATTCTGGGGGCCATGACATTTTTGAGAAAATGATCCAAAATGCTGATTTTGGCTGTATGGCAACTTAAAAAAAAAAAAAAAAACGCTGGTGGGGAAAGAGTATGATCATTTAATCTCATATAGGCCTACTGTATTTATTTATATGAAATTCTAAATAGTATTAATGTAGTACAAAGCCTTGAAAAAAAACCATGCGTTTTTTTAAAAAAATCCATTTTATCTGTTTAAAATACTAATATCAACTTTGACAAATGCTGAATAAATAAATTCAATTATGAGCGTTCAAGAATAGTGTAACAAACTCAACAATATATCAGTGGAACGAACCAAATATTTATAAAGAAAAATCATAAATATTCAAATACAAAACTTTTTATTTTATTATTAAAAATGTGTAGCAAATATACACTTAATCTAGCCTATAAATGACCACATGACGACATACTACAAACGCTTTTTTATTGTGTTCAATAACTCCGCCTCTCACGGGGTTTCTTGTAAACACGGTATTACGCGAGTTCATCTGCACATTTCTTTCGCTCTCCTTCTAGACTGCACTTCCTCTCTCTCTCTCTCTCTCTCTCTCTCTCTCTCTCTCTCTCTCTCTCTCTCTCTCTCTCTCTCTCTCTCTCTCTCTCTCTCTCTCACACACACACACACACACACACACGGAAACAAACGACACGCCATGCACACGCTCTCATAGAGCACTTAATAGCACACTGGATTTTATAAAGGCGAATCTGCTCGGTTGATGAAGAATGAAGAGCGTTTTCTCCTGTGTGTCTGTGGTCTCGTTGTTTTATATCGTCTACGTCAGCGCAGGTGAGTTTCATTCGTAATATGTTATAGAGACTTTTACACGAATTAAACTTCTGTAATAATATTAATGAGGATGATTAAAACTCTACTAGTTCATATCATTCTTAAACACTGCTTTGTAATTGTCAAACTTTAGTCGTGTCGTCAAACCGGTTCGGGGAAAACCGTCCGTGTGACAGTAAATGATCGTGAACTTCCTGATAATGTTCATAAATGATTCAGACAGCAACAGACATTCACACACTTCTCTAGACTGAGTGTTTAAAAACTCTTAACCACTCATATTTAAACTCATAAACTAATTTTGCATTATAAATATTAACCTAATTTTGTATTCAGGCCTATAAAAACGCACTAAAGTTGCAGTGACGATCATTGACCAAACAAATATGTGTTTGTTTGTGTTGTATCACGAGTTGTTGAAAAATACACAATGTATCTCCTTACAAAGTAATAACATACAATTTTTTTCTTCTTTTTTTCCCCTCCTAACCTAACCCTAACCCAAAAATGTAATAAATTGTATTATTTGTGTCCACTTTAGGAAAGATTGATTTGTTTAACATTTATTGGTCTAGATAATTTCCTTCCACTTGTGTTATTTCAAGGTTTTCATGACTTTCATAAAGTATGTGGAAAAGAGTAATAAGAAATATGAATATGCTGGCAGTGTGTATTTCAGTGATGTATTTTAGTAAAGCTTTGTTTTAATGTGTGTGTGTCTGTGTGTTTGGGTGTTAACAGAGAGCGTCCCAATCCCTGAGAATGTCACTGTGAAGTCACTAGACATGGGATTAGTTCTGGAATGGGATCCGCCACAAAACACCACTAATCAACTGTTTAACTACACCGCTGAAGTGAAGTAAGTTAATTATGATACTCATTTTACTGCTTACTGTTAAAGTAATATGCGTGACATTTTACAAATATAATTAAATGGCTTCATACTATTAGAATATTCCTGGTTAAAAACATTGGTGGCTTGCTCTTGTCTCTGAAAACAAGAGGAAAACCTGTATACTAAAACACAAAGACCAAACTTGTGTATATTAATGCACTTATAATGATGTAATTGAGGGTTTAGAAGCTGAAAAATGCTTTTCTATATTGATGAAAGTCTGGTTATGCATTTCTGTGATGTTATTGTTTCATTTTCTCCCTGTATGTGTGTAGAACGTGGAGAGATTATGAGCCAGTGTGTGTCCGCAGCTCATCACTAAGATGTGATTTCACTAATGATGTCACCACTTTTGGACTTTACCAGCTTCGCGTTCGGGCAGAACTACATGGAGAGACGTCTGATTGGGTGGAGACCGGAGAGATTGCAGTGGATAAAATAAGTGAGTCACTTAATTTCTGATATTTATGCTTATTTTGACTCTGTTGGCAGTTGGCCTGTTTGTAAATCATCCCACTGAAGCTTGTCTGGGCCACAAGAACACAAGTAGATGTTTCTAGAGGACCTTGAGCTACACTGAACATCAATGACTTTTATCTCTCTAGTGTCACACGTATAAAGAAGTATCCAGAACCCTTCTGGTTGTTGCAGCCTTATGCCAAAATGGTTCAAATTACTTTTTTTCTCTAACATCAATCTACACTTCATTCTCCTTAATGACAGAGCCAAAACACAATTTGTGATATCTTTGTAAATGTTTGAAAAAGAAAAATCGGCCGATTTTCCGGGGCCGGTCTGTTTTGTTTCCAGCGACACAGGGAATAACTGTGCGTTCTCACTCTCTCTCTCCAACAGTGAAGCGACACACACCCGCCTCAGTTAAATAGTGCTCATATTGGGCATAATTTTACTAATTCCTGCAGGTTTTGTACTTGTATGGGGAGTAGGGATCGACCGATATGGATTTTTTTTAGTGCCGATACCGATTATTTCCCATCAGCCGATAAACTATACGGGCTGCCTATTTTCTTGAGCCGATATTTGGAGCCGATACTGCTTTTGCTCATCAATTTATATCATAAAAATGACACGATGATCGCAATTTAAAAAAGGAACATTTAATGAACTTAAAAAAACAATATTTAACAAATAGTAAAAACGTGAGGTAGAACAAGTAAAAAAAAGAGTTCAGTGCTGAAAATAAATATTTAATCATAAATAAAATAATTACACTATTGCACACAGTAGCAACAAGCAACCAGCATAATAAAGTGCACAGTGCACACTGTACTTAATTTTAAAAGTAACCAACTATTTACAACCTACTTGAACCTAGTCATTTAAAGGACAAGTTCGGTATTTTACACTTAAAGCCCTGTTTTAAGATCGTTTCTGATGAAATAGAACGGTTAAGATTGAAATTTGGACAAATGCTGCCGTCCCGAGAATTTTCGGTTTCTGTGTTAGCACTGTGTTAGCAAACATCAGCCAGGTGGTCGCTGTATAAAACTCCCACAAATACCATGGAACAACATTGGCATTACTTAATCCTATGACCAGTGTTCGTAACAGTTACCGTATGCATACGGATAGTCTACAACTTCGCTATTTGCAGCTCCCTAAATACAATGGCAAGCAGTTTTATAGACGAGGCATTCAGCATTCGCATTTTCCATTTGGACCCACAAACTTGCTTAGCTATAGTTGCAAGCACATATAGAGCAACGTGTTTCCATTTTCAAAGTGTATGGCAATATTTCAGCAAAGTCAAACAGTTAAAAGATGCTTTGAAAGTTTAAAACTTACCGTTATCTTGAAGAGCAGATTGCACTCTGCTAGTGAGGGAAGGGGAGGGGGGGGGGGGGCAGTGCACGTGAACTGCAGCGTCTCCAGCAACACCGAGCTGCCAGTGGACGCCTGTCTGTAAATAATGCCAGGAAAAAACTGTCGGCGAACTCAGCAGCCGTGTATCAGCCGATGCCGATACACGTAAAAATATCGCAAATATCGGCCCGATATATCGGTCGATCACTAATGTGGAGTGACTCTCAAAGAGCTTGTGAGTCGCAAGTACCAAATTGAGTGGCTTACTGCGCTTAAATACATACAAAATTATGTCAAAATGGCCGTCTTGGCGAGTATTCAGGTAAACAGTCAGATTTAAAACATAAATAGTTGAGACAACGCATATTGTGCAACAACATATTGGATCCATGCTTAAACTCTTAGACAGCAGCAGGTTTATCACTGTCATGTTAATCAAAGAACAAAAGACAAAGAAAATCACTCTCTGCTCTTGACTGAAGGACTTTTGTAGCTTTAACATTAATCAATCTTAACATGTATCTTCCTTTTCAAAGTGATTTCAATCAAATCAAGCAATTCAAAACCATCGAGGGCGAACGGTGCGCATCTGAAGTGTCTGAGCTGAAGGAAATACATTATCTATCGGATTTTTTCTGAATACTGACAGTACAATGTAGTTTGTACACATTATGTGTAGTGTTACTGAAGAAGAGAGATAGTTAGCCAGAAAACACTCTTTAGCCAGTTTATGAGCTGATAGCATGAGTGACCAAACTACATTTCCCATCATTCTCTGTGGCAGTATAATAATAATAATAACAACAATAATAATAATAATAAAACATAAATGAAACATATGATGCGCATTCTTTGAGTTTTCCGAACTTGTAAAAAGAAACATCCCCGGAGAACTTGAATATATTGCTGATATTGCCTGAACACAAGTGGTCGAACTGCAGTGTTGCCCTGAGGCGACAAACAAAAACACAGTTTCAGTATATAAATAAAAACAAAATAAATCTTTAAACAATCAAACATACTGATGCACATGCATATATTTTTTATATAAAGTTATTTCAACTTAAAGATGTTTAAAAGTTATATTTATCTTACCAATTGGTGGCACTGTGTACCATGTGGCTTTGCTTCATGAAAGGATTGCTCCACCCCCAAACTAAAGGTCACTCCCACTTCAGCAAACAAACATGTCAGGTGTATTTAAAAACAATTATTAAAAAAAATGTTTTGGGCGGTTTGAGGTCCAAAAAGGTAGTTTGTTGCCTGAGGGCAACACCATGCCATATAGGGGGCTAATATATCAACTTAATATTCTTATCGGATCGATTACGATAACATTAGAAATGATCATTTATCGGCCGATATCAATATGTGGTCAATATATTGTGCATCCCTAATTTAAATTATGAATGGGTTATATTAGAAATCAATCAAAGAGTGGTATGATGTGACTTCAGTTCAGCCGCAGCGAGAGCACTGACTGAGTGAAAACTCCCGTTATGATCACAACACCTGTCGAAACTGCACAATTAACCTCTTACTAGCTTGTGTTTGTACTTTGTTGGTTATACTGAAATGATTCACGAGCGTGCAGAGCTCACGCTGAACAAACTCTGGCGAACTGAGAGGATTCTGGCTCTGATTGGCCGTTGCGTTCACGGGCTTATCTGTGATTGGCTACAGTGCTCAACACTGCTAAAGCACGTTGTAAATAGAAACCTTTGACGCTCTTCACAGATTGCTCACACAAATACACATCGGGCATTTGAAAGCAGCGATAGATTGACCCAATACACGATACTACCGGTACTGCAGAAAGACTGGTACCATTACCTTTTTTAAGTATCAACTTTGAATATATTCAAATATATTGAGTTTATATCGGCCATCCTGCTCTTTGAGATATCGGTCGACCACTAGTTTAACGACTATTTGGTCAACTGATTGTTTAATGCAATACTATGCTTTAAATTGTGCAAATCGATAAGTCCATAGGCTTGTTCCTGTCTGGATATTCTCAATAGTACACCTCAAAATTGGGAAGATCGTGATTCAGATCGTGATTATTTGTTATGAGATCATGATGTGAAATGTTGTGAAGATTACAAATCCCTACATCAAAAGAAAATGCTGGCAGATCTCAGAGACAGGATTGTGTGGATGCTATCTCTCTATCTAGAGAAACTTGAACCCAGTCGAACATTTCTGTAGAAACCTGAAAACGGTTCTCCAACTTCAGTCCCTCCTCATCCAACCTGACAGAGCTTGAGATCTGAGGAGAAGAATGGCAGTAAATCCAGATATTACGGCATCATACCCAAAAAGACCAGGGGCCTATACCATGAAGCCGGTTTAGGTGGCTAGCCAGCGATTTTTCAGCTTAGTTTCCGCCAACCCTGGGTTTTAGGTACTATGAAAGTAGCTCGGCTTTAATCAGTGTTCGTTGTCATGGTATCTTACGCTGCAAGGCTAACCTGCTCCGGGGCAGGTTAAGTTCTGGATTCGAGATCTCAGACTGAAGTTTGACCAATCAGCTGTGAGCAAAGAAACATATAGGTGACGTAACTAATTCCCAGTGTTTGTTGCAATGGCTTTACATTTTCTTTCAAATCCTGTGGACATCTCAGCACAAATTGTTAGACGAGCACATCGTAGAGAGAGTTTTTAGCCGGACAAAATCCCCTTGCCTTTCCTGATAGTTACTCGTATGAAAGATACAGATTTTCTGCGGAAGGAATATCTTATCTTTGCGAACTTCTTGAGCCGCACATAAATAATTGAACACGTCGAATTCATGCTCTTACTGTACCATAAATGGTATTGTGTTGCGTTTTTTTTCAAGTGGTAGCCTACATACTTGCACGATCGGTGATGCACAGAATCTAAGGGAAAACACGGTGTGTCGAACCATTCGCAAGGTGGTCCTCGCTCTGCAGGAGTACATTAATAGTTTAATAGTGTTCCCCAGACATTTATTGACCATGTCCATAAGAGAGGGTTTTTATAAAATTGCCGGTAAAATATATTGATAGGGTGACGTCAAGTTTTTTTTTTTTTTTTTTTTTCAAAAAGCAAATTTCACAAATGTACTATATAATACAGTACATGTTAAGCATTATTTTAATCTTATGATAGGATTCCCTATAGAGTCATTGGAGCAATAGTCTGCACACATGTTGCAATCTCCACTTCTCTAGGAGAACATGAGGCAGATTATGTTAATAGAAAGTCTTTTCACAGCCTTAATGTTCAGGTAGAGATTGTGAACATGTGAAATTATTATTTTCTGTGAGATGAATCTTTAAATTAATAGTAAAATTAACAGATAACAATCTACTTTCCGTGAGTATGTTGTGTCAGCGCTTTGAGGAAAGCTAGTTAAATTTGGTACAGTACAAAACACTGTTAAATTGAATTGGGACAGCAAAACCTACACAATAACCCCCTATCATGACCCTCATGTGTCAGTAAAACCATAGTAAAAGTTAGAGATGATCTTTGGCATCCTAAAGGCACGTTTCAACTGTCTTCTGCGCTTAAGAGTCACCAGAGTGGGCATCACAGATAGTGTCTGCATGTGCCATTCTGCACAATATAGCCACCATAGAAAGAAGCCAGAACCAACACAGAAAGCTTCTCCCCGATGAAACTGACCCGAACACACTTGACCACCCAGCTGGTGCAAATGTAGTTGCAATCACCATACAATATTACACTTAATAAAAGCACATTGAAACTGCAGATAGGTCTCAAACTGTTTTATTGGTTTTGTGGGATGGGGGGGAGAAAGAAAGCAATAGAAAGTTGCATTAATAAATATTCATGCTAAAGTGTTACTTGGTTAAATAAGTTCACATACTGAGATCAGTTTAATCTAGCTGTTGCATTTATTTTTTAAATGTGGAGCCTCCTGAGCTCACAGTCAGGCTCCTTTAGTATGCAGTCTAGCTCTATAGGCTCCTTTAGTGTGCAGTCTAGCTCCATAGGCTCCTTTTGTAAAGGGCCCTGACTGAGTCTGTTTCCACCTGAAACATAATTCCACCACAAACATGATCATTACAAGTTTTTGGGAGGCTAATCAACTCACAAAAAGTTCCTTGAAAGTTCCTTGACAAACACCTGTAATATATGTCAAGGGTTTTAAATCCTTACCTTGTTCAAATTTCTTTTGAAGCCTGTTGAGGTAGAGGTTTCAGTTTCTGGGACAGGTTGTGAAAAATCCTACAATAAAAGAGATGTGTAACTTGGGCCAGTCCCTGTTTTATGCCACACATTCAAATGTTTGCCTTAATAAAAAGCCCAGTGCATTCACCTCAGCAACTGTCCCAGAACACAGACAGAGTGTCTTCATCATTTCCTCCTCCCTGATAAATAAAAGTAGGCCAATATGTTTCTGGTGTTCTGTGTGCTGCATACTGACCTCTGTGTGGGAGACTGTGTGTGCTGGCTTCAACAGGGACACTGCATTTCCCTCTACTGCAAAACATAGTCAGCCATATTTAAAACTTAAAATAGTAATGTATCGCACACGTACCCAGTGTTACTTGCTTAGAGGAGCCGGCACCAGGGTCAGATTGTACAGCACCTGTAATCCCATCCATAATCGGCCGTCCCTTATTCCTATCAGAGCCAACTCAGTGTATTCTGGAGGAGTGGCCCTCCACTGGTTTTCTGAATTTCACTCTTTTTTCGGTTTGCCTCAAACAAGTGTTAATAAAAAAATAATAAAAGGTTGTGTGTAAATACTTACTAGGCTACTTTGAATTATATTTTTATATTTTGTCTTTATCAGCTGCCAAGAACGTTTGGAGTTGCATCTAAAAATCAATGAATATTAATCTTTATTAATCTTTATTAATCTTTATTATATATTATAAAAATATAGGCTATATTTCACACACACATACATTCATAGCCTACAAGTCCTTCTCAAAAAAATTGCATATTGTGATAAAGTTCATTATTTTCCATAATGTAATGATAAAAATTAAACTTTCATATATTTTAGATTCATTGCACACCAACTGAAATATTTCAGGACTTTTATTGTTTTAATACTGATGATTTTGGCATACAGCTCATGAAAACCCCAAATTCCTGTCTCAAAAAATTAGCATATCATGAAAAGGGTCTCTAAACGAGCTATTAACCTAATCATCTGAATCAACTAATTAACTCTAAACACCTGCAAAAGATTCCTGGGGCTTTTAAAAACTCCCAGCCTGTTTCATTACTCAAAACCGCAATCATGGGTAAGACTGCCGACCTGACTGCTGTCCAGAAGGCCATCATTGACACCCTCAAGCAAGAGGGTAAGACAGAAAGAAATTTCTGAACAAATAGGCTGTTCCCAGAGTGCTTTATCAAGGCACCTCAGTGGGAAGTCTGTGGGAAGGAAAAAGTGTGGCCAAAAACGCTGCACAACAAGAAGAGGTGACCGGACCCTGAGGAAGATTGTGGAGAAGGACCGATTCCAGACCTTGGGGGACCTGTGGAAGCAGTGGACTGAGTCTGGAGTAGAAACATCCAGAGCCACCGTGCACAGGCGTGTGCAGGAAATGGGCTACAGGTGCCGCATTCCCCAGGTCAAGCCACTTTTGAACCAGAAACAGCGGCAGAAACGCCTGACCTGGGCTACATAGAAGCAGCACTGGACTGTTGCTCAGTTTTGCATGTCATTCGGAAATCAAGGTGCCAGAGTCTGGAGGAAGAATGGGGAGAAGGAAATGCCAAAATGCCTGAAGTCCAGTGTCAAGTACCCACAGTCAGTGATGGTCTGGGGTGCCATGTCAGCTGCTGGTGTTGGTCCACTGTGTTTTATCAAGGGCAGGGTCAATGCAGCTAGCTATCAGGAGATTTTGGAGCACTTCATGCTTCCATCTGCTGAAAAGCTTTATGGAGATGAAGATTTTATTTTTCAGCACGACCTGGCACCTGCTCACAGTGCCAAAACCACTGGTAAATGGTTTACTGACCATGGTATTACTGTGCTCAATTGGCCTGCCAACTCTCCTGACCTGAACCCCATAGAGAATCTGTGGGATATTGTGAAGAGAAATTTGAGAGACGCAAGACCCAACACTCTGGATGAGCTTAAGGCCGCTATCGAAGCATCCTGGGCCTCCATAACACCTCAGCAGTGCCACAGGCTGATTGCCTCCATGCCACGCCGCATTGAAGCAGTCATTTCTGCAAAAGGATTCCCGACCAAATATTGACTATTGAGTGCATAACTGAACATAATTATTTGAAGGTTGACTTTTTTTTGTATTAAAAACACTTATTTTATTGGTCGGATGAAATATGCTAATTTTTTGAGACAGGAATTTTGGGTTTTCATGAGCTGTATGCCAAAATCATCAGTATTAAAACAATAAAAGACCTGAAATATTTCAGTTGGTGTGCAATGAATCTAAAATATATGAAAGTTTAATTTTTATCATTACATTATGGAAAATAATGAACTTTATCACAATATGCTAATTTTTTGAGAAGGACCTGTATATATACATCATTTTACATGAATAAGGAACGTATTTATTTAGCTTACACATTAACACAATCAGCAATCTTTCTCCAAGAGTCTTCTCTTGCTTTGGCAGCAGAGACCGTATTGTTTCGAGCTTGTAATACATATTTAAATTAATCGTAATTCTGAATGATTATCTCTTGCTCCTCGGCGGAAAGAAAATATCGCTCTCGCTCTATCCATATCGAACGCGATTGGTTGTTCAGTGCCAACGTCACTTTGGTATGTGCACGCGCTCGTGGAGTAATCATAGCTTAAGATCAAAGCCTGAGTTGACAGAGAAAATTGATGAGCTGCGTCATGGTACCAATAAAGCCTGATTGCATCGGTTTGGTTTTGTCAACTCAAAACTTATCCTGTAACTCCGAGTTTGTTCAGCTACCTTCATGGTACAGGCCCCTGAGCCTGTACAAACTAAATTTAACTAACTAACTAAATACCAGTGGTGTCAAAAGTACACACTTTTGTCACTCAAGTAGAAGTATAGATACTGGTGTTTAAAAAGACTCTGGTAAAAGTGGGAGTATCAACTCAACCTCTTTACTCAAGTTAAAGTGAAAAAGTACAGGCTCTAAAACATACTTAAAGTAAAAAAGTATAAAGTAACCCTAAGAAAAAAAAGGGGGAAAAAAACGCTTAACACTGGACTCGTTGGACCTCGTATCATTGACACAACTGTTAGAAATAGAAGCTTAATTTAACAACTGATTAGTGCTACATGGATCCCAAGACACGGTGAAACATATCAAACAAAAACATAATGCTATCAAAGACAACAAACTCGATGGGCATGTTTTCCTCAAACTTTATTGGAATGCAAATAGACTTTCAAACTGAGGTAGTAATATTCAAGACATACCCTGGCCGGCAAAACTATCAGAACATTAATTTAGCAGCAAATGACTGTGACTTGAGTGTCTGTGTATTAAGGAGTGTGCTTGTCAGTGCGTGTTAAGGAGAGAAATATACTGCATACATTCGAGTGTGGGTGGACAAAAAGAGAGACAGAGACTTCAAACCTATGCAAAAGAAACCCCTTCAAAACATGGAGTAACTCATATACTGTATACAGAGAAACACTACCAAAAACAAAAGCAAAGTTTTGCACATGGCACTAGGAGAATAGGAGAGTGCAAGAATGTACATTTTGTATGTGCAGGGAGTGTATTTGTGGCAGTGGTATACATCTTTGTTGTGCATTATTCCCTGAGTCCCATCAAAAACTTGGGAGTAACTTACTAAAGCGTACCCTATGTACATATCAAAACAGTCTCTGAAGCCTGAAGTGCTTGACTTGGGACTTTGTGCAAGAACAAAAGTGCATGTCAGTCCATGTGGAACAAAAAAAGGGTGTCTGTTGGTGTGAGTGAGTGAGTGTGTGTGTGTGTGTGTGTGTGTGTGAGAGAGAGAGAGAGAGAGAGAGAAAGAATTATTGTAATTATGCCTGTATGATGTACATGTCCATAATTCCCTTAAAAACAGGCTGTAAAAGTGGACAAATGCTACATATCAAAACAGTCTCTGTAGCCTGAAGTGCTTGACTTGGGACTTTGTGCGAGAAGAAATGTGCATGTCAGTCTGTGTGGAACACAAAAAGAGTGTTTGTGTTGATTGTGTGTGTGCGCGTGTGTGTGTGTGTGTGAAAGAGAGAGAAAAAGAGAGAGGGAGAGAAAGAAAAAGAGAGAAAGAGTGTGTGTGTGTGTGTGTTTGTGTGTGTGTACGTTAGTATTCCTGTGTTTGTGTATGACAGAAAGAATACAATGACATACCCTATACAATCACCAGAACCTTCTGTTTAGCTTCAAAAGAAGCTGGTTTTCAAAGTTCTTAGAATCAATACGTGCCCTTTTCGGTCTGAAGATCAGTCCTGCTGAACTAAACAGTCTCTCGCAGGCTGCTGAGGCTGGTAGTGCTGTGTTAAGCCTCAATGACAGGTTGCATACTGCTGGGAAAGACTTAAGTATCTCTACTGTATCACCTGGGCATCCAAGGTAAGTCTCCAACTGTTTAACATTTTCTTGGGAACTGCCACTGGTCTGTTTGATTGCAGAAAAGAAGTCCTCCTCCTCTGAAGAATGGGAGCTCTCACCTTGATTCTCCACAGTTTGGTCTTTCAAGTAACTTTTGTTATAGTCAAGGCCTTTGAAATAGAAAAACAAAATTAGGACCAAATTGAACCATGGAATTGGATTACAACAATGAAATTACAACACTGAAAGATGGCACAATGATTTTGATCAACTTCATATGGCTTACATAAGGACACAGATTGCTATTTGGATTGCTTTGTATGTTAGAGATACTTCAAATGCAGAACTTTCCTCTGTTAATAGCATAAAGCAAACAGTACAACACTTACCAAGTCTTATGATTTGTTGATCACTTGTCCAGCACGTCTTAAATTTGGGGACTAGAATAGCCGTGGCTATCAGCTCCGGATCTTTAAGCATTTGTCCAAATCGTTTTTCAAGTCCTGCTAAAAGTGCATTAATCAAAGGCTTACAGAACTTGGAAGAAATGTGAAGGTGCTGGAGCTTAGTCTTGAGTAGGGTTATTGTAGGGACTAACCATCCCATTTGCACATTGGTCTCTCCCTGAAGTACGTCAAGAGCCTTTGCAACTGGGCTCATAGTCTTTGCATATTCGGACAGAAAGGCAAGCTCGACAGGAGTAAACCTGTTCAAACAACAAATAAAAAAAAAAAACACAAAACATCACATTTATTTCATGGAACAGCTTCAATTGGAAGGGCCTAATTATATAAAAAAAAAACAATCATTAGAGACTACTTTTAGGAAGTTGCACTTGTGTTACAAATAAACAACATTTGTGTTTTACAGTTCTTCATAGAAATAAATAAATGGTGGCAACCAGATATAGTTCAGCTTTAAAAATATAAAAAAGGGCAGGTACATACATGGGTATCTTCAGTGCACTGCAGACAGCTGCAATGGCCCGTTCTCCATGTTCTCTGGCAATTCTCACAATCCTTTCCACTGCTAAGAAAAGGGAGTTCCATCTTGTTGCATTTGGCCTCAAGAGCTGGAGTTTACAAGTCTCCTCTATGATCTCTGCTGCTGTGGTGGATCTTGCACTTTTATTCCACAGACTCCAGCACTTTGAGAATTTTGAGCATGAGACCCTTTTGTAAGCCGTGTTAATATTTGCATCCTCAACATCAGTTGTTGACACCAAGTTGAGAAGGTGGCAGGCGCAGCGATGGTGTTTCGGAAGCTGATATTCCAGGCAGTCGTCCTCATCCAGTATGGCTCCAGCTTCAACAAACTCCATGCTCTCAGTGCTATCCTGCTCTTCATCATCATCACCATCATCATCATCTCCTTTACCACTCTCTGCTGCTAAATTGTTATTTTCGTCAGTCTGACCATAAACCCTAAAAGCTTTTACGAAATTTGAGCCATTGTCAGTTGTGGTGCGGGTAATCTTTTCACGGATGTTAAATTCACTGTGGATATCGTTCAGAGCACTGGCAAGGACAGCAAAAGTATGTGAACCTTTAAGCTGTCTGCAGTCTAGGGCAGCGCAACATCTCGTCATAGTCTGGGGGTCTATCCAATGTGCTGTGACACCTATGAATCCACGCCTGTAAGCTGTCCAGCAGGCAGTTGTAGTGGCAATGAACCGAACTTCACTTAGAGCAGTTTTCAGATTGTTTTTCATTTCCAGGGAAGCCTTCTCTACTTTGTTCACAACAGTGTTGCGTGAAATCACTTTAATATTGGGCTGGAGAAGATGTACAAGATCTATGAAACCCTGCTGCTCAACTACATTCGGTGGGTGAAGGCCTTGTATGATAAAATGGAGGACTGATTTATCCAAACTGGCTTGGGACACTCTTCTGGTTTCCCATAACTTAGCTTGCTTGGATGGGGGGCTTTCATCTGGTGCTTCATCTGGTGCTCCTTCTGGCTTTCTTCTTAGGGCGTTTGAAGTGAAAGTTTTGTATCTCTCCAGATGATTAGGGTGTTTTCTCTGTGGAAAAATATGCATCATTGAATCATTTACAAAAACACACATTATCAACCTGATATACTTTTTTGTATATCTGGCTACATTTCTCCCTGTGCTTTCCAATTAGGACGGCCACCTTACCTCACACTTCTCATCTTGACTAAATTGTTAAAACAATTAAGTTGGGTGAGGAATTGGAAAGAATAGGCATGACCTCAAAGCATTGAATTTAAACCGCATTGAAACCAACAGGGTGTCACAAAACAAATGTGACAAAGGGCTGATATGAATAGCACCTAACCTAACACATTTCTTGTGGGTACCACTGATACATACTAGGGGTGGAACGGTACACAGAAGTCACAGTTCGGTTCATACCTCAGTTCAGACATCACAGTTTGGTACAATGGAGGGAAAAGTAAAACAAAAATGCAGAAAGCTTGTGCATGTCTCAGGCTGTACCACCAAAGGAAATAAATTACTTAAGCCTTGTATTTTTTAAATAAGTTTTATTAATAAAGTAAAGGCATAAAACCAGTTTATTTGTATTGCACTGACAATAGTTTTATATAATTAGTTTATTAATTAAATTAATAAAAAGACAAAGACCTTGATGTCATTTTGTACCTGGATTTTAATTAACAGTAACAAACACTTTGCAGTTTGAATGATGCCCTGTATAAACAAAATGACGGAGTATGTTCTTATGTTTCCACTGTTCGATCGCGCCCGCGCCTCACACACACAAATATAAAATAAACACTTTGCGACTTTTCGTTTGTGCCTCTCTCTCTCGCTCTCTGAGCTACAGATTAGGTGTCCCTAAAGAACCCCCTTATCTAACAGTAGGTCCGCATTAGATTAATTAATTTGCACGCGTGTATTCTCCGTGTATATTCATGCACCGAACCGTGACGCCCGTACCGTTTCGGTTCAATACGAATACATGTACCGTTCCACCCTTAATACATACTGAATATTAATAGCTTAGTATTACAGGGTTTCCCGCAGCACTTTGCAGCAACACACGGCAGCATATTTTCAAACATGACCGAAGTAATACAGGCTAACTGCTAACTTGGGACTCTTCAGTAGGCAACTGCTAGCCCCAAAGCATGTCTCGGCATGCTAGCCAAGCCAAAGCAGCCAAAGCAAACATTGTAAATCGACCAATATTAGCCTAGGCCTACTCTAAAATGAATATAATATAATAATAATAATAACAAAGAAAACAGCTTACCTCTACATGTTTCTTCAAATTGGAAGGCGAGTTCTTGAAAGCCAAAAGTACATGGTTCTTTGGTTCACAAAGTTTGCAGTGCATTCTCCACGAGTCGTTTTTACTCCCGACGATTTCGAACAATTCTTTGAGGTAAGGCCAGGGATGTGGAAGGTTTTGCTGGTCGCCATCACTAGAACCACTACCAACGTTCTCGCCTGTGCTTTCGGACATTTCGCCAGACATCATACTCTTGCCAAGTCTGAATCTCTTTCTGACACATTTGCCGCGGTTTGAACGTGCACTTCGTTTCGTGCCATGCGCAGAAAAGATGGACAGCCCACACACCAATGACATCTCTGAATGTTATGGGTTTTTGTGCCTCATCCAATGACGTTTGAAATCAGTCTATCTGGCGTTGAACAACAAAAAAAAAATCCGAAACTAGAGTAACGAGCTTGTTTTTAAAATGTAAGGAGTAGAAAGTACAGATAATTACGTTTAAATGTAAGGAGTAGAAGTAAAAAGTTGGCAAAAAAATAAATAGTAAAGTAAAGATACCTAAAAACGTATTTGTACTTCGTTACTTGACACCTCTGCTAAATACTTTATTAAAAATCACTGGACTTCATAAAAAGAAACAACAAGATGCTTCGGTGTTCATACAAACACCACCCTCAGTTGTAAAAACACAGCAAGTGACTGGCAAAAATATACATACTTAAGTCACATGATCAACACATGTAGTCCAAAACGTCTTGTTTCTTTTTATGTAGTCCAATGATTTTTTTTTTTTAATAAAGAGTTTGAGTATTTTACTACCTGGATGATTTAGACATGCATTTACTGGAGAATGTTATTGCTTTCAGCAGTGCATTAGCTAAATATTGAGGGTCTGAATACTTTTGAAAAAGTGAAATGTCACATACATTGTTGCTGTATTGTTTAATTTTAAGTTTTTTTACAAAATCATCACACATCTGTCATTTGCTTTGCCATTATGGGTTACTGAATAAGGAATACAAAAATAAATACCGCATTTTAGCATAAGACTGCAACAAAAAGCTGACTTTTTCTGAATGCACTGTATATCAAACAGTGCATTTGAATTAATAATCCTAAAATATATTTTCTGTCTCGCTGTAACTGTTTTATGTAATATATTTGATTGTTATACGTGTATAACACAGCATTGCCCTGTCTGTGCAGCTGAGATCAGCGCTCCTCATGTCGATCTGAGCAGCAGAAAAGGACAAACTGAAGTTGACATCACTGATCCTCCAATGAGAAGAAGTAACTTGAGGGATGTCTTTACACAGGTTTCATACCTCATCCGTTTTTGGAAAAAAGGAGAGGCAAAAAAGGTAATGAATGCAGTGGTTTCTAAAGTGTTTGTGCTGGTCAGCCTACATACACTACAACAGTCCAAACACATCTCTGCGCATGTGAAGGATGCGGTTTTACATGGATATCGGGACACGAGTGAAGTACAAAGCCTTGGATTCGGGCAGAAGGAGAAAGAAGCTCAACACTAATTCGTTTAGGCTTTCAAATAAATATTTGTACTGAATGCCATTATAATTAGTTTATTTTATAGGCTCCTTATTTTTGTTCTGAATACCGTTGAATTCAAAGGATTTGTTCTGGACTGAGGGAAACTAAAATACATGTTTATAATGTTTGTAAATATTTTGTTTTTGTTTTTACATTAAGGGTCAATTAGACAATTGTGCCATTTACTGATGGGGACAGTTTGCACCAATAAAACAAGCATATTGTGTTCATTATCCCACCCACAATAACTTTGTGGGGTCTTGGGAAAAAAATTACCCTATAAATACAATACCAAATACAGTACCTCCAAATCTGAAAAGACATTTTCCCCTTCAGCAGCAAACTAAATAGCATAAGACATCTATTTCAGTTATATCACCCAGGCCAGTTCATGCTCAATGTGTTTTTGTTGTTTATTCTCAACAGGAAGAACTAAAAAGAGAGCAGAACAGAATTATGTTACCAAATCTGGAGCCTTTGGTGAACTACTGCGTCGAAGTGGCGGTTTTGTATTTGAACAATAAAAAAAACAGCCAGTTCAGCAACATGACGTGTGTGACCAACTCTCCCAGCAGTAAGCTTTCACCCATACACACCAGCTTGTGTTCTTTACACATTTACTGATTGTGTTATTGTGATGTTCTCGCAAAGACTACATTTACATGCACCCTCATAATGAAATTTACGAAATATTGCATACTTTACCTCATGTTAACACAATACTTAGATCAAATAGATGCAATTAAGCTCATAATCATAGTACAATATGTAGCGTATGCAGATTTGAATCAATAAACAGGCATTTGTTCCACTCTGATCGAAGTGTGCATGTGCTTGTGACGAACACAAATGATGTTTTCATGTGCCGATTCATAAACACAGCTGTAAAGAAGGCATTGTATTTTTGTGGTGCTGAAGAAACTGAGTTCATGTTGACAAGGTTGCATGACATGAATATAATGTAGTGTATTGATGGTCGAAAACATCGGAATGAAGACATTCTAGGCACATAAGCAAAAAAATTAAATGCGTCCATAGAAATCTGTTTTGCATTTGACGCAAGTAGATTAAAACCGTGGCCAGTAACCCCGACTGTATGACCGCATCATTTGTGCATGTAAATAATGGCAGTAAAAATAACCATGATTCTTAGCGAATAGTGAGAATTGCGTTCAAGTCACATTAATAATCACATTATTGGTGCACATGTAAACCTGCTCAATCTCTACATCTGTAACATGAGTTGTGTCTGCTCAGGTGAGGTCGAGCCCTGGGTCATAGCAGTCGTGCTCCTGTGCAGTTTTTTGGTGGTGTTAGTGGCTATTGTCCTGATCTTTCTGGCTATGTGGTACGGTTATAAAGGATGCAGAATTATTTTCCCTGATACGAAACTGCCAGAGAACCTCAAACAGGTAATGCACGGGTAAGAAGAGGTGATGGATAGTGAACTGTTTTGTGTTACTGACATTCTCTCGTTTTCTCCTAGTTTTTGTCACAACAGTCCCAGTCGCCCATACTCTCTGCCATGCAGGAGAGCACTCAGCAGAAGGAGCACTTTCATGAGCTGAGGATATTTCACACGGAGCCGGACAGCTCTCAGACAGAGGGATCCGGGATTCAGACAGAGAAGGAGTGTTGTGCCAGAGCAGACGTTACACAGAGAAGCGAGGAGAAATCTGAAACGGCCAGCACAACATCAGAAGAGCAGCATTTACTCGCTGAATAGAGACTGTTGTGATGCCAAACCATATTTATGTAAAGAAAATCCGGCTTTTAATGTTGTTTATAAGTGTATGTTGAGATTTTAAAATGCTTTAAGACAAACCATGTGTACATTCATAAGTCGACAGCATTGCTGAGTATTTTCTCCTGAACCCTCTGGGCCCTAAGGGTATTTTGGGGCCCTGAAGAAGTTTTGACATTTGTGTTTTTTTCAGTTGGTTAAAAACATATGAATGGCTAAAGTCTGATTACACTGTATTCAGCACAAACAGGGCTACCGTCATATGTGAGCAACATGTACATAAAAGTTTGTAGTTTTGAGAAAATAACGTTTATGCTTGTTTTTTGTTTTGTTTTTTAACAAAAATTTTAAGTAACTAAAATAATGCCATATAACAGATAATAAACATTTGTTCATAAGGCTTTTCAAAACTGGATCTTGCTGCCTAGAGTTTTTTCTTCAAACCGATGTGAAAATCATCCTGAGTAGGCCTTAGGCTCTCCTGATGACTTCGGGCACTCTCATGGTTCTTTACTGCCTCGACTTTAAAATTATTAGTTCCCGCCACGAAATTGTTTGTTTAGTTTTTTCTTTAGCGTGTACATGCTGGCAATCATGACAAAACATGACGACATTTTCGTGATCAAACACAATCCATTCACGACCCGTCAGCCATTTGGCATTAAATTTTTTTTTCTTCGTTTCTGTCCTCATCCCCTGCCTCGTTCCTCTTCTCGCCCCCAGAAGTCTGTCCCAACCACCGCCGCATTTAGTTTAATCTTAACTCTTTACTTTACTTTACTAGCTAACTCCCTCCCTCTTTCAGTCTATGCTCCCTGCTCTGGCTCCGTTCGTTCTTCTTCTGCCTTGTGTTTTCTGGTGGACGCTCCGTTCGTTTCCATGGTTTCTCGCGCTGGTTTCACTGCAAACTGTGTGAAGCCAAGGGCCGTATGAAACGTCATCACCTAGCATTACGGCACTGTTCATGGGAAATGTAGGAAGTACTGCCAGGGGAATAAATAACCGAGAACAGAGACTTATGTATCATGCATGTAATGCCTCATGCATCACCTGCCAAACTGGCTAGTAAGTTTTTAATAACACCCGACAAAATGAATGTTAACCCGCATTTGGCGGGTGTTAATTTAGAACCCTGTGTATATATATATATATATATATATATATATATATATATATATATATATATATATACATACATACATACATACATACATGCATATACAGGTGCTGGTCATGTACTTAGAATATCATCAAAAAGTTGATTTAAGTAATTCCATTCAAAAAGTGAAATTTAAATATTGTATTCATTCATTACACACAGACTGATATATTTCAAATGTTTATTTCATTTAATTGTGATGATTAAAACTGACAACTAATGAAAATCCCAAATTAAGTATTTCCGAAAATTAGAATATTACTTAAGACGAATACAAAAAAAGGATTTTTAGAAATGTTGGCCAACTGAAAAGTATGAGCATGTACAGCACTCAATACTTAGTTGGGGCTCCTTTTGCCTGAATTACTGCAGCAATGCGGCGTGGCATGGAGTCGATCAGTCTGTGGCACTGCTCAGGTGTTATGAGAGCCCAGGTTGCTCTGATAGTGGCCTTCAGCTCTTCTGCATTGTTGGGTCTGGCGTATCGCATCTTCCTCTTCACAATACCCCATAGATTTTCTATAGGGTTAAGGTCAGGCGAGTTTGCTTGCCAATTAAGAACAGGGATACCATGGTCCCTAAACCAGGTACTGGTAGCTTTGGCACTGTGTGCAGGTGCCAAGTCCTGTTGGAAAATGAAATCTGCATCTCCATAAAGTTGGTCAGCAGCAGGAAGCATGAGGTGCTCTAAAACTTCCTGGTAGACGGCTGCGTTGACCTTGGACCTCAGAAAACACAGTGGACCAACACCAGCAGATGACATGGCACCCCAAACCATCACTGACTGTGGAAACTTTACACTGGACTTCAAGCCATGTGGATTCTGTGCCTCTCATCTCTTCCTCCAGACTCTGGGACCTTGATTTCCAAAGGAAATGCAAAATTTACTTTCATCAGAGAACATAACTTTGGACCACTCAGCAGCAGTCCAGTCCTTTTTGTCTTTAGACGCTTCTGACGCTGTGTCTTGTTCAAGAGTGGCTTGACACAAGGAATGCGACAGCTGAAAAGCATGTCTTGCATACGTCTGTGCATGGTGGTTCTTGAAGCACTGACTTCAGCTGCAGTCCACTCTTTGTGAATCTCCCCCACATTTTTGAATGGGCTTTGTTTCACAATCCTCTCCAGGGTGAGGTTATCCCTATTGCTTGTACACTTTTTTTCTACCACATCTTTTCCTTCTTTTCGCCTCTCTATTAATGCGCTTGGACATAGAGCTCTGTGAACAGCCAGCCTCTTTAGCAATAACCTTTTGTCAGTTTTGTCAGTGCCACAGACTGATCGACTCCATGCCACGCCGCATTGCTGCAGTAATTCAGGCAAAAGGAGCCCCAACTATTGAGTGCTGTACATGCTCATACTTTTCATGTTCATAATTTTCAGTTGGCCAACATTTCTAAAAATCCTTTTTTTGTATTGGTCTTAAGTAATATTTTAATTTTCGGAGATACTGAATTTGGGATTTTCATTAGTTTCAGTTTCAATCATCACAATTAAAAGAAATAAACATTTAAAATATATCAGTCTGTGTGTAATGAATGAATCTAATATCTAAATTTCACTTTTTGAATGGAATTACTGAAATAAATCAACTTTTTGATGATATTCTAATTATATGACCAGCACCTGTATATTTGCTACATTACAATTTTATGAAACACGTGTGCATAGAAATATAGTACATTATAAGAAATGCAGCACTCACAAAAATTGATGAGTAAGTAAATAGTAGTGGTGGGCCGTTATCGGCGTTAACGTGCTGCGTTAACGTGAGACTCTTATCGGGCGATAAAAAAAATATCGCCGTTAATCTATTCTCAAAGTTGGGTTGGGAGCTGAGTCTATACTACGCAAGCTATGATGACTTTCACCTTGATATTTTAGCGCGGATGTATACCTAGCCGAATTGCACTTTAGGGGGTAGGGATGGGAATTGAAAACCGGTTCCACTCGAGAACCGGTTCTAAATTTTACGAACCATCGATATTGTATGCCCTCGACGTTAACGATTCCTCATATCGATGCTCCTGCTCCGAGTCCCAGCCATAATATACAGACCGTGAACTCACAACGTTCCCTTTTGTCCTTTATCGGGCACCATAGCGCGACGTCCTATACGCATCTGTGCGTCATTCATGATGTCTAAGCGATTTGAGAAGAGGAGGTAAACATGGAGTGGAAAAGACGATCTAAAGCTTGGCTTTATTTTACTGAATGAGACAAATTATGCTGTTTCCTGTTTGCAATAACAGGGTTTTTCCTGCATTGAATATTTTTTAGTGCCAAAGTCTTATTTGATCGGTGAGTAATGTAGATGAACTGCTGCACTCGTTTAACTGAAAAAACGAGCAGAGAGAGAGAGAGAGCGCCGATTGCGCGCGCACTCACTTCGGAGCCAGGCGACTTCATGTCCACACTAAGCGCTGTCTTGCTATCTTTCCCTCACACATATTAACCAAAATAAATCGACACGATGTTAAAACAAAGGTCGGAAGACCAAAGTTTAATGTGGAGCATGAAAGTATTCCTGAATTACCGCTGGGTGTGAATTGTGGTAAAATAAGTTACCTTATCTTCTCTGAAAAGCATTCCACACATTCAGCTGACAGTCCAAAGTACCAACTAAACGCAAAGCATCCCTTAGCTAATGCGGTAGATGCCGGGCCAAGCACTGATGTAGCGCAGGGGGAGAGTCGTCGTCAAACTACTATGTTTGAGTGCAACTGAGGCAAGCCCGTCAGCACAGCTCTATCAGTTAGTAAACACAAGTAGGCCTACATCTGATTGAACATGATTTATTTTCATTACCAATTATCATAGTAGAACAGCTTTCTCAAGCAGTTTGTGATGCATTTTGGAAACAGGAGATGAGCCCCTGGTCTAATGCGCCACCTGGCTTGAGAAACCCGTTCTCAAAGACTTACTTTTAGTCATTATTTGGGTAGCACACATATTCTGAATGCCCTCGGCAGAATTCAAATGAGCCATTTTAATCTAGATTAATTCCAAGATTCCAGTGAGATTAATCTATGCCCACCACTAGTAAATAGTAAACAAACATAATACCTTCATAATCATTGGCCAAACTTGAACTGCCCTCTCTGCTACAGGGAGATTTTCAACTCATCTGTGGCCACAAAATGGCAGCGGAAAGCAGGTGTCATGGGCCGGGGGGTGCGGGGGCCTCCAACACACACCACCTTACCAAATACCACTCTGGGGAGCTACACCAAAAGGGACACCACGAGGCAGGACAGCAAGGTAAAAGAACAGATTTGCTTTATTGAATATAAAGTACTCTAAAACAGTCTCAGATAGACACAGGACCATTCAGGACTGATTATCTCAGTTCTCCTAGAACAACATCAGTGACGAATCAGAATGCAGCAGCTTCGACTGACAGACTCAGAACAGCAGATAACTGGATTTCCTCCCCTCTCCAGGACATCAATGATGAATCAGAATGCAGCAGCTTCGACTGAGAGACTCAGAACAGCAGATAACTGGATTTCCTCCCCTCTCCAGGACATCAATGACGAATCAGAATGCAGCAGCTTCGACTGAGAGACTCAGAACAGCAGATAACTGGATTTCCTCCGCTCTCCAGGACATCAATGATGAATCAGAATGCAACGGGCTTCGGATGGGAAACACTCAGAACAGCAGATAACTGGACTTCCTCCGTTCTCCAGGACAACATCGATGACGAGTCAGAATACAGGAGGCTTCGAGTGCGAAACACTCAGAACAACAGCTACCTGGATTTTCCCCGTCCTCCACAACAGCAATGGTGAAACAGAATGCAGCGGCTTCGAATGAAAGACCCAGAACAGCAGATAACTGGATTTCCTCCGTTCTCCAGGACAACATCAATGATGAATCAGAATGCAGTGGGCTTCGGATGGGAAACACTCAGAACAGCGGATAACTGGATTTCCTCCGTTCTCCAGGACAACATCAATGATGAATCAGAATGCAGTGGGCTTCGGATGGGAAACACTCAGAACAGCGGATAACTGGATTTCCTCCGTTCTCCAGGGCAACATCAATGATGAATCAATCACCTGCACAGAGCTTCACACACAACTGATTTGACTATTTCCTGGCATTCCGCAGGCCGGACAGTCCCCGACAAAGATTTACAAACGAAGGTAATAACTAATCTTCCCCACCCTCGTGCAAGCATCAAACCTTCATTCCTTCACACGTGCCACTTCAATCTTCCAACACTGCATTACCACACTACCTCACAGTGAACTTAAGCCTCAACTCTGTCCAGCCAGGGTCCTCCAATCCACAGCTCTGATCTTTGAGAGGGAAATGCCAGGCGACGCAACGCTGAAGAGACTCAAATCCTCGATCACCAGCCTCAACGTCACACACAAAGGATCACATCGGCGGGTAAAACACACCACGATTATGGCGAATTATTCTCATGAAGTCCAGATGAAATCATCACTCAAGTAACGGAATTTATGTACTTAACTTCTCCCAAGATCGTGACATCTATAATCACAAGATAGCTCTCTCCATCTGCCCAGTTTTCCTCATCAATTTCCACCTGCTCCAAAGCCCGATTTCTTCTCCCGTTTTCTTCTCTGTCCGCGCTCGCTTCTTTCGCCTCTGTCATCCACACAACCACTTTTTATATCTCCTATAGAGGATACGTGCTTCAATTAATGCCCAGATCAGCTTCTAACCTGCTGCAGCTGCCGCTCGTTTCCTCCGAACCAGCCGCTGTCGGCCATGACATCAAACCGGAACCGGCCTAGTGTCACACCGGAAGTGCCTCCCCGGGGAAACCCACATCCCATCTTTCTAGTTCCTCCTTATTCACCCGGTGACACAGGCGCACCCAGTCAAGGCAGTGAAGTCCTCGCTCCTAGCAGGAACATTGTGGAGAAGGACATGGAGAGCCTGAAGGAGCTTGTCCAGCTACCACATGGTAAAGCCTGCCTTCACTGCATTGTGGAGGGTGTGAAGCCCACAGCTTCCAGCCTTGACCAGTTGAGCTCCACACAGCTCTGCATGCTCCTTCTGGAGACGGTCTCCCAACTTCAAGTTGACATTGGGGCCGTCCATACTGATGGAGACAAGCTGCCTCATATTCAGTTTTGCAACACACTCCTGTGAATGACAATACGCCTTAAATGTTTATTCTTGAAATACACAGGCAATCAAATCAAGATGTATTTATATAGCACTTTTTCATACATAATGCATCACAAAGTGCTTTACATTATTAAATTGTATTATGTTATGTAAATAATTATTAGAAATTCAACTATTTGTTGTTCAGATTTACGAAAGCAAAAATACAATAACATACCAGCATTTTTTATACCTGAAACAAACAAGTGCTGAATACTGAACAAACAAACACACACACACACACACACACACAGAGAGAAATAATGAAATGCTAGTAGACTATTAGATACACTTACTTTGATGTGATGCAACAGGAGCTGTTCCGTGTCCCAGGAATTGAGAACCCAGATACCTAGATTGGACACAGTCATCATCCCAGAAACGAATATGTACGTCGAGCTGATTCTTTTTTGTTAACTGATTGAGAGACTCGTCAAACATTAACACAAATGGGCCCGCTTTGTTGATGGTGTCAACGAGCTGCTGCTTAAAGAAGGTTGCAAGCCCAAATCTCATGAAGTAACCAGTTTTGTCCTTGCCACAGGTGAATGTCTTAGCTGTCCGAAATTGTTTCAGTAGCAATAGCTTGTTTCAGAATGTCTGAATCCGGAAACATTGACTTGAAAATATGAGAAATACCTTCGTTTGAGTTCAGTGAGTGGTGATTCACTGCAGTATTGAGACACCAGATAACCTCCGTGCACATCGTTGTCGGCACCCTGATGTTGGCAGACGACGGGGGTGATGTGACCGCTCTGGACAGAAATAGTTAATAATTCCCAAACTTTCTTACAAACAAGCGAGTAGTCAGTTTTTAACAGTTATATGGTGCGTTTTTGAACTCAAATTATAGCTTTTTTATTTCTTTCTTATTTCTGTCATGGTGGTTCTTTTCCATATGAATGTGGTACTAAATATTTGGTAATGCTTTAAACTATCTATGATGGGAAAAATCACTTTGATAAATATACCTATATATAGCCTAATAACAACATGCAGTTACGTGACGTAAAACCGAACGACTCGAACCCGAGAGATGAACTAATCAATTCTGTATCTGGCACTACAGACTGCATAGCTCAGTTTATGAGGATGTCACGTGATGAACGAACGGCTCTGATCGGGAGGTTAGGTAAACTACTAACAGACTGCATAGCCTGAAGACCCAGATAGGGTTGGGCCGATGGACGATATCATCGTCCATCGTGATGGCTAACAGACATCACGATGTTTAGCCGGCATCGCGATCCCCCCCACCCCCACCCCCCACGTTTCCATGGTGACGCTTCATGCTTGGTATGTGATTCACCACAGCCAAAATAGCGCTGTATGAACGATGAAGCGCTTTTATTTATAAATATTAACAAACTTGCTTATCATGTCATCAACTATCTTCTATTCCGATTCTCAAATATGTGTAAGTGAGTTTTTGTTCTTTAAAAAACCTTTTATAAATGATCTTGATCTGTAACGTGAGATGGGCGCCGTCATTTTTGTTTGTGCCGCAGTTCAGAGATTCCTGTCTGTTGGATTTATTACAGCGCGTGAATTAATCATTTTCTCCCGAAATACATGAAAGTGGCCGGTGAACTGTGAGAAAAATAGTTGACTTTATAGTTATTTACACTGTGTGTCTGATATGAATAAAAACCGTCGGCAAATAAATTTGAATGGTTTGTTATTGCTGCTTCCATAGACACCATTGTGTATTTTACAAACTATAAATGTATTGTTTTGCTATAAATTATATGTATTTAAATGTCTGAAACCTAAAATAAACATTATGTGGTTAAAAACACTGAACAGTTGTGATATAACCTATGACAAGCACTGAGCGCGTCCATCTTTGGCTCAGCGCCAGCCATAGCGCGAAAGCACAGTTTGAATCTGGCAGTGATGTCACGTCACTGTACATTCGCTCCTTAGTGGTCAGCTGCTGCAGATTTAGCCGAAATCGAAATTGCTGATGAGATATAGAGGAAAATATCGAGTGGAAAATGAGAATGTTACCCCCCCTCCCCCTCCCGATATCATCGTGCATCGCGATGTTTCACTGCAGACATCGTCTGAAACCAAATTGGTAGACATCGCCCCAACCCTAGACCCAGATAAATTATTTAATCGTTTCTGTTTCTCATAATTTTGCCTTTTCCTTGCATTGCAATTTTCTTTATTATTCTAAATGCGATCAACATTTTATGTGTTTGGAGAATTTGGCTATTAACATTATAGAAACAAGGACCAAAGCCAACTTTTTGCTATCATTAAATGGCTTTCCTGGGGTAAATGTAACGTTATGTGACAATTGTTCTCCAGCTGTTTTATTGACACCTTTCCGCGGTTGAAAAACACTGATTGATGGATATTATGTATGAGGCATATACATTTCAGTAAGTTGTACTGTATCTTTCAACATACTGTAATGTCATTATAACAGCTGGAAGATACTAGTTAATGTTATGATGTTCAACAGCGTTAATCTAATAAGAAGTGGTTCTATCTGTTAGTCCCTGGTTCACTTTAAGGGGCGGGGTTTTAGCGGGGTCAAGGTGGCTAGAGGGGGAAAGACGAGGTGTGTGTGGTTCGGAGTGAGTTCAACAGCAAGTGCAGTGAGCTATATTTCTTTTAGCCTGTTATGTACGGCATGGGTTACGGCCATAACAGTAACCCTGCAGTTCTTAAAGTCTCAGAATGATAAAGAATCCGCCTGGTTACTACTAGTAGCGAAACGCTACATTTGGTGTCAGAAGTGATGGACTTCAACGCACGAGCTGAGCATTCGCCGATGAGATTGAGTACGGGGCACGGCCGAAAGTGAAACAAGAGATGCAGGAGGGGAGGGGAAAAGGCAAAAGATCATAAGGGGAAAAGGCGAGTGCTTGTGAACACACAGTCCGGCAGCAGATCCACGCTGGGTTTCGAGCGATGCGGCCAAGATGAAAGAGGCTATCATGTTACAAGCTGCTGAAGCTGCTTCACACCTCCCTTGCACAGTGAGTTTGTACATAAGCAGAATGGCGCCGACATGACAGCACATATGCGGCAAAATACACTCTCGCAATGACGTGAAGACCCGGGAAGTAAACAAACATGGCGGCTCCCAGGCCTGCAGCAAATACATAAAGAGACTGAGACATATTCACTATTAAAATACCACGGTTCTCCGGTAAGATGGATAGGGATGCATTCAAAGCCCAGTTTGAACTATTAGCTAATGCTGCAGGCTGGTCTGAAAACCATAAAGCTTTGCAGTTAGCGCTGTGCCTCACTGATAATGCGGCTGCCTGCCTGTTGTCGTTGAGTCCTGAAGAGAGAAATGATTATAATACATTGATTGGGGCTCTTCATAGGCGGTTCGGACAATGTATCTGATCAGACATTGCCCCAGGATCGGTCAAATGCAGGGAAACGCCCAGGGGTCCGTGTAGATGGGAACATGGGCCTGTGTTAATATTTCCCATACCTTGCCCCAGGCTGAGGACGAAGAGCAACGGGTGGAGAAAAAGGGTTGGACTGCGACCTGCAGAGACGGTTATGAGCGGCTCATGGACAAAGTGTTGGCAGGAGTTCCTCGCCGTGAATGTCTTGCATATCTGGATGATCTCTTAGTCCATGGTGAGTCGTTTGATGAAGCACTCAACTCCCTCCGTCGGGTACTGGGAAGAGTGGCAGCAGCAGGCCTGAAACGGCATCCAGATAAATGCCACTTTATGAGGCGGGAGGTTGAGTTCCTTGGACACAAGTTGGAGAGGGAAGGCATAGGCACCGTGGAGGACAAAATTCAGACCATTAGAGACTAGCCAATCCCTGCTTCCTAGGGGTCGCCTCTTACTATAGAATGTTTGTAAGGGGGTTTTCGTGCATAGAGTCGCCGCTCTTCCGCCTCCAGCAGAAAGACCAAACCTTTGTCTGGACTGACGAGTGCCAGAAGGCGTTCGATACCCAAGCATTGATTGAAGCTCCAGTTCTTGTTCCACCTGACACCACACTGCCTTTTGTTTTAGAAATGGACGCAAGCAACGTCGGCATGGGGGCAGTGTTATCACAGGAAAGACCAGATGGGGAAAGGGTGGTGGCATACTTTAGCAGGGTCTTTAACGAGTGCGAGAAACGCTATTGTCTCACCAGACATGAGCTCCTTGCAGTGGTGATGGCAGTGAGGCACTTCAAATACTACCTGTGCGGCACACCATTCAAGATAAGGACAGACCATGCTGCTCTTGAACAGCTGATGTCCTTCAAGGAACCTGAATGTCAAGTGGCCTAATAGCTGGAAGAACTCCAGTCATACGACTTCACAGTAATTCATAGACCCGGGTCTAGCCACGCCAACGCAGATGTTTTGTCACGTCGCCCCTGTGCTGCCGAGGGCTGACATGCTGGCTGTACCTGCTGGACCAGAGTATGCAAGGAAGTTGCAGGATCGGCTGGAAACAGCCCATGTGTTTGCCAGGGATCAAATGGAAAAGGCTGGCATGAGACAGAAGAGAAACTATGATGTTAGGAGCAAGAAATATTAAAATAAATATTAAATAAAATAAGAAATATATAAGGTGCCATGCAGGGCTGCCAACTGTCATGCATTCAGCGTGAGACTCACGCAATTAACACTTTTCACACACACATCTCCTAACACACACATGAAACAATTCATTAAAATCTATGCAGCCTGAAATTCCCCTCAATCATTAAAAAAAACACATTCAACCGAGCAATAGCCCTCAAGCTCCTTATCTGACTGAAATCCACGCAGGACTCCCTGTCACACACACAGAAGGGGACAGACAGATGGTAATGTGAAATGGTTTTATTATGTAAAAGCAGAGTGATCGGACAACAGCGGGAACCTGATGATGGTGAAAGGATGGTGACTGGATAATAGGTGATGAAGAATTAGCTGGCGATGACTGAAGTGGAAACTCTGTGCAGGTGAAGGATGAACACGATGACTGGAGATCTGGATCGGGATGACTGACAGGAGACAGACGAAAGACAGGATGATCTCAGGTGAGTGTTCAGTTTAGGAGTCTTGACTGTTTACGTAGCAGTAATGTTGACGAGACCAGACACTGATGTGAGGGTGATGCAGGTTGATATAATTTTGCTAGTTGTCTGTAAAATGTAAATTTTAAAGGCAAATAAAAAAAGATACTGATAAAAGATACAATCTGATACTGAGGAACAAAATTGTTTTTGCAAAGCATGTAAAAATCAACATGACTTCATTAATTTAAGTCTTTCTGCTCTATTTTAAGACATCTTCCAAGCCTTAATTTGTTTAAAGGCGAATTAATTAATTTTACATATAATTTTAAGACCGCAGAATCCCTGTCCTTTCGAATGCTAAAATATATCATAAAACATGTCATAACTTTTTTGACATAACTTCATAACTCTGGCATCTCTTAAAATTAAAAGCCATTAAAAATTACAATTGTTAAAACAGCATAAAGAATCCTTTTTGACTTAGGGTGTATTCACACAAGGAAAGTCCGATAGTTCACTTGCTTTGGTCCGGACCAAATCAATTTTTTTTTTTTTTTTTTTGGTACGGTTCGCATTCACACTGCTCTTTTTGCAAGTGAACCAAAAATTGTAAACAAAACCACACGTGTGCTAAGGTCGTCCATTCATTGGACAAGGATTCTCAAGTATGAAATCAGGAAGTGCAAAAAAGGCTTAACGTAAATGAACGCAGCATCATCCTTGTATTGTAGGCTAACTATCGTTACATTATATGAACTGCAAATGCTTTTTTTTGCATCTATGCGCGATTAGACTAAAGAGAATGCTCTGTATGTGAATGTCCTGATGCACACACTCATTCATTCATTCCATTCCAATGATGCACACGACGCGCAGAAAGACGCGCAACAGAGATGTAATGTAGTAGGCTACAACAGATCACTTTCCCATAACGCAACTCCGACTACGGAAGCTTGTTAACTCAAAGGCTCAGTGCTTTCTTGCAATTGGGTCGGTTCATGTTCACACCGTAAACGAACCGTATCAGAGTTAGTTTGGAACCATACCGAAACCACCTCTTCAGCTGGGTCTCGGTTCGGTTGTTTGGTCCGCACCCGAGTTCGATTGCTGTATTCACACCTGCCCAAAAGGTCCGCACCAAGGGGGGAAACGAACTAGAGTTCGATTCAATCGAACCAAACAAGGCAGGTGTGAATACACCCTTAGGCCTTACTGCCGTCGAATCCATCGCTTTCGAGCAAATGCTAACATCATCCAAAAGAGATTTAAATTAACTTGTACATGCGCAATTCAGCAATCAGTGCGGCGCAAGTATGTATTATAAACAGACGATACGTCATACTTTGCGCAAGCATGGCAACACAAACGTGACGAAAATACGTGACTTCACCGCGCTACAGTCTGCCGCGAGGGGTATCTCGGAAATACTGTGACTCACTCGCTGACTCAGAGAGGACGCACACACAGAGACACACTTATAAGGTGTGTTGGACATCGGCTGCGGCTGGATGTAACCGATCGGCGAGAGTTGCCGCGTGCAGGCGGGAGGAGCTGCAAACGGAGACATGAAGTCGGACACTTTCTGGCTCCCGTAGTGACCGCTCACGTGGAAATTTACATTTCTTGAACATTAAATCATCATTTTAGAATGATTTCTGAAGGATCATGTGACACTGAAGACTGGAGTAATGATGCTGAAAATTCAGCTTTGATCACAGAAATAAATTACACTTTATTATATAATCAAAAAGAGAGAGAGAAAAAAGGTATTTTACAGTAATACTTAACAATTTTCATCATAAGAACATTTACACTCTTTTCCACAATTGAAGCTTTTCCTTATTCCTTAAAATGACAGATGTCAAGCTCCTGAAAGGTCAAATACTAAAACCACTAGAAAGGCTCCATAAAAACAGTCCACATTCTGCACTACATCTAGATCACACCAGAGCCTCCTGTAATATGTATATATGGACTGATTTTATGGAAGGTATTGAACTGTTCCTCTATGTAAAAGAGCTGTTCAGGATTGTTCTGGTATCCAGATAAAGGTGCTTTGGCATATTAGACTTTTCTTACTCTTGGTTTACTAATAACCTGTTTTCAAATCTGCTGCTCTTAATGATTCAAACCAACTGTAGAAGATGAAAATATTTAACCATTATATAAGTTTTACTGGCTATGGTCAATCACTCAAAGTCAGGACTGTCTGATGTTAAATTTCAAAATAAAAGCCAAATAAAATGTCATATTTCAGATTGACTTCAGAAATATAGAGCAGAATGCCCTACAAAGGCTAAGAGCAGTATCAGCAAAAACGCCAAACTGAGAAAAACAGCTTTTTGTGTTTTTCTAACACCAAATATAAGCATCCAATTAAATTTAACAACAAAGGGTACAATTAGATAGATCAAAGGGAGGTGAATATTAAACATTTCGTTTTTTGACAGTCAGGCAAAATTTGGTAGTTTTATAGGCTATACTGCGCTTTGCCTTTGCATTACTGCGTATACTTACATGGCCATACAATAACATATAGCAGTAAGTGTAGCAAGTGATCATAATCACTTGCTTATATCATAAATCATAAATCAGCAAAACCTTTGCACACAGCTGCAGCAGCTGCTTATAGTTGTCAAAAGTACAAAATGTGTTAATTATAACCAAACTATTAAAATGATGAGGCATATTATGTAAACCCCCGTTTTCTTGTTTTTTTTTTTATTGACCGTTTTCTCCATCTTCATTCTTTCTGCTAAGCTGTGACTTTCCATCCCCTTTGGCATTATAATCATATTTTTCAAAAAACAAACAAACAAAAAACACGCGTTATTAGATTCATATATTTTAATTGTATCACAAAAGTGCTGTTTTTTAATGGCAATCATTAGGTTTGGGATAGGTCTTCACATGTAATTACAAACAGTTTAAGTTTAATCATTCAGGGAATCAATATATCAATAAATGAAATATGAGCTATATACATATACAGTATGCTATAAAACCTGACTCATTCCACACAAAGGCAAACTGCAGTATCATAGTGAAACCAAGGCAGACTGCAGTACGGTCAGATACTGCATTCTGCCTTGGTTTCACTCTACTTTTCTATACAATACTGCAACTAAAAATTTAAATTTATATAAGAAATTTATTAGGTAGCCATATGAAATTTTAACAGATTGTAGAGCAGATCCTGCACTTTTTATTTGTGCAAATAATTTTTTTTTGAAAAATTGAAGATACTGCCCTTTGTAGGGCAGAGTAGTTAATGGTTGTTTGGACCAGATATTTTATATGTGAAACAATTTCATTTCATAGTTTAAACTAATATGATTATTAATTTGCAGAAATTTAGTTTAGGGCCATTTGTCCGACTGTGGCTACTTAGAATTTAAAGGGGTGGTTTACTGCTTTTTTTCTTTGCATTATTGTGTTTATGGGGTGCAATATAACATGTCTAAGTTCACCTTCACCTTTATTGTAAGCCGCTTTCTCCTCTGTCATTTGAAGGACCGGTTGACTTCCTGATTCTATGAAACCACTCCCTCAGAAACAGGCAATGGGCTCAGATTGGTTAGTTGGGCCGGTGTGTTGTAATTGACTAAACTGCGTAGTGCACGTAGTCGGAAACTTCACGCCCATTACCTTTACGGGCGAAAGCTGCATGTGCTCCGGTCAAATGTAAATAGTGTCAATAGCCTACTGCCGTATCAGTTTGAGCCAGAATCAGACCCAGAGAGCGGCAATGAAGAGAGTCAAGCAGAACCTCCCCACGGCTCTTACAAAACGTTTCTGAATGGTACATTTTATTATTATTATTATTCTATTCTATTCTTTTCTATTCTACTATTATTATAAGAATTTCGATACGCTGTTACTTGAAAATGCTACTGCTGCTTATAGCTTTTGAGATACGGTTTTCTCCAGATTAAACATTTAATATAACTGAATAAATGACAGAGTAATACCGTTTTTTAAAGTTATTGTTTTATCGATATAATGAACAACCGTTTATCTATTCACAAAACTTATTTTACTCACACTGTTAACAATTTTCTTGTATTTTTACAGTACAGTACTGGCAGCAAGGTTGCCAGCAAGTTACTGTATTTTGATTTACAGTAATTGTACTGTAGTTCAATTTACAGTACACATAAACAGTACTGTAAACTACAAAACAGTACTGTACTGTATTTTTACTGTATTTTGTAATTTTTGTCTACTTCTGCTGTAATTAATTATACGGTATTGTACTGTAATATCTATATTGATACATTATTGCAAAATATTATAATTTTCAAATTACTAATAATGATACTATATTATTTATAGTATCATTATTAGTAATTTGAAAATTATAATATTTTTATTTAATCAAAATCAAAAGACAATCCAAACAATGTTCTTGTCAAAAATGTTTTTTATTCATAAATTACACTATTAAAACCATTTCAGAACATTGCATGTCCAGTACACCAGCAGTTTACAGGAATAAACAGCTTTTAAAGGGATAGTTTAAGGATTAGTTCACCTCAAAATGAAAATTTCCTACTAATTTACTCACCCCAATGCCATCCAAGATATCTATGTCTTTCTTTCCTCAGTGGAAGAGAAATTAATTTTTTTGAGGAAAACATTTCTGTTTTTTTCTTTGAATAATGGACTTCGATGACAACCAGTGTTTTGAAGTCCAAATCAATGCAGTTTTAAAGGTCTTTGAAGTGCTTGAAACGGCTGTGCACGATCCCAGCTGAGGAGGGGGGTCTTATCTCGCGAAACGATAGGTTATTTTCAAAAAATATATATATATACTTTTTAACTACAATTGTTCGGATCGAGCTGATCTGCAACGCGCCGAGAACTAGGTCATCATGTTGAAAGGTCAGGTTCGATGTCGCCGGCGCTGGCGCCGGAGGAAGTACCGCCCACTCGACCGTGCGAAGGAGGATAGTTCAAATTGTATTGGTTGCTTTGTAAACAGTGGGGCGGTACTTCCGCCGACGCCGGCGATATTGAGCCTGACCTTTCAACGTGATGATGTAGTTCCCGACGCGTTGCAGATCAGCTCAATCCGAACAATTGTAGTTAAAAAGTATATATATATATATTTTTTTTTCTTGAAAATGACCTATCGTTTCGCGAGATAAGACCCCCCTCCTCAGCTGCGATCGTGCACAGCCGTTTCAAGCACTTCAAAGACCTTTAAAACTGCATTGATTTTGACTTCAAAACACTGGTTGTCATTGAAGTCCATTAATCTAAGAAAAATCCAGAAATGTTTTCCTCAAAAAACTTCTCTTCCACTGAAGAAAGAAAGACATGGATATCTTGGATGGCATTGGGGTGAGTAAATTATTAGGAAATTTTCATTTTGAGGTGAACTAATCCTTTAAAGAAGATATTTTAAAGAAAATAGGTAATCAAACAGTTGAAAGTAGCTATTGACTTCCATAGTAGGAAAAAAAATACTATGGAAGTCAACGACTACCATCAACTGTTTGATTACCAACATTCTTCACTCTATCTTCTTTTGTGTTCAGCAGAAGAAAGAAACTCATACAGGTTTGGAACAACATGAGGGTGAGTAAGTGATGACAAATTTCATTTTTGGGTGAACTTCAGGATTGGTTTAGACAAATAAATTAGTCTTGCCTTGCCATGGTGTCGATACATATGTGACTTAAAAGTTTGAAAATTCTTAAAAGTGCAAGGGTTGGCTGGGACTTTGAGGTTGGACTGGAACCTGGCGAAAATTGGACTGATGACCAAAACTGAAAAAGACATGACACACAAAAACACATATGACAAAGCCTGTTAGCCACAGCACCAAAGATGAGCAGACAGACAGTGGAAGAGAGAAATTGTAAAAGAAAATTCTGTAGAAATAATAAAAACAGCCAATTTAATAAAAAATAAAATTAACCTTTAGATTTTAAAACTTTTAGTTTAAACCATTGTATTAACATGGCTAATACTTACAGAAAACTCCTTCCCAGGCTGCAAATAAAATTGCCCCACACTGTAGAGCTGTAAGAAATCAAAATAAATATTATTCAGTTAACTGTTATGTGTTGCTTGTTGAGGACATATATCTCATAAATCTGCTTACAATACATCTAAGTTAGGTTAATAAAAAAATAAGCTTCACTTGACCTCTATATATTCTAACTTGCTTTTTTTGGCATGCATTTTACTTGTCTTTGTTGCCTAATAGATCATTAACGTTAACTCTGATAAAGTTTTTCAACAATTTACACCTTTATTCATATTTTTAATTAGGCCCTATTATAATAATCATTATAACTGTGTCTCCCGCCTAAATAGAAATGAAGTAACTTTAAAAGGCTAAACTGGTACCAATTAGGGTTGCCACCCGTCCCTTAAAATACGGAATCGTCCCGTATTTGTGAGATAAACAGCGCGTCCCGTTTTGAATCAATACGGGACGCGGTTTGTCCCGTATTTCCGAGTTGTCTTAAACGCATCATCCAAAATCATTCCACCCACATTCTGTGAAGAGTCGTCCTATTCTACCCTTGATTGGGTAATACTCGCTGCCATTGTTGGTTTGATTGGTTTGTTTAATACCATCAGGTTCAGGGCCAATCAGAGTCAGAGGAGGGCGGGTCTTTTGGCAGAGAGTTGATAGCAATGCTAGAGCTCAGAGAAATCAAAGCACCGTCTCACAGTTCTTCATACCTCAAGCATCTCCCGAAGCAGATAGTGTAATGACAGGTTTTTAATCAGCTCAATAATGTTCTTATTGATTACGTTTTCATATGCTGCCTATGCCCATTTATTAAGAAATAATGTTACAATGTAAATGAATTATATCCATACATTATGGTATGATTTGTTTATTATGGTTAAGGTACACAGTCAGACACATGCATTTTTTAAATAAGAGAGAGATATATTTAATACATATTTAATAATAAAAATGTGCATGTGTGAAGAAAATGACTTATGCTTAACAAATCTAGAGAATTTCATCCTTTAATACTATATAATTAACAATAGGTCTGAATACATAAATAAATAAATACATAAATAGATTTTCTTACCAATAATAAAAATAGTGTTATAATTAAATTTAGAAATGTTTGTAGATTATAGGTTATTTATGTGTGGTATCACTGTTTGGATGGTGTTACATGTTTGAAAGAAACAGCTACTCAGTACTGCACGGAGTGACAAGAAGTACACTTAACGCCTAACATAGTCCAATACTGCACAGTACTACTGGTCTAATGATGTTTTTGATGTTCAACATCCTTTGCTAAAGTCAAAGTTTTTTCCAATCAAATTTAGTATTTGTTTGAGTATCAACGCATTTGTTTAATTTATAGTGAATAAGTTATGGATCTGTTAATTTAATAAGTTAATAAAGTATGGTTAACATCTCACATACAACTCAGACGAAAGGAAAATTTTTTTTGGTCTCATTGTCACACTTTGTTAACGTTGTTTGTGATAGAGAGTGATTGCATATATTCACACTGATTTCAATAGCAGATAGCTGATTATAATGTCCATTGGTACTGATCTTATTACTTTCCTGAAAATATGTTTTGAGTTATGATATACCACCATTGGCATACCGTCGGGCCTGTGGTCATTGTGGCCCCAAGGGCTTTGGCCCCCGCTGCGGCCGCCGGCAGGCGTCCCTTATTTTTTTGTATTGAAGGTGGCAACCCTAAATAGCCAATCTCTCTAAGCCCAAATCGCTCATTTTGCGTTGCAAAGGAAAGTGCAGTATTTTTAAGCCTTATTTTCACGCGTTTGTGTGTTTAAACGACTTAATCAATTTGGTCCAGTATTGATCATGTTCGTAAAGTCATAAAATCATCAAGTTCGTCATCCGGGAAACGGACTGCAACGCAGATTGAGCAAAATCGTTATGTCTATTATAAGTGCTTGTTTATACCACTGACAGGCTCGGATGTTATGGAAAGCATCCCTACAGAGATAACAGTTAGATATTTTTGTTATTATAAGATCCTTCAAACCTTGTTTGTATGTCCTCCGTATAGGCTAACGTTATGTCAAATGCAGCAATGTTATCTCGCAGACCATCATAAAACACATTTAATTAAAACTCGACAGAAACTAAATAAAACTCACAAAAGACCCCCTCGATTTGTCTTTCTACCGTTACAACAATCATCAAGTCTGTTTTGGTCGAAATAAACCGTAAGGTAATGTTAATTCACGGAGTTAGATTTGAAAATGTCAGCACAAGCAGCGGGGTAACGTTAAAGAGCAGATTGTGTTTTTGCAACCGTCGCTGGCTAAACTTCCACTGTCATTTTACATTAAATGCCATGTACACTATAGCGTAAAATCCTAAAACCTTATTATAAAAGTAAAAATTAACTTACCAAATTTCCAGATATCCGCAGAGTAAGATATCCATCCAGTGAGTGTTCTGCCGCAGTTGTGCTCTGACGTCAGTCAGGCGGCGCGCGCGCTCTCTGTTTACAGCAACCCTGTATTATTGCCTGGCATATTACAGCCAGGTTACAGGTAGGTTACAGCAACACTAAAATGTACTGTAAAATGTTCCCGCTCAAACAAAATTGCCCAGAATGCAATGCAAATTACGGTATTCTACTGTAATATAGAAATGCAGTATTGTACTGTAGGTTTTTACAGTACTGTGCTGCTAAATCTACAGCGACAGTTAACAGTGCAGTGTATCGTTTTCTTTAGGTACACGTTTGTCTTACACAAAATAGCATCAAACTAACTGGCTACTATAAACAAACAGCGTTGGCATTGGTTTACGTTCTTGATCAAATCGAAAAATTACGTCATAAAGTATACATGGAAAATAAATTTACAAAATTAGTACATAATTACAAATTCAGGTCCAAAATGTTTGTACGCGTTTGTCATAGACACACGAAATAGCATAACTAAGTGGCTACTAAAGCCAGCGCTGGCATTTGTTTACGTCCTTGACAAAACTAAAACAGTATGTCTGAAATTATACATGCAAATACATTTAAAATTATTAAGTGTTACTTACAGGTTGTGGCCCAACAACTGCTGCCTCTGGTTTTAAAGTTGGAACTGCTTCATGTTTTAGTAACAGTTGAATCCGGTGTTGCACCGGCATTAAATTTGTGCAGATTCTGGAAGCTGTCTTCCGTAAAATGCGCAGCACAGAGAGCTAAATTACGATTGTAATTTTCTGGAACATAATCAAACATAAATTGTAGCCATTGTTGACGAACTACAGCGTCCGTAGGAAGCCCGAACACAGAAGACCTGACAGCTGGGTGAAAATAACACACTTTCGACGGCATGGCTACTGCTCTCCACTATAACTCTTCCTCTTCCTGCTCTCCACTATAACTCTTCCTCTTCGACAAAGCAGCAGAAATATGGCCATGCCCCCTTTTTTGCATATTCCGGAGGGAGGGTTAATTATGGGTTAGTTACGTATATAACCCGGGAGTATCTCGTTGTAGTCCAATTCGAGTCGTTTTGTAGGCATTAAACTTCCTGATTTTTAAAAGACCATATCTCTGCTTACGTTGAACTTTCAGCGCAGCAACTTTGCAGATACTGTTCATGCACCAACAGAAACCTTACACACTATTTAAAATGAAAAAAGTGAAATCGCAATCAACCACCCCTTTAAAACATTATTTGATCATTTGAACTTTTCTTCTCAGACACATTACATAAAATGTGTTTTTAGAAATGTTGCAGATAGCAATGACATTTAAACTTACACAACTACGAATCGTGTGAAAACAGTATCTAAATTTATATACAAAACAGGTTATATATGACTTTTTGGAATTCAACATCAGACAGTCCTGACATTGTGTGAGTGATTTCTACTATCTTCTGATTTCTACTATCATTCTGAAATGAAATTGATGTGTGGAAACAGGGAGTTTCCTTTTACATAACTTTTTATTTTACTTTTCGTGAACTGTAGCAGTAGGCATTCGCTCTGCCTACTAACACTCAGCTGAATGGTGATTTAGCTCTAGTTATGAGGTCTATAAATGTGGTTGGTGCACGTTACCTGTGAGGGCATCACACGTGACATCATGTCATTGCTGTCGTTCCGGCGCAGTGTGCGGGAGCTAGAAAGGTAGGAGCTGCGGGCCAGCGACTCTTTTGTGAATGATTCCTGTGAATCATGATTCCTACTTCTTTGTTGTAGTGGACAGGGGAATTAATCGGCACTCATTGTTGTGTGAGCTTCCGGTAAAGCAGATGAGTTTCGCAGTGCTTGGAGAATGTGCTGTTTCAGGTATGCTTTCAACCTTTAATATTTAATGCTTCATTTCCACCTCAAGTCCCCCTGGTGAGTTTCCTCTTTGTCTTGTGTTTTGATCCAGGTGTGTTTCCTATGCCTGTGTAAAGTTATGGTGGGTTGTTCGTCATGAGGTCCAGTTCAACATAAGCTGCTGAGCGACCACAAACCTACTATGTGACTGCTATTTAAATTGCTTTGACATACGACTACGAGTGTACAATGCTGTGTGCTGCGGTACTGCTGGGCTATGTAGCCTTAAAAGACTAACGTTCTCACGACATCTCTTATCTCAACAACACCATTTAACGCTAATTTTTTTTTTTTTTTTTTTATTCGATGAGAACTGGTGGGGATGCTTTCATTGCCCGGTATTCGATATTGGTTACCCAGAATGTAATAAGTTGGGTTTAGTGAGGTTTTTGATGCTCCTCACTCTGTCACCACTGTTCATTTTAGTTTTAATTTAAGTTTTTATCCCTTTTGTTTATGTACTTTATGTGAATTTTTTATGTTTATTTAAAAGGGACAGTGCACATCAATTGACATTTTTTGTTTACACTCAAAATGTAAATGCGCCAGAGTTAGCAGAAAAGCTAATTTTCATCTGTAGTCCCTTGGCAGGTCAACACATCATCATATTACATTAATAAAAAAAGAATACATGAAAAATAGAAACAAAACAAAAAAGAAACAAAGAAAGAAGATAAAAGAGAAAGAAGAAGCAAATAGAATAATTAAATAAGTACAGTACAAAGAAGGGCAGTACCTGAGATAAGGTAAACCAACTATTGGTAATCTGTTTCTTTTTTTTGGGCTCAAGTGCTCTTCGAGGCCCCAGTATGATGTAAACAAACACCTGGGGTGCTTCTCATTTCTTATTTGTGCATCCTCGTTTCCTTTCCTCGCTTCCTTTCCTCGCGTCTTAGCTCCTCCCCCTGTAGGATGCGAGGGAAGGCTGAAAGGAAAGAAAATGAGGATGAAGGAATCGAATGAAAGCTTTTTTATACATTGGAATACTTGATCACTCGAGCGTCACTTAACAGCGTCATCAGCAGCGCTCAAATGATCTGCCCTTATGTTGTTAAAGTTTGGTTATTTAAGAAATTCATAATAAATAATAATAAAGCAAGATACCCTGTTGAAATATGTGTGATGTGTGGTTTATTTAAACTGCAAAGGTAAAGTATAAATTAAAACGATTGTGATCGATGTGAAGGGGGAGGAGAATTGATAAGTGCGTCACGTTTAGTCGATAAAACACTTCCGCATAGGATACACCTGTGTATCCTTGGTCATAACTCCTCAGGAAGCCTACTCACTCCTCGATCCTCGACTCCTCGCGGTGCAATTAGAGAATTGAGATGTCCTTCAAGATGGCTGAGCTCGATCGGTTTCCGGGTCATAGGATGGAGGACGGAGGAGCGAGGAGACGAGGAGGGATATTGAGAAGCACCCATAGTGAAAAGACTCCTGCCCTTCCATTCCCTTTCTACTCCATTTCGCTCTTTCAATGATACTTTTGACACATGCCACCTGACTACGCCCGCCTCACCTGGTGTCTATAAATTGATTGTGAACCCTTTGGCTCATTCTTTGCACTCTCTACTGGCACTGCGATCATGCTGTGTGCGTCTCTATGAATTAACGTGAGTCCATCTATCAATCTGATTGTCTTTTTTATGCCTTTTTATGATTTACTGTCACTCGGTTAACATGTGCACTTCTGATTGATTCCTTTGTTTGTCAGACATGTGCCATGAGGGAAGATTTTTTTGTTTGAATTATGTTTAAAGCCTGTTCAGTTGTGATTAGTAACCTCACCTCTCCTTTGTTCATTTGTTTGATTGATCACTGTCACTAATTGTATTATTTCTTTGTTATCTTCTTACGCAGCACACAGAAAATGCTTTGAACCAAAGTTAACCTGAATGATCAAATAAAATACTCCTGGTGTTGATAAAACTCTTGCCTTCTCCCTGCCTCATTCATCGCTCCATATCACCTGATGTCTTCTGACCGAGACTCTGTTTGCTCACCAAACCCTCACTTTACCTGAACCATTCCCATCACCCTACAGTTCCTTCAATGGTCCTTCAAGCCGGAGACTGAGTGAGGGATACCATGGCAGGCATTGATATGGATGAAAAATATGAAAGAGAGTTGGAGTTGGAGAGGGCTCTCCTAGTCAAAGCCTATAGCACCTTATCCAGGTGAGAGAGGCACCAACCTGACCGCTATGGCTTCCCGGTTTCTGTTGGGAAAGACTAGAAAGCCCAAGAGCCTCCCTCATCACAGCCAAGCAACCAAACCATCTCCTAACATGACAGCAGTCGAGGATGGAGACGTGGAGGAGGAAGAGGAGACAGTAGCCGAGGAGGGAGAAGTGGAGGAAAAAGAAATCACCCACTATTATGTCCAGCCCAAATCGGCAGAGGAGCATTCAGTTCCACAACTAGCCCCACAACCAGCTCCACCCTCACAGGGAGAGGGGAGACCTTATAGATCTAGAGGCAAGAGGGATAAGCAGGAGTCATTACCAAGGTCGAAGTTGAAGAAGGCCACCTCTTATACTTACACTTATGGCAGTGAAAGTTCCTGAAGCTCGGGCAAGAGCCACCAGAGGTGGAGCTCACCCCTCTACAGACAGCCATGATTGAGGAGAGGAGGAAACGTGGAGAACTGCGAGAGATCCAAATTCAAATCCAGGAGGAGCAAGCTCTAGATGGCTGGCCTCTAGAACTGGACAGGCAAGCACAAGCAGCTTTGACGGAGCGAGAGTGGATGTCCCGATCTCTGACTCTACAGCGACGGCTGCGGAGAGTTCAACGAGAATTGGAAGAGGCTCGGCTAATAACCTCATTCGCAGGAGAAGTGACCACAGAACATCCAACTGCTCTGCCACCTCAAGAGTTGGCTCCTTTTTCAATGAGCTCCAGGGTTTTGGATTCAGGTGAACCTGTCGACCTGTTTTCAGAGCAGCAAGCTCCCTGTTTTAGTCCTCAAATATCTGTCTCCGATTCAGTTCCAGTGAATCAGCCAACCACTTCTTCGTTCCAATCCTTACCTCAGCCAGTCAATGCTGTGAGTCAGTCTGAGACTCTCCATCCTGTTCAAGGGAGCCACCCAGCAGTTCCGACGTCTAGTCCAGAGCAGGCAACTCCTTCACCCCCTTCGTTCCTCCATTTAGTGCGGACCGTACCTCGTCCTGACAAGAGTCAAAGTTCCTCAGATCCAGTTCCTAAAATGCCTGCACCTCTTTACTTGATTAACCCTCTGGGGTCAACAAACGAGCCGGCGCGTTTTGCTTGATTTTTTTCACATAGTAGCAAAAATACTGTCATTTTTGGTCATACAGACTTAAGAAATATGAAAAAATAAACTGTTAAATGTCTACTTTTTTATGTGTCCACTTACAATCGAAATAAAACATTGTGCTTTTGTAAAATAAAGAAAATAAACAGGGTGTGCTTTCTGACTCTCAGTCTCCGTGAACTTTTTTTCTGGAGCACGTCTCTAAACTTAAACAAAACTCAGCGAATACTATTCATCCAGGCATGAGCAATATGTCTTTATAATCATTTAAGTGTGTACTTTTAAATTATCTAATTCAAAACTAAAATAAATATTCTCTGTTTATGTAATCTATATAAAAAGAGAGAGATGTCAGTTCTCATTATCGTTCTCGCAGCTCATTATTCTGCTAATGTGACACGCCCACGGAGAGCGTGCGGTATTCAAATGCAAATGATCTGAGGCAACACATGCAAACGTGTCAACGCCCACATAAACTCAATAAAACACACCAAGTTTAATCAGATTAATGTACTATGTCGTCTTGCGAGGCTGTGAGGAATAATCCTGAGACATTTACCCCAGAACAAGTGCTGGTTTATTTTCATTTCGAGGAGCAACGGATCTAACCGAGAATTGTGAATAGTACATTTTTTACTCTTGTGCTTTGTTCTAATTGCGATATGGAATAGTGTCTGTAAACGCAAAAAGACTATTTAAAATTGAATCACGTTTCTCTGTGTGAATGAATGAACGGCACATATGGGCGTTGTTGTTTACTATGTTACAGATGACATATAAAAGACAACATTTCGTAGTTTTGGATAGATTATAAAGTTTTTACTCTAAAACAGACCTCAAATAAGCTTTTGTTAGCCAGTTTCTGCACATATGTTAAATATATAGTAGCCTATGTTTTGTCAAAAATAAACTCATCAACTAAGATGTTTATAGGTTTGTTCCAATGTAAGCTATATTCAATTCAATTCAATTCAAATTTATTTGTATAGCGCTTTTCACAATACATATTGTTTCAAAGCAGCTTTACAGAAAGTGCATTTCAGAAATGTACGTAAAAAATACAGTTAGTTAATCATCATGTATTAATTTAGGGCATAACATATCACCAGCATTGAGTCGTCTCTTCACAGGCGTCGAGTCGTCTCATCGCAGGTGTTGGGGACTCTGAAGTCTCCGTGAGAGGCTGGATACAGACTGTAGCTGAAGAACGCTATTTACCTCGGGACTAGCGTCCCGAGATAACAGCAGAAAAGCAGATGGGAAATAATTAGCGTAGCTGCTGTTCATAATATTAATGCATTCGATCTGATTCAACAGTAGTATAAGAGGCAAGCATTATGTGAATGCTTGGCTGAAGAGATGCGTCTTTAATCTAGTTTTGAACTGGGAGAGCGAGTCTGAGCAACGAACAGTATCAGGAAGGCTATTCCAGAGTTTAGGAGCTAAATGCGAGAACGCCCTCCCTCCTTTAGTGGATCTGGATATCCTGGGAATGACCAGAAGCCTCGAATTTAGGGATCTTAAAGAACGTGATGGATTGTAGGGCGATAGAAGGTCCATTAAATATACAGGAGCTAGACCATTTAGGGCTTTATAGGTCAGTAATAGTCATTTGTAATTGATACGGAACTTAATAGGTAACCAGTGCAGAGATGATAAAATTGGTGTTATATGATCATATTTTCTTGACCTAGTAAGAACTCTAGCAGCTGCATTTTGCACTAACTGTAGCTTGTTTATTGAGGATGTAGGACAACCAGCTAATAAAGCGTTACAGTAATCTAGTCTTGAGGTCATGAATGCATGAACTAACTTTTCTGCATCAGAAACAGATAGCATGTTACGTAGCTTAGCAATATTTCTAAGGTGGAAAAAGGCTGTTCTTGTAACATATGAAATATGATTTTCGAAAGACAAGTTGCGGTCTAGTATAACACCCAGGTCTTTTACTGTAGTGGATAAAGTAACTGGACATCCTTCTAAATTAAAGTTGTATTGTACGAGGTTTTGTGGGTAGTTTTTTGGACCAATAAGTAATACCTCCGTTTTATCTGAATTTAATAGCAGGAAATTACACGTCATCCAGCATTTTATATCTTTAAGACACTCTGTCAATTTAGATAAGTTAGTGTTTTCATCTGGTCTTGATGAAATATATAATTGAGTGTCATCAGCATAACAGTGGAAATTAATTCCATGTTTTCTTATAATATTACCCAGTGGCAGCATATATATTGAGAATAGCAGAGGGCCTAACACCGATCCTTGCGGCACTCTATAGTCTACTGACGTTATCTTCGATTTTTCCCCATTTAAACAGACAAAATGGTAACGGTCTGATAAGTACGATCTAAACCAGCTTAATGCCTGTCCCTGAACACCAGTGTAGTTTTGTAGTCGATCCAAGAGTATTTTATGATCTATAGTGTCGAACGCAGCGCTAAGATCGAGTAGAACTAGTATTGAGATACAGCCTTGGTCATAAGTTAAAAGTAAATCATTTGTAATTTTAACTAGCGCAGTTTCTGTGCTATGATGCGGTCTGAATCCTGACTGAAATTTTTCATAGATATCATTTTCTTGCAAGAAAGAGCACAATTGAGCGGACACAATTTTTTCTAGTATTTTAGATATAAATGGAAGATTTGAAATGGGTCTGTAATTTGCTAAGTTATTTTGATCTAATTGCGGTTTCTTAATAATAGGTTTTATTACTGCCAGCTTAAATATTTTTGGAACATGACCTAAAGATAAAGACGAGTTAATAATATTGAGAAGAGGCTCTTCCACTACAGGTAACACTTCTTTCAGTAGTTTAGTGGGTATTGGGTCTAATAAACATGTTGTTGGTTTCGCTGCAAAGATAAGTTTATTTAGCTCTTCCTGTCCTATAGTTGTAAAGCGGTGTAGTTGTTCTTGAGGGGCGATAATTGAGGCTGAATCATAAGACACCATAGAGGATTGTACATTTACAATTGTATTTCGGATGCTTTCTATTTTCTCATTGAAGTAATTCATAAAATCATTACAACTATACTGTAACGGAATATTTTGCTCTGGTGATGTCTGTTTATTTGTTAGTCTAGCCACGGTGTTAAATAAATACCTTGGATTATTTTGGTTATTTTCTATTAGTTTGCGGAGATGCTCAGCCCTGGCTGCTTTTAGAGCCTTTTTATAACGTGACATACTGTCTTTCCACGCGATTCTAAAGACCTCTAAATTAGTTTGTTTCCATTTACGCTCTAAGTTACGAGTTTCTCTCTTGATAACATGTGTAGTACTATTGTACCATTGTGCTTTAGTTTTCTCTCTAACCTTTTTTAATCTAACTGGTGCAACAATATCTAATGTACTAGAGAAAATGGTGCTCAAACTGCTAGTCATTTCCTCTAGTTCATCTGTTTGTTGGGGTTCACTGAGCAGCTGAGATAGATCAGGTAAGCTATTTGTGAATCTATCTATAGTGGTTGGAACGATTGTTCTGCCTGGTCGATAACGTGGCGCAACATGGCAAATTTCAGCAGTACGTAAAATGCACGTTACCATACAATGATCAGTGAGATCGTCACTTTGCGCTATAATATCTATATCGGTTGGATTGGTTCCATATGATATAATTAAATCTAGTGTATGATTTAGACGATGAGTGGGACCACTGACGTTTTGCTTGACCCCAAATGAGTTTAATAAATCTGTAAACGCAACCCCTAACGCATCATTTGTGTTATCTACGTGTATGTTAAAATCTCCAACAATTATTGCTTTATCGGCATTGACCAATAGATCTGAGAGAAAGTCTGCAAACTCTTTTAGGAAATCAGCATAGGGCCCTGGAGGTCTATATAGGGTCGCCAAGGCTAGAGATAATAGGGTTCCCTTTCGAGGGAACTCGAACTGCGTCGGTTACGACACTAGGGGAATGCCCTTCAGCGTAGCGCGCGTCTGAATCCATGAATGAAATCGAATCCAATCCTATTGGCTTTGCGTGATGACGTAGCGAGTGACGGCATACACGGATGTGTACAAGAGCACACCGGCACAAGCAAGGTAAGCTTTTTGCTATTCAGCAAGCGCTCTGTGTATCTGTGAGTCTTATTTGGTGTTGTTTGTCTGCTTTGAAAGCTAACAGTATGTCTGAACAATTCAAGAAGTGTGTGTTCCCATGCCCGCGTTTTCTCACGGCTGGGGATACACATGAAATGTGTGTGTCATGTTTGGGAAGGCAGCACGCTCAAGCAGCTCTCGAGGGGGCTGCTTGCGCTCATTGTGAGTCTCTTTCTGTGAGAGTGCTGCGTTCTCGACTGGCTTTATTTTCGGAAGATGGCCAAATGCGTTCCCCCCGCGGTTCGGGTCCCGCATCTGCCGAGGCAATGCGGCGGCTTTCATCATGGGGATCGCAAAGAGATCTGGTTGAGGGCGAGACTGCCGAGGCATATTCTCGTTCCTCTTCTTATGAGTCCGATTCCCCCGTTCCCCGTTCGGGAGCCCGCTCCGCGGCTTCTCTCGATCGGGATGACGTTCCTGTTTTACAGCTGTCTAATTCCGAGGAATTAGACGTGCTGAGTATTGGGGATGAGGATCATATTACCACACACCATTCCGTTCAGCCAGCACCCAACTATAGTGAATTAGTGGAGGTTTTGACGCGGGCTGTGGCCAAGCTTGATATTTCTTGGCCACAAGAGCGGCAGGAAGCGCATACAGAAAGCAAACTTAATGAGCGCTTCCTGCAGCACCGCAAGCAACCTCCACGCCGGTCTCTCCCTTTCTTCCCGGATTTACACAATGAGTTGTGTAAATCCTGGAACAGGCCATTTTCATCTCGCCTGTCTAACCCCCCTATGTTGAATTACAGTGATGTAGTGGGGGTTAGAGATAAGGGATATGGGATGATGCCTCGGGTTGAGGAAGCTTTAGCCAGCTACCTTTCACCCGACCTTGCATCATCCCTGAAGTCACCGGCGTTGCCTTCTAAACCTTGCCGCACCACATCCGCTTTGGTGGGCAGGGCTTATATGGCGGCGGGTCGAGCTGGTGCGAGCCTGCACACAATGGCCATCTTGCAGGCGTACCAAGCCGACCTTTTAAGAGATATAGACCAAGGCGAGGGTCCATCTCCAGACGATGTCGCCGAGCTTCGCAGAGCCACAGACTTGTCGCTCCGGGTTACCAAGGAGACGGCCCGTGCCATCGGTCGCTCCATGTCAGCCCTGGTAACCACGGAGAGACATCTGTGGCTCAACCTGTCGGGCATTAAGGAGAAGGACAGGACCTTCCTTCTTGATGCACCCGTTTCAGCCTCAGGTCTATTTGGTGAGGCTGTTAATGCTGTAGTGGACAGGTTTGAGGATGCAAAAAAGCAGGGCGAAGCTTTCAAGCGGTATCTCCCTCGCCGTTCAAGGTCTAGGAGGGCGGCTGCTAGAGAACACCCACAGCAGGCCTCCTCTTCCTCTTACCGCCAGGCACAGAAGGTGAGTGTCGCTGCCAGAGCTCCCCCTCATAGAGCTTGGGACTCTGGTCGACGCTCACACCCTCAGCCTCCTGAGAAGACGGATCTGAGGACCGTTATTCAGTCTAGGAAGGCTAAGGGAAAGAGGTCCTAACTTCTTTAAGGCCTCAGAGGGCCGCCCCCCCCGAGAGAGGACGACTGAGGTCCCCTCTCTCGTCGGGCCCTCAGGGAGTTGGCGTCAGTATCCCGCCGTCTCTGACGCTTCGGGACACGCTAGCTCCCAGCGAGCTCACGCTGGTCTGCCTGCCCCAAAGGCTTGCAGGCAGCCAGTGTTCGGGTTCGCACAATGTAGGACGTTGTCGGTTCTCCCCTGCCGGTCCTCCGCTTCAGGGCACCGTCAACATCCTGCACAAAACACCCGAGGGGCTGGTTCCCTTGGTGAATTTCGCAGAGGCATGGCAAAACCTTGCGAATATTTCTCCATGGGTCCTGCGCACTGTAGAAACTGGGTACAGACTGCAGTTCCAGGTCCGCCCACCGAGATTCAACGGGGTGGTCTGGACTTCAGTTCACCCAGAGCAGGGTCTGGTGTTGGAACAGGAGGTTCACTCGCTGCTGGAAAAAGGGGCCATAGAGCATGTTCCCCTACCAGTCAGGGAGTCCGGGTTCTACAGCCGGTACTTCATAGTTCCAAAGAAGGATGGAGGGTTGCGGCCAATTTTAGATCTGAGGCATCTGAATCGGTCTCTGAGGAGATTCAGGTTCAAGATGCTCACTATTCCCATCATCGTGAGTCAAATTCAATCCGAGGATTGGTTTGTCACGATAGATCTAAAAGACGCCTACTTCCACATCTCCATCCTTCCATCTCACAGGAAGTTCCTGAGGTTTGCTTTCGGGGGCGAAGCTTACCAATATCGGGTTCTTCCGTTCGGCCTAGCACTCTCCCCTCGCACTTTTACCAAGTGTATGGATGCAGCTCTAGCACCCCTGAGGCTCGAGGGCATCAGGGTGCTCAATTACATCGACGACTGGTTAATATTGGCCCAGTCGCGAGAGCTGGTGATTCGGCATCGAGATGTCGTCCTCGCCCACATCCAAAGCCTGGGGTTGAGACTCAACACAAAGAAAAGTGTGTTGGCACCAGCCCAGAGAACCTTGTTCCTGGGAGTGGTGTGGAATTCAGTCACGATGCAGGCACATTTGTCTCCTGCTCGGATCGAGTCCATCTTGACCACAGTGTCCAGGATAAAGCTAGGCCAAGCCATCACTGTCAAACACTTTCAGAGAGTGTTGGGTCTCATGGCAGCAGCGTCCAGCGTGATACCTTCTGGCCTGCTACACATGAGAGCTCTACAGTGGTGGTTAAGAGCCAAGGGGTTTTCCCCGAGGGGAAATCCATTCCGCTTGATAAGGGTTACGCGCAGATGCCTTCGTTCCCTATCAATTTGGAAGAAGCCTTGGTTCCTGTCCCAGGGTCCCAGACTGGGAGCGTCATGTCGCCGGATATCTATTTCGACAGACGCCTCCCTCACGGGCTGGGGCGCGGTCATGGACGGCCGCTTTACAAGAGGTCTCTGGCAGGACCATCATTCCTCTTGGCACATAAATTGCCTAGAAATGTTGGCGATGTTCCGGGCTCTGAGGAGCATTCTGCCAGACCTCCATGGTCGCCATGTCCTAGTAAGATCCGACAGCATGTCGGTGGTATCTTACATAAACCGTCAGGGGGGTCTGAGGTCGCGCCCTCTGTGCAGACTGGCGTATCAGATACTCCTGTGGTCCCAGCGGAGACTGTCGTCCCTCAGGGCGATGTATGTCCCGGGGGACCAGAACCAGGGAGCAGACGTACTGTCGAGGCAGGGGCTGAGGCCCGGGGAATGGAGACTCCACCCCGAGGTGGTGGAGTTAATATGCGAGAGGTTTGGCCCAGTGGAAGTGGACCTATTTGCGTCTCGAGAGACGACACACTGTCCACTGTGGTTCTCCCTCACACATCCAGCCCCGCTGGGGTTGGATGCCATCATGCAGACGTGGCCGAGGCTGCGTCTGTACGCCTTTCCCCCAATCGCTCTGCTCCCAGCAGTTCTGGAAAGGGTCCGTCGGGACGGAGTCAGCCTACTATTAGTAGCCCCGTGTTGGCCGGCCCGAGTATGGTTTTCGGACATCATCCTGCTTCTGGCAGGCCCGCCATGGCAGATCCCTCTGAGGAGGGACCTGTTGTCTCAGGCAGAGGGCTCAGTTCTCCACCCTCGTCCCGAGCTGTGGAAACTGTGGGTCTGGCCCCTGAGGGGGCACAGTTCCTAAAAGCCGGCCTGTCAGCAGAAGTGGTTGAAACTATACTCACTTCCAGAGCTCCCTCCACGAGGAAGTTATACGGCCTTAAGTGGAATGTTTTTTCCATTTGGTGCAGAGAGCGTGTTTTGGAACCAGTTCACTGCCCAGTGGCTTCAGTGCTGGAGTTTCTCCAAGACCGCTTTTCTGCCGGGCTTACCCCGTCCACACTCAAGGTTTATGTGGCTGCCATTGCGGCATTCCACGCTCCTCTGAGTGATGGTCCTCTGGGGAGGCATCACCTGGTCGTACGTTTCCTCCGTGGAGCCTGGAGGATGAGACCTGCGACTCGCACCAGGGTTCCCTCTTGGGACCTGGCAGTGGTTCTTGAAGGGCTGGCCGAGGCCCCCTTCGAACCTTTGGAGTCGGCTGAGGCCAAGAACCTTTCGTTTAAGGTGGTCTTTTTGTTGGCTATTACTTCTCTGAGGAGGGTAGGAGATCTCCAGGCGCTCTCTATTTCCTATGGGTGCTTGGAGTTTGCTCCAGGCAACATTAAGGCCATCTTGCACCCCCGGCCCGGCTATTTGCCTAAGGTACCATCTAATATGGCACGGCCTTTGGTTCTGCAGGCATTTCATCCTCCACCTCATGTGACGGCAGATGAGGGGAGACTTCATCTGCTATGCCCTGTCAGGGCACTGCAGTGTTATATCCAGAGGTCCTCCTCATGGCGGAAGTCGGACCAGTTGCTGGTGTGTTTCGGGTCGCCCAAGAAGGGGCTTCCCGCCTCTAAGCAGACCATCAGCAACTGGATCGTTCAGACTATTTCCCTGGCCTATCAGGTGCGCAATTTGCCTTCACCTATGGCCGTGAGGGCTCACTCCACCAGAGGCATAGCATCCTCTAGAGCCCTCCTTTCAGGGGTTTCTATCCATGACATATGTGAGGCGGCTGGCTGGGCCACTCCGCACACATTCATGAGGTTTTACAGTCTGGACCTTCCCTCTACACCCGGTGCACGAGTGCTTTCGTCCTAGTTTGTGCCTGAGGACAGCTTCACACTAGGATGAGCGGGGTTCGTTGTGGTATAGTGGGTATCTCGTTCCCCTAGTGTCGTAACCGACGCAGTTCGAGTTCCCTCGAAAGGGAACGTCTCGGGTTACGTATGTAACCCTTGTTCCCTGAGAAGGGGAACGAGACACTGCGTCGGTTCGCCACACCTCACCCCGCCTGGAGCACTTGCTTCATAGCAAAGAGCTTACCTTGCTTGTGCCGGTGTGCTCTTGTACACATCCGTGTATGCCGTCACTCGCTACGTCATCACGCAAAGCCAATAGGATTGGATTCGATTTCATTCATGGATTCAGACGCGCGCTACGCTGAAGGGCGTTCCCCTAGTGTCGTAACCGACGCAGTGTCTCGTTCCCCTTCTCAGGGAACAAGGGTTACATACGTAACCCGAGACGATTTCTTTCATACATCTAAGAGCGTAACATTTAGCACAAGTACTTCGAACGAATTAAACCTGTGACCTGTTTTCTGAGTAACATTAAGGATATCTCTATAGATTGTTGCAACACCGCCGCCACGACCGATCGGACGGGGCTCATGCTTATAACAGTATCCTGGTGGAGTAGACTCATTTAGACCGAAATAATCATTTGGTTTAAGCCAGGTTTCAGTAAGGCACAGAACATCGAAATTATTATCTGTGACCATTTCATTTACAATAACCGCCTTAGGTGTGAGCGATCTAATGTTTAGAAGACCTAGTTTTAGAAATTATTTTTGTTCACTGAGATTTAGATTTTCTGGTTTAATTACAATAAGATTTTTCCTAGATCCTAAACTAGATTTATTGTTTGGCCTCACTAGACGAGGAATAGACACAGTTTCTATATAATGTTCTACACTACTTGTATCAATTAAGTTGGGACAGCAGAGATTGTGATTTGGACTTTGACTTACTAGTCAGATGGTGTGTAACGTCTTGGAGATGTTGTCCGACAGCACAGCCGCTCCGATTCTGCTGGGGTGCAGGCCATCAGCACGGTAGAGCCTAGGTCGCTCCCAGAACAGATTCCAATTATTTACAAAGAGCAGTTTCTGTTCATTACACCATGATATTAACCATTCATTTAGAGCAAATAGTCTACTGAACATTTCTTGTCCTAGTTGGTACGTGGGAAGCGGTCCAGACACGATGATCGTTGCCTCAGGCGCTGTGCTGCGTACCGTCTCGATCAGGCTCCTGTAGTCCTTCTTCAGAACCTCCGTCTGCCGCAGCCTGATGTCGTTCGTTCCTGCGTGCAGCACCACAGCTCCGACGCGCTCGTCACCGTTCAGGATCTCGGGAACATGTGCAGCGACATCTAGAACACGAGCACCAGGAAAGCAGTGAGTGCGCACATTATCCTTACCTGAGGTAGCGCGGACATGACGGACGATGGAACTGCCGATGATCACGGCGTCGTCACGTTCCGACTCGCGAAGAGGGGAGAAGCGGTTCCGGGTGGAGATCTCGAAGAACGGGAGGGGTGGAGAGGTTCTTGGTCTGGTCCTGGCTCGTGTCTTCTTGTGTCGGTGCCGGAGTGAATGAAGCCAGAGATGATCGCGTCCTCCTGGGCAGAGAAAGGCACGGAGTAGACGAAGTCGGAGTCAAAAAGTTACTAACCACTGACTTGTGAGCATCGGCGCGTGATGTTTCAAGCGCTGATCGCCGATCTTGCAGCTCGGCTTGTCTCTCTAGCAGACCACGGATCTGCTTCTCCACGGACTCCAGCTCCAACAGCACCGAATGCAGCTCGAATGTGTCCTCACCTGCACTCAGAGGTAGCGTTAGACACACATCCGATATATTCGCCATTATAACAGATGAACAGTAAATTAGTAGTGATACTACCAATATCACTACTAATTTAGGACTGAAATCCTGGATATAACCCGTATCCTTTCAGTGAAACGGGTGTAAAATCCGACGGTCGATTGGCGCGAGGCCACGCGTGAAATGCTAGCGGGCTAAAAGGCTAGTAGCTGGGATTCGCAAAGTTGGATCTAAGTAGCGATATCAAAGCAATCCAATTGTTTTTTATAGGGAATAGTATCGAGGATAAGTTCACACGATATAAAAATAGAAAGTACTTGTTTATAAATGAGTGGTAAAGAAGAAAATCAAGGATTAATGAATCAATTCGACGGAGCTCCAAACACAAACAAACAATACACCATGCACCTATGCACTATATCAAACTAATGAATCCTTAACTTTAAAATATGTATGATAAAATGTATTGGCCTACTTAAAAAAAATAATAGGCTACTTTATAAGAAATTTATGGCAAAAGACCATTTTCTTTTCAAGATGTTTCCAACTCTAACTTTGAACCAATTCTGTAGAATGGCCCATATAGCCTATTTGAACAAACAGGATTTGTTTCCAGGTATGACTATGTACTAAAAATGTGCTTTTGACTTTCATTTATATTTGGATTATATATATATATATATATATATATATATATATATATATATATATATATATATATATATATATACTGTATATACACTGCCGTTCAAAAGTTTGGGGTCGGTAAGATTTTTAATGTTTTTAAAAGAAGTCTCTTCTGCTCACCAAGACTGCATTTATTTGATTAAAAATACAAAACAAACCCAGTATTGTGAAATATTATTTCAATGTAAAACAGCTGTGTTCTATGTGAATATATAGTAAAGTGTAATTTATTCCTGTGATCAAAGCTGAATTTTCAGCATCATTACTTCAGTGTCTTCAGTGTCACATGATCCTTCAGAAATCAGTATAATATGATGAATTGATGCTCAAGAAACATTTATCATTATTATAAATGTTTTAAACAGTTATTTACATTTTTATTTCAGGATTATTTGATGAAAAGAAAGTTCAAAAGAACAGCATTTATCTGAAATAGAATTTTTTGATTCTCACGAATTAAGATATTTTTTATTAAATCTGAGAGCTGGATCACTCCTCCATAGGCTTCTTAAGGGATTGAAACTTGCCAGCCCCGAAAAGTTATTAAAGACATAGTTAAAATAGTCCAAGTGACTACAGTGGCTCAATCTTAAGTTTATCAAGCGATGAGAATACTTTTTGTGTGCAAAAACAAACAAAAATAACGACTTTATTTCAACTATTCATTTCCTTCTCTGTGGGCCTCTAGTCAGTTCACTAGTGTGATTGCGTAGAGCTACGTCACACGTAGGCTCACTATTGGCTGACGCTGGTCATGTGTGTGATGCGTGTGACGTATAACAACAGAAGCTTACGCTATTATACTAGTGAACTGACTCGAGGCCCACAGAGAAGGAAATGAATAGTTAAAAAATAAAGTCGTTATTTTGTTTTTTTTGCGCACAAAAAGTATTCTCGTCGTTTGATAAACTTAAGATTGAGCCACTGTAGTAAACTTGGACTATTTTAACAATGTCTTTAATAACTTTTCTGGGAACAAGTTTCACTCCCTTAGAGTGATCCAGCTCTCAGATTTAATCAAAAATATCTTAATTCGTGTTCCGAAGATGAAGGAAGGTCTTAAGGGGTTGGAACAACATGAGGGTGAGTAATTACTGACAGAATTTTCATTTTTGGGTGAACTATCCCCTTAAGGCTGAAACCTTAAGGCACACTGAGTCCGAAATTCGCATCCGAAATTTTCGCAAGTAAAAAAAAAAATTCGACCTCACGTTATGTCAATCACGCTTGCACACTGTCTACGAAACTTTCGTCCGTAATAAAAAAAAAATCGGAACAGGTTCGTTTTTCTGCATTTTTCGCATCCACAGACAGCATTTTATGAGGTTTTTTGACAATTCAGAGCCACCGTACAAGCGAACGACAAAATCCAGAATCACGTCTGACAAGTTTATACACTTCGTCTTGCAGCACAAAGTACTGTATGAAAAAAAAAATGCGGATCTTTCGATCGGATTAGAAAAGGAATAAACCTCCCCTTTCAGTCAGATCGAAATTTCGGATCGATTAAGGTGTGATTGAGCAGCCAATTTGATTACTAATGTATTATTTGGGTACAAAATATAACCTGTATACAGCTGTTCTGTCTGCCCAGCGCTTCCGCCGGCTGTGTGTGTGTGTGTGTCCATACCTTAGACATACTGCCAGTCTCTGTTCAGGATCGATTGGTTCACGGAAATTGGTGGTCTTTTTAATATGTGGCTCCAGTATCGCTAGCAAAGCATCAAACTGTTCCACTGACATTCTGAGGTAAATTTTGAATCGCTCGGGATAATTTCGCAACTCCTTGATAAGGAACTGAATCTCTCCTTCCTCTCGACGCAATCTCAGGATTGGATGGACCCAATATTTCTTTCTTTCATCTCTTTTTAAGAAGAGAGAGGGCAACAAAATCATCCTCACTGCTTTACGAATCCATTTGGTATTTTTTGCGTTTTTTTTCCGCAAAGGTTTAATAAATGTGCATCGGACTCAGTGTGCAAGGTTTCTGTGCGTGACAAATTTTTAGGCTGACGAACTTTTGGACTCAGTGTGCAATGGCCTTTACGTGTGTGTTCTTTATCGTAGTCCTTGGCGGCAAGGAAAATAAGGGTGGCAGCCCTCCTCATCTTGGTGGTGGTATTTTGGAGTGCTTGCTGTGCCACACAGAGGTGTTCGACCGAGTGCGGTGTGAGTGCACGTGTGCTTGTGTTTTCTTTGTTTCTTTGTTTTAGGAGAACTAGTGCAATGCCCGTGCAAAATGCCTGTGTTCTTGTGTGTTTTTAGTAATTGTTGGCCTAAACTCTGAGAAAACGATAACGTTAAGCGCACCAGAATAAAATATAATATTCAGAATTAAACAGTGTAGCTGACTTAAAGATTCAGTTAACATCCACAAATGAATAAGCGCGACGATTCAGGGGAGGTTCAGACCTTGGCTGGAGCAGCTACACAGTGAACTCCGAGAAAACGCTACGCTTGAGCAAACAGTTTGTGAATGGGCTACTACAAATGATGGCCGTGAATAAAATATAATATTTAATACCCTCTAATGTCAGAATGTTTATTTTGGGGAGTGGCCACTCAGTGTGCAGTGTGAGCCAGCTAGAGCCGCAAAAGCCAATGTGTGCTTCTTTTACCGATATATTTAACGATATCTTTTGCATTTCTAATCCAAACAACGTTAAACTCGGCACTGCACTTACTCGTGCCCGTAGCAAGACACCCGTCAAGTTTGAAATCCATCGGACTAACGGTTCGAGAGATATGCGAATAACAGAAATGCCCGTGCAAAATCTGTTTTTGTGTGTTTTTAGTAATTGTTGGTTTGGTATGTTTGAGTTGCTGAATAGCCTAGGCTACTATTACACAGGAGCCTAAACTCTGAGAAAACGATAACGTTAAGCGCACCAGAATAAAATATAATATTCAGAAGTAAACAGTGTAGCTGACTTACAGATTCAGTTAACATCCACAAATGAATAAGCGTGACGATTCAGGGAGCAGCGACACAGTGAACTCCGAGAAAAAGCTACGCTTGAGCAAACAGTTTGTGAATAGGCTACTGCAAATGATGGCCGTGAATAAAATATAATATTCAGATAGAAAAGGAAAATCGCCGGTGCAACACATCAGTCACTGGTTTGTACCTCAAATAAATGGATTACTAAGAAGATTTACGTGTTGCACCGGCGATTTTCCTTTTCTGCCTTGTCTTCGTCGTCCTCGTCGTCGGTTAGGAACCTGGGTGTGCTCTTTGAGACCAATCTTTCATTTGAAAGTCACGCATTTTTCCATCTTAAAATTATATCTAAATTACGCCATATGCTCTCATTGACAAATGCGGAACAATTAGTTCATGCGTTCATGACATCAAGGCTAGATTATTGTAATGCTCTTATGGGTGGTTGCCCTGCACGCTTAATAAACAAACTACAGCTAGTTCAAAACGCAGCCGCTAGAGTTCTTACCAGATCAGGAAGTATGACCATATTAGCCCGGTTCTGTCAACACTGCATTGGCTCCCTATTAAACATCGTATAAATTTTTAAATATTGCTGATTACTTACAAAGCACTAAATGGTTTAGCTCCGCCGTACTTGAGCGAGCTCTTAACGCATTATAGTCCTTCACGTCTATTGCGATCTCAAAATTCTGGCCAGTTGGTAATACCTAGAATATCTAAATCGACTGCTGGCGGTAGATCCTTTTCCTATTTAGCACCAAAACTTTGGAACAATCTTCCTAACATTGCCCCGGAAGCAGACACAGTCTGTCAGTTCAAATCTAGACTAAAAACACATCTCTTTGACCTAGCATTCACATAACACTCTATATACTTTTATAATTCAATACTAGGCTGCTTAGATTAGGTCAGCCGGAACTGGGAACACTTCCCTTAAATCCTGATGTACTCGTTACATCATAAGAAGAATGGCATCTACGCTAATATTAGTGTCTTTGTTTATCCCGAGGTTTTGCCGCAGCCTGCCGGATCCAGGCCGTTTCCAGATCTGACGAAGGACCTTCGCCTGGACCCGATGACAATGCAGTGCTGAAGTGCCAACTAGCCTCTCCCTATGGAGGATCCCTATACAACTCTACAGATAAAGCCTAGTGGAATTTTTCGATTCGCGTACCTACCCGAAGTGATAAGATAAAATAAAATTCTGCATCAAAATTTATAGACAAGTAGTTTGTGTAGGCATGGTTTGTAAGGAATTACAAACCTGCGCACATATATTCAAACGTACATAACTATAGAATCAATTCTTCATGCGCATGTGAACGCCATCAGCGTCTATCACAGGTTCACATTTAAAGTCTGTTTAGAGAGAACGGTGTCGTCTTAGCAGCCCTTAATTTAATAACAAATGATAATTTAGACTGAAGTGAATCAATCAAAACTAACTTTAGCTGGAAAAAACATTATTCAAGAACCACTATTAAACTAAACCAATCTCTGTTACCTTAAATTATATGTTTATCTCTGTACAGCTGCTTTGAAACAATCTGCGTTGTTAAAGGCGCTATATAAATGAGGATGACTTGACTTGACTCTTGTCCTGCCCTGGTTGCACCGGATTGTTTGGGAATCACAGTAGCGCAGCAAGCCTTCCTTCTCATTTTGAAATAATATTCAGATATTTTTAAACCCCAACCCTCTAATGTCAGAATGTTTATTTTTAAATCACAACCTTCTAAACATCATCTAAACATCTTCAATGTGTCTTTTATCTTCTTTTACAGAGATATGCGAATAACAGACACACAGACAGACGTTTCTGTAATTTATAGATAGATGTAGCCTATGCGTGTCTGTGTATAGGCTATATTATATTTATATATACTGTATATTATACATGTGTACACTGTATATGTTTTAATCGTGATTAATCGATTTGACAGTATGTATGTGCAAAATCAGTTTGTGTGTGTTTAGTAATTGTTGGTTTGGTGTGTTTGAGTGCTTATTGTTTCAATTACACAGCAAAAGTTTAGTGACATTTAAATTGTGCATGGTTGAAAGCAAACACTGATAATGACATAATGACATACAATAAATATGGAAAATTGAACTACATATATAACTAACTGACAACTAACTACTTCTGAATAACTACAATAAGCTGATTTCACACAGCCGCCATTTTGAAATCGAAAGCGAGGCTCCGGTGGGAAGAACCCCGGAAGTAAAGATAAACAACAATGCCTTGGACTACCAACCTGAAGCTGCTGCCGCGATTTACACTATTGGATGTTAATATCCAATATAGGATATGTATATAGTTCGTTCCTGCTTCTTTTTTTACTTTCTGAAAAAAAAAAAAAATTATAAATGAATTTCACTGTATATAGTCTAAAGTATGAAAGAAATGTATGTACATTTTTAGAATAACTAATTTTTACATTAAACACAACAATACACCATCGCATTCGCGATCTCCTGTGATTAAATTCGACACTTCCGGTTTTCTTCCCACCGGAGCCTCGCTTTCGATTTCAAAATAATGGCTGCGTGAAATCAGCGTATATTCAGAAGTAAACAGTGTAGCTGACTTAATGTTTAGCTGACAGAATGTTTATTTTTAAAACACAATTTTTAAACCACAACCCTCTCTAATGTCAGAATGTTTATTTTTAAACCACAACTTCAATGTGTGCTTCTTTTACTGATATATTTGACGATATCTTTTGCATTTCTAATCCAAACAACGTCAAACTCGGCACTGCACTTACTCGTGCCCATTGCAAGACACCTGGCAAGTTTGAAATTAATAGGACTAACGGTTCGAGAGAAATGCGAATAACAGACAGACACACACACAGACAGACAGACGTTTCTGTAATTTATAGATAGAAGATAGATAGATAGAGAGGCCCTTCTGGGTTGAGTGACTTTGGCTGCCGACCCCAGTTTAAGTCTCCAGGGGTGTCCAATTTTGAATATCCTTCTTGTTGATGGTGTTTTCTTTTTTTTGTGATTGCTTAAATTTAATTTTAATTAATTGCATTTTAATTAATAAAAGTGATTTTATTGTTTGTATACTTCACCCATGTCTCATGCCTGACTCCAACCGACACGAGCCTGTGAGCCTTGTGTGCTCCTAGTTGTCTAGGGCGATTCCCTGGTAGTACGCCCCCAGGGTAGCGTAGCTGGCTTATTTATTTGGTGTCCCTGTCTCTGAGTCCCGATCGCTACACACAAAAGAGCAAAGAAATAGACACACATTCTCTCACATATAAATATGCACATATACATCTACAAACACACATATACAAGGCACACATGAGAGATAATGAGACAAAACTATATTGTTATTGAGTTTAGCTGGGAATTGTCATTGGGAATTGGATCTCAATTGCAGCAGAGTTTATTTAAACAAACTAGAATATTTACAGACAGGATAACAAAGGAAACATGAACGGTACAACCAACCATGTAGCGACGACGACAAACAAGGAACAGACTGAAAACCAGGGCTTAACTGAACAGATTAGGGGAACGAGACACAGCTGAGACAAATTAACTCATAAAGACTAATTAACCAGACAACAGGTGACAGGGATTAAATCAATGAAAATTCAGGTACAAACTGGGTGTCACAGGCAAACATAACAAACACAAAATGTGACAGGAATATTATATCAGCTTCAAGCTCACACTTACTCAACCATAATCTGAACATGTTATTAATGTAATAAAGAGAAAGTAAGAGACTCTATAACATATCAGCATTTATGATTTATCATGCAGCTCAAAGCATTATGGGTAGAATCTCTCTACAGTCTATTCTGATTCATCAACACAGTTTCACTGATGATCCAGAACTATTAACCCTAAACCCAGGATAGAGCGGTTGAGTGAATGTGGTCTGGACTGTGTGGATGAGGCTCATTGTGTCAGAGACGCTGTAGAAGGACAGAGTTCCTGCACTGTGATCCACATACACTCCTATTCTACTGTTATACACACACACTCCTGCTCTACTGTCATCCCCACACACTCCTGTTCTGCTGCTGATGGGCTTTACAGGGAGTTCAGTCTGTATGTTACTGTGTCTGAATGAGTAACTGGAGAGAGAGCAGATCAAACTCCAGGACTGATCATTATATCCAAACACAAACTCATTACCCGATCCCTTCCTGCTGATGCTCTTATATGACACTGATATAAACACTTTAGTCCCACTCCACTCAATCTCCCAGTAACAGCGTCCACACACACTCTCTCTACACAACACCTGAGGATTATATCCATCAAATCTGTCTGGATGATCAGGATACGACTGAAGCTTTGGGAAAGTGACAGTAATCACTCTGTTCCTCTCAGACAGACGGAGGAGTTTATTCACTGTGTTCAGATCCAGATTGAGCTGATGAGAATGTGATGGAGATAAAACACATCAGAATCAGGAATTATAAATCTGTCTGATCTTTTAATGAAGATGAACTCTTTATGTTCAATATATCATCAGTGTCTCAGAATCAGAATGAACTTTATTTGCCAAGTGTGCACAAACAAACGAGGAATTTGCTGTGGTTTTTACAGGAGCTCTTGGTACATGCATACATACATATATACATACATACACTCACCTAAAGGATTATTAGGAACACCATACTAATACTGTGTTTGACCCCCTTTCGCCTTCAGAACTGCCTTAATTCTACGTGGCATTGATTCAACAAGGTGCTGAAAGCATTCTTTAGACATGTTGGCCCATATTGATAGGATAGCATCTTGCAGTTGATGGAGATTTGTGGGATGCACATACAGGGCACAAAGCTCCCATTCCACCACATCCCAAAGATGCTCTATTGGGTTGAGATCTGGTGACTGTGGGGGCCATTTTAGTACAGTAAACTCATTGTCATGTTCAAGAAACCAATTTGAAATGATTCGAGCTTTGTGACATGGTGCATTATCCTGCTGGAAGTAGCCATCAGAGGATGGGTACATGGTGGCCATAAAGGGATGGACATGGTCAGAACAATACTCAGGTAGGCCGTGGCATTTAAACGATGCCCAATTGGCACTAAGGGGCCTAAAGTGTGCCAAGAAAACATCCCCCACACCATTACACCACCACCAGCCTGCACAGTGGTAACAAGGCATGATGGATCCATGTTCTCATTCTGTTCACGCCAAATTCTGACTCTACCATCTGAATGTCTGAACAGAAATCGAGACTCATCAGACCAGGCAACATTTTTCCAGTCTTCAACTGTCCAATTTTGGTGAGTCTTGCAAATTGTAGCCTCTTTTTCCTATTTGTAGTGGAGATGAGTGGTACCCGGTGGAGTCTTCTGCGGTTGTAGCCCATCCGCCTCAAGGTTGTGCGTGTTGTGGCTTCACAAATGCTTTGCTGCATACCTCGGTTGTAACGAGTGGTTATTTCAGTCAAAGTTGCTATTCTATCAGCTTTAATCAGTCTGCCCATTCTCCTCTAACCTCTAGCATCAACAAGGCATTTTCGCCCACAGGACTGCCGCATACTGGATGTTTTTCCCTTTTCACACCATTCTTTGTAAACCCTAGAAATGGTTGTGCGTGAAAATCCCAGTAACTGAGCAGATTGTGAAATACTCAGACCGGCCCGTCTTGCACCGACAACCATGCCATGCTCAAATTTGTTTAAATCAACTTTCTTTCCCATTCTGACATTCAGTTTGGAGTTCAGGAGATTGTCTTGATCAGGACCACACCCCTAAATGCATTGAAGCAACTGCCATGTGATTGGTTGATTAGATAATTGCATTAATGAGAAATTGAACAGGTGTTCCTAATAATCCTTTAGGTGACTGTATATGACATTAGAACAGACACTTAAATGAGACTAAGGAAAAAACATAAATAAAATAAACAATAGTAATTATAATAATGTGGTATAGGCTACATCTGAAACAGAAGACTTATGTACAGATTTGTGCATTATGCTCTGTATGTACAGCTCTATAAATAAAATTTGTATATGTGTTTAAAATTTTGTATAAATCTCAGTACAGTTTACCAGATATCCTGTGCAAATCATCATTTACATGATCAACTATAAACTCTTCTGTCATGTTTTCTTTCACTTCTCCAGAAGAACATGAACACACTCAGAGAGTTTTTCTGCTTGTGACTTACATTGTAGGAAGTCGTTCCTGGTTCTGGGAACAATGTTGGAGAAAGTGACTGTGGAAATCAACAGACATGAAGAGTGTGATTATCATGTCAAGAGAAAATGATCCCTGCATCCGTTCCTAAGACATTTCTAATATGATCTTCTACATGATCTGAGATGATGGAGGATGATTTCTGAGAGCAGAATCTCCAGGACTTTACCTCTGTCAGAGATCTTCTTCAGCTCCTCTTTGCAGAAATCCTCCAGTTTGTCTCTCAGCTGACGGACAGATTCTCTCACGCCATCAAAAGAGGAGAGAGAACTGAAGGGATTGTCATTTACATCTGTAGATTCAGGAGGAGCTGAGAGAGACTGGAAACTCTACAGAAAACACAAATCAAAGCTCATCACCTCCACACTTCATCAATAACCTGCTCTACTGTCAGATCTGTGCGGCTCTTGATGATCTTTAGTAACTCTTCTCAATCCAGCACTTTCACAGCATCAGCTTCATTCTTCTCATATTCATTATGTGACATTACAGATACAAGTTCTAGCGTTTGACATTCACACTATATGTGAACTTCCTATCAATTTAAGCTCAATTTTAGCTTCAGAAATACATAATTCGTTAGAAATGCTGCGATCATAAATCAAAAAATATTTAGTGTGTTTTAAAATGATATTTAAAGGTGCATAGCTCAGGTTTCTGAGTTTTTGCAGAACTACGCCCCCTCTGGCGACAAGCGAAACTGCAACCAGAGGTGTGCACGCTCATGGATCACATGCACACGCACGCTTGCACGAGCACGAGCTGTTCATAACCAAAGGAGCATCAGCCGCACAAATCTTTTGTTTACAGTCATCAGTCCAAAAGTCTTCAGAGCTAATAAAGTTATAAATCTGCAAGTCATTTTAAATATATGAAAGGAAAGGCATTTGAGTAAATTACACACTTATGTGTGAGGGGAAAACGGGGGTAGAAGAAAACTTAGGTTCCCTTTCGTTGTCACTCCGAGTAACGTCGGATGACGACGAATGGGGTTTCGCTTAGAAAGCCTATCAACTTCGAGTATTACAAAACGAGCCAATGGCAAATAAATGCCATGGGTCTGCCGAATTTGCATGACGTAACTCCGCCCCACCTCGTGGGTATAAAAGGAGGAAGTCCGCAACAGCAGTTTATGTTTTCGCTGAGGAGCCAAGTTTATTCTTCTCTCCACAAGCCATCTCTGAATTGTCAGCTTCACGAACGAGTGCCTCGAGTGTTGGTGTGACGGCGATCTACGGCGAGAGCGTGCTTCCTGCTGATCTGCTGCAGTGATCTGCCAGTCGGCGCGTTTCTCCCCGGGTGCTTCAACACTTGAGTTTTCTCACTAAAAGAGCTTACACGCGGCACGTCTTTTTAAAGATGCCTCGCCCGTGTACTTCTGGTTGCGGCAGATTGGTATCGGACTCTGATGGGCACGAGCGTTGCATAGTATGTTTGGGCATTGATCATGCTAGAGCAGCGCTCGTGGATGACTCATGTTCTCTCTGTGGGAATATGACCATTGCGTCATTACGGTCGAGACTCGGTGAACTCGCAAGAGTGAGAGTCCCCTCATCCACCCCCCGTCCTGCGGCTGGTGGCCAGGGTGACCTGAGGGTGACGGTCTGGAACAAGGCGCCGACTATGTGTCCGCGACCCCAGCCCCCCTCTTCAATGACGGTGCCCACTAGCGAGCGGCCGATTCCCGCGGGTCTACCCTCTGGTGGCCCGCGTGTTTCGGTTGAAGCTACAGAGGATGATGCCATGTCTGTTGCAGCATCACTAGGTGGGTTTGATTCTTCTGGAAGTGAGGGCTCGTCACAGCTGCCACCTTCCGGTGTGCATACGGCTGTGCTCGAGTCTGATCCGGAGATGACGGCCATGCTTTCCCGGGCAGCCGCGAGCATCGGGCTTGAGTGGAGGCCTCCACCCTGTCCTGAGCGCTCGCGACTTGACGATTGGTTTTTGGGTAAGGCCGCCGATCCTCGTCCTCGGCAAACCCCAATACCTTTCTTCCCGGACTTGCATGATGAGAATTCGAAGTCCTGGAAGACCCCGTTGTCTTCTCGGGACCGCTCGTTGATCTCATCCGCCTTTCCTCCCCTCGATGATGCAGCCGGGGTATTACTCTGGTGATGTCCGTGGGTACACTGGGCTCCCCCCGGTTGAACGCTCTGTTGCCATGCAACTATGTCCTCAGAGTGCTTCTTTTCGTGGCGAGCCTAAGCACCCATCCAAGGCCTGTAGATTTTCGTCTACTCTGGTGGCGAAGTCTTACAGAGCGGCGGGACAGGCGGCTGCGTCACTGCATGCTATGGCCACTCTGCAGGTCTACCAGGCCCAGATGCTCAGAGACATGCACGAGGGTAGGACAGACCCAGGGCTCTTTGATGAGCTGTGCGCCGCTACCGACCTCGCTCTACGGGCGACGAAGGTTACCGCGCGCTCCCTGGGTCTGGTGATGTCCACAGCCGTGGTCCAGGAGAGACACCTGTGGCTGAACCTGGCTGACATGCGGGACGCGGAGCGGACCCGTCTACTTAACGCCCCCTTGTCCCAGGCCGGCCTCTTCGGCGGTGCGGTTGAAGACTTTGCCCAACAGTTTTCAACCGCCCAGAAACAGACCGAGGCCATCAAGCACATTCTGCCCCGCCGGCCAGCTGCTGCCTCCACCCAGCCGGCCGGGCAGAAGCCTCGTCCTGTTTCCCGCCGAGGGCGCCCTCCTGCGGTTCCCGCCCCCCGCTAAACGCCGGGCCAAGCGGCGCTCCTGAGACGGGCTGCTCAGGGAAGATGGTCGTTTTTCAGGAGGTGGTAGCAGGACCACTCCTTCCCCTGTGGAGGGCCGGGGAGAATCTTTTGTACTCCGCTCCCCGCTGCTCACCCACGGGTGGGCAGCACCCTAAAGTGGTTAAAGACAGAAACGACCCTCTCTTCCCTGAGCCCACAGAGTTCTCGGGCGATAGCCCACAAGCCGTGCTCTCCTCGCCCCCCTCTGTCCCAGAGGCGGTTGACACGGCGTGCCGTCCATGGACCGCTTCGCCCCTGTCCCCCTCTGTCGCCAGACCCCTGGCAGAGCAGGCCCCCGCGGGACGATCAGCCTGGTCCTCCCCTGGCCCCCTCTGCCAGGGCGCGGTTGCTAACTGTGCCCCCACACCGGGCCGCTATGCCGTCCACGTCTGGGCCAGTTACTCCGCTTCGCTGCCCCTCCGGGGGGACGCCTGTCGTCCGCATGATCCCGCTGGTTCAGTTCCTGGGAGCCTGGTTAGAGCTTCCCTGTCTGTCCCGCTGGATCGCGCGCACCATCAGGCTCGGCTATGCGATTCAGTTCGCACGGTCTCCTCCCCGCTTCAGGGGAGTCCGCTCCACTTTGGTCGGTGGCAATGCCCCCATCATGAGAGCAGAGATTGCCACCCTGCTGGCGAAGGGTGCAATCGAGACTGTCCCTCCAGCCGAGATGAGGTCCGGCTTCTACAGCCCTTACTTCCTCGTCCCCAAGAAAACCGGTGGGTTACGGCCAATCCTGGACTTGCGCGTGCTGAACCGCTCCCTTCACAGGCTGCCGTTCAAGATGCTCACCGCCAAACGCGTTTTCGAATGCGTGCGGCCCCGGGATTGGTTTGCAGCGATCGACCTGAAGGATGCCTACTTCTATGTCTCCATTCTTCCTCGCCACAGACCGTTCCTACGGTTTGCTTTCGAGGGGCAGGCATACCAGTACGCGGTCCTCCCTTTCGGGCAGGCCCTGTCTCCTCGCATCTTCACGAAGGTCGTCGAGGCTGCCCTTGTTCCCCTTCGGGAGCACGGGGTCCGCATCCTGAGTTATATCGACGACTGGCTGATCCTAGCTCACTCTCGAGATCAGGTTTGCAAACACAGGGACTTAGTGCTCCGGCACCTAGCTCGTCTGGGCCTTCGGGTCAACTGGGAGAAGAGCAAACTTTGCCCCGTGCAGAGGATCTCTTTTCTTGGTATGGACATCGACTCGGTCGCCATGTCCGCGCAGCTTAAGAGCGAGTGCGCGCAGTCACTGCTGACTTGCCTGAGACATCTCAGGAGCAAGAATGCGGTTCCACTGAAACATTTTCAGAGGCTCCTGGGGCATATGGCATCTGCAGCCGCGGTCACGCCGCTCGGATTGCTTCATATGAGACCGCTTCAGCTTTGGCTTCGCGACCAAGTCCCGAGGTGGGCATGGCATCAAGGCACGCTCCGGGTACCAGTTACTCCGACCTGCCGTCAGTTCCTCACCCCGTGGTCGAACCTCAGTTTTCTCAGGGCGGGTGTCCCCCTGGAACGAGCTTCCCGGCATGTTGTTGTCTCAACAGATGCCTCCACCACGGGCTGGGGCGCTGGACAGGACCCCAGCGGCTATGGCATGTCAATTGCCTCGAGTTGTTGGCAGTACGTCTTGCCCTGCACCGCTTCCGGGCGTTGCTCCGGGGTCAACACGTGCTAGTCCGTTCAGACAATACCGCGACTGTTGCGTACATCAACCATCAAGGTGGTCTACGCTCCCGCCCTATGTCACAACTCGCCCGCCACCTCCTCCTATGGAGTCAGAAGCATCTGAGGTCGCTTCGAGCCATTTTTATTCCCGGAGCGCTGAACTGTGCAGCCGACGAGCTCTCACGGCTTCAGCCCCTCCCTGGAGAATGGCGACTCCATCCCCAGTCGGTTCAGCTGATTTGGGACCAGTTCGGGGACGCACAGATAGATCTGTTTGCCTCTCACGACTCGACCCATTGCGCCCTGTATTTTTCCCTGACCGAGGGCACGCTCGGCACAGATGCACTGTTGCACAGCTGGACCGCCGGGCCGCAAATATGCGTTTCCCCCAGTGAGCCTTCTTGCGCAGACCTTGCGCAAGGTCAGGGAGGACGAGGAGCAGGTCATTCTGGTCGCGCCGTATTGGCCCAACCGGACCTGGTTCCCCGAACTTGTACTCCTCGCGACAGCACCTCCCTGGCCCATTCCTCTGAGGAAGGACCTTCTTTCTCAGGGACGGGGCACCCTGTGGCACCCTCTCCCCGATCTCTGGAGCCTCCACGTGTGGCTCCTGGACGGCTCGAGGTAGGTTTGAGTACCCTTCCACCAGCGGTGGCGGCTACCATCACTTCCGCTAGAGTGTCGTCCACGAGACACGTCTATGCGTTGAAGTGGAACCTCTTCGTCGACTGGTGCTCTTCTCACCGAGTAGACCCCCGGAGATGCTCGATCAGCGTTGTGCTTTCCTTCCTTCAGCAAGGGTTGGAGCGAAGGCTGTCTCCCTCCACCCTTAAGGTCTATGTTACCGCCATTGCCGCACATCATGACCCCGTCGAAGGTAAGTCGGTAGGGAAGCACGACCTGGTCATCAGGTTCCTGAGAGGAGCGAGGAGACTATATCCTCCTCGCCCTCCTCTCGTTCCCTCTTGGGACCTCTCAGTGGTTCTACCTGCCCTGAAGAGTACTCCCTTTGAGCCTCTGCAATCAGTTGAGCTTAAGTTCCTGTCTATGAAGACAGCGCTCCTGGTTGCACTGGCCTCCATCAAGAGGGTAGGGGACCTGCACGCATTCTCCGTCGACGAAGCGTGCCTGGAATTCGGACCGGCTTTCTCTCACGTGATCCTGAGACCCCGGCCCGGATATGTGCCCAAGGTTCCTACCACTCTCTTTCGGGACCAGGTGGTGAACCTGCAAGCGCTGCCCCCGGAGGAGGCAGACCCAGCCTTGGCACTGCTCTGTCCGTACGCGCTCTTCGCGCCTATGTAGACAGGACGCAGTGTTTCAGGACCTCAGACCAGCTCTTTGTCTGTTATGGTGGGAAGCTGAAGGGAAAGGCTCTCTCCAAGCAAAGGTTGTCTCACTGGATAGTGGACGCCATTGCCTTGGCATACCAGCAGCAAGGTCGACCATGCCCCCTTGGTGTGACGGCCCCCTCCACCCGGAGTGTGGCATCCTCTTGGGCTCTAGCGCATGGCGCCTCGCTAACAGACATCTGCAGAGCTGCAGGCTGGGCGACACCTAACACATTCGCCAGATTCTATAATCTCCGAGTGGAGCCAGTGTCCTCTCATGTACTCGCTTCAACTAGCTAGTACCGGACCCGCTCAGGTGTCTTCGCTTGCTCGCCATTCCACTCCACGGACTGGATACGTGCGATATTTTCCTCAGGTGAGCTTCCCCGAAAGCCCTGAGTTCCTCCAGCACTCCTGACGTCGGCGCCAGTGTCTCTTGCCTGCGCGTCGGCTAGGTGCCTCCCGTGTGCATGGTCCCTCCCCTGAGCGACCCCCACATGTGTATTTCCACTGTAAGCCTCTCTGAGCATGTGTCTTTCCCTCGGCAAGCCACCTTGCCACCCCTGGGGTTGAAACATTCCACCTGCGGCTGGACACCCCAGTGTCCTCCATATGTTTCCTTCGGGCCATATGTGTACTCTCTAAGTCCCCCCCCCCTCTGGGTTGGCAATAATTGCATATTTCCTCTAAAATCGTGGGATATGCTCCCCAGTGTACCTTGGTATTCCTGTGTTAAATGAAGTCCTTCGTCCGTGCTAGTCTCACGACAGGGATCTCAGATTTACGCAGGGCACTGGAAGACAGCTGAGAAGGTGGCGTGATTAGACTGGTAACCCCATTCGTCGTCATCCGACGTAACTCGGAGTGACAACGAAAGGGAACGTCTACGGTTACGTATGTAACCCTCGTTCCCTGAGTAGGGAACGGAGACGTTACGTCTTCCTGCCACTTTCCGCTGTACCGCGGGGATTGCCTGAGCTCAGTCTTGGCTCCTCAGCGAAGAAACATAAACTGCTGTTGCGGACTTCCTCCTTTTATACCCACGAGGTTGGGCGGAGTTACGTCATGCAAATTCCGCAGACCCATGGCATTTCTTTGCCATTGGCTCGTTTTGTAATACTCGAAGTTGATAGGCTTTCTAAGCGAAACCCCATTCGTCGTCATCCGACGTAACGTCTCCGTTCCCTACTCAGGGAACGAGGGTTACATACGTAACCGTAGACGTTTTTGTTTCCATCTATCTCCTCCATGTTGAACTGTTTTATGTGTTTACTGTATCCACTTATACAATATAAGTTATTACTTTGTAAAAGCTCAAAATAATAATCATGCCATATACAGTTGGTCAACAAAGTAGCCTACACTCAAATGTCTCAAGGTAATAAACAATCAAATGACACTATAGCCGCTTTCCGACCAAGAGTTACAGGAAATTAGTTATAGGAACTGTCCACTTCTAAACAGTTCTAAGAACTACCCTCCCCCAAACTCGGTTTTGCTGTTTGCGGTCGCACTGGCCAAGTGGCCATAGCAATCGAGGGGTAAGCGAGTGACGCAAGCACGGCGGCGGCGGCGCCACATACAACAACAACAAACCAGCATGGAGGAAGCTATCGGAATGTTCCTGTTCTGCCTTGCCGGGACCTTAATAACGGAGTACGAACGGCGGCGTTTAAAGACTATGATGGAATGACGGAAGAAAATAGAAGAGCAGAGCGCAGGCAAAGGACGTTAGCAAAGGACACAGAGGCTATTGGTAAAAACATACATACACAAAAACATAGTTAGCATCTTTTATGGGACATGTTTTATGTTTCATGTTGTACTATTCTTCTGAAGACAATTCCTAGTTTATGAACCTGTTCACTGACAATGGTAGTAAAATCAATTCTGATTGTACATTTATCTAGCTTACGCTAAAGCATTACATATTTTACGCATCGTCATTTGTTGTCATAGATTTGCCATATCAGACATTAGAGACTGGGCTATATCTTACCGTTTTATCATGAAAAAAGCCAACTGAGGATCCAGTTTGAGCCCTAGGGCAGACCGGAGATCTGTTGAAAGCCTTCCCGATGTTGACTCTCGTCTTATTCCGACGCCTGTCTGACTCCAATTGGCCCTTTTGGTCAATAACTAGACAAAAGTTTTCTTTTCTTTGTCTTACGTGGAGTTTGCGTTGGGGTTTGGAATGAACGACAAGCCGGTCTCTTTGAATCCATCTTCTACTTTTGTCGAAAGTTGACTAAAGTTTTGTCGCTCGAGTTGTCTTCGCTGATATGGAGAATGGCGGCGAATACACAACAAACCTGCCAGCCATAGCCAGGTGAGCGTGAACACGCATGACGTAACACCCAGTCTCAAATTCGAGCCCGAATCCCTCTTATTTATTTTACTGTACAGGATTATAGAAGCAATCGCAGTGATCAGAGAAGGGCTCATTCAGCCCATCAGGCAATTGTTTAAGCATGTATGGGTTAGAAAAACGGGTATTTTTAACATGAAAAGTTGCGCAATGCACCTTTAAAAAAAAAATTTAAAATTACAGCAACAGTGAAATAAAGCACAAAAAAATTCACATTTGTCCAGAAAACATGAAAGTGATTAATTCACATGTGGAAATAAAATCTAGAGGTCAGTAATATACCAATATCTCTCTCACATTAAATATTTTAAATAATCGTATCATTATCCTGATCAAATGCATCAATCTCCATCTTAGCTGTATTATATTGTGTAAATTGGTCTCTAAACAAGTTTAATACACTGGGAATGTTATTAAAACCTTTGTTTTATTCACATAACTAAAAGGTAAAGTTTGCTAAATTCATATTTGTGTGATGAAAAAGCATTATTTCCCATTCATTTTATTTTCTATGAAATGTGAAGTACTAAACAATAATTTAATATATGCTTGGATTTGGGGTTAATAAAAATGTTCAGAAACGGCTCTGGTCTCTTTGTAGACTTGAGTAGATTCGCTCAGGAAAAGCAGTTCAAAAGCTACAAGCAGATTGAACATTATTTATAACTTTTGAGCAGTTAGTGGCACTGAAATTCACAAGGACTCTTAGGACATGATCCCAAGGTCATGTTTTGTGTGGTTTCAGTAAGTTGAAGCATTGCTAATATACAGACTTCAACATGTTTAAGGTCTTCATGGTCAAATTCATCAATGTGTTAAAGGGAAACATTTATGAAAATACTGTCAATTCTGTCAAGTTTGAAGATCATCTGATACAACTTTGATAAATAATAAGTTTGCTACCATCAAGTTAACTGATTTCACCATTATGTAATAAATCAGAAGGAAAAAAAAAAATCTAAAAAAGTTTAATTGTGAGTGAATATGATCAGATGAGAGTCTGACTGATGATTATATAATAACCGAACACACAGATCAACACTTCAGTCAGCGGCTCATTCTGCTCTCATGAAATGTTTCTCTGAGAGTCTCTTTCTCAAGTCCACTATGATCCTGTTCTCCTGGATCTCTGTTACCTGCAGGAAATGTATGTGATCCTGTGTGTGTGAAAGCTGCTCCAGCTCAGCGTCTCTCCTCCTCAGATCATTGATCTCCTGCTCCAGTCGCTCCAGTCGTTCTTCAGCTCGACTCACTGCAGTCTTTTCCTGATCTCTGATCCGCTGTGTCGCCTCAGAGCGGCTTCTCTCAATGGAGCGGATAAGTTCAGTGAAGATCCTCTCGCTGTCCTCCACTGCTGTGTGTGCAGAGCGCTGTTAGGACACACATCACAATCACACAGTGAGCTTCAGTGAGTCCTGACTGAGACTTCTCTTCTTCTCCAGACTCACCTTATGAGACTCTACAGCCTCTCTCAGCTGCTGAAGATCTTTCTCTCTCTGCTGGATCCTCTGCTGGAACGACCTATGCGTCTCCTTCAGCTGCTTCTGCAGCACAAACCGATAACAGAGATGGCACTTTATATACTGTCAATATATCATCATGTGAAGAGTTGAATCCAGTGACAGTAGAATTAATAACCAATGGCTGGAGGTTCAAACTCCTGAAAGGATGATTGATCAGTTACGACCATTGCACATGAATTTACATGAAGCATAACGCCTGTTTCACACTGCAAGCATACGCATCATAAAAGTGAAACTGACACAGATGTAAAGCTTCATAATAACAGAGTTTCTGCTGAATAACAGACTTTTTTTTTTTGATTAACAGTTCCAGCGATTGAAGGGAGCATCCTTTGATCGCTTTCTATATATAATTTATTCACAGTTTAAATAACAGAATATTTTCATCCTACTAAGAGGAACTATGTGAAGTTTATAATTTAGTCACTGGTTTGATTTACTGACACATAGACAAAGAACATCTGACTGTACATGAATCCTTATATCAGAAATCACTGGTCACAGATCAGACATTAGAATTAACAGTTACTTGTTACATTTTGATGTTACAGTTACATTTTGTGGCATTACTGTGGAGTACATTTTGTAAAAGTCTGTTTGCAAAGCGTGTGCTGATAATTTACATAATTTGCTAATAATTTCTAAAGAATCCACAGTAGTGAATACAAATAAATAATGCTCAACTGAGACATTCACATAAACCACATTCCTAGCATTAGGATCCTTTGGAAGGTAATGTTGTTTTTAGTCGAGTGATCCTGCATCTTCTCTCCTCGTTATCTGATCTCACTAACACGCCAGTGGGCTAACGGTGCCATGATGAAGTAGGCGTTGATTTTCTTCTGCAGAGGCGTCTTTAGTTGCACTAGTACGTCATAAAGAGGCACATTACACAACCAGTTCACTGGGCTTGGTGACAATAAAAGCTGTTTTTAGACTACCAAGGAAGTTTTCAGTTCTGAAACTTAGAGGACATTCTTATAGTATGATGACGTCTTATATAAGGAGTTTATCATGTGTTTGGCAGATCATCTCCTGCAGTCGTCCAGTGGCATCAGTCACTTTATGTGGTATACGGGATAAATATTCGTGATGATGGTCAAAATGAGTTTGACAGTAAGACTCCAGACACACCAGACAGGACTTGACGGCTTTGTGTTTTCTTCCAGTACAGACGTCACACTGCACATCTCCAGCTCCAGCGTAACAGTCAGCAGGAAGTTTAGTCTTCTTCAGTTTCTCCACCAGTTCAGCCAGCATGGTGTTTTTAGCTAAAGCAGGTCTTTGACCAACGTTACGATGATGAAGTAGGCGTTACGATGATGAAGTAGGCATTGATTTTCTTCTGCAGAGGCGTCTTTAGTTGCACTAGTACGTCATAAAGAGGAACATTCCACAACCAGTTGTTCGCTGGGCTTGGTTACAATAAAAGCTGTTTTTAGACTACCAAGGAAGTTTTCAGTTCTGGAACTTACAGGACATTCTTATAGTATGATGACATCTTATATGTCAAAAGCTCAAGAAAAATTTTATTTCTCAGTGACTGACCCCTTTATAGCCTATTTGTTGATAAATGTGTACGGTGTATTTTCACCATATTTTCTGTTTAGTTAAATGCGAAGCACAAATACGCTCAGCAGTGAAAGTCCACTTACAGCTACTCTTCACTTCTGTGACGTCTGCAGTGTGAATGATGTTTCCAGATCATATGGTGCCAATATAAATAGTGTCAACATTATTTCATCAGTGTCTAGTTTCATACCTGTTTCTCTGTCCTCTGTGCTGCAGCTGATACAGTGTCGTGGTTTTTATGTTTGTCCATCGTACACAGCACACATAAAAACTTCTGGTCAGTGCGACAGAAAACCTCAAGGAGTTTATCATGTGTTTGGCAGATCATCTCCTGCAGTCGTCCAGTGGCATCAATCACTTTATGTGGTTCACGGGAGAAATATTCCTCATGACGGTCAAAATGAGTTTGACAGTAAGACTCCAGACACACCAGACAGGACTTGACGGCTTTGTGTTTTCTTCCAGTACAGACGTCACACTGCACATCTCCAGCTCCAGCGTAACAGTCAGCAGGAAGTTTAGTCTTCTTCAGTTTCTCCACCAGTTCAGCCAGCATGGTGTTTTTAGCTAAAGCAGGTCTTGGACTGAAGGTCTGTCTGCACTGAGGGCAGCTGTAGACTCTCTTCTGATCCTCCTGATCCCAGCAGCCTGTAATACAGATCTTACAGTAACTGTGTCCACAGGGAATGGCCACCGGATCCTTCAGGAGATCCAGACACACTGGACACAGGAACTCATCCTGAGAAAATCTGGCTTCTGCCATTTTACTGCATGAGACACACAAACACACAACAGCTCAACTGCACTTCAGTTTAATTGAACTCATGTGATTCCTGATTCCTGGTTCTGTGTTTGAGTGACGTGTATAAAACAGGTTAATCTGCAAGTCTGTAAATCGGGTTCCTCGTTCCTGGTCCTGGAGAGCCTTATTCATGTAGAGTTCAGTTTCAACCATACATACCTGAATCATTCTTAGTTGATTCAGGTTTGTTCAGTAACAGCCGGAACGAAACTCTGTTGTGTCTCTCCAGGAATAGAAAGAGGAACCCTGCTGTAAAGTCGCAGATCATAAATGTCCACTAGATGTCAGTCTCAGACAGGCACTCAAAAAGTTACTGAGAATCAGGAATACTGCATCCTAATGACTACACTTGTACGGCATTAAAAGTGTGTCTAGTTCCAGACGTGAAAAGTACTTATAAATACTTCCATTACATTACTTGAGTACATTTTCCAATTTTGTTATAATTATATAATTAAATGGTGATATTTTACTTTTACTTGAGTTGAATAAAAATAAAGTATTTAACATTTATTTTTCACCAAAACTACAGACGGAGCAACAGGGCGAGCTGGAGCGTTTCAAACTACAGTGATGAAGCCCTCCGCTTTCAGCCAATAGCATACAGATATGTGTGAGGGTTTTGTAAGGACAAACCCAATTGCAGACAGTTTGCGAAAACACACAAGGTTTATTAGACAAAAAAGGGAAAACAAAACCCACGATGGGGTAAAACAAGACTGAAGGGCAAAAACAAAGACTAACAACACTAGATTAAGACTTGACAGGTAACTAGACAAATAACTAATAACAGCAACAAGATCAGGATTGTACAAGTCAGAGTTCTTCACTAGATACTCACGAGAGGGTCAACACACAGGTATGGTATCACAGGATACACACACTGAGAAATCACAATGAACCGGCACAAGACAGCAAACACAAGGGGATTAAATAGAGAGACTAATGATAACAACAGGTGACACAGGTAAAGCAATAATGACAAAACGAGGATAACAAGGGGGCGGGGCCAGAGGACGAGACAACAAGCACATGGCCCAAACCAAAGGCCACGTGCTTGCACACAAAACATGGTTCTGTCATGATCCTGCCTCAAGAATTAAAGAACAACAAGAACTAGATGGCAGAATCATGACAGATATGAAGCGCTTCAGCCAATAGCATACAGGTCTGAAGCGCTTCAGCCAATTCCTTCTGCCCATTGCGTCCCTGCATTACCGAGTCCTCACAGCATTCTCGACTTTCTGGCCTGCATTTTCTACTCTGTTCTGACTGTTGTCTAATAAACTGTCTTTTGATTCGCATCTGGATCCATTGCCTTTTTACTTTACAGACCCTGACCGAACGACCTGACCACCATTATGGATCCAGCGAAATCGTCCGATCTTCAGGATTTTCTGTCCAACAACAGTGCTCGTATGGATCTTCAAGAGGAACAGATAGTCGCCAATGGCCGGGCAGTACAGGCTCTGGTAACGCAGGTGTCTGAGCTCACCACCCAGCTACAACTTCTGAGAGCTCCCACTGCGCCACCCCCGCCGCCTGCTCCCCACATTCCACCGAACATCGTCAACTAGCATGAGCCGCGCATCCCCACTCCTGAGAGGTATTCCGGTGAGCCGAACCTCTGTAGAACATTTTTAACTAAATGTTCGATATTTTTTCTCTCCAGCCTGTAACATTTGCCTCTGAGCAGTCCAAGGTGGCGTTGGTGATCACCCCACTATCCGGAAGCGCGGCTCTGTGGGGAACGGCGGTGTGGGAGAACCAACATCCCTGCTGTTCCTCATTCCATGCACTCGAGGAGGAGACGAGACGGGTGTTCGATCGTGCGGTAGGTCGTTGTGAGGCAGCCCGTAGACTCGCGGACCTGCGCCAGGACAACAGACCCATCTCTGACTATATCGAGTTCCGGACTCTGGCAGCCAAGTGCAAATGGAACGAGGAGGCGCAGTGGGACATGTTCCTGCATGGGTTGTCTGACCATGTTCAAAGGAAAATCTACACACTGGAATTACCCATGACTCTCAATGGGCTTATTGAACTGGCTTTGCGCGTGGATGCGCATCTTCAACAACGGGAGAATCGTTCACATCAAGCCCTGGTTCAGGAGTTCCCTGAGCATTCCAGTCTTGGAAGAGGAAACACGGTCAGCCCCCCGATCGATCAAGAATCCATGCAGGTTGGTAGAGCTCGGCTTTCCCGGGAGGAGAGGGAGCGTCGGAGAGCTAGAGGACTCTGTCTTTACTGCGGCATGGCTGGACACTATCTGATTAACTGTCCAGTAAAAGACCAAGCCCGACAGTAGAACGGAGGTTACTGTCGGGTGGATTATCCGTGGCCAAACCCTCATCAGCTACTCTCCTCCCGGTTAGACTGCAATGGGCAGACCAGTCTCACACCTGCCAGGTGTTGGTGGACTCCGGAGCGGGGGGTAATCTCATGGACTACTCCCTGGACTGAAGTCTATACACCCACTGGTTTATGTTACTCTGGAAATACTTACATTTTATATTTTACTGTTTATCTTTCTTTATCTTAATAAAACGTTTATCGTTTTTTCTTGAATTTTGGGCTCATTGGTTTTCTTTTGGTCTGACGACTGGGCATGGGAGTCATGTTCTTTTTTTTGTTACGATTTAGCCTAGACGGATCGTAATAATCCCGGACGAGCCCCCATCTCAGCCCCCAAGAACCGTCTCAGTTCTGTTTTAGTTCTTGGCATAGGGAATTCTAGGATAGCTTGCACTTTAACAAGCATTATCCCCCGCACCTTCACGAAATGCATGGACGCATCCCTAGTGCCACTCAGGTTGCAGGGTATAAGAGTTCTCAAATATATAGACGACTGGTTGATACTAGCCCAGTCTCAGGAAATGGCAGCACGGCATCGAGATGTTGTGCTCAACCACATGAGGTGTTTGGGGCTGAGACTCAACGCGAAAAAAAGCGGGCTCACTCCAGTCCAAAGGACAACGTATTTAGGAGTAGTGTGGGACTCGGTCACGATGCGGGCACAGTTGTCTCCTGCACGTATTGAGTCGATTCTGGCCATGGTATCCAGAATTAAGCTAGGCCAACACATCACTGTAAAACAGTTCCAGAGACTGTTAGGGCTCATGGCGGCAGCGTCCAACGTGATTCCTTTTGGTCTGCTGCACATGAGACAACTACAGTGGTGGCTCAGAACCAAGGGGTTCTCCCCGAGGGGCAACCCTTTTCGCATGATCAAGGTTACGCGCAGATGCCTTCGTTCCTTGGTCATGTGGAAGAAAGCTTGGTTCTTAGCTCAAGGCCCTGTGTTAGGAGCACCATGTCAGCGCAAGATATTGTCAACAGATGCGTCCTGCACAGGGTTGGGGGCGGTGATGGAGGGGTCTGAGGTCGCACCCTCTTTGCAGACTGGCGCAGCAGATCCTCTTATGGGCCCAAGAGAGGATTCGTTCGCCGAGAGCAATCTATATTCCGGGCCATCTAAATGTGGGAGCAGACATCTTGTCAAGGCAGGGGCTGAAGCCCGGGGAATGGACACTGCACCCCGAGACGGTGCAGTTGATCTGGAGGAAGTTTGTCCAGGCAGACGTGGACCTGTTTGCGTCTCAAGAGAACTCACATTGTCCCCTCTGGTTTTCCCTCACTTATCCAGCTCATCTGGGACTGGATGCCATGGTACAGCCGTGGCCGAGGCTTCGCCTGTACGCATTTCCCCCGATTGCTCTGCTCCCAGGAGTGCTAGAGAGAATTCGCCAGGGCAGGGATCAAGTCCTATTGGTAGCCCCGTGCTGGCCAGCCCGAGTATGGTTTTCGGACCTAATAGCCCTCCTGGACGGCCCCTCCTGGACGGGGGATCAGTTCCTGAATGCCGGTCTCTCTACTGAGGTAGTGGAGACCATCTTAAACTCTAGAGCTCCCTCCACAAGGAAACTATATGCGCTGAAGTGGAGAGTATTCACGTCATGGTGTACAGACCACCAACTGGATCGTTTCTTGGCCGGCCTTTCCCCCTCTACACTTAAGGTGTATGTAGCTGCAGTGTCTGCTTTCCATGTTCCTTTGGAGGGCAGCTCACTGGGAAGGCATCATCTCATTACTTGTTTCCTTCATGGTACTCGGAGGATGAGGCCTACGGCTCAGGTAGGAGTCCCCACTTGGGATCTAGCTGTAGTTTTAGAAGGGTTATCCTTGGCACCCTTCGAGCCTCTGGACACGGCATCAGACAAGTTTCTAGCCTTAAAATGGCATTTTTGCTGGCTATCTTATATCTCAAGAGAGTAGGAGATTTACAGGCTTTGTCGGCTTCTCCCTCCTGCCTAGAATTCACTCCGGGCGGAGTGAAAGCTATTCTTTACCCTAGACCTGGGTATGTACCTAAGGTACCCAATAATGTGGCCCGGCCAGTTGTCCTCCAGGCCTTCCATCCTCCCCATGTGTCGGCGGAACATGAGAAACTCAGGTTGCTTTGCCTGGTCAGGGCCCTTGAGATGTATATTAGGAAGACATCCCAGTGGAGAAAATCTGACCAGCTTCTAGTATGCTTCGGGCCCCCTAAGAGGGGCTGCCCAGCTACTAAACAGACCGTAAGTAGGTGGATAGTTGAAGCTATCTCTATGGCCTATGAGGTGAGCGGGCTGCCCTCACCTCTGTCGGTTAGAGCTCATTCCACCCGAAGCATGGCTTCTTCAAAGGCTCTGTGGTCGGGGGCATCACTCCAAGATGTATGTGATGCGGCGGGGTGGTCCTCACCACACACCTTTGTTAGATCTTATAGCTTAGACCTTCCGTCAACCCCGGGGTCTCAAGCAATTATGTCCTGAGGCGTGCCTCATTTCACGCCGGGCCAGACTTTCGTCAGCATGGCGAAGTGGGCATATCATTCCCCAAAGTGTCGTTATGACGACGCAGCGCGAGTTCCCTCGAAAGGGAACGTCTCAGGTTACGCATGTAACCATGGTTCCCTGAGAAGGGAACGAGATGCTGCGTCCCTCTCCCATGCTTCCTTTACACCTGAGAGCGGCTTGCTTCAGCCGATCAGAAGGCTGACAACAGCTGTGACGCCGGCTCCCTTTATAGCTTCCACATTCCGCCGGCACGCGTCACAGGATGACGTTGCACCAATCAGAATCGGACTAAGTTGCACATGTGACTTCAGGAGCGCTGACACTGAAGGGATTCCCCAAAGTGTCATTATGACGACGCAGCGTCTCGTTCCCTTCTCAGGGAACCATGGTTACATGCGTAACCTGAGACGTTACAGATCATTTTCTGTTGCGTTTCAGAATGAACTTCACATTGAGAGAGACGGCAGAACGCGCACCATGTTTATTTTCTTTATTTTACGAAAAACACAACATTTTGTTGTTATTATGAGTGTACACAAATAAAAGAAGACATTTAACAGTTTTGAATGATGTATAACAAAAATATTTAAGATCAAAATCAACAGAGTATTTCGAGTCTCTTTTGCACTGATAAGAAAAAAAGTGAGCTGGTATCGCCCGCGATACCGTCGACTCCAGGGGGTTAATGTCCATCATTCACCTGTGGCTGTACGTGTTTGATGTGCAGAATGTCGGGAGGACCCGTCTGCTCGACACCCCCATATCCCAGGTCGGCCTCTTCGGTGGTGCGGTTGAGGGCTTTGCCCAACTGTTCTCAACCGCCCATGAGCAGACTGCCCCGACGGCCTGCTCTAAAAAAGCCCCGCCGTCAGCTCAGATCCCTCAGTCTGCCCACCGCCGACGGCGCCCTCCCGTGGCTCCCACCCCGCCCGTTCACCCAGGCTGGCTCTGGAAGCCGCAGGAGGACGCCGCAGCCATCTCCAGCCCCGCCCCCCGCTATACGCCGGGCTAAGCGGCGCTCCTGAGACGGGCTGCTCAGAGATGGGACTCAGTTCTTTCCAGGAGCTGGTAGCAGGGCCACTCCTTTCCCCGGTGGAGGGCCGGGAGAGAATCCTTATTCTCAGAAAGAACTGACTCTCCCATCTCTGAGCACATAGAGTTCTTGGATGCTCCTGGCCAAACGCATTTTTGGATGTGTGCGGCCACAGGATTGGTTCGCAGCGATCGACCTGAAGGACGCCTACTTTTATGTATCCGTTCTCCTTCGACTCAGACCGTTCCTGCGAAAGGGAACGTATCGGTTACGTATGTAACCCTCGTTCCCTGAGTAGGGAACGGAGACGTTACGTCTTCCTGCCACTTCCACTGTACCGCGGGGATCGCCTGAGTCTCGGCTCCTCAGCGAAGAAGCATATCTGCATGTTGCCGGTGTCCTCCTTTATACCCACGAGGTGGGGCGGAGTTGCGCCAGGCAAATTCCGCAGACCCATGGCATTTCTTTGCCATTGGCTCGTTTTGTAATACTAAAAATCGATAGGCTTTCTAAGCGATACCCCCATTTCGTCGTCACTCGACGTAACACCTTCGTTCCCTACTCAGGGGAATAATATAATAACGAGGGTTACATACATAACAGAGACTTTCTGTTTGCCCAGCGCTTCCGCCGCCTGTGTGTGTCCATACCTTAGGTAACTGCCAGTCTCTGTTCAGGATCGATTGGTTCACGGAAATTGGTGGTCGTCTTTTTAATATGTGGCTTCAGTATCGTTAGCAAAGCATCAAACTGTTCCACTGATATGCTGAGGTAAATTTTAAATCGCTCTGGATAATTTCGCAACTCCTTGATAAGGAGCTGAAACTCTCCTTCCTCTCGTCGCAATCTCAGGATTGGATGGACCCAATATTTCCTCTTTCTTTTTTTCTTTTTAAGAAGAGAGAGGGCAACAAAATCATCCTCACTACTTGACGAATCCATTTTGTATTTCTTGCGTTTTATTCCGCAAAGGTTTAATAAATACGCATCGGACTCAGTGTGCAAGGTTTCTGTGCGTGACGAATTTTTAGACTGACGAACATGAAAAAACGCATACGAAAATTTCGGACTTACGTGTGTGTTCTTTATCGTAGTCCTGGGCAGCAAGGAAAATAAGGGTGGCAGCCCTCCTCCTCTTGGTGGTGGTATTTTGGAGTGCTTGCTGTGCCACACAGAGGTGTTCGACCGAGTGCGGTGTGAGTGCACATGTGCTTGTTTTCTTTGTTTCTTTTTTTTAGGAGAATAGAGAGGCCCTTCTGGGTTGAGTGACTTCGGCTGCTGACCCCAGTTTCCGTCGCCCGAGTACTCAACCTGTGAATGTACATATACATCTACAAACACATATACAAACACATATACTCAAGGCACACATAAGAGATAATGAGACAAAGCAATATTGTTATTGAGTTTAGCTGGGAATTGTCACGGGCTGGTTGAAGCAGGAAAGGCAGCTGGATCTCAATTGCAGCAGTTTATTTAAACAAACTAGAATATTCACAGACAGGATACAAAGGAAACATGAACGGTACAACCAAGCATGTAGCGACGACAACAAACAAGGAACAGACTGAAAACCAGGGCTTAAATACACAGAACAGATAAGGGGAACGAGACACAGCTGGGACAAATGAACTTATAATGACTAATTAACCAGACAATAGGTGACAGGGATTAAATAAATGAAAATGCAGGTACAAACTGGGTGTCACAGGCAAACATAACAAACACAAAACGTGACAGGAATATTATATCAGCTTCAAGCTCACACTTACTCAACCATAATCTGAACATGTTATTAATGTAATAAAGAGAGTAAGAGACTCTATAACATATCAGCATTTATGATTTATCATGCAGCTCAAAGCATTATGGGTAGAATCTCTCTACAATATATTCTGATTCATCAACACAGTTTCACTGATGATCCAAAACCAACACTAAACCCAGGATAGAGCGGTTGAGTGAATGTGGTCTGGGCTGTGTGGATGAGGCTCATTGTGTCAGAGACGCTGTAGAAGGACAGAGTTCCTGCACTGTGATCCACACACACTCCTATTCTACTGTGATCCACACACACTCCTGTTCTACTGTGATCCACACACACTCCTGTTCTACTGCTGATGGGCTTTACAGGGAGTTCAGTCTGTATGTTATTGTGTCTGAATGAGTACCTGGAGGAAGAGCAGATCAAACTCCAGGACTGATCATTATATCCAAACACACACTCATTACCCGATCCCTTCCTGCTGATGCTCTTATATGACACTGATATACACACACATGTCCCGCTCCACTCAATCTCCCAGTAACAGCGTCCACACACACTCTCTCTACACAACACCTGAAACACATTATCAAATCTGTCTGGATGATCAGGATATGACTGAAACTCTGTGAAAGTGACAGTAATCACTTTGTTCCTCTCAGACAGACGGATGTATTTATTCACTGTGTTCAGATCCAGATTGAGCTGATGGGAATCTGATGGAGATAAAACACATCAGAATCAGGAATTATGAATCTGCCTGATTATTTAATGAAGATGAACTCTTCATGTTCAATATATCATCAGTGTCTCAGAATCAGAATAAGCTTTATTTGCCAAGTGTGTGCAAACAAACAAGGAATTTGCAGTGGACTTCCGGTTTCACGATGTAGTGAGAGGTCGCACAGTGTCTGTGCTCCGAGTTTTTACTTAAGTAGTGTCTAATACAGCTGTCTTTTTTCTTATCATTTGCGCGTGATAAAGTGTCTTTGGTGTTCAGGGAGCGGAGCTAATACAGATATGGGCAAAAATACTAAACCTGGCACTGGCAGTGCTAAAAACCAAGTAACCTCTGGCAAAGACGAGGAATCCGAAATGGCAGCGGCGGCGCCTGTTCCACTAACAGCAGCGGTGCTCGTGTCAGAGCTTGAGAAGTCGAGGCGAAGTTTGACGGAGGAATTCACAGCTTTGCTGAACTCCTCTTTATCTCTATTGCAAATATCGTTGGAAAGCATTTACAGCACTTTGGCCTCTCACACCGCCACTATTTCCGAGATGGAGACGGCTCTCACTGACCACAGCGGTAGGATCACTGAGTTGGAGAGCGAAGTCACTTTGTTTAAGGCCAGTCTAACGGCGTTGGCCGATTTGAATGCAACGCTTGGTTCTGCTGAGAAGGATTTGGTGTCCCGATCGAAGCGACAGAATCTACGGGTGGTGGGTTTTCCCGAGGGGATTGAGGACAAAGATGCTGCACTACGCTGGGCCAAAAAACACAAAGAGATCTCATACCAAGGTCACACCATAAAGATCTACGAGGACTTCAGCGTGGGTGTCGCCAGGAAGCGCGCAACCTTCAACAAAGTCAAGTCAAGATTGTAGAAAAAGGGAATACGCTTCGGCATGATCTACCCAGTCCGCCTGCGCATCACTCATAACGGTAATCATGTCTTTGACCCTCCGGAGGCGGCCGAACGTTACTTTCAGGATCACATTCAAGATGGATAATGTTCAATTGTGCTGCCCTTTTATTAATCATCAGTGAACAGATTATTTCATAAATTGAGTAGATATGTCTTCTTCAATTGCGTGAATTACATGGCTCACATAAGTTCATGCTCTCCCTTATTTGCAAGGACTGAGTTTTGTTCTTGTGTTTTTTTTTACTGTTTTTTTTTTTTTGTCTCTCTGACAAGTCATTTGTGTTAGTTTGATGTATTTTTTATTATTTTTGTTTTTATTAGTATTATCACCACCACTATTAGTAGTATATTATTCATTATCGGAGTGGTCATCACTGCATTCTCTGGTTGTGCTACAGTTTGTTACTGCAACTCGTGTGGGTTTCTATGGCGAGTTTAGGATGTGCGTTATTGTGTTTTTGTTGTTGTGTCTGTTTTTGGGTTGTTTATATTCGTATGGAGGAAAAAGATAATTGTGTTGTTTTTATTTATTTTTCATTTATTTATTTATTATTATTTATTTATTTTTTTTTCTCTTCTTCTCTCCAGTCCTTTTTACTGATTTTGTTTTCCATGCATCAGTGAAATGGCTGGACTAGACCTAAATACGGGGCTGAGTAGTAGGGGTATTTCTGTTAACCTAGTTAGTTGGAATGTCCGAGGTTTGGGAGGGCCAATTAAACGTTCTCGAGTGTTTTCTCATCTTAAGAATCTGAATTCTGATATAATTTTTCTTCAGGAAACACACCTGCGAGTCAAAGACCATGTTAGATTAAGAAAACCCTGGATAGGCCAAGTGTTTCAGTCTAATTTTAACAGCAGAGCCAGACGTACAGCTATCGTCATGCATAAACGAGTTAATTTCTCTCCATCCCAAATTATTGCGGATCCTGAGGGCCGTTATGTTATAGTCGTTGGCATTCTCTTTCATATGTCAGTGGTGTTTGTAAATATTTATGCCCCAAACTGGGATAACCCCACTTTTTTCTCTTCCCTTTTTTCATCTATTCCATGCTTAAGCTCACATTATCTTATTTTGGGAGGTGATTTTAATTGTGTGATGGACCCAAGGTATGATCGGTCAAATCCTAAAACTTTAGAGCAAACAGCGATGGCCAAAGCAGTGTCAGCAGCATTCATGACTCAGACCGGTTGTGCTGACCCGTGGCGTTTTCTGAACCCGTCAAAAAAGGAATTTTCTTTTTTTTCTAGTGTTCACCAATCTTACTCACATATTGACTTTTTTTTCCTAGATAAAGCTCTCTTGCCATTAGTTCGTTCCTCTGAATATTCGGCTATAGTTATTTCCGATCACGCACCACATTCTCTAAACCTACATTTTTCTAATATTAGAGGTAGGGGAAATCAGTGGAGGTTTGATTCAGGATTACAATCTGATAAAGAATTTTGTAAGTATATAAGTACTAATATCGATACGTTTATTGAGACTAATAAATCAGATTCTGTTTCTCCTTCATTATTGTGGGAAACATTCAAAGTGGTAATCCGAGGTTATATTATTTCATACACTGGTTATAAGTACAAACAAAGGAAACAAAAGTTACAAGACCTGGTTAATTACATCATCGGGACTGATAGGCAGCTTCTTAATAATCCTACCGCTGAGTTGCGTACTAAGAAATTGGAATTAAAATCGGAATTTGATTTGCTTAGTACAAAAAACGTCTACGGTTACTTATGTAACCCTCGTTCCCTGAGTAGGGAACGGAGACGTTACGTCGGATGACGACGAATGGGGTTTCGCTTAGAAAGCCTATCAACTTCGAGTATTACAAAACGAGCCAATGGCAAAGAAATGCCATGGGTCTGCGGAATTTGCATGACGTAACTCCGCCCCACCTCGTGAGTATAAAAGGAGGAAGTCCGCAACAGCAGTTTACGTTTCTTCGCTGAGGAGCCAAGACTGAGCTCAGGCGATCCCCGCGGTACAGCGGAAAGTGGCAGGCAGACGTAACGTCTCCGTTCCCTACTCAGGGAACGAGGGTTACATACGTAACCGTAGACGTTCCCTTTCGTTGTCACTCCGAGTTACGTCGGATGACGATGAATGGGGTTACCAGTCTAATCACGCCACCTTCTCAGCTGTCTTCCAGTGCCCTGCGTAAATCGAGATCCCTGTCATAGACTGGACGAAGGACTCCATTTAACACAGGAATACCAAGGTACACTGGGAAGCATATCCCAAGCTAGGGGAAGTATGCAATTAATGCCAACCCAGAGGGGGTGGACTTAGAGAATACACATATGACCCGAAGGATGCATGTGGGGAACACTGGGGTGTCCAGCCGCAGGTGGAATATTTCAACCCCAGGGGTGGCAAGGTGGCTTGCCGAGGGAAAGACACATGCTCAGAGAGGCTTACAGTGGAAATACACATGTGGGGGTCGCTCAGGGGAGGGACCATGCACACGGGAGGCACCTAGCCGACGCGCAGGCAAGAGACACTGGCGCCGACGTCAGGAGTGCCGGAGGAGCTCAGGGCTTTCGGAAAAGCTCACCTGAGGAGAATATCGCATGTATCCAGTCCGTGGAGTGGAATGGCGAGCAAGCGAAGACACCTGAGCAGGTCTGGTACTAGCTAGTTGAAGCGAGTACATGAGAGGACACTGGCTCCACTCGGAGATTATAGAATCTGGCGAATGTGATAGGTGTCGCCCAGCCTGCAGCTCTGCAGATGTCTGTTAGCGAGGCGCCATGCGCTAGAGCCCAAGAGGATGCCACACTCCGGGTGGAGTGGGCCGTCACACCAAGGGGGCACGGTCGACCTTGCTGCTGGTATGCCAAAGCAATGGTGTCCACTATCCAGTGAGACAACCTTTGCTTGGAGAGAGCCTTTCCCTTCAGTTTCCCACCATAACAGACAAAGAGCTGGTCTGAGGTCCTGAAACACTGCGTCCTGTCTACATAGGCGCGAAGAGCGCGTACTGGACAGAGCAGTGCCAAGGCTGGGTCTGCCTCCTCCGGGGGCAGCACTTGCAGGTTCACCACCTGGTCCCAAAAGGGAGTGGTAGGAACCTTGGGCACATATCCGGGCCGGGGTCTCAGGATCATGTGAGAGAAGGCCGGTCCGAATTCCAGGCACGCTTCGTCGACGGAGAAAGCGTGCAGGTCCCCTACCCTCTAGATGGAGGCCAATGCAAACAGGAGCGCTGTCTTCATTGACAGGAACTTAAGCTCGACTGATTGCAGAGGCTCAAGGGAGCACTCTTCCGGGCAGTTAGAACCACTGAGAGGTCCCAAGAGGGAACGAGAGGAGGGCGAGGAGGATTTAGTCTCCTCGCTCCTCTCAGGAACCTGATGACCAGGTCATGCTACCCTACCGACTTACCTTCGACGGGGTCATGATGTGCGGCAATGGCGGTAACATAGACCTTAAGGGTGGAGGGAGACAGCCCTCGCTCCAACCCTTGCTGAAGGAAGGAAAGCACAACGCTGATCAAGCATCTCCGGGGGTCTTCTCGGTGAGAAGAGCACCAGTCGACGAAGAGGTTCCACTTCAACGCATAGGCGTGTCTCGTGGACGACGCTCTAGCGGAAGTGATGGTAGCCGCCACCGCTGGTGGAAGGGTACTCAAACCTACCTCGAGCCGTCCAGGAGCCACACGTGGAGGCTCCGGAGATGGGGGCGAGGGTGCCACAGGGTGCCCCGTCCCTGAGAAAGAAGGTCCTTCCTCAGAGGAATGGGCCAGGGAGGTGCTGTCGCGAGGAGTACGAGTTCGGGGAACCAGGTCCGGTTGGGACAATACGGCGCGACCAGAATAACCTGCTCCTCGTCCTCCCTGACCTTGCGCAAGGTCTGCGCAAGAAGGCTCACTGGGGGAAACGCATATTTGCGGCCCGGCGGCCAGCTGTGCGCCAGTGCATCCGTGCCGAGCGTGCCCTCGGTCAGGGAAAAATACAGGGCGCAATGGGTCGAGTTGTGAGAGGCAAACAGATCTATCTGTGCGTCCCCGAACTGGTCCCAAATCAGCTGAACCGACTGGGGATGGAGTCGCCATTCTCCCGGGAGGGGCTGAAGCCGTGAGAGCTCGTCGGCTGCACAGTTCAGCGCTCCGGGAATGAAAATGGCTCGAAGCGACCTCAGATGCTTCTGACTCCATAGGAGGAGGTGGCGGGCGAGTTGTGACATACGGCGGGAGCGTAGACCACCTTGATGGTTGATGTACGCAACAGTGGCGGTATTGTCTGAACGGACTAGCACGTGTTGACCCCGGAGCAACGCCCGGAAGCGGTGCAGGGCAAGACGTACTGCCAACAACTCGAGGCAATTGACATGCCATAGCCGCTGGGGTCCTGTCCAGGAGCCCGCAGCAGCATGTCCATTGCACATGGCGCCCCAGCCCGTGGTGGAGGCATCTGTTGAGACAACAACATGCCGGGAAGCTCGTTCCAGGGGGACACCCGCCCTGAGAAAACTGAGGTTCGACCACGGGGTGAGGAACTGACGGCAGGTCGGAGTAACTGGTACTCGGAGCGTGCCTTGTTGCCATGCCCACCTCGGGACTCGGTCGCGAAGCCAAAGCTGAAGCGGTCTCATATGAAGCAATCCGAGCGGCGTGACCGCGGCTGCAGATGCCATATGCCCCAGGAGCCTCTGAAAATGTTTCAGTGGAACCGCACTCTTGCTCTTGAGATGTCTCAGGCAAGTCAGCAGTGACTGCGCGCGCTCGCTCGTAAGCTGCGCGGACATGGCGACCGAGTCGATGTCCATACAGAGAAAAGAGATCCTCTGCACGGGGCAAAGTTTGCTCTTCTCCCAGTTGACCCGAAGGCCCAGACGAGCTAGGTGCCGGAGCACTAGGTCCCTGTGTTCGCAAACCTGATCTCGAGAGTGAGCTAGGATCAGCCAGTCGTCGATATAACTCAGGATGCGAACCCCGTACTCCCGAAGGGGAACAAGGGCAGCCTCGACGAACTTCGTGAAGATGCGAGGAGACAGGGCCAGCCCGAAAGGGAGGACCGCGTACTGGTAAGTCTGGCCCTCGAAAGCAAACCGTAGGAACGGTCTGTGGCGAGGAAGAATGGAGACATGGAAGTAGGCGTCCTTCAGGTTGATCGCTACAAACCAATCCTGGGGCCGCACGCATTCGAAAACGCGTTTGGCGGTGAGCATCTTGAACGGCAGCCTGTGAAGGGAGCGGTTCAGCACGCGCAAGTCCAGGATTGGCCGTAACCCACCGGTTTTCTTGGGGACAATGAAGTAAGGGCTGTAGAAGCCGGACCTCATCTCGGCTGGAGGGACAGTCTCGATTGCACCCTTCGCCAGCAGGGTGGCAATCTCTGCTCTCATGATGGGGGCATTGCCACCGACCAAAGTGGAGCGGACTCCCCTGAAGCGGGGAGGAGACCGTGCGAACTGAATCGCAAGCCGAGCCTGACGGTACGCGCGATCCAGCGGGACAGACGGGGAAGCTCTAACCAGGCTCCCAGGAACTGAACCAGCGGGATCATGCGGGCGACAGGCGTCCCCCCGGAGGGGCAGCGAAGCGGAGTAACTGGCCCGGACGTGGACGGCATAGCGGCCCGGTGTGGGGGCACAGTTAGCAGCGCGCCCTGTCAGAGGGGGCCAGGGGAGGACCAGGCTGGTCGTCCCGCGGGGGCCTGCTCTGCCAGGGGTCTGGCGACAGAGGGGGACAGGGGCGAAGCGGTCCATGGACGGCACGCCGTGTCAACCACCACTGGGACAGAGGGGGACGAGGAGAGCACGGCTTGTGGGCGGCGCTCTGTGTCGTCCGCGAACTCTGTGTGCTCAGAGACGGGAGAGTCAGTTCTTGGAGAATAAGGATTCTTCCCCGGCCCTCCACCGGGGAAAGGAGTGGTCCTGGTACCAACTCCTGGAAAGAACTGAGTCCCATCTCTGGGGAGCCCCTCAAGAGCGCCGCCTAACTCGGCGTGTAGCGGGGGGCGGGGCTGGAGAGGGCTGTGGCGTCCGGCCGCGGCCTCCAGAGCCGGTCCGGGTGAACGGGCGGGGTGGGAGCCGCGGGGGGGCGCCCTCGGCGGTGGGCAGACCGAGGGACCTGAGCGGACGGCGGGGCCGTCGGGACAGAGTCAACCTCAGCCTGCTCCATCCCCGAGGAGCCCGTCTCAGAAGCGCCGCTTAACCCGGCGTGTAGCGGGGGGCGGGGCTGGAGAGGGCTGTGGCGTCCGGCCGCGGCCTCCAGAGCCGGCCCGGATGAACGGGCGGGGTGGGAGCCGCGGGGGGGCGCCCTCGGCAGTGGGCAGACCGAGGGACCTGAGCGGACGGCGGGGCCGTCGGGACAGAATCAACGTCAGTCTGCTCATGGGCGGCTGAGAGCTGTTGGGCCAGCCCTCAACCGCACCGCCGAAGAGGCCGACCTGGGATATGGGAATGTCGGACAGACGGGTCCGCGCGACATCCAGCACATCAAACAGGTACAGCCACAGAATGGTGAGCATCACCTGACCCAGGGAGCGTACGGCCACTTTCGTCGCTCGGAGAGCAAGGTTAGTGGCGGCGCGCAGCTCAGTGAAGAGCCCTGGGTCAGTCCCGCCCTCGTGCAGGTCCATGAGCATCTGGGTCAGGTAGACCAGCAGAATGACCATGGCATGCAGTGAGGCGGCCGCCAGTCCCGTGGCGCTATAGGATCTCGCCACAAGCGTAGACGAAAAACTACAGGCCACGGACGGATGCTTAGGATTGCGCAGAGAAGAAGCACTTTGAGGACACATAGCATCGCAACAGAGCGTTCAGCCGGGGGAACCCCAGTGTACCCATGGGCAGCGGCCCCAACGAGGGGAGGAAAGGCGGATGAGATCAGAGAGCGGTCCCTGATCTCATCATGCACGTCCGGGAAGAATGGTATTGGGGTTGCCGTGGACGAGGGTCGGCGGCCTTACCAAAAACCAATCGTCCTGGGAAAGCATGGCCGTCATCTCCGGATCAGACTCGACGAGTCGTCACTTCCAGGAAAATCAAACCCACCTAGTGAAGCTGCTACAAACATAATATCATCCTCTGTAGCTTCAAATGAAACACACGGGATGAATCACCTGTTCACTAGCGGGCACCGTCATTGAAGAGGGGGGCTGGGGTCGCGGACACATAGTCGGCGCCTTGTTCCAGACCGAAACCCTCAGGTCACCCTGGCCACCAGCCGAAGATCGGGGGGTGGATGAGGGGACTCTCACTCATGTGAGTTCACCGAGTCTCGACCTTAATGACGCGATGATCATGTTTCCATGGAGAAAACATGAGTCATCCACGAGCGCTGCTCTAGCATGATCAAGCCCAAACATACTAGACAACGCTCGTGCCCATCAGAGTCCGATACCAAGCTGCCGCACAATTCATTTTTTTTTTAAATGCACGGGCGAGCCGTCTTTAAAAAGACGTGCCGCGTGCGAGCTCTTTTAGTGAGAGAAAACTCAAGTGTTGAAGCACCCGGGGAGACACGCACCGACTGGCAGACCACTGCAACAGATCAGCAGGAAGCACGCGCTCGCCGTAGATCGCCGTCACACCAACACTCGAGGTACTCGTTTGTAAAGCTGACAATTCAGAGATGGCTTGTGGAGAGAAGAATACACTTGGCTCCGAAGCGAAAACATAAACTGCTGTTGCGGACTTCCTCCTTTTATACCCACGCGGTGGGGCAGAGTTACGTCATGCAAATTCCGCAGACCCATGGCATTTCTTTGCCATTGGCTCGTTTTGTAATACTCGAAGTTGATAGGCTTTCTAAGCGAAACCCCATTCGTCGTCATCCGACGTAACTCGGAGTGACAACGAAAGGGAATGCAGAATTTATGCTGCGAAGAACTAAAGCTACTTATTATGAGCATGGAGATAAAGCTGGTTGGCTACTGGCATCCCAGCTTAAGGGATTAACTGCCTCTTAACTAAAAATCCATTGGACATCAATGATGTTTTTTTCTCTTATTATTCAAATCTTTATAAATCAGAACCACCTAAAGATGATTCCATCATGGATAGTTTCTTAGACAGTTTAAATTTTCCTCATATTGATGTAGCGGTAGCAGATGATCTTGACAAGCCTCTAGAGTTAGATGCGATTTTGAAAGGTCTTCAGCTTATGCAAAGTGGTAAGGCAGCAGGTCCAGACGGCTTTCCGATTGATTTTTACAAAATGTTTGCCAAAAATCTGGCACCTTTGTTGTTAGATATGTATAATGATTCTTTAGCAATTGGTTATCTTCCCTTAACTCTCACTCAGGCCTTTATCTCACTCTTACTCAAGCGGGATAAGAATCCAGATGAATGTGGCAATTGGAGACCCATAAGTTTGTTACATTCTGATGTTAAACTATTGGCTAAGGTGCTGGCTTGCCATCTGGATCCCTGTCTTCCTAAAATAATCTCTGAAGATCAGACCGGTTTCATTAGGGGACGACAATTATCATCAAATATTCGCAGACTCTTAAATATTATTTTCTCTCCATCCACCGTTTCATCTAGTGAGATAATCATCTCATTAGATGCGGAAAAGGCCTTTGACCGGGTTGAGTGGAATAATTTATTTACTATATTAGATAAATTTGGCTTTGGCTCCATTTTTACGTCATGGATACGCCTTTTGTACACTGCTCCTGATGACCTTTTGCTTTTTGTTGCGAACCCTGTCGGCTCTGTTTCTGTTTTTTAACATTTTTGGTTCTTTTTCTGGTTATAAGCTTAATATAAACAAAAGTGAATGTTTTCCAGTAAATAACATGGCTAAACAAATCCCAGTGGAGGCCCTGCCTTTTCATGTTTCCTCCACAAAGTTTTCGCTACTTGGGGGTAAATATTTCACACTCTTTTGATCTACTATATCAATATAACTTCTCCGAATTGCTCACTCAAGTCAAATTAGATTTGCAACGTTGGGATAAGTTACATCTTACTCTATTTGGTAGAATTCAGTCAATCAAAATGAATGTTTTACCTAGGATTTTGTTCCTTTTTCAGACCCTTCCAGTGTTTTTACCAAAGTCCTTCTTTAAACTGTTGGATGAGGCTATTTCTACTTTTATATGGCAGGGCAGACCTCCCAGGCTAAGCAAGGCATATCTTCAGAGACATAAAAAAGATGGGGGTCTTGCTCTGCCTAATTTTTTGATTTATTACTGGGCAGCAAATATCAGCAAAATCCACAGTTGGTATAATTCTCCCCAAATAGATTGGTGTGTATTAGAAGCACAGTCTTGCTCTTCGTCCTCGCTCTCTGCCTTGGTGTGTGCTCCTTTGTTCAATCGCCCTTCAAAATACACTACAAATCCAGTTGTTTGTTCTTCCCTTAGGATTTGGAGGCCATTCAGACAACACTTTAAACTTGCTGCTGCCTCTCTTTATAGACCTATTTGCAATAATCATTTATTTGTGCCCTCAACCTTAGATTCTGCTTATGTCTTATGGAAAAATAGAGGCCTCTCATATTTTTCTGATTTATTTATTGATGGAGATTTCACAACTTTTTCTGATCTTGCAATGAAATTCAATATACCACAGTCTAACTTATTTCGTTTTTTTCAAGTACGCAATTTTTTTCATTCTCACTGTCCTTCCTTCCCAGACTTGTCTGAACCTTCTTTATACGAGAAGTGTTTAATACAGAAACATGGCTCTATATCTATTTTATACAATTTAATTCTTCCTTATGTTTTGCCTTCTTCTGCTCGGTTTACACATCAATGGGACATGCATACATACATATATACATTCATATATGACATGAGAACAGACATTTAAATGAGACTAAGGAAAAAACAAATAAATAACATAAACAATAATAATAATACTATTGTTGGATTATTATATTTTTGGATTATTATATTTTATAATCCAACAACCATTATTGTTGGATTATTATAATACTATTTTTGGTTGGAGTTTACTTCCGGTGTCATGGCGGACACTGCCCATGCTGCTCATATCTTCAGTCGGGCTCGAGTAAAACCAGAGATTTATAAGACAGTGGACGGTAAAGTCATTGTGGAAGATGAGTTACTTAATTTTCTTGCAGTAAAAATTAAGACATTGAGCCAGGACGAGATTGTCCTCCTGGCCACAAACACTTTTGACTCCAAGTGGATTGAGTCCTCCAAGAAAGTGCTGTTTGAACTATGCTCTACTACACAGAGGAACGTCTCACATAAAGGGACACAGAAAGATGTCAACAACATAAAGTGTTGCCATAAAGTACTGAATGAGTGTGGGGAGGATATCCCCAGGTTTGTCTCTCACTATTTGAATGAACTGCCGCCGGTGACATTTACTAACATGGATGTCTCGACCCTACTTGGGAAAATGGAACAGTTGTCTACTGAGGTCTGCACCCTGAAACGTGCGGTGCAGCTACAGACTTATTTTGGCGAAGATTTTCGTGCCATTAAAATGGAAATGAATCACCGTGTGGGTGTATTGGAGTGTTCGATTAACCTGGTTCGAGGCGATGGTGTGGACGATCTGGCGGTGAGCGTCGGGGCCCTTGGCCTGGGCGGTGTGGCGGGGGGGGGGGGGGGGGAGTTGCACCGGTGGGGGGCTGCACCGGTGGGGGCCTTCGGGTTGGTGACTGCGGCGGGGGCCACTGCTCCGAGCGTGGAAGGTGCTGATGCTACAGCAACGGATGGTCGATTAACATCGTTGTCAGGCTCTCCAAAATGGAGTCATGTTGTCAAAAAGGGACGACGTCAAGTCCGAGAGAACAACAATGCTGAAGTTTGCTTCCGATTGCGCACTGGTCAACCCGGGCAGAGAAAGAAAACCGGTAATGCTAAACCTATTATTGGAACTGGAACTGTCGGTAATATCAGAGTGGTCAAGACCAAGTGTTTTTGCTTCCAAGTTTTCACCAGATCTAGATGCTGAAACTTTATCTGGTTATCTCAAGGAAAAACTTGGACGGGAGGTTACCTGCCAAAGATTGACATTGTGCATCGTAGGTGTGGTTCATTCAAAGTTACTGCTGAATGTGATGAGGTTAACGAAATGTATGATCCGGAACTCTGGCCAGAAGGGGTATTGGTTCGGCGATATTATGAGCCGCGCAGGGCTGGAGTTATCGGGTCAAACATTGCACCTGCTGCGGGGAGATTTATTGAACATGCTGGTGCCACGGGTACTCATTAAGTGATTGTGTCATACAACTGTCATGGCCTGCGATTGGGGCAGAACGCAGGAGATAAAGCGCGCCGCCTAGTTTTTGACAACATTCTGGAGGATTGTGATATACTCTGTTTGCAAGAGACATTTTTGGCGAAGCAAAACTTGGAATGTTTAACCTGTCTCAATGATGACTTTTATGAGGCTGGGGAGTCTACAGTTGACCTTGGCATGGGAATAGTCAGGGGTAGGATATCAGGGGGCGTGGCTGTCCTATGGAATAAGAAGCTAGACTCAATACTAAATGTGGTTAGGCTTGATGTAGATTGGTGTATAGCCCTGCGTTTTGTTTGTAATAAGGAGTTTTTTTTTATCTTAAATGTGTATACATCATATGAATGCTGTCAGAATAAGGATATTTAAATAGGCGTGCCTTCATCAGTTCCATTATTCAAACCAGTAATACCTCTTGCATTTATGTCATTGGAGATATGAATGCGGATATTTTGGATAAGAAGTCATTATTTTCTAAACATATAATTCAATTCTGTGAAAATAATAATCTCATATTGTCAAGCAGAGAATTGTTGCCCACAGACAGTTATACATCATGGCTGGATCACTGTATCAGTACAGCTGATGCTCATGCCTCAATGGGGTGTATGAGCATTTTGTATGGGACAACAACGTGTGATCATATACCTCTTGCTATGGTGATAAATGTTGAACATATACCTGTGCTATCCAGATGTGGAAATGGTGTCAATACAAAAGTATTAGACTGGTCAACACTCAAAAAGGAAGACATTTCTGCCTACTATGTACATACAGACAAGTCATTAGTTAATATCCAACTACCCTTAGTTGCAATCCTGTGTAGGGATATTAACTGTGAGGATGAGAACCATAGGAGAGATATATGCTCCATGTATGTTGACATAGTTCATGCTCTGGATGAAGGCAGTAAGCCCTATTATAAACATAAAAATAAGAACCATAACAACAAGCCTGGCTGGAAGGAGTATGTGGCTGGATATCATACGGAGGCACGGGAGGCCACTAAATCATGGGCTATTTCTGGTAGACCTCGACAAGGTCCTGTGTTTGAGCATAAGAAGCTCACTAATGCAAGATATAAGTATGCCATTCACTTTATATGTAAAAATGAGCAGACCATGAGGGCTGATTCCATGGCAAAGAAGCTCATAGGTAACAATGTTAATGATTTTTGGAAAGAAGTGAGAGTTCTTAATAACTGCAAGACATCTTTACCATGCACTGTTGAAGGTATCTCCGGACCAGACAAAATTGCAGAGTTATGGCGACAGCACTATAGTACCTTATTCAACTGTATTCACACTGATTTGTATAAAGTAGAACACATTGAGAGTAATACATCGTTGGAACCACTGGTGATTATGTCACATGAGGTACACCAAGCCATACATAAGCTTTCTGATAACAAAGCTAGTGGATTGGATTGTCTTTCTGCAGAACATCTTAAAAATGCCAGTATAAGAATAGCTCCTTTGCTCGCCATTTGTTTTACTGTGTTTATGATACACGGTGTATTTGCCTGACTTAATGTTGACTGTTCTATTAGTTCCAGTCATTAAGGACAAAGCGGGGAAGGTAGGTAGTTTAGATAACTACAGGCCTATAGCTTTAGTGAGCATATTATCAAAGGTAATAGAAAGAATTCTGCTGGACAGATTAAATGATTTATTAACACCACAAATAACCAGTTTGGGTTTAAAGATAAACATGGCACTGACTTGTATATATACGGTTTAAAGGAAATTGTGAACAAATATAGAGATAAAACTCATCAGTTCTTATGTGTTTTATTGATGATGCTTCTAAAGCATTTGACCATATAAATCATGGTAAATTGTTTAACAAATTAAGACAAAGAGGGTTGCCCAAGTATATTGTGAGAATTTTAGCTTACTGGTATGCCCACCAGACGATGCAAGTGAAATGGGGCAATAGTGTCTCAGCTTTGTTTGGGGTTGGCAATGGAGTCAGACAAGGGGGTATTTTGTCACCTGCTCTTTTTAATCTTTATATGGATGATCTGTCCAGGCAGTTGAGAGCCTGTAATACTGGGTGCATGATTGGTAATTCAATAGTGAACCATATTATGTATGCAGATGACCTTGTGATCTTTAGCCCAAGTAGTACTGGATTACAGCAGCTTCTTACAATCTGTTCGGTATATATGGTGTGGAACATGATATCAAATATAACGCCAATAAGAGTGTCGTCATGATCAGTAGAACTAAAGATGATAAATGTTTGAACTACCCTGATTTTAAATTGGCTAACAATAAGCTTAGTGTCTGTAATAAGGTGAAATACCTTGGCCATTTTATTACTGATATCTATTTATGACCAATAGATGACAGATGATGAAGATATTTACAGGCAATGTCGCATGGTGTATGCACAAGCCAATATTCTCTTACGTAAATTTAAGGCATGTACGGTTGTTGTAAAGATATCTCTGTTTAAAGCATATTGCACACTGCTCTATACTGCGCACTTGTGGTCAAATTATAGAAAGTCAAGTCTTTTAAAATTGAAAGTAGCATATAACAACGCAATGAGAATGTACTCACAAGACCAAGATGGTGTAGTGCAAGTGAGATGTTTGTGGTTGCAAGAGTAAGGGCCTTTCTGTTTTAAGAAACCTAATGTTTAAATTCATTAATGGGTCACAAAATGAAATAATAATGGGCTTCACTAACATACGGTTAAGTACTACACACTACCAATCCCGTATGTGGAAACACTGGTATAATTGTCTTTTGGTAGAACAATGATTTTATTTTAGTGTTGGTATGTATGTGTGTTTATGGATATGTATTTATGTATTGTTGTGGGTAAGATTTGGACCTTGAGTCTGTAATAAAGTTTTGATGATGATTGATGATGAATAATAATGTGGTATACATCTGAGACAGAAGACTTATGTACAGATTTGTGCATTATGCACTGTATGTACAGCTATATAAATAAAATTTGTATATGTATACATTTGTATATGTGTTTAAAATTTGTATAAATCTCAGTACAGTTTACCAGATATCCTGTGCAAATCATCATTACATGATCAACTATAAAACTCTTCTGTCATGTTTTCTTTCACTTCTCCAGGAAGAACATGAACACACTCAGAGTTTTTCTGCTTGTTTTCTTAGTGACTTACATTGTAGGAAGTCGTTCCTGGTTCTGGGAACAATGTTGGAGAAAGTGACTGTGGAAATCAACAGACATGAAGAGTGTGATTATCATGTCAAGAGAAAATGATCCCTGCATCCGTTCCTAAGACATTTCTAATATGATCTTCTACATGATCTGAGATGATGGAGGATGATTTCTGAGAGCAGAATCTCCAGGACTTTACCTCTGTCAGAGATCTTCTTCAGCTCCTCTTTGCAGAAATCCTCCAGTTTGTCTCTCAGCTGACGGACAGATTCTCTCACGCCATCAAAAGAGGAGAGAGAACTGAAGGGATTGTCATTTACATCTGTAGATTCAGGAGGAGCTGAGAGAGACTGGAAACTCTACAGAAAACACAAATCAAAGCTCATCACCTCCACACTTCATCAATAACCTGCTCTACTGTCAGATCTGTGCGGCTCTTGATGATCTTTATTAACTCTCCTCAATCCAGCACTTTCACAGCATCAGCTTCATTCTGCTCATATTCATTATGTGACATTACAGATACAAGTTCTAGCGTTTGCCATTCACACTACATGTGAACTTCCTATCAATTTAAGCTCAATATTAGCTTCAGAAATACATACTTTTATTAGAAATACTGCCATCATAAATCCAAATATTTAGTGTGTTTTGAAATTATAGATTTAAAAAAGGAATGACAGCGACAGTGAAATAAAGCAAATAGAAAAAAAGTGTCCAGAAAACATGAAAGTGATTAATTTACATGTGGAAATCAAATCTAGAGGTCAGTAATATACCAACATCTCTCTCACATTAAATATTTTAAATAATCATATCGTTATCCTGATCAAATGCATCAATCTCCATCTTAGCTGTATTATATATATGTATATATATGTAAATTGGACTCTAAACAAGTTTAATACACTGTGAATGTCATTAAAGCCTTTGTTTAATTCACAGAATTAAAGGGCAAAGTTAAATTAGATAATTTCATATTTGTGTGATGAAAAGGCATTATTATGTGATATTTTTATTTTCGTTAATTTAATCTTCTATGAAATGTTAAGTAGTATTACTAAACAATAATTTCATATATACTTGGATTTGGGGTAATTTAACTTTTAATAAAGCACTTTAAGTTTTATTGAAAAAACAATGTTGCGTTATTGAAAGTGAAGAAACGATACTGTTGTATTGAAGGAAATAATATAACATTTCTCATTTTATTCTAATCATTGTCCTGTCCTGCCATCACCACCTCAGCGCCTTGCCCTTCCGGCGCCACCCCAGCGCCTAGCCCTGCTGGCGCCACCCAAGCGTCTTGCCTTGCCGGCGCAGCCCAAGCTCCTCGTTCTGCCGGCTCCACCCATGCTGCCTGTCATGCCAGCTCCACTCAAGCTCCTGGAGACCACCCTTCTGGAGTTTCGTCTTGTCGTGGTCGACCAGCCAGAGACTGTTCACGTCACATCTGCCCAGCCAGAGACTGTTCACGTCACATCTGCCCAGGCGGAGACTGTTCGCGTCACGTCTGCCCAGCCAGAGACTGTTCTCGTCACGTCTGCCCAGCCAGAGACTGTTCACGTCATGTCTGCCCAGCAAGAGACTGTTCTAGTCACGTCTGCCCAGCCAGATACTGTTCACGTCGCGACTGCCCAGCCGGAGACTGTTCAGGTCACGTCTGCCCAGCCGGAGACTGTTCACGTCACGTCTGCCCAGCCGGAGACTGTTCAGGTCACGTCTGCCCAGCCGGAGACTATTCAGGTCACGTCTGCCCAGCCGGAGACTGTTCAGGTCACGTCTGCCCAGCCGGAGACTGTTCACGTCACGTCTGACCAGCCAGAGGCTGTTCACGTCACGTCTGCCCAGCCGGAGACGGTCCATGGCCCACTGCTGGGACTCCAGACCCGCCTGAGCCTCCCTGGCTCAACCCTCCCGTCCCTCCCTGGTCTCTTCTAGAGACTTCCTGGACTGTCATGCTGGCTTTGTCTTGGCTCCCCTCCCTCCCTCCTCTCTTTGTCGCTGTGTTTTGATCGTCCCGTCTTGTGTTGTCTGTTGGTGAGTTGTCGTGTCATGTTCCTGTCTTGTTTTGTGGTGTTCCTTGTAGAGGAGGGGTACTGTCAGGTTTCTGTCACGTCTGTCTAGTCTATTTCTTGGTTTTGTGACAGAGCCCTGGCACTCATGTTTGTCTTGTTTTGTGTAGCACACAGCTTGTGTTTTTACTAGCTGTGTGATATCATGTTGTCATGTTTTGTGTGAAAACGTGGCTTATGAGTGTTTTCAATGGCTGGGTGTTCATGTCTTGTTTTGTGTGAGCACATGGCTTGTGATTTATTTTACTGGCCATGTGCTTGTGTTTTAGTCATGTTTGGTGTGAGCACATGTATTGGTGTGAGCACAGGCTTTTCATGTATGTTTCCTTATGCCATGTGCTCTCCTGTTGATTGTATAGTCCCTCCCATCTTGTTACCTGATTAATTTGCCCCGCCTGTCCTCCCTTGTTACCTGATTGATTAATTTGCCCCACCTGTCCTCCCTCGTTACCTCCTTTGTTTGTTCTCCCTATTTATTCTCCTTTTGTTTTCAGTCCTGTGCTGTTTCGTTGTCGTATGTACGTCGAATGTACCCCTTGTGTCCTGTCAAGTCAAGTCTTTTGTTTTCCCCTACGGGGTAGATTTGATGTATTTTGTTTTATTTTTATTAATAAATAACCCATCATCTCTGCACCTCATTCCTTTCACCACCACCACACCTGACAAAATGAGCTGGACGATGACATCACTGTTTTCTCCAGAGTGGCTGTATAGACATATGAACTAAATGGATAACTAATGATTTTTACAATGGAAATGAATCAACACTGAACTTACTTAAGCTGGACTATGGCAATATTTTCTTCTAGATTTGCTGTACAGCCAAAACTAACTTTGTTGCATTATTTTCCTGTAATCAATGTAAAGCTGCTTTGAAACAATCTGTATTGTAAAAAGCACTATAGAAATAAAGGTGAATTGATTGAAATAAATTTGGCAGATAAATACCTTCACTGAGTTTAGTGTTTTGTTCTTCCCTCACATTTTAAAAAATGAAAAACATTTAAAAAATGAAACTCTGCACATCACTTTTGGCCACTATGTTTTATGTGGTCAGTGCCACAATAGTACTATTCAGACCCTGGTTACTGTGGACTGATGAGCCCAAGTCATCACCGGTGCACTGCTACTTTTTACAGTCGCCAAAAATGTAATTATTACTTTCATTTCTGCATAAGAGCATTGATTTGTAGAGTGGGAGAATCTATTCAATTTCTTAAAGGTCTGTTAAAAAAAAAATATTTTGATGATCAAGCTTTTATCGTTTATGATCAAGCTTTTCACTCCAATACATTTTGGGCCTTATTTTAATGATCTAAGATCATGGTGTAAAGCGAACGGCGTAAGTGCACTTAGCGTGAGTCTGAATCCACTTTTGCTAGTTTAACGACGGGAATAATCGGCGCACCCGGCGCATGGTCTAAAAAGGGTCGTCCCAATTCTCTTAATAAGTAATGGGTGTGTTTTGGGCATAACGTGCAATAAATCAATCAGAGTCTCATCTCTTATTCCCTTTAAAAGCCAGTTGTGCTTGTGGCGTGGCCGATTCACTATTAACAATGGAGGAATTTGCAAGCGGAAAAACAGAACGCTTTTTCTATCAAAAACGGATCTGCTCGTGCGCGAGGTTAAAGCGCGCAAGCAAACCACCTACGGGACAAAGTGTTCACGCGTTGTGGACCCGCCTATAGGCGCATATTAGTAACACGCTCTTTAAATAACAAAAATGATATTGTCCTGTTCTTCTGGATCTCTGTTACCTGCAGGAAATGTATGTGATCCTGTGTGTGTGAAAGCTGCTCCAGCTCAGCGTCTCTCCTCCTCAGATCATTGATCTCCTGCTCCAGTCGCTCCAGTCGTTCTTCAGCTCGACTCACTGCAGTCTTTTCCTGATCTCTGATCCGCTGTGTCGCCTCAGAGCGGCTTCTCTCAATGGAGCGGATGAGCTCAGTGAAGATCCTCTCGCTGTCCTCCACTGCTGTGTGTGCAGAGCGCTGTTAGGACACACAGCACAATCACACAGTGAGCTTCAGTGAGTCCTGACTGAGACTTATCAAACTTCTCTTCTTCTCCAGACTCACCTTATGAGACTCTACAGCCTCTCTCAGCTGCTGAAGATCTTTCTCTCTCTGCTGGATCCTCTGCTGGAACGACCTCTGCGTCTCCTTCAGCTGCTTCTGCAGCACAAACCAATAACAGAGATGGCACTTTATATACTGTCAATATATCATCATGTGAAGAGTTGAATCCAGTGACAGTAGAATTAATAACCAATGGCTGGAGGTTCAAACTCTTGAAGGGATGATTGATCAGTTTTACCACCATTGCACATGAATTTACATGAAGCATAAGGCCTGTTTCACACTGCAAGCATACGCATCATAAAAGTGAAAGTGAGTTTCTGCTGAATAACAGACTTGCGGCTCTATATAGTTCAAATGGACTGAGTCAGATTTACTGAACAGAAACTCCTTGAGTCTGTCGCTGTATTTAACTTGCATTATTCTTGACAGAGATTTATTTTCCATTATTTATGTTTCTTTATTAAAGGGGTCATGAACTGGATTGTTTTATCATTTTATAATGTTTCCTGGGGTGTGCACTTATAATGTTAGTATGATTTTGACATCAAAGATTGTCATAATTTAGAAATAAAAGGCATTTTTGCTACCCTGATTTTAGCCTCAGAGTAAGTCACTGATAAACCCACGCTGTTTGATTAATAGTTCCAGCGATTGAAGGGAACATCCTTTGATCGCTTTCTACATATAATTTATTCACAGTTTAAATAACAGAATATTTTCATCCTACTTCACAGGAACTATGTGAAGTTTATCATTATTTAGTCACTGGTGTGATTGACTGACACATAGACAAAGAACATCTGACTGTACATGAATCCTTATATCTGAAATCACTGGTCACAGATCAGGCATTAGAATTAACAGTTACTTACATGTTGTGGCATTACTGTGGAGTCCATATCGTAAAATTCTGTTTGCAAAGCCTGTGCCGAAATTGCTAATAATTTACTAAAGAATCCACAGTAGTGAATACAAATAAATAATGCTCAACTGAGACATTCACATAAATAACCACATTTCTAGCATTAGGATCCTTTGGAAGGTAATGTTGTTTTTAGTCGAGTGATCCTGCATCTTCTCTCCTCGTGATCTGATCTCACTAACACGCCAGTGGGCTAACGGTGCCATGATGAAGTAGGCGTTGATTTTCTTCTGCAGAGGCGTCTTTAGTTGCACTAGTACGTCATAAAGAGGCACATTACACAACCAGTTCGCTGAGCTTGGTTACAATAAAAGCTGTTTTTAGACTAACAAGGAAGTTTTCTGTTCTGAAACTTACAGGACATTCTTATAGTATGATGACGTCTTATATCAAAAGCTCAAGAAAATTTTGATTTCTAGGTTCATGACCCCTTTAAAGCCTGTTTTACAAAGATTTGTGTTGATAAATGTTTACGCTGTATTTTCACCATATTTTCTGTTAAGTTAAATGCGAAGCACAAATACGCTCAGCAGTCAAGTCAAGTCAAGTCATCTTCATTTATATAGCAGCTTTTAACAATGTTGATTGTTCCAAAGCTGCTTTACAGTGATAATAGGAAATCAAAGTAACCGAGATTGTTTTGGCTTTATGACAGCTCCAGAATAGAGTTATTTTCCAGCTAAAGTTAGTTTTAAAGTGATTCACTTCCGTCGCAACAATCATTAGTTATTAACTTAGGGGCCGCTAACACGACACCGTTTTAACAGAAAACTCTTAAGTTCTCTCTACGCAAACTTTAATAACGCAAACCCGCGAGAGCAGTGAAAGTCCACTTACAGCTACTCTTCACTTCTGTGACGTCTGCAGTGTGAATGATGTTTCCTGATCATATGGTGGCAATATAAACAGTGTAAACATTATTTCATCAGTGTCTAGTTTCACACCTGTGTCTTTGTCCTCTGTGCTGCAGCTGATACAGTGTTGTGGTTTTTATGTTCCTCCATCGTACACAGCACACATATAAACTTCTGTTCAGTGAGACAGAAAACCTCAAGGAGTTTATCATGTGTTTGGCAGATCATCTCCTGCAGTCGTCCAGTGGCATCAGTCACTTTATGCGGTCTACGGGAGTGAAATTCCTCATGACGGTCAAAATGAGTTTGACAGTAAGACTCCAGACACACCAGACAGGACTTGACGGCTTTGTGTTTTCTTCCAGTACAGACGTCACACTGCACATCTCCAGCTCCAGCGTAACAGTCAGGAGGAAGTTTAGTCTTCTTCAGTTTCTCCACCAGTTCAGCCAGCATGGTGTTTTTAGCTAAAGCAGGTCTTGGACTGAAGGTCTGTCTGCACTGAGGGCAGCTGTAGACTCTCTTCTGATCCTCCTGATCCCAGTGTCCTGTAATACAGATCTTACAGTAACTGTGTCCACAGGGAATGGCCACCGGATCCTTCAGGAGATCCAGACACACTGGACACAAGAACTCATTCTGATCCACTGAAATTCTGGCTTCTGCCATTTTACTGGATGAGACAAACAAACACACAACAGCTCAACTGCACTTCAGTTTCCCTGAACTCATGTGATTCCTGTTCACTGGTTCTGTGTTTGAGTGACGTGTGTAAAACAGGTTAATCTGCAAGTCTGTAAATCAGGTTCCTCATTCCTGTTCCTGGACAGCCTTATTCATATAGAGTTCAGTTTCAACCATACTCCACACACCTAGATGTTATTTTAAATGCAAAAACGCGTTCGTGCTCGATCGGCCCAAAGTCTACCATCCAACCTGCACGGAAGTTCTTTACGTGTTACTGTCTTTTCTCATGGCAAAGTATTTTTTATTAAATGCAATACATTTTCTCACATGTATCTTCTCGTTATTTCATCTGACTCTATAAATGAAAAGGTTTTAATGATATCCGTGCATCATTAAATGTGAGCGAATGTTTGACTATTCCTTTTAACTCTTTAAGTATATAATTAAATGGTGATACTTTTACTTTTACTTTAGTTAAATAAAAATGAAGTATTTAACTTCGCTACATTTATTTTCACCAGAAGTACAGACGGAGCAACAGGGCGAGCTGGAGCTTTTCAAACTACTGTGGTGATGCTCTGCGCTTTCAGCCAATAGCATACAGGTCTGAAGCGCTACAGCCAATAACAGGCAGGTCTGAAGTGATTCTGCCTATAACAGACAGGTCTGAAGCGCTACAGCCAATAACTGACAGGTCTGAAGCGCTTCTGACTATAACAGACAGGTCTGAAGCACTTCAGCCAATAACAGACAGGTTTGAAGCGCTTCTGCCTATAACAGACAGGTCTGAAGCTCTTCAGCCAATAACAGACAGGTCTGAAGGGCTTCAGCCTTCTGTCTGGACCAGGACGTGGTGACCTGCCAGGTGTGGTAGGAAGGTTTTGAGGGCCAGCAAAACCACCAGCATTTCTAAGCAGTTGATATGCAACCGTCCCTCCGTGCTCGTCCAAGAGCCGGAGGCCGGTTTGCCCTCGCACAGAGCACAGAGCACCCCACCCTGTGTTGGAGGCATCTGTGGTGACCACCATCCGTCTTGAGACTATCCCCAAGTTTTATCCAAGGGGCCAGGGCTCTATATGAAGTTGGCCTGAGCGCTATGTAGGGATAGGAATTGATAAGAATTTAACGATTCCGATTCCATTATCGATATTGCTTATCGATTCGATTCCATTATCGATATTGCTTATCGATTCTCATTGGGTGAGGGAATAAGTACAAATTTGTTTGTTTGTATTAACTTATTGAAATTATAACTTAACTTATTTGTTTGTTAATTATTATTAACTCGCTGACACAGCACAGAGTATTAGGGGTGTGAACCTACAATGGTCTCACGGTTCGGTTCGATTACGATTATCATGTCATCGATTCAGTTCAATTCGATATCTCGATGCATTACATGCACTGCATCCTCAATTTTCAATTTTACTTCAAAAGTGATGTGTGCGTGCGTGCGCGTGTGCGTGTTCGCCTGTTCGTGAAGTCGCAGTGACAGAAACAGTGACATTCCAGTTTAAGTTTCATGGGACTTAAGTCTGTTCATGCTGTGTGTGTGGCCAAATGTTTCTGCATATTGGAGGTAGTTCCTCCCCTTTGACGAAATGGAATTTTTACAAGTGTTGCAAGTGACTGTATTGTTATGAGGCGCCGTCATACTCTCATTGAGTATGTGCGCGAGTTTGAGTGTGTGTGTGTGTGTGTGTGTGCTCGCGTCTCATATGAGTATGTGCGTGGAGAGTTTGTGTGTGTGTGTGTGTGTGTGTGTGTGCGCGCACGCGTCTCATATGAGTATGTGCCTGGAGAGTTCCGCGCATCTTGTGTGTGTAGAGTTTGCGTGTATGTGCGTGCGTGACTTTAGGTGTGTCGTTGTGCATTTCATATGTATTTGTTTGAGCATTCAGCAGTGTACATGTATGTTTGACTACTTAGTATACTGTACGTGTATGCAAGTGTTTCATATATGTGTGCGTGAATGAAGTTTGATTTAACCCTCTGGGGTCTAGGGTGTTTTTGGGGTCCTTGCGATGTTTTGACATGCCCTGACATTTGTGCTTTTTTCAGTTGCTTATAAACATATTAATTGCAAAGGTGTAATTACACTCTATTTAGCACAAACAGGGCTACCATAATATGTGAGCAAGATGTATGTACATGTTTGTATTTTTGAGAGAATATTGTTTATGCATGGTTATTGAAAAAAAAAAAAACTCAAAGTGTCTGAAATAAGGCCAGAAAACACATACTAAATATGTGTCCACAAGACTTTTGACTAATGGGTGTTGTTGCCTAGAGTTTTTGCTTCAAAATGATCTGAAAATAATCCTGCCTAATCATTTACACAAAACAATACATTGATTTAAATTTTATAAGACACCTTTTGTTTGGAAAGGCAATATGCGTGGAGGCGTGTTCACACCTGAGAAGACAAAGGCCTGATAATGTGCCACATGCATAATGAGCTGCATATTAATTAGCCTTTCACACAGCTGTGTCACAGGGTCCCAAAGAATGCAAGGACAAAAGAAATTATCTATATATACATATTTTACAATTAGAAATTGTAACCAATTACAAATAGGTTACAATTACAACAACAATTACAATTTTAACAATATTTCAAGTGTATTCTTTCTTTGTAAAAAGTATACATTTTATCATACGTATTAAAAAAGGTAAGGATTCATTGGTTAGAATATTGGAACAAACACTATAATAACATCTTAGTTGATAATTCAATATACCTACTTTATTTTTGACAAAACATCCGATACTATAGTATATTTAACATATGAGCAGAAATTGGCGAACAAAAGCTTGCCTATTTAATGTGACAGTAGTCTTTTTTTACAGTCAAAACTTTATAATCTATCCAAAACCAATAACGAATTCTTGTCTAAACATTCATATTTAGTCTGTAACATATCGTGTTTATGATATTATATTAGCATGTTAATTTGCAGTTTGTTTCTTATACAGACATTTTATTTCAACATATTTCAGTCTATTTTTACTCATCTTAGTAGGCTAAAGCAATATAGTTTGGATGTGTCCATGTAAAAATAACATGTTTACTAATGTAGGTGCGAGAGTGAATGAACAGCACAGACACGCGCTGTATAACTGAAGTAAACAACGCGCGCGCTCCTGTGTCGTTCATTCATCATTTAGCCTACACACAGATACACAATTCATATTTAAACAGTCTTTTTGCGGTTTACAGACACTATGAAATATCGCGATTAGAACAAAGCACTTAAGAATAAATGACTTACTACATCAGCTGGATCTGTTGCTCCTCGACATGAAACTGCCAGCACTTCTGGTACATTTTCCAGGGTTATTAGATAGTATTATTCCTCACAGCGTAGGGATACGCTGTGTACACAGCGGTAGTAAGATACTTCCTGAACATGATGTGTTTTATAAACCAGCTGGTGGGTGTTGGCATTTTTGAATGGCTTACCTTAGATCATTTGCGTTTGAATACCGCGCGCTCTCCGTGGGCGTGGCACATTAACACGTAATCAGGTATAATGAGCTGGAAAGAAAAAGACTGACATCTCTCTCTTTTCATACAGATTACATAAACTGAGAATATTTGTTTTTTTATATAAATTAATTCATTTAAAAGAAGAGAGTTCAAGTTTCATTATGGAAAAACACTCGTGCCTGTATGACAAGTATTCACGGAATTACAGTTAATTTTCGGACGCGTTTCAGAATGGACTTCACTGACAGAGAGAAGGCAAAACTAGCATCATGTATATTTTTCTTTATTTGACTAAAAGCACAATACTTTGTTTATGTTGTGAGTATACACAAAAAAAATAGAAACTTAACAGGATCGAATGATGTATAACACTAACACGTAATATCAAAATCAACAGAGTATTTTGAGTCTCTTTTGCACTGATAAGAAAAAAAGCGAGACTATCGCGCCGGCGTGATAGCAGACTTCAGAGGGTTAAGCCCTCTATTTTTTTGTGGATACTCACAATAAAAACAAAGTGTTGTGCTTTTCGCCAAATAAAGAAAAACAAACATGATGCGCGTTCTGCCTTCTCTCTGTCAGTTAAGTCCAGTCTGAAACGCGTCCGAAAATTAACTGTAATTCCGCAAATACTTGTCATACAGGCACGAGTGTTTTTCCATAATGAAGCTTGAACTCTCTTCTTTTAAATGAATTAATTTATATAAAAAAACAAATATTCTCAGTTTATGTAATCTGTATGAAAAGAGAGAGATGTCAGTCTTTTTGTTTCCAGCTCATTATACCTGATTACGTGTTAATGTGCCACGCCCACGGAGAGCGCGCGGTATTCAAACGCAAATGATCTAAGGCAAGCCATTCAAAAATGCCAACACCCACCAGCTGGTTTATAAAACACATCATGTTCAGGAAGTATCTTACTACCGCTGTGTACACAGCGTATCCCTACGCTGTGAGGAATAATACTATCTAATAACCCTGGAAAATGTACCAGTAGTGCTGGTAGTTTCATTTCGAGGAGCAACGGATCCAGCTGATGTAGTAAGTCATTTATTCTTAAGTGCTTTGTTCTAATCGCGATATTGAATAGTGTCTGATTGTAAAACGCAAAAAGACTGTTTAAATATGAATTGCGTGTCTGTGTGTAGGCTAAATGATGAATGAACGGCACAGACGCGTGCACTTTGTTTACTACAGTTATACAGCGCATGTCTGTGCCGTTCATTCACTCTCGCACCTACATTAGTAAACGTTATGTTTACATGAACACATCCAAACTATATTCAGACATGGGCAGTATTTCAGTTAAATGTATTTTAAATATGTATTTAATTACTTTAGTGTATTTTGTAATTTGTATTTTGCAGGTGTGGAAAAAACAAAATGTAGTTTGTAACAAAATATTTTGAGGGAGTGTATTTAGAGTATTTCAAATACTTAAATACTTAAGAAAAATCACCATAGTAAATGATTTTGCCATATTTTCGGTCTGATGTTGGCAATGGCAATGTCCAGGTTAGATGCAGGTAGACCGGGCTCCCTCCAAGAAGTGAATGAGTTTTGAACTCTTAAAAATGGCATTAAGGTAAAGTGTTTTGTGAAATACGTACACACATATTGCACACTGAACGGCATTGAAGAGAAAATAATTGTGCCTTATGAGATCAATGCTCTGTGTTGTCATTCATAAAAGGACATCATAGGCCCTACCTATTATGAAACAGCGCGTCTGTCGTAACTCCACTGAAATGTCTATGCTAAGCAAGCTTTCACAATATAACATCCATCTGCAGTTTTTACACGTTTTTAAACGTATTACATATGAGAAATATTGATATTGATTTTGTATAAAATAATCATCATTCCTATTGTTTTTCAGTAATTGCGCACGCAGCGCAATTCTACTATGGAAAAGGCATATGCGGTCAGGGCAGTTAGAGTATGGTGTGTAAAACAAGCCCACACATGATTAATATGATTAATCATATATATTATGATTAAAATGGATTTTTGATTTTGTGACAAATTCTCGGTCTGTTATTTTTACACAAAAATCGCTGCAAAAGATGCTTTCCAACAGGTTTTATCGTAGTTTTTGTCCAACTCCATTGACTTGTATTGGATGTTCTGTGAGGTACGGTATTCCGCCGCCGGAGATGGAAATGGGGTTGTTTGTATTCTTTCTGTAGTTATGCAGTCGCGGTATCGTCAGGGTATTGTAGGTTACGCTATCCAAACATTGGCAAAGGTGCATTATCGCCACCAACTGGGCTGGAGTGTCTATTATTCAAGCTCTCAATGGAAGAATGTCCGGTTGTGAGGCGTTTGAAAAAATAGGTCCACGGTTTTACAACGAATGGTAAAACACCTGTTGGAAAGCATCTTTTGCAGCGATTTTTGTGTGAGCATATCAGTGAACACCCCAGACCACTCGGTGAGTTTCACGTCTTTGTAAACTAAAGTTTAATGCGTTTTATGAATGATTCTTCCAGTGCCCCTATGAAACCATTGTGGAGGTGGGGGGGTGCTAACACAGAAACCTAAAATTCTCGGGACAGCAGCATTTGTCCAAATTTCAATCTTAACCGTTCTATTTCATCAGAAACGATCTTAAAACAGGGCTTTAAGTGTAAAATACCGAACTTGTCCTTTAAGGCATGAGTAGAGTAACGGTGATAATATGGCTACATAGCCTACATCAAACACATTTTGCTATTAAGGGCAGCCTACCACACCATTGATGTGAACTTAGCTATACATGCCATTTACGTCAGAGGGAGCTATTTCAGGCCCTGTAGAGATTTAGTAAAATGGCCATACTTTTTTATTTTGCTACTTCGCCATTTTGAATTTACACATTTCTCATATTTGTGTTATTGCTACTATTTGTGTTATTGACCTTTCAGTAATAATAATAAAAAAGACTTAAGCTTATTGTGGGAGTATTTTTGTATTTTCAAAATACTAATTACTTGTATTTTATTTAAATACATTTTTCACATCAGTATTTTGTATTTTATTTTGTTACATTTCATGAGCCAGTATTTGTATTTTGTAACAAAATAGTTTTTGATGTATTTGTGCCCACCTCTGACTATATTGCTATAGCCTGCTAAGATGAGTAAAAATAGACTGAAATATGTTGAAATAAAATGTCTGTATAAGCAACAAACTGCAAATTCACATGTATATGCTAATATATCATACACAATATGTTACAGACTAAATATGAATGTTTAGACAAGATTTTGTGATTAGTTTTGGATAGATTATAAAGTTTTGACTGTAAAAAAAGCCTACGGTCACATTAAATAGGTACGCTTTTGTTCACCAATTTCTGCTTATATATATAGTATAGTATAATTTAAATATACTATAGTATGATGTTTTGTCAAAAATAAAGTAGGTATATTGAATTATCAACTAAGATGTTATTATAGTGTTTGTTCCAATATTCAAACTAATGAATCCTTACCTTTTTTAATATGTATGATAAAATGTATACTTTTTACAAAGAAATACACTTGAAATATTGTTAAAATTGTAATTGTTGTTGTAATTGTAACCTATTTGTAATTGGTTACAATTTCTAATTGTAAAATATGTATATATAGATAATTTCTTTTGTCCTTGCATTCTTTGGGATCCTGTGACACACCTGTGTGAAAGGCTAATTAATATGCAGCTCATTATGTATGTGGCACATTATCCGGCCTTTGTCTTCTCAGGTGTGAACACGCCTCCACGCATATTGCCTTTCCAAACAAAAGGTGTCTTATAAAATTTAAATCAATGTATTGTTTTGTGTAAATGATTAGACAGGATGATTTTCAGATCATTTTGAAGCAAAAATTCTAGGCAACAACGCCCATTAGTCAAAAGTCTTGTGGACACATATTTAGTATGTGTTTTGTGGCCTTATTTCAGACACTTTAGTTTTAGTTTTTTCAATAACCACGCATAAACATTATTCTCTAAAAAAAAAAAAACATGTACATACTGTCACGGTGTGGGTTTTGGGTTTTGTTCCTTTTTGTTGTCTTGTATATCACGTGATTCCCTGTTTGTCATGTGAGCCTGCCATGTGTCTTGTCTTTTGTTATGTTATTGCTCAGTGTCCACAGGTGTTCCTCGTCTATGTTTATTAGTCTCCCCAGGTGTCTCTTAGTAACCACGCCCCCCTTGTTATCTTGTTTAGCTTGTTTGTCTGTGTATTTAAACCCCTGTGTTTCAGTTGTTTGCTGTCGGTTGTTGTTTAATGTTGCTTGTAGTCCGAGTTCTGAGTACCTTGTTCGTAGTTCTGAGTACCTTGTTCTGAGTTTACCCTGGATTACCTGTTTGTTGGATTATTAAAGTGCTTGCATTTGGATTCCCTCTCTGCTTCCTTCCTGCCTACATCTTAACACATACATGTTGCTCACATATTATGGTAGCCCCGTTTGTGCTATATAGAGTGAATTTACACCTTTGCCATTAACATGTTTATAAATAACTGAAAAAAGCACAAATGTCAGGGCATGTCAGAACATCTCAAGGACCCCAAAAATCCTTGAGATGTTCTGACATGCCCTGACATTTGTGCTTTTTTCAGTTGCTTATAAACATATTAATGGCAAAGGTGTAGAACATAGCCTACTATACATTTAAAATATGAGCAGAAACTGGATGACAAAAGCTTATTTGATATTTTAGAATAAAAACTTTATAATCTATCCAAAACTACGAAATGTTGTCTTTCATATTTCATCTGTAACATAGTAGGCTAAACATAAACAACAGCGCCCATCTGTGCCGTTAATTCATTTACACACAGAAACGTGATTCAAATTTAAACAGTCTTTTTGCATTTACAGACATTAGAACAAAGCACAAGAATAAAAAACTTAGGCTACTCACAATTCTCGGCTAGATCGGTCGCTCCTCAAAATGAAAATAAACCAGCACATGTTCTGAGGTAAATGTCCCAGGATTACTCCTCACAGTCACAGCCTCGCAAGACGAAAAGGTACATTAATCTGATGATTAAATTTGTTGTGTTATCGCGTTTATTAGGGGCGTTGACAAGTTTGCATGTGTCGCTTCAGATCATTTGCGTCTGAATAGCGCGCGCTGTCCGTGGGCATGTCAAATTAGCAGAATAATGAGCTGAGAGAACGATAATGAGATCGGATGACACCCCTCTCTTTTTTTAAAGATTACATTAACAGAGAATATTTATTTTAGTTTTGAATTAGATATTTTAAAAGTACAAACTTAAATGATTATAAAGATATATTGCTCATGCTTGGGTGAATAGTATTCGCTGAGCTTTGTTTAAGTTTAGAGACGTGCTCCAGAAAAAAGGTTAACAGAGATGGAGAGACAGAAAGCACACCCTGTTTATTTTCTTTATTTTACAAAAGCACAATGTTTTATTTCAAATGTAAGTGGACACATAAAAAAATAGACATTCAACAGACATTCAATCTTTCATTTGAAAGTCACGTGTCTAGTGTCTGTAAAACCGCATTTTTCCATCTTAAAAATATATCTAAATTACGCCATATGCTCTCATTGACAAATGCGGAACAATTACTTCATGCGTTGATGACATCAAGGCTAGATTATTGTAATGCTCTGCTAGGTGGTTGCCCTGCACGCTTAATTAACAAACTACAGCTAGTTCAAAACGCAGCCGCTAGAGTTCTTACCAGAACCAGGAAGTATGACCATATTAGCCCGGTTCTGTCAACACTGCATTGGCTCCCTATTAAACATTGTATAAATTTTAAAATATTGCTGATTACTTACAAAGCACTAAATGGTTTAGCTCCGCCGTACTTGAGCAAGCTCTTAACGCATTATACTCCTTCACGTCTATTGCGATCTAAAGGGTAATACATAGGATAATACATTTTCTCTCTAGTCTCTTCAATCCCGAATCATTTTGGTTTTGTTTTTTTTCTCAGGGGAAAAAAAATTGAGAGAAGACCAACAGTTCAAGAAAGTTGAATCCTATCACGTGAAGGCGCAGTAGGGAGAAAAAAAAGAATAAATAAATTTTAAATAATCCTTCAAACGATCCAGGAAAACAAATTGCTCTGTTTCAGTCAATAAAAGGGAAAAAAATAAATAAGTATGTGAGCTGAGATCCCACCTCATGTAGAAGAAAACGTCTCAGGTTACGACTGTAACCTATGTTCCCTGAGAACAGGGAACGAGACACTGCATCGATGACGCTTTGGGGAACGTCTCAGGCATTACAGGTGTTTGAAATCACAATCAAATCACGGCAATCACATTGACCGGCGACAGCCCGTGAATCATTAGCGTGAATGATTAACGTGCGACCTGGAAGTATAAAAGGGCGCCTTGCAAACATGACAAATCACCTTATCGTCTGAAGGGACTGTTCGGTAGGCAAGCCCCGAGGCATGGCGAGGAGACGCAGTGTCTCGTTCCCTGTTCTCATGGAACATAGGTTACAGTCGTAACCTGAAGCGTTCCCTTTCGAAAGGGAACTCGCACTGCATCGATGACGCTTTGGGGAACGATATACCCACGCCGCCATGCTAAGAGGAGTTCATGCCATGTGGCAGTGACAACTGTCAGAACCAGCAACTTCAAATGAAACACTAGAACCACTCACCCTCAGGTCACACTGGGCTGTCAGTGACAGCATTCCCTATGGTCATAGCCCAAGCTATAAGCCTCGCAGGAAAACCTTCATAAACATGGTTAAATGAAGGCCTACCTGGGCCTGCTCTGGGCCTGGAACCACAGCTTCCAATTAGAAGGGGTCCCTTCTAGGGAATGTGGCTAGGGAACCCAAAGGAACCCCAGCCAATCACTATTCAGGGGAACGTACTCACCCCGAAATGCCACCAGGAAGGCCTGACCTGGCGTCAGTACATAGACACTTAGTCTGGCCACTTCCTGTCTGTCCGAAGACAGAGCCTCTGGACAGTTGCCTTAGGTAAGGCATCCAACCCGAGGGACTGCGAAGCTGTCAGTGAACCACTCGGCCCAGATCTCAGAGACGGGATATCCCAGAGAGTATGACTCAGCATAGTGCTTTCCAACCCTTGCTAACAAGGGGAGTTTCTCTACTCGATCCACGGATCTACCCAGTGTTTGTGTTTCAAAACACTGAGGAGGCCTGTCAAGGGCTGAGGGCTGATCTAACTGGGAGGCCTCACGAGAGGACTACGACCGTCTGACCAGACTCAGGAGGCCACATGCTCACAGTGACCCTCGGTGAGGGGAGCACAATGTCCGCCTGGTAGACAAACCAGGCTGTAGGCAGGAAAAAGGTTCCGGGAGGGAACCAGTAGCAGAGAATGAACACTTTAGCTAGCCAGGGCGCAAGCTCGCCTTCAGCAGCTGCCTACTAAGGCTAGCTGAAACTGACAGCAAGAGGCCACTAGCTTCCTAAACCCAGCATCACTAGGAAACCATTCACAGGGAGGCCTGGTGAGGCCTACAACCTGATAACCACAGTATGTGGGGAACTCAGCTTTAGGGAGGCCTGGTGAGGCCTACTACCTGATGACCACAGTATGTGGGGAACTCACCTTCAGGGAGGCCTGGTGAGGCCTACTACCTGATAACCACAATCTGTGGGAACTCACCTTCAGGGAGGCCTGGTGGAGCCTACTACCTGATAATCACAGCATGCGGGAACTCACCTTCAGGGAGGCCTGGTGAGGCCTACTACCTGAGAGCCAAAATATTTTTGGAAGTCCACATTCAGGGAGGCCCAGAGAGGCCTACTACCTGACAGCCACAATATTTGGGAGCTCACATTCAGGGAGGCCCAGAGAGGCCTACTACCTGATAGCCAACGAAAGTGGGAATTTGCCTTTAGGGTGGCCGGGTGAGGCCTACTACCCGACAACCATCTTAAGTGGGAATTCACCTTCAGGAAGGCCTGAGTGGCCTACTACCTGAAAACCACTGGTAGCTATGAGGCCTGAGTCCGGGTGATAGTACAAGGTGGCCTGCTAAGCCGGCTGGGGACTCGCCTATCAGGGAGGCTTGGTCGGGCCTACTAGCTGATAGCAAGCCATATTCTGCTATAACATACACTGTTGGGAACCATACTACACAGGCATATTTTACTATTGGGCTTCCAGTAGCGCTATAAAGTATGTTCCACAATGTTGGGACTCACCTCCGAGGAGGCCTGTTTAAGGCCTACTACCCAACGGTGAGTCAACTGCCCGAACCACCAAGGCCAACCACGTAAAGTAAGCTGGCCTACAGCGCCCTATTGGGGGCTGCCCAATCAAGGAGGCCTGCTGAGGCCTACTACCTAATGGCGCAGCCTTCGTTGCCAGATAAGCTGTTTATACAGCGCCTACAGCATCCTGGTGCCTAATCACATTACCCATGGCAGTGTACTCCGCAAGAAAGCTAGCACCCTTAAAACAAGGGGAGTACAACATACGCCACTCTGCCTCAACAGAGGCCTGAGAGTCAGGGGCCTACCATCTACACATGGGTGTCAGCTCAGGGCAATGCTCTGGCTTCAGGGGAGCGTACTTTGACCAAAGAAGAAGTGAAGGCTTACTTCCTACTCGACCCGAGCCATAGTGGTGTGAGGTAGGATAATACAGAACTGGGAGTGAAGTGCTCAGACCTACCCTGTATCACAAGGGGAATACTCACACCTCACCCTGAGGTTACCAGGGTGCAGGCCTGCCAGCGGCTCTAGGGGTGACAGAAATGTATCTGTGCCCAACCTAGGGGAGTTGCTGAGCACGCCTTCACCTCCCTGAACTTCCCCACCACCGCCTTTCCGGAGGTGCCAAAGAGTTCGGAAGGCGAAACGGGCAAATCGAGGAGAAAGGCCTTTTCTTTCTCCCCAATGTCGGCTAGATTTAGCCACAAATGCCTCTTCGTGGCCACCATCGCTGCAATTGACCGCCGATCGCGGCAGTGGTTTGCTTGGTAGCCCGGAGAGCAAGATCTGTGGTACGGCGCAGCTCAGTTACCGCCTCAGGTGACATCCCTGCCCCCTGGTCAAGATCCCCCAGCAGGTCTGCCTGGTATGCCTGCAGCACCACCATGGTGTGCAGTGCAGCACCGGCCTGACCTGCTGCTGTATATGCTCTGCCATTCAAACGAGCCATTGTTTTCAGCGGTTTGGATGGTAGGGTTGGAGCTCTCAGTGTCGACGCCCGCCCAGACACGAGATAGTTCGCGAACGTCTCGTCAATGGGCGGCATTGACAGGTACCCATGCTCTTCGATCCCGACGACATCAGCGAAATTGGCCAGCTGATGTCAGTGGATGCGGGCAGAGTATGGGTTCTTCCATGCCCTCTTGACCTCAGTGTGAAGGTCGGGAAGAAATTGAAGGCTCACCTGAGCTGGTGGTGTATGGCCCGGGAGAAATTGATCGTCGAGCCTACCGCGAGCGGTCTCTCCTCTAGCGCGTTGCCATGGCAGCTGCAGCCTGCCGGCGGCGCGCTCCATAACATCCACCAGCTCTGCATACACGGGGCAGGGTGGCTGAGGGAATTCAGGATCTACCTGATTATAAACCTCCTCAGCCATCTCCTGCTCGTCCTGAAGAGCAGCAACTGCAGGAACAGTCGGTGAAAAATCTTCCTCATCGTCCTGCAGTTCGCCCTCGTCAGCCGTCGAATCATCTGAGAGGTTTACAGCCCTTCAAGGTGATCGACGAGCTCCATCTGGGAGCCCCATGATGCAAGTCGCCGCTCGGCCTCGGCACGAGCGGGACCTGAACCACGAGGACCAGACACTGAGCCCCATTCAATCGAGAAGAGGGCCAGACGAGAGTGGAGCGTTTTAAGAGAAAAATGCATGCGAGTTCGCACAAAGGGCTCCCTCGAGAACCTCCCGTGCGTACTATTCTCACAGGCAGGAAACCCACAGCTCGTGAGTGTCGCCCAGCGTCAGAAACCTCGGGCACGGGTTGGCATATTTCTGAAAGCAATCTGCCTTCGCTGTACATTTCATTTTCTCTCTCTTACCATTTCTTTGAGTAGTGTTTCAAACAGACAGTCCCTGAAGACGATAAGATGATTTGTCATGTTTGCAAGGCGCCCTTTTATACTTCCAGGTCGCACGTTCACACTAATGATTCACGGGCTGTCGCCGGTCAGTGTGATTGCCATGATTTGATTGTGATTTCAGACACCTGTCACGCCTGAGGCGTTCCCCAAAGCGTCATCGACCAGTGCGAGTTCCCTTTTGAAAGGGAACAGTAGAGATCACAGTATGACGGTTAGGCCTACTCAGTCAATCTAGTGTCTAAATCCGTGGGGCTCGCCATCTATTGAATTTCCAGAACTCGTTTCCACAGGAACAAAAAACCTGACCTGTAGTTTAGGCCAAACGATAACATATATTTCCATGTTCAATTTGCATATTTCAAAGAGAAATAACAATTAAGGCAGTGATATGCTAGATTACTATCTCATTACAGCCATACACTAAATAAATCACACATATAACACTCTCACAAAACAATTATCAACATGACTCGTATAAAACCCAAATACAACATTCACACAGAATATGGATTAGGACAAAACCCATATTAAAACCATAAGTACAAACTCAACATTCTACTTAGAAAACATTAGCCTAATTTAAGATCATTATCGGATTAACGTTCGTCTAAACCTTGACAAAAACATACAAAAACGTTGAACACTCACCAAATCCGTGTTAAATGATGATTTTATAAATATTTAATCTCAAAGTTCGATCTTTAAGCACATCTATCTGCAGCAACCCTGCTCTGGCACTTCGTCACAAAATGGAAGATTCAAATCTCCCTCTGCAGGAAAGCACATTCTAGAAAGAGCAGGCTTAAAGGGCGCTGCCGCTGCTCAGGCATTGGATGAGGCTGAGTCGCTGCAGGCGCTGGCTTGGCTTGCTGCTGACTCGAAGTTGCGGAGCCGGAGCGCTTAGGCAGGAAGTGTCGCATAGCCTGCGATGCTTTCTGTGCGGTCTTTTAAGCGCTCAGCAAAACTATCCACAGCAGTGCCGAATAGACCAGTGGAGGAAATAGGTGAATTGAGGAAGGTGGTTCTATCCGCGTCCCTGATCTCCGTCAAGTTTAAGCCCTGCCAGCGAGGGATGAAGTCGTCCTGCAGGGCTTGGATGCAGCAGCGTTCGCGTGGGCCTTTCCCAGGCAGGCGACACACTCGCTGTGTCTGTCCTCGTGATGCAGAAGGGCTCTGCATTTGCCACAGTCGTGGCACAACATTTGAAACAACGTGACAGCTCGCTGTGATGATCCGCCGGCTGATTGAGCGCGCTGGATCTCATTGCAGTCCGCTGGCTTGCTCGCTGTTCCACTGCTGGTTCTACTTTTCTCGGCGAAGAAGGCGAAGTCTTGTAGTTAAGCAGTTCTACCAGAAAGACTCGGGAGATATAATGATGTAACAAGCATTAATTTGGCAGCCCAGCAAGCAATTATTTATAAAGTTATTTGGCGTAGTATTATTTTGGATTATGTCCGTAGTTTATAATCCGAGGGTAGCGGATCTGCATTTCCTACCTAAAGACGAAGGCAGGGGCACAGCCGACCACCCTGGGAGGTATGGACAGGGCCATACTGGTGGTGGTGGGGGAGGGTGGAGGTAGTTGTCGCATCAGCACCTGCGAACTCAAACGTGTGTAATTCAATTCAATTCAAATTTATTTGTATAGCACTATTCACAATATATATTGTTTCAAAGCAGCTTTACAGAAAGTGCATTTCAGAAATGTACATAGAAAAATACAGTTAGTTAATCATGTATTAACTTAGGGCATAACATATCGCCGGTGTTGAGTCGTGTCTTCACAGGCGTCGAGTCGTCTCTTCACAGGCTTTATTCATCTCATTGCAGTTGTTGGGGCATCTGAAGTCTCCGTGAGAGGGATACAAACTGGAGCTGACGAACGCTATTTACTAGCGTCCCGAGATATCAGCAGAAAAGCAGATGGGAAATAATTAGCATAGCTGCTGTTCATAATATTAATGCATTCGATCTAATTCAACAGTAGTATAAAAGGTAAGCATTATGTGAATGCTTGGCTAAAGAGATGCGTCTTTAATCTAGTTTTAAACTGGGACAGCGAGTCTGAGTCTCAAACAATATCAGGAAGGCTATTCCAGAGTTTAGGAGCTAAATGTGAGAACGCCCTCCCTCCATTAGTGGACTTAGATATCCTAGGAATGACCAGAAGCCTCGAATTTAGTGATCTTAAAGAACGCGATGGATTGTAGGGCGATAGAAGGTCCATTAAATACACAGGAGCTAAACCATTTAGGGCTTTATAGGTCAGTATTAATACTTTGTAAATGATACGGAACTTAATAGGTAACCAGTGTAGAGATGATAAAATTGGTGTTATATGATCATATTTTCTTGACCTAGTAAGAACTCAGCTGCATTTTTCACTAACTGTAGCTTGTTTATTGAGGATGCAGGACAGCCAGCTAATAAAGCATTACAGTAATCTAGTCTCGAGGTCATGAATGCATGAACTAACTTTTCTGCATCAGAAACAGATAGCATGTTACGTAGCTTAGCAATGTTTCTAAGGTGGAAAAAGGCTGTTCGTGTAACATATGAATTATGATTTTCGAAAGACAAGTTGTGGTCTAGTATAACACCCAGGTCTTTTACTGTAGTGGATAAAGTAACAGGACATCATTTTAAATTAAAGTTGTATTGTACGAGGTTTTGTGGGTAGTTTTTTGGACCAATAAGTAATACCTCCGTTTTATCTGAATTTAATAGAAGGAAATTACATGTCATCCAGCATTTTATATCTTTAAGTCACTCTGTCAATTTAGATAAGTTAGTGTTTTCATCTGGTCGTGATGAAATATATAATTGAGTGTCATCAGCATAACAGTGGAAATTAATTCCATGTTTTCTTATAATATTACCAAGTGGCAGCATATATATTGAGAATAGCAGAGGGCCTAACACCGATCCTTGTGGCACGCCATAGTCTACTGACGTTATCTTCGATTTTTCCCCATTTAAACAGACAAAATGGTAACGGTCTGATAAGTACGATCTAAACCAGCTTAAAGGGGCATTCGGCAACTATTTCAGCTTAATAAAACCGTTTAGAAATCATTTGGATGGTTTAATAACCTGTTCTGGTGAGAATGGTGACTTTCCCCGCTCCCCCCAACGTTCCTGGGCGGAAAACCAACCTTGCAACATGAGGATTAACGTCCCGGTAAGTTGGAAATAGGAAGTCTCGTGAGAAGTGAGAATGAGCGAGAAACACAAACTGCTTTACGGCAATTCGACATAAACACTCTCAATGTGTATGATGTATTACCCACCTCGGTAGACATAGCTCCACACGATAAAGTTGGCCGGCTCCGATAATAACAAATGCACATGAGTAGCGGTAGAAAGGAGGAGAAGGGTGGCGCAAGTGAGTTTTTTTTACAACATTGTTGTGAAATATACGCCTTACAGCTGTAGGGGGAGCTGGTTGAGAAAACATGCGACAACAAAAGTGAAAATCAGCGAAGAAATAGCTAGAGTTGCCGAATGCCCCTTTAATGCCTGTCCCTGAACACCAGTGTAGTTTTGTAGTCGATCCAAGAGTATTTTATGATCTATAGTGTCGAACGCAGCGCTAAGATCGAGTAGAACTAGTATTGAGATACAGCCTTAGTCAGAAGCTAAAAGTAAATCATTTGTAATTTTAACTAGCGCAGTTTCTGTGCTATGATGCAGTCTAAATCCTGACTGAAATTTTTCATAGATATAAGTACCAATCTTTTATACAGCGAGTATATGGACGTGATTGGATAGATGTGAAGGTAATGATGATGTAATAATTAAGTCTTCCTGGCAGAACTTTACGCTAAAGCTTTCATTTCTGCGAGGTCCGTAGATCGTTGGTGAAGGAGATAAATCTATGGCAAAATCAAGCGTCTTTTATAGGCGAATGCCCCGCCCATTCTTGGCGGGCTCTGCGCTCAGTTCGGAGGGCTTTGCACTGATTGGTTCGAGCAGTGACGCCGCTCTGCCATAGGTTTGTGCAGTTACCACTGACCAGCCAATAGCGTGTGAGTAGTCTCTGCACTGTTATGGCTGTGCAGTAGCACTGTGTTATTATATAAAAAGGCTTCAGTATTCTGAGAAAAAGGAGTTTTGCCCATAGTGTATAGCTACGCAATACGTCTGACCGTTAGAAAGGGAACCATGGAAGTTTGGCAGGAATAGTCAAATCCTTTTAAGTACGTCACGCATCTTTTTTCAGCACTTCAAAACTCAAATATTATCATATAATGTTTTTTTTAATGTGATGACCAAAACATTATTTGTTCATCCTTCAAAGATTCCCCATTTATAAAACTAAAAGTGTCAAGATGTTGGAAAACTCACACTAATTTAAAAACAATAATTGTTTTTAATAAATAATAATAAATAAAAAAATTATTTCAAGGAAACTTCTCTGCGTTTCTTTCTTTTTGCTGTATCAAAAACATACCGAACTGTGACACCACTGTGTCGGATTGAACCGAACCGTGAATTTTGTGAATACAATTACCCTGCCTCATTGTTTGGCATATTTAGCTAATATATTATGTATAATGGTTTATTATTTTGTTTATTTCCTGGAAAAGCTGTATATGGGTAATTACGGAACTGTTACTGTACATATGTATTGCATTTATAATGCAATGAATTTGACATAGTAGTGTGAGTGTTAGGCTGGAGAGCATTACAGAGTGATATGTGTGCGCAGAAGCGGCTGTACAGAGTTGAATTCAAGGTAAAAGAGATAAGGATGAGACACTTTTATGTTTCATTAAGAAAAAAAAGTTTTATTCATATTATTTTATTAAGAGTATGTGGTAACGCTTTAGATAATTACCATTCTGTAATTATAAAGTACCTATAAAGTACGTAAGTCAGGGAACAATATGTAAAGTTTAGGGAATAATAGGGTAACAACCAGAAAAATTAACAAATGATTTATACTGAAAGTGTGACCTTATGAAACTTTGATCAAATCTAGGCTTAAAGGTTCTTGACTACGCCACCTGGTGCCTCTCACACCAAGATATACTTTGCACATTAACTGCTAAATACCCAATCTAAGGCAAGCAGGCTTATGGGAATACACCCAAGATGGACTAGACAAAGACGTGCTTTCAGTAAAAAACAACAATACTTTATTAATCAATAGTATAATTAAAAGAGCCACACCGTCATGATGGAGGCATAGTAGGTACAAACGAAAAGGCTTGGCCTAAAGGGAGAGACCAAGACTGGTATTGGCTGTTACTACAATACGCGGTGCAGTGCGCAAAGACGGACCCAGGGACCTCTCCTGTGAGCAGCTACCCTAGTACTCTGGAGGAGAGAGACAAGGACGAAGAGGTTATCATCACTAGCAGGATGAATAGAATATATAGCTGGGCAAAATCTTAACAGGACTATATAAACTCTGGAATAGCCAATACCACTTCAGTCGGACGGGGCACTAGGCGGAAGCCACGACAACATAACCAAATAACAAAAAGAAAAGAAAATATAAAGAAAGGCAAAACTATCAATACACTTAATTTAGGCAAAGCAAAGCTGCAGGAGCAATCTGCCTGCAGACACACAATCATTAAAATTAGTGCTTGATATACACATGCACAGAAAATAGTCAACAAACATTTCATAACAAACATTCTATTTCATTTTACCTCAATGTGACATACAAAATGACACAGTGGAAAACGATACTCGGTTACTAACGTAACCTCGGTTCTCTCTAGAAGAGGGAACGAGTATTGCATAAGCTATCTTACGCTACGGGTAAAGTCATCTTTGCTCGAGATATTGAAGCCAAAAAACTATTCTTAATTTTGTATTTATTTGTCAACGCAGTGCAGCAGCCAGCAGACCTAGAGCAGGCCATCTTGCGTGCTCATTGGCTGCCCTGCGGCAATTGCTGCAGCCTACCACTGAGCCTCGCGCGTGACGTCACGTCCAATGAGGGCGCTTCGCGCCCTTACGCGTAGCCCACCAAAATGGGGGTGGCTTAGCGTATAAAAGCCAGGCTCGTAGGCTGCGTCACTGGTTTCATCAGCTAAAGCGCAAAACGCTCGTGGCACCTGCACGGTCAGGTTACGCAATACTCGTTCCCTCTTCTAGACAGAACCGAGGTTACGTTAGTAACCGAGTATCGTTCTCTTACGAGAGGTTCTCTCTTATTGCGTAAGCTAGCTTACGCTACGGGAACCCGTTGTCAACACTGTGCACGCCCAGCCTCCACTTCATGGTCCCAGGGATTACCAGGGAACGTAGATAAGTGGGAACAGGTGGCCGGCACAACGGGCCAGTGTAATGGGTTGTATATAGTTGTTCAATTCCTGCATAAATGGGGACAGCGCCAACTGCTGGCGTCACTTGGTATTGCACCACAGTGCTAAAAATAGCGAATTCTGGGTAATCCACAGCAGAACTTTTAATAACTGCTGTGGTAAGTCGCATGTTAAACGCTGCAGAGACAATAATAGCCTAAGTGCTTTAAATCTCACTACACAATGTTTTATTTCACTGTATTTTTGTTATGATGTAACTAAGAGATGAATGCTGTTTGTTTGACGTCGAGTGAGTCATTAGTTTTAGAGTTGAATGTTAAATGTAGCATATGTTGCATGGCTGCTGCTAATGCTATTCCTCCGTCTGATTTACCGTGTGTTGTGTAGGGCTGTTCTATTCTCTGTCTGCGATGTCATGCCATTCCTGATTCGGTTTGGTTCCCCCTTGTGCAGGTAATATATTGAATTTGATGTTTATTTTTGTTGTGTGAAAAATGTATGTTATAACAGCAATATTCCTGTTGAAAACAATTAGCTGTTTTATATACTGTGTTTTCATATAGCAGAAATGCTTTAGAAGCTGGAGATTTTATTTATTTTATTTTATTTTACATTTTACTGTGGAAAAGACAAAGAATTTTGAAACATGTATATTTGTACTTTTGTTAAAAAAAAAGAAGAATCATTCCACTATACGATCACATTTGAACCAGTTTAATAAAAAAGAGCAGAACTTTTGATAACTGCTGTGGGCTGTTCTATTCTCTGTCTGTGATGTCATGCCATTCCTGATTCGGTTTGGTTCCCCCTTGTGCAGATGCTCCACATACACAACGAGACTGATACATGGAGGACCGTCACATTGGTGCCGTGACTGTGAGTGAGTGGACGTCTGCCTGCCATTGACGGACCGCTGTAGCTGTGGCTTCGTTCGGACATCGTGGACTGTAGTTTCCTGAAGAGGACATCTTTATGTTATCCTTTGCACATTAAAAGGACTCTAAATGCTCTGATTTTTTTTAATAATTTTGATTATTTTGGGTCAGTTTTCTCTTGTTAGTTGATCTGTTTTTTTTTTTTTTTTTTCCTGATCTTATTGTTTTGAAGTGTAGTCATAATGAGCAAAACAGGACTTGATTCGCCGGCTCGTACTCCAGCTTCTGTTGGTAGGGGGAGAGGTGTACTGCAGATACCTGCTTCCTTTCTTGGTAGTCCTGTTGTTGGCAGTAACGTTGCGTTAGGAGTGAATAGGGTTGACTTTTCAATTGATCCCCCTGACATTACTGATATGCGTAACCCACATAGGCAACCAGTCACTAGTTCAACACCAGACTCTGAATATGTTGTCCCCGACTTGTTAGATCAAGTAGGCTCAATTGCTCTAATGATTGGGGAGCAGATAGCCGACAGTATTATATCTCGTCTTAATCCACCTAGCCTGGGGTCAGACACACACAGCAACCCACATACTGGCAGTACCACTCTGACTCGACCCTCCAACACTGTGGATATATCCCAGGCTCACTTGGTCACACACAGGAATGTCAAAGAGCCTCCTTCCTTCAGAGGGGACGGATCTGACTCAGTTGACATAGAGGAGTGGGAAGACCTGATGAGGGCCTTTGTTAAGAAGGGAAACATGAATACTGCTGAACATGTTGAGGAGATACTTGTTCACCTGCGGGGCAGAGCAAAAGACGTTGTCAAATTTTGGATTAGGAACAGCGAGTCTGACACCCAAACTAGCCCCAATGCTATTTACAGTCTGCTACGGAAGCATTTCAGTTGCAGTCAGTACTCACCAGTTCCCCTCTCTGACTTTTACACCACTTTGCCTAATGACAATGAGGAGCCTTACGATTACTGGTTGAGGCTAAACAAAGCAGCAGATGTAGCCTCTGAATGTCTAAAGGAGCAAGGCAAATCATTTGATAATCCAGGAACAGAGATTGCACACGTTCATCCGCCATTGTCCCAGTAAAGATTTGGCTCTGACCTTTCGATCCAAGTCCATTGTTAAGTGGTCAGCCCATGAAGTGCAAGCTGTGTTTAATGCCCATAAATCAAAGTCCAGCTTCAAACCTGCTAGTTCGACATGTTGTGTTAGGACTGATAAGGCAAATGTTTGCAAAGTTGATGTTAACCCTCTGAGGTTTAAGGTGTTTTCTGGGTCCTGGAGGTGTTCTGACATGCTCTGACATTTGTGCTTTTTTCAGTTATTTATAAACATGTTAATGGCAAAGGTGTAAATTCACTCTATATAGCACAAACGGGGCTACCGTAATATGTGAGCAACATGCATGTACATGTTTGTATTTTTAAGATAATAATGTTTATGCGTGGTTTGTGAAAAAACAAAAAACAAATGTCACTGAAATAAGGTCATAAAACCCATAGTGATTATTTCTTCACAAGACTTTTGAAAATTGTATCACGTAGCCTAGAATATTTTCTCCAAAACTATGTGAAAATCATCCTGCATACTCATTTAGATAAGACAATATATTGATTTAAAATTTGTATGACGTGTTTTGTGTGAGAAAGCTTTATGCGAAGGGGCGTGGATCTCTCATTAATATGAATACATTTTACACCTGAGAAAGACAAAGACCCTCCCCTAATGGCCCTATTAGGGGCTATCAGGCCCTATCATCATGAGAAGCCTTGCACAAAGAATGAGGAGAAATTAAAAAAAGAATGGCTTTTAGATTGTCTGGATTTATTTACAACACAACATAATCCAAAGATACACAACAAAAGACAAAAAGCACATTAGTAAACACACTGATGTAAAGACAAAGACTTAAACAGTCACACACCTTTGTGCCATTCCTGAAACATAGTAGCCTACATACCTGTCATGTCCAAGGTGTTTGACTTTTCATTTTACCATGTTCATGTACAGAGACTCATGTGAATGTTGAAGTCAGCAGGACTCATCCAGTGGCATCTGGTCCTTTTCTAAAAAATAAATAAATAAACACCTGTAAACAAGTTGATATCAAGACAAACTATAGGGCTGCACGATTCTGGGAATACATTTTAGATTTTTCACTCACACACACACACACATATACATATATATATATATACACACAATATATATATATATATATATATATATATATATATATATATATATATATATATATATATATACACACACACACACACACACACACTGCCGTTCAAAAGTTTTGGGTCGGTATGATTTTTAATGTTTTTAAAAGAAGTCACGTATGCTCACAAAGGCTGCATTTATTTGAGTAAAAATACAAAACAAACCCAGTAATATTGTGAAATAATATTTCAATGTTAATCAGCTGTTTTCTATGTAAATATATAGTAATTTATTCCTGTGATCATTACTCCAGTCTTCAGTGTCACATGATCCTTCAGAAATCAGTATAATATGATGATTTGATGCTCAAGAAACATTTTTCATTATCATCAATGTTGAAAACAGTTATTTACATTTTTATTTCAGGATTCTTTGATGAATAGAAAGTTCAAAAGAACAGCATTTATCTGAAAAATAATCTAATCATAAGTGACTTCTTTTAAAAACATTAAAAATCTTACCGACCCCAAACTTTTGAACGGCAGTGTATATATGTATATGTATTTTGTAAATATATATAGGAACACCTAGTTTGTTGTGCTTTGTATATAGGCATGTGTAGGGCTGCATAAAATAATAACAATAGCCTAGATAGCAGGCAGCCTATAAATCGTTAAAAATGAACACTTTTCAGTAACACTACACTAGACAAACATATATTGTTTATCATATGTTACTTCAAATATTTCTATTCATTATGAAATGAGATGAGTTTGGCGTGAAGCCTAATGTGTGGCGCGTTTTGCTTTTCAAACACACAGCACGACTCAGACCCAAACTCAGCGCGTGCAGCGATCGAGCCGCTCCAAACTATGAAACATTGTTGTTACATTATACATCTACGTTTGAGCAGATATCCACAAACACAGTATTTAACAGTAAATACAGGTCTACTTGTATCTCATTTCATAACATTTTAGGCTGCACCAGTTTGAGTTTAGTAGCTACAATGTAAAGTTTATGCAACAATAAAACACTTACTATTATGTCTCTTACCTTAAAAATTGTTCTCATAATAAAAATCTGTCCTTCTTAGGTAAATCCAAGGTAAATACACAGCACAGTCTTCCAAACTGATGAAAAGTAGAGAAATACTGGAGTCGCTGATTCTTAGAGCTGATGAGGGCGTTAACAGCTCTGCGTTCCTTCACGTGGATCATTTGAATGAGAACAGCTGCGCGCGTGGGGGTGTGGTCAAATTAAAGTTAATGAGCTCGGGCTGGAGAAACTGTACATGTCGTTGCTTTCATACGGATTTCTTAAACCGAGAATATTTGTTCCCTTTCAAGGGAACTCGAGCTGCGTCAAGCTGTGGGAACGCCTCTGCGTTGTGCGTCCTGAAGCACGTATGGGTCAGCCCAATGGAGAGATGGAACGTCATAGGCGGGTGACGTCATCGACCAGGAAACTATAAAGCACCCCATAAACACAAGCGCAATAGCTTCTGTGCCTTCAGTCGCGCTATATGTGAATCTGTCCCTGTGTGAATATTGTCTGTCCTTACATACTCTGCACCACACAAACAATTTATATATATATATATATATATATTAAGAGAGATATGGCGAACAAACAGCAGTTTAGGGAGTGTGTCCCTCCCTGCTCGCGTTATTTAACGAGTGGGGATACACACGTTCTTTGTGTTGTTTGTTTGGGAGTGTAGCATGCCCAGTCAGCTCTCGAGGGAGCTGATTGTGAGCATTGCGAGCGTCTGCCATTAAGGACGCTCCGCTCCCGCCGGGCGCTCTTCGAGGAGAGCGGTTCGGGGCGCGCTCCCCGCGGTTCGGGTCCCGCTCTTGCCGAGGCAGAGCGACGACGCGTATCGTGGGGATCGCATATGGATCTCTCAGCAGGGTTAGAGACGGGCTCTGCCTTATCTCTCCCTTCACCTGTGAGATCCAGTGCCTCAGTCCCGTATTCGGAAGCACGCGCTGCGGTTTCTTCCGCTCGGGCTGAGGCACCAGTGTTGCTTCTATCCAGTTCTGAGGAGCTGGATGTTGCTAGTATATATAAGGGAGATGTGGAGGATTCGCCACCTTACACTCCCGAAAGCGATGAGCTAGTGGAGGTATTAACAAGAGCTGTAGAAAAACTCAGCATTGTATGGCCAGTGACTAGACAGGAGTCTGTTTCTAAATTAAAATTAGATGAGAGATTTCGCCGTCACGAGTGCAACCTCCACGCCGGTGCGTGCCGTCTTTTTTTTCCCGATCTCCACACTGAGGTGTCGAAATCGTGGGAAAAACCTGTGTCATATAGAGAAAATGTTTAGTCCCCAGACTTCAACATATTTAAATATGGTGGGGGATAAATCATATGGTTGTTCGGCTATGCCTCGCGTGGTAGAGACGCTTGCGAGTTTTCTCTCCCTCGAGGCTGCGTCATCTGTTAAGGCACCGGCATTACCCACCAAGCCTCTTATGAATATTTCATTTTTTGTGGGTAAAGCGTATTCGGCAGCAGGTCATGTCTGCTGCTATGTCTATTATGAAAAAAAAAATATACGGGCATACCAGGCTGACCTGCTGAGGGACGTGAGTGAGAGTGAGGAGGTCAGTGCTGACGTGGTTCGCGAACTGCGTCAGGCGGCTGATTTTTCCCTGCGTGGCCGTAGAAAGACATCTGTGGTTAAATCAGACAAATATAAAGGGGAAAGGAAAAGCTTTCCTTTTAGACACTCCTCTCTCCCTCCCTGGGTTTATTTGGCGATGCTGTAAATTCTGTCATCAATAAATTCCAGGAGAAGGAAAAGCAAACAACAGCTTTTAACAAATTTCTCCCTTTTAAAAATTCATGTCCCTGGGACTGCTGGGCGGGAGCAGCCCCGGCCGTCTGCGAGCTCATCACATAGGCGCTGAAGCAGAGTGTCGCGTCTCGTGCTCCCCCTGCTGGACAGTGGGCTCAGCCGCGGCACTCTCAGCCGAAATCTCCCAGTAATAGAACTGATCTGAGGACAGTTATATTAGCTAAGAAGGCTTCGGCTGAGAAGAAGTCCTGGCGCCACGGCGCGCAGGACACTGAGGGTGGTTCCCACCGAGGCGGAAAGGTGTTCACCTCTTTCTACGGTGCCCATTCCTCCTCGGTGCCCTCAGGGGCCCGTTCTGCCAACCCCGCCTTAATGCAGGGGCACAGACGGTCCCAGCGAGCGATTTCCCGAGGGACGCTCGCTCCCTCTGAGGAGGGTTTCAGAGCGGTTAAACCAGTTGTTTCCTGCCGGTGTGCCGTTACAGGGCGCTGTGTTTGCTGCTCAAGTTACACCAGAGGCCAGTCTCGAGAGACTGGTACCCTTAGTAGAATTTCTGGCAGAGGGGAAAAGCCTTCCAAAAATATCTCATTGGGTCCTGCAGACAATAGAAAAGGATTATGCTATCCAATTCAGGTGTCGTCCACCAAGATTCAGTGGGGTTCTGCCTACAGTGGTGGGCCCCGAGCAGGCTCTGGTTATGGAACAAAAGGTGAAAGCACTCCTTCAAAAGGAGGCTATAGAACGGGTTCCTCCTCCCAGTGTGGAGTCAGGCTATTACGGCCGATATTTCATCGTTCCAAAGTAGGATGGGGGGTTGCGTCCAATTGTAGACCTGCGCCTATTGAATCGCTCGGTAGGGAAGCCAAAATTCAGGTTGCTCTCTATCAAGCAGATCGTGTCACAGATCAGATCCGAGGACTGGTCTGTCACGATAGATCTAAGGGACGCGTACTTCCACATTTCCATCCTTCCACAACACAGGAAGTTCCTGAGGTTCGCCTTTGGGGGCGAGGTGTACCAGCACAGGGTTCTTCCGTTTGACCTAGCTTTATCTCCCCGCACTTTCACGATGGTGGTTCGGCATCGAGATGTCGTTCTCGTTCATATCAGGAAGTTGGGGTTGAGGCTGAACGCAAAGAAAAGTGTATTATCTCCTTCTCAGAAGACCACTTTTCTGGGTGTCGTTTGGGTTTCGGTTTCGATGCAGGCGCGACTCGCTCCGACCCGCATCGCTTCGATTCTCTCAGCTGTGAAACAAGTAAAGCTAGGCCAGCTACTTACTGTAATACAGTTTTAGAGACTGTCGGGTCTGATGGCAGCAGCGTCCAACGTTATACCTTGCGGCCTGTTGTACATGAGACCGCTGCAGTGGTGGCTCAGGACCAAGGGATTCTCCCCGAGGGGAAATCCGCTCCGCACGGTCAAAGTCACGTGGCGCTGCCTTCGTGCTCTGGTCATGTGGAAAGAAACTTGGTTCCTATTCAAAGGTCCTGTGCTGGGTCGCGTGGCGCTAATGGCGGATGCTTCCCTCACAGGGTGGGGGGCGGTCACGAGTGGTCGTCCAGCCCAAGGTCTGTCTCAGGACCATCATCTATCATGGCTTATAAATTGTCTGGAGATGTTGGCGGTGTTCCAGGCTCTGAAACACTTCCTAGCAGACCTGAGAGGTCATCATGTGTTAGTTCAGTCAGACAACACGTCGGTGGTCTCTTATATAAATCATCAGGGGAGCCTGCGGTTTCGCCGGCTTTACAAGTTGGCCCGTCAGATCCTCCTGTGGTCCCAAGGGAGGTTACTATCTCTGAGAGCAATGTATCTTCCTGGGTATTTGAATGTGGTAGCAGACTCCCTGTCGAGGCAGGGGCCGAGGCCGGGGGGTTGGAGTCTCCACCCCGAGGTGGTGGAGCTCCTTTGGTGTGTTTCGGTCGCGCCGAGGTGGACCTATTCACTTCCAAGGTGACCACGCACTGTCATCTGTGGTTTCCATCAGCCATCCAGCCCCTCTGAGGTTGGACGCTATGGGGCAGCCGTGGCCGAGGTCACGTCTGTTCACCTTTCCCCCGATTGCTCTGCTACCTGGAGTTCTGGAGAGGGTTCGCCGGGACGGGGTCAGCCTACTACTAGTAGCCCCGTTCTGGCCGGCCCGAGTATGGTTTGCGGACCTGATTTCTCTCCTGGACGGTTCTCCTTTGGAGCCCCCTGTCAGGAGGGATCTACTCTCTCAGGCGGGCAGCATGATATTTCATCCCCGCCCAGTACTGTGGGCTTGGCCTCCGAGGGGGCCCAGCTCATGAACTCTGGTCTCTCAACCGAGGTTGTTGAGACCATTCTTCACTCCAGAGCTCCATCCGCGAGGAAGCTTTATGCCTTGAAGTGAAAACTTTTCACTTCTTGGTGTGGAGGACACCTGCAGGACCCGGTTAACGGCCCAGTGGGTGCAGTGCTGGAATTCCTGCAGGAGCGCTTCTCCACAGGGCTATCCCCCTCCACACTAAAGGTGTATGTGGCGGCACTGGCTGCTCACCACGTCCCTTTCAGTGGAGTTTCTCTGGGGAGACACCCGCTTATAACTCGTTTCCTTCGTGGCACATTGAGGCTGAGGCCAGCAGTTCGTACGAGGGTGCCGGCGTGGGATGTGGCCATCGTATTAGAAGGTCTTTCCCAAGCTCCTCTTGAACCTATCGAAGAAGTTCCTGAGAAGTTTCTCACATTTAAGACTATCTTTCTTCTTGCTATCTCCTCTCTAAAGAGAATCTGTGATTTGCAGGCTCTGTCGGTTTCACCCTTGTGCCTGGAATTTTCGCCTGGCTTGGTTGCGTCCTAGACCAGGTTAAGTTCCCTAGGTCCCTACTAATGTTGTTAGACCTACAGTTCTGCAGGCCTTCTGTCCTCCTCCATTTCTGTCGTCTGACCAGGAGAAACTTAATTTACTCTGCCCTGCTAGGGCGTTAGACGCCTATATCCACAGAACTGCCCTGTGAGGAAGTCAGAACAACTATTTGCATGTTTTGGGCCACCCAAGAAGGGGTGTCCCGTGTCTAAACAGAGAATAAGCAAGTGTGTGGTCGAGGCTATCTCACTTGCCTATGAGTCGGCTGGTCAGCCTTCACCTTGGCTGTACGAGCCCACTCTATCAGGAGTATGGCGGCTTCTAAAGCCTTATTGTCAGGAGTTTCCCTCAGTGACGTTTGTGATGCGGCTGGATGGTCTTCACCGCATACTTTCATTAAGATCTATGACCTAGACTTAATTCCTTCCCCTGGGGCACAGGTGCTCTCGCCCTCTGTGCGCTAGTTCTCACATGGCGGTCACTTGGTCCTATGGCGACGTGGGTATTAGCGTTCCCACAGCTTGACGCAGCTCGAGTTCCCTTGAAAGGGAACGTCTCGGTTACGTATGTAACCTTAGTTCCCTGATAGGGAACGAGACGCTGCGTCATTCCACCATACTCCCGGCATTCCCGCTAGCGCTTCCTTCAGGCCTATCAGAAGCTATTGCGCTTGTGTTTATGGGGTGCTTTATAGTTTCCTGGTCGATGACGTCACCCGCCTATGACGTTCCATCTCTCCATTGGGCTGATTCCATACGTGCTTCAGGACGCACAACGCAGAGGCGTTCCCACAGCTTGACGCAGCGTCTCGTTCCCTATCAGGGAACTAAGGTTACATACGTAACCGAGACGTTTTTGATATGATTTACTTCATTTAAAAAAGGAGACTTCGAACTTTGTAAAGACATTACTTTCATGTGTGGGTGGCAAGTATTGGCTGAGTTACAGATTATTTTCTGTCGCGTTTCAGAATGAACTTCAAATTGAGAGAGAAGACAGAACGTGCATCATGTTTTTTGTTTTTATTATTAGTGTACACAAAAAAAGAAGACATTTAACAGTTTTAAAAAATGTATAACACTTGTCTGTATGACAAAAATCGTTGGAGTTATTTGAGTTTCTTTTGCACTGATAAGAAAAAAAGCGAGACTATCGCGCCGGCGCGATAGCCGACCTCAGAGGGTTAATGCAGCCTCTGTCGCTTGCCATGACTCTGGATTACAGCGGTGTGGATCTACAGACCAGGCTAATCTAGAGAGAGTGATTGACATGCTGGAGAAAGTTTTACTGAGCAATTCATGCGTACGACAGCCTAACTCAGGTCGACGCAATGCCAGACTCCCAAGAATTGATGGCTTAGATGCCTTACCTTGTGCTGTCTGTAACGATGGAGCTCACTCTGCCCTAGCCCACTGCCGTGAGCATCGCCTGTGTTTTCAGTGCCTGTCACCCGGCCATTCCCGACGCAACTGTCCTGTGTCACGGGCTACTCTACCTCCGTCTAATCAGGGAAACTAACAGATCTGCGCGAGGGGGAGGGCAGTGTAGATCTAATTAGTCAGCCTCCCATTTGTGATACTGAGGATTATGAGTCTGTATACGAGGTACAAAAAAGTATTGCCCCTTCTGACAAGACTGTTATTTTTCAAAGCTTACAGCACGTTCCTATAACTGATAGTCTGTTCTATACCCCTGTGTCTGTCGAGAATGGTCCAACACTGAAAGCACTGATTGACAGCGGCTCTATGGCATGCACCATAAGCGAAGCAGCAGAAGCTAACTTGTTGAAAGCCAATCCTAACCTGATAAAGACTCCAGCAGATAATGTCGTCGTTGTTGGATGTGGAGGTCATAGAGTTAACCCCAAAGGGATATATGATGTCACAGTCTCCTTTTATGGATGTAAAATGATGATCTCTGTTCTGGTTGTGACAGGTCAGACAGAAGAACTGATTCTTGGCAGCAATGCTATCAAACCGCTGTTGACTTTACTGAGGACCACCGTCGGTTACTGGAAGTTCATGACCATGCCAAGTGGAGATGAAATGGATGAATCCTTTCAGTTTTTGTCTTTACTTTCCAACACAGAGAGGTGGAAAGGAGATATTGTGCCAGACAAAGTGGGTACAGACAAACTTAAAGGCAGTGTAACATTACAGCCACAGAGTGAATATCTAGTTTTGGGTAAACTCCCTAGCAAGGCCATGGTATCTGTGGGTAGTACTGTAGTCATAGAGCCCACCCAATCTAATTCCAGGCCTAAACAGATCTTGTTCGGCAGAGTTATCACACCACTATTTGGTGATGGCTTAGTCCCAGTTAAACTAGTTAACCCCACTAATCGCCCTGTTACACTGAGAAGGAATGCAAAAATCGCTGATGTATCCCCATGCATTGCCGTAGAGGATTTCACAGAGGTTGAAAGTGTCCAGTGTAACATCCAGTCAAGTGCCCAGTCCTGTCACATCTCCGAACAACCACTACTGTCGGAAGAGGAGTTGACCAACATTCTGAGGGACTTGGGATTGAACGATTTAGACCTAAGTGCATGTGAAGTCTCTCTCGAGTGGAAGAACAAACTCCTCAGCATCATCACAGCTCATGAGTCTATATTCTCAAGGAATAAGATGGACTGTGGTCTGGCAAAAGATTTTGTTCACAGGATCCGTCTGGTTGACGACAAACCGTTTCGTCTACCTTATCGCAGGATACCACCAAGTCACTATGAGAAGCTGCGGACAGCCCTGAATGACATGGAAGAGAGTGGCATAATAAGAAAGTCTAACAGTGAGTACGCATCACCTTTAGTACTTGTGTGGAAGAAAAATGGCGACCTCAGGATCTGTAATGATTTCAGATGGCTCAACACCAGGACAGTAAAAGATGCTCATCCTCTCCCACACCAGTCAGATGCACTTGCTGCTCTAGGTGGAAATGCTTTCTTCTCCACTATGGACCTGACATCCGGTTTCTACAATGTGCCACTACATGAGGGAGACAAAAAGTATACAGCATTCTCACCTCCATTCGGAATCCACGAATACAATCGCATGCCCCAAGGCCTCACAAACAGCCCCGCTACATTTATGCGGATGATGATGTCGATTTTCGGTGACAAGAACTTCACCAGTCTGTTGTGTTACCTTGACGATCTTTTGGTCTTTGCTCCTACAGAGCAGCTTGCACTCGACCGGCTGGAGATGGTGTTTTCCAGGTTGAAGACTCAGAATTTGAAGCTCTCACCAAAGAAATGTAATTTTCTGAGAAGGTCTGTGAAATTCCTGGGCCACATTGTGGGTGAAGACGGAGTCTGTACTGACCCTGAAAAAGTTCAGGCCATCACTGATGTACAGGTGTCTGATTTAATGGATTCCGATGGCGTCACTCCTTGCCCTAAGAAAATTAGATCATTTTTGGGTATGGTGTTGTATTATCAACATTTTATTGAGAGATGTTCAGCCAAACCAAAGCCCCTCTTCAAGCTCATCTCCCAGCCGGACACGCAGTGCTTTAAAAAGAAAGGGAGACATCCTAAAAAGAAAGTTGTAAATGTTAAACTCACACAATCAGACTGGACTGAAGAATGCAAATGTGCATTTGAGACTTTAAAGCATGACTTGCTTACAAGTGTAACATTAGCTCACCCTGATTCTGATGACCATTTCATATTAGCCGTGGATGCGTCTTTCGATGGGTTGGGAGCAGTACTCTCTCAGATCCCCAGAGGCAGTGACATGGCGAGGCCAGTGGCTTTTGCGAGCAAGACGCTTTCACGCTCCCAGATGAACTACCCCGCTCACAGGCTTGAGTTTTTAGCCTTAAAATGGGCAGTATGTGACAAATTCCATTACTGGTTGAAAGGTCGTCATTTTACAGCTTGGACTGACAACAACCAGCTCACATACATACTCACCAAACCAAGACTTGATGCATGTGAACAGCGTTGGGTAGCGAAGCTGGCATCCTATAGTTTCGATCTGAAGTATGTGCCAGGAGCTAAGAACGTAGTGGCAGATGGACTCAGCAGAGAGCCTTTTGTCCAGTCGAGTGTCAGTCATCAACTGAATGGTGTGATGGATGAAACAGTTCAAGATGCTTTCAGATACACAAACAACTGTCAACTTGTGAACACAGATGTTGAACCAAGCTCTGATTTCTCCCACCCACTTTCCCAGGGCAAGTTAACATCTCAGGAAATCTCTGCCCTCTTGGATGCACACTGCTCTGGTGGGACAAGCCGTGTAATGGGGACGGGAGTCATCCCTCATTTGGAGAAGGAGGATTGTGCCACTGCTCTGCCTAAAAGCTCTCTTCTGACTATGCAGGAGCAGGACAGCACCGTGAGTAGAGTGGTTTACTATGTCCGGAGACACAAGAGACCTGACAAACGTGAGCGTATAATGGAGCCTCGTAGTGTAATCAAGCTGCTCAAGCACTGGAACAAACTCACACTGCAAGATGGAATGCTATTTAAAGTGAAAAGAGATCACAATATGAACAACAAGCTCTATCAGTTCATTTTACCAGATTGCTTAAAACAACAAGTTCTTCATGGCATACACGATGTCGCAGGTCACCAAGGACGCTCACGTACACTCTCCCTGGCCAGACACCGTTTTTTTTGGACAGGTATGGCCGGAGCCTAATGCTCGTGCTCCTTTGGAGAACTTTCAAGTCCAAAGCAAAGTGGCCCCAGTTGTTAAGAGTGCTGACTTTCTGTTATAACTGCACTGTCCACGAAACAACCGGCTTTGCACCATTTTACCTCATGTTTGGGAGGATTCCCAGACTTCCAATTGATGTAATGTTTCAACATGTTCTAAGGAATGATCTTGTCATTACTCATTCAGAGTTCGTGTCCCATCTCAAAAGAGACCTGAGTGAGGCAGCACAGGTTGCTCAGAGGCACAGTTCAGCCGAACAGGCTTGTCATGCTAAGCTCTACGACCGCAAGGTAAAAGTCTCTCCATTGACTGTTGGTGACAGGGTTTTGTTGGCAAACAGAGGCGAGAGAGGAAAACGGAAAGTTGCAGACAAATGGGAGTCAATTCCTTAAGAAGTGTTGTCAGTAAGATCGGCAATCAATGTCTACCGTGTGAAGGACACAGTCACTGGCAAAGAAAAAACAGTTCATCGGAACTTGCTCCTTCCTGCCAGTTTCCTGTTGAGAGACGATGAAGTTGACCTGTTGTCTGATTCCCTGTCAGTTGGAGCTGGAAGTGATCATGGTGATGCTTTGCCTCATGACCAACTTGACAGCGATGAAAAAACATTGCAGTGGATTTTGCAATCTGGAAATAATGCTGGACTTGATGAGGTTGTTGTCGAGTTACCCAGTTCATCTAACGCAGTAGAGAATACTCATGTGGATGATGTTGTCGACGACAGTCATGGATGTACTGGCCGGGACAGGGATGTGAGCCAGTCCTCATTTCTAGACGATCAGTCTGCCCACAGTCACCCCATACAGCTCCCCACAGACTCGCCAGCTGATGCACACTCACATGTTCCCAGTAGTGTAGACTCAGAATCAGTTGAGCCTGTAATTAATCAGCCAAGTCGAGGCATGCCTATGACTAGGATTGGTAGGACCATTAAACCTCCAAAGAGATTAATTTGTGAGATGAATGACCAGGTTGTGGAAGATTCAAGATCTTCAGTTAGTTCTTTTGTTACTCTTATGAGACAAGTTTTTGCAGTGTAGCCTGAGACTTTATAATGTGCCTTTTGAGTAATTCTGTTCCTGAGTGTAGACAGATACTCCATTTTTCTCTGGAGTTTTTGAGCTGTGTCAATTGGGAGAGGTGTAAACGGCATCTCTTGTGTCTATGTTAAGGTTTAGGTTTTGGTACCACCCTATCCTTGCATATCTCTGTAGGAGGAGTTTTGTAACTGACTATAAGGCAGTAACGCTCAATGTAATTCATTTTTTTTTCTCTTTCCCTTCTTTCTTCTGTTTTGTCTGTTTTGGATGCGCTTCCCTGATTTAGCAGAAATTTAGGGGGGTGTATGTAACGGGTTGTATATAGTTGTTAAATTCCTGCATCTGCTGGCGTCACTTGGTATTGCGCCAAAGTGCTAAAAATAGCGAATTCTGGGTAATCCACAGCAGAACTTTTGATAACTGCTGTGGTAAGTCGCATGTTAAACGCTGCAGAGACAATAATAGCCTAAGTGCTTTAAATCTCACTACACAATGTTTTATTTCACTGTATTTTTGTTATGATGTAACTAAGAGATGAATGCTGTTTTGTTTGACGTCGAGTGAGTCATTAGTTTTAGAGTTGAATGTTAAATGTAGCATATGTTGCATGGCTGCTGCTAATGCTATTCCTCCGTCTGATTTACCGTGTGTTGTGTAGGGCTGTTCTATTCTCTGTCTGCGATGTCATGCCATTCCTGATTCGGTTTGGTTCCCCCTTGTGCAGGTAATATATTGAATTTGATGTTTATTTTTGTTGTGTGAAAAATGTATGTTATAACAGAAATATTCCTGTTGAAAACAATTTGCTGTTTTATATACTGTGTTTTCATATAGCAGAAATGCTTTAGAAGCTGGAGATTTTATTTATTTTATTTTATTTAACATTTTACTGTGGAAAAGACAAAGAATTGTGAAACATGTATATTTGTACTTTTGTTAAAAAAAAAGAAGAATCATTCCACTATACGATCACATTTGAACCAGTTTAATAAAAAAGAGCAGAACTTTTGATAACTGCTGTGGGCTGTTCTATTCTCTGTCTGCGATGTCATGCCATTCCTGATTCGGTTTGGTTCCCCCTTGTGCAGATGCTCCACATACACAACGAGACTGATACATAGAGGACCGTCACACCAGAACATATTATAAGCACATACAGGGTATACAGAGCGGCGTCGCCGGTCCATATAACTATTCACCATGTAGTGCAGCTCAAGCAGGAGAGCTAACGTAGCATGAGAGAAGTCTGCGCATGATAATCTGGGCAGGACAAACACACTGCTCACACTGACAGAAGTCTAGCCTGCAAGGCGAGAACTTCCAGGTTATAAAACCTAACAAATGTGGACGGAGAGGCCCAGCCTGCCGCCTCACAAATGTCATGAATGGAATTTCTGCTGGACCATGCCCATGACGAGGCCACGCCTCTGCCGGAATGCGTCCTGATGCCCAAGGGGCATTGCAGACCTTTAGACTTATAAGCAGATGTGATAGCTTCCACTATCCATCTGGACAGGCTCTGTTTCGCGGCGGCGAGACCCCTGGTGCGCCCACCGAACGAGACAAAGAGCTGTTCCGAACGCCTGAAAGAGGCAGAGCGCGTAATGTAAACCCTCAGCGCCCTGACGGGGCAGAGGAGATTCACATCACCCTCACTATCGGATGCTGGCAGAGCCGAAAGAGAAATGACCTGCGCTCTGAAGGGGGTGCCCAACACTTTAGGGACATAACCATGTCTTGGCTTGAGGATGACTTTAGAGTCATTTGGCCCGAACTCAAGACACGCTGCGCTAACAGATAGCGCGTGTAAATCCTCCACATGTTTAACTGATGACAGAGCTGTCAGAAAAACGGTTTTGAGCGAGAGGTACTTTAGGTCCACGGAGTCTAATGGTTCAAAGGGGAAGGCTTTCAGGGCCTCTAGCACCAGTGAAAGATCCCACATGGGAACAGACGGGGGTCGCGGGGGATTCATCCGTCTAGCTCCTCTAAGGAAGCGAATGACGAGCTCGTTCCTTCCTATTGACTGGCCGCGCGTCGACTCAGCGAACGCTGCGACGGCCGCCACATAGACTTTAAGCGTGGATGGGGACCTGCCCTTATCCAACAGCTCTTGAAGGAAGCTAAGCAACCCCGGGACCCCACACATTCGTTGGTCTAGATCTCTATCAGCACACCATTTTGAGAACACCGACCATTTAGACGTGTAAAGCCGCCTCGTAGAGGGAGCTCTGGATTGCGTAATCGTGTTCATCACTCCTTCTGGCAGTACAACGGGTATCCGTTGATTAACCATACGTGCAGAGACCAGCGCTCTGGATGGGGATGCCAGATTGAGCCGCGGGCTTGAGAGAGGAGATCTCTCCTCACCGGAATCGGCCAGCCGCATCAGCTCCGGGAACCAGGTTTGATTCTCCCAGTGCGGGGCTATAAGGAGCACCGAGTGGCGCGTTTCCCTGATTCTCTTGATTACCTGTGGTAACAGGATTACCTGTGAAAAGAACAGCGGGCAATGAGCGTTGTCTTTTGATGCAAACAGGTCGACTTTCGCTTTGCCGAAGAGGCGCCACAGTAACTGGACTGTTTGGGGGTGCAGGGACCATTCCCCTGGGGGAACGTAGTTCCTGGACAGTTTGTCTGGACCGTCGTTCAAGTGGCCTGGCACATGCGCGGCTCTCAGCGAGCGCAGGCGGCCCTGAGACCATATAAGGCTTTCCGTCAGAAGGCAGAGGTTTCTGGATCTGGCGCCGCCCTAGCGGTTTATGTGGGACACCACAGACATGTTGTCTGAGCGGACCAGTACATGGTGGTCCTGTATGAACGGGAGGAAGCTTTTGAGCGCGTTCTCGACCGCTATCATTTCCAGACAGTTTATATGGAAGCGTTTCTCTTGGTCTGACCACAGGCCAAAGGCCGGTCTGCCCTCGAAAACTGCGCCCCAACCTAGGTTGGAGGCATCCGTCGAGATGACCAATCGGTGTGAAACAGCCCCCATTGTCACTCCCCGCTGGTACCAGTCGGACGCTAACCAGGGCTGCAGAGCCGAAACGCAGCTCTGAGTCACTCTGATTCGTCTGTGGCTTGAAACCCAAGCCTGGTGAGGCACTTGGGTTTTCAGCCAGCTTTGTGGTGGGCGCATGCGCAGCAGGCCCAGCTGAAGCACAGCCGCAGCTGATGCCATACAGCCTAGTATCCTCTGGAATGTCTTCAGAGGTGTAATGCTGCCCTCCTGGAAAGACGCGGCCAGGTGTCGAACACGGCACACGCGCTGTGTCGATAAGCGGGCCGTCATAGCCACAGAGTCCAGTTCTATTCCTAGGAAGGAAACTGACTGACTGGGCAGTAATGAGCTCTTGGTCCAGTTGACCATGAGACCCAAGCTTTCCAGATGGCTGAGAAACACAGCTCTGTGAGATAACAGTTCTATCTCTGACTGGGCTAAAATCAGCCAATCGTCCAAATAGTTCAAAATTCGCAGCCCTTTCACTCTCAAGGGGGCGAGAGCCATATCCATGCACTTCGTAAATGTACGGGGCGCTAAGGATAGGCCGAACGGGAGGACGGTGTATTGATATGCCCGACCGTCGAAGGCGAATCTCAAGATTGGCCTGTGACGTGGGGCTATCGGGATCTGAAAGTATGCATCTTTCAGATCGAGAGAGTTAAACCAGTCCCTCGGGCGAATTTGCGCGAGGATTTGTCTGGTCGTGATAATTTTGAACGGCCGTCTCATGAGAGCTTTGTTCAAATGTCTCAGATCTAAGATAGGTCTTAGAGCTCCGTCCTTCTTGGGTACGAGAAAATAATGGCTGTAAAAGCCTGACTCGCTCTGAGAAGGAGGTACTGGTTCTATGGCCCCTTTGCACAGCAGTTTGGCTATTTCTGCGCGGAGTAGATGCGCTACATCAGCTTTCACTTTCGTCTCGGTTCGGTTTGCGCTCGAAAGCGAGGGGGACGGCGAGCGAACTGAAGCGAAAAGCCTTGACTTATTGTGCTTAGCACCCAATCTGTCACACCTGGAATAGCCTTCCATGCTTCTACATGTGTAGCTAGGGGCAGAATGGGCTCCCGGTTCTGCTCGCCGCGCTGCGCGGGCTCGGGAAACTGTACCGGAGGCATGAGCGGGGCGCGCGCGCTCTCTGATCCCAGTAACGGCGGCTCGCTGACAGCTGTAACTGCCTGTACCACTTGATATGACCCGATAATTGGGAATGGGGAACATTTCGTGGCGATATTTATTTGGAGCGGAGCTTGGGACGAAGTGTTTGTAAGTAAGCGTGAGCGCTCGTGGGCGGTCACGTGACTTACGTTCATAACATGGCCGCTGTGAGGCTGTTGCCGTGTAACAGAGCGTGCAGCGAGTAGGTGTGAGCACAGATTTGTGGGCACATTCTCTACGGCATTTGCCAGCTTTATGAGAGTGGGCTCTGTGAGCATGTGAAATACATGGGGCATAGTGTTTACATGTAGGGGTGAGCACTGACTTGTGGGCACATTTTCTACACATAAAACACACTCGGAGTGAGCCGGATAACCAGAATTTATACTCTTTCTGAGATTTCTCTGGGTCGCCGTGAAAACAGCGTTTGTGTGCAGGCGAGCAGGCTGTGTTGCCGACTCGTTGGCTGCTATATGTATGTCTGCAGCAGCCTTCACTGAGGGGACTGACAGGACGAGATGCTTTGACGGTGGTCCGGCCGCAGCGAGACCAGCGCGTCTTTTCCTCAACTGGTCGACGATCCCGTTCACCGCTGGGCCGAAGAGACCGGAAGGGGAGAGCAGCGCGTCGAGGAACACGGAACGCTCAGCCTCCCCATGTCCGCCAGCGTCAGCCAGAGATGCCTCTCTGTGACGGTGAGCGAGGCCATGCATCTGCCCATCGCCTGTGCTGCAGATTTCGTCAAATCCATAATGGCGGCCGGGTCCTTGCTTTTCTCGTCCCACTCACGGAGGAGATCAGCCTGAAGGATTTGCAGCTCGAGTGCAGAGCGGAAGCAGCTTGTCCGGCGACGGCGAAAGCGCGGCCAACAAGGGCTGAGGTGGTCCTGCAGGCTTTGGACGGGAGGGCAGACTTTGAGCGCAATCTCGCAGAGGGCGGGCAAAGGTGCCCTGCGACCGCCTCTTCCACTGTGGGGATAGAGGTGTATCCCTTTTCTGCGGCGCCGTCCACTCGGGAGAGCGTCGAGGAGACATTAGAGTGGAGCCTTGCAGAGAATGGTGCATTCCACGATTTTGACAGCTCAGCATGCAGCTCCGCAGAAATGGTGCAGATCTGGAAACGGGCGGGGGGCGGCGGCTGCGCAGAAAACAGCCATCGAGCCTGTTGGGTGCGGGCTCCTTCGGCGGTGACCATTCGAGGCCGAGTTGGTCGACGACCTTGGAAAGGAGGCGTATTAATTCGGTGTCCACGCCTGAGAAGGAGAGAGTGAGGCTGAGCTTGACGTTGACGTTCCTGCGAGCACTTCACTGTGGCCACAGACTCCGGTATCCTCTGAGCACGGCGCTTTTTCCTGCGCGGTCCAGAGGGTGGAGTGACAGCGTTCTGTGTGAAGGCCTCGAGTTGAGCCCGCAGGGTCGACAGCGGAAGCGCTTCACAATTCTCGCAGCCGCCCGCATCCAGGGCGAGGGCTGCATGGTCCGGTCCCAGGCAGAGAGCGCAAATCACGTGGCGGTCTCCTGCGCTGAGCGGGGCTCTACACGAGCCGCAAGAAAGGCGAGGCATTTTGAAACAAACGCTCGCGCTCTTTTAGTGAGAGAGAGTGAGTGTCGCAGCGGCAAACACACACAGTTGGAGAGTACAAAAAGGATACACGCCGGATGGCGTAGCAGGCACGGATGGCTGAAGGTGGCGAAGATGGCCAGCTTCTTCAGGCACTTTCCTCTGCTTGCTAGTCGCTGGACTCAATGGCGGAAGGCTTCTCTCAGAGTCCAGCGATGTGGAGAGCTTCGCTGAAGATGATGAAATCAGTGACGCAGCCTACGAGCCTGGCTTTTATACGCTAAGCCACCCCGATTTTGGTGGGCTATGACGCGTATTGGACGTGATGTCACGCGCGAGCCTCAGTGGTAGGCTGCAGCAGTTGCCGCAGGGCAGCCAATGAGCACGCAAGACGGCCTGCTCTAGGTCTGCTGGCTGCTGCACTGCGTTGACAATAAATACAAAATTAAGGATAATTTTTTGGCTTCAATATCTTGAGCAAAGATGACTTTACCCGTAGCGTAAAGTCATATTTTCCAATAGCCCAGTATTAGATAAACAATACTAAATGCTCAGCTTACTACATCATATAAACGTTTACACATACCTTGGTTGCACAGGGGAACGAACCACATATCCAAACAGTAACAAGACTGTTAACTTATCTGGACACCGGGGAATCTCTCTTACCCCTTTTCCACCAAAAAACTTCAAGCATAACAATTACAATGGCGGACTACATCGTGTTTCTGCAAATGTTTCTCCTGGCTTTGCGGTCAGAAAAGATGTTTAGAACACATCTAAACCCGCCCCCAGCCCCCGACGTAAGCATGACGTGGTAAAAGAACGGTCCTCTGGTTCTAGTCCAGCAAAGAGTTGGTGCCGCTTTGGAACCGGTTTTCCTGGCCGAGAACCGGTTCTTTGGGTGTCGAAACACAAAGAACTGGTTCGCGAGTAGGCACTGGCTCCGAACCGGCTCTCAAAATGCTTTGGTGGAAAAGGGGTATATTAGACCGACAGTGAACACTGTTTTATAGAAACTGGCCTAGCCACCAATGAATAGTTAGCCACTCAGCGGCTAGCTGGGCACTGTGACGTCAGGGGACTACCGTAGCTGCAGAGGGACAAACTTCACGCAGACAGTAACTATTCTGCCGGTTACAAAAGAGTTTTAGAACTAAGGGGAACTTATTCTTCTATTATGATACAACAATCTTACATTTGGGAGCAATTTAGCGAGAACATACACTGCGTTTGTCGTGTAGTGTACAGGGAGGTACGTCTTACATTTGGGAGCAATTTAGCAGGGAGGACCACTGGGGGGATCTCCAATCGAGAACGGAAGTGAAGAGAAGACAAGACAAGATCGAGTTCGCTGCTCCTGTCTCCTGTTATCCAGATACATAGGCCACTTGATGTGAACAAATGTAAACGTGCCATGTCCTGATTGGCTGATGATCCGACGTTAATCGGTGATCATATGTTAATGCCAAGTTTAAACGCAGCTTATTTTCCTCTATGCTGCTGCTCTGACAGGTGTTGATTGCATTTTGTAGAAGCCCATTTGCTGGTTATCAACTATTGCTCCATCAGTTGGCTTCAGCCGACTATTGAAAAATGAAGTGGAAGAAAAACCTCAGAAACTTCTAAGAACTATTAAACCCTGGAGACGCCCGGAAGTGGTTACATTACAAAATATCCAGCTGAATACAAAACACTGCATATATGCCATTACATGTACCCTATGCAAAAAAAAACCAATACATTGGACAAACCCAAAATACCATTAAAAAACAAGACTTTATCACCATAGATAAAATGTCAGAACCCAAAGAGATAAAACCAAGAGGACAATACTGATTAACCACTTTCGCAGACATGGTCTACATAAATTTTATATACAGGGAATAGATCACAACCCCAACTGGACAACCAATGAAAAACTTTATAAGGAACATTGATGGATCCAAAAACTCAACACAAGATTCCCCAGCAGCTTAGATGAAAGAAAAGAAATATACACTGTATTTAGTTCTGTCTATAAAATCTATCTAGCCTAGTTTTTTTGTATTCAGCGCAGGGCGTTGCTAGTGGGGTGAAAGGTGGTGACAATTACAGGGCCCCCCCACTGACCAGGGGGCCCACTAAATTGAGTAGTTTTGCTATATATTCTCCTGCTCTTATGAATCAATATAGTATACTACATCGTCAGCTTTTTTCCCGAGAGTTTATATATTTCCTGTTTCTCCCCTGCATTAAAATGGTTTAGTCCGATGGTTATTAATTATTTCAGCTCAGTCAGCACAGCAGAGGGATGCAATTAAATCGCAAGTCCCACCCCAGCTAGTAAACAGAACCAACCAGATTTGATGCTGCTCCGAGAACAGTTGAAGTTAAAAGTGAAGTTACAGTGGACGTGAGACTGACTGGAAATGTCGTGAAAAAATCTGGGTACCAGTAACGCCATGAAAAGAAGGAGAGAGAGGCCAGGATAACTACACAATCAGCCTAACAAAATGTTCATCAAGACATATTAGTGCAGTCAGTGTAGGAATGTCAATGTAATGTGATGCCGTGGATGGATCATATCGCTGCCCGGTTTACTTAAGCACACTTTTTTATTCATCAAAAGCAAAGACCATGAAAAATGTAGGCTGTTTTATTTTACATTTGACCGTTTAGTGCAGTTGCTATACATGACTGACTGGAAATACATTTTATACTGTATTGCTGGTAGGCCTACTTTTTATATAAATTTTATATAATTTGTTTTAAGGTGAGTGGCTTACAATAGAGGGCTGCATTGGGATTGGGCTCCCATAGGTCCCAACACAAATCTCGCAGGAGCTGGCGGCTTTACCTTTGCAGTATTTAAGACTGCATGTGGAAGTGAAACAACTTGAGTAAATACATATTGTTATTACAAAATGTAGTTACATAATTCCTCTTACACATGTGTACTTTACTTACTGAAGTGAAAAAAGTGTTGTTACCAATGTCGTGTTACACATTTGTACTTGCACATACCATTCCGTGAGTTGATACATATGTGTTGTTACACAAGTATTACAGCTTATTACAGTAGATAATATGTACTTACATTGTAAAATCATATTGTATTAGGGCCACTCAATATTTGAGTACTTAATAGCTTTTTGTTAAACTCACAAACCCAAATCTGTGAAACCCTGATATAATGTAATATTTAATGTTGTTCATAACAAGAAAATGGAATATATTTTCTGTCTCTTTGTATTTTTGTATCAATATGTCACAAGATTATTCTATTGAAATCTATGTGATTAATGAGTTAGTTTAAAAGTAATCTAAAAGTAATCATAGAATAGTAGTCAGATTATATTACCTTAAATGTGCAATGTATAAAAACAATAGATACATATATATACATTTACAACATTAATATTTATTGTTTTGGTAGTGGTACCAAAATTTGTTGTTTTGGTAGTGGCACTTAAAAAGTGTGTGTTTAATAAGACATTAGTTACAAGCGAATAAATATGACGGTAATATGCTATAAAAGTAGTTTATGATATATATGTATATATACAATTACGACCTCTGCCTCAATAAACTCCTAATTACTGCTTTTTAATAGTTAGTAGTTGTTAAGTTTTGGGTGGATTAAGCCAAGGGATGTAGAATATGGTTAAGTAGAATGAGGCATTAATATCCGCTTTTTAAGTATTAACAAATAGACAATATCCTAGTAATATAATAGAGTGGGAAAACACATGCCGAGATTTCCTCCTCACTGCAGCTGTTAGTTGTCTCAAGATGTTCAGAAACGTCAGTCAGAAGGTTCTGTATTCTGTATTCAACACCAGTTTAGGAGAAAAAGTCGTGTGTCAGGCGCAGTGCTGGAAACTGCAGTTATCACATCAATAGATAAGTTTGATTATTTTACCCTTTTTACTCATAAATATAAAACTAAATATAAAAATAATATAATAGATAAGGTATATTTTTACATTTCGATCTGTTTGTTTTGAACCGATTGAGATCACAGTGGGGAGAGTCTGGCTAACACTGTGATGGCTATGCTTGACAGATTAAGCTTAGATATCACAAACTGCAGAGGCCAGGCATAGGACAATGCAAGCAATGTGTCAAGGCATTATAACGGGCTGCAGGGTCATTTAAAGAACAAAAATCCATGAATCCATTTAGGGGTGACCCCGAATAGTCAAAGATTCGATGCTTCGATAGGAGGAGCCTGATTCGACTACCAATCTCACTGTCGAATCTTCGCAGAGGTGTAATGAAACGAGGACCATGCCATCTTTAACAATGTCTGGGATAAGAAAATCTAAAGTGTGGATGCACACCATCAGAAAGGATATTCTCCAAGTCTGGATTTAGCATCAGGAAAACCATGAGCACACTTCTGCCGGCAAACTTTAACAAGTTGGTTTTCTTCGGGACATTTTAAAGTGCTTAACGTGAAAAACACTTAACATGGCTTAATGTATTAAGACAGTGATATTAAAAAAACAAACCCAGTAAAGACCATACTTATAAAGCATACTATGTACAGAAAAGCAGATGAGTGCAGAATATGAACGCAACATGTTTAATTACACAGTATAGCGTTTCCTATGGGAGGAAAGCGCTTAACGTGTAACGCAACAGATTGTGTTCATATTCTGCGCTCACCTGCTTTTCTGTACAAGTCTACTTTAATAATATGGTGTGTACAGAATTTGATCTTTTAATATGATTTAGTACATTAATTCTGCAAAAATACTCCTTTGCAATGCACCAGTGCTATCTCCTCCTAACTTTTCACTTTCTTTCAAGTTACAAGTGGATGTCAGTGGCTGTGGAGCTGGGGCTGTATTACTGCAGGATGATGACTCTGGTGTTGAGCACCCTGTAGGTTACTTTTCTAAAAAGTTTACGGGGAGTCAAAGAAAATATAGTACCATCGAGAAAGAAGCAGTATCTCTGTTGTTGGCACTTCAGCATTTTGAAGTATATGTTGGTGGAAGCTGTAATCCCATTGTGGCATACACGGACCACAATCCCTTAGTTTTTTTTGTCACGGATGTCTAACTCAAACCAGCGCTTGATGAGGTGGTTGCTCATTATACAGGAGTTCAATCTTGACATTCATTATAAAAAAGGTGTCGAACATGTTGTTGCAGGCGCTCTGTCTCGTGTTTATGATGGTGAAGTATAAGGGAGTACAGTCTTGTATTGTATACAAACCTTTGGTTTGTAAATTAAGGGTGGGGGTGTTACATCCTACAGTGTAATCTTATATTATATTATGTGTCAGGCCACTAGGTGGCAGTAGTGGTTGTTTCTCTCTCTCTTCTTCTTCTGTACAGGTAAAGCCAGGTGAGGGTGATCACCTCTGCTGATGACTGCTCGGTTGGGATTAGTCTTCAAAGGAAAAGAAGAGTATAAAGCCTCACTGATCTCCACTGAAGAGAGGACTTGTTTTCCTGCTGTTTGGATTTGATTTGTTTGTTTTTTCTGTACATTGTTGCTGCTGTTCGGTTGTGGTTTATTTCAAAACTTACCCAGTTTATTTCTTTTGTTGTTAAAAGCTTCTAAATAGTAGTGGTGGGCAGATCGAGGCTTCGTGAAGCAATGAAACAGTTTAACCAAATGTGCCATATTGTGTCGAGGCTTCGAATCAATCCGACACCCGTCTCAACGGTGACACCTAGTGGTCACTTGCAGGTGTTGATCTGAAACAACCTTGACAACGAGCCATTAAAAAAAATTGTTTTTTGATTATTGTAGCTATTTTTCTAATATGTGAAGCTTGTAACCTGTAGGCTCCTCGCTGTGCAGAATGTTATTTTGGTCCTGAAAAATGAATATTAATAAAAGAAATCAAGCCACGTCTCACTTTTTCTAGATATTCTTATGAAAAATATTAATTTCTCTTCTTTGGAAGGACTTAGCCTATTTTTTTTTTTAACAGATAATTTCTCCAGTCTTTGAAAAAATCCTCTCACAAAAACCCATGAGGTCAAGATGAGTTGACTTAACTTTTTATACAGATGTGCGATTGTGTGGTCTGTTCCCGACCCTGTCAATCAAACGCTGAATCGGTGGAGCACGCCACCTGTCGAAACACTCAGAAGCTTCATTTAGCCGTAGTCATGTGACATGGGTGTTTTGAATCACGCTTCGGATCAGTGTTTCGAAACATCTGCGCTTCGGGATCTCGCAAAGCTTCGGAACGACTGTTTCGCGTCAGCCATCCCTACTAAATAGTGTTAGATTGATGTATAGCACTTTTTTGGTTGCTGAACCCAACTGTTAAATGGTTTATTTGATGTTTATCCTGTATATATGGTAAATAGACATACTTGGAAGGTTTAGGGAGTGGGTGCCTTTTTATTTATTTTTGTAATGCTTTTCTCCTGTTTAAAGTAGAGAGGGAGTCAGGGAACTATTTTGTTTCTTTCCTTTTTCTTTCCTTAAGGTAAGTGTAGATTGGGTCTCTAGTTAGAGGTATTTTGTTTATTTTATTTTGGCTTTTCTCACTCCTGAAGTCTTATCCCTTCCTATACTTGTGTTACACCAATAAATCTTGTTGTACCACATTTCCGTTGTTATTGGTATGTAACTTTTGGAGCCTGACATTTGTTTTGTTAATATTTTAGTTATCTTTAATGTAGCTTCCCCTATCCTAGATTAGGTGGAACGTAACAAAACCCTAATGCTCAAAATAATTAATTGGTTTGAGAAGGGTACATTTAAATTAAACAAATTAATTATCTTTTAAATGTATTTAGAACTTTTGAGTTTACAAAACTGACACATTGTAAGTAATCTGAATTGTTTAATTGTTTAGAGTTTTATGAGTTTGTTTCTTTGAATTTAGACAAACTTATATATAACTGAAACTGGGCTGGGATTTCTATTTCTCAGCATGCTTTGTAATTGCTTAAATTAAGTGTTATATAATGTTTTTTTGTGCAAGATTAATGTTAAGTGGGATATGTAGTAGTGTTTAATGATTTGCTACGCTAATTTAGAGTGGAGCATGAGTTTGGTTTGAGAACAGATATATGTTATATGTTCTATAATGTCGTACTCATTCAACATATGCAAAAAAATTTATGTAACCGATCACCTCAAATATTTTGAGTTCCCTTTCGAGCTGCGTCGAGACGCTGTGGGAACGCCCTGCGTGATTGCGTCATGAAGCATGTGTGAAATCAGTCCAATGGTGTGACGAGACATCATAGACGGGTGACGTCACAGACCAGAAAACTATAAAGCATACCCAGAAACAGACCGGGCTAGCTTCTGTGTCTTCAGCAAGAGCTGTCTGTGATACTGTTTCTGTCTATTTAGTGTTGCATTGGCATTGCAGTTACACACACACACACACACACACACACACACACACACATATATATATATATATATATATATGTATGAGACTTAATCTTCATTATTCTTTTATCCTTATTCTTGTGTTTGAATTCAGCCATTATAGCCTTTATTCTGGTTTGGCCATCTACACTTCTTTTATCCCGCTACACACGAAAAATCCACTTATCATATTAAGTCTTTCTAGAAAAAAAGAAAAGAAAAGAAAAAAAAACTTTTCCTGGGACCTTATGTGAATTATTTTAACAAATTAGATTATGGAATAGAACCGCTCCTGCAGCAGGGGGATTAGAGCAACAACCCAGACAGCGTTTACATCTGTGCCAGATCTGCAGATTCGCACAGCATTCACACTCACTATGCAGATCGGCACCAACTTTGCACCAGACTTGTCAAGTCAAGTCACCTTCATTTATATAGCGCTTTTAACAATATGAACTGTTTCAAAGCAGCTTTTCAGTGATAATAGGATACTAAAGTAACAGAGATTGTTTTGGCTTTACAGCAGCTCTAGAATAAAGTTAGTTTTGATTGATTCACTTCCGTCGGAATGATAATTAGTTATTAACTTAGGGGCCGCTAACACGACACCATTCTAACAGAAAACCCTTAATGCGATCCGGCCGCTCATTTGCATAAAACAGTGCTTGGTGGCTCTTTGACTTTTACCGCTTCCGCGTAGCCGCATGAACCGGAATTATCCCGACAACGTTTTATCAGTACAGAAGTAAAGGGAAGGAGGCCTTCACAGGGGAGAGACTAGTGAGACTTCAGGACTGCGTTGTCGTCGTGTCCAGGCGCAGGTCCTTCATCAGATCCGGATACGGGCACGATCCGGCGGACTGCGGTAAGCCTCGGGATAAACAGAGAGACTAATATTAGCATAGACGCCACCCTTCTAATGATGTACCAAATTAACTGGTTTGTAGCTTCGACTCACAGTCCATCCGGTGGGCGCGGCACGGATCCGGGGCAGCTACGCAGACCAGACGCACCACAACTGAATTGAGTCCACCCGGCGGGTGTGGGCCGGAACCGCCCAGACCGGACGCACCACAATGAACGGAACACTTTTTTCCAGCATAAATCTGCAACTCTATCTGACAGGCATAAGAGTGGACGACTGCACTGTCTTTGTGATTATTGGTAAATGCATTATACAAGTAAAATTTAGTAAGTGCATTATAAAAGTAAACTGGTGTTGATGTCATGGTAGTCTGTTAAATGTTTATATTAATATTAAACATAAAACTTTACAAACGTTTACACAGACATTCTGACAACCTTAGACGTGTCAGACAAGCTGGGTATAGGCTACAGTTAGCTGGTAGTTTTAAACATCCACAACTAATGTGAACATATGCTTTAAGGCTGAATTGGTGATCTTTGCTTATTATTCACCAAAATTGCTGAATATCATGTCCATTGTGTGTTAGCTGCAAAATCGTAGCCATGTTAGCGCATACGTTACCTACCAACGGTAAGCTACATGTATTGGGCTTAGATGAAACACAGAAGGTAACTGGCCGATTTAAGTAAGGAAGAGATGTTTGCTATATATGAACCATGCAGGTTTTTTCATATGGGCGACATGTCGCACTGTATAGCCAGTATAATACAGTAAGACTTGATATGGTGCTGACGTCGAACTAGTATTCGGACGTGGGAAGTAATTAATTTGTTGTTGCCAGGCGCTAGGTAGATACATGTCCTATACAAAATCAGACCGATTATGGCCACTTTCATACTAAATAGCATGCATACAACTTGTAGGGGATTTTTGGGTCATATATGAATACTGTAAAAAGAGTTTTACATGACAAAAGTATGCAATGGTGTATGGTATTAGTAGAAAATAACTGATATTCATATACAAATCATTTAAAGTTCTTGTATTTAATCATATGCTAGTCACATTAAAGTCATATAGGATTTATACACATTTTGTGTCATTAGTTTAAATATGCATTTCATATAGATTTCATGTTTTGATGACCAACATTACTTATGCAGTTGGCAAATTTGGAAATTGTACAGTCCAGAAGCTGGTTCGAGGATGTACTGTCGAAATATCACTGACCTTTATGAGGACTGTTCATTTTTTTTACAGGATTTGAAAGAGCATTTGACAGCTATGACATTTTGAGACCGTGTATTTACATTAATTGTGAACTGTCTGGGTCTGTTGTTTGTGAACAAATAACATATTGCAAATGATCAAAGTTGAGTCAAATATGTGTGGCCCAGTATGTGAGTTAGTGACAACACCAGACACAGGATGAAAAATTATTTTATTCCAGACTGCACTTGAAACAGCGCAGCATTAATTAGAGTAGAAAAGCTTGTGTACAGTGATTTATTTATTTTTTTTTCATATATTTTATTGGAGACAGCGTTCAAACAATATTTGCAACATGATACAACATAAGTCTTCATTTTATGAATGAACAATTTCAGAATGAACAATTCTTCAAAACAAAAGTCATTTTATGGTTCCCTCCCCCACAACCCCCCCTCCCCCTCCCTCCCTCCCTCTCTCCCTCTCTAGCCAGTTAGATAAACAAATAAACCAAATGAGTAAGTTTAAAAAAAAAAAAAAAAAAAAAAATAAGGGGGGGGGGGGAGTTGCAGACACCCAGGACGCTGTGCCAGGTTGCTAGGATTCATGGAACAGCAGGAATCATGAGGGCTCTGGTTCAATTTCCCATATAAAGTAGCTTATGGTGTGGTGGGCAGACAGTGAGGTATGACGAGGTAGGAACCTATGCAGACAGATACCAAATACGCCACTACAGTGACATTTCCCTAACGGAAAGTTGGTTTACATAATTTATTAGTGGTTTCCAATGAGAATAAAATTTATCAGTTGAGCCTCTGAGAGTAAACTTTATCTTTTCAAGTTTTAAAAAAAACAATGCATCACATAACCAGGCTTTAAACGGCGGTGTTAAGGGTGACTTCCATAGAGTTAGAATTTTCCGACGAGCAATTAGAGAGGTAAAGGCAATAACATTTGTTTGAATTGTTGTCAATTTGAGCCCGTCCGGAGGCCTGCCAAAAATCGCTATATGGGGGAAGGACAGATCCTCAGTGACAAAATCTTTGAGATTGCATCAAAATATAACTGCCAAAAGTTTACCAATTTGGGGCATGACCAGAACATATGGGTCAAATCACAAGGGGTCTGAGAACATCTATTACATCCCTCATCCGGGCCACCCGGATAAATCTTGGCAAGCCTGGCCTTGCTAAAGTGAATCCTATGTACCACTTTAAATTGAATAAGACTAAACCTAGCACAGCTGGAGGAAGAATTGCCTGCTCGCAAGGCTTTTTCCCAAAAGTCATCCGACAAGGAAATCTGCAGTTCGTTCTCCCAGCTGGTCCTAATTTTATTGACAACAGAATCAGAAGATGGGGAAAGTAGGTTATAGAAGTAAGAAATATGGCCTTTGGATAAAGTCTCAGCCTTAATAATTAGATCTATGCCACTAGGGGGTGGGATTTGAGGGAATTGAGGGGAGTGGGTCCTAGCGAAATTCCGTAACTGGAAGTATCTTAGGAAATCAGAGCCGCTGAAATTTAACGTTGTGCGCAATTGCTCAAAGCTAGCAAAACAGTCATTAACGTACATATCGCTGAGATATCGGAGGCCATTCCTAGCAAAAACCTTGAATCTAGGGTCAATTTTAGCAGGAAGGAATAAATGGTTATTGCAAATAGGAGTTGACTGAGGAAGGGTGAGCCAGCCGGAGTTACGTCTAATTTGTGCCCAGATTTTCAGAGTGCCAGTTACTATAGGATTAGATGTATAAAGTGACGGGAAAAAGGAAGGCTACTGCCAACCAGGGCCTGGAGCGAAGAAGAGGAGCATGACTTGGCCTCGATTTGACACCAGTTGCTCTGAGCTGAGGTAAACCATAGCATAATCTTATGAGCATTTGCAGCCCAGTAATAACCAATAAGACTAGGCAGGCCAAGACCCCCAAGGGATCTGCTCCTCTGCAAAAGTGATCTACTGGCTCTGGCGTATTTGCCAGCCCAGATAAATGAGGAGATAATACCTTCTATGGCAGTGAAAAATGACCTGGGTAAGAAAATAGGCAGACATTGGAAAATATATAGGTATCTAGGAAGTATATTCATCTTAACAGTCTGTACTCTTCCGGCCAGGGATAGCGGTAGACGGTTTTACCTCTGCAGATCGGACTTGACTGTTGTCGTTAAGGCAGTAAAGTTCTGCTCTCGTAATGATCGAACGGACCTTGTGATTGCAATACCTAAATATTTGAATCCTGAATTAGATACTCTAAAGGGGACTGAAGACGGGGGTAGCTCCACAGCTAATTGGTTAATAGCATAGCACTCGCTTTTCGCGATGTTTAATTTATAACCGGAGAACTCGGTGAAGGACTTCAGAACTGAGAGACCAGGTGGGATGCTGGACTGAGGATCGCGAATATACAAAAGGAGATCGTCGGCATATAACGACACCTTGTGGTCTGTGCCCCATCTCTGAATCCCCTTGATTCCCTCCTCTGCCTTCAAAGCAATCGAAAGTGGCTCAATAGCAACCGCAAATAATAGTGGGGAAAGCGGACATCCCTGTCGAGTCCCGCGGGAGAGAGGGAAGTATGACGAGCGCTGGGTGTTAGTACAAACCGATGCGCAGGGGGAGGAGTAGAGTAACCTAATCCAAGAGATGAAACCTGCCCCAAAACCAAACTGTTGAAGGGAGGAGAACAGGTAGGCCCACTCCACCCTATCAAAAGCCTTCTCAGCGTCAAGAGATATAACAACCTCCGGTTCTAAAGGAGAATGCGGTGTGTGAATGATGCTGAGAAGTCTTCTGACATTAGCGAACGAGTGCCTCCCCTTTATAAATCCCGTCTGGTCTTCTGATATAACTGAGGGCATGACCGACTCCATTCTGCGGGCCAGAGCCTTTGCAAGTATTTTAACGTCTACGGATAAGAGCGAGATCGGGCGGTACGATGCACAGTTCAGGGGGTCTTTGCCTGTTTTATGGATCAAAGAAATCGCAGCCTGTGTGAGGGTGGGCGGCAAGGAGCCCAGACGGTATGAGTGATTGAACGTGTCTAATAATAAAGGGGCCAGTTGGTCTGAGAATTTCTTATAGAATTCAACTGGGTACCCATCGGGTCCCGGGGATTTACCGTTGTTCATTAACTGTATTGCTTCTTTGATTTCTGAAAGCTGCAAAGGAGCGTTTAACATCTCACGGTTACGATCAGATATTTTGGGCATGGCCAACTTTTCTAAAAACCTAGACAACTGAACTTCATCATAGGAGCATTCTGACTTGTATAACTGGGAGTAGAACTTCCTAAAAATACTATTGATCATTTCTGGGTCAGATGTAAGGGAGCCAATTTCGTCTTTTATCTGTGTAACTTGATTTGAGGCCATCTTGGCCTTCAGTTGGTGGGCCAAGAGCCGACTGGCTTTATCCCCATGTTCGTACATATATCCCCGTGCACGAAGGAGATTTTGTTCAGCGTTCTTTGTCAAGAGGAGGTCGAGCTCAGTATGAAGTACCATCCTTTCTTTATGCAAGTCAGGTGATTTGTTGGTAGAAAGTGAAATGTCCAAGTCCGCGATAGCTTTTTCTAGTTCTACTTGTCGAGCCTTGCAAGCTCTATTTGCATAAGATGTAAATGATATAATTTTGCCTCTAACAAAAGCCTTAAGGGTTTCCCAGAGGAGGGAAGGTGAAGTCTCATCGTTCTGATTGGTGTCTAAGAAAAGTTTAATAGTCTCTGATAGATACTTGCAAAAGTCCACCTCAGCTAACAAAAGAGGATCTAGGCTCCAAAATTTCAATCCCTTTGGCTTGTGGTCAAAATGGAGGTGCAGAATAACAGTTGAGTGGTCTGATACCGTTATCGGTGAATACTGGGTGGAGGAAATTGATGGGACAAATGCCCTGTCTAATATTAGGTAATCTATACGCGAGTATGTACGGTGCACATGTGAGAAGAAAGAGTATTGTCTAGTAGAGGGGTATGAGAGCCTCCAGGGGTCAACATAGCCATACCGGTCCATGAAGGCGGAAAGAGTTGCTGCCATTTTCGAGAGCGGGACAGATTTTGGATTAGATCTGTCCAGTACCGGATCAATGACGCAGTTCATATCCCCTCCCAGCACCAGTAAGTGAGAATTCAAGTTTGGAATACAGGACAGAAATGATTTCATGAAACAGTCATCATCCCAATTAGGGGGATAAACAGATGCTAAGATAATTGTTTTTTGGTAAAGTGTGCCCGAGACAATAACATAACGGCCATTCGAGTCTGTAATTATAGTATCGGGTACAAAGTCAATCCTAGATCTTAACAATATTGCTGTACCCCTCGTTTTCAAATTAAATTTCGAGTGAAAGATCTGTCAGATCCAGGGCCTATTTAATTTCCGATGATCAGAATCACACAAGTGTGTCTCCTGCAAAAGCATTATATCGGCGTTCAAGTCTTTAACATGCGTCATGATCTTAGTGGGTCATGACGCATCTTAGTGGGTCATGACGCATGTTGAGAAATGAGGTCGACATATTGTGTCGTCATGTTTCTATGTTCCCTAAACGGCCAAACGCGTTTCGTTACTATGTTGCTCTTCGTGCAAGGAAGCAAGCTTAGTTCAGCGAATAAAACACTGACACAATGATGAACAAGTAACAATAATATTCGCAATAACATATAGTTTTACTGAATAATTAAGTAAACATAATTTCTTAATTTATCCTTGTAAAGAAACCTCATTGCTGAACTGGCTACTCTCTGCTGTCTCAGACGATGACATATTTTCCTGTCAGCCACCGTAACTTTTGTTGGTTGCAATTCGTAACCTCACCACTGGATGCCGCTAAAAATCACACACTGCACAACACCATGTAACTATTGCTCTCGGGGTCCCCCTGCAGTTGGGAAACAGTATTGTCTTCTACTACTGTCGTAAAATCTGTCATGGTTACACCAGTGGATACACATGCATTTGTTGACAAGAAGATACCGTTTTGAGTTCTCACGTCTTGGACAGACTGCCAGCGTTGCGTGTGAAATATCTTCATCCCATTTACATTGGCATATATTTCAGCATGTCATATGAATATAATTTCATGGGTTTTATTTGTTTCAAACGCCAAAAGATCGCGTAGCTTACTTTTACAAGCCAGCGTCATTATAGTAACCTATTGGCTTCTGTTTTACATAATGGATATGCTAATTCAATTCAATGTTTGTGTGGTAGGTAATAGCGTAATAGGTAATATATCGTCAATATTATAATATCAAGCTACCATGGATGAATCTGCAAATTTGAAAAATCGATTTGCATTATAGCCTGAGGCAAGACACTTTCACCAGAAAAATAAATAAACAAACATGACTATCATGAAGATAAATGGAGGACCAGCTAGATTCCGTAACATGGCCAGGCAGAAAACAAATTCGAAAAAATAGAGATAGTATGCAAGCAATATATTTACTAGTCCAACAGCATTACGGCCAGGTCAGCATCGGTCGGGCACCCCTCCTCCTCCTTTAGCTCACGCCAGCGAGCGAACGCTGGACCAATATTGATCCTCGTCTGGCCTTTTATTTTGTCACTCTTCCTTTTTCTCTTTCTAGACTCCTCCAAAAAAACCTTTGCCTTCCTCGTTTTATTCAAATCTGTTTTAAATTGTGTTTTAAATAATACTAATGGCTGGACAATTCGATTTTTGTATAATTTTGCTATTAAATTTTAACGATGGTTCAGTTAGTGTGGGGATGAAAGCCATTGGAGGGGAGCATGGTCCGAACAGAGGGTGAATTCCCGTCCCAAGAGATAAAAGCGGAGGGTGAGAACGGCCCATCTAAAGGCAAGACATTCTTTCTCAATGGTGCTGTACTTAGTCTCTCTATTAGAGAGCTTATGACTAATGTACAGCACCGGCCACTCTTCACCCTCTATCTCCTGGGACAGGACTGCACCCATCCCCCTGTCCGACGCGTCAGTCTGCAGAATAAAAGGGAGAGAAAAGTTAGGAGCCCATAAGAGCGGTCCGCCACACAGAGCAGCCTTTATCTGGGTAAAGGCCTGCTGACACCGCTCCGTCCACTGGACGGTATCTGGTGCATCCTTTTCAGTTAGATCAGTCAGCGGCCTAGCGAGGTCCGAATAATTAGGCACAAACCTTCTGTAATATCCCGCTAGCCCCAGGAACTGTCTAACCTCCTTTTTGGTCTTAGGTCTCGGACAGGTCGCAACTGTTGCAGTCTTATCAATTTGGGGACGCACCTGTCCATGACCCAAGTGGAAGCCCAGATACCTAACCTCCAAACGCCCAATCACACATTTCTTTGGGTTGGCCGTGAGCCCGGCCCCTCACAGCGCCCCGAGGACAGCCCGCAAATGCTGCATATGATGCTGCCAATCATTACTATAGATGATAATATCATCCAAGTAAGCAGCGGCATATGCAGCATGCGGCCGGAGAATTCTGTCCATCAGGCGCTGAAAGGTCACCGGAGCCCCGAACAAGCCGAAAGGAAGAGTGACAAATTGGTGTAATCCAAACGGCGTTGTGAAGGCGTTTTTTTCTTTGGACATTGGAGTTAAAAGAAGAGAGTTCAAGCTTCATTACGGAAAAACAATCGTGCCTGTATGACAAGTATTCGCGGAATTATAGTTAATTTTCGGACACGTTTCAGAATGGACTTCACTGACAGAGAGAAAGCAAAACTAGCATCATGTTTATTTTTCTTTATCGGCGCGACAGCCGACCTCAGAGGGTTAAGGGGATCTACCAATATCCCTTCGTTAAATCCAGTGTCGAACAAAATCGAGCGGTGCCGAGCCGATCAAGAAACTCGTCAACCCGAGGCATTGGATACGCGTCGAATTTCGACACAGCATTCACCTTGCGATAATCCACACAGAACTGGACCGAGCCGTCGGTTTTTGGTACCAAAACTATCGGGCTTGCCCAGTCACTGTTGGATTCTTCTATTACCCCCATGTCCAGCATAGCCTTTAATTCATCCTGAACTACTTTCTTTTTATGTTCAGGTAAGCGATATGGCCGGCTGCGCACTACTACACCCGGCTCGGTCTCGACGTGGTGCTGAATGAGGTTCATTCGGCCAGGCAGGGGCGAGAACACATCAGCAAACTCCGTTTGTAAATTACGTATATCAGTGATATGGGACGGCAAGAGGTGGTCTCCACCAACGGCCAGAGCGAGTGATTGAGAATTTGAATTCGCTTCTGGGCCAAGATCCTCCTCCCCACTCACTACCATTGCCAACATCACTGATTCCGCCTCATTCCATTTTTTAAGGAGATTGAGGTGGTAAATCTGATGTGCCCCTTCCCTGTCTGTACGAATAACCTCATGGTTGAGATCCCCGACTCGCCGTGTGACCTCAAAGGGTCCTTGCCACTTCGCGAGTAATTTAGAACTGGACGTGGGGAGTAATACAAGTACTTTATCTCCCGGTGCAAATTCGCATAGTCTAGCCCCCCTGTTGTACAGCCGACTTTGTTTGTCCTGGGCCTGTAACAAATTCTCCATAGAAAGCCGCCCCAAAGTGTGGAGTTTTGTTCTCAGGTCCATGACATATTGAATTTCATTTTCGCTATTCGAAGGTCCGTCCTCCCAAGTTTCCCTAAGCACGTCCAGCACCCCGCGGGGCTGACGCCCATAAAGAAGCTCGAAGGGGGAAAACCCCGTGGAGGCTTGGGGGACCTCGCGTACAGCAGACAAGAGGGGTTCTAGCCATTTATCCCAATTTTTGACGTCTTCCTGCACGAACTTCCGAATCATTGACTTCAACGTGCGATTAAAGCGTTCCACCAGTCCGTCTGTTTGTGGGTGATAGACGCTGGTGTGAATCGATTTAATGCCCAATAATTCGCAAAGTTCGCGAATAGTGCGTGACATAAACGCCGTGCCTTGGTCGGTGAGAATCTCCTTTGGGATTCCCACCTGGGAGATTAATTGAAACAACGCGCTTGCTACGCTCTTGGCGGAAATATTGCGAAGCGGCACTGCTTCTGGGTACCGCGTTGCATAATCCACTAGGACTAATGGAAAGCGATGCCCTCGTGCAGATCGTTCTAATGGCCCGATGAGGTCCATCCCAATTCTCCCGAAGGGGACCTCCATTAAAGAAAGGGGGCACAACGGTGCTTTTGGGTTGGCAGGTGGGTTTACCAACTGACATTCACGACAAGACACGCACCACTTGCGCACGTTCTCGTGAATGCCCGGCCAAAAAAATCGGGTAATTAGACTATTTAGTGTAGCTGTCTGCCCTAAATGCCCAGCCATCGGATTACAATGAGCCGCCTGGAAAAGCATTTCCCGACGGCTTTTCGGAACTAATAACTGTGTTATATCTTGCTTTGTCTGGGCGTCCTTGGTCACCCCATACAACTTATCTTTTATAATTGCGAAATAAGGATATGAAAGAGGTCGGTCTGGGTGGATGGACAGGCTGTCCATCAATTGTGCGGACCTGATCAAATGCATTTTTAAGCGTTTCATCTCGGGACTGCTCCAGAGGAAAGTCATCACGCTCCGAAAGTCTTTCAATAGCATTCCGATCCTCTGGCGCAGATTCCGATGGTCCCGGCACAGCCTCTCCCACCTGAGCAACCGCTCTCCTCCCCCGCTTCCTTTTAGTCCCAGAAGCACCCGCACATAAATGTCCCAATAACCCTTTAAACCCCGGCCAATTGGTCCCCAAAATTAGCGGGTGTCGGAGGTGCTGACTTATGGCTACCTCCACACTATGCTTTTGGCCCCAAAATTGGATCGTGACCGGCAGTAAGGGGTAATCCACCACTTCCCCGTGCACACACCTTACCTTAACCATGTGGCTATTATCCAATGCCCCGGGTTGAATCAGACTTTGATGGATGGAGGTTTGGTTACAGCCTGAATCCACCAAAGCCTGAAAAGTACCCCCCTTTATACTCACTGGTATTTGGTACAACCCAGCTCGATCGGGGGCGGCCTGCGGTCCCTGACCAGGGTCCCCATCTCCATCACTGGACACTGATCGATAAAATGTCCAGGGTCCCCGCAACGCCAACAGGCCGCCCCGGTCCTTCCCGCCGCCCCAATGGCGGGAAGTGGGTCAAGTGGTTGGCATGGGGAGAGCGCGGGTGCAGGGAACGGAGAGATGCCGGAAGCGGAGGCTGCTCCCCTAGGCGGCGCCCTGGGTGCGTGAACAGGCTCTGCCCCGGTGCGGCGGCCTAGAAGGAAAACCTCCACGGGTCCTAGGGAGAGGGACAGGACAGGAAGAAACAAAGGAATGGGGAAGAGAGGGAGAGAGAGAGAGAAGCTGCTGGAAGGGGTTCGCCGACCCCTGGGCACGCCACCATCTGGTCCTCCGCCACCTGGATGGCCTGGTTCAGCGACGTCGGGCGGTGGCACTGGACCCACTGCGCGGTCTTCCGGGGAAGCGGCGCCACGAACTGCTCCAGTACCACCTGGTCGATGATTTCCTCGACGTCGCGTCCCTCGGCCATCAGCCATTTGCGGCACGTGTCCCGGAGCTGTTGCGCGAAGACGAAGGGCCGGCCAGATTCCCCAAGCTCGAGGGTCCGGAACCGCTGTCTGCTCTGCTCCGGGGTCCGGCCGACCCGCTGTACGATGGCGCGCTTGAGATCTCCGTAGACCAGGAGGTTCTGGACTGGCAATTGTTGTGCGGCGATCTGTGCCTCTCCGGACAACAGCGGGATCAGCCGCACTGGCCAGTCCACGGACGGCCAGCCCCAGGCCTCGGCCGTCCACTCGAACAGGTCAAGGGAAGCTTCTGGGTCGTTCTGTGGACCCATTTTGTGAAGCAGGATGTCTGGGCCGAGGCTGAAGCTGGCGTTAATGGTCCGGCCCATACCTCCCGGTCCATCCAGCTCCGGAACAGCTCACAGTCCTCCTGCTGGGCGCGGAGGAGCGCCTCGAACCAGCGCTCCTGTTCCTCCTCCACGGCCAGCAGGGCACGATGTTGCTCCTGGTGTAGACCCGCGAGTGCGTGGATGACATCCGCAAATGGGGATGGAGACTGTCTGGCGGCGGCTTCTTCTTCCATCCCGGGTTTCGGCACCAGTGTAACGATGGTTCAGTTAGTGTGGGGATAAAAGAAGACAAGGGTCGGCGTAACGGGGACTCGTACACTTTATTAAATGGAAAAAAAAATATAAACAAAAAAGAAGAGGTGCGCCACATGTGCCTTCACCGTAGACACATCTACAGCACAGTTCAAAAACACTCTTTCCCGCTGACTCAGCTCCACTTTTATCAAACTCTTCCCGATGTGTAAACTCAGTCCATTTGTCAGCCATCAAGTCACGGGTGTTGGTACGAGTACCCAGTCCTCCTCTCTCTTGCTCTCTCGCACCAGCCGGCTTTTATGCGGTCTCCCCACGCCAATTACTGCAATCAGACACAGGTGTTCGTCATTTTGCACTTGACCCACTTACTTACCGCTCGGCTCCTACCTCACTCTCCCGCTGCAAACTCCGCAAAACCACGCCCGCCTCATCACAATATTGTTTACTCAGACACAATTATTTATTTATTTACATTTATATTATTATTATTATTATTATTATATATTTTTTAAATGTATTTATTTATTTTTATGTTTTTATTATATATATGTGTGTGTGTATGTATATATGTATGTATATGTGTGTGTGTACTGTATGTGTATATATATATATATATATATGTGTGTGTGTGTATGTATATATATATATATATATATATACTTATTATTATTTTATTATTATTATTATTATTATTATTTATTTTTATTTTATTTTTTATTTTTTTATTTTTTTATTTTTTTATTTTTTACCTGCATGCTTGCTATTAAGTAGAGTTAAATACCAACCAAGAAAGCTAAGCTTGAACTCTTTTTTTTTTTGCCTGTTCTCCTGCACAGAGATACCATCTTTCTCTAAACAAGATGTGCGTTGTTGACGGATAACTGTTACTTGCCAGTCAACTTGATGGTGTTACCTGTTCTAGTGGGGCTGCCTTGTCGTTTGGGGACTAGGCTAGGGTTTCGGGGAGGCGGGGAGGGGATGGGTAGAGGGGGCCCCTCAGGCTCTACCTATGTTATTTTTTTTTCTTTTATTAGTCTGTTAGTCATATATTGTTTGTACATTTACTTTATTATGGTCACACGTAAACAATGTAGCTGGCAAAACTCTGTATGTCTAGTACACTTAATGTAAGAACGTTTAATGTCAGAGGCCTTGGCCACCCAATTAAGCGGAAGAGAGTTCTTATATTCTTAAAAAAAGAAAAAGTAGACATAGCTTTCCTTCAGGAAACTCACTTTTCAAAAACTCAAGAGAGATTGGGTCGGGCAAGTCTATTTCTCTAGCTTTACTAGCAATAAAAGGGGAACAGCAATACTTATTCATAAAAAATTACCTTTCATATTTAAAGAGCAGTATAGCGACTATGATGGCAGACAAATACTAATTAGAGGGATGCTATATGGACAAGAACTGACATTGCTGAACGTATATGCACCAAACGAGGATAACCCTAAATTCATGATGGATATGATCACCCTATTTAATCAATATAATACAGATTTTGGAATAGTTGCCGGAGATTTTAATTGTCATATGGATAGTAACTTAGACAAATCTTCAGCCGCACTGTCTAACCCCAACGCTTCTAAAACTCTGAGGTTAGCCTCTGCTGACATGGGCCTGGTCGATGCTTGGAAAGAACTTAATCCTACAAGGAAAGACTACACTATCTATTCGGCTAGACACAAATCATACTCCCGATTAGATTTATTTTTTTTACCTCAGGATCATCTCTCATCCATAGTTTCATGTGATATAGGGCCCATTCTTATATCAGACCACTCACCAGTCTACCTGCGGTTATCCCTCCGCCATCAGATAAATCAAACCAAACAATGGAGATTTAATGCCTCCCTTCTCACAGATTTGGATGCTTGTAATAATATTAGAAAACGGTTAGAGCAGTACAGACAGGATAATGCATCCTCCCCTGTTACTCCGGCAGTGATGTGGGATGCAGCTAAAGCAGTCATTAGGGGCCAGTTAATCTCTTATGCATCTGCAAAAAAAAAAAATCTATTATTAAGCAAACAGAACTAAAGAAAGAGTTAATCAATTTGGAACAATGCCATAAACACATTCCGACAGAAGAAAACCTGAGAAAACTAAATGTAGTCAGAACTAATCTTAATCTCATACAAACTGAACATATCACAAAAAACGTCTACGGTTACGTATGTAACCCTCGTTCCCTGAGTAGGGAACGGAGACGTTACGTCGGATGACGACGAATGGGGTTTCGCTTAGAAAGCCTATCAACTTCGAGTATTACAAAACGAGCCAATGGCAAAGAAATGCCATGGGTCTGCGGAATTTGCATGACGTAACTCCGCCCCACCTCGTGGGTATAAAAGGAGGAAGTCCGCAACAGCAGTTTATGTTTCTTCGCTGAGGAGCCAAGACTGAGCTCAGGCGATCCCCGCGGTACAGCGGAAAGTGGCAGGCAGACGTAACGTCTCCGTTCCCTACTCAGGGAACGAGGGTTACATACGTAACCGTAGACGTTCCCTTTCGTTGTCACTCCGAGTTACGTCGGATGACGACGAGTGGGGTTACCAGTCTAATCACGCCACCTTCTCAGCTGTCTTCCAGTGCCCTGCGTAAACAGAGATCCCTGTCATAGACGGACGAAGGACTCCATTTAACACAGGAATACCAAGGTACACTGGGAAGCATATCCCAAGCTAGGGGAAGTATGCAATTAACGCCAACCCAGAGGGGGGGACTTAGAGAATACACATATGACCCAGAAGGAAGCATATGGGGAACACTGGGGTGTCCAGCCGCAGGTGGAATATTTCAACCCCAGGGATGGCAAGGTGGCTTGCCAAGGGAAAGACACATGCTCAGAGAGGCTTACAGTGGAAATACACATGTGGGGGTCGCTCAGGGGAGGGACCATGCACACGGGAGGCACCTAGCCAACGCGCAGGCAAGAGACACTGGCGCCGACGTCAGGAGTGCTGGAGGAGCTCAGGGCTTTCGAGGAAGCTCACCTGAGGAGAATATCGCACGTATCCAGTCCGTGGAGTGGAATGGCGAGCAATCGAAGACACCTGAGCGGGTCCGGTATTAGCTAGTTGAAGCGAGTACATGAGAGGACACTGTCTCCACTCTGAGATTATAGAATCTGGCAAATGTGTTAGGTGTCGCCCAGCCTGCAGCTCTGCAGATGTCTGTTAGCGAGGCGCCATGCGCTAGAGCCCAAGAGGATGCCACACTCCGGGTGGAGTGGGCCGTCACACCAAGGGGGCACGGTCGACCTTGCTGCTGGTATGCCAAAGCAATGGCGTCCACTATCCAGTGAGACAACCTTGCTTGGAGAGAGCCTTTCCCTTCAGCTTCCCACCATAACAGACAAAGAGCTGGTCTGAGGTCCTGAAACACTGCGTCCTGTCACATAGGCGCGAGAGCGCATACTGGACAGAGCAGTGCCAAGGCTGGGTCTGCCTCCTCCGGGGGCAGCGCTTGCAGGTTCACCACCTGGTCCTGAAAGGGAGTGGTAGGAACCTTGGGCACATATCCGGGCCGGGGTCTCAAAATCACGTGAGAGAAAGCCGTTCCGAATTCCAGGCACGCTTCATCGACGGAGAATGCGTGCAGGTTCCCTACCCTCTTGATGGAGGCCAGTGCAACCAACCAGCGCTGTCTTCATTGACAGGGACTTAAGCTCGACTGATTGCAGGGGCTCAAAGGGAGCACTCTTCAGGGCAGTTAGAACCACTGAGAGGTCCCAAGAGGGAACGAGAGGAGGGCGAGGAGGATTTAGTCTCCTCGCTCCTCTCAGGAACCTGATGACCAGGTCGTGCTTCCCTACCGACTTACCTTCGACCAGGTCATGGTGTGCGGCAATGGCGGCAACATAGACCTAAGGGTGGAGGGGGTCTTCTCGGTGAGAAGAGCACCAGGCGACAAAGAGGTTCCACTTCAACGCATAGGCGTGTCTCGTGGACGACGCTTTAGCGGAAGTGATGGTAGCCGCCACCGCTGGTGGAAGGGTACTCAAACCTACCTCGAGCCGTCCAGGAGCCACACGTGGAGGCTCCAGAGATCGGGGCGAGGGTGCCACAGGGTGCCCCGTCCCTGAGAAAGAAGGTCCTTCCTCAGAGGAATGGGCCAGGGAGGTGCTGTCGCGAGGAGTACAAGTTCGGGGAACCAGTTCCGGTTGGGCCAAACGGCGCGACCAGAATGACCTGCTCCTCGTCCTCCCTGACCCTGCGCAAGGTCTGCGCAAGAAGGCTCACTGGGGGAAACGCATATTTGCGGCCCGGCGGCCAGCTGTGCGCCAGTGCATCCGTGCCGAGCGTGCCCTCGGTCAGGGAAAAATACAGGGCGCAGTGGGTCGAGTCGTGAGAGGCAAACAGATCTATCTGTGCATCCCCGAACTGGTCCTAAATTAGCTGAACCGACTGGGGATGGAGTCGCCATTCTCCAGGGAGGGGCTGAAGCCGTGAGAGCTCGTCGGCTGCACAGTTCAGCTCTCCTGGAATGAAAATGGCTCGAAGCGACCTCAGATGCTTCTGACTCCATAGGAGGAGGTGGCGGGCGAGTTGTGACATACGGCGGGGACGTAGACCACCTTGATGGTTGATGTACGCAACAGTCGCGGTATTGTCTGAACGGACTAGTACGTGTTGACCCTGGAGCAACGCCCGGAAGCGGTGCAGGGCGAGGCGTACTGCCAACAACTCGAGGCAATTGACATGCCAAAGCCGCTGGGGTCCTGTCCAGGAGCCCGCAGCAGCATGTCCATTGCACATGGCGCCCCAGCCCGTGGTGGAGGCATCTGTCGTTACAACAACATGCCGGGAAGCTCGTTCCAGGGGGACACCCGCCCTGAGAAAACTGAGGTTCGACCACGGGGTGAAGAACTGACGGCAGGTCGGAGTAACTGGTACTCGGAGCGTGCCTTGTTGCCATGCCCACCTCGGGACTCGGTCGCGAAGCCAAAGCTGAAGCGGTCTCATATGAAGCAATCCGAGCGGCGTGACCGCGGCTGCAGATGCCATATGCCCCAGGAGCCTCTGAAAGAGTTTCAGTGGAACCGCACTCTTGCCCTCGAATTGTCTCAGGCAAGTCAGCAGTGACTGCGCGCATTCGCTCGTAAGCTGCGCGGACATGGCAACCGAGTCGATGTCCATACTGAGAAAAGAGATCCTCTGCACGGGGCAAAGTTTGCTCTTCTCCCAGTTGACCCGAAGGCCCAGACGAGCTAGGTGCAGGAGCACTAGGTCCCTGTGTTCGCAAACCTGATCTCGAGAGTGAGCTAGGATCAGCCAGTCGTCGATATCACTCAGGATGCGAACCCCGTGCTCCCGAAGGGGAACAAGAGCAGCCTCGACGACCTTCGTGAAGATGCGAGGAGACAGGGCCATCCCGAAAGGGAGGACCGCGTACTGGTATGCCTGCCCCTCGAAAGCAAACCGAAGGAACGGTCTGTGTCGAGGAAGAATGGAGACATGGAAGTAGGCGTCCTTCAGGTCGATCGCTGCAAACCAATCCTGAGGCCGAATGCATTCGAAAACGCGTTTTGCGGTGAGCATCTTGAACGGCAGCCTGTGAAGGGAGCGGTTCATCACGCGCAAGTCCAGGATAGGCCGTAACCCACCGGTTTTCTTGGGGACAATGAAGTAGGGGCTGTAGAAGCCGGACCTCATCTCGGCTGGAGGGACAGTCTCGATTGCACCCTTTGCCAGCAGGGTGGCAATCTCTGCTCTCATGATGGGGGCATAGCCACCGACCAAAGTGGAGCGGACTCCCCTGAAGCGGGGAGGAGACCGTGCGAACTGAATCGCATAGCCGAGCCTGATGGTCCGCGCGATCCAGCGGGACAGACGGGGAGCTCTAACCAGGCTCCCAAGAACTGAACCAGCGGGATCATGCGAACGACAGGCGTCCCCCCGGAGGGGCAGTGAAGCGGAGCAACTGGCCCTGACGTGGACGGCATAGCGGTCCGGTGTGGGGGCACAGTTAGCAACTGCGCCCTGGCAGAGGGGGCCAGGGGCGAAGCGGTCCGTGGACGGCACGCCATGTCAACCACCTCTGGGACAGAGGGGGACGAGGAGAGCACGGCTAGTGGGCGGCGCTCTGTGTCGTCCGAGAACTCTGTGTGCTCAGAGGAGGGAGAGTTAGTTCTTTGGAGGATAAGGATTCTTCCCCGGCCCTCCACCGGGGAAAGGAGTGGTCCTGCTACCAACTCCTGGAAAGAACTGAGTCCCATCTCTGAGGAGCCCCTCTCAGGAGCGCCGCGTAACCCAGCATGTAGCGGGGGCGGGGCTGGAGAGGGCTGTGGCGTCCGACCGCGGGGGGGCGCCCTCGGCGGTGGGCAGACCAAGGGACCTGAGCGGACGGTGGGGCCGTCGGGACAGGTCAACCTCAGCCTGCTCCATCCCCGAGGAGCCCGTCTCAGGAGCGCCGCTTTGCCCGGCGTGTAGCGGGGGGCGGGGCTGGAGAGGGCTGTGGCGTCCGCCCGCGGCCCCTTCGGTGGTGGGCAGACCGAGGGGTCTGAGTCCGCTCAGACCCGACGGCGGGGCCGTCGGGACAGAACCAACGTCAGTCTGCTCATGGGCGGCTGAGAGCTGTTGGGCAAGCCCTCAACCGCACCGCCGAAGGGGCCGACCTGGGATATGGAATGTCGGGCAGACGGGTCCGCGCGACATCCAGCACATCAGACAGGTTCAGCCACAGAATGGTGAGCATCACCTGACCCAGGGAGTGTACGGCCACTTTCGTCGCTCGGAGAGCAAGGTTAGTGGCGGCGCGCAGCTCAGTGAAGAGCCCTGGGTCAGTCCGGCCCTCGTGCAGGTCCATGAGCATCTGGGTCAGGTAGACCAGCAGAATGACCATGGCATGCAGTGAGGCGGCTGCCAGTCCCGTGGCGCTATAGGATCTCGCCACAAGCGTAGACGAAAAACTACAGGCCACGGACGGGTGCTTAGGATTGCGCCGAGAAGAAGCACTCTGAGGACACATAGCATCGCAACAGAGCGTTCAGCCGGGGGAACCCCAGTGTACCCATGGGCAGCGGCCCCATCGAGGGGAGGAAAGGCGGATGAGATAAGCGAGCGGTCCCTGATCTCATCATGCACGTCCGGGAAGAATGGTATTCTTACCCAAAAACCAATCGTCCCGGGAAAGCATGGCCGTCATCTCCGGATCAGACTCGATGAGTCGTCACTTCCAGGAAAATCAAACCCACCTAGTGAAGCTGCTACAAACATAATATCATCCTCTGTAGCTTCAAATGAAACACACGGGCCACCAGAGGGTAGACCCGTGGGAATCACCTGTTCACTAGCGGGCACCGTCATTGAAGAGGGGGGCTGGGGTCGCGGACACATAGTCGGCGCCTTGTTCCAGACCGTAACCCTCAGGTCACCCTGGCCACCAGCCGAAGATCGGGGGGTGGATGAGGGGACTCTCACTCATGTGAGTTCACCGAGTCTCGACCTTAATGACGCGATGATCATGTTTCCACGGAGAAAAGTGAAAACACGAGCGCTGCTCTAGCATGATCAAGCCCCAACATACTAGACAACGCTCGTGCCCATCAGAGTCCGATACCAAGCTGCCGCACCATTCTTTTTTTTTTTTTTTTTGAAATGCACGGGCGAGCCGTCTTTAAAAAGACGTGCCGCGTGCGAGCACTTTTAGTGAGAGAAAACTTAACTGTTGAAGCACCCGGGGAGACACGCACCGACTGGCAGACCACTGCAACAGATCAGCAGGAAGCACGCGCTCGCCGTAGATCGCCGTCACACCAACACTCGAGGTACTCGTTTGTAAAGCTGACAATTCAGAGATGGCTTGTGGAGAGAAGAATACACTTGGCTCCGAAGCGAAAACATAAACTGCTGTTGCGGACTTCCTCCTTTTATACCCACGAGGTGGGGCGGAGTTACGTCATGCAAATTCCGCAGACCCATGGCATTTCTTTGCCATTGGCTCGTTTTGTAATACTCGAAGTTGATAGGCTTTCTAAGCGAAACCCCATTCGTCGTCATCCGACGTAACTCGGAGTGACAACGAAAGGGAACTTCTGTTTACCAAACAGCAATAAAATGAATATGGTAACAAGCCAAGTAGACTTTTAACCTATCAACTTAAAAAAGAACGTGCAGAAAGTACAATAAAGTGTACACGTAATGCGGTAGGCCAGTTGAAATATGATACACAATCAATTAAGTCCTATTAAGTCCAATTAAGTCCTGCTACAATATAGCAATTGTAAGTCGCTTTGGATAAAAGTGTCAGCTAAATGAATAAATGTAAATGTAAACGTAAATGTCCTCATTTCTGTATTTTTATACACAGCTTTACGCGTCAGAAAATCCCTTCGCAACAGATATCCACAGATTTTTGGAAAAAATATCTCTACCCTCTATCTCAGAGGATGAGAGGGGGCAGTTGAGTGCTCCATTCACCTCAGAGGAGTTGTTACAAGCAATCAAGTCAATGTCCTCCGGAAAAACTCCAGGTTTGGACGGATATTCTGTAGAATTCTATAAGGCCTTCTGGGTGCAAATAGAGCCACTTTTTATGCCCATGGTTACTGATTTTTTTGAAAATGGCGTTCTTCCTGACACTATGAGGACAGCAATAATATTGTTAATACATAAGAAAGACAAGGATGCTGCTGAATGCGCATCATTTCGCCCAATTTCATTACTTCCAGTTGATTTTAAGATATATCAAAATTAATTGCACGCAGGCTGGAAGACCTTTTGCCCCAGATTATTAATCCTGATCAGTCCAGTTTTGTGAAGGCACGTTATGCATCTGACAATATCCGGAGGCTATTAAATATAATTGACCACTCGGCCCTACACAACAGAACAGCTCTACTACTTTCGCTTGACGCAGAAAAAGCGTCTGATAGGGTTGAGTGGTCATATCTGTTTGCCGTTCTGGAGAAATTCAATCTTGGTGAAAAATGTATTGGGTGGGAACTATGTATAGCAACCCACAAGCCCAAATATGTATAAATGGCACCCTCACTGAAAAATTTGACTTGTTTAGAGGATGCCAGCAGGGGTGCTCTCTATCTCCATTTTTATTTAACCTAGCAATTGAGCCACTTGCAGAAGCCATACGGGCTAATGAAGAGATTGCTGGTATCAATATTGGGAAAACACAGAACAAAATTTCACTATACGCTGATGATTTAATCCTATACTTAACCAGTCCCGAGCGATCAATCCCAGCAGTATTAGACCTTATCACTAAATTTGGAACAATATCAGGCTATAAAATCAATTTGACAAAATCCAATGCATTATTAATTAACTCGTCAACTTCTAACAGACTCAGGGCAATCTCACCGTTCACTTGGGCCCAAAACAGCTTTAAATACCTTGGGGTGAATGTGGCTCTAAAACTCAAAGATCTCTACCTCATAAATTACGTTCCACCGCTCAAAAAGATTAAGGAGGAATTAGAACATTGGAAAATGCTCCCCATCTCATTTCTCAGACGAATTAATGTAATTAAAATGAATGTTCTGCCCCGTTTTAGCTATTTATTTCAGTCACTGCCCTGCTACTTAGATAAAACATTCTTTAAATCTATAAACAAAGTGTTAACCTCTTTCGTCTGGAAAAATTCCTCACCAAGGATAACTTTTAAAACTTAACTCAGAGAGAAAGGGGGACTGGCATTACCAGACTTACAGATGTACTATTGGACAGCCCAGACCAAGGGCCTGATTAGCTGGGTACAAAGCAATATTGCACACTGGATAGACATAGAAGAAGAACGTCCTGGTTGCGTATGCAACCCACCGTTCCCTGAAGGAGGGAACGGAGGACGTAGTCGACATCGACTGAATGGGGATCACGCCAGGGAGCCTATCATCTTCGAGTACTATTGAACGAGCCAATGGAGTTGGCGTGCGTGATTCGCATCACACACTCCGCCCCCGCGCCGCGGGTATAAATACGGAAGTGGATGCACGCACTAGTTGCTTTTCCGCTGAGGAGCCGAGCGTAACCCGGAGTCAGCGGTGGTCCAGCGGTAGTGGCAAGGGGACTAAGTCCTCCGTTCCCCCCTTCAGGGAACGGTGGGTTGCATACGCAACCAGGACGTTCCCTTTCAGTCGATAACATCAGACGTAGTCGACGTCGACTGAATGGGGATAACCTTTGAAAACGCCACTAAAGGTGCCAACTTCCTTTGCCTAGACAAAAGCCTCCTGATGCCCCCGCAATTTTATGGCGGGGAAGGACAGGGCTTAGGCCAGGGAAGTCACTGCTATTCCTACAGGACCACTGGGAAAGCTTTCCCCGTACATTGGAAGGAAGGGACGCTGCGGAAGCCACATGCTACCGAGAGGGAGGTAACGTGGAGAATACACATATGAACTGGGCGGAAGTACCGGGCAGTATAACATATGGAATCCGCTTCATTGCTCAATTGTGCCGCTAACGAGCCTAACAACAGCTATGACCAGGGAGAGTGGAGACTCCATCCCCTGGCAGTCCATTTCGGAGCCGCTCAGTTACATTTGTTTGCCTCTCCGGATTCGTCCCTCTGTCAGTTGTGTTATTTCTATCTGAGCGGACAACCCTTGGACAGACACTGGCTCTCAGCTGGCCCCGGGGCTCCACAGAAGTGCGTTCCCCAGTGAGCCTTCTAAAAAAGCGGCTATGCGATTCATTATCACTTGGTTCCTGGTCAAGTTCAGTGAATTTCATCACACTCACGTGTTGAGAAGAAATGCTCCTGAAGCTCAGTGAAATTCATCACACTCAGGTGTTGAGCAGAGATGCTCCTAAAGCTCACTGAAATTCATCACACCCAGGTGTTGAGCAGATATGCTCTTGAATCAGAATCAGAATCAGAATCAGAAAGAGCTTTATTGCCAAGTGTGCTTGCACACACAAGGAATTTGTTTTGGTACTGAGGCTTCCAGTGCACATATACAAATACAGATACAACAAGTAATAGTAATACAAATAGTAATACAAATTCTACGAATAAAATTATAAAAAAATATGAAAGTACTATAAAAATATATGGTCACAGTTGGGTTTTGTCAGAATAAACATTTACAGATAATGAACATATTTACAGTATTTTGTATAGTATGAATAAATATAAATATAAATATCACCTGAATTTTAAAGATATTGCACTAAACAGTGGGAGTATTGCACTTCAGGCATATGCCTTGGGAGATATGTTAACTGTTCAGAAGGGAGATGGCCTGTGGGAAGAAACTGTTCCTGTGCCGAGATGTTCTTGTGGCCAGTGATCTGAGTCGCCGTCTTGACGGTAACAGATCAAACAGGAGGTGTCCAGGGTGAGTGGAGTCTGTGATGATTTTACCTGCTCTCTTCCTCACTCTGGAAGAGTACAGGTCCTGGAGGGTTGGCAGGGGGGCACCAATGATCCTCTCCGCAGTCCGGACTGTCCGTTGTAGTCTCCTGATGTCTGATTTGGTAGCTGAACCAAACCAGACAGTGATGGAAGTGCATAAAACAGACTCAATAACGGCTGAGTAGAACTGAATCAGCAGCTCTTGTGGCAAGTTGAACTTCCTCAGCTGGCGAAGGAAGTACAGTCTCTGCTGGGCCTTTTTCACAGTGGAGTCAATGTGATTGTCCCACTTCAGGTCCTGAGAGATGATAGTGCCCAGGAACCTGAATGACTCCACTGCTTCCACAGTGCTGTTCATGATGGTGAGTGGGGGGAGTGCGGGGCTGTTCCTCCTGAAGTCCACGATCATCTCCACTGTTTTGAGCGTGTTCAGCTCAAGGTTGTTATAACTGCATCAGACAGCCAGCTGTTCAACCTCCAGTCTGTAAGCAGACTCGTCACCGTTTTGGATGAGACCGATGACAGTGGTGTCGTCTGCAAATTTCAGGAGCTTGACAGTGGGGTCTTTAGAAGTGCAGTCATTTGTGTACAGGGAGAAGAGCAGTGGGGAGAGAACGCACCCTTGGGGGGCGCCAGTTGTGATTGTGAGTGTCTTGGATGTGTGTTTCCCCAGTCTCACTCGCTGCTGCCGGTCCGTCAGGAAGCTGGTGATCCACTGACAGATCGAGGATGGCATGGAGAGCTGGGTCAGTTTGGCTGTGAGAAGACCAGGCATGATGGTATTGAAGGCCGAACTGAAGTCCACAAAGAGGATCCTTGCATAAGTCCCTGGTCTGTCGAGATGTTGCAGGATATAATGCAGTCCCATGTTGACTGCATCATCCACAGACCTGTTTGCTCTGTAAGCAAACTGAAAGGGATCCAGCAGGGGTCCGGGGATGTCCTTCAGGTGGGCCAGCACCAGTCTTTCAAACGACTTCATGACCACAGACGTGAGAGCGACAGGTCTGTAGTCATTAAGTCCAGTGATTTTGGGTTTTTTGGGGACAGGAATGATAGTGGAGCTCAGTGAATTTCATCACACTCAGGTGTTGAGCAGAGATGCTCCTGAAGCTCAGTTATCTTCACATGTAATGTTGAGCAGTGCTCCTGTCTTGTGCACGCATGTCGCTTGCACCTACTGTGTTAGGTCAGGAGTGGAGCAGGTCTTGATAGTTGCCCCTTATTGGCCCAACCAGACCTAGTTCCCCTCGACAGCCTTCTTGACTTCCCCAAATACATTTCAGGGACAGGGCATGATGGCACCCGCGTTCAGACCCCTGGATAGATTCCAGGCCGGTCCTAAAAACTGGACGCGGAGGTTCAGGTGGCTACGGCAGGAACATGTGGTAGTTACCATCCCTTCTGCAAGCACTCCCTAAAAACAGGAAGTTGTGCTTACGCCAAAGAGAAGTGGAACCTATTCGTTGAGCGAGTCTTCTCTCCGTGAGGAGATCCTGGGAGCATTATGTCTTTCAATGCTCTTTCCTGCAAGATGGGTTGGAGTAGGCTGTTTCCTCCACCCTCAAAATGATGTTGCCTCTGTTTTCTTGATGCACATCATGATTCAGAAGCATGGGAAGCACGTCTGATCGTCAGGTTCCTGAGGGAGCAAGGGAATTTCCTTAAAAATGCTGTTAAACAGTTCTCCTGCTCGCCTGGTCTCTACTAGAGGGTAGAGACTTGCTTGCTTTCGGTCAACGAGTTGTGCCTGGAATTTGGGCCGGCTACTCTCACAAAGTGAGACCCTGGCCTGGATATGTGCCCAGGTTCCTACCTCTCCCTATGTGGGACCAGGTGGTAAGCCTGCAAGCGCTGCCCCGGAGGAAGCAGACCCAGCCCTGGCTTTCTCTGTCCATCCGCTTCATTGCGGGTAACGTGCACAGAACGCAAGCCTTAGGACCTCAGACCAGCTCTTATCTGTTAGGAAATCAGCAGAGAGGGAAGACTGTTTCCAAGCGAGGATTGGCCCATTGAATGTGGCTGTCTTCATCATGATTTTTAAGGAACCTGACGATCAGACGTGCTTCCCATGCTTCTGAATACGTGCGCCATTTCTGCTCCAGTTGAGTTCCCATTAACCGAACCCTATTGAGTTCCTCTACACCCCTCCGACATCGCATGTGGCGGAACGTCTGGTGTCAGGCCTACCACTCGTAAGCAGTGTGGAACCTGTGTTAGGCTGGGTCCTGGATCCCATATGTGTATTCTTCCACGGTACGGCTCCCTACAGCGAGCCTGTGTCTTCCCTCGGCAGAGTCTGCTCTGTAGTGATGTGCGGGTCGTCTCATAACCCGCGGACCCCGCGGGTAACCTCGGGTTGGGGCGGGAAAGAAATTGTCACTTTATTTGCGGGGCGCGTTGGGGCTGGTTATTAAATCCAAAATTAATAAAAAATCCATGTATGTTGCGTGCAATTTCCAGCCTATATTAAATATTTGGGAATATATATTTTCACATTTTATTAAGTTCTTTGATAAGCTTACAATACGAATGCCGTAGAAACGTAACTTGTGATTTCCCCAAACCTTTGGCGTCACGTGACACGTCACGAAAGCGGCGCGCCAAGCAGCTCCCGCCGCCAGCCACGACAACAAGAGCGAAGAAATAAAAGTGAAGATGGAAGACGAGGTGCGGGAGAAATTGAGGTCGGGAATTTACATAATTAAAAGAAAAAAAAGGTCAGGCTGCTAAATCTAATGTTTGGAACCGGTTCTCAAAAATAGTTGCAGCAGGAGACAGTATCGGCTACGTGAAGTGCAACTCGTGTGAAAAATATACAAACAGGAGAGCCACAAAATGGGCATTTCCACTTTTCCAGCATGTCAAGACAAATTTGTGGGGGGTCTAAGAAATAAAAAATTGTTTAGCCTATTAGATGAATACAAACGCTGCTTTGTAAATGTTGAATATGTTTATCATTATCTTATTAATATAACTAGATTTATGGTTCATATTCATAATCGTCTGTTGTTGCAAGAACGATGTTTAAAGGATGAGTTTACAGGACGATGTTTCTAAGCACTTTCAGGCTGAAATAAAGGCTGTTTTCATTTACATTACAATACCTTGTATGTCGTTTTAACGGTCGCGGGTGCGGGGCAGGGCGGGTTGTAAAAATAGATACAGTGGTGCGGGCTAGAGCCCGTCCTCATAGGCTAGAGCCACCCCAGTGACATTCCATATGTCGTACTCCCCGGTCATCCGCCCAGTTCATATGTGTATTCTCCACGTTACCTCCTTTCGGGTAGGATGTGGCTTCCGCAGCGTCCCTTCCTTCCATGTACAGGGAACGCTTTCCCAATGGTCCTGTAGGAACAGCAGTGACTTCTTTGGCCTAAGCCCTGTCCTTCCCCGCCTTAAATTGCGGGGACATCAGGAGGCTTTTGTCTAGGCACTGGAAGGTGGCAGCTTTAGAGGCGTTTTCAATGGTTGATCCCCATTTCAGTCAGCCTACGTCTGACGTTCTCGACTGAAAGGGAACCTGGTTGCGTATGCAACCCACCGTTCACTGAAGGAGGAAACGGAGGACGTAGTCCCCTTGCCACTACTGCTGGACCATCGCTGACACTGAGTTATGCTCGGCTCCTCAGCGAAAAAGCAACTAGTGCGTGGACCACACGTCATGGCATTAATAACTGTACTGTGCCAGTTCTGGCCCAGATCTGTCTCTGATCCGTAATTCCAACCTGTTCCTGTTGAAAAGCCCAGGTCCGTTTAGCAGATCTGCGCCAAATGCTAAAGAAAATCTGGCCCAAATACATTTTGCTGTCTGGGAAGTAGCTTCAAGCTACATGACACAATTTAAAATATAAATATTACACTTTTACGTAAAACCATCGAGTATTTGTATCATATTCCGATCACGGTATTAAATGGTTTTAAGTAAAAAAAAAGAAAATTGAAATATGTTATATTTAGCATTTTATATGCAGCTATAGGCTATACCTGGTTAGCATGTATACTGTAAACATTCTTTATTCATATGAAAATACCCCAAATCGCACGAAATTCACATATACTCAAAATCATGCATTTATTAGCTTCTTGTTTCAGGTGAAGAGATGTGTCTTTAGCTTTATTATCACAGAGGTCAGAATGAGGAAGAGTACACAGGACCACTTCACGCAGAAGGTCAGGATTATGGTCACGTTGAACCACATGAGATGATTGACAGCTGTACAGCGAATGAGAGAGCGCTGAGACCATAACTGACGCAAATCAGGAAGAGGAGAGACAATTCGCTGTTTTCGCTGTTTGAGCTCTTCAAATCGCATAATTCAGTGAAAAATGAATAGAAATGTTATTCTGTATGACGAGATATTTTGCAAACATGTGATGATAAATCATTATTTCTCCAATGTAGCGTATCTGGTCAGTCTCACATGACTGAACCATTCTGAGTCTCAAAAAAGCTTGTCAAATTGTTGCTTCGTGTGATAACCGACCAGCTTAAGCGCCAGAAAGTCTGGGGAAGATGGCCTTTTCTACACTTTTTATGGGCCATCAGAGCAATACCAGAATAGTCCACACATTCCCCCAACCTTAGGTCCGAGCTTCAAAGAGATCTTAATCGGCTCTCCGAAGAGAGTGAGAGATCTCTTCACACACACACAAACACACACACACACACACACACACACACACACACACACACACACACACACACACACACACACACACACACACACACACACACACACACAGACCTTTTTATTTAACTTCCTCATATAAGACATTACCAAGATATATTCGATATGTTTTTATGCTGGCCTTTTTCCTACGTCATATTGGGATGACTATGATGCTATCATAGTATTAAATTAACTATAAGTGCTTGTAATTATGCATTAAGATGTATCTCTGTATTTCTAAGCCCTTTTTGTGCAGTTCTTGATACCTTCAGAATCCTCTCGGTCTGACCGAGCCAGAAATATATATGAGCATACAGTAAAATGTGTGAATATATGTTTTCCACTTTCTGTAGCAGAAATGACAAATTTTAACACTGTCGTAACTTATGCAAATGAACCGGCTGACAAGACAAAGGAACAAATTTTCGCGCTCACAGAACTCCAAGTCGATTGGTCAGTTTCACTCCGGGAGGTGTGAACGGACACCCTTTAAAGTCATTGACCAGCGGTTCTCACTCTCTCTTACTTCTTCCCTTCGTGATCCTCTTCAACTAGCTCTCCAAGCTCTTCAAGGCTCTTCAAGCCTTCTCTTCATTTCTTTTGTTTGTTTCTTTCTTTAAGTTTATTTTCCATTTTCGAATTCTCCTTTGTTCATTTCCACCGACGAGTGAAATGAACTTAGCCTGAATTATCTAGCAAACTCTACCTGCAACGGACGACCTTTCATGTGAACGCGCGCAGCTCCGAAAGACAGAGATTCCGAGAGAACGCGCACGGCTCACGAGGACAGCCACACACACGCCTTCTTGACAACACAAAAAGAGCTATATGTGCAAGTATTCGTTTATTGAGTTTTCAAAGCATTAAGATTTGCTTAAACCCCTTAGGGAGATTTGATTCTTGTTGTCTCTCAGAGGTTGACTGTCCAGGTAATTTGCTATTCTGTGATCCTTAGGGATAACCCCTCCTTCTCTTTCTTTCTTTCACTTCTCTCTCTGATTCTCATACTATTTCATTGTTGTTGTTGTGGTATTTTGTGTATACATTTCATTCCATGTAACCTTAGTCACCGATATACGTAGTGTTTACTTTATTTAATCCATATATACTCATTTATTGACTCTGTTTGTGCGCATATTATAAAGTCCCTTTAATGTCCGATCAAAGCTACAAGCTTTACAAATTGCTGATACTTTAGATTGTATTTTCTTGTATAGAACGAGAAAGCTGTTTTTCATGGCCAGGAGAACAGTCTTTCCTGAAAGTCTATAAATCGGATAACTCCTTTTGAGATTTGATAAAACATCGTCCTGTCTGTTTGCTGGACAAACTGGTAGTCGATAACAAATTAATTCCATTAAGAGTTCTCCTGATAATCGATCTATTTTAGGCAATTGAAATATTAATATTTAATCATAACACGTTGTGATTGAGAATTGATATAAAAATTGATCTAATTTTGCCTCCCTGTATGGGTAATTGATTATAATTCGTTGTATTGAATTGCCCATAGAGATACGTTGGCAAAATATTCCCATTAGGGGTAATATTATAAACTGTAGTCGATTCACGGATCATATCCCTGATCTTATATTCCCTTATTTGAGCTAAGAATCGCTACACCAAATATGCGCACCATTGGACTAAGAGCACTGACGGATGCTGTATATTTGATATATGTGAACACAAATACACCGGAGAAGTCGTGAATGACTGCTTTATGCGTGATGATTTCTATTAAAAATAACGAACGTTACAGATTAATTATTTTGCACTCCCGGCATAAATTAATAAATTAATGTCACTGCAAACCAGTTTTATCATAAATAGTGGTCAAATATCAAAGCTGGAGTCTTAAATCTTTCTAATGATGCTCAGTTTGTCCAGATCAAGTAAGAGTGTGATGTTTTAATGAGTAATGAATTTTGAACAACAATAATCTGGGGCTGTCTGTGATCTTTGCTGCGAAAGGGGTTAAATTTGTGCTTTTGGTGATCGAGTTCGGTAGGTGGCGCTGTCACAAAAAACTAGGGTCCAATTTAAAAATCTTTGCTACTGACTCACTCATAAAGACCGTCTTTACCGCCATCTAATGGTGTTATAATGTAACTTTCACTGAATTTGAAATTACAATCACTAATGGACCCTTTCTCAAAACCAAATACGACAATTCACCATGACATCACAACAACAATAGACGTTTTGCCGGGTGGCAAAAGCCGAAGCGTTCCTATGGCAACGCTAGTAAATTGCTTGGAAGTGAGACCCACCGTCGGCAGTAGCCTAATCTACATTTCAACAGGTAAGTTGGTTCAAAACAGACGTGGTGAAAATTCAGACATAGTTAACATGCTCATTGAGGGACTGATTAACTAATTCAGAAGATAGCAATAAATGAAATACCTAACCTTGGTCATAGTAGATTTAGCGCTAGTCTACTACCATAATTTTTAAATGAGCCTCAGCCTACCATTGACTTGTTATTTTAGTGACTGTTGCTGTTTGACTTACAATATGTTAGGCTATGGTAGATGGTCTATTTCCCTGTTATCTAACTAAAAAGGCTATGACTGTTTTCTGTTGCTCGGATCGGATGGCACAGACATGAGCTTTTGACAGTGAAATGGATAGTGCGCTGCAGCCTAGCGCTACTCAGGCATTCACTCAAACTAAACTTGCGGTGATGATGAAACCAATGTGGTACACATATCAATCATCCATCAGCAGTAGCCTACAACTATGTTTTGCTTTTCCTATTTCTACCATTGACATTTCATCAGTAGCCTACAAGACACTAGAAGTTCTGTCTCTTCCTTGTATAATACTTTTACTTCAGGCAGTGACTGGCAGTGAGTCTGATCTTCAAAGGAGACCTTAAGTTTACTAATATTAGTTTCGAGTTTCCCCAGCTGAAGATAATTATGCTCTGCTATGATTTTGTAGATGGACAGTTTTCTACTTGTTTTTAACATTTTAAAGGAGTCTTAATATCTGAATGGAAATTCAGACACCCCTCAAAATTCAAGTAATTTTAATATTCAAAAATAGTTGCAAGCAGCCATTGTCGGGGCCAAGCGCAAAGAAGATGATAAGACATGCCAACATGGCTGGGAGTGTCAGACCAACTGCAACAATGAGAAATTAAAGACATTTTTTAAGATGATTTTAGGCAAAATGGGTAAAAAAATTATATATACAGTCACTTACAATATGATTTAATGGTTTGTCACTTTTGAGCAATAGGTGGCGCAGTTCCGAAATTGATGTGGTGTGGTCAGAGTGAGGAGACAAAGACACATACAAAGTTTACTGTCAAAGGCTGTGTCTCAATGTGAAGGTTGCATCCTCCGAAGGCCGTATTTGACCGATTGTCCGCATTTGAAGGCCGATTGCGTCACAGCGGCGCGACGAAGGCTGTCCCGATTAAAAGGCTGCATCTTCAAAGGCCGCATTTGAAGGCCGATTGCGTCACCGCGGCACGATGAAGGCTGTCCCAATTAAATTCTCCACCCTTCGAAGGCCATATTCAAAGGTCGGTTGCGTCATCGCGGCGCAACGAAGGCTACCCTGATTCAAAAGCGACACCAAATGCACCCTTCGTTTCCCCGTGAAAGGAAGGATGCATAATTGGATCCTTAGCGGCCTATCCTACCCCATAAGTCATTGCGCGCCGGTGACGACAGCATTTTTATTTAATAAAAATGACGGATGATTGTTCTTGTCGCCTATTTCAACTGTGACAGCTACCGATGACGAGCGGGAGTAACATTTTAACTTCACTTTTTTATATTCAACCGGGTTTTATATTCCCGTAGTACGGAGCCTGGAAAGTCTCCTGTGGGGGAAAAGATCAATCCGTGGCGACGGTTGTGCAATCCGTCCCCTCAGTTTATAAACTGTACTCACGAATTCTTAAACTGTTCCCTCAGTTTAACAAATCGTGCCCACGATGATTCAACCAGGCCTTGTGAGGGATGCTTTGCATTGTGTTTAAACTTAATTTTTTAAAATGGATAATTTCTTCAATTTTCAAAAAGTCAAGGAAAAAGCTCAGATAGAGCTAAAATAGAATAAGCAAAAAAAGACTTCACATAGAAAAAAGAAATATAACAAACACAAGGTTAGGTTTTATTATATAAAATTTTTTTAATTGAACTGTACCAAATTTTGAATTTGAACTGTACACACCAAATGCTGCAAAAAAAAAAAAAAAAAAAAATATTGACATATTTTCAGTTTTTTGTTTATTCAGATATTTGTTTATGTTTTTTCCCCTTTATTAAATATTTAAAATATTCACAAATCAATATGGAAAAAATGTCGATTTTACTGGTTTTCTAAGGCCAAATTAGAACCTGGAAATTATATTCGAATTTGTTCGTTTAAAAGTGGACATTTTAAGCTTTGTATAGGTAGGCTATATTTTGTTTCAGTTCATTTTTGAGACGCGCTCTAGTTCACGGAGATCATGAAAGCGCGCCTGATTGTTTTCTTTTATTTTACAAAAGCACAAAGTTTTCTTGTTATTGTGAGTGTACACAAATAAAATTGTGTATTTTTATACATTTATGTTTACACAAAAAAGTACAGTTTATAATCTGAAGGGACAGATTGCACAACAGTCGCTGCGGATTGTTTTTTTTTGTTTTTTTTCCACAGATGGAGGGTTTTTTTCCCTCCATAATACGGGGTTGAAATATATATTTACCATATTCATATTCATCATTTATATTGTCCATTTATGCTACATAATAAAAAGAATAGGCTACAAAATCGCATCAAGGTAAGATATAAGTGAACATTTGAACCTTTATATGCCTATGTATGTTTTCTTTTCTTTTCATTACATTATTTACGTTAACACCCAATACTTGAACAGTTTAAAGTGTAATCTGGCAATTCAGGAAGCAGCTTCTGAATTGGGACGCAGCAAACCAGCTCTGACCATGATCTTGGCTATTTAAAGCCGAAAATACATGACTGAAACACCCTCACCATGTCCTCCAGTAAAATATAGCTAAAACAAAAAAATGACAATAGCCAATTCTGGATCCATAGCTGTTTATTCAATTATAACAAATGAATTATCAGGATGGCAGCTGTACTCTCGCACCATTGCTTGGCGCCAGGAGCGGTAATCGGGAACACCTGGTTGGCAATTAGGAAATCCTATGAAGGCTACATGGTGCGTCCTTTGAAGGACGAATAGGCTACATCCTTCGAAGTCCGCGGCCTTCGAAGGATGCAGCCTTCACATTGGGACACAGCTAATTTGTCAAGGCATTGCAGAGATAACAGAACTCCTTAAGAAGAAAATGGAAACAAGTCAGGATGATGCAGTCATTTGTCATTTGCACCCAAGATTGGAAGGACCATAATCTGCTCTAAAGAAAACTGCAGTGTGAAAATGTACCACGATCGTTGTGTAGGCATCAAAAGAAAAACAAAACAGTGGCTATGTGGCAGATGTACATAATGTAGACATTAATATGTACAGCACTAACACTTTTTCTATTTCAATTCAATGTAAATCATATTTAGTATATTTGATCTATTCTTGCCTCTTTCTCATCTAGTAAATATTGTAATTATCTTTTTTTATCATTGAATGTTTTAAATAGAAAGTAGACTATTTGCTTAACTTGTGCTGAAAAGAAAAAAAGAAGTAACACTTACCTAATAAATTTTTATTGAATGTTGCAAAAATCTTTGTGTACCTCTATGCTCCACGAATTAATAATACCTTACAAGTTATGTACAAGATATGTGCTGTTTATCCAGTTGTGGATTAGGCAAGTTCTAGGTACGGCATTAAGGGGGGAAGAACATGACAATGAAACCAAGTAAAATTGTATACAAAGATAATGGACATTAAAGATGTATATACATATTTATCTTAAAAGAGAAAAAAGAAAGAATAACAATAAGATGAATACAATAATAAATGAAATAATCCAAAAATAAATCAGCAAAGTACACAACAAAAGTTAAGGAGCAAAGGGTTTTGATTAAAATATATTTTCACAAGAGTAATCACAAGAGATTCTATCTCATCAATTTGTTAAAGAGTAAGAGGAAAGTAACCAAAGTCCGGTAGCAGTATTATTTAATACGTTTAGGTCTAAGATTACTTATAGCACAACAGACAGTCAATATGCACTGGAGAGAGGAACAAGGGTCAGAGGGAGGGTGTTTTTCAGAATTCTAAAGATCTTGATGCTTTCAATAGCTTGCTCCACATGAATGCTGCTCCACATGAACGCAATGCTGAAAGTTGGCGGGCCCTCTCAACATCACTCCCAGGTATCTGCTTTCTCCCCTTCAAGAATGGAGACATTGCTCCACATGAACGCAATGCTGAAAGTTGGCGGGCCCTCTCAACATCACTCCCAGGTATCTGCTTTCTCCCCTTCAAGAATGGAGACATGACCAGTGTGGAACCAAGCCTAGCCAGGTGGTCACCTATCAGAAAAGCTCTATCTGCCATCACATGATTTCCTGGATTAATGTTACTGTAAAAGCCAGACTTACAACTGATCTATCTGATATCCTCCCTCCCCACATTTTGGAAATAAATGATATTGAGCCATAGGGCGGGATACCTATTAGAGCCTTAAGAGTATTATTAGGGCCCGAGCACCGATGGTGCGAGGACCCTCTTGGAATTGCTCTGTTTATTAGGGCCCAAGCCCTGAAAGGGCGCAGAGCCCTATTGTTTTCCTTAGGATTATTAGGGCCCAAGCCTTGAAAAGGCGAAGGCCCTATTGTTTTCCTTAGGATTATTAGGGCCCAAGCCCTGAAAGGGCGAAGAGCCCTATTGTTTTCCTTAGGATTATTTTTATTTTTTTCTTTTTTTATTTTTTTTTTCTTACGACTATTCGGGCACTTCTGGGGCCCTTAACGTGCCCGAAAACTCTTGAAACTTTGCACGCGGGTCAGAACCCGCGGCCATCAGGGTCGGGCTGAAGATGGTACCCGGGCATGGCAGGGGGGCTAGACAGCGCCCCCTGGAACGGGGTCCGAAATCTTGGTCCATAAATCAAACACGCTTGCATGTAAGAATATGAAACTCGGTACACATATAGATCTCATCGGTTCATATATACTTCATACTCTTACTTTTTACCCCAGCCCAACAGGAAGTCGGCTATTTAGGGTTGTTTGTAAAATGCATGCAATGGAATTTAAAGTACTTCTCCTAGAGAATTCAAAGAAATGGCACAAAACTCGGTCAGCATGAAGTCAATACATTGAGGATGAAAAATTGCCAGGGGATTTTTGATATCTCGAACGGTTTGGCCGTGGCGAGGAAACAAAATTATGGCGAGAAACGTGAAACAGGAAGTGTGTTATAACTTCAGCATACATTAACTGATCTTGATGAAACTTCAGCAGTGTGTTCGCTGTAAGAGGCCGATCACATGGATGTGACTATTGTGAGTCAAAGTCATAGCGCCACCAACTGGCAGCAGGAAGTGTGTCACTTTCAAAATGCTTTGAAATCACCCTCTTATTTTTACCCGATTTGCTTCAAACTTCATCTGTATAATGTAAACACACGCCAGATGTAGACCTGTGAAAGGATTATTTAATATCTAAGATAATGTTGCCATGGCAACGCATCAAACTTTAATATTCTTGTTTGATGCTTTTGAGACTCTTAGCATGCTTGAAATTGCATGAAACTCGATAGACACATCACATTTATTAGCCAGTAGACGTGCAAAGTTTCAGAAACGGGCGTGGTGCAGGGGCTCAGTAGCGCCCCCTTTTGACAAAAGTGGGGGGGTTAGTTTTATCTACAGTAACAAAACTCGGTATGTATATTGTACTCTTCAAGCCGGACAACTTTCTAATTTAAAGTCATTAGCTCAGACCAACAGGAAGTCAGATATTTTGGTTTGAATGTGGATGTTTTGGAGAATTTTCTCTTCCTCTCTCTCAGACCCTACGTCTCTCCGTGTGTTTGAGGGGAGGGGGATTTGTCTGCTGAGTGAGAATGCTTTTATTTTTGTTTTTCAAGGTTTTGGGGCCCTTAACGTGCTTGAAAACTCTTGAAACTTTGCACACAGGTCAGAACCCGCGGCCATCAGGGCCGGGCTGAAGCTGGTACCCGGGCGTGGCAGGGGGGCTCGACAGCGCCCCCTGGAATGCGATTCAAACACTTGTCCATATATCAAACATGCTTGCATGTAATAATATGAAACTCGGTACATATTTAGATCTCATCGGGCCGAACAACTTTCGTGCTCTAAGTTTAACGACAGCTCGACAGGAAGTCAGCTATTATGGGTTGTTTGGAAAATGCATGCTTTTATTTTTTATATACTTCTCCTAGAAAATTAATCCAAACACCACGAAACTCGGTCAGCATGAAGTCAAGACTCTGAGGATGATAAATTGCCAGCGGATTTTTGATATCTCGAACGGTTTGGCTGTGGCGAGGAAATGAATTTATGACTAAAAAAGGACACATAAAGTGTGTTATAACTTAGTTCGTTTTACCTACAGTTACAAAACTTGGCGTGTATATTGTTCTCTTCAAGCCGAACAACTTTCTAATTTACAGTTATTAGCTCTGACCAACAGAAAGTCAGATATTGTGGTTTGAATGTGGATTCTGAGAATTTTCTCTCCCTCTCTCTGACAGAGAGAGTGTTCCCTGCCACTCTCTATGTGTGTGTGTGTTTCTGTGTAGGGAGGGTGAGAAGGAGGGGGGGGGGTCTCTTCGGGTGATATTACATATATGACTGAGGATGTTGTGTTTTATTGCGAGTGTACACAAATATAAGTAAGCAGTCTGAATGATGTCCTGTATGAAAAAAATGACGGAGTATGTTTCCACTGTTCACACACACACACAGTTCGATCGCGCCCGCGCCTCTCTCTCTCACACACGCGCGCACACACACACACACACACAGTTCGATCGCGCCCGCGCCTCTCTCTCTCACACACACAGTTTGATGGCGCGCGCCTCTCTCTTAAGCTGGAGTGTGTGTGTGCGCGGGAGGGAGGCGCGCTGGCGCGATCGAACTGTGTGTGTGTGTGTGAGAGAGAGAGAGAGAGAGAGAGAGAGAGAGAGAGAGAGGCGGGGGTGCGATCGAACTGTGTGTGTGAGAGAGAGAGAGAGAGAGAGAGAGAGAGAGAGAGAGAGGCGCTGAAATCATTTTATACGGAAATCAATTATTTATAATTCAGATGAGAATAAAGTTAGTGTTAATTAAAATTAAGGAACATTTAGTTTTTCTGTTCTGAATATCATTAAAAAAGAAAAGGCAGAGACAAAATAATGATAAATAATCTTAAGATATTATATCGTATGCTATGTGTTGTGAATACACCCATGTTAAACATTAAAATTTACTTCCATTGCATATCATATAACTCATAAGTGTAAAATATAATTACATTAATAAACCTGTACAAAGACCTCCAGATAAATACTGGGCTTCTATATTTACACATTTAAGTGCTGCAAAACATATTGAGCTATGACATCCTACGACATAAAAAATTATTCTATATTTAAATTATCTCATATATGTAGCTATTGTGGTTCACGATCATAGGCCCTGTCCCAAATGGCACACTTCATATGAATTTTCGGTCTTGTGTAGTTATTTCATGTGTCCGTTAAATCCATGAGACTGTAGGGTGTCTCATTTTTCATTTTAGGTTTTAGAAGGTTTTTCACGCATACTTTGTGGTTGATATATGCCCTCGATGCGCACTTTTGCAGAGCCCACACTGATGCAAGCTCTACAGCACACAACAGTCAAAGCAGGGTTATGTTTTTGCATGTCGTGCACAATAACCCTAAAGGCACCGGGGTGGCGGCTTGTTATATATATATATATATATATATATATATATATATATATATATATATATATATATATATATATATATATAAATATAGCTGCGAGCAGCGATGAAGGGCCAAAGCCGGTGGCACCACCATCCCGGTGCCTTTAGGTAACTAAAGGCACCGGGGTTGCGGTGCCACCGGCTTGGGCCCGTAATCGCTGCTCGCAGCTATATTTTATTATTATTATTTATTATTATTATTTTACTACCTTTTGGGCACTTTTGGGGCCCTTAACGTGCTCGAAAACTCTTGAAACTTTGCACACGGGTCAGAACCCGCGACCATCAGGGCCGGGCTGAAGATGGCACCCGGGCGTGGCAGGGGGGCTCGACAGCGCCCCCTGGAACGGGATTCGAAAACATGTCCATATATCAAACACGCTTGCATGAATTAATCTGAAAATCGGTACACATATAGATCTCATCGTTTCATATATCCTTCGTACTCTTACTTTTTACGCCAGCCCAACAGGAAGTCGACTATTATGGGTTGTTTGGAAACTCGTGCTCAGGAATTTGAAACACTTCTCCAAGGGAATTCACCCGATCCTCACCAAACTCGGTGTGCATGAAGTCAAGACATTGAGGATGAAAAATTGCCAGGGGATTTTTGATATCTCGAACGGTTTGACCGTGGCGAGGAAACAAATTTATGGCGAATAATGGAAACAGGAAGTGTGTTATAACTTCTGCATACATTGACTGATCTTGATGAAACTTCAGCAGTGTGTTCGCTGTAAGAGACCGATCACATGGATGTGACTATTGTGAGTCAAAGTTATAGCGCCACCAACTGGCAGCAGGAAGTGTGTCACTTTCAAAATGCTTTGAAATCACCCTCTTATTTTTACCCGATTTGCTTAAAACTTTATGTGTATAATGTAAACACACGGCAGATTTAGACCTGTGAAAGGATTATTGATATCTTAGATACTGTTGCCGTGGTAACGCATCAAACTTTAAGATTCTTTTTTGATGCTTATGAGACTCTTAGCATTCTTGAAATTGCATGAAACTCGACAGACACATCACATTTATTAGCCAGTAGACATGTGCAAAGTTTCAGAAACGGGCGTGGTGCAGGGGCTCAGTAGCGCCACCTTTTGACAAAAGAGGGGGAGTTAGGTCTATACTTTTATCTACAATCTTAAAACTCAGTATGTATATTGTTCATATCGAGCTGGACAACTTTCTAATTTAAAGTCATTAGCTCAGACCAACAGGAAGTCAGATATTTTGGTTTGAATGTGGATGTTTTGGAGAATTTTCTCTTCCTCTCTCTCTGACCCTACGTCTCTCCGTGTGTTTGAGGGGAGGGGGGTTTGTCTGCTGAGTGAGAATGCTTTTATTTTTGTTTTTCAAGGTTTGGGGCCCTTAACATGCTCGAAAATTCTTGAAACTTTGCACACAGGTCAGAACCCGCAGCCATCAGGGCCGGGCTGAAGATGGTACCCGGGCGTGGCAGGGGGGCTCGACAGTGCCACCTGGAATGCGATTCGAACACTTGTCCATATATCAAACATGCTTGCATGTAATAATATGAAACTCGGTACACTTATAGATCTCATCGGGCCGAACAACTTTCGTGCTCTAAGTTTTACGACAGCTCAACAGGAAGTCAGCTATTATGGGTTGTTTGGAAAATGCATGCTTTTATTTTTGATATACTTCTATTAGAGAATTAATCCAAACGCCACGAAACTCGGTCAGCGTGAAGTCAAGACATTGAGGATGCTAAATTGCGGACGGATTTTTGATATCTCGAACGGTTTTGCCGTGGCGAGGAAATGAATTTATGACTAAAAAAGGACACTTAAAGTGTGTTATAACTTAGATAATTTTACCTACAGTTACAAAACTTGGCGTATATAATGTTCTCATCAAGCCGAACAACTTTCTAATTTACATCCTTTAGCTCCGACCAACAGAAAGTCAGATATTGTGGCTTGAATGTGGATTCTGAGAATTTTCTCTCTCTCTCTGACAGAGAGAATGCACCCTGCCATTCTTTATGTGTGTGTGTCTGTGTGTCTGTGTGAGGAGGGGGAGGGGGGGGTCTCTTCGGGTGATAGTTTAAACACAAATTCATACATAGGGCCATACTGCCCTCTTGTGTCCAAAATTGTATTTATACGCACTTTTATTTATTTATTACATGTATTACGCACACACACACACACACAGTTCGATCGCGCCCGCGCCTCTCTCTCTCTCTCTCTCTCACACACACACACAGTCTCTCTCTCTCTCACACACACACACACAGTTCGATCGCGCCCGCGTCTCTCTCTCACACACACACACACACACACACACACACACACACACAGTTCGATCGCGCCCGCGCCTCTCTCTCTCTCTCACACACACACACACACACACACACACACACACACACACACACACACACACACACACACACACAGCTCGATCGCGCCCGCGTCTCTCTCTCTCTCTCTCTCTCTCTCTCTCTCTCTCTCTCTCTCTCTCTCACACACACACACACACACACACACAGTTCGATCGCGCCTCTCTCTCTCTCATGCACACACACAGTTCGATCGCGCCCGCGCCTCTCTCTCTCTCTCTCACCAGTGCCGCTGCTAGCCATTTTGGTGCCCTAAGCATAATTCCTTTATGATGCCCCCGCCCCGCCCCCCCTAAAAAAAAAAAACATTTTCATTTAGGATTTTCATTTAGGGGGCCTAAGCCCCCAATGAGGGTATGATTTATAAAAAAAATGCAAAAATTAAAAAGTAACACTTTAGTTAGTTTAGGGTCTAATGCTTACTATTAACTAGTTTCATTACCATGCAATGGCATGGTTTTATAATCACTGGGGTCCCGAATTTGAGGCAGGTTAGTTAGGGGTGTTCGGGGGAAATTTTGGCTTTTTCTGAACTACAGATGTGCATTTTAAGATGTTGTGAAGGCAAAAAAAAAAAAAATTCGATAACAACAGCTTTAAAACCATGTCAGTGGGCAGCTGATTATTTTTCTCTCATCAGCATCACACTCTTTTTCTCTTTGTTTTTATCTTGCCCTGTCTCTTCCCCTCCTAAAGTTGACTTTTTTAATTTACTAAAGGTTACCATTTGTATTTTATTCTCAATATGTAGGCTACATATTCATTATTAATCCTGTGCCTAACATGATGAAAACGGCTTTGTTCATGTTTCTTGTCCCCTCACGACAGTAGCCTAAACTATTACACTAGGCTACATGTTACATTGGCCTATTTTCAGTTCAAAATAGCGAAATTAGACAAAACTATATTAGTTTGCCTAATTATTTTTTGTCATTCGTTTAACATTTATGACCTAAAAAAAACAGTCAAATAAAGTTAAGTTTAGCTACTTATGCGCGTTCCAGGCAACCTGTAACCCGTGTTTTCCCAACCTTATACCCGTGAAAGTGCACTGGAACGGCAGTCAAACCCGTGACTTCCCACCCGTGAATTCGTACTAGATCGATGTACTCCCAGTTACGAGTTGAAAAAACACGGGTTACAGGTTGCCTGGAACGCGGCATTACATCTTATCTCGCACTTGACCGTACACTGAAGCGTCGAGTTGCACTGTTAAAATTCGCGCTCAGCGTCTGTGAACATAAAGCCCGCCTACGTTGATTTGATTGGTCATCTCAAATATTCTGACATTGACGAGCAATGACAGACCAATGAGGCTCAGATGAACCCACACACGCACACACACACACACACACACACCCTGTCCTCTGTTTCTGACGTGCTCTCTGTCTCTGCTCGGCGCCGCTGCGGATTGAAGAGGAAGAACGCGCTGAATCTGATTATAACAAGAAGTTTGATGATTGGTTTTTCATTAGGCTATTTTTGGTGCCCCCTCAGCACTTGGTGCCCTACGCACAGCGCGTGATGCGCGTGGTGGGAGCGGCGGCGCTGTCTCTCACACACATACACACACACACACACACGCACACGCATATACACACACACACAGTTCGATCGCGCCCGCGCCTCTGACTCTCTCTCTCTCACACACACTTTGCAATGATGTTGTCCTCTATGAACAAAATGACGGAGTATGTTTTTGTTTCCACTGTTCGATCGCGCCCACGCCTCACACACACACACACACACACACACACACACAACATATAAACAGTTGTGTACTTTTTTTTTTTTTGAATTCTTTGATGAACATAAAGTTAAAAACAACAGCATTTATTTGAAATAGAATCTTTTGTAACATTATAAATATCTTTACTGTCACTTTTTATCAATTTAATTCCTCCTTGATGAATAAAAGTATTGATCGATTTTATTTATTTCCCCCAAAAAATAAAATAAAAATTCTTACTGACCCCAAAGTTTTGAACGGTAGTGTTTAATGTTACAAAAGATTATTTTTCAGATAAATGCTGTTCTTTTGAACTTTCTATTCATCAAAGTATCCTGAAATAAAAATGTAAATAACTGTTTTCAACATTGATGATAATGAAAAATGTTTCTTGAGCATCAAATCATCATATTATAGTGATTTCTGAAGGATCATGTGACACTGAAGACTGGAGTAATGATGCTGAAAATTCAGCTTTGATCACAGGAATAATTTACACTTTACTATATATTTACATAAAAAACAGCTGATTTACATTGAAATATTATTTCACAATATTACTGGGTTTGTTTTGTATTTTTAATCAAATAAATGCAGCCTTGGTGAGCATAAGTGACTTTTTTTAAAAACATTAAAAATCTTACCGACCCCAAACTTTTGAACGGCAGTGTATATATTTATAGCTACGAGCAGCGATTACGGGCCCAAGCCGGTGGCACCGCAACCCCGGTTATAGCGCCACCAACTGGCAGCAGGAAGTGTGTCACTTTCAAAATGATTTGAAATCACCCTCTTATTTTTACCTGATTTGCTTCAAACTTCACTACTATAATGTAAACACACGGCAGATGTAGACCTGACCTTTCAGAAGGTTGCTCACACATACTTTGTGATTGATATGTGCCCTCGATGCGCACTTTTGCAGAGCCCACACCAATGCAAGCTCTACAGCACACTTCTTTTCGACAGTCAAAGCAGGGTTACGTTTTTTTACATGTCGTGCACAATAACCCTAAAGAAACCAGGGTGGCGGTGCCACCGGCTTTATATATATATATATATATATATATATATATATAAATATAGCTGCGAGCAGCGATGAAGGGCCAAAGGCGGCGGTACCGCCACCCCGGTGCCTTTAGGTAACTAAAGGCACCGGGTTGCGGTGCCACCGGCTTGGGCCCGTAATCGCTGCTCGCAGCTATATTTATTTTTTATTTTTTTCTCTTTTATTTTTCTTACGACTATTCGGGCACTTTTGGGGCCCTTAACGTGCCCGAAAACTCTTGAAACTTTGCACGCGGGTCAGAACCCGCGGCCATCAGGGTCGGGCTGAAGATGGCTAGACAGCGCCCCCTGGAACGGGGTCCGAAAACTTGATCCATAAATCAAACACCAACTGGCAGCAGGAAGTGTGTCACTTTCAAAATGCATTTAAATCACCCTCTAATTTTTACCGGATTGGCTTAAAACTTTATGTGTATAATGTAAACACACGGCAGATGAAGACCTGTGAAAGGATTATTGATATCTTAGATACTGTTGCCGTGGTAACGCATCAAACTTTAAGATTCTTTTTTGATGCTTTTGAGACTCTTAGCATACTTGAATTTGCATGAAACTCGACAGACACATCACATTTATTAGCCAGTCGACATGTGCAAAGTTTCAGAAACGGGCGTGGTGCAGGGGCTCAGTAACGCCACCTTTTGACAAAAGAGGGGGAGTTAGGTCTATACTTTTATCTACAAACTTAAAACTCAGTATGTATATTGTTCATGTCGAGCTGGACAACTTTCTAATTTACAGTCATTAGCTCAGACCAACAGGAAGTCAGATATTTTGGTTTGAATGTGGATGTTTTGGAGAATTTTCTCTTCCTCTCTCTCTGACCCTACGTCTCTCCGTGTGTTTGAGGGGAGGGGGATTTGTCTGCTGAGTGAGAATGCTTTTATTTTTGTTTTTCAAGGTTTTGGGGCCCTTAACATGCTCGAAAACTCTTGAAACTTTGCACACAGGTCAGAACCCGCGGCCATCAGGGCCGGGCTGAAGCTGGTACCCGGGCGTGGCAGGGGGGCTCGACAGCGCCTCCTGGAATGCGATTCGAACACTTGTCCATATATCAAACATGCTTGCATGTAATAATATGAAACTCGGTACATATTTAGATCTCATCGGGCCGAACAACTTTCGTGCTCTAAGTTTAACGACAGCTCAACAGGAAGTCAGCTATTATGGGTTGTTTGGAAAATGCATGCTTTTATTTTTTATATACTTCTCCTAGAGAATTAATCCAAACACCACGAAACTCGGGTGTCTCTTCGGGTGATAGTTTAAACACAAAATCATAAATAGGGCTATACTGCCCTCTTGTGTCCAAAATTATATACATAAAAATATATTACATATGTGACTGAGGATGTTGTGTTTTATTGGGAGTGTACACATATATAAGTAAACAGTTTGCAGTCTGAATGATGTCCTGTATGAAAAAAAATTACAGAGTATGTTTCCACTGTTCACACACACACACACAGACACACACACACACACACACACACACACACACACACACACACACACACACACACAGTTCGATTGCGCCCGCGCCTCTCTCTCTCACACACGCACACGCACACACACACACACACACAGTTCGATCGCGCCCGCGCCTCTCTCTCTCACACACGCACACACACACACACAGTTCGATCACGCGCGCCTCAAGCTGGAGTGTGTGTGTGCGCGTGAGAGAGGCGCGCTGGCGCGATCGAACTGTGTGTGTGTGTGTGAGTAAGAGAGAGAGAGAGAGAGAGAGAGAGAGAGAGAGAGGGGGCGCGGGCGCGATCGAACTGTGTGTGTGTGTGTGTGTGTGTGTGTGTGTGTGTGTGTGTGTGAGTGAGTGAGTGAGAGAGAGAGAGAGAGAGGCGCGGGCGCGATCGAACTGTGTGTGTGAGAGAGAGAGAGATAGAGAGAGAGAGGCCCGGAAATCATTTTATACGTAAATCAATTATTTATAATTCAGATGAGAATAAAGTTAGTGTTAATTAAAATTAAGGAACATTTAGTTTTTCTGTTCTGAATATCATTAAAACAGAAAAGGCAGAGACAACATAATGATGAATAATCTTAAGATATTATATCGTATGCTATGTGTTGTGAATACACCCATGTTAAACATTAAAATTTACTTCCATTGCATATCATAGAACACATAAGCGTAAAATATAATTACATTAATAAACCTGTACAAAGACCTCCAGATAAATACTGGGCTTCTATATTTACACATTTAAGTGCTGAAAAACATATTGAGCTATGACATCCTATGACATTAAAAATTATTCTATATTTAAATTATCTCATATATGTGGCTTTTGTGGTTCACGATCATAGGCCCTGTCCCAAATGTCACACTTCATATGAATACTCGGTCTTGTGTACTTATTTCATGTGTCTGTTAAATCCATGAGACCCATGGATGAGGTGTCTCATTTTCCATTTTAGGTTTCAGAAGGTTGCTCACGCATACTTTGTGGTTGATATGTGCCCTCGATGCGCACTTGATGCACCCAAACTGATGCAAGCTCTACAGCACACTTCTTTTCGACAGTCAAAGCAGGGTTACGTTTTTGCACGTCGTGCACAATAACTCTAAAGGCACCAGGGTGGCGGTGCCACCCGGCTTCATATATATATATATAAATATAGCTGCGAGCAGCGATGAAGGGCCAAAGCCGGCGGCACCGCCACCCCGGTGCCTTTAGGTAACTAAAGGGACCGGGGTTGCGGTGCCACCGGCTTGGGCCCGTAATCGCTGCTCGCAGCTATATTTATTATTATTCTTCTCCGCAATGCACAATGAATCGCATTTTTGAGGGCCTAAACATGCACGAAAACTCACGAAAATTTGCACACGCATCAGAACTGGCGAAAATTTACATCTGATATGTGTTTCAGAATTGGGCGGGGCAAAATGGCTCGATAGCGCCACCTATAAAGGTTCAACGGAGTGCGCCTCCCGCTACGTTTCACGTACGTGTACGAAATTCGGTACATACATGTAATGGCCCAATACCTACAAAAAAGTCTCTTGGAGGATAGCCCTAAACACAACAGGAAGTCAGCCATTTTGAACTTCCTCTCAGATTTTTGTGCAGTTTTTGCCATTTTCAGGCCTCGTACTTTAACGAACTCCTCCTACAGTTTTAAACTGATCATGTTCAAATTTGGTGAGTGTAATCTTAAGGCCTTTGCGACGTTAAATTGCGAAGATCTTGAGTTTTCGTCGAAGGGCGTGTCCTCGGCGGCCTGACAAATTTCGATGTTTCGCCATGAAACAGGAAGTTTCTGTAACTCAGGCAAACAATGTCCAATCTGCCCCAAACTTCACACGTTTGATAAGAGTTCTGTCCTGAACACATATCCATGCTCATATTCAGTTATAGTCATAGTGCCACCTACTAGCAACAGGAAGTGACATGTTTAACACTGTTGTGGACTCCTAATAACATGTAAAAAAGTGCCAGCAAGTGCTAAACATGCTAGCAACATACTAGAAACATGCTAAAACATGCTAGCAAACACTTAGCTAAGTGCTAAAGCATGCTATTACTGCAATTAAATAGGAATTTGCTGTAACTCAGGCATGGAATATCAAATATTCCCCAAACTTAACACGTTTGATAAGAGTCATGGCCTGAACACATCTACATGAGAATATTCAGTTATAGTAATAGCGCCACCTACTGGCAACAGGAAGTGACATGTTTAACACTGTGATGCAGTACTAGCAACATATTAAATATGCCATTGAATTATAAACATGTTATAAACATATTAAAACATGCTAGCAATTCATAGCTAAGTGCTAAAGCATGCTAATGCAATGAAACAGGAAGTTGTTGTTACTTAAGAAGGCAATGTCCAATCTGCCCCAAACTTCACACGTTTGATAAGAGTTCTGCCCTGAACACACCTACATGACAATTTTCAGTTAAAGTAATAGCGCCACCTACTGGCAACAGGAAGTGACATGTTTAACAGTGTGATGCAGTACTAGCAACATAGTAAATATGCCATTGAATTATAAACATGTTAAAACATGCTAGCAATTCTTAGCTAAGTGCTAAAGCATGCTAATGCAATGAAGCAGGAAGTTGTTGTTACTTAAGAAGGCAATGTCCAATCTGCCCCAAACTTCACACGTTTGATAAGAGTCATGGCCTGAACACATCTACATGAGAGTATTCAGTTATAGTAATAGCGCCACCTACTGGCAACAGGAAGTGACATGTTTAACACGTTGATGCCGTTCTAGCAACATGTTAAAAATGCCATTGAGTTATAAACATGCAAGAAACATGTTAAAACATGCTAGCAATACTTAGCTAAGTCCTAAAGCATGCTAATTCAATGAAACAAGACGTTGTTGTTACTCAAAAAGGCAATGTCCCATCTGCGCCAAACTTCACACATTTGATAAGAGTTATCTCCTAAACACATGTCCATGCTCATATTCAGTTATAGTCATAGTGCCGCCTGCTGGCAACAGGAAGTGATGTTTAACACTGTTCTGGACTCCTAATAGGTACTAGGGGTGCACGATATATCGACTCAATATCGTTATCGCGATATCACGTTGCCCGATATTATATCAAAAGTCTTGTGATAATTATTCAATATTTTGTTTATGATGCGTCCCGTCCAACATAACATGCTGGGATGCTGATAAACCGTCAAGAAACACAAGTGGGTTCTGCTGTTATTTATATTGTCCTGAGTCGATTACTGATTGATCTCCACTTGTGCTGATTGGGTTAATTATCTGCACCTGCTCCTCCCGAACCTTGTTACTAAAACATCATTTCACGAGTTCACATCTACATATAATTATTATGGTAAAGGTTATGCGTACTTGGCGTGCTGTCCGGGGTGGAGGGCTCCGAGCTCGGAATTTCTGCCCGAACCCAGAGTACTCCCCCCAAAAAGCAAAAGAGCAAAAGGACAGCCGCCAGAGTATAGACCCCCCAAAGATGCAGCGAATTTGGCGGGCTGGCTTTTCAATAAGCTTGATCGCTTGATCAAGTATATCTCCGTGGCGTCAACGGATGAGTGAAGGCGGGAATCGAAAAACGGCTGACCGGGAGGGCCCATGTAGCTTCTGACCTGAGCGGCTCGATGCCGTCAGGATATTGGGCTCTACCGGCCACCTGCGAGGTGGAATGAATTTTAAAATGCTTGCTGGGCAGGAAAGATCGATACGTGTCGAGTCCGCTGAGAGACCAATGCTCGCTGGACAGAAATATGAAAAAGGAAGATACATGCTGTCCGCTGAGAGACCAATGCTTGCTGGACAGAGGTTGTGGGAAGAGATAGATACATGCTGTGTCTGCTGGGAGACCCATGCTCGCTGGACGGGATAGAGTAGAGATAAGTACTGTAGTGAACTTTCTTCTAAAGTGTAGGAACTCAGAAGCGAAGACCAGGAGACGTTGGGATATCTTTTGAGCAGGTTTCTTTATTGCTGTAGTCTGCTTCGTCCAAGATCTGACTAAGGCTAAATACATTGTAGTTTATATATCTTTCAAGGGGAATGTAAATGAGGCACAGGAGTCCGCCCTGCTACCTGAAACTCCGCAGCCCTGATCTCATCGGCATTAACAGTGTGATTCGAATGCATAGAAACTAATCTAATCAGCCAGACCATTCAACGACAAAAGGTGATATTCTCAGTGCTCTGATCAATTTAACTTACAATAGAGAGATCAGGACAGACAGGTTTGTGACATTTATCTTAGTTATAAAAATTCACACTAATAAACTTTTTCAGTTTATATACTATAGTATTGGAACCTAAATTAACATTTTAATAAATTTGTAATCCTACAGTACATAGTACGTCCGCTGGGAGACCCATGCTCGCTGGACGGGAGAGAGTAGAGATAACACTGCGTTCTATTATGTCAACAAACCGATTTTTGTCAACGAACCGTTTTTTTGTCAACGAACCGATTCGGCCCTCGTATATGACTTCACTTCTACGCTTCAAGTATTCTGGTATGTTTTGCGCGTCCGAGTCGGAGAAAAACATAGACGCCACCCAGCAAGCTGTTGCTATGGTAGCACTGACCGAGTACCAGGCGCTTATCAAAACGCAGCTGTTTGAACTTCTAAATTCTCACTTTATTTCATGTTTTAGTTATCTTCTGTTAGCAACGCTAGCCACGTTAGTAACACCTATTTGAAACAAGGTTTCGTTCAATATTGCACTCAGAACAAGGCCGATTCCCATACCCACAGGCAGTGATACCGACGCAGTAAGGTATTGCAGTAATGCGAGTGATTAAAATCGTAATTTAACAACCAAAGCGGTCCAAAACCAATGAAAACAATTCATACAAGTCACACAGGGCGCAGCCATCTTGGATTCCGTATCGGAATTCTTGCTCAGTGTCCTCACGGTTGTCTGACTATGGAGCTGGGAAATCTGAGGAAAGGGGGCGTGTTACTAGGCAACGTCTGTCTTCCTAGTCGGAACTCCGACACGCATAAATAATAGAACGCAGCACAAGTACATAATACATTCACTGGGAGACCAATGCTCGCTGGATGGAAAAGAGTAGAGATAGATGCATTCTACGTCCACTGGGAGACCAATGCTTGCTGGACAGAGAAAGAAGAAACAGATGCATGCAACATCCACTGGGAGACCAATGCTCACTGGATGGAGAAAGAGGAAACAGATGCATACTACGTCCGCTGGGAGACCAATGCGCGCTGGACAGAGAAAATCATCAATTAGTTTTTTTTTTTTTTTTTTACACTGGAATATCAATTCTGAATAGTGAGGTACTGGAGAGAAGACATCACTGCTGGGGCAGTGCAGAAAATTAGCTGGAGAAACAGAGCTCCTGCGGGAGCAGAGGAGACATCACTACTGCGGCAGTGGAGAAAGTAGCCAGAGAAACAGAGCTCCTGCGGGAGAAGAGTAGACATCACTGCTGCGGCAGTGGAGAAAATTAGCCAGAGAAACAGGGCTCCTGCGGGAGCAGAGGAGACATCACTGCTGTGGCAGTGAAGAAAATTAGCCAGAGAAACAGAGCTCCTGCGGGAGCAGAGGAGACATCACTGCTGTGGCAGTGGAGAAAATTAGCCAGAGAAAGAGCTCCTGTGAGAGCAGAGGAGACATCACTGCTGTGGCAGTGGAGAAACTTACCTGGAGAAATTGAGCTCCTGTGGGAGCAGAGGAGACATCACTGCTGTGGCAGTGGAGAAAATTAGCCAGAGAAACAGAGCTCCTGCGGGAGCAGAGGAGACATCACTGCTGTGGCAGTGGAAAAACTTACCTGGAGAAATTGAGCTCCTGTAGGAGCAGAGGAGACATCACTGCTGTGGCAGTGGAGAGAATTAGCCAGAAAAACAGAGCTCCTGTGGGAGCAGAGGAGACATCACTGCTGTGGCAGTGGAGAAAATTAGCCGGAGAAATAGAGCTCCTGTGGGAGCAGAGGAGACATCACTGCTGTGGCAGTGGAGAAAATTAGCCAGAGAAACAGAGCTCCTGTGGGAGCAGAGGAGACATCACTGCTGCGGCAGTGGAGAAAATTAGCCAGAGAATCAGAGCTCCTGTGGGAGCAGAGGAGACATCACTGCTGTGGCAGTGGAGAAACTTACCTGGAGAAATTAAGCTCCTGTGGTGTGGGGCTGAGTGAAGGGAGGAGGAGATTGGGGCCTGGCAGACCGATGCTCGTCTTCTTGCACGTTAATCAAAGACGCGAGGAAGAGGAGGTGAGAGATTAATCCTTGCAGGATTATGCGCATCTGAAGTTTAAGTGGCCGAGCAAAGATAGCAGTCCGCGTTCAGAACAGTTTAGACTGCTTACATAAGACTAAAACGTTTTAGAACCTGCATATATCCACCTCTGACCCATCGGTTTGATTCAGTAATCATTGTTTGATGTTGGATGATCATCAAACAGGAACGTCAACATGACAGTTTATTTTAATTATTTCTATGGCTATGGGTCACATTCCCTGCCGATTTGTTCGTTATGAATCAGAAAAACAATAGTGAAGCAGTGGTTTTAAATTAGGCTACTTCAAAAAATTAAATAAAAATATATTTACGCTATAACTTTAAGTTTCTAAGCGATTTTTGTAGATACATTGCAGGACAGTGTTAGTGATAGGTTCTTGATGACTCTGTGTGCAATATGCACGTAATGTGAGACCTACTGTTTACGTGTGAGTTTATGCCACGAGGAAGCATCGCGTTAATGACGGCAAATCATTTGTACAGAAATGATTTAAAGCGAGTGTTCCCCGATCAAAAATGAGTATCCAGATAGCATAACTGGCTCGTGATTCAATAACTGAAGCGATGCGAAGTTCAACCGGGGACGGAAACGAAAAGGTTTTGAGCTGAGCACTCACGGAGTTGACCCGGCAGACGTTGAGAGTGTGGACTGGTCGGGACTGAATCTGCAGCGCGGCTTACTTAGGGCCTGCTGCGGCGGCCTGGCGCTGGAGGAAGGCCTTTTCCTTCGTGTGAAGAGGGCGGCATTGCCTTATTGTCCATTTCTCTATGGAAGGAATTATTGAAAGCTCCGGTTTAAAGAAATACGCGGAAGTAGATTGCGGATGTTTCGCCCGCGGTGGCGAAAACCCGTTTGTTTGGCCTGACGCCCGCGAGATAACACCGGAGGATTGTGGCAAATATTCCTGATTCTGACGGACAAAAGATTCTTCATCAAACGGGAAGAGCTCGATTCGGACATGATAGGAAGGTAGGCTACTGCGGGGCCAAATGCTGATAAACCGTCAAGAAACACAAGTGGGTTCTGTTGTTATTTATATTGTCCTGAGTCGATTACTGATTGATCTCCACTTGTGCTGATTGGGTTAATTATCTGCACCTGCTCCTCCCGAACCTCGTTAATAAAACATCATTTCAATTTACACCTGGTCACATAAATGTGTTTTTGCAAAACGGATTTAATCCGATCTTCAATTCCCACGCTATATGCAGATTTAATGTAGTGCACGTCACCGAAAGCAACAGTTATGAGCTGCATTTTATTGATCATCAGCTAAAATTTCAACATTAAAGACCGCAATAAGAGAGAGCGGCAACAGCCCTGGTAAGATCATTTAGTTTCTTTACTTTTAATGATGATAATTGTGTGTTAAGCGTCTGCGACTTACTTTCACTTTGATTTGCGATAGTTTGCGGTGCGTTAGCTTGATGAATAGATGCTCATCTGCGGTGATGCGTGTTGCAGTTGCGTCGTCATATCTGACTATAACAAGAAATATAGCCTATAACACGCTCTCATACGTTTATTTTTTAGTGTTTTTGGGAGGAGTAAAATTTACATATGTGGTTTCAATAACCAGATGCATTTACACTTGTCCAGTTTCGTCTGGAATGCGGGCGGCCCAGACCCCCTCCTGAAGTGGTGTGAGCGTTCGGATTCAAACCCGTCTCGAATGCGTTTCGGAGGCCATTTACACCTAGTCTGTACAACATGTCCTGTTCTGTAGACATGGTTATTATTTATTTATTCATTCATGTTGTACCAGTCCAATGTGACTTTCAGTTGAAATAAACTTTGTGTTGTAAGGAAACTTGTTTTATTTGTTATGAATCTATTTTGATGCGTTTTCCCATAACATTTGTAATTTTACATATGTTTAAAAATATCGAAATTAATATCGATATCGCAATATTAATTATCGATATCGAAATATCAGATTTTTTCAATATCGTGCACCCCTAATAGGTACATGCATGTAATGACCCAATACCTACAAAAAAGTCCCTTGGAGCGTATCCCTAAATACAATAGGAAGTCAGCCATTTTGATCTTCCTCTCTGATTTTTGTGCAGTTTTTGCCATTTTCAGGCCTCGTACATTAACGAACACCTCCTACAGTTTTAATCTGATCATCTTCAAATTTGGTGAGTGTAATCTTAAGGCCTTTGCGACGTTAAATTGCGAAGATCTTGAGTTTTTGTCAAAGGGCGTGTCCTTGGCGGCCTGACAAATTTCGATGTTTCGCCATGAAACAGGAAGTTGCTGTAACTCAGGCAAACAATGTCCAATTTGCCCCAAACTTCACACGTTTGATAAGAGTCCTGCCCTGAACACATCTACATGAGAATATTCTGGCAACCGGAAGTGACATGTTTAACACTGTGATGCAGTACTAGCAACATATTAAATATGCCATTGAGTTCTAAACATGCTAGAAACATGCTAATACATGCTAGCAACACTTATCTGACTGAAAACACATGCTATTATCCCCTTAATAGGGGACATTTTTGTAACTGACTTTATACTCCACCTATATTTACCTACTTAAATGCACACTGCCCACCATGCTCTGTCTTCCTAAAGCCACTGGGTGGCAATGGCACGGGTGCGAGGGCCCTTTCAATGCTGCTTGCAGCTTTAATTGTGTTTATAAGTCGACCAGGTCTGGGCTATAGCCCTGAGATTGAATGGCCTGTCAATGAAAAACTCTGTACAGTCAATGATAACTACGCATTTATTAAACCGCTTCTTGAACTTCTGTGGCATGTTTTTCCGAAGAACCTCTGCAGATGGCCAGGAGATAAAAAATTGGAGACGCTTTGCAAGGACAGGTATGACTTTGTTGATAACATTTGAAACACATGCAGAGGACACACCAAACAATGGTCTAAATGGGCAAGTCCGTGTCGGAGCTTCATCAAAGTTAAAATAAGTTGATTCTCCTTGGAGATAACCATTAATTCTGAAATAAGCGGTGCAAGTAAGTTCAAAATAAACGCAGCAAAAGATGGCAGTCCAAAATCAAATGAAAATAATTTCTGTTTGCGCTTAATTCAACTAGCTGCATCATTCTCTGTGACAGACATTTTCTGAAGAGATGGACAATTTTGACAGCTTGTCTTTGTAAGAGTCTCTCTCTAAACGCAACCTATGTACCTCTTGCTGTAGCATTTCACACATATGATATTGTCCTGCATTGTCATGGTTGTCCCCTTCTTCTTCCTGGTTGTCTTCTATGTCAGGAACAATCTCTGGTTCTGGTCCTGGTCCAGCTGCAGTATAAAGCTGTCTCCTTCTCACTGCTCGATGGTACTGTGGAAGAAATTTAATGTTTTATATATGTTTGCATTTTCTCATATTCATAAAATCTTAGAAACATGATGGTAATTAGATTAAAGTAATAAGATGCACGAGGATTACAGGTGGAATCTCATGATGTCCCATGATTTTCTACTATTGATAGAAGAGAGAACTGTTATTAACCCTTATGGATGCATGTAGGTGTTAATACATACCCTTATGAATGCATGTATGTGTACGACCTTGTATATGTGGCGTGGCGCAATGAACGAATAATTTGAAGGTTTTCCTTATACTTTCTGCAACCTAAACCAACAATACGGTTGGTTTTAAACCCCCATTAAAGCAAAGTAGCCGACTACGCCACCTGGGTTGGAATAATGGAACCCAGGACCCACGTTCACTGAAGTAAATTATCCCTGAGGGCTGGACAGTATCGACACTCAACCAGTGGTAGATTGATTACACAAGTATTTTATTACCATAAAATCAGAATCTAAATATTAAAAACAGTTATTAGAAAAAACAGGAATGCAGTCCTCAACACGATGTGGTATGATGTCCTTAAAGTCAATGAATGAATGTCCTGGGTTGGTCCCACAGCACACAGGTCTCCACAGGTCCAGACAGTATAGTTTACTGGGAAGACATAAGAAACAACTACCAGTATCTCAAGTCTAATGTAAGGAAAAATCTAATTACCACTCTTTCTTGTGCACACAAATACCTACACCATGCAATCTGCACTGCAACCCACATAAATCACACCACCACAAGGAGAAACAAGAACTATGGATAATAAGTTATACTGGCAATCAGTTCCTAGTCTATCGTCTGGATTTAGATGCAAAATGGTCATAATATCCCTCAAACGATCTTCACTGGCTTGTACTCACAATAAGACCGGGTAGTACTTTCCACTACCCAGTCTAGACGATTTCCAGCGTTGTGCAAACCTCCGTCGCCGTCTCCCCAAATGCTGTCTCACGCATCTCGGAACAGCACTCGTTGATTCACTCATCTTCAAACAACAACAGTTGACACCTCGACTCCGAACACACGCTGACTCACTCGTCTCCACAGCTGTGCAATGTGATTACTCTGCTTAGCCGCCGTCGTGCTCACCACCCGCTGTTGCCTCATCTCCGAACGCTCGCTGCCTCACTCGTCTCCAAACAGCTTCGCCGTGGTTACTCTGCGTCACAATACTCCGACTCGTTCCTTCCCGCACAGCCGTGAAATGTTTGGTTATCACTGCTCAGTGTTCCTACTCAAACGTGAAATGTTCGGTTATCACTGCTCAGTGTTCCTGCTCAGACGCCTGCACCTGTTCACAACCCACTCAACAGCAAGACAATGACTTGCACGGACATGACGCAGTCCAAAAAACACACCCTCAGTCTCTCAAGCACGCGTTCTTAAAGGGCAACAGTCTCCACCTTTTTCTGAAACAGCCTATGACACTAGGTCACCGATTAATCTCTCAACAGGCGTGTCGGAAATAAGCATGACAATACAAATCACTTAATCAATGAACAAATCGTATGACATGAAAATGTATATTAAAAATGCATCTCAATTCACACCCATTACATCCCCCACACACTAAAATGTCAGCAGCCCCTGCGACTACTTCATTTCATCTATACCGCACAGGAGGTTGTCCTAAATTTGGACGTACAGAACGTCTAACTTGGTTCTCATCATTCACATGATCAGGCTCTGAGGCAACCCAGATGCTATAGGGCATGGGATCTAGCTTTCGCCTAGTCTCTTCAGACACTAAAGGTTGCGGATTTCATACTTCAGGAACAGAACACAGCTTAAGGGCATTCCGATGTAAACTTCTCTCTTTTCCCCCTTGTTCTGGCCTCACCCGATACACTAGTCCAGTATTTCCCGAAGTCTCTAGTACAACATAAGGCGTCGGGTCCCACCAACTGCCCAACTTCCCACGTCCCTGTCTATTTCTGTCTCGAACCCAAACACGCTGACCCGCCAACATTGGAGTAGCTTTGGCCCTGCGATCAAAGGTCTGTTTAGATAGTGTTGCAGTGTTATCCATGGCTCTTTTTGCCAACGCATCAGCCCAGCTCAATTTTTTATGGTGATCTTGTACCCACCCAGTCAAATCCTTTCTAGTTTGTCCTACTCTTACTCCAAGGCTCATATCTACAGGTGTCCGCAAGGAACGGCCAAACATTAAATATGAAGGTGTAAACCCCGTAGCCCCATGTATGGTATTATTATACGCCTGCATCAATTCAGGGAGGAATTCTGGCCACCTATCCTGCTTATCTGTCTCTGAAGTACGCAGCATTCCCAGTAATGTCTTATTCACCCTTTCTACTCTACCATTCCCGGCCGGGTGGTAAGGAGTTGTTCGGCTCTTAGCTGTACCGTACAACTGGCAAAACTCTTTCATCATTGCAGATTCAAAATTTGGGCCCATATCAGAGTGGAATCTTAAAGGACAACCAAAAGTCTGGACAACCTGTTCCCACAAAGCCCTGACTGTCGACTTAGCAGTTTGATCACTCGTAGGGATAGCCCATGCATAACGGGTAAACAAATCAACAATAACTAAAATATTTTGACATGAGTCAACCTGACAGCCTAATGTCAAGAAGTCTAATGACACCACTTCTAAGGGGAACGATACAAGGATTGGATTAAGGGGGGCCTTCTCATTTTTACCTTTCTGTAGGCCACAAGCGACACAACCCAGATGATACCCCTGGACAGTCTCCTCCATCTTCGGCCAGAAAAAGTGGTGCCTGACCCTTGAAAGTGTCCGTGCAACTCCTGCATGTGCAGAGGCATCATGATATCTTCGCCATACTTCCTCCCGTCTAGAGGCTGAACAGATAATCTGTAGGTGCAACTCATGGGTACTGGGGTCAATCATCCGCTTATACAAAACACCATCTTGAATCACAAGCTTAGCACTCTGTCGCAGTAGTTGTTTCACCGTCAAAGGCATATTGGCTCGCCCCATGGTCGAGGGTACAGTCCTTGACTCCACATACTTCCATACCTGTTGAAGTTCCTCATCTTCACCTTGGCTCTTGCGCCACTCCTCAACATCTGGGAGGTCAATTACTGGCTGACAGGCATCTTCCGTTGCCTCAACTCGTCGTACCTACATAGGAGCCATTCGATCCACCGGAAACCTGGACAGACTATCAGCATTAGCATTCTCACGCCCAGCTCGATATTTCACTGTAAAGTCAAAGTTCGCCAGTTGGGCTGCCCAGCGCTGTTCCACCGCTCCCAATCTCGCTGTCTGTAAATGAGCCACCGGGTTATTATCTGTAACAACAGTATATTTAGCTCCAGTCAGATAGTCCTTAAATTTCTCTGTCATAGCCCATTTTAACGCGAGCAACTCCAGCTTAAAAGAGCTATAGTTAGCATCATTCCGTTCCGCAAGGTGGAGGCTGCGGCTTGCATAGGCGATCACACGCTCTTGCCCATCTTGGACCTGCGATAACACTGCTCCCAGTCCCTGGTGGCTAGCATCAGTGTAAAGAATGAATGGCAGGGAGAAATCAGCAAATGCTAGAATGGGAGCTTGAGTGAGACAGACCTTTAGTTTTTCAAAAGCAGCTTGACATTCTGTAGTCCACTCGATCCTCCGATTACTTGACTTCTTGTTAACTGGGACTCCTTCTAAAAGGGCATTTATCGGCTGCGCCAGCCGAGCGAAATTGGCAATAAACCGTCTATAATAGCCAGCTAGGCCCAAGAATGCTCTCACCTCTCGAATTGTGGTTGGGACAGGCCATTCCTGTACTGCCACTGTTTTACCAGGATCTGGGCTGATGCCAGTCTTGTCCACTACGTGCCCCAAGAATTTCACTTGCTGCTGAAGGAACTGACACTTGTCCAGCCTCAACTTCAGTCCATACTGCGCCAGCCTCTGGAATACTCGCTCCAAATTAAGAAGATGGGTGTTAAAATCTATGGAATATACAATAACATCATCCAGATAGACCAACAGAAAGTCTACAATATAGTCACTCAAACAGTGTTGCATTAATCTCTGGACAACCTGGTCTCACAGAATTCCGTGAAATGAACACGGCCCCTTAACTCAAAATCTGTGGCAGTTTCACGGAATCGCCGAAAATTCCGTGATGGGTCCACGGAAGTGATACCTATGTAAGTCAATGACAGGCAGCATCCGTGGTCCACACATGGATTCCCTGTTCCAACACATGCGCTCCCCGTTTTATAATTTGGAAACGTATCGCTTTATTCTGGGTTTACTTTAAAAAGTACTTCACTTTAAATATTTATTTTTACATATTTTAACTTGATATGCTATATTGCATTGTTCTGTCGTCGTTTGATCACTAGGATAACTTCACCCTGTTCCGTGACGGTACCACGTAATATTTCGTTAGACACATTTATTTAGTTATTTTCGTGATATCAGCATGTTTTTTAAACTAATTTATTTAAATGGGAAGCATCTTTCGTGATCACAGCACGATTCTTTCTGCCTGTCAGGCTGCAGCAGAGAAGCTGTTTAATCAACATTTATTTACGAGATCTTTGTCACGGTAGACGTATTTACTGGTTCCTTCTAGTCTTGTGTTTATGTTGTTGTATGAGTGCACGTGTGTAAGAGGTGTGTGTAAGAGGCGTGTCTGTATGTCATTACCCGATCCGCTCCAGCTGCTCATTACATCACCAGCTGCAGTCGATCTCACCATGCTACTTATACTCACCGCTGTTCTCTCATCTTTGTCAGATCGTTGTTTGATGTTTCCCTGTCTGGTCTTCTGGTTCGTGTTCCTGCCTGGTGTTCCTGTTTGTCGTCTTACGTGTGGATTTTGTCGTCTCACTGTCTGTCTGCACTTCACCGGATCTGGCCATCGAAGTCCCTGCGTCACCATTCCACCAGCTGACTTACTGTTCTGGGACTCTGTTACGTCAATAAACACTGTTAACTCGCGTTTGCTTCCTGTTATCAGTTACTATGACAGAACGATCTGACCGTGGAATGGAAGCAGCGAGCGTCTCTCCCTCTTCGTTGGAAGAATTCATTCACCCCAGTATCCAAAGAATGGACTCGCAGGAAAAGGATATCGGCAATACGGGCAGAGCAGTTCAAGTCTTGGTGACGCAGGTGTCCGAGCTCACCCAGCAGATCCAGCGCCTACGGACTCCCACTGCGCCACCCACACCAGCCGTTCCCCCCGTGCCACCAGGAAGCCCCTCCCAGTCTGAACCCCGGCTACCTGTTCCAGAAGCCTACTCAGGTGAACCATCACACTGCAGAGCATTTCTCACCCGGTGTTCTATGCACTTCGCTCTTCAACCTTGTACTTTCCAGAACGAGCAGGCCAAGGTGGCATTCGTTTTAACATTGCTGACTGGGAGAGCGGCGCTTTGGGGAACGGCGGTGTGGGAGAACCAACCCCCGTGCTGCACCTCGTTCCAGACACTCTCCGCCGAAATGAGACAGGTGTTTGACTTGGCGGTCTCGGGAAGAGAGGCGGCCAGAGCATTGGCCGAACTACGGCAAGGGGAGAAATCAGTCTCCGATTTTTCTATCGAATTCCGGACCTTGGCAGCGGAGTGTGGATGGAACGAGGAGGCGCAGTGGGATATGTTCCTGCATGGGCTGGCTGACCACGTCCAGAAGGAGATCTACGCCCTGGATCTTCCCACCACCCTTAATGGACTGATCGACTTGGCTCTGCGGGTGGACAGTCGGCTATCCAGAGTCGAGCGTCGTGTGACACCCACTCGCACCCTCGGGGGTTTCGACGGTCCAAGATCCAGCAGCAGGGACGTGGTCAGCCCCACTTACGATCACGAGCCCATGCAGGTGGGTCGAGCTCGGCTTTCCCGAGAGGAGAGGGAGAGGCGGAGATCCCAGGGCCTTTGCCTGTACTGTGGAGGAGCCGGACATTATGCCTACAACTGCCCGGTAAAAGGCCAAGCCCGATAGTAAACCTGAGGCTACTATCGGGTGGGATCTCCGCCAGGAATACCTCATCTTACGACTACATCGACCTCCACCCTCCTCTCGGTAAGACTAAGATGGTCAGTCCACCAGCACGATTGTCAAGCACTGTTGGATTCGGGGGCCGAAGGTAATTTTATGGACCATAATTTCGCACGCAGATTTCAGATTCCCCTCAAACCCCTCACTCATCGGATTGCAGTTCATGCGCTTAATGGTCATGAGCTTCCCACTATTTCATTATCCACTGAAGAAATCACTCTCATCACCTCTGGCAACCACACGGAAACTATTTCATTCTTTATTCTGGACTCACCCCTGGCACCTGTTGTTCTTGGACATCCATGGCTCATCCGACATAACCCCCGAGTGGACTGGATTAACAAATCTGTGCTGGAGTGGAGCAAGGAATGTCATAAGTCTTGTCTCATGTCTGCTTGTGCGTCTGTACCTGTTTCTGTGTTTCAGGAGGAAGCAGGGGATCTGTCTAACGTGCCCGCGGAGTATCTGGACCTGAAGGAAGTGTTCAGTAAGTCTCGTGCTGCTTCTCTTCCTCCACATCGTCCCTACGACTGTGCAATAGACTTACTGCCAGGTACGTCTCCGCCTAAGGGCAAGTTATATTCACTTTCGATTCCCGAAAGAGAGGCTATGGAGAAATATATTTCTGATTCTCTAGCAACCAAGTTCATTCGCCCTTCCTCTTCTCCAGCGGGGGCGGGTATATTTTTTGTGGGGAAGAAGGATGGTTCTCTGCGACCTTGTATTGATTACCGAGGGTTGAATAACATCACGGTAAAGAATACTTATCCTTTGCCGTTGATTTCTTCAGCTTTCGAGAGGTTGCAGGGAGCATCCGTCTTCACGAAATTGGACTTACGTAACGCTTATCATTTGGTCCGCATTAGGGAGGGAGATGAGTGGAAAACTGCCTTTAACACCCCCAGGGGGCACTTTGAATACTTGGTCATGCCTTTCGGCTGTCCGACTCCCCAGCAGTTTTCCAGGCACTGGTCAATGACGTGTTGCGAGATATGATCGATCAGTTCATTTATGTCTACCTGGATGACATATTGATTTTTTCTTCGTCTCTCCAGGAACATGTGCAGCACGTCCGACGAGTGCTTCAGAGGTTGCTAGAGAATGGGCTTTTTGTCAAGGCGGAGAAATGCGAATTTCATGCACAGTCTGTTCCTTTTCTAGGGTATATCGTGTCGTCTGAGGGAATGCGGATGGACCCTGAGAAGATTAAGGCTGTGGTAGATTGGCCAAGCCCAGATTCCCGCAAAGCCCTGCAGAGGTTTCTGGGGTTTGCCAATTTTTACCGGCGATTAATTCGCAACTTCAGCCAGCTAGTCGTGCCTCTGACTGCCTTGACCTCCCCCAGAACTGCGTTCAGGTGACACAGCCGAGGCTGTGTTTAAGAAACTGAAAGGCCGCTTTGTTTCAGCCCCCATTCTCATCACCCCTGATTCATCACGTCAGTTCGTGGTGGAGGTCGACGCATCAGAGGTGGGAGTAGGGGCAGTGTTATCCCAGCGTTCACCTGTAGACAACAAGATGCACCCTTGCGCGTTTTTGTCCCATCGTTTATCCCCAGCCGAAAGCAATTACGACATTGGTAACAGAGAGTTGTTGGCAGTCAAGTTGGCGTTGGAGGAGTGGCGCCACTGGTTAGAATGGTCGGGGGTACCTTTTACCTTATGATCTGGATTGATCATAAGAACCTCGAATATATCAGAACTGCTAAAAGATTGAACTCCAGGCAGGCTCGGTGGGCACTTTTTTTCAGTCGTTTTGATTTTTCCCTGTCATACCGTCCGGGGTCCAAGAACATCAAACCCGACTCTCTATCTCGTATATTTGATTTTTCTGAACGCCCGTCCACTCCCGAGTGTATTTTACCCGAAACCATAATTGTTTCAACGCTCACATGGGAGGTCGAAGCGAAGCTCAAGAAAGCCTTGGAAGGGGTAACGCCTCCGCCCGGGTGCCCACCGAATCGGTTATTTGTGCCGGAGGGATTACGGTCAGACGTTATCCAGTGGGGTCACGGTTCCAACATAGCTTGTCATCCAGGAGTTAATCGCACTGGGTTCTTAGTCAAGCAACGATTCTGGTGGCCACTTATGGCTCGTGACATTCACGATTTTGTTTTGGCTTGCTCAGTTTGCGCCACTGGTAAGTCTTCCAATCGACCCCCAGATGGGTTACTCCAGCCGCTGTCGGTACCTTCGAGACCCTGGTCCCATATCGCTCTAGATTTTATTACCGCCCTCCCAACCTCCCAGGGTAACACAGTAGTTTTGACTGTGGTTGACCGATTCTCGAAGGCGGACCATTTCATTCCCTTACCCAAATTACCCTCAGCTAAGGAGACAGCGGCAACGATCATAGATCACGTCTTTCGGTTACATGGCCTCCCGATAGACGTGGTTTCCGACAGGGGACCTCAGTTTGTGTCCAAATTTTGGCGAGAATTTTGTAAATTACTGGGGTAAATTACTGGGCATTACCAAAAGTCTGGCTTTCAACTAAGAACATTCCTCTTTGCATCGTCTCTAATAAACTTGCACCCAAATTTATTGGCCCGTTTACTGTCACCAAGATCATTAGTCCGGTGGCAGTCCGCCTCAAATTACCTCCCGCGTACAGGAGTGTTCATTCCGAGTTCCATGTATCCAAAATCAAACCCGTATTTCATTCTCACATTAATCCGCCGGTCCCGGTTCCTCCCCCACCGCGACTCGTAGATGGGGAGACCACATATTCGGTCAACCGTATTCTGGACTCTAGGCGGAGGGGACGGAAGGTTACGGTCCGGAGGAGAGAAGTTGGGTTCCTGCTAGAGACATCCTGGATCACTCCCTTATCGATGATTACAATCGACAGGTAAGGGAGCCTGGGAACGCCAGGAGGCGTTCTTAGGAGGAGGGGTACTATCACGGTAGACGTATTCACTGGTTCCTTCTAGTCGTGTGTTTATGTTGTTGTATGAGTGCACGTGTGTAAGAGGCGTGTGTAAGAGGCGTGTCTATATGTCATTACCCGATCCGCTCCAGCTGCTCATCATTACATCACCAGCTGCAGTCGATCTCACCATGCTACTTATACTCACCGCTGTTCTCTCATCTTTGTCAGATCGTTGTTTGATGTTTCCCTGTCTGGTCTTCTGGTTCGTGTTCCTGCCTGGTGTTCCTGTTCGTCGTCTTCCGTGTGGATTTTGTCGTCTCACCGTCTGTCTGCACTTCACCGGATCTGGCCATCGAAGTCCCTGCGTCACCATTCCACCAGCTGACTTACTGTTCTGGGACTCTGTTACTTCAATAAACACTGTTAACTCGCGTTTGCTTCCTGTGATCAGTTACTATGACAATCTTATCATGGTTTATGTATATGTTTTAATGTTATTATTTCAGTCTGAGTGCCAGGGAAGCTGGATTGTTTTGCTGTTTATTGATATTATAAAACCATATATTTTATCAGTAGGAAATCGCGCTGAAGAAGTCTCATTCCGAAAACATTGCGATATTTGGCATCATTACACGTGTGCCAGATGTTGGTAAGTAGTCATAAATACGCTGTCCTAATAATATTTGATATAATGTATTTTCTGTTTGTCGATATTAATCAGATTAGCTCACGTTTAGTCACTGTATTATATCTGTCACCTCCACGGAGGCTTTGCGTTTCATTGCTTTCTAATTCAAAACAGGGTGATTTAACACTGTCTGTCACGTGACTTAGGCCTAGACCTAAAATCAGTTAATCATATTCATAATTCATATCAGGTTTAAAGTAGTACAATTAGTTCCAAGGTTGTATTTGTAGTAGAAGCACAGTAAAAACAACAATTACCATGCTTTTACCACAGTAACATTAGTTTTACTGTAATAAGTTTAGTAAAAAGACAGCAATAACAAAACTTACCATGCTTTTACCACACTATTTGGTAGTTTTAATGTGATACTTATTGTAAATGCACAGTAACCACAACACTTACCAAGCTTTTACCACAGTAACTCTATAGGTGTGGTAAAAGGACAGTAACCACAAAACTTACTATGATTTAAACCTCAGTAACCTTAGTAGTTTTAATGTGGTACTTATTGTAAAGGACAGTAATCACAAAACTTACCATGCTTTTACCTCAGTATTGGTAGTTTTAAAGTGATATGTGTTGTAAATGCATATTAACCACAACACTTACCATGCTTTTAATGCTTAATAATGAAACATTCAACATTTGTAAGGTAGATCAGTACGTTTTCCTTTAAATAATCCTATATATTATACAAAATTATATTTTCTTTTCTCTTTTTTCAGTTGAAAATACCAAAAGGGCCTTTCGGACTCAGTCAGACCGGTCTTGTTTGAGGAAAAGCAAACCGAGGAGACGGACAGCTGCAAAGGCAAATATTCGCAATGGTATGTATGTGTTGGTTTTAACCCTAAATCAAACATTTTATCAAGCATTTGTTGTTTCTTAAACCTTTTCGTACAAAACCCATACCCCAATCAGTACAAACATAGTCTCAAAGTCTTAATAATTCACAAGATTTAACAAGTTGTCAAATTCGTACGATACTTATTTGTATACTCGTACATAATCCTGCACCTTTTACTCCTACTGCTGTCATTGGCTACTGCCTCAATTCCTGTACATATTTATCACGATATTTGTAAATCAGTTGTGCCCCTTCTTGGAAAGTAGTCGGATGTCCCACACACTGTCAGAAAGTTTATATTAATTGCATTGTATTCATTGAAATTATTACAAATTGGTCCCTGTCTGTTCATGTTCCAATGATACATGATTTCTCTTCACACCTCATAACTTACCTCTGTTTGCAAGAGTGGAAAAGCTAATCTGACTTGTCACATGACATCAGATACTCGATTATTTTGTCGTAATCAGATCAGTTACACTGCTGATCACTGTCCCATTTGCATGTAAATCTTTTTTTTTTAAACAAGTTCATATGGTTATTGCTTGCTATTAAAGACATACTTTTATTAATAGAAATGACCACATATCAGTGAACTTATTGCATACAAATGCTTTTAACATTTAATTATGCAACACTCTTTACAGAAAAATATCCCACAGTTATGGATAAACTCACATCATCATCAAGTCCTGGGCACATTGGGCAACAAGTCTCCTCCAACGTATTCGATACTTGGCCAAGTTCTCCTCATCTTCCCATGGGACACTGACATTATTCAGGTCTTCGTGAAACATTTGTCTCCATGTCTTCCTTGGTCTTCCCTGTCTCCTGCATCCTCCTGGTGGTGTCCACTTCATAACTGTCTTTGGGTGGTGTAGTTTTGGCATGCATAGGATGTGTCCAGCGAGGTGCACCCTTTGCTCTGTCACAGTTTCTGAAAGTCTTCATGTGGAGTCCCACTCCCCCTCAGGATCTCTTTGATATATGCAGAACCAATATTGAAAATAATGATTTATCTTTTTCCATTTTGTTAAAGCATTTTGTTTTCTTTTTTCAGCCTCATAAACTGTACTTGAGGTCTGCCTAATGCCTTTAGCAAAAAAAAAAGTCTGTGCTCATCAGGTTTTTTTGCTAAAGGACATATTCATTGCCATCCATTAGTTATAGTCATGCAGCAACTTCATGATGCAATAGTCAACTGTATATTTCTACGAGTGTATATAGCAGGTGTTTGTCCGAACAATTGAAGATAGTGAGAGTGTTCAGGAAAAACCTTTGAAAACAATCAATATTTTTAGAATTATTTTTGGTGCTGAAAGAGTATTACAGAAATGACATACTGGACATTATTCTGAGTTTGTTACCTTTACATTTAGATGGACTTAATGTCTTGCAATTAGCTTCATTAAACCTTTTATTACAGTGGTCCTTATAGTAAATATCTACCATAACTACATCTATGGTATATCATTATATCACTACCTGGTTCATGTAAATGTAATATACCCGTGAATGTATTTTATAGAAGCATTTTCTTGCTATTACTTTTCTTACTATTTTACTACTATTCTATTTAGCTATTCTTTCTATTTTAAGTTGCCTTTCATTTAGTTACAATAAAAGTGACCAATAATCACAACGATATAGAATTAAAGTTGAAAATGTAAAATGTTGTGCTTACGTTTTTGCCTATTTGTTCTTTAAAGTGAAGAAACAAATATATTTTTTACATAACAAAATTGAATCACATCTCATGGTTTGTAAAAATATATCGCTTCATAGCGATTTTTTTTTAACCTCACTGTATGTGTCACTATAATAGATTGCCCCTGTATCTGGATATTTTTTTAATACAATGAACTGTATTTGAATTTGTATACTGTTGTGCAGTAGTTTTGGCTTTACATTTGTCTTGAAACAGTTTGACATTAAATATTGGAACATGCTTTCAAAATTGTGTGCATTCATTGTGGTTTTGTTACATTTATTTGATTTAAATTGATAATACCTTTGATATACTATACATACACTGTAAATGTTAGAAGCTCTTGATCATGTGAACTCGTTTTTGAATGGTAACCACACAAAGGAGTCTTTTGTTTTTAAATGTGAGTTTTATTATTTAATTGGAAGGAATGCACGTTTAACAGCCCAACTATTAAATATTTAAGGTATCTATCCCTGCTGCCGGAACCAGAAGAGATGTGTCATAATTTAACATAAATGGGCAAGTAAGTGTGACGCATCTGTTCAGCTGGGTTGTCATTGGCTGTGACATTATCGCAGAACTCGCTGTGATTGGACTATCGTTTAATCCATATAAAACGGCGCTTCATGTTACAAAGTATGTTTTGGTGTTATTATTACGTTAGTTATACATTAAGTTAACTATAAAGTGTCTCTATGTTGTGGGAAATTACTCCTTTACCGAGATCCCAACCCTAACCCTAAGCATGTCTGCACATTTCAATGAACTACAGCACAATGTTTCTTGTTCCATTGATAGAATGACAGAGATATGTGGGTAATGTAGTTTAAAACGTTTAGTAATTAAACAATAAATGTTAAATAAATAATATCTTTAATGGACAACTGGATATCTAAATTTGTTCATTGTGCAAACCTTTATGACATATGAGGGACAGGCTGAATTTTGATATTTTACTGTGAACACTATAAAAAATAACCTTTCCCTTTCAAGGGAACTCGAGCTGCGTCAAGCTGTGGGAACGCCCCTGCGTTGTGCGTCCTGAAGCACGTATGGAATCAGCCCAATGGAGAGATGGAACGTCATAGGCGGGTGACGTTATCGACCAGGAAACTATAAAGCACCCCATAAACACAAGCGCAACAGCTTCTGTGCCTTCAGTCGCGCCATATGTGAATCTGTCCCTGTGTGAATATTGTCTGTCCTTACATACTCTGCACCACACAAACAATTTATATATATATATTAGAGATGCTCCGATCAGCATTTTTGGGGCCGATCACCGATTACCGATCACCAAAATCATGATCTGCCGATTGCCGATCACTGCCGATCACAGAATGGCAGGGGAATGGGAATCTTTTATCTATAATCTAGCAGAGTTTGCACCATTTGTAGAAATGTGTTTATTTAATTGTATTTAGAAAATGAGATGTCTTAAGGCTACTGTAGGCCATCTCGACCAGAAGTGGTCAGCAAGAAGTTGACTGTGACGCCACCGGCGTGTCCCGCAAGCGACCTTTGCATCAACCAGCTTTGTCGGGACACGCCGGTGGCGTCACAGTCAACTTCTTGCTGACCACTTCTGGTCGAGATTCATCCGAGATTACTTACCCACCTTGCAGCCGCGAGGGAAATGGAGGAGGGATACCAGCAACATGACCGTTGGACAGCCCGTCCTGATAGTCGATCCTCAATTCCCTCGGGCTCTCTGGCCAGTGGGACGGATCACCCAAGTCATCTCCGGAGTGGACGGGAGAGTCCGGACAGTGGAGGTGAGGGTCGGTGAGAAGAGGTACATCAGACCTGTTGCGAGGCTCATAAGGCAGAGTAACATTAAATTATTCCAAACAAAGAGGGGTCAGGCAGACCAACACACATCAGATCAGCCTAATGGGAGGGGATCAAGTTACACTTAGGCATATTTGGAAATTGTAGCCTCTTAATACACCCACTACATTTACTAATTGGCAACAAAATGTACAACTTGTTACACCAAAACTGGCTACTGATAAAAGGACAAAACTATGGCAAGTTTTTTTCTGTTATTATTATGAACGTCTGATGTAGTTGAGCAGAATGCTCTTTTATGAAGTTACTTCATTAAAGGACATATTTAATGAGATTATGCCTGAAAAGGTTTTGGATTTTTCATCATATGTTCATTTTAAAATATATATTGTATAAAATGACTTCTTGTTTATATTTGTTTTGTTTTATTGTATTTATATGATATTTGTATTTTTATAATTGAATTTTTGCCATGAAAATAGCTTTTAATGCTGACATGGCATTAAATAAAATAATCTGAATCTGATGTAGTTGAGGAACCAACTACGTCAGAACAAAAAAAATTAAATACCACCACCACTTTTGAAACATCTCGCGGCACGAATGTACCAATACAAATAAATAAAAACATCTCCAGTTAACTCAGAGCATTCATTTTGTTCATTTGTTAAGTAAGACGCGATCTAGCGCTGAAATGTTTTTTTTTTTTATCAAGTGATCAAAGTGCTCGTTGCCGCAGCGATCAGTGGAGCAGATACCGCGTTCTGTTGTGGCTCGCGCGGTGCACGGTCTTCACTCGGACGCGCGCTTCAATCCGTTGGGAGACTCCCTATTCGTTCCGGTGAAGGAGAACTCATGTTGCCACTGCCAAGCTCCACTCTGCTGTTGTGTGCCCGTGCGCCACGCATGCAGGTGGGAAAAAGTCGCGCGAGTAATTTACGCCACGAGATCGGCTTTTTTGATCGGCGCTTTTGGGGTTCGCCGATCAATCTATTTTTAGCCAATATCGGCGATCAATCGGAGCATCCCTAATATATATATATATATATATATATATATATATATATATATATATTAAGAGAGATATGGCGAATGAACAGCAGTTTAGGGAGTGTGTCCCTCCCTGCTCGCGTTGTTTAACGAGTGGGGATACACACATTCTTTGTGTTGTTTGTTTGGGAGTGCAGCATGCCCAGTCAGCTCTCGAGGGAGCTGATTGTGAGCATTGCGAACGTCTGCCATTAAGGACGCTCCGCTCCCGCCGGGCGCTCTTCGAGGAGAGCGGTTCGGTGCGCGCTCCCCGCGGTTCGGGTCCCGCTCTTGCCGAGGCAGAGCGACGACGCGTATCGTGGGGATCGCATATGGATCTCTCAGCGGGGTTAGAGACGGGCTCTGCCTTATCTCTCCCTTCACCTGTGAGATCCAGTGCCTCAGTCCCGTATTCGGAAGCACGCGCTGCGGTTTCTTCCGCTCGGGCTGAGGCACCAGTGTTGCTTCTATCCAGTTCTGAGGAGCTGGATGTTGCTGGTATAAATGAGGGAGATGTGGAGGATTCGCCACCTTACACTCCCGAAAGCGATGAGCTAGTGGAGGTATTAACAAGAGCTGTAGAAAAACTCAGCATTGAATGGCCAGTGACTAGACAGGAGTCTGTTTCTAAATCAAAATTAGATGAGAGATTTTTGCCGTCACGAGTGCAACCTCCACGCCGGTGCTTGCCGTTTTTCCCGATCTCCACACTGAGGTGTCGAAATAGTGGAAAAAAACTGGTGTCATATAGAGTGTTTAGTCCCCAGACTTCAACATATTCTAATATTGTGGGGGCAAAATCATATGGTTATTCGGCTATGCCTCGCGTGGAAGAGACTCTTGCGAGTTTTCTCTCCCTCGAGGCTGCGTCATCTGTTAAGGCACCGGCATTACCCACCAAGCCTCTTAGGAATATTTTGGTTTTTGTGGGTAAAGTGTATTCGGCAGCAGGTCAGGCTGCGTCATGTCTGCATACTATGTCTATTATGCAGGCATACCAGGCTGACCTGCTGAGGGACGTGAGTGAGAGTGAGGAGGTCAATGCTGACGTGGTTCGCGAACTGCGTCAGGCTGCTGATTTATCCCTGCGTGCCAAGCTAGTCGGCCAAGCTAGTGGGTCGATCTATGGCAGCTCTGGTGGCCGCAGAAAGACATCTGTGGTTAAATCAGACAAATATAAAAGGAAAAGAAAAAGCTTTCCTTTTAGACACTCCTCTCTCCCCCCTGGGTTTATTTGGCGATGCTGTAAATTCTGTCATCGATAAATTCCAGGAGAAGGAAAAGCAACAGCTTTTAAGAAATTTCTCCCTTAAAAAATTCATGTCCCTGGGGCTGCTGGGCGGGAGCAGCCCCGGCCGTCTGCGAGCTCATCATATAGGGCGCTGAAGCAGAGTGTCGCGTCTCGTGCTCCCCCTGCTGGACAGTGGGCTCAGCCGCGGCACTCTCAGCCGAAATCTCCCAGTAATAGAACTGATCTGAGGACAGTTATATTAGCTAAGAAGGCTTCGGCTAAGAAGGAGTCCTGGCGCCACGGCACGGTCCCAGCGAGCGATTTCCCGAGGGACGCTCCCTCCCTCTGAGGAGGGTTTCAGAGCGGTTAAACCAGTTGTTCCCTGCCGGTGTGCTGTTACAGGGCGCTGCATTTGCTGCTCAAGTTACACCAGAGGCCAGTCTCGAGAGACTGGTACCCTTAGTAGAATTTCTGGCAGAGTGGAAAAGCCTTCCAAAAATATCTCATTGGGTCCCGCAGACAATAGAAAAGGATTATGCTATCCAATTCAGGTGTCGTCCACCAAGATTCAGAGGGGTTCTGCCTGCAGTGGTGGGCCCCGAGCAGGCTCTGGTTATGGAACAAGAGGTGAAAGCGCTCCTTCAAAAGGAGGCTACAGAACGGGTTCCTCCTCCCAGTGTGGAGTCAGGCTATTACAGCCGATATTTCATCGTTCCAAAGTAGGATGGGGGGTTGCGTCCAATTTTAGACCTGCGCCTATTGAATCGCTCGGTAGGGAAGCCAAAATTCAAGATGCTCACTATCAAACAGATCGTGTCACAAATCAGATCCGAGTACTGGTCTGTCATGATAGATCTAAGGGACGCGTACTTCCACATTTCCATCCTTCCACAACACAGGAAGTTCCTGAGGTTCGCCTTCGGGGGCGAGGTGTACCAGCACAGGGCTCTTCCGTTTGGCCTAGCTTTATCTCCCCGCACTTTCACGAAATGCATGGATGCAGCACTAGTGCCTCTGATGCTTCAGGGTGTTCGTATCCTCAATTACATCAACGATTGGTTGATTTTAGCTCAGACAGAGCAGATGGCGGTTCGGCATCTAGATGTCGTTCTCATTCATATCAGGAAGTTGGGGTTGAGGCTGAACGCAAAGAAAATTGTATTATCTCCTTCTCAGAAGACCACTTTTCTGGGTGTCGTTTGGGTTTGGGTTTCGATGCAGGCGCGACTCGCTCCGACCCGCATCGCTTCGATTCTCTCAGCTGTGAAACAAGTAAAGCTAGGCCAGCTACTTACTGTAAAACAGTTTTAGAGACTGTCGGGTCTGATGGCAGCAGCGCCCAACGTTATACCTTGCGGCCTGTTGTACATGAGACCGCTACAGTGGTGGCTCAGGACCAAGGGATTCTCCCCGAGGGGAAATCCGCTCCGCACGGTCAAAGTCACACGGCGCTGCCTTCGTGCTCTGGTCATGTGGAAAGAAACTTGGTTCCTATTCAAAGGTCCTGTGCTGGGTCGCGTGACGCTAATGGCGGATGCTTCCCTCACAGGGTGGGGGGCGGTCACGAGTGGTCATCCAGCCCAAGGTCTGTCGCAGAACCATCATCTATCATGGCTTATAAATTGTCTAGAGATGTTGGCGGTGTTCCAGGCTCTGAAACACTTCCTAGCAGACCTGAGAGGTCATCATGTGTTAGTTCAGTCAGACAACACGTCGGTGGTCTCTTATATAAATCATCAGGGGGGCCTGCAGTTTCGCCGGCTTTACAAGTTGGCCCGTCAGATCCTCCTGTGGTCCCAAGGGAGGTTACTATCTCTGAGAGCAATGTATCTTCCTGGGTATTTGAACGTGGTAGCAGACTCCCTGTCGAGGCAGGGGCCGAGGCCGTGGGGTTGGAGACTCCACCCCGAGGTGGTGGAGCTCCTTTGGTTGAGTTTCGGTCACGCCGAGGTGGACCTATTCACTTCCAAGGAGACCACGCATTGTCATCTGTGGTTTTCCATCAGCCATCCAGCCCCTCTGGGGTTGGACGCTATGGTGCAGCCATGGCCGAGGTCACGTCTGTACGCCTTTCCCCCGATTGCTCTGCTACCTGGAGTTCTGGAGAGGGTTCGCCAGGACGGGGTCAGCCTACTATTAGTAGATCCGTTCTGGCCGGCCCGAGTACGGTTTGCGGACCTGATTTCTCTCCTGGACGGCTCTCCTTTGGAGCTCCCGGTCAGGAGGGATCTACTCTCTCAGGCGGGCAGCATGATATTTCACCCCCGCCCAGAATTGTGGGCTTGGCCTCTGAGGGGGCCCAGCTCATGAACTCCGGTCTCTCAACCGAGGTTGTTGAGACCATTCTTCACTCCAGAGCTCCATCCACGAGGAAGCTTTATGCCTTGAAGTGGAAACTTTTCACTTCTTGGTGTGGAGAACACCTGCAGGACCCAGTTAACTGCCCAGTGGGTGCAGTGCTGGCATTCCTGCAGGAGCGCTTCTCCACAGGGCTATCCCCCTCCACACTAAAGGTGTATGTGGCGGCACTGGCTGCTTACCATGTCCCTTTCAGTGGAGTTTCTCTTGGGAGACACCCGCTTATAACTCGTTTCCTTCGTGGCACATTGAGGCTGAGGCCAGCAGTTCGTACGAGGGTGCCGGCCTGGGATCTGGCCATCGTATTAGAAGGTCTTTCCCTAGCTCCTCTTGAACCTATCGAAGAAGTTCCTGAGAAGTTTCTCACGTTTAAGACTATCTTTCTTCTTGCTATCTCCTCACTAAAGAGAATCGGAGATTTGCAGGCTCTGTCGGTTTCACCCTTGTGCCTGGAATTTTCGCCTGGCATGGTTAAGGCTTTTCTGCATCCTAGACCAGGTTACGTTCCCAAGGTCCCTACTAATGTTGTTAGACCTACAGTTCTGCAGGCCTTCTGTCCTCCTCCATTTCTGTCGTCTGACCAGGAGAAACTTAATTTACTCTCCCCTGTTAGGGCGTTAGACGCCTATTTCCACAGAACTGCCCTGAGGAGGAAGTCAGAACAACTATTTGTATGTTTTGGGCCACCCAAGAAAGGGTGTCCCGCATCTAAACAGAGAATGAGCAAGTGGGTGGTCGAGGCTATCTCACTTGCCTATGAGTCGGCTGGTCAGCCTTCACCTTTGGCTGTACGAGCCCACTCTACCAGGAGTATGGCGGCTTCTAAAGCCTTATTGTCAGGAGTTTCCCTCAGTGACGTTTGTGATGCGGCTGGATGGTCTTCACCGCATACTTTCATTAAGTTCTATGACCTAGACTTAAGTTCTACCCCTGGGGCACAGGTGCTCTCGTCCTCTGTGCGCTAGTTCTCACATGGCGGTCACTTGGTCCTATGGCTACGTGGGTATTAGCGTTCCCACAGCTTGACGCAGCTCAAGTTCCCTTGAAAGGGAACGTCTCGGTTACGTATGTAACCTTAGTTCCCTGATAGGGAACGAGACGCTGCGTCATTCCACCATACTCCTGGCATTCCCGCTAGCGCTTCCTTCAGGCCTATCAGAAGCTGTTGCGCTTGTGTTTATGGGGTGCTTTATAGTTTCCTGGTCGATGACGTCACCCGCCTATGACGTTCCATCTCTCCATTGGGCTGATTCCATACGTGCTTCAGGACGCACAACGCAGGGGCGTTCCCACAGCTTGGCGCAGCGTCTCGTTCCCTATCAGGGAACTAAGGTTACATACGTAACCGAGACGTTATGCCAGCTTTCCATATATGTCTGAAAACTGTGCCCAACATTATTTATTAAACATAGCATAAGCAGTTGTTCTGCCGATTTTCTCTTTGATACAATAACCGGACTTTGAGTTACAGCCATTTGAAATGTGTATTTGTTTGCTCTTCCTGGGGCCATTGCTGGGCCCCTGGGTGTGTAAGGGCAGTGTAATCTGCACAGATCTACACACAATATTACTATTACACAAGAATAATGCACCATTCAGTAAAACAACAAAAAAACAGTGCCAACATTTCCTTTTCACCCCCTCTGATTGCTGCTTATATGCCTAGTAATGTCTGTGCTTTCATTTTAAATGCAGTAGATGTACTAGAATGATCAACATGGATCATCTTCAATTATGCTTTAAGTGTTTATAGCAATAGCCCACTGCAGCCTCTTGTTATTCACATACCTTCCCTTTATTTCACTGAAAACTGGTATACATGCAAGTATATGCAACTTTTGTTGCATTGTTGTCCCAAATATCATTAACCAGATCTAAATTTGTATGTCTGAAGTAAAAGAATCATGGTAATTAATTATATGTAGTTGTTTTTAAATTATGAACTAAACTAAAGAAATATGAAAAAATTAAATTTATTAAATAAAATGTATATTTACTGTACCAAACAACACTTTCAATACACAATATTCACCATACTTTATTAAACAACACTTTATTGGAGGACACAGCATAAAGTTGATAAAGTAGCATAAAGACAAATGAGATTCAAGATGAATAAAAATGTGTCTTCAAAAATACATTAACATCATATTAATCCATTCACAGCTGCTGAAGCCACAAAATGAGTGCCAGAGAATTATATTCAGTCACCTATGATACAGAAAACAGATTTGATATTGTGTTGGAAAATAATGATTCATTATCACAGCTAAACTGGTTTCTTGCTCTTCCCTGTACATGTCTCTATCATGTTCATGTTCTTCTTCCTCATCTAAACAGTTTGTTCAGTTGTACCCTATAGTACAACAGATAAATAGAAGATGTGATCACTGATGTGGTGTAGCTTTTTCTCAACCAGAGGAAGAAGTCTCAACATCCCATTGTCAGACGTTCTCCAGTCCTGGTCTGAAAGTAAAAAAAAACAAAAAAAACAATTCAAATTAAGTTGTTTAATGGAGAGTCAGGTCAGCTTCTGTGTTATTTAAAGCAGTGATATGCTACTCTGGCCCTCAGCGTCCACTGTCCTGCAGATTTAGCTCCAACCTCAAACCCACCTGCCTATTGTCTAGAAGTAAACCTGAAGACTTTGGTTAAAAATTGCAGGTGTGCTTCGGTTAAACTCTCCCCCTCAAAAAGGAGAACCCAAAGGGCCAGAGTTGCCTGTTCCTTATTTAAATTTACAAAGCAGAAGTCAGTCAATTATATAATATACACATTGAAGTATTATATATATATATATATAAATAATATATTTATTATAATAAATTATAATAAATAAGTTAATTTACCACATGATTCAGGAGAGAGCATTTGATGAGTAAATACTGATTGAAATCTTCTAGAAACTTTACCTGGGAAGGGCTGATCACGGCATGATTCACTGTGACTCACTAGTAGCTCTTGTGAGGGTTGGCTCTTAAAAGCGCTGTGGAGTTTGATGTTGTAGAGATCTTAAAAAAAAGGACTAAGTAATCCTGCAAGACAGAAAGGATGGTAATTTTATTACATTGCATGCAGGTAGAAAGTTTATATATAACTGTAGGATTTATTTCTGTAAAGAGTGTTGCATACTTAAATGTTAAAAGCATTTTTATGTAATAAGTTCACTGATATGTGGTCATTTCTATGAATAAAAGTATGTCTTTAATAGCAAGCAATAATCATATGAACTCGTTTAAAAAAAACATGATTTACATGCAAACAGGGACAGTTATCAGCAGTGTAACTGATCTGAATATGACAAAATAATCGAGTATCTGATGTCATGTGACAAGTCAGATTAGTTTTTCCACTCTTGCAAACAGAGGTAAGTTATGAGGTGTGGAGAGAAATCATGTATCATTGGAACATGGACAGGGACCAATTTGTAATAATTTCAATGAATACAATGCAATTAATATAAACTTTCTGACAGTGTGTGGGACATCCGACTACTTTCCAAGAAGGGGCACAACTGATTTACAAATATCGCGATAAATATGTACAGGAATTGAGGCAGTAGCCAATGACAGCAGTAGGAGTAAAAGGTGCAGGATTATGTACGAGTATACAAATATGTACAAGTATCGTACAAATTTGACAACTTGTTAAATCTTGTGAATTATTATTAAGACTTTGAGACTATGTTTGTACTGATTGGGGTATGGGTTTTGTACGAAAAGGTTTAAGAAACAACAAATGCTTGATAAAATATTTGATTTAGGGTTAAAACCAACACATACATACCATTGCGAATATTTGGCTTTGCAGCTGTCCGTCTCCTCGGTTTACTTTTCCTCAAACAAGAACGGTCTGACTGAGTCCGAAAGGCCCTTTTGGTATTTTCAACTGAAAAAAGAGAAAAGAAAATATAATTTTGTATAATATATAGGATTATTTAAAGGAAAACGTACTGATCTACCTTACAAATGTTGAATGTTTCATTATTAAGCATTAAAAGCATGGTAAGTGTTGTGGTTAATATGCATTTACAACACATATCACTTTAAAACTTATGTCACCGGGTGACGAACCAAGCGGAACTATTGTTCCCGGAAATGCTCCCTAGTGGGAGCGGATTTGGTGCAACACCAGGCCGGTTCCGGGGTTTTCCCCATGTATTGCGTCCGGGCGTAACTTCTAAATGAAGAGACGAGCGTCAGCTGTGCGAGAGATGGAAAGCTAACAGCGATTGGGACACGAATCTTTTACAGGGATTATATAAAGGCCATTCTGGCGTGAAGGGAGGAGTAACAGAACGGGAAGGATTAACGCGGGGAGGCAGCCCTTTATGCTCGGCGTTTTGGGAGACTGGAAGAATGGATTCATGACGTGAGAGTGACAAGGATTAACGAGTGGCTGAGCATCCACATCGTGCAAGCAGCATTGTAATCTTCACCGTGTTGTATAGTAGATACATCAATGAGAGAGGACGCCGGCCGGGACCGCGAGTGGGAGCCTTATTCACTGTGAGTTGATGTGTACTGCAGTGCTTAGTGTGAAGTGAACACGTGTGACTCTTTGAAGTGACTTTTTGCATGCACAAGTGTGGGTGTATAATTCTGCTTCCACTCGTTAGCCCCGGTGGCCAAGTCTGCGAGGTTGGAGCTAGAGAATCCATCTAACCGTTGTTGATTCAGCTTGTGATGTGTAGGAACTACTGTAAGGATCTATTGCCATCGTCTGCTCTGAAGTTAAGCTGCTGTATGAAAGACCTCATCACAGTTTGTTGCTGTTGTTCCGAAGAGAAGCTGTTGGGTGAAGATTTGTTTACCATTATCTGATTCTCTATCTCATCTGCTGTCTGTTCCACTGCCCGCTCTGAAGTTAAGCTGCGGTATGAAAGTCTTTACCACAGTCTGTTCCATTGTCCGCTGTCTGCTCCCCAGCCTGCTCTGACGTTAAACTGCTGTATGAAAGACCTCACCACAGTTTGTTGCTGTTGTTCCAAAGAGAAGCTGTTGGGTGAAGATTTGTTTACCATTATCTGTCTCTCTATCTCATCTGCTGTCTGTTCCACTGCCTGCTCCGAAGTTAAGCCGCTGTATGAGAGACCCCATCCCCGTTGTTGCTGTTTGTCCCGAAGAGAAGCCGCTGGGTGAGGATTGGTTTACCATTATCTGTTCTCTATCCTTTCTCTTGTCTGCTCCATTGTCTGCTCTGAAGTTAAGCTGCTGTAAGAAAGATCTCACCCCAGTTTGTTGCTGTTTGTTCCGAAGAGAAGCCGCTGGCTGCTGTCTGCTCCACTGCCTGCTCTAAAGTTAAGCTGTTGTACGAAAGTCTTTACCACAGTCTGTTCCATTGTCCGCCGCCTGTTCCCCAGCCTGCTCCGACGTTAAACTGCTGTATGAAAGACCTCACCACAGTTTGTTGCTGTTGTTCCAAAGAGAAGCTGTTGGGTGAAGATTTGTTTACTATTATCTGTTTCTTCATCCTATCTGCTGTCCGCTCCACTGTCTGCTCCGAAGTCAAGCTGCTGCATGAAAGTGTCTTACCATAGTCTGTTCCAGCGACTGTCGCTGTCTGCTCTGACGTTAAACTGCTGTATGAAAGACCTCATCACAGTTTGTTGCTGTTGTTCCAAAGAGAAGCTGTTGGGAGAAGATTTGTTTACCATTATCTGTTTCTCCATCCTATCTGCTGTCCGCTCCACTGTCTGCTCCAAAGTCAAGCTGCTGCATGAAAGTGTCTTACCATCGTCTGTTCCAGCGACTGTCGCTGTCTGCTCTGACGTTAAACTGCTGTATGAAAGACCTCATCACCGTTTGTTGCTGTTGTTCCAAAGAGAAGCTGTTGGGTGAAGATTTGTTTACCAGTATCTGTTTCTCCATCCTATCTGCTGTCCGCTCCACTGTCTGCTCCGAAGTCAAGCTGCTGCATGAAAGTGTCTACCAACGTCTGTTCCAGTGTCTGTCGCTGTCGGCTCTGAAGAGAAGCGGCTGGGTGAGGATCCCCGACCAATGTCTGTTCCGTTATCCGCTGTCTGTTCCCCAGCCTGCTCTGACGTCTGTTCCAGCGGTTGTCGCTGTCTGCTCCGAAGAGAAGCGGCTGGGTGAGGATCCCCGACCAACGTCTGTTCTGTTATCTGTTGTCTGTTCTCCAGCCTGCTCTGACGTCTGTTCCAGCGTTTGTCGCTGTCTGCTCCGAAGCGAAGCGGCTGGGTGCGGAGCCCCGACCAACGTCTGTCCCATTATCTGCTCTTCGATCGTATCTATTGCCCGTTCCATCGCCTGCTCTGAAGTTAAGCTGCCGTATGGAAGTGTCTTACCACAGTTGTTCCATTGTCTGCTGTCTGTTCCCCAGCCTGCTCTGACGTTAAGCTGCTGCATGAAAGTCCTTACCGCCGCCTGTCGTTGTCTGTTCTGAGGGGGAGCCGCTGGCCTGCTCTGATGATAAGCCGCTGTATGAAAGTTCTTACCACAGTCCGTCGCTGTCTGTTCGGAGGAGGAATTGCTGTGAGAATCCCGGGCTGTTGTCGCTGCAGGGATTGACCACTGGTTGGTCGGCAGAGGAACCACCTTATCCATCATCAATCGCCTCTAGGAAGGAATGGCGGAGACTTCGTAGCACTAACCGTCTCACTCTGTACCCTCGCCTGCTCTGGGGAAGACCCATTGTGAGACACCCCTTCTCCTCCTTGCCGCCGCCTAAAAGGCTACTTACCAGTCCCCACGGGAGACGAACGATTGTATCAACTTCCCTGTTTCGTTACCCGTTGGGTCGTGACTGTGGCATCAAGTCCTCCCCACCCTTGCTTTACAGGGGGGGAATCTAGTTGGAATTCTTCCACTAAGCGTTTTAGTCAATAAGATTTTAATTCAATAAAATTGAACTTTGGTTACTTACCTTGTTGTCCGTCTGTGATGTCCCTGGGTAAACTCCTCGAGGTGGTATATAAACAAGGGCAGGACTCCACCTTGAGTTGAGCGCCCAGAGGCCCATGATGGCGGACGAAGACTTGCCGGCAGTCCGGCCTCCTGTTACGCCTGTCTTCGTTGGTGCCCCTTGGGCCCAGAAGTATGGAGGACCAGGATCAGAATTGAGTTTGACGGAGTGGAAGGCTCAGGTAGAGTACTTGGCGGGACTACAGGGGCTAAGTGCCTCGCATAAGACCCACTTCGTGTTGAATTCGCTTGAAGGCGAGGCCAAAAGGGAAGTACAAGCCGCGCCCGAAGCCACCCGTAGCACCGCCCAAGCAATCTTCGACTTCCTGGTCGGACAATACGGTGACGCCACCCCGGTGGCTGTCCTGAGAGCCCAGTTCTTTAATTGTAAACAAGGACCCAGACAGACTCTGCGAGTCTTCGCCTTGCGACTACGGGAGCAGTTTGCTAGGTTGAAGGGGCGACGTGATCACGGCCTGGGGGAAGAAGAAACTCTGTTGCGGGATCAGTTCCTCTTGGGACTCCGTGAGGGGCCCATTCGGCAGAGTTTACGCCTACAGCTTCGCCGGGACCCTACACTGACGTTCGAGGGTCTGCGACGAGAGGCCTTGGCCCTAGAACTGGACCATGCCGAGGCGGTTGATCCTTCTGTGTGTATGGCCGCTAGTGGGATTTGTGCCCCTGCACCTTCGTTAGTCTCCGATTGGAAGCAGACCTTACGGACGGAACTTATGAATGACGTCCGAGAACAGATGACAGAGTTGTCTAGAACCCTCTTGGAGGAGTTGCGCCGGGGCCGGCCCCAGCCCCCGACCTTACCCAGGGAACGTTCCTACTCGGACGGGAGTCGAGAGCTGGGGCGACGTCCTGCCCGGCCTACTGGTCCGAGGTTCCAGTGGGATGAACAGGGGCGGCCCATATGTAATAGCTGCGGAGAGCCTGGGCACATTAGTCGACAGTGCGGTCCTCGCCGCAGTTCGCAGGGGGGTTTTTAGAGTCACCGGCCACTGTGGGTCAAGTGGTCGGGGCCCCTTTGACGGACCCTTCTTCGTTGTTTGTTCCTGGAGGCGGTTTGGTGGGGCACTGCCCGACTGTGGAGGTCCAAGTGCATGGCGTTGAGTTCCCCTGCCTGATAGATACTGGCTCCCAAGTCACCTTGTTTTCTGAAAGTCTGTCCCAGGAACTCTTTGATGCCCGTCAACTGCAGGGAATGGAAGCTCCGTGGCTCACTCTTCGAGGGGCGAATGGCCTGGACATCCCCTACGTTGGATACTTGGTAACTGATTTTAAGATTCATGGAGTCACCGTACCCCAGAAGGGGTTGTGGTTGTACGAGACCACTGTCTTGGGGTGCGTCGAGCCCTCCTGGGCATGAATGTCCTCACGGATTGTTGGGAGGAAGTGTTTAGTGTGAGACCAGCACGACCCATTTCGACAGCGGAGAGGAGGGACTGGGAGCGGATCGTGGCTGATTGTCGTAGGATCCAAATGGCCAGTTCTCAGGGGGATCGGGAAGATACTGGCCGAGTGGCTTGTCGATATGCCCTTTCTGTCCCAGCCAGGAGCGAAGCTGTTGTCTGGGCCCGGTTACCCGCTCGGTCGTATGGGCCGGAGGATTGGGTCCTAGTAGAGCCCCATTGGGACTGTCAAAGTGTTGAAGTGGCCCGAGGACTCGCGGTGGCCCATCGAGGCCGTGTTTCCGTGAGGGTGCGGAATGTGAACCCATACCCCGTTAACCTCTACCGTCATCAGCGGTTGGTCCGAGTCACCTCGGTGAGTCCTCACCAAGTGCGGGAGAGCGGAGAAGTACGCTTTTGTCAAGTAAGCTCCACGGTAGTCGAGGTGGCCCTTGGGCGAGTGGATCCGCAGATGGACCCTATTGGAGGGGGAACACCGGGCCATCTCCTGGGGGAGTCGTTGCGGGGAGAGGGTCTGGAAGAGAGCCAGGCGCAACAGCTCCAGGACTTCTTGACAAAGTGGCAGCACATATTCTCAGCTCATGACGAAGATTATGGATGTACAGACATTGTAAAGCATCCGATCTGTACAGGCGACGCCGCACCCAGTCGAGAGCGATACCGTCCAGTGCCACCGACTCTGTATTCAGAGATCCGTACCTTGTTACGAGGGATGCTGGAGAAGGGGGTTATCCGCAAGAGTAGCAGCCCGTAGGCCGCCCCGATCGTCTTGGTACGGAAGAAAACAGGAGCGTGGAGATTCTGTGTGGATTATCGGAAGCTGAACCAAGTTACAAAAAAGGACGCCTTCCCCTTGCCGAGGATCGAGGACTCCCTCACCAGTCTGACACAGGCCGCATGGTATTCCACCTTAGATCTCGCCAGCGGGTATTGGCAGGTGCGTGTGGAAGAGGGTGGTGGGGTGGTGGGGTGGTGATGGCGCAGTGGATAAGACACATGCCTTTGGTGTGAGAGACCCGGGTTCGAATCCACTGTGAGACACCAATGTGTCCCTGAGCAAGACACTTAACCCCTAGTTGCTCCAGAGGCGTGCGACCTCTGACATACAGCGATTGTAAGTCGCTTTGGATAAAAGCGTCAGCTAAATGAATAAATGTAAATGTAAATGTAAATGTAAGAGGAGGATCGGGAGAAGACTGCGTTCGCCACCCCCTTTGGGCTCTTTGAATGGGACCGGATGCCGTTTGGACTTTGTAACGCCCCGGCTACCTTCCAGCGGTTGATGCAGCGGTGTCTGAGCGGACAGTTGATGGATTCCACCCTGGTGTATTTGGACGATGTGATCGTTTATTCCCCGGATTTTAACTCACACCTACGGCACCTGGAACAGGCGTTCCAAGCGATGGAGAAATATGGTCTAAAGTTACAACCAGACAAGTGCCAATTGTTCCGAAAGGAGGTGAAATACCTGGGTCACTGCGTGAGTGCTGCTGGAGTTTCTGTGGACCCGGACAAAGTGGCGGTTGTCCAGGATTGGGAACCACCCAAGACAGTGAGACAAGTAAGATCTTTTCTGGGTTTTGTGGGGTACTATCGGCGCTTCATAAAGGACTTCTCTAAGACCGCCAAGCCATTGAACCAACTTCTCGCGGGCTCGGGACGCCCTCGTGGTCGAGGATCTCCCCCTGTTGCTTGGGATCCCGCATGTGAAACAGCCTTTCAACAGCTGAAGCAGGAATTAGTGCAGGCCCCCATTCTGGCCTATGCGGATTTCACCCAGCCCTTTATCCTTTACACGGATGCTAGTAATACCGGGCTTGGCGCAGTGCTGGCCCAACGACAACGGGGAATGGAACGGGTTATAGCTTATGCGAGCAGGAGTCTCCATCCCGCGGAGCGGAACGATTCCAATTACAGTTCCTTTAAGATCGAGCTACTGGCCATGAAATGGGCCATGTGCGAGAAGTTTAGAGATTACCTGTGGGGAGCCCGGGTACTCGTGGTGACGGATAACAGCCCGTTGGTACACTTACGTACGGCCAAACTGGGGGCCGTCGAACAGCGGTGGGTAGCTCAGCTGGCCAATTATGACTATCAGCTACAGTTTCGACCGGGCCGAGAGCATACTAACGCTGACGTTCTATCCAGACTCCCGGGGTTTGATACCGGTGGCCCCCCACCGATGCGGTTGGCCGAGCATGAGGAAGAACTGAGGGTAGAGGTGGTAGAGGCGTCAGGAGTTCATCCGGAGGAAACCCCTGCTAGTTGGGGCTGGGACCCACAGCGATGGAAAGAACGGCAAAAGGAAGATGGCGACCTAGTGGTGGTACGGTCTTGTCTGGAACGGGGGATGCCTCTTGGAGCAGCAGAGAGACGGACTCATACACGGATAGCGAAGAAGCTTCTGGGACAATGGGAGCGTCTCTGCCTAAAAGATGGAGTGGTTTGTCGCTCTGTCCAGGACCCGGTAACCCACGAAGCTGTGCTCCAGGTGGTAGTACCGGAAGGTCAGATTCGCCCGCTGTTACAAGCTTATCATGCCCAGTTGGGACACCAAGGGCAGGAGAGGACGGTGTCCCTGCTACGGAGATGTTTCTATTGGCCTGGGATGGAGGCGTCAGTGAACTTGTTTATCCAGGGATGTCCTCGCATACGCTCTTTAAGGCCCGGAGAGAGGTGAGGGCCCCTCTAGTTCCATTGTGCCCTAAGGCTCCCTTACACATTGTGGCCATGGATTATCTGACGCTGAGCCGACCCACTGATCGTTTCCAAAATATCTTGGTGGTGACGGATCTATTCACAAAATATGCCTGGGCGATTCCAACTCTAGACCAAACAGCGATCACTACTGTGAATGCCCTCTGGGGGACGTTGTTTAACCGTTTGGATGTCCGGAAACCCTACATTCTGATCAAGGGCCAAATTTTGAGTCTAAGGTTGTGGAAGAACTGTGCCGGCTCTATGGGTGTAAGAAGACTCACACCACTCCGTACCACCCTCAAGGCAACGGAGGGTGCGAACGGTTTAATCAGACCCTTCTGAGCCTAATAGGAACCCTGGACACAGACCACCAGAGCCATTGGATAGATAACCTCCCTGCCCTGACACAGGCATACAATAACAGTGTGCATAGCACTACTGGCTATGCCCCTACCTACCTGATGTTCGGGAGACATGTGCGCCTGCCCATGGATCTGCTCTGGGGGACGGCTGCGGCCGGAGAGCGTCCGAGTCTTACGGGTTGGGTGAATCGGCACCATCAGCAGCTCCACGTGGCCTACCAACAAGTCACTGACCAAATTGGTAGGGCGGCCGCTAAAAACAAGAGGCTGTATGACCGGACGGCTCGAGAGGCTCCCTTGTTGCCGGGAGAGCGGGTACTTATACGGGACAATCGGCGCCAAGGGAAAGGGAAGCTCAGTGATCGGTGGGAGGCGCAGCCGTACGTGGTGGAGCGACAACAAAGACCTCGCCAACCGGTATACACTGTTCGGCCCGAAGGGAAGCTTGGCCCGGAGCGGGTGTTGCATCGGAACCTACTGCGCCCTTGCCCAAATTACCCGAAGCCCATGGCAGGCATTCCGGCAGTCTCGGTGCCTCCGAGACTACCCCTGGTGGGGTGGGCGGTGGTCCCAAGGGGCCCAGAAATGGATGTGAGAAGAGTGGACCCTGTCTCGCCCCCTAGACGCTCCCAAATGGATGTGAGAAGAGTGGACCCTGTCTCGCCCCCTAGACGCTCCCAACGAGAGACGAGGGGTCAACCCCCCGAGAGGTATGGAGATTGGGCTTCGGCTTCCCCGGTCTAGGGACTAGACCGAAATAGTGTGGGAGGATGTCACCGGGTGACAAACCAAGCGGAACTATTGTTCCCGGAAATGCTCCGGTTTTGGTGGATTTGGTGCAACACCAGGCCGGTTCCGGGGTTTTCCCCATGTATTGCGTCCGGGCGTAACTTCTAAATGAAGAGACGAGCGTCAGCTGTGCGAGAGATGGAAAGCTAACAGCGATTGGGACACGAATCTTTTACAGGGATTATATAAAGGCCATTCTGGCGTGAAGGGAGGAGTAACAGAACGGGAAGGATTAACGCGGGGAGGCAGCCCTTTATGCTCGGCGTTTTGGGAGACTGGAAGAATGGATTCATGACGTAAGAGTGACAAGGATTAACGAGTGGCTGAGCATCCACATCGTGCAAGCAGCATTGTAATCTTCACCGTGTTGTATAGTAGATCCATCAATGAGAGAGGACGCCGGCCGGGACCCCGAGTGGGAGCCTTATTCACTGTGAGTTGATGTGTACTGCAGTGCTTAGTGTGAAGTGAACACGTGTGACTCTTTGAAGTGACTTTTTGCATGCACAAGTGTGGGTGTATAATTCTGCTTCCACTCGTTAGCCCCGGTGGCCAAGTCTGCGAGGTTGGAGCTAGAGAATCCATCTAACCGTTGTTGATTCAGCTTGTGATGTGTAGGAACTACTGTAAGGATCTATTGCCATCGTCTGCTCTGAAGTTAAGCTGCTGTATGAAAGACCTCATCACAGTTTGTTGCTGTTGTTCCGAAGAGAAGCTGTTGGGTGAAGATTTGTTTACCATTATCTGATTCTCTATCTCATCTGCTGTCTGTTCCACTGCCCGCTCTGAAGTTAAGCTGCGGTATGAAAGTCTTTACCACAGTCTGTTCCATTGTCCGCTGTCTGCTCCCCAGCCTGCTCTGACGTTAAACTGCTGTATGAAAGACCTCACCACAGTTTGTTGCTGTTGTTCCAAAGAGAAGCTGTTGGGTGAAGATTTGTTTACCATTATCTGTCTCTCTATCTCATCTGCTGTCTGTTCCACTGCCTGCTCCGAAGTTAAGCCGCTGTATGAGAGACCCCATCCCCGTTGTTGCTGTTTGTCCCGAAGAGAAGCCGCTGGGTGAGGATTGGTTTACCATTATCTGTTCTCTATCCTTTCTCTTGTCTGCTCCATTGTCTGCTCTGAAGTTAAGCTGCTGTAAGAAAGATCTCACCCCAGTTTGTTGCTGTTTGTTCCGAAGAGAAGCCGCTGGCTGCTGTCTGCTCCACTGCCTGCTCTAAAGTTAAGCTGTTGTACGAAAGTCTTTACCACAGTCTGTTCCATTGTCCGCCGCCTGTTCCCCAGCCTGCTCCGACGTTAAACTGCTGTATGAAAGACCTCACCACAGTTTGTTGCTGTTGTTCCAAAGAGAAGCTGTTGGGTGAAGATTTGTTTACTATTATCTGTTTCTTCATCCTATCTGCTGTCCGCTCCACTGTCTGCTCCGAAGTCAAGCTGCTGCATGAAAGTGTCTTACCATAGTCTGTTCCAGCGACTGTCGCTGTCTGCTCTGACGTTAAACTGCTGTATGAAAGACCTCACCACAGTTTGTTGCTGTTGTTCCAAAGAGAAGCTGTTGGGAGAAGATTTGTTTACCATTATCTGTTTCTCCATCCTATCTGCTGTCCGCTCCACTGTCTGCTCCAAAGTCAAGCTGCTGCATGAAAGTGTCTTACCATAGTCTGTTCCAACGACTGTCGCTGTCTGCTCTGACGTTAAACTGCTGTATGAAAGACCTCATCACTGTATGTTGCTGTTGTTCCAAAGAGAAGCTGTTGGGTGAAGATTTGTTTACCAGTATCTGTTTCTCCATCCTATCTGCTGTCCGCTCCACTGTCTGCTCCGAAGTCAAGCTGCTGCATGAAAGTGTCTACCAACGTCTGTTCCAGTGTCTGTCGCTGTCGGCTCTGAAGAGAAGCGGCTGGGTGAGGATCCCCGACCAATGTCTGTTCCGTTATCCGCTGTCTGTTCCCCAGCCTGCTCTGACGTCTGTTCCAGCAGTTGTCGCTGTCTGCTCCGAAGAGAAGGGCTGGGTGAGGATCCCCGACCAACGTCTGTTCTGTTATCTGTTGTCTGTTCTCCAGCCTGCTCTGACGTCTGTTCCAGCGTTTGTCGCTGTCTGCTCCGAAGCGAAGCGGCTGGGTGCGGAGCCCCGACCAACGTCTGTTCCATTATCTGCTCTTCGATCGTATCTATTGCCCGTTCCATCGCCTGCTCTGAAGTTAAGCTGCCGTATGGAAGTGTCTTACCACAGTTGTTCCATTGTCTGCTGTCTGTTCCCCAGCCTGCTCTGACGTTAAGCTGCTGCATGAAAGTCCTTACCGCCGCCTGTCGTTGTCTGTTCTGAGGGGGAGCCGCTGGCCTGCTCTGATGATAAGCCGCTGTATGAAAGTTCTTACCACAGTCCGTCGCTGTCTGTTCGGAGGAGGAATTGCTGTGAGAATCCCGGGCTGTTGTCGCTGCAGGGATTGACCACTGGTTGGTCGGCAGAGGAACCACCTTATCCATAATCAATCGCCTCTAGGAAGGAATGGCGGAGACTTCGTAGCACTAACCGTCTCACTCTGTACCCTCGCCTGCTCTGGGGAAGACCCATTGTGAGACACCCCTTCTCCTCCTTGCCGCCGCCTAAAAGGCTACTTACCAGTCCCCACGGGAGACGAACAATTGTATCAACTTCCCTGTTTCGTTACCCGTTGGGTCGTGACTGTGGCATCAAGTCCTCCCCACCCTTGCTTTACAGGGGGGGAATCTAGTTGGAATTCTTCCACTAAGCGTTTTAGTCAATAAGATTTTAATTCAATAAAATTGAACTTTGGTTACTTACCTTGTTGTCCGTCTGTGATGTCCCTGGGTAAACTCCTCGAGGTGGTATATAAACAAGGGGGGGGGGGCTGCTGAAAGGCCCCGTGACACTTACCATGCTTTTACCTAAGTATTGGTAGTTTTGTGATTACTGTCCTTTTCCACACCCATCACAGTAAAACAAGAGTTACTGTGGTAAAAGCATGGTAAGTGTTGTGGTTACTGTGCATTTAAAATAAGTATTACATTAAAACTACTAAGGTTACTGAGGTTTAAATCATAGTAAGTTTTGAGGTTACTGTCCTTTTACCACACCTATAGAGTTACTGTGGTAAAAGCTTGGTAAGTGTTGTGGTTACTGTGCATTTACAATAAGTATCACATTAAAACTACCAAATAGTGTGGTAAAAGCATGGTAAGTTTTGTTATTACTGTATTTTTACTAAACTTATTACAGTAAAACTAATGTTACTGTGGTAAAAGCATGGTAATTGTTGTTTTTACTGTGCTTCTACTACAAATACAACTTTGGAACTAATTGTACTACCTTTAAACCTGATATGAATTATGAATATGATTAACTGATTTTAGGTCTAGGCCTAAGTCACGTGACAGACAGCGTTTAATCACCCTGTTTTGAATTAGAAAGCAATGAAACGCAAAGCCTCCGTGGAGGTGACAGATATAATACAGTGACTAAACGTGAGCTAATCTGATTAATATCGACAAACAGAAAATACATTATATCAAATATTATTAGGACAGCGTATTTACGACTACTGACCAACATCTGGCACACGTGAACTGATACCAAATATCGCGATGTTTTCGGAATGAGACTTCTTCAGCGCAATTTCCTACTGATAAAATAATTTTTTTTAAATATCAATAAACAGCAAAACAATCCAGCTTCCCTGGCACTCAGACCGAAATAATAACATTAAAACAAATACATAAACCATGATAAGATCTCGTAAATAAATGTTGATTAAACAGCTTCTCTGCTGCAGCCTGATAGGCAGAAAGAATCGTGCTGTGATCATGAAAGATGCTTCCCATTTAAATAAATTAGTTTAAAAAACATGCTGATATCACGAAAATAACGAAATAAATGTGTCTAACGAAATATTATGTGGTACCGTTACGGAATAGGGTGAAGTTATCCTAGCGATCAAACGACGACAGGACAATGCAATATAGCATATCAAGTTAAAATAAGTAAAAATAAATATTTAAAGTGAAGTACTTTTTAAAGTAAACCCAGAAAAAAGCGATACGTTTCCAAAGTATAAAACGGGGAGCGCATGTGTTGGAACAGGGAATCCGTGTGTGGACCACCGATGCTGCCTGTCATTGACGTATAGGCATCACTTCCGTGGACCCATCACGGAATTTTCAGCGATTCCGTGAAACTGCCACAGATTTTGAGTTAAGGGGCCGTGTTCATTTCACGGAATTCTGTGAGACCAGGTTGCTCTGGAATGTAGCTGGTCCATTGCACAGACCAAATGGCATACGTTGGAATTCAAATTGCCCCAGAGGAGTTGTAAAAGCAGTCTTTGGGCGATCGTCGACAAGCACCCCCACTTGCCAATAGCCACTCGCTAGATCCAGTGTACTAAACCATTCAGCTTGAGTTAAGGTTAGCAATGTTTCTTCTATCCGGGGAAGAGGGAATGCATCCTTATGGGTGATGGCGTTCAACTTTCTGTAATCAACACAGAAACGCCAACTTCCATCCTTCTTCTTGACCATGACTATTGGGGCTGCCCATGGACTCTTACTCTCAGAAATTACTCCCCTTTCCAACATACCTGCCAGCAGCAGTTTCATCTCCTTGTACATCATTGGGGGTAAGGGGCGGAACTTTTCTCTGACAGGGGGTGCAGTGCCAGTGTAAATCCTATGCTGGACAGTCTCATTAAACCCCAAATCGTCCTCATTCTTAGAAAACACTCCGCTCCACTTCCTCATAAGTGCATCAAAAACATGGCGTTGTTGGTCAGTTAAATTAGATCCAAGCATCGATGGACTCACCCCATCAGCAGTTACCTCCTCTTCAGGGCTTCCAGCTTCCACCACACGAACATCGACGACCCCATCTGTGCTCAGGGTCAAATCCCGATCTCTTTGGCCATAGATATCCACGCTAGACGTTTCACACAGCCGACCAAGCTTCTGGTACCGGCCTACAGACACTTTATAGGGTTGCAAATTACACAATCTGATAGGAATCCTACCATCCTTAACGATAGCCACAGTCCAGGCGGTGGCCAACCCATCTTGCTCTAGTAGGGGTTCCACCAATCCACAGTAACTGCGGTTCTGTCGGCCCATTCGGACGTGGCCCCACACAATGACCTCGCTCTGGGGTGAAATCCATCTCCTGCGATGACTGGCTGGCCATACATAGCCCAGGAACCCATCATCTTGTGTCCAAGCAGCAATGCGTTGACATGTTGCCATGGCTCGTTTCCACACCTGCTGTTCTTTAGGGATCTGAAATGACAAAGACTGAGAAGGGCCCTGGAAAAGAGCATTCCAACACGAGGAGATAACATTCATTCCGATGATTAAGGGATTAGTGGAAAATTCATCCTTCACAATCACAACACCCCTTCCCTGAAGTTGAATACCTGCTACTTCGAAGTCCAATAAAGCGTACCCCACATAAGGGATTTCTAGGCCATTTGCAGCTCTCAATGTCAACAGAGGGGCATTGCGATGGTTGGAGGCTACAACACCCACTTGCCAGAGAATACACCTTTTATTCTAATGTCCACCAAACCTACTCCCGCATTGATTTCTTTCTAACCAGTAATTCAATCATACCAAATATTTTAGAAACCAAAATACATCCGATCATTATTAGCGACCACTCTGCGGTAACTCTAACATGGAACCTATCTGCAATACAAAAGCACCCCACCAGATGGCGTTTTAATACATCACTCTTGAAAGATCCAGAATTTGACAGCTACTTCAAGAGAGAGTGGACATCCTTCCTTGAAATAAATGACTCTCCAAAGTCATCAGCATCGCTACTCTGGGAAACATGGAAAGTAGTTTTACGGGGGAAAATTATTTCATATTCAGTACATAAAAAAAAAGGACAGAGAAAGAGAAACCCAACTGGAAGAAAGAATAAAAGAATTAGAAATTTTACATGCAAATAATCAATCAGAAAGCATCTATAAAGAAATTAGAGAAAAAAAAATATTGCTCAATGAAATAATAAACAAAAGAAACCAGTTTCTGATTCACAGGCTCCGTCAAGAAACTTTTCACCATAGCAATAAATCCGGAAAATATTTAGCCAGTCAAATTAAAAGAAATAAAGAAAGAACAGCCATAACCTCCATCAGAAACTCGGCAGGGAAGCTAACCAACTCACCAGTTGAAATAAACAAGATATTTCAAGATTACTATACAAAATTATACTCATCTGATCTTGATCCAAACCAAGAAGACATAACCCAATTCCTCGATAACACCATTCTACCAAAACTCAACATGGAACAAATAAACACACTAGAATCACCAATCACTGAAAAAGAACTTCATTCCGCATTGAAAAGCATGCAAAATAATAAAGCACCAGGTCCGGATGGCTTCCCTGCTGAGTTCTATGAACATTTTTGGTCAACTTTATACCCACTATTTAGCAGAACAATAACAGACATAAAACATAACGCAAAATTCCCTTCCCACATGAATACAGCACTTATATCACTCATCCCTAAACCTAACAAAGACCACACCCTCACATCCAACTATCGTCCTATCTCACTTATGAATGTCGACATAAAAATTATTAGCAAAGCACTAGCCCATAGAATTGAACAAATTATACCGTATATAATCCATCCTGATCAGACCGGTTTCATAAAAGGTAGACATGCATCTAATAATACCCGCAGATTATACAACTTAATGCACTACTCATCAGTACAACAGAAAGATACTCTCATTACCACATTAGACGCCGAAAAAGCTTTCGATAGGGTCAACTGGAAATTTTTATTCACCACGTTACAAAAATTCGGCTTTGGAGAGTCGTTTATTAACTGGATCAAGATTTTATACACATCACCATCTGCCACAGTCACAACGAACGGACTAACATCACAAAGCTTCACACTGCACAGGGGAACGAGGCAGGGATGTCCACTCTCTCCATCCCTATTCACCATTTTTATTGAACCTTTAGCAGCAGCTATCCGTCAAAACCCAGCAATCAAAGGTATTGAAACACCACAACAAACACATAAAATCTCACTCTATGCAGATGATATCCTACTATATATACAAGAACCCCTAACATCTACTCAAGAAATAATTAAAACAATTCAGTCCTTCTCAAAAATATCCGATTATGCAATAAACTGGAATAAATCTTCCACCCTCCCTTTACATAAAACCAAATGGGATGTGGCTCCCCAGCAATCACCAATACCTATTTGTCAAGATCACATCACTTACTTAGGCATTAAGATTTCCTCCAGACTGTCAGAGTTGGTAACTCTCAACTTCACACCATTGCTAAAAAAAATAGAAGACGACTTGCTCAGATGGCTCAATCTCCCAATCTCCATAATCGGCAGGATAGCAGCAATAAAAATGACGATTTTACCGAAAATTAATTACCTATTCTCAATGATTCCAACCCACCCCACACTCACCTGGTTTAAATCACTAGACTCCATTATAACTCGCTTCTACTGGAAAAATAAAACGCCAAGGATAAAACTCACTACACTTCAAAAAAGTAAGGTTCAAGGAGGACTAGAAGCACCAAATTTCCAATATTACTCAATGGCTAACCAACTGCAATACATATACAAATGGATTCACCCCACCCAATCTGATATTGTATGGCTAGATATAGAACAATCATTATGCAAAGAATTAAATATAGCTGACATACCATTCCTCACCAAATCAATTAAACAACACACATGTTTTAAGGCAGTAACTATAGCCACCACTCTGACAGCCTGGTGGAAATTTCACCAAATCACTAATTCTACATTAGCTCCATCTAACCTCACCCCACTGTGGAACAACCGTGACTTTATAAGCAATAAAAAAACATTGAACTTTCACACATGGGCGGAAAAGGGTATCATCCACATTAAGCATATTTTCAAATCTAACACATTTAGACCATTTCCGGAACTGGCCCAGGAGTATGGCATCGGGAACAACGAATTTTTAAAATACCTACAACTCAAATCTTCTGTTCAGACAAAAATAAACATCAGAGACACAAATTTAGAACTTCCACCGGCAATATCAGACTTGGTCAACATTTCCTCCCCAAAGAAACTTCTCTCTAAAATATACAAAATGATCTCAAATCAACTTCAGACCATATACTTACCAACAATAAAATGGGAAAACGATCTATCAATAGCCCCTGATGCCAACTTCTGGACCCAAATCTGTAAAAACATCTATCACATGTCCAAAAATTCGAATCTTCAGTTAATACAATACAAAATACTTCACAGAACGCATTACACGGGCAATAGATTAGCTAAAATGGGATTCACATCAGAAATTTGCACACATTGCAATCAAAATTCTGCAGATACATACATTCATGCAACCTGGCACTGCACTCCAATCAAACACTTTTGGGAAGAGGTCACACAGGCACTATCAACTATAGTTGGCTGCCACATCCCAATGTCGCCTTCCCTTTGCTTGCTGGGGGACCTCACAATAATAACTGATAAAACCATAAACTCTAAAATACTCCTCACAGCTCTAGCCATCGCCAAGAAAACTATCCTCATGAACTGGAAAACCAGAAATAAATTACACATTAACATCTGGAAAAATCTTATAACAGACTTCATGGCAATGGAATTCGCATCTCCCCTTCATAATAACACATCTGAAACTGATCCCTGCCGTCCAACACTTTCTGACCTCTTACAGCTATGAATCCTTTCTCTGTTTTCAACTCTGACTTCTCTCACCTTCTTACTCAACCCACGAATATTCATATTAGTTGTTTAAACATGTTTCTGTCATCATTGTTATTGCTATCTTTACTGTTACTGTTATGATTACTATTTTCACTTTTTTTTTTTTTTTTTTTTTCATTGTTGTAACTACTGTTGTTGGTGTCTTTTGCTCTTACCGTTATGATCACCACTGCCATCATCATTGTCATTTATTATTATTATTAATATTATTATTATTATTATCATCATCAATATTGCCATTGTCAATGCTGTTTTAGAATTAGATATCATTGTCATCACTAGTGCAATAGCTTCCCCCTTATCTCTTCATGGGTTTTTAATGCACCACAACATAGAATAAAAAAGGAAAAAAAAAAAAAAAAAAAAGAAGGATTAAGGATATATGGAAAAACCTCACAAACACCAAGGCAGGCTAGACAGGCGAGAAGTGGTTTCAACGGGACAGCATCTCTGTCCCAATTTGAGACACTCTCGCACTGTACTCCCTATTTTAATGCACCTTAGACATTGCACATAACACACATAACACAAGAAATAAAGATTAAAAATTAAAAAAAAAAAAAAAAAAAAAAAAAAAAAATAGGAAAAGATATGGACTGATGAGATGAGGGGGAAGGTTATCTTATATTATCTTATATTATATTATCTTATTATATCGTATTTTATGCAGGATTGACAATGGCAATTATTACATAGGAGGAAGGATGGAAGTAAAAAATCTACCAACACAATATTGGCAATATGGTGGTAGTGGGAAGTGGGATGGTGATGGTAATGACAATGGTAATACATAATAAACGGTTACTTTGTTTACGCATACACACACATACACATAACCACACTCACACCCGCACACATACACACTTAAACACTTAAATCACTCTTGTCACTGCTGGAAGTATGGATTTACATGATTGCTCACTACTGCACTATGTTGGTTTGTTTGTATGTATGCCTGATTGTTAAATAAAAAAAAAAAAAAATAAAAAAAAAAAAATAAAAAAATAAAAAATAAAAAAAACAGAGGGGCATCACCCAATCTATAGCTAGGAAAAGTCTCTTCTAGCATACTCTGTCGCATTAAAGTTACTTGTGACCCCGTTTCTTACAGGCCTTTACAGGGAACATTCTGAATTACAACATCCACCATAGGGCAATCCGCAATAAAAGAGTGGTTATCAATAAAGGAGTGGGTCCCTTGATTATCGGTTGGAGCGCGTAACCCTGTCGTCTGGACCTCTACAACAGGGAATTCTCATTTAAAGCTTGCCTGGGCTCTCTGTGTTCTCTAAAGTGACGGGCCACATGACCTGGTTGCTGGCAGCGTCGACAAATAGGTCTACCATTAGGGTCCCATCGGTTCATTGACTGATACTCTCTCCTTCTAGGCACAGGGGAAGCCGGCTGTTGCGAGAAGGTAGGATTTACAGGGGCTGCACAATTAGAATTTCTCAATTCTCTTATCACTTCTTGAGTCAGCTCTTGAATCTGGCCCTTGACTTCCTCCAAGATCTCACGCTTTAACTCAGCTTTCCAGTCAGGCCTATATGGACGTGGATTCGATGTGTCACGCTGGCTTATAGCAGCACATGCAGTCTCATACCTCCCATGGCCATACTCCTCCTCCAGCAATAACGCCTCTCGATGCAGCTCAGCAAAGGTCCCTTCTGTGTGACGACGAGCATACGTCTTCAAGGCTGTCTGCATCGGTCCATCCTCCATCCCCATCAACAGCTGTTCCTTCAGCTGATCTTCCACCAGGTTTCCCTCTGGGCTGCGCCGCTGTAACCCACGAAAGAGTTCTCGCAACCGTAAAACAAAAGCTTTAAAAGACTCATCTGACTTCTGCCTGCAGCTAAAAAATTGTGACCGGAGAACAGGCAAAGGGATTTCTCCAACATACAGGGCATCTAATTGGTCAAAAATCTTAATCAATTTGTCACGTTCTTCCTCTGCCAAAACACTAATCTCTCGTTTTGCATTCCCACCCAAAGCACCTAATAAAATCTTGACTTTTTTTGCTTCATTAATTTCTTGGGCCTCTAAAAGTCCTTGCATTTGCTCCTTCCAATCCCCATAACTCAAATCACTATCTGTCCCACTAAATTTGGGAACCCAAGGAGCCCCAGGGAAAACTGGCATCAACATTTTTGAAACAACCTAATTCAATCTACAACGTGAGTGTCAAACTTCCTCAGTCCCTCACACAGGTTCAACAGAAATCCTGCCGACTACGCCAGATGTGGCGTGGCGCAATGAACGAATAATTTGAAGGTTTTCCTTATACTTTCTGCAATCTAAACCAACAATACGGTTGGTTTTAAACCCCCATTAAATCAAAGTAGCCGACTACGCCACCTGGGTTGGAATAATGGAACCCAGGACCCACGTTCACTGAAGTAAATTATCCCTGAGGGCTGGACAGTATCGACACTCAACCAGTGGTAGATTGATTACACAAGTATTTTATTACCATAAAATCAGAATCTAAATATTAAAAACAGTTATTAGAAAAAACAGGAATGCAGTCCTCAACACAATGTGGTATGATGTCCTTAAAGTCAATGAATGAATGTCCTGGGTTGGTCCCACAGCACACAGGTCTCCACAGGTCCAGACAGTATAGTTTACTGGGAAGACATAAGAAACAACTACCAGTATCTCAAGTCCAATGTAAGCAAAAATCTAATTACCACTCTTTCTTGTGCACACAAATACCCACACCATGCAATCTGCACTGAAACCCAAATAAATCACACCACCACAAGGAAAAACAAGAACTATGGATAATAAGTTATACTGGCAATCAGTTCCTAGTCTATCGTCTGGATTTAGATGCAAAATGGTCACAATATCCCTCAAACGATCTTCACTGGCTTGTACTCACAATGAGACCGGGTAGTACTTTCCACTACCCAGTCTAGACGATTTCCAGCGTTGTGCAAACCTCCATCGCAGTCTCCCCAACCGTTGTCTCACGCATCTCGGAACAGCATTCGTTGATTCACTCGTCTTCAAACAGTAACAGTTGAAACCTCGACTCCGAACACACGCTGACTCACTCGTCTCCACAGCTGTGCAACGTGATTACTCTGCTTAGCCGCCATCGTGCTCACCACCCGCTGTTGCCTCGTCTCCGAACGCTTGCTGCCTCACTCGTCTCCAAATAGCTTCGCCGTGGTTACTCTGCGTCACAATACCCCGACTCGTTCCTTCCCGCACAGCCGTGAAATGTTTGGTTATCACTGCTTAGTGTTCCTACTCAGACGTGAAATGTTCGGTTATCACTGCTCAGTGTTCCTGCTCAGACGCCCGCACCTGTTCACAACCCACTCAACAGCAAGACAATGACTTGCACGGACATGGCGCAGTCCAAAAAAACACACCCTCAGTCTCTCAAGCACGCGTTCTTAAAGGGCAACAGTCTCCACCTTTTCCTGAAACAGCCTATGACACTAGGTCACCGATTAATCTCTCAACAGGCGTGTCGGAAATAAGCATGACAATACAAATCACTTAATCAATGAACAAATCGTATAACATGAAAATGTATATTAAAAATGCATCTCAATTCACACCCATTACATATACGTGACTTGACAAAAAGCACTGTGTGACTGATTTTATGACCGAGACAGAGGGTCTCCACTTAAGGGTAGTATGGTAAAGAAATCTGAACAATATGTTAGTTATGGCTAAGACATATCTTCATTTAGCCTCAAGAAACAACCTTGGCGGAGGAACAACTATAAAGAATGAAGGATGCCCTCCTGTAAATTGTCGCTCTCTGCAGCCATTCTGTATGACTGTATGAATGTTGCCCTTTTCTTGCAAGAAAATATATAACCTTTAAAGACAATTGGTACATGTTTGTCTCTTATTCAGTAATAGAAAATTGTTTGCCACCACAGTACCGACCCTGTTTATCTACTGCTCTCTTAGCAGATGCGGTTGGATCGGCTAACTCAGGTCCCAGGTGTTGTGAAGGAGCAACGTCAGGGTGGTCGGGGTCAGGGGTCAGACAACCGGCATAATAAACAAAGACATAGACCATTTAAGCATGTGCTCTTAAGTAACTATATTTTACCAAATGTTAACAACTTCAATTTTGGACAATGGAGAGTTCAAGTTAGGCCTATCAAAATTTAGTTTGCTTGCTCTACATTAAAAAAGACTGCAAGCTTTCAGTGTGTTACAGCTCCTACTTTTGCCCTTACATTTACACATTTAACTTGACCTTGTACTGTGTCAATTGGAAAGCATATCGATGGAGCCAAGTCAAGACGGTGACAGCTAGTTCTAAGCCATCAGCTGTGTAGCTGTGGGTGTTTCTTTACAGCTGGGCAAACGCTAGCTAACATTAGCACTGCCAAAACTAGAGCTAACGTTAGCTAGCAGGCTAGCCATTATGTTTTGCTAAATTACTCAAAGACAATCAAACCAAACATTTAATACATTACCTGTGAGAAAATGTCTTCCACAAACACGATGATGGATGTCTGGTTCCCAGTCTGCCCCGTTAGAAATGGCTACTCCGCCACCAAGCAGTCTTGCTATCTTCTCTGTAGCACTACTTTTGACGACGTCCACTCGCTTTAACCTCCTCACCCACAGGTTCCTCTGGATAAATTTACGTTTTTCTGAAGGAAATCGATAAAACCCTACACCTTTTGCTGTATATCTGGCGGCGCAACCCCAAACACAACACATTTTCGTCATCGTTTCAACTTTGATCAACAACAATGTTTTTAACTATGTAACTGTTTACAGTAGCCAACTGAATGTCTTCAGTTGGTCAGTAGAAGCCGCTCGCGTTCTACTGTATTACATACAATTATATGTGTATATAATTGTTCCTGTGTAAATATAGTAAATATTATTTTCTTTTCACTTTCGGCACTGTACATTTAACACTTTTGAGTGGAGTTTTGACTAGATTATTTTCTTTTATTGCAATGGCCTTCATATTGAGTTACACACACATCTTTATTTAAAGGGGCCATGTGTAGCTTTTTACTTAAAAAAATCTTTAAGTTAGAGTTTTCATTTGTACATTTATGAGACAACCATAATGTAATAGAAAGAATGACACCTTAATGTCCACCACGGTTCTCTCTATCAGCCTGTAGACTCAATTGTGTGGAGAGGATTCGGGTTCCAATTGGCGCGAAAATTCACAAAATTTGACGTCATGCGCATCATCTAGGGTGGCCATACGTCCGGATTTTGGCCGGACAGTCCGGATTTTAAGCCCCCTGTCCGGCGTCCGGCGCAGCCTCAAGCCGGACACTCATTTGTCCTCCTTTTTGGAGTTGCGCTGAATTGTTTAATTCAACCTATAAAAATCCTGCATATTGATAGCGGCTCCCTGATGCCCGTAAATTAGTTCAAATCTCCTGGAATCTAGAGCCACGCATGCGAGACAGAAAATACTGTATGTGCTCTAAACCGTGAAGAGAGCGAGAGACCTTGCGTGCCTCCAGCACATACACCCCCCCACCCCCCGTCAACAAAACCGATCACCAAAACCGATCATCAAAATATATGTGTCCTCCTTTTTGGTGTTATGGAAATGGCCACCCTAGCGTCATCTCGTCTACTTGGGCTTACATCCGTAAGGCAGCCATTAGTAAGCAGCGGCAATCGCTAGCAGTAACGTTAGTGTTTCAAATGGACTCTGCGGACGGAAAGAAGCGACCAGCCTCCAGCACAATCCAGAAACCCACGGATGACAATGACAAGTGTTTTTAGTGCAAAAGTTCATGTGGTATTCTGAATGAAAATAAAGTATGACAAGTTCATACATCAAGGTTAGGGTTCCTTTACCTCACCATAATGTTATTGCTATTCTACAAATAGTATAGTAGTACAACTACAATAGTAATTGTACTGTATCTAAAAATAAGCATAACGTCTTCAACTCAGTTATATAATTTAGCGTTACTCTACAATAGTCAAAATAAGAGGTCTGTGAGTGTCGGGAGTGTGTGTTACAGTGTAGTGTTACAAAACTTTTAGAAGTAGACAGTTGATAATATAAAGTAGCACTGCAACATTTTACTAAAATATGGTCTGTCAAACAATAACCTTACAGTACTGTAACTTTTCTTAAACTTTTCTGCTGGTGAATCTCGATGAGCCATCTGTGGTTGCTGCGGCAACTCTCTGGTTGCTGTGTTCGTGCTCGTACGAGCGTGCGCACCGAGAACGAGCTGGAGACTGGCTGCAGTTTCTATAACGACCACTGGTGTCAGTAACGGTTAGAAATTTCAGAACTTACGCAATGCTCCTTTAAAGGTAGGGTAGGCAATGTTAGTCTAAAACACTTTTTGCCAAATTTGTTGAAACTGTTGAAATCTTTATATACCAATACATATCTAAAATGTAAGTACTCTGAAAAGGAGTTTATAAAAATAGAGTGTCTGTAGTCCTCTCAGGGCTGCAATAAACACAGCTCATTATTGCATTCGGACCGAGTGCTCTGATTGACTGGGCGACTGTCACTCTCCCTCGTTGCTATGACTACCAGCCCTGCTGCAACAGGAGCTGCCCACATGCGCGCACTCGGTTGACTCGCTCATTACGAAAGAGGAGAGGCACGTACCGACCGCAAGCCATGAAGTCTCACAATTATGGCAGAGAAAGAGCAGTCAAAAAGGTATTTTATTACCTGTGATTCTGACATGATGTCACTCCATTGCACTGTGCTCCGCTCCGCACTGGTAAACGCGTCCTCCAACTGAGCGGTTGGCATCACGCGTTCAAGTGTTTTGGGGGCGTGGCTTTGGAATGAGCTCAGAAGGAAGGGGGTGGGAGTTTCTCTGTTGGATACTTTCAAAATCCAGCAGTTTTCTGCTAGTTTCTCAGACTTACCTACCCCACCTTTAATGTTGTACTCCCTTTACCCCTAGCCAAACCTCAAACTCATCTAAGGGACGTAACAGTATTTAAAAAATGTGAAACTCAAGTAATGTGCTTGAAAGAGAGTAATCTAAAAATGTAATCAACTACACTACTTTAAAAAAAACGTATTAGATTGTAACCTGCCAATACTGATCAGCAGAATATATTGCGATCTTCAAAAGAACAAGCTACTGTGTCTATAGTAATCTATGTATAATAGTGCTTGTGTTTTGCTTAAAATTAATAATATATGTTTGCATTATTCTATCATTTACATGTATTCATTTAGCAGATGCTTTTATCCAAAGTGAGTTACAAATCAGAGCAATAGAAGCGACCAAACCAACAATAGAGCAACAATATGAAGTGCTGTGACGAGTCCTAGTTAGTCCAGCACAGTGCATAATATAGCAAGTTTTTTTTTCTTTTTTTATAGATATAAAATAGTAAGTTATTAATGTTTGCATTATTCTCATAGATTATTTTGAATACAATTTGCTGCTAAATTAATTTATATTTATTATATTTCATGGATTGTTCTAGTATCCAGATAAAGGTGCTTTGGAATATTAGACTTTTCTTACTCTTGGTTTACTAATAACCTGTTTTCAAATCTGCTCTTAATGATTCAAACCAACTGTAGAAGATGAAAATATTTAACTATTATATACGTTTTATTGGCTATGGTCAATCACTCAAAGTCAGGACTGTCTGATGTCGAATTTCAAAATAAAAGCCTAATAAAGTATCAAATACTCACTGTTTTCTATAGTTTCAAATTGACTTATAGAGCAACTAGTAGTTGATAGTTGTTTGGACCAGATATTTGACACGTGAAACCATTTAGTTTTATAGTTTAAACTAATATGATTATTAATTTGCAGAAATGTAAATGAGGGCCATTTGTCCGACTGTGACTACTTAGAATTTAAAACATGATCTGTCTTTTCTCCTCAGACACATTACATAAAATGTGTTTTTAGAAATGTTGCATTTGGCAATGACATTTAAATTTACACAACTAAGAATCATGTGAAAACAGTGTCCTTTATATATCTATCTAAATGTATAGACAAAACAGGTTATATATGACTTTTTGGAGTTCAACATCAGACAGTCCTGACATTGTGTGAGTGATTTCTACTATCATTGTACTTTCATTCTGAAGTAAAGTTGATGTTTGGAAACAGGGAGTTTCCATTTATATAACTTTTTATTTTACTTTTCGTGAACAAAAGAGCAAAGAAATAGACGCACAATCTCTCATATATACATATGCACATATACATCCACATACACATTTACACAAGGCACACATAAGAAATAATGAGACAAAACAAAATTTAAATGATTGAGTTTAGCGGGGAATATTATATCAGCTTCAAGCTCACACTAGCCACGTTTCCACTGTCGGGCCAGGGCCGGGCCAGGGCTAACAGCGAGCTGAGCCGGGCCAGTGGCCTCGGGCCTCAAGCACCGGGCTTGCGTTTCCACTGCCGGGCCAGTAGCCCCGCAACGCTGCCCTAAACCCCGCCCTTAACACGCCTTTCTGGATCAAACGTCATACAACCTAACCCATTTCAGCGGGTATTATGAATTTATTATTTTTTTTAGTTAGGAAGATAGCATGTATATTAACTCACCGGCCGTGGCTGCCATAGTGTCCCGACTTGTCTCGCCACTAACAGAGGGACTGTGACCCAGCACACTGTCCATTAAGTCGAACCATTGAAAGTTCCTTCTCTCGGCTTCGCTTTGTCCATTGTGCGTTTTAATCGCCTCGTACTGCGTCTGCAACTTTTTTATTTTTTCCCGAACTTAAAGCTTTGTTCGCTGAATGCTTAGCTTCAGCAACGATGTATTTTATAACGTCCTCGTTTCTGCACACGCCGTCAAATTGGCGTGGTACCCTTTCTTCTGCCCAAATGGTCAGAATAGCTTTGGTATCTTCGACAGGCAGTAACGTTACAGGCGATTCCCCATTTCGAGCAGCGATTATTTTGCGCTATATAAAAAAAGTGAAATGTGCATCTTGCCGCAGACCATAACTTTCCCTAACACCGATAAACTACGCCTTTTACCTTGACCACGCCTCTAGCCCGAGCTGGCCCGCTTTGGCCCAAGGTATTCGACAGGCCAGAAATCCTGGCCATTAGCCCAGAATAAGCCCCGATCAAGCCCCGGAAGTGACAGTGGAAACGCGACTGGCCCTGGCACGCACTAGCACGGCTCAGCCCTGGCCCGGCAGTGGAAACGCGGCTACTTACTCAACCATAATCTGAACATGTTATTAATGTAATAAAGAGAAAGTAAGAGACTCTATAACATCTCAGTGTTTATGATTTATCATGCAGCTCAAAGCATTATGGGTAGAATCTCTACAGTCTATTCTAATTCATCAACACAGTTTCACTGATGATTCATCATCAACACTAAACCCAGGATAGAGCGGTTGAGTGAATGTGGTCTGGACTGTGTGGATGAGGCTCATTGTGTCAGAGACGCTGTAAAAGGACAGAGTTCCTGCATTGTGATCCACATACACTCCTATTCTCCTGTGATACACACACACTCCTGTTCTACGGCTGATGGGCTTTACAGGGAGTTCAGTCTCTATGCTATTGTGTCTGAATGAGTAACTGGAGGGAGAGCAGAACAAACTCCAGGACTGATCATTATATCCAAACAGACACTCATTACCCGATCCCTTCCTGCTGATGCTCTTATATGACACTGATATAAACACATGTTCACCCTTCCACTCAATCTCCCAGTAACAGTGTCCACGCACACTCTTTCTACACAACACCTGAACATAATGATCAAATCTGTCTGGATGATCAGGATACGGCTGAAACTCTAGGAAAGTGCCTGTAATCAATCTGTTCCTCTCAGACAGACGGAGGCGTTTATTCACTGTGTTCAGATCCAGATTGAGCTGATGGGAATCTGATGGAGATAAAACACATCAGAATCAGGAATTATGAATCTGTCTGATCTTTTAATGAAGATGAACTCTTCATGTTCAATATATCATCAGTGTCTCAGAATCAGAATGAGCTTTATTTGCCAAGTGTGCGCAAACACATGAGGAATTTGCTGTGGTTTTTACAGGAGCTCTTGGTACATGCATACATACATATATACATACATATATGACATTAGAACAGACACTTAAATGAGACTATGGAAAAAACATAAATAAATAAAATAAACAATAATAGTAACTAGAATGTACATTTCCTGAAGAAAATGTGAGTGGGTGCTTGTGGTGGCAAAACTCGCCACTCGGTTGCTAGGGTGTGGTACATGATTGCATACAAGCCAACAAACATGTCTGTACGATGTTCTGGTGCTGAGATATGGCTTATTCTTGTTGTTCAGGTGGTTGTTAGGGTGTTGTGGGTGGTTGCTATGGTGTTGCTAGGTGGTTGCTAGGGTATTCTGGGTGGTTGCTAGGGCATTGCTAGGGTGTTCTGGGTGGTTTCTAGGATGTTGCTAGAGTGTTAAGATTGGTTGCTATTGTTGTGATGAGACATGTTGGGTATGGTCTCTCACTCTCTCTCTCTCTCTCTCTCTCTCACACTCTGTCACTCTGTCACTCCCGCAAGTTGCACCGCCCTAATTGAACGTGTCGGTAACGTGCCCCGTGGTTGGTCAGGATGGAACTGCACGTCTTTTAAAAAAAGGAAGAAACGTGGATCTGGCAGAGAGATTGGAATGTTGTTCATTGCGCTGTCTTTGAAACTGCTATTGTTGGAAAGAGAATTAAGTCCGTGTAGTGTCGTTGAAACTGTTGTTGTTGTTGGAAAGAGATTTAACGTGTAGTGACTTTTATAAATACTGTTATTTATTTTCCTCTCACTTTATTTGTTTGTTCTTTTCCCATTTCTTTTGTAAAGTTTTCTGTACACGGTTTTCTTTTTAACACTCAACGTGGCTGAGTGTTTTTGCTCGTTATTATAATTATTGTTAATGTCACTGCGCTTCAGCACGGAAGCTGTAGGGGTTGGGCTGCCATTTTTTCTTTGTTGTGAATATTACATTTTCTCTTGCTTTTGGCTAGCAAGGGAGTCAGTTTGGTATCTGTACTTTGTTTAAACATTTTTCTTTGATAGGATAATAATTTTTCTCTAAAAAAAGGTAGACTCAATTTTGTTTGTTATTTTGGCTTTGACCCAACTCTGAAATTAATTTGCTTCCTTTTGATGTCTTGTGCTGATCGTATCAATTTGAAAAACTTGTTTCAAAACAATAATAAGAAAGAAACAAGAAGTCCAGGTGTAACAACTTTATTTTTATGTTATTCTCTTGGACCCTAGTCCTGGGACGTAACATTATGCGGTTGCTAGGGTATTCTGGGTGGTTGCTAGGGTATTCTGGTGGATGCTAGGGCGTGTTATGGATGGTTGCTAGGCCATTGATAGGGTGTTCTGGGTGGTTGCTATGGTGTTGCTAGGCGGTTGCTAGGGTATTCTGGGTGGTTGCTATGGTGTTGCAAGGGCATTGCTAGGAAGTTCTGGGTGGTAGCTAGGCAGTTGCTAGGGTGTTCTGGGTGGTTGTTATGGTGTTGCTAGGGTATTCTGGGTGGTTGCTATGGTGTTACTAGGTGGTTGTCACAGATGGTTACTATTGGAGTTCTTAGCATTTTCTTGGCATGATTTAGCACTTATCACTATTAGCATGTAGCTATTAACAGCTAGCATGTGTAGCATGTTGGAAGTCCTGTTTGTTAGCATGAGTCAAAAAAGCCAACCCCCATCTCTATACGATGTTCTGATGGAGAGATATAGGTCTTGCAAAATGGTTGCTAGGGTACTCTGTTTGGTTGTTAGGGAGTGGCTTGGCAGCTGCCAAGCATGAAACTCCAAAGGCTGCGTGTCAGTATGAATGATATAAACCAACTCCCATGACTCTGTTACATTCAGAATGGAAGATATCCCTCTTTGGATTTTCGTTGCTAGGGTGCTTGACAATGGTTGCTAGGGCATGGCCAGTAAGTGTTGAGGTGATTCAGGATTGGCTGTTTGCTGCCTCGAGTCAAACGAGACCATCCTCATGTTCCTATGACACTTCTATCCAAAGATATCCCTTTGATCTCTTTCAATGTAAGTCCATGGAACTTGTTGCTAGAGTGCTCTAAATGGTTGCTAGGCCCTGGCTTGATAGCTTCACAATGACCCTGAGAGACTGATTGGTCGTCTGAGTAAAATGAGCCCACCCCCTTGTCTCTATGACACTGTGATCCAGAGTTATGTTAAATACAAAATCCCTATGTAATTTACCATAGTAGGAGAAACATGCGTTTCATGGGACAGTCAATGGGGAAACTTTGGGCCGCTCCTGCCCCCCAGGGGTACAACTTTTACCCCATTGTGAGGTATGTTCTTAGAGAGCCTGCCAGCCTCTTCAAATGTGGCAAATTACACGTTTCTGCGAAATCTTAACTCGGAGCTATGATTTGACGCAATGCAAAGTCTATGGGACTTTTTCGCCCGCTTTTTTTACCCCTGGGACGAACACCGTACTCCCGATCTCTTATAACAGTCATAGCACACTTCTCCTCAATGAGCCGGTCGATTTGACGCCTCACTCATGGGTCTGTGACAAACGGCGCGGGAGGAAAAGGAGCGACGACGTTGATGATCGAGAGAGGAACAGGCCTGATTTTATGTTGCGTTTTGTTTTATTTTGGGTAGCCAACAGTCGTCCGCGAGGGGCTGCTGGTGGTCTCTTTTATGTTTTATTTTGGTAGCCAGCAGTCGTCCGCAAGGGGCTGACGGTTTTTGGTTTTTGTTTAACACTCTGGGGACCAAGGGGTTTTTGGGGCCCTTGGGATGTTTTGACATGCACTGACATTTGTGCTTTTTTCAGTTATTTATAAACATGTTAATGGAAAAGGTGTAAATTCACTCTATATAACACAAACGGGGCTACCATAATATGTGAGCAACATGTATGTACATGTTTGTATTTTTGAGAGAATATTATTTATGCATGGTTATTGAAAAAACTAAAAATAAAAGTTTCTGAAATAAGGCCACAAAACACATATTGATTATTTCTTCACAAGACTTTTGAAAATTGTATCACATAGTCTAGAATATTTGCTCCAAAACTATGTGAGAATCATCCTGACTACTCATTCAGATAAGTCAATAAAGTCTTTTAGAATGTGTATGACGTGTTTTGTTTGAGAAAGCTTTATGCTAAGGGGCGTGATCTCTCATTAATATGTGTGGTATTTCACACCTGAGAAAGACAAAGACCCTCCCATAATGGCCCTATTAGGTGTGCTATCAGGCCATATCATTATGAGGAGCCTTGCACAAAGAATGAGATTTAAAAAAGAATGGCTTTTAGATTGTTTGGATTTATTTACAACACACACACACACACACACACACACACACACACACACACACACACACACACACACACACACACTGCTTAGAATAAGTGAACACACTTAAAATACAGGGTGCATACGTCTGGACACTTCTATCACACACCCTTCACCATATAGACATGGTTTTATTTCAGTTCAAAGTTAGAGTTGGAAACATCTTGAAAAGAAAATGGTCTTTTTCCATAAATGTCTTAGTTTGATCTTACATATTTCAAAGTTGAGGATTCATTATTTTGATATAGCTTGCATTGGAACAAACACTATAACATCTTAGTTGATTAGTTTATTGACAAAACATACTATATATTTAACATATGAGCAGAAACTCCTAAAAAAAGCTTATTTGATGTCTATTTTAGACTAGTCAACGAAATGTTGTCTTTTATTTCGTCTGTAACAGTGCGTATCTGTGTTCATTCATTCACACACACACACACACACACACACACACACACACACACACACACACACACACAAAATATAGTGTGTTCTCAGAGTTTATGGGCGTTAACGCGTCTCAATGTGTTGCTTCACATATTTGCGTTTGAATTAGCGCGTGCTCTCCGTGGGCGTGTCACATTACCAGAATAATGAGCTGAGAGGAAGATAATTAGACCGGCTGACACGTCTCTCTTTTTATATAGATGACATAAACGGAGAATATTTATTTTAGTTTTGAATCGGATCATTTAAAAGTACAAACTCAAATGATTTAAAAGATATATTGCTTATGGCTGGGTGAATAGTATTTGCTGAGTTTTGTTGAAGATTAGAGACGTGCTCCAGAAAAAAAGTTCACGGTGACTGAGAGGCAGAACGCACACCCTGTTTATTTTCTTTATTTTACAAAAGCACAATATTTTATTTCGATTGTATGTGGGCACATAAAAAAGTAGACATTTAACAGATTATTTTCTCATATTTCTTAACTCTACATGAACAGAAATGATGGTAGTACTTTAAGTCTATTTTTCTGCTATGTGAAAAAAAACAAGCAAAACGTGCCGGCGCGTTTCTGGTCCCCAGAGGGTTAACACTGTGTTTTGTGTAACTTTGCTACACTGGTGCCGAAACCTGGGAGGAGGGAGGAAGCTGCCTCCATCCGCCAGTGTAGGGGATGAGCAGGGAGCGGGGGACTCACGACCATGGACGCTCGAGGCGGTGCGCTGGAGTGAGTTGCCGAGTTGCCTTCCCTGAACTTTGCTACATACACGTTTCTGCAAAATCCTCGCTCGGAGCTACGACTCGTCAAAGTTTGTCACAATGTTAAGTCTTTTTCGGCCGTTTTTTTCAGGGACTTAACAGGGAGTACCGTTCCCCGATCGATTTTATGCCTCATTTGTGGGTCTGTGACAAAAGCTGTGGGAGAAGTAGCACGTCAAACTTTTGGTGGAATAAAAACCGCAATAGTAATAGTTGGGGCTTTGCCTTTGGCAAGCACCCACTAATAATAATAATGTGGTATAGACTTATGTACATATTTGTGCATTATGCACTGAATGTACAGCTCTATAAATAATTTATATATGTATAAAATGTGTATATGTGTTTAAAATTTGTATAAATCTCAGTACAGTTTACCAGATATCCTGTGCAAATCATCATTTACATGATCAACTATAAACCTCTTCTGTCATGTTTTCTTTCACTTCTCCAGGAAAAACATGAACACACTCAGTGAGTTTTTCTGCTTGTTTTCTTAGTGACTTACATTGTAGGAAGTCGTTCCTGGTTCTGGGAACAATGTTGGAGAAAGTGACTGTGGAAATCAACAGACATGAAGAGTGTGATTATCATGTCAAGAGAAAATAATCCCTGCATGCGTGCCTAAGACATTTCTAATATGATCTTCTACATGATATGAGATGATGGAGGATGATTTCTGAGAGCAGAATCTTCAGGACTTTACCTCTGTCAGAGATCTTCTTCAGCTCCTCTTTGCAGAAATCCTCCAGTTTCTCTCTCAGCTGACGGACAGATTCTCTCACGCCATCAAAAGAGGAGAGAGAACTGAAGGGATTGTCATTTACATCTGTAGATTCAGGAGGAGCTGAGAGAGACTGGAAACTCTGCAGAAAACACAAATCAAAGCTCATCACCTCCACACTTCATCAATAACCTGCTCTACTGTCAGATCTGTGCGGCTCTTGATGATCTTTAGTAACTCTCCTCAATCCAGCACTTTCACAGCATCAGCTTCATTCTGCTCATATTCTTTATGTGACATTACAGATACAAGTTCTAGCGTTTGCCATTTACAGTATATATGAACTTCCTATCAATTTAAGCACAATATAAGCTTCAGAAATACATACTTTAATTAGAAATGCTGCGATCATAAATCCAAGTGTTTAGTGTGTTTTGAAATGATATATTTTGAAATTTTAATAAATGAATTTTTTATACTTTTACAGCATTATTTTCTATGAAATGTGAAGTACTAAACAATAATTTAATATATGCTTGGATTTGGGCTAATAAAAATGTTCAGAAACGGCCCTGGTCTCATTGTAGACTTGAATAGATTCGCTCAGGAAAAGCAGTTTAAAAGCTACAAGCAGATTGGACATTATTTATAACTTTTGAGCCGTTAGTGGCACTGAAATTCACAAGGATTCTTAGGACACGATCCCAAGGTCAGGTTTTCTGTGGTTTCAGTATGTTGAAGCATTGGTAATATACAGACTTCAACATGTTTAGGGTCTTCATGGTCAAATTCATCAGTGTTAAAGGCAAACAATTATGAAAATACTGTCAATTCTGTCAAGTTTGAAGATCATCTGATGCAACTTTGATAAATAATCAATTTGCTACCATCAAGTTCACTGATTTCACCATGATGTAATAAATCAGAAGGGAAAAAAAAATCTAAAAAAGTTGAAATGTCAGTGAATATGATCAGATGAGAGTCTGACTGATGATTATATAATAACCGAACACACAGATCAACACTTCAGTCAGCAGCTCATTCTGCTCTCATGAAATGTTTCTCTGAGAGTCTCTTGCTCAAGTCTACTATGATCCTGTTCTTCTGGATCTCTGTTACCTGCAGGAAATGTATGTGATCCTGTGTGTGTGAAAGCTGCTCCAGCTCAGCGTCTCTCCTCCTCAGATCATTGATCTCCTGCTCCAGTCGCTCCAGTCGTTCTTCAGCTCGACTCACTGCAGTCTTTTCCTGATCTCTGATCCGCTGTGTCGCCTCAGAGCGGCTTCTCTCAATGGAGCGGATAAGTTCAGTGAAGATCCTCTCGCTGTCCTCCACTGCTGTGTGTGCAGAGCGCTGTTAGGACACACATCACAATCACACAGTGAGCTTCAGTGAGTCCTGACTGAGACTTCTCAAACTTCTCTTCTTCTCCAGACTCACCTTATGAGACTCTACAGCCTCTCTCAGCTGCTGAAGATCTTTCTCTCTCTGCTGGATCCTCTGCTGGAACGACCTCTGCGTCTCCTTCAGCTGCTTCTGCAGCACAAACCGATAACAGAGATGGCACTTTATACTGTCACTATATCATCATGAGAAGAGGTTGTTGGTTTTTTTAAGTTTGTGTTGATAAACGTTTATGGTGTATTTTCACCATATTTTCTGTTTAGTTAAATGTGAAGCACAAATACACTCAGCAGTGAAAGTCCACCTACAGCTACTTTTCACTTCTGTGACGTCTGCAGTGTGAACGCTGTTTCCTGATCATGTAGTGCCAATATTAATAGTGTGAACATTATTTCATCAGTGTGTAGTTTCATACCTGTTTCTCTGTCCTCTGTGCTGCAGCTGATACAGTGTCATGGTTTTTATGTTCGTCCATCGTACACAGCACACATAAAAACTTCTGGTCAGTGCGACAGAAAACCTCAAGGAGTTTATCATGTGTTTGGCAGATCATCTCCTGCAGTCGTCCAGTGGCATCAGTCACTTTATGCGGTTTACGGGAGAAATATTCCTCATGACGGTCAAAATGAGTTTGACAGTAAGACTCCAGACACACCAGACAGGACTTGACGGCTTTGTGTTTTCTTCCAGAACAGACGTCACACTGCACATCTCCAGCTCCAGCGTAACAGTCAGCAGGAAGTTTAGTCTTCTTCAGTTTCTCCACCAGTTCAGCCAGCATGGTGTTTTTAGCTAAAGCAGGTCTTGGACTGAAGGTCTGTCTGCACTGAGGGCAGCTGTAGACTCTCTTCTGATCCTCCTGATCCCAGCAGCCTGTAATACAGATCTTACAGTAACTGTGTCCACAGGAAGTGGTCACCGGATCCTTCAGGAGATCCAGACACACTGGACACAGGAACTCATTCTGAGAAAATCTGGCTTCTGCCATTTTACAGCATGTATACTGAGACACAAACACACAACAGCTCAGCTGCACTTTAGTTTCTCTTTCTCTCGACCCCTTCCTGCTTCCTGGTTCTGTGTTTGAGTGACGTGTGCAAAACTTGTGTAACCCCGTCATCTCGCAAGAGAGGAGTACTCAAAAGGGCCACAACCACAGTGTTTCGTTGCAAATATAACAATTGCACAATATTCACAAGAAGCACATGGGGTAATCAGAACTGGTAAAGAGAGAAAACAAACAAAATTATAACCGTTACAGACAACAGGGTTCCTAATCCTATCCAATGGACATTGCGCTGAAACTATGTGCACGCTCACAAGTTCACCAAACACAAATTCACTCCAACCTCCACAATTGTAAAGTAAATCAAACCACTACCATCTATTCCCCAAACCTTAACAGAGTAAACCATATACAAGAACATGGAAACCCCACCATCAGTTGTAGGTCCAAAACAAACAAAACAAAACAAACAAAACAAAGACAATCTCACAAATGAAATCAATCACTTTGCCACTTCCATACACAAGACCCAATTCAACATGAAAATCATCTCTTCAGACACCCATTAAGCAACCAATGCTTTCAATAAAGTAAACGGCAATCATGTGTAGCAGTACTGTTTACTTCTGTCGGGGTTACTTAATATGAGGGGGAGTGCCCTTTAATTGCGTTCCTTCGGTAGTATATAAGGGTGTCGCTATGGGTGTGCGTTCTCTCTGCGTCATTGAGCGAGTCACCATGTTTCCGGCGGGATGCGTGAATGGTTGTAAGGTAGGAGCTGTTGGCAGTGATTGTAGCGTGGCTTGTTTGTTGGGTTGTCTCACAGGGATTCCATGGGTTTTCTTTTGTTAAGGTGTGGACAGGAGCTTTGTGGGATGCCTTCAATTTGATCTGTTTTCATGGATGGGTGTTTAATACGCAGCAGTTTTGGTGCCGTGTGAATCGCACTACAGGTATGTTTTAACTGAGTTGATAACCATATGATCGCTAGTTGCCGGGCTGGCCAGATTCATATTTTGTGTTATATTCTATATTTAAGGTGCGGGTCAACGTGCAAGGGACGTTACAGTGGGCTCTGGGTTTCATCTAAACCTCCGTGCAGATGCTCCTTTGGCGGTCTGCTTTGTTTTGCTGCCTGTTTCGACATCATCGGACTTGTCACCGTGACTATATCCTGGTTTGAGGGAGACAGGATCGTACAAGTTCGTCTGCTCTATTGAACCGGCAGACGAGCGCCATTTAACTCTGTGTCAGCTCGCGTGTAGACGCGCTGTGCCTGGTTCCTTCTCCATTGTTTGCGTTCATGGTGTTTAACACACTCAATCAGCTGGACCGTGAGTAACAAAATTGAGGCAAAAGCCTCTAGTGGCGTCCAAATATTAGATCCGCCACCTAACTGTCACCATTCCTTTCTGCAGTTTGTTTCTTTAAACATTATTTGATTTTCTTGCGAGTTGATTGTTGTTGTGTAGCTTATTTTTTTTTATTGATTTGAGTTGTGCTTGGTATATTATCCATGTATATATTTTGTGTGTGATTTAAGTCTTTCTTGTTTATTTCTTATGTGTGTCGACCCAAGGGCGGCCTATTGAACGGGTTTCTTTTTTTGTAATATTGTTGGCTGCTTTTTCCCATTTCTGTCCATCGTAGAATTTGTTGTCGGGGTGACCGGATGCGGCACCTCGATTCGATGAGCCGAACTGATGTGGTGAACTCTTTTAATATGGTGTTTTCGAACGCCTGTCGCTTTGGTTAATGTTTTTTTTATATAACTGATTTAGTGTTTGGTGCTACTTTGTCTTATTTTATTTTCTCTTCAGAATTGGGGCAGCCAGTTGCAGAAGCATAAGTGTCTCTTCCCGATTGTGGTGATGGGTTCTTTTGCCTGAATGCTGTGCTCACAGTGAGGTGTGGCCTGAGTGTGCACGTATGATTGCTGTGTCATTTCTGTCAAGGAGAGCCAGTGCCCAATTCTGAAGTGAGTGTCCATGTGTTATTTTGTGTGTATTCTTTCTGATTTATTGGTGTGTGTTAAATAAAATTGGATATTTTGTATTGATTGGAAAATAAAGTTCCCTTTCGTTGTCACTCCGAGTTACGTCGGATGACGACGAATGGGGTTTCGCTTAGAAAGCCTATCAACTTCGAGTATTACAAAACGAGCCAATGGCAAAGAAATGCCATGGGTCTGCGGAATTTGCATGACGTAACTCCGCCCCACCTCGTGGGTATAAAAGGAGGAAGTCCGCAACAGCAGTTTATGTTTTCGCTTCGGAGCCAAGTGTATTCTTCTCTCCACAAGCCATCTCTGAATTGTCAGCTTTACAAACGAGTACCTCGAGTGTTGGTGTGACGGCGATCTACGGCGAGCGCGTGCTTCCTGCTGATCTGTTGCAGTGGTCTGCCAGTCGGTGCGTGTCTCCCCGGGTGCTTCAACACTTGAGTTTTCTCTCACTAAAAGAGCTTGCACGCGGCACGTCTTTTTAAAGACGGCTCGCCCGTGCATTTCAAAAAAAAAAAAAAAAAAAAAAAAATGAATGGTGCGGCAGCTTGGTATCGGACTCTGATGGGCACGAGCGTTGTCTAGTATGTTTGGGCTTGATCATGCTAGAGCAGCGCTCGTGGATGACTCATGTTTTCTCCATGGAAACATGATCATCGCGTCATTAAGGTCGAGACTCGGTGAACTCACATGAGTGAGAGTCCCCTCATCCACCCCCCGATCTTCGGCTGGTGGCCAGGGTGACCTGAGGGTTTCGGTCTGGAACAAGGCGCCGACTATGTGTCCGCGACCCCAGCCCCCCTCTTCAATGACGGTGCCTGCTAGTGAACAGGTGATTCCCACGGGTCTACCCTCTGGTGGCCCGTGTGTTTCATTTGAAGCTACAGAGGATGATATTATGTTTGTAGCAGCTTCACTAGGTGGGTTTGATTTTCCTGGAAGTGACGACTCGTCGAGTCTGATCCGGAGATGACGGCCATGCTTTCCCGGGACGATTGGTTTTTGGGTGAGGCCGCCGACCCTCATCCACGGCAAACCCCAATACCGTTCTTCCCGGACGTGCATGATGAGATCAGGGACCATTCGCTGATCTCATCCGCCTTTCCTCCCCTCGATGGGGCCGCTGCCCGTGGGTACACTGGGGTTCCCCCGGCTGAACGCTCTGTTGCGATGCTATGTGTCCTCAGAGTGCTTCTTCTCGGCGCAATCCTAAGCACCCGTCCGTGGCCTGTAGTTTTTCGTCTACGCTTGTGGCAAGATCCTATAGCGCCACGGGACTGGCGGCCGCCTCACTGCGTGCCATGGTCATTCTGCTGGTCTACCTGACCCAGATGCTCATGGACCTGCACGAGGGCGGGACTGACCCAGGGCTCTTCACTGAGCTGCGCCCCGCCGTCCGCTCAGATCCCTCGGTCTGCCCACCGCCAAGGGCGCCCTCCCGCGGCTCCCACCCTGCCCGTTCACCCGGGCCGGCTCTGGAGGCCGCGGCCGGACGCCACAGCCCTCTCCAGCCCCGCCCCCGCTACACGCCGGGTTAGGTGGCGCTCTTGAGAGGGGCTCCCCAGAGATGGGACTCAGTTCTTTCCAGGAGTTGGGAGCAGGACCACTCCTTTCCCCGGTGGAGGGCCGGGGAAGAATCCTTATTCGCAAAGAGCTGACTCTCCCGTCTCTGAGCACACAGAGTTCTCGGACGACACAGAGCGCCGCCCTCTAGCCGTGCTCTCCTCGTCCCCCTGTGTCCCAGAGGTGGTTGACACGGCGTGCCGTCCACGGACCGCTTCGCCCCTGTCCCCCTCTGTCGCCAGACCCCTGGCAGAGCAGGCCCCCGCGGGACGACCAGCCTGGTCCTCCCCTGGCCCCCTCTGCCAGGGCGCGGTTGCTAACTGTGCCCCCACACCGGGCCGCTATGCCGTCCACGTCTGGGCCAGTTACTCCGCTTCGCTGCCCCTCCGGGGGGACGCCTGTCGTCGCGTGATCCCGCCGGTTCAGTTCCTGGGAGCCTGGCTAGAGCTTCCCCGTCTGTCCCGCTGGATCGCGCGTTCCGTCAGGCTCGGCTTGCAATTCAGTTCGCACGGTCTCCTCCCCGCTTCAGGGGAGTCCGCTCCTCTTTGGTCGGTGGCAATGCCCCCGTCATGAGAGCAGAGATTGCCACCCTGCTGGCGAAGGGTGCAATCGAGACTGTCCCTCCAGCCGAGATGAGGTCCGGCTTCTACAGCCCTTACTTCATTGTCCCCAAGAAAACCGGTGGGTTACGGCCAATCCTGGACTTGCGCGTGCTGAACCGCTCCCTTCACAGGCTGCCGTTCAAGATGCTCACCGCCAAACGCGTTTTCGAATGCGTGCGGCCCTGGGATTGGTTTCCAGCGATCGACCTGAAGGACGCCTACTTCCATGTCTCCATTCTTCCTCGCCACAGACCGTTCCTACGGTTTGCTTTCGAGGGGCAGGCATACCAGTACGCGGTCCTCCCTTTCGGGCTGGCCCTGTCTCCTCGCATCTTCACGAAGGTCGTCGAGGCTGCCCTTGTTCCCCTTCGGGAGCACGGGGTCCGCATCCTGAGTTATATCGACGACTGGCTGATCCTAGCTCACTCTCGAGATCAGGTTTGCGAACACAGGGACCTAGTGCTCCTGCACCTAGCTCGTCTGGGCCTTCGGGTCAACTGGTAGAAGAGCAAACTTTGCCCCGTGCAGAGGATCTCTTTTCTCGGTATGGACATCGATTCGGTCGCCATGTCCGCGCAGCTTACGAGCGAGCGCGCGCAGTCACTGCTGACTTGCCTGCGACATCTTAAGAGCAAGAGTGCGGTTCCACTGAAACATTTCAGAGGCTCCTGGGGCATATGGCATCTGCAGCCGCGGTCACGCCGCTCGGATTGCTTCATATGAGACCGCTTCAGCTTTGGCTTCGCGACCGAGTCCCGAGGTGGGCATGGCAACAAGGCACGCTCCGAGTACCAGTTACTCCGACCTGCCGTCAGTTCCTCACCCCGTGGTCGAACCTCAGTTTTCTCAGGGCGGGTGTCCCCCTGGAACGAGCTTCCCGGCATGTTGTGGTCTCCACAGATGCCTCCACCACGGGCTGGGGCGCCATGTGCAATGGACATGCTGCTGCGGGCTCCTGGACAGGACCCCAACGGCTATGGCATGTCAATTGCCTCGAGTTGTTGGCAGTACGCCTTGCCCTGCACCGCTTCCGGGCGTTGCTCAGGGGTCAACACGTACTAGTCCGCTCAGACAATACCGCTACTGTAGCGTACATCAACCATCAAGGTGGTCTACGCTCCCGCCGTATGTCACAACTCGCCCGCCACCTCCTCCTATGGAGTCAGAAGCATCTGAGGTCGCTTCGAGCCATTTTCATTCCCGGAGCCCTGAACTGTGCAGCCGACGAGCTCTCACGGCTTCAGCCCCTCCCTGGAGAATGGCGACTCCATCCCCAGTCGGTTCAGCTGATTTGGGACCAGTTCGGGGACGCACAGATAGATCTGTTTGCCTCTCACGACTCGACCCATTGCGCCCTGTATTTTTCCCTGACCGAGGGCACGCTCGGCACGGATGCACTGGCGCACAGCTGGCCGCCGGGCCGCAAATATGCGTTTCCCCCAGTGAGCCTTCTTGCGCAGACCTTGCGCAAGGTCAGGGAAGACGAGGACCAGGTCATTTTGGTCGCGCCGTATTGGCCCGGCCGGACCTGGTTCCCCGAACTTGCACTCCTCGCGACAGCACCTCCCTGGCCCATTCCTCTGAGGAAGGACCTACTTTCTCAGGGACGGGGCACCCTGTGGCACCCTCGCCCTGATCTCTGGAGCCTCCACGTGTGGCTCCTGGACGGCTCGAGGTAGGTTTGAGTACCCTTCCACCAGCGGTGGCGGCTACCATCACTTCCGCTAGAGCGTCGTCCACGAGACACGTCTATGCGTTGAAGTGGAACCTCTTCGTCGACTGGTGCTCTTCTCACCGAGAAGACCCCCGGAGATGCTCGATCAGCGTTTTGCTTTCCTTCCTTCAGCAAGGGTTGGAGCGAAGGCTGTCTCCCTCCACCCTTAAGGTCTATGTTGCCGCCATTGCCGCACATCCTGACCCCGTCGAAGGTAAGTCGGTAGGGAAGCACGACCTGGTCATCAGGTTCCTGAGAGGAGCGAGGAGACTAAATCCTCCTCGCCCTCCTCTCGTTCCCTCTTGGGACCTCTCAGTGGTTCTAACTGCCCTGAAGAGTGCTCCCTTTGAGCCCCTGCAATCAGTTGAGCTTAAGTTCCTGTCAATGAAGACAGCGCTCCTGTTTGCACTGGCCTCCATCAAGAGGGTAGGGGACCTGCACGCATTCTCCGTCGACGAAGCGTGCCTGGAATTCGGGCCGGCCTTCTCTCACGTGATCCTGAGACCCCGGCTCGGATACGTGCCCAAGGTTCCTACCACTCCCTTTCGGGACCAGGTGGTGAACCTGCAAGCGCTGCCCCCGGAGGAGGCAGACCCAGCCTTGGCACTGCTCTGTCCAGTACGCGCTCTTCGCGCCTATGTAGACAGGACGCAGTGTTTCAGGACCTCAGACCAGCTCTTTGTCTGTTATGGTGGGAAGCTGAAGGGAAAGGCTCTCTCCAAGCAAAGGTTGTCTCACTGGATAGTGGACGCCATTGCTTTGGCATACCAGCAGCAAGGCCGACCGTGCCCCCTTGGTGTGACGGCCCACTCCACCCGGAGTGTGGCATCCTCTTGGGCTCTAGCGCATGGCGCCTCGCTAACAGACATATGCAGAGCTGCAGGCTGGGCGACACCTAACACATTCGCCAGATTCTATAATCTCCGAGTGGAGCCAGTGTCCTCTCATGTACTCGCTTCAACTAGCTAGTACCGGACCCGCTCAGGTGTCTTCGCTTGCTCGCCATTCCACTCCACGGACTGGATACGTGCGATATTCTCCTCAGGTGAGCTTCCCCAAGAGCCCTGAGCTCCTCCAGCACTCCTGACGTCGGCGCCAGTGTCTCTTGCCTGCGCGTCGGCTAGGTGCCTCCCGTGTGCATGGTCCCTCCCCTGAGCGACCCCCACATGTGTATTTCCACTGTAAGCCTCTCTGAGCATGTGTCTTTTCCTTGGCAAGCCACCTTGCCACCCCTGGGGTTGAAATATTCCACCTGCGGCTGGACACCCCAGTGTTCTCCATATGTTTCCTTCGGGTCATATGTGTATTCTCTAAGTCCCCCCCCCCTCTGGGTTGGCATTAATTGCATACTTCCCCTAGCTTGGGATATGCTTCCCAGTGTACCTTGGTATTCCTGTGTTAAATTGAGTCCTTCGTCCTTCTATGTCAGGGACCTCGATTTACGCAGGGCACTGGAAGACAGCTGAGAAGGTGGCGTGATTAGACTGGTAACCCCATTCGTCGTCATCCGACGTAACTCGGAGTGACAACGAAAGGGAACGTCTCGGTTACGTATGTAACCCTCGTTCCCTGAGTAGGGAACGGAGACGTTACGTCTGCCTGCCACTTTCCGCTGTACCGCGGGGATCGCCTGAGCTCAGTCTTGGCTCCTCAGCGAAGAAACATAAACTGCTGTTGCGGACTTCCTCCTTTTATACCCACGAGGTGGGGCGGAGTTACGTCATGCAAATTCCGCAGACCCATGGCATTTCTTTGCCATTGGCTCGTTTTGTAATACTCGAAGTTGATAGGCTTTCTAAGCGAAACCCCATTCGTCGTCATCCGACGTAACGTCTCCGTTCCCTACTCAGGGAACGAGGGTTACATACGTAACCGAGACGTTTTCTATTGTTTTATACTCAACCCATGTCTGATACCTGACTCTGTTAAAACAGACCTGTGAGCCTTGCTCTAGGGTGAAGGGCATTTCCCCGGAAAGAGGCCCCGGGGTGGCGTAGTCGGTAACTTTATGACAGCCCACCTCACTTTGTGGCCTGGTTATCCATGCTAACGTGTAGGTTGAGCAGAATTTCCTAAAATCTTAGTTTACCTTTAGTTAAAGCTGCCACACATGCATCATCTGTAAGGAAAACAAAGAAAGAATACAACTTGATTATTGCCCTATAATATATTTATTATTAAATATATTATATACAAGGATTAGAAACCTTAAAACCATTAAAACATAACACAAATTACAAATATAAAATGAAGCTTAAAACCAAATCTCCCTATTCAATAAATCAATTAAGATCAGTATCTGTATTCTAAAATATATCTACTTAATTCTCTGAGGCACCAATCAACACCATTCCCATCAGAACACTAAAACAGAAAACAAATAAAAACGTGTTAATACTAGAGAAACTCACTATAGTCATCATATATCACAACCCTTACCTTCCCACTCCAGTTCTATGCTGCTCATTAATCAACTTGGTTTTTCATCTGCTATTACACAGCCTTTAAAGACACCAAACAGCTTTTCCTGCTTGGCACATGGTACCACAAAGAGGAAGTCGAAACAGTTTGGTTTCCCTTTATAGCGTCTTAACTTATGGGATTTGTAGTCCATCTAGTTTGTAGTCCTTCACCTTCTACCCCATTACAATACACCCCAATTCATTTAAATCGACTTCCCGTCGATCGGATTTCTATGACCAAGGTCCATAAAACAGGATATTTTTACCCTTGGAGAGCTCTGTCACAGGGAGAGCGGCATGACCATTTGGCTGGACTTCTCTACACACTGGCGACTGAGGAAGGTGATATAGATTTGTATGCTGACCCGCTGTGGACCATGCTGTTCGTCTCAATGGGCCCACCTCTAGCTGCAAAGGCGGTTCATCTTGACATGGCTCTGAGATCAACTCCCGATCAAAGCCACGTTCTTCTGCTAAAGGGGGCATAATGCATTCATCCTCCTCAATTACACCAGGCAATTCACCCGACACCATGACTCCTTCAAAATCTTCATAATCGTTGTTCAAAGGGGTAATCCCAGATACTCTGCTTGACCATCTGATGGGACATAAACTGGTCGCAGCTCACTACGGTGGATGTGTTTCACTTTACCACCACCGACTGTAACAATAGAATATACTGACCCTTGATCTTCAGGGCATCGGACATTTCTGTACTTGGTTGGATCCCAGGCATCCTGGATTTTACTTCTACCTTTGTGACCATGAGCTCTCTGATATACCAGCTGGCCTTCCTGTAAGGACATATGACACACCTTAGCATCATTTGCACGGGCACGCTAAGCTGCAGCCTTTTGTAGACGAGCTCGGGCACAGTTAAAAATCTTTTCCAGATTATCTCGATGGTCAGCCATCCAATTACAATTCGTTTGACCATAGTCCTCCAATCCTAACATAACACCTACAGGTAAATATGGTTCTTGTCCAAACATCAAGACATAAGGACAATAGCCTGGAGACTGGTGCTATGTGGTATTATATGCAAAAAACACCTGAGACAAATGTGATGGCCAATCGCGTTTTCTCTCAGCAGGAAGAGTGCGCAGCAAATCGTGCATGGTTCTATTGACCCGCTCACACTGATCATTCCCCTGTGGCCGATATGGTGTAGTATGAGTCTTGGTAATTCCATAAATTTGACAAAGTTCTTGAATCAAACGGCTCTCAAAGCACCCTCCCTGATCTGAATGTAACTGTCGTGGGACACCAAACATATAAAACCACCGTTCCACCAATACCCGAGCCACCGTCTTAGTAGTCTGGTCTTTAGAAGGGATTGCCTGGGTAAATTTTGAAAACACATCGTTCATAATTAATACATTTTCCTTTCCATTAGATGACGGGTCCAGCAGTGTAAAATGAATAGCTAAGATATCTAGCAGTCTATCAACTACCAAATGCCCCATGAAGGTACGCACCTTCGGTCTAACTACTTTTGACAGGGTACAGCGCTGACATTTCCTACACCAATCCTCGGCATAGCTATACATCCCTGGCCAAAAGCACTGAGCCCTTACTAACCTTGCTGTTCGCTCCATCCCCTGATTACCATGGTCATCATGAAGGCAGGTGAGAACCTCTTCCCTAAGGGCAGATGGTAACACCACCTGTCGAACTTCCTTATGACCTTCTTGTGGCCAAAATCGTCGGTACAAGACGCCATCTACTTTCTCAAATTTCTCCCACTGACGAACTAACTCCAAAACCTCTGATCGTTCAAGGATACGTTCTTGAGATGTTGGTGGCTGCTACTGGACCATGATCAGAAAAGGACTGCTTTATCTGTTCAGGCACAACTGCAATTGAAGCCAGTCCCACCAAAGGGGCGGCGCTTTGTCTAGACCAGTGTTTCTCAACCTCTCCTGCAGGGACCCCCTGACAGGACATGTTTTTGTTTTAACCCTGAAATGGCACACCTGATTCAATTAATTAAAGGCTTAATGTGCAGCTGACTAATTGAATCAGGTGTGCCATTTCAGGGTTAAAACAAAAACATGTCCTGTCAGGGGGTCCCTGCAGGAGAGGTTGAGAAACACTGGTCTAGACAAAGCATCAGCATTGCCATTATGGCATCCAGGCTTATATTTTATGTCCAAGTAATTTTTTTTTTCGAGTTTCCTTAAGGGACTGGAATGCATTCTCACAGGCTTCCACCCACTTATCCCCCAACTCAACTTTTGGCCGCTTGGTTTTCTGATCCCGAATGACCTCCGCTACTAAAGTATTCAACGGCTTTGCAATACACGAAAACCCGTTTACAAATCGTCAATAGTAACTAGCAAAGCCTAAAAACGACCTCAATTCTTGAAGAGTCTGTGGCCGTTTCCAATTTGCCACCTCAGCTGTCTTATCTGGATCAGTATTAACTCCTGCAGCGGAAACTACATGTCCCAAGTAATGCACTTCTAATCTAAAAAAACAACATTTACTAAGTTTAACTTTTAAATTTTGCTGTCTTAAACGACTCAGTACCAGTTCCAATCGCTGCAGATGCAGATGAAAAAATAATCACATCATCAAGATAAAGCAATAGAGACTAAAAACTTTGGTCACCAAATATTCGCTCCATGAGCCGTTGGAAAGTACTTGGTCCATTGCAAAGCCCAAAAGGCATCCGGAGAAATTCAAAGAGACCAAAAGGAGTACAGAAGGCAGTCTTAGGACGATCAACTTCATCCACTGGTACTTGATTGTAGCCACTTGCTAAATCTAATGTAGAAAACCACTTTGCTCCAGTCAGTGCTTCTAAGGACTCCTCAATCCCAGGAAGAGGATACACATCCTTCCGAGTCTTCGCATTTAGCTGCCAATAATCTATGCACATTCTTAAGGAGCCATCCTTTTTCTTCACCAGCACAATCGGAGATGAATATGGACTACAACTCTCCCTAATGACCTGGCTCTCCAACAGCTGCTTAATGTGAGTTTTCACTGCATCAAACTGACTAGGGGGAATTTGGCGATGGCGCTGACGCACCGGGACATCATTCAACAAAGGGATTTGGTGCTCTATTAATTTAGTACAACCAAGGTCGCCATCATCCTTAGCAAAAACATCCTGATATGTATACAAGAGGTGCTTGACTACTTCCCTTTCCGACTCTGAAAGCCCCGATAACTCAACCCTTTCCAGCTCACTGTGGTTTGAAATGGAAGCTGACATTTAGCACTGAATAACCATTTCACTAACCAAGCTAACCAAACTACCCAACATAGCCTTTTCAGGCAAATATACAGTCTCTGTGCTAACATTAACCACGGGTACACAGATTGCATTTTGGGGAGACTGTAACAATGGATGAGAAATCAAAATCCCTGCTGGTAATCCTCCACTACCATCATGAAAATCAGTTATGGGGCAGTAAGCCATAACTAACCTCATTGTTCCAGCTGGAATCTGCACTGGATGCTTATCTTGCACTCGTACATGTCCAATGAAACCAGGACAAGAAGGATCACTAGTTCTCTGGTACTGCAACAATGCATCCTTCCAGCCTGATCCTTCCAGCTTAGCATGTGGGACTGAAAATAAGGCTTAACTATGTTCTTCAAATAATTCCTTATAACACTGCCCTATTATATTCAGACCCAACAGGCCAGGAACCAGATTTTTCTTCTTGGACATAATATTTTCTGGGTCTTTCACAACCAATACACCTTGTTTAGATATACTTTTCCCCAACACGTTAACATCAGCTTCAAAATACACCACATAGGGAATGTCCAAACCATTGGCAGCTTTTAGCTGAAGCCAACAGCAATCCTTCAAAGCGTCTGGTGCTAGCTGTCGAAAATGTTGGTCAAAACAAGACTCTGTTATTGTGGTCACCATTGACCCAGTATCCAGCAGACATAACACAGGAAAACGTCTCGGTTACGTATGTAACCCTCGTTCCCTGAGTAGGGAACGGAGACGTTACGTCGGATGACGACGAAATGGGGTTTCGCTTAGAAAGCCTATCAACTTCGAGTATTACAAAACGAGCCAATGGCAAAGAAATGCCATGGGTCTGCGGAATTTGCATGACGTAACTCCGCCCCACCTCGTGGGTATAAAAGGAGGAAGTCTGCAACAGCAGTTTATGTTTCTTCGCTGAGGAGCCAAGACTGAGCTCAGGCGATCCCCGCGGTACAGCGGAAAGTGGCAGGAAGACGTAACGTCTCCGTTCCCTACTCAGGGAACGAGGGTTACATACGTAACCGAGACGTTCCCTTTCGTTGTCACTCCGAGTTACGTCGGATGACGACGAAATGGGGTTACCAGTCTAATCACGCCACCTTCTCAGCTGTCTTCCAGTGCCCTGCGTAAATCTGAGATCCCTGTCGTGAGACTAGCACGGACGAAGGACTCCTATTTAGCACAGGAATACCAAGGTACACTGGGGAGGAAATATGCAATTATTGCCAACCCAGAGGGGGGGACTTAGAAAATACACATATGACGCGAAGGATGCATATGGAGAACACTGGGGTGTCCAGCCGCAGGTGGAATATTTCAACCCCAGGGGTGGCAAGGCGGCTTGCCAAGGGAAAGACACATGCTCGAGAGAGGCTTACAGTGGAAATACACATGTGGGGGTCGCTCAGGGAGGGACCATGCACACGGGAGGCACCTAGCCGGCGCGCAGGCAATAGACACTGGCGGCGACGTCAGAAGTGCTGGAGGAACTCAGGGCTTTCGGAGAAGCTCACCTGAGGGGAAAATCGCACGTATCCAGTCCGTGGAGTGGAATGGCGAGCAAGCGAAGACACCTGAGCGGGTCCAGTACTAGCTAGTTGAAGCGAGTACATGAGAGGACACAGGCTCCACTCGGAGATTGTAAAATCTAGCGAATGTGTTCGGTGTCGCCCAGCCTGCAGCTCTGCAGATGTCTGTTAGCGAGGCGCCATGCGCTAGAGCCCAAGAGGACGCCACACTCCGGGTGGAGTGGGCGGTCACACCAAGGGGGCACGGTCGACCTAGCTGCTGGTAAGCCAAAGCAATGGCGTCCACTATCCAGTGAGACAACCTTTGCTTGGAGAGAGCCTTTCCCTTCAGCTTCCCACCATAACAGACAAAGAGCTGGTCTGAGGTCCTGAAACACTGGGTTCTGTCCACATAGGTGCGGAGAGCACGTACTGGACAAAGCAGTGCCAAGGCTGGGTCTGCCTCCTCCAGGGGCAGCGCTTGCAGGTTCACCACCTGGTCCCTGAAGGGAGTGGTAGGAACCTTGGGCACATATCCAGGCCGGGGTCTCAGGATCACGTGAGAGTAAGCCGGCCCGAATTCCAGGCACGCTTCGTCAACGGAGAATGCGTGCAGGTCCCCTACCCTCTTGATGGAGGCCAGTGCAACCAGGAGCGCTGTCTTCATTGACAGGAACTTAAGCTCCACTGACTGCAAAGGCTCAAAGGGAGCAGTTCGCAGGGCAGTTAGCACCACTGCGAGATCCCAAGAGGGAACGAGAGGAGGGCGAGGAGGATTCAGTCTCCTCGCTCCTCTCAGGAACCTGACGATCAGGTCGTGCTTCCCTAAAGACTTACCTTCAACAAGGTCATGCTGTGCGGCAATGGTGGCGACATAGACCTTTAGGGTGGAGGGAGACAGCCTTCGCTCCAACCCATCTTGTAGGAAGGAAAGCACGACACTAATCGAACATCTCCGGGGGTCTTCTCGGTGAGAAGAGCACTAGCTGACGAAGAGGTTCCACTTCAACGCATAGAGCTGTCTCGTGGACGAAGCTCTAGCGGAAGTGATGGTAGCCACCACCGGTGGTGGTAGGGTACTCAAACCTGCCTCGTCCCGTCCAGGAGCCACACGTGGAGGTTCCAAAGATCGGGACGAGGGTGCCATAGGGTGCCCCGTCCCTGAGAAAGTAGGTCCTTCCTCAGAGGGATCGGCCAGGGAGGTGCTGTCGCGAGGAGTGCAAGTTCGGGGAACCAGGTCCGGCCGGGCCAATACGGCGCGACCAAAATGACCTGCTCCTCGTCCTCCCTGACCTTGCGCAAGGTCTGCGCAAGAAGGCTCACTGGGGGAAACGCATATTTGCGGCCCGGCGGCCAGCTGTGCGCCAGTGCATCCGTGCCGAGCGTGCCCTCGGTCAGGGAAAAATACAGGGCGCAATGGGTCGAGTCGTGAGAGGCAAACAGATCTATCTCTGCGTCCCCGAACTGGTCCCAAATCAGCTGAACCGACTGGGGATGGAGTCGCCATTCTCCAGGGAGGGGCTGAAGCCGTGAGAGCTTGTCGGCTGCACAGTTCAGGGCTCCGGGAATGAAAATGGCTCGAAGCGACCTCAGATGCTTCTGACTCCATAGAAGGAGGTGGCGGGCGAGTTGTGACATACGGCGGGAGTGTAGACCACCTTGATGGTTGATGTACGCTACAGTAGCGGTATTGTCTGAGCGGACTAGTACGTGTTGACCCCTGAGCAACGCCCGGAAGCGGTGCAGGGCAAGGCGTACTGCCAACAACTCGAGGCAATTGACATGCCATAGCCGCTGGGGTCCTGTTTTCCAGTAGCCCGCAGCAGCATGTCCATTGCACATGGCGCCCCAGCCCGTGGTGGAGGCATCAGTGGAGACCACAACATGCCGGGAAGCTCGTTCCAGGGGGACACCCGCCCTGAGAAAACTGAGGTTCGACCACGGGGTGAGGAACTGACGGCAGGTCGGAGTAACTGGTACCCGGAGCGTGCCTTGATGCCATGCCCACCTCGGGACTCGGTCGCGAAGCCAAAGCTGAAGCGGTCTCATATGAAGCAATCCGAGCGGCGTGACCGGCTGCAGATGCCATATGCCCCAGGAGCCTCTGAAAATGTTTCAGTGGAATTGCATTCTTGCTCCTGAGATGTCTCAGGCAAGTCAGCAGTGACTGCGCGCGCGCTCGTAAGCTGCGCGGACATGGCGACCGAGTCGATGTCCATACCGAGAAAAGAGATCCTCTGCACGGGGCAAAGTTTGCTCTTCTCCCAGTTGACCCGAAGGCCCAGACGAGCTAGGTGCCGGAGCACTAGGTCCCTGTGTTCGCAAACCTGATCTCGAGAGTGAGCTAGGATCAGCCAGTCGTCGATATAACTCAGGATGCGAACCCCGTGTTCCCGAAGGGGAACAAGGGCAGCCTCGACGACCTTCGTGAAGGTGCGAGGAGACAGGGCTAGCCCGAAAGGGAGAACCGCGTACTGGTATGCCTGCCCCTCGAAAGCAAACCGTAGGAACGGTCTGTGTCGAGGAACAATGGAGACATGAAAGTAGGCGTCCTTCAGGTCGATCGCTGCAAACCAATCCTGGGGCCGCACGCATTCGAGAACGCGTTTGGCGGAGAGCATCTTGAACGGCAGCCTGTGAAGGGAGCGGTTCAGCACGCGCAAGTCCAGGATTGGCCGTAACCCACCGGTTTTCTTGGGGACAATGAAGTAGGGGCTGTAGAACCCGGACCTCATCTCGGCTGGAGGGACAGTCTCGATTGCACCCTTCGCCAGCAGGGTGGCAATCTCTGCTCTCATGATAGGGGCATTGCCACCGACCAAAGTGGAGCGGACTCCCCTGAAGCGGGGAGGAGACCGTGCGAACTGAATCGCATAGCCGAGCCTGATGGTGCGCGCGATCCAGCGGGACAGACGGGGAAGCTCTAACCAGGCTCCCAGGAACTGAACCAGCGGGATCAAGCGGACGACAGGCGTCCCCCCGGAGGGGCAGCGAAGCGGAGTAACTGGCCCAGACGTGGACGGCATAGCGGCCCGGTGTGGGGGCACAGTTAGCAACCGCGCCCTGACAGAGGGGGCCAGGGGAGGACCATGCTGGTCGTCCCGCGGGGGCCTGCTCTGGCAGGGGTCTGGCGACAGAGGGGGACAGGGGCGAAGCGGTCCGTGGACGGCACGCCGTGTCAAGCACCTCTGGGACAGAGGGGGACGAGGAGAGCACGGCCTGTGGGCGGCGCTCTGTGTCGTCCGAGAACTCTGTCTTCCCAGAGACGGGAGAGTCAGTTCTTAGGAGAATAAGGATTTTTCCCCGGCCCTATACCGGGGAAAGGAGTGGTCCTGCTACCAACTCCTGGAAGAACTGAGTCCCATCTCTGTGGAGCCCGTCTCAGGAGCGCCGCTTAACCCGGCACGTAGCGGGGGGCGGGGCTGGAGAGGGCTGTGGCGTCCGCGGGGGGGGGGGCGCCTTCGGCAGTGGGCAGACCGAGGGATCTGAGCGGACGGCGGGCCATCGGGACAGAATCACGTCAGTCTGCACATGGGTGGTTGAGAGCTGTTGGGCGAAGTTCTCAACCGCACCGCCGAAGAGGCCGACCTGGGATATGGGAACGTCGGACAGACGGGGCCGCGCGACATTCAGCACATCAGACAGGTTCAGCCACAGAATGGTAGGCATCACCTGACCCAGGGAGCGTACGGCCACTTTCGTCGCTCGGAGAGCAAGGTCAGTGGCGGCGCGCGACTCAGTGAAGAGTCCTGGGTCAGTCCCGCCCTCGTGCAAGTCCATGAGCATCTGGGTCGAGGACCAGCAGAATGGCCATGGCCTGCAGAGAGGCGGCTGCCAGTCCCGTGGTGCTATAGGATCTCGCCACAAATGTAGACGAAAACTATAGACCACGGACGGGTGCTTAGGATTGCGCGAGAAGAAGCACTCTGAGGACACATAGCATCGCAACAGAGCGTTCAGCCGGGGGAACCCCAGTGTACCCGTGACAGCGGCCCCATCGAGGGGGGAAAGGCGGATGAGATCAGCGAGCGGTCCCGAGAAAACCAGGGGGTCTTCTGGGACTTCGAGATCTCATCATGCACGTCCGGGAGGGAAGGTATTGGGGTTTGCCGTGGACGAGGGTCGGCGGCCTTACCCAAAAACCAATCGTCCCAGGAAAGCATGGCTGTCATCTCTGGATCAGACTCAGGCACAGCCGTATGCACACCAGAGGGTGGCAGCTGTGATGAGTCGTCACTTCGCAGAGAATCAAAACCCACCTTGTGAAGCTGCTACAAACATAGTATCATCCTCTGTAGCTTTAAATGAAACCCACGGGCCACCAGAGGGTAGACTCGTGGGAATCACCTATTCACTAGCGGGCACCGCCGTTGAGGGGAGGCCGGGGTCACGGACACGGAGTCGGCGCCTTGTTCCAGACCAACACCCTCAGGTCACCCTGGCCACCAGCCGAAGATCGGGGGGTGGATGAGGGGACTCTCACTCTTGCGAGTTCACCGAGTCTCGACCTATATGACGCGATGATCATGTTCCCACAGAGAGAACATGAGTCATCCACGAGCGCTGCTCTAGTATGATCAAGCCCAAACATACTAGACAACGCTCGTGCCCATCAGAGTCCGATACCAAGCTGCCGCAACCATTCGTTTTTTTTTTTTTTTTTTTAAATGCACGGGCGAGCCGTCTTTAAAAAGACGTGCCCGTGCAAACTCTTTTTGTGAGAGAAAAGAAACTCTGAGAGTGTTGAAGCGCCCGGGGAGAAACACACTCGCTGGCAAACCACAGCACAGATAAGCAGGAAGTGCGCACTCGCCGGGAGATCGCCGTCACACCAACACCAGAGAATCTCGCTCGTCTGTAAAAGCTGACAGTTCAGAGATGGCTTGTGGAACGAAGGATTAACTTGGCTCCGAAGCGAAAACATAAACTGCTGTTGCAGACTTCCTCCTTTTATACCCACGAGGTGGGGCGGAGTTACGTCATGCAAATTCCGCAGACCCATGGCATTTCTTTGCCATTGGCTCGTTTTGTAATACTCGAAGTTGATAGGCTTTCTAAGCGAAACCCCATTTCGCCGTCATCCGACGTAACTCGGAGTGACAACGAAAGGGAACTCCCCATTTGAATGGTAACAGTGGGACATTTGCCAATAAGACGCTGTACCACCATAGGACAAACAAGACTAGAGGTCTTTAAACCTCCAATGCCCATTTCAGTAGTCTGACTAGAAACAACAGGAGAGGTAGGTTGATCATTCTCGTACACAAGTGTTTCTCCTGTCATCACCCTAGCTGGCCTAGATCCACACTCAACTGGCCATGGTTGTCTACAATATCGGGCAATATGACCCAGTTTATTACAACGTAAACACCTTCGAGAAGTATTTTGCCTTATCAAAACGATGGAGGGTTCATTGCTCACAGGTTTAAGATAATTGAGACGCTTAGTAATCTCGTCAATTTGAGCTTGTTGTTGCTTTAACAGCTCCTTGATTTATTTTAACTCAGTAAGTTCCTTATGCATCTGTGATTCAAATACTCTACCCTGAGCAACATTACACCACAACTGAGCAGCAGAGGGAATAACTTCCCTCTTCCCTTCCTCATTCCATCTTATAGCTTCGCTTCGAACATCAAGTAAAGTACCGTGTAGAGTTTGTCTTACAAAATGTTTGAGTTCGCGTTTAAGCGCTACATCATTAACATGCTCCACAAACTGATCATGGAGAACTTGGTCAGCATTTGGGACACCATTTGGACGACTTGCAAGAATAGAGTACATCAAAGACATGAGTGCATGAGCAAATTCAACAAGAGATTCACCCTCTCTTTGTTTCCGATCATAAACCCCTTCTGCAACTGCACAAATGTTTGTTTTGCACCATACATACTTCTTAACACCTTAAATATGAGTTCAGGAGTTACTCATTCAGGTGCGGGTCGGAGTTTGATCTCAATTGTGGCTTCCCCTCCCAAATAATCCATCAGAAACGCTACCCTTTCTCGTACAGTCCAGCTCCCATCCCCAATGCAGGCCTCAGCCTCCTCAATCCAGTCTTCAATGTTCAAATTAGAGTCCAAGTCCCCGAAGAACCGGTGACACTTCCGCTCCCGAGGAACATACATCACCCTGCTAAAAGGCACAGAAGGTGGAGCATTAGGGTTAAATACCGGTTGATTAGTGTCAGGGTTGGATTCGGAACATTCTTCCATTAACTGCTTCCACAAAGAGGAAGTCGAAACAGTTTGGTTTCCCTTTATAGCGTCTTAACTTATGGGATTTGTAATCCATCTAGTTTGTAGTCCTTCACCTTCTACCCCATTACACTTGTTTATCAAGTCAATAAAGCATGATAAACCTCATTCCTGCTGAGTTCAGATTCTACAACAGTAAATGCAAAAACCTTCACTGTAAACCCTAATGCTCTAAATAATTAATTGGTTAGAGAAGGGTACATTTAAATTAAACAAATTAGTTATCTTTTATATGTATTTAGAACTTTCTTTTTCTTCTGAGTTTACAAAACAGACACATTGTAAGTAATCTGAATTGTTTAATTGTTTAGAGTTTTATGAGTTTGTTTATTTGAATTTAGACAAATTTATATAACTGAAACTGGGCTGGGATTTCTATTTCTCAGCATGCTTTGTAATTGCTTAAATTAAGTGTTATATAATGTTTTTTTGTGCAAGATTAATGTTAAGTGGGAGATGTAGTAGTGTTTAATGATTTGCTACGCTAATTTATAAAAGTTTCTGTTATGTGGTGTTTTTAGGGGGTTTCCATCATGGTGACGAGTGGAGCATGAGTTTGGTTTGAGAACAGATATATGTTATATGTTCTATATTGTCGTACTCATTCAACATTTGCACAAAAAAATGTATGTAACCAATAACCTCAAATATTTTGAGTGCCCTTTCGAGTTGCGTCGAGACGCTGTGGGAACGCCCTGCGTGATTGCGTCATGAAGCATGTGTGAAATCAGTCCAATGGTGTGACGAGACATCATAGACGGGTGACATCACAGACCAGAAAACTATAAAGCAGACTCAGAAACAGACCGGGCTAGCCTCTGTGTCATCAGCAAGCACTGTCTGTGATACTGTTTCTGTCTATTTAGTGTTGTATTGGCATTGCAGTTACACACACATGTATATATGTGACCGATCACGGAAAGTAGGGACACAAGTCGGCAGCACAACTTTCGAGCAAAATGAGAAAGTTTTGAATTTTTTTTAAAAATTGGTGAGTTTCAATTTTTTTTGCAGAATCTGTTAGTTGAAATCACGAAGAAGTCTCTCCATGTTTGAGATAGCAGTATTGGTATATTTAAAAGCGTACATTTTGAGGTTGAAATCGGCTTGTTTTTCTGAGATTCTAGCATGCAGTAGGGGCGTGTCATTGTCTGTGCATATTTCCATACTGGATAAGCCGGCTTTTGCCCCCGCCCTCCAAGTGAACAGTGTGGCTACTTATTATGCAGCGCTCTGGCCGGCTCTATCTGATATCAAAATTCAATGAAGATGGACGCCGCAAAGATTGTCGCAGACGAGCTGAACCGTGGCAGTTACACCGAAAATGTTTTGAAGTACTTCTTCGACAAGCCAGATTGCTTATGAACAAGCGCTCACTGATTCTGAAGACGATCTGAGCGACGATGAAAGCGGCATGATAAGACTGAATAATATCCCTAATCTACAACTGAGCGAAGATGAAGACGAGCAAGAATGTATCGGACTGGCGTCAGACGAGTTGGACCGTAAGATATCAGAGGCTATATCGATAGTAACATTTGATGGGGATATAGACAGAGAAATGGGGAAAATCCGTAACTTTGACTGTAAATGCTACACGAGGAGAAAAGAGAACTCTCTGCATGGGAGACAGTCCTGTAGCCAGAAGCTTTCTCCAGACATTATGTACTACATACGGCTGGATTCTTTCGCTGCGGAAAAAGAGTGGCAGGACATGCAAATTATTGGACATTTAGAGGCAAACAGACGCACAGTGCAAACTTCGGAGATGGTTACATCCACAAAGAAGACCTTTCTTATGGGGTGAGTTTGCATAAACATCAAAGTTTGTCGTTTTGTGTTCATTCTAAGAACACGTACACGTTATCTCATGTTTAGTCCATGTTTAGACCCTCCCATACCTACCTATTGTTATTAGCTAGCTCAGGACTATCGTTTTAATTGTAACATTAATCGTTAGCATCATATCACTTTCCAAAAAACCCCATTACTATAATGAGCTTTTAGATGGTAATATGAGCATCTGCTATTAATTTGAATAATGCTTCAATTGCTTGAATTGACTGGTGTTAATGACTTAGCCCACGTAAACCTGCCTGTTAGCATTCTTGAATTGAATGTGATGCTAATAATTTTAGCCAGTGGTGGCGGAAGTACTAGAAGTAACGAATATTTCCCCCCCTCCGTTTTCAATAATAACATCGTGCACACAACATCGTTTTCAAAAAAGTTGTCATTTACACCAACCAGCATAAATACGCCGTCGAGCGCCATCATAACTATGCCAAACTGGGCGCTCACATGACGTTAATCATTTTCTGGCGCATAATGTGATGTTTGAGAACCTAAAACCCCGTTTCTCCCAGTCGACACGGCTACATATAACCGGCGTTTTCAGAAATATCCACTTTGGCCGGAGTTTTTAGAAATAATCGTTTTCTGTGATAAAAACGGGGTTTTCGTGTAAACGAGAGGCCAAACCGCAGGGAAATATCTGCGTTTTCCCTTCGTGTAAACGGGGCCTAAAAGTATCCGTAGCCGTAAAATGTGCATTATAAGTCAAAAGTAAAAGTATTTATGAATAGTTTAATGTACAGGATTTTTTTAATCCTTTGACTCAAACCAGGTCTAACCACTAACTGAGGTCTAAACCAGGAAGTACAGATACAGACTCTAAAATGTAGTGAAGTTAAAGTAAAAAGTATTCAAAGCTGTAAAGAACAGGGGGAGCATGGCTTATCTAAATGAGATGTAATGAGCCCTATTGTCACTCCCAGCAGCAGAGAGAGGTGAGAACTGCACAATCTTTAGAAGCCGTTTTCTCACCTTTGAGCTTTTTTGAGTGCCTACCTTCAAATGGCCACAACTTCTCCAAATATTATCAAATTTCCATGTGTTACACATCGTTGGAAAGTTTGGAGACTACACTTTCAGAATCTGTGAATAACTCAAAATGCCCCAGAACCGACTTGTGTCCCTACTTTCCGTGATCGGTCACACACACACACTACAACTACGGGCACTTTTAAGTCCCAGCAGTGAAATTTTAGATTTATGTTAAAATTTGCCATTTGATGTTTTATAAGTATATTCACAGTGCCATTACACACCTTGACAAAAAATATAATTACTGATTAATGTGATTAAATATAATATTATGTGAGGGTGCTCTGATTGATCGGTCGCCGATCATAATCGGCCGATAATTGCTTTGGGATGTGTGATCGACAGTCTCTATCAAGGCCGATCCAGAAAAAACTGATCAGATGACGCAAAACTAGCGAGACAATTTTTTATGCCCTGGTAAAAATGGCTTCACCGGTCTGGCAATTCTACAAGGTGTGTGAAAAAGACAATTCATTAGCAATCTGCAATGTGTGTACCATGCCACTGCCCGCTGGTCAAACTGTGCAGCCTCTCTCCTCAACCCGTAAATAAATCCATCGATCCGCAAACTACGTTTGAGTTCTTAAATGATCTTTTGCCAAGCGTGTCAGAGGTTACGGGTTCTAATCCGCACTCGTATAGTTTTTTTCTATCTCATCAAAACTGAATATGTTCATCAGTGATTACAGTCTATATCAAGCAGGGACACGTTTGTGTGCATTGTATTTTGTGATTTCACCGGAATGAATAGAGTCCGCAACGGCGATAGATTGAAGCGCGCGTCCGAGTGAAGACTGCGCGAGCCACAAGAGAACTCTGTATCCATGCAACTGATAGCAGCGGCAACGAGCACTCAGCTGGAGTAAAAAAACAAAACACATTTTAGCGCTAGATCTCTTATTTAAATAGCGAACTAAATGAATGCTCTGCTAGTTAACTGGAGATGTTTTATTTATTTGTATGTAAAGACTCAGGGGCGGATCTAATCCGTGGGGAAATTTGCAGATCATAATTAATAATTGGTAATTAATAATTATTCATACATGTTTGGATTAGATCAGTCTTACATGTTAATAAATCTCCCGATAAGGGATGATGTGTCATTTTACCTGCATGCATGTCTGTGTATCCTTGCACTTAACCACAAGTTGATTGTAATTAATTACACGGACCACGTCTTACAAAACAGGCAAAATTAATTAGCTCAATTGTCAGAATAATATTTGTGGGGATCCACAATATCATCCTACTTTATAGGATTTCAGGAAAAGCAATTCTGCGGCCACAAGAATTGGGTTTCCTGCCCTATAAGCAAATACTCTGTAAAGTATAATTTGTAAGCTTGTAAGTTAGCTAAGATCTTTTGACACTTAAGGGACTTGGAAAATTGAGGAAAAAGGCAGTACATCAATCAAATGAATATAATGAATTTAATAAGGCAGAACTACTTATGTATTTACTATGGTTACATGGGATATATGTATTTACAAACATAATAAACAATAAAACACGATAAGGCATCGATGAACGAGAAATGCATAGAGACAGAGAGAGAGAGGAAATGTAGAAAGTTGCAGGAATGCAAGAGGGAGTTTAGAAAGACCCGAGGATCTTTCTAAATAGCAAATTCACATAGACAACGGAACTTGAGAGACAGCAAGACTTCAACAAATCTTTAAGCGTGATAAAACACAGATACTTGCACTCTGCATGGCTTGTGAAGAAGCGTGTGTGTGTCTCTCGGTCAAGCGCGTCACGTGGTCACGTGCGCGTTTCTCCTTCAAAGCGAGCGCGCGCTCTGAAGAGTCACGCGGTGTTCTTTTCACTCGTTGATTGGAATTAAACACGGAGACTTATCTAAGACTGAAAAACACGAACTAAACTAGAAACAAATAAAAGAAAGGCGAAGAGCTCGCCCGGAGGCGAGACGTTACATTATGACACGAGGACAAGAGAAGTAAGAGAGGGATAAACTGGTATTCAGTCCTTTTGAAGACCTGACGTTTCCGCCTTCTTTTGGAAGCGGGTCCAATCAGGAGCTGTCCCTTTGGAGGGAGATTTTATCACCCTTTGTGTTATAACCAGGCATTTAAATCTCTAGTTTCATTGGGTGTTTAAGAGAAGATTCTTCACAATTCTTATAATACTAATGTGTCACAAAGTTTAGCAAAATGTAATGTCAATTAACAAATGGGGAATGAAAATTGGAGTTTATCGAGACCAAACTTGCCACAAATGGATTTGGTTAAACATTAGTTGGCAAAGTTTGAAACATTATCCCATTAGAGTTGTCGAGAAACATGGACCAAACCACAAAAAGGCAACTCATGAAATAGGGAACTTAGATACATTGTTCATACAATTCTCAAGTGGATATATAATAGCATATATATATACGAATACAGGATTCATTTCTCCTCCTTGGTTAGAATTCAGAGAGAGCCACAGTTCTGTGAACATTCCTTTGGGTCGTAAACGCTGTTATCTAAGAACTCCAGTGATGTTAGTTTTGGTCTCTTTTCACTCCAAAGATGGAAAACATAGTAAACTATATTTTACTGGATATTACTGTACATATTCTGATTGATCACACCGAAAGCATTCTGGAGGTGTCCAGAACTATATGTACAAGTTATGGGAATAGACAGTTATATTTAAAATGCATAATGAAGGTATTTATAATTCACTTTAAGCTACGATAAAATCATAGTCATTCCAATGTGACATGGGCAAATGGACACACATAAAAACACATCGAATATATCTGGTTAAATGTCTTTTAAAAAAATAATTTTCTTTCTCTTTAGAATCCTTCTTTGGGACATTCCAGTCAGTCATAAAAATGTCTCCTAACTGGACACCACGCTCTGTCCTGAGCCGGCTTCACTTGTGGGGGATGCGTGTGTGGTTGTGTGTGTGTGTGGGTTAATTTACATTCAAAGATTTTTGGTCTTTAGCAGGATGTATTTAGTTATTCAGATTCACCCTCTTAGCCCAGTCCCTACATGTATTAGGTACATACGTGCCTCAATGTTACAAAAATTGGTGGGGGACAATATCAATCCTTAGAAAGCGTGGTGGGACACGACTTCACTGGATCTAAACAAATCAATCTAACCATAGATGTGACCAGTAGTGGTGGCTTTCTTAATCTGTTTAAAATAATTTTGCAAGGGTTCTTGCAAAAAAAAAAAAAAATATATATATATATATATTGATGCTTAAGAAGTAAGCTTTGGTAGAGAAATTAATCTAATAATCTCTATCCCCACTCTCTCTTTCTCTACCTCCCTCTCCCTCTCTCTTCCTCTCTAAATTCCCACAAAATCTGACTGAGCATCCCAGAAAAAAGCAAAGTTATAGATAGATACAGATATGGAAGTTGTTAGTTATTTGTAATTTTTGTTGCTGTGCACTTTACTACCTGTGGTCCTTTAAGTGTATTAGAAAAACTGATGGCTGACTGACTCAAAACATTATTTTGGCTATAGCCTTTTTTGTTGCAGTTTTTAGTTTAAAGTAGTCTAAAGCTAAATTTAAAGACTCAGATATTCTGTCTCAGATGTTCAGATATTCTACAGGAAAGTTGTATTTGTCAAGCCCTAAGCTGTTCCCAATAACTAAGCACAGGCTGCTAAGTTAATATGCTGGACATGTTGCTTGCAAATAAATACACAGGTGTCAATTCATGATACGTTGTCTTCTCTTAATTGTAATACTTAATGTATATTGTTGATAATATAGATTAATAAATAATGCTACATGATAAATAGAAGGCTTCAAATAGACCCAGTAATCGGTGATCGGTATCGGTATCGGGTGATACAGCTTCCAGTGATCGGTGATCGGTATCGGGTGATACAGCTTCCAGTAATCGGTGATCGGCCCCAAAAAACCTGATCGGAGCACCCCTAATATTATGAAGCATTTATAGCTCAAAACACCATTTTTGTTAATCTCCCACACCTGTGGTCTCAATGTTGAGATACATAAAATAAGCTAATTTAATTACAATTTGACATTATTTCAAATGGAATTGTTTAATATACAGATTCATTTACAACATCTTAAACTTCTTTATATTATTTACTGATCATTTTTATGATTTTTTTAACTAAATGTGCCTGTCCCACACTTTTGAGTCCTTACCGCAACAATGAAAAAAAGCTTTTATTACGAAATTTTATTGAACACAAACAAGTCTAGTTTCTAGACTAGTTTAGCAAAAATGTAATTTCCGCAACATGTCTTTACCGCAGCAAATTTAGGTGTTGGGGTAAAGACCTTGTGTTGCGGTAGAGACAAATTCAAGGTTTACTGTATATTAAATTACAAATATTCAGTATATTATTAGTACTGAAGTATATATTAGTATATATATATTAGTATATATATATAAACATGCCATTTTTTAACATGGCAGTTTAACATTGTGTCCTTACCGACACAAGATGTCATTACCGCAGCACTGCTTTATTTTCATTTTTTTTCACATTTTCATTTGCAAAAAAATATTTTTACACTTAAGCTGAGCAGAGTGTGTATGTGAATATATATATATATATATTTTACAGCAATGTTAAATTTTCCACTTTTGGGGGGTGAGCAAAAATGCAACATTTTTGTGTGTGTCCCTTTAAATACAAATGAGCTGCTGCTGCCGGCACAGGGGGTGGCGTTCAAGAAGAGGGCGGAGCTTCAGGAGCACGTGCTCCGGTGTCAGGACAATCTCATCTCAAAGAATGAACATGTCAGAACAGAAATTGTCAGTAGCTGTGTTCAGTTCGAACCAGAGTCGGACAATGATGCCCACAGAGCCAGAGAATATATGCTGCATGGAGATAGAACAGGTATAGTTTAGTTTAATTATGGTAATAACTTATTTGTCATCTTGCTTTTATTCAATATTAGTACAAGCCTGTTTTAACGGACCCCGTCTGAATGATGGCCGAAAATGTACTGATGAGTTTTATGAAGTTTATTGTACGTCACATAAAAGATGACGCATTTGTTTTAGTCCAGAAAATCACCATAAGAGCTGAATAAATCACAGTACAAGAAGTGCGCATTAAAGTCTTTTCCATAAACTCTCTCTCTCCCTTTCAATATCATCAACATAAAAACAAATATACAGACCTTTTCAGTGGGTACTTAATAAACGGGTCAACTTTATATCTGTTGTAACCGTCCAACTGAGAACTCTCAGAAGGGAACATCACACATAAATTTATAAGGGAGGACTCTATTGACTATAATGGCTTTAACCAGACTCAGAAACACTCAAACCATAAGTCCAAACACAGAAGTAGTTGCAGAAGTGTTTATATCAAATATTCCACACAAAACCATCAAAACAGAGAGTCAACATATGAAGATAGTTGCATGTATGTTTTCTTTGTTGTCATGGAGAATAAAGATATAAGAAACCGAGCTTAAGTGGTCATTGTCCAAGAAATGGCTTTCCTTTATAGGTCTTTGAGAATGGTGCAGGTGAAGATAGGAGTTTGTTTAACAAGAAACAGGGGTCAATTGCACCTGTCTGCCTTGCTGCTGCTGCTGATTTAGTTTGCGTCTGTAAGCCTCATATATATTTCTGTTTTGAATCATTATTTACTGGCGTTTCCTGTTGTTTATCCCTTACGGCTTCTTCAGTCAAAAATGACCGAAACTATTTACGTTTTAAATTTTTAAATTTTTAAATTTCAAGTGCGAGTTTCACCAGACACGTATCTCCTTTCTGGGCTATATCATCAGTGTGGACGGAGTTCTGATGGATGACAGCAAGGTCAGAGCCGTGGTGGATTGGCCCCAACCTTTCTCTGTTACGGAGCTGCAGCGCTTTTTGGGCTTCGCCAACTTTTACCGCAGATTCATCCGCAATTTCAGTGTAATCGCTGGCCCTCTCACATCGCTGCTTCGAGAAGGGGGCAAATATTTTAAGTGGACGGCGGATTGTACTACGGCCTTTGATCGACTTAAGGAGAGATTCACTTCTGCTCCTATTCTCCGTCACCCAGATCCTGAGAGGGAGTTTATCGTTGAAGTGGATGCATCGAGCACAGGAGTTGGGGCTGTTCTGTCTCAGCGGCAGGGGAGTCCGGCGAAAATGTTCCCATGTGCCTTCTACTCTCGCAAGCTTAATTCGGCGGAGCGCAATTATGACATGGGTGATCGCGAACTCCTGGCCATGAAGGCCGCCTTTGAGGAGTGGAGGCACTGGCTGGAGGGAGCTCGCCAGCCTTTCACTGTGCTCACTGATCACAGGAACCTTGAGTACATCAGGTCAGCTAAGCGTCTAAATGCTCGCCAGGCTCGCTGGTCACTGTTCTTCTCAAGATTCGATTTCAATATCACCTACAGGCCGGGCTCCCAGAACGGCAAAGCTGACGCCCTGTCTCGCCAGTTTGACGGTCCTTGTGAGGAATCGAAACCTGAACCCATTGTTCCATCTCCTCTGATCGTTACTCCGGTTCAATGGGACATCATCTCTGAGGTCACCGCGTCTCTAAGTAGTCATCCTGCTCCACCAGAGTGTCCCGCCGACCGTCTCTTCGTTCCACCCGGACTCCGCCACCGGGTGCTTCAGTGGGTTCACAGGTCATCCAGGTATTGCGGCTACCGTACAGTTAGTTACCAATCACTTTTGGTGGGTTTCTCTCCAGTCGGATGTCATAAAGTTTGTTCACCAATGCTCTGTTTGTAACACAGTTAAATCCTCCCATCTCAAGCCCGCTGGTCTGTTACAACCTCTGCCTGTACCTCAGCGTCCCTGGTCGCACATCGCAGTGGATTTCGTTACGGATCTACCCCCATCACGGGTTTACTACTATCCTCTCCGTGGTGGATCGCTTCTCTAAGTCCTGCCGTTTCATTCCCCTGACCGGCCTGCCCACGGCCTTACAAACAGCCGAGGCTCTTCTCAATCAGGTTTTTCGGCTCTTTGGTTTGCCCGAGGACATTGTCACTGACCGTGGTCCCCAGTTTACCTCCCGTGTCTGGAGAGAGTTGTGTTCCAAACTCAATATCAATGTCAGTTTAACTTCTGGTTACCATCCTCAGGCCAACGGGCAGGTTGAACGTCTGAACCAGGATTTGATTCGATATCTGAGAACTTACTGCCACCAGAACCAGCAGGACTGGAGTCGCTTTCTGGCCTGGGCGGAGTATGCCCAGAATTCCTTGTTAAAACCTGCCACTGGTCTAACACACTTTAAATGTGTTTTAGGTTTCCAGTCACCACTCTTCCCGTGGGCCGGGGAGCCCTCCGACCTCTCAGCAGTACACGCATGGCTCCGGCGCAGTGAGGCCACCTGGGATGCTGCTCACGTTTACTTACAATGCGACATCCGCCGTTTTCAGCACCAGGCGGATCGGAGGAGGCGTGAGGGTCCCAGGTGGGCCGACCCGACCAGTGGGTGTGGCTCTCTGCGCGAGATCTCCGTCTCAAGCTCCCGAGCAGGAAACTGTCTCCTCGCTTCGTTGGGCCATTCAAGATCCTCCGCCAGATAACACCAGTTTCTTTTCGTTTAGCTCTCCCTGCTCATTACAAGATCTCACCCACATTTCATGTGTCCCTTTTCAGACCCGCTGTTGCCCCCAGGAGAGAGAGAAGTCGGGAGGAGGCCGCTCCTGTGCAGACTCCCCCCATTGAGATGGACGGGTCCTGGGTGCGAGAGGTCCTGAACTCCAGACGTCTCATCGACCGGGAGGGGTACGGCCCAGAGGAACGCTCCTGGGCCAGGTCCCAGGATACCCTGGACCCTGCATTAATCACTGCTTTTCACCGAGACCACCCAGATCGACCTGCTCCAAGACCCCGTGGTAGTCCCCGCCGACGACCAGGTCCTCGCTTCCGGAGCCGCTCTCAGGGGGGGGCTCTGTCACGGAGCGCTCAGCTACGCCTCCTCCTGGTTGCATCAGATCTCTCTCTCCTGCGTACTAGGACTGCATTCCCCATCATCCTTCCCTGCTCATCATCTCCTGATTATCCCCTCATCATTGCATTAGTATCACCTGTGCCCCATCTGCTCACCTTTATCTGGACTGTTCTGTTCATTGTCATTTTGTGAAATCTTGATTTACCCTCACGCTATCTCTGACCCGTTTTCTCGTGCTTGCTTGTATATTCTGACTTACACTCTGTACTCATTTGTGAACCTTAGCTGCCAGTCCTGACCTTTGCCTGTTTAAACTACTATTCTTGGATTGCCCTTATCTGTGAGCTGTTTTTGAGTTTTATGTCTGCTGTTCTATGCTGGCTCACCTGTATCAATAAACTACTGCAGATGGATCCAAACGCCTCAGCCTCTTCGTCACAGCAGGTATGCCTGTTATGTTTTATTTTATTTATTTGTTAGGCCTGTAATGCTTATAGTGGTTTTGCTGCTTACTGTAATGTCGTCACAGCTGTACTCCCTCCATTGCCCAGGATTGACATGTTTTGCTAGTTGTCTGTAAAATGGAAATTTTAAAGGGACACCAGGCAAGCCTGAGTGTTTTTTCTCTACGAAGCTCCCCCTAGCTCCCCCTGGTGTCTGGTAGTAAATGCTTTCAAACACACTGTCGTAAAAACGAACTGTTGTTCCTCCCCCTCGCCATGAGCAACCCAGCTGATCAGCTGTCAACCCAGCTGAGCATGAACCGGCTATTTCAAAACCAGTTATGTCTACCGAGGTAAGTAAAGCAATATTTTCTTTCCAACTGATGGCAATTTTTTATTTTTATTGTGTTGTCATGCATACTAGTATTTTTACAGGGAACAAACGATATGAACGAAGCGTTTTGTTTTTTGGGAGAGTGGGCATGAGCATAAAAAAAAGATATATCGGCTTCTACACTATGTAGCACACTGCAAAAAAGCTACACCTGCGCCAAATAAAAGCAAAGTAACACCTGGATGCAACGTGCAAGCTAAATTAGACACATAGAAGGGCAGCATCCATCTAGCTAGATCAAGCCAAAATCTCTGCTAGCCATTTAGATGCGGGTAGGATACACCGGTGTCTTGATTTGAAGAATTTGATATCGATTTATTTGCGAACTAAGTTACACAAATAAAACCCACAGAAGAATGGCCAAACAACTACAGAAATCAAACGTGTTTGCTAATGACAATGCTAACATCAAAGTTATAGTATCTAGCATACTAGTAAGCCCGTAACAGACAGCGATCATAATAAAAACCTTTACAGACAATAGCAAACATCCTGAGGTCACAATTACTTGAAATTTAAATATTAAACACAGTTTATTCCAAAGATACTTACAAGTGCAACAGCAAGAAGGTCAGGTCAGCATCCGTTTTGCAGGCTTCTGTTTCTCTCAGTTCTCGCCATTCTGAAATAGCCGGTCTGATATTTACTCGAGTCTGACTTCTTGCTCGGTCAGTCTCCCGTTTCCTTTGTCGTTGGTCCTCCGACAAAGATTTCCTAGCTTTCTGCTTCTTTTTTACAGGCTCAGCCATAACTCTATCTATTGTTGCCCTTTGCTTATAGCTAGCCGGTGCTTGAATGGGGCGTGTACGTGTGCAGTGCCGTCAAGCAATTCGTTACATCGCGAGACCTGATATCACACGATACTTCCTGACGGCAAGGCCGGCGGCCCGCCGGCCCAAAGTTACAAGTGAATTTTTTACGCTCTCAGGCACCAGGGGGTGCGAAACCACCACCATTCAACCCGAAATACATTTTTTTTACATTTACATTTATTAATTTAGCTGACGCTTTTATCCAAAGCGACTTACAATTGCTATATTTCAGAGGTCGCACGCCTCTGTAGCAACTAGGGGTTAAGTGTCTTGCTCAGGGACACATTGGTGTCTCTCAGTGGATTCGAACCTGGGCCTCTCACACCAAAGGCATGTGTCTTATCCACTGCGCCATCACCACCCCAAATAAGTAATATAACCATTCCACTGACTCCGAAGCTGTTCAGTTAAAGTAAAAAAGTTGCCTGGTGTCCCTTTAAAGGCAAATAAAAAAATATACTGATAAAGGATACAATTTGATACTGGAGGAACAACATTTTTTTTTGCAAAGCATGCAACAATCAACATGACTTCATTAATTTAAGACTTTCTGCTCTATTTTAAGACATCTTCCAAGCCTTAATTTGTTTAAAGGCGAATTCATTTTACATATAATTTTAAGACCGCAGAAACCCTGTCCTTTCGAATGCTAACATATATCATAAAAAAGGACATAATTTTTTTTAAATCTGGCATCTCTTAAAATTAAAAGCCGTTAACACAAACGCACAATTGTTAAAACAGCATAAATAATGCTTTTTGACTTGAGCCTCGTTTACACTGCAATTCTGATTTGTTGCCTATATACAATTTTTTTTGACCGTCCGTTTACACGTTATTTAAATTGTGACCCATATCTGATTCATGTGTTTACAATCGACATACTATCTGAAACGTTGCGCATGCTTAAAGGGGTTCTTGCACAGATGGAAGAATGTGAAATATGCTTGATGCTAGCTCTGCGATATATGCGAAGTTCTCCAAACATCAGCATGATTTTGAGGTGGAGGAGTATGGGATTAAAATCCTGCCATGATTCAAAACTGAAAATAAAGTTCTGAAAGGTTGAAACTAAGTGTTCGAAAACTCAAAACCTTTTTTGAAGGTTAAGTTTTTGAAAGATCGAAAAATAAGATTTGCAAGCTTGCAATTTTTCAGAGTTTCAAATTGGTCAGTGTTCTCCCACTGTATTAGTTTGTTTTCCAGGTTTGAAACCTTGTAAATGGTGATCTGAAAACTGGTGTGCGAATATGTGAAAAAAAGTTTTGAAACTCTGAAAACAGAGTTTTGCAGGCTTGCAAAGTGGTAAAAAATCTCTGCAAACATAATTTTGTTTTTGAGGTTTCCGTCTTCATAAGTGTAACAGCAAGCAGATGGTCGGTTCTGCCATTTGATTAAATTACTGGTTTCTAATTTGCAAACACAGCTCCACTCTTCTTGGACTGTGACACAAAGAAAATGGTGTTCGGACTTGATTAAGTTACTCATTATGATCAGCACACGCGGCGCTTTCCTCTAATGAGTAAACAAAGGAATACCCTGTTTTACCGACATGTGACCAAAAGGCGCCGCTCTAGCTGAAGATCCCGCAGGGAACTCCCCAGGATCTCCTCTTATTTGACACCTCACAAACAAGACGAACATTGTGTAACCAGATGTTCAACCACTATTCCATGTTAAACTCATCAATTCAAAGAATACGCACACACATATAATTCCCCGGAGGGGGGTGGGGAGCAAGAGTTCACCACGTCCGCCGAACGCTGAGTGACCCTGATACACACACACACACACACACACACACACACAGGAACACTCATTTGTGACCACTGTGGTCAAAGTACCTTTCTAAATGTATGAAATGTTTCTCTTGTGTGTTCCACAATCCCCATGTGACCAATTGCTATAACTATAAGCTTTATGGTGTATAATCAAACTTGATATGCGTTTAATCACGAAGAATCATGTATCTTTATCTTACGAGCTCACAGGAATACCTTGCGTGGTATTGTTATGATCCGAGAAATCCAATGGTACAGAATCCTTGACCCAAAGTGCAACATGATGCATTCTTTTATTAATACTAGTATATAAATGTTTTATGATTCATTTCTGCCTCCTCTGTACATGGGCCGGAACGAAGTTTGCCGCCACGCCTCCTCCCAAACGATTGGATCAGGCACATGAGAAAGGCGTGCCACTACTTCCTTTAAAACTTGGAGCGCCACTTCTGCTCTGTGCAGTTTCTACGCCAGAGAGAGGTCCACACCTTCAACAAGAACGTCTCAGGTTACGACTGTAACCTATGTTCCCTGAGAACAGGGAACGAGACAATACGTCAACGACGTTATGGGGAACGCCTCAGGCGTGACAGGTGTCTGAAATCACTATCAAATCACGTCAATCATATTGACCGGCGACAGCCCGTGAATCATTAGCGTGAATGATTAACGTGCGACCTGGAAGTATAAAGGGGCGCCTTGCACACATGACAAATCACCTTATCGTCTGAAGGGACTGTACGGTAGGCAAGCCCCGAGGCATGGCAGGGAGACGTATTGTCTCGTTCCCTGTTCTCAGGGAACATAGGTTACAGTCGTAACCTGAGACGTTCCCTTTCGAAGGGAACTCAACAATACGTCAACGACGTTATGGGGAACGATATACCAACTCCGCCATGCTAAGGGGAGTGCATGCCAAGTGGCAGTGACAACTGTCAGAACCAGCAACTTCAAATGAAACGCTAGAACCACTCACCCTCAGGTCACACTGGGCTGTCAGTGACAGCATTCCCTACGGTCATAGCCCAAGCTACAGCCTCACAGAAAAACCTTCATAAACATGGTTAAATAAAAAGGTCTACCTGGGCCGGCTCCGGGCCTGGAACCACAGCTTCCGATTAGAAGGGGTCCCTTCTAGGGAATGTGGCTAGGGAACCCGAAGGAACCCCAGCCAGTCACTATTCAGGGGAACGTACTCACCCCGAAATGCCACCAGGACGGCCTGACCTGGCGTCAGTACATAGACACTAGTCTGGCCAAATCCTGTCTGTCTGAAGACAGAGCCTCTGGACAACAAAGCCTTAAGAAAGGCATCCAACCCGAGGGACTGCGAAGCTGGCAGTGAACCACTCGGCCCGGATCTCAGAGACGGGATATCCCGGAGAGTATGACTCAGCATAGTGCTTTCCAACCCTTGCTAGCGAGGGGAGTTTCTCTACTCGATCCACGGATCAACCCAGTGTCTGTGTTTCAAAACACTGAGGAGGCCTGTGAAGGCCTAAGGGCTGATCTAACTGGGAGGCCTCACGAGAGGCCTACGACCGTCTGACCAGACTCAGGAAGCCGCATGCTCATAGAGACCCTCGGTGAGGGGAGCACAGGTCTGCCTGGTAGGCAAACCAGGCTGTAGGCAGAAAAAGTTCCAGGAGGGAACCAATAGCAGAGAATGAACACTTTAGCGAGCCAGGGCGCAAGCTCGCCTTCAGCAGCTGCCTATTAAGGCTAGCTGAAACTGATAGCAAGAGACCACTAGCTTCATAAACCCAGCACCACTAGGGAACGTTACAGGGAGGCCCGGAGAGGCCTACTACCTGATAGCCAACGTAAGTGGGAATTCACCTTCAGAGAGGCCCGTGAGGCCTACTACCTGATAACCACAGTAAGTGGGGTGCTCACCTTCAGGGAGGCCCAGAGAGGCCTACTACCTGATAACCACAGTATGTGGGGTGCTCACCTTCAGAGAGGCCAAGAGAGGCCTACTACCTGATAACCACAGTACGTGGGAACTCACCTTCAGGGAGGCCCGGTGAGGCCTGCTACCTTACAACCACAGTATGTGGGGAGCTCACCTTCAGGGAGGCCTGGTGAGGCCTACTACCTGACCGTACTCATTCAAGGAGGCCTGGAGGAGCCTACTACCTGATAATCACAGCATGTGGGAACTCACCTTCAGGGAGGCCTGGTGAGGCCTACTACCTGACACCCAAAATATTTGGGCGCTCACATTCAGGGAGGCCCAGAGCGGCCTACTACCTGACAGCCACAATATTTGGGAGCTCACCTTCAGGGAGGCCCAGAGAGGCCTACTACCTGATAGCCAACTTAAGTGGGAATTCGCCTTCAGGGCGGCCGGCTGAGGCCTACTACCTGATAACCATCTTAAGTGGGAATTCACCTTCAGGGAGGCCTGAGTGGCCTACTACCTGATAACCACTGTTAGCTTTGAGCCCTGAGTCCGGGTGATAGTATAAGGTGGCCTGCTAAGGCCAGCCAGCTGAGGACTCGCCTATCAGGGAGGCCTGGTCGGGCCTACTAGCTAATAGCAAGTCATATTCTGCTATAAAGTACACTGTTGGGAACCATACTATACAAGCATAATTTACTAATGGGCTTCCAGTAGCGCTATAAGGTATGTCCCACAATGTTGGGACTCACCTCCGAGGAGGCCTGTTTAAGGCCTACTACCCATCAGTGAGTCAACTGCCCGAACCACCAAGGCCAACCACGTAAAGTGAGCTGGCCTACAGTGCCCTCTAGGGGGCTGTCCAATCAAGGAGGCCTGCTGAGGCCTACTACCTAATGGCGCAGCCTTCGTTGGCAGCAAAGTTGTTTACGCAGCGCCTACAGCATCCTGGTGCCTAATCACATTGCCCATGGCAGTGTACTCCGCAAAAAAGCTAGCACCCTTAAAACAAGGGGAGTACAACATACGCCACTCTGCCTCAACGGAGGCCCCATTAGTCAGGGGCCTACCATCTATGCATGGGCGTCAGCTCAGGGCAATGCTCTGGCTTCAGGGGAGCGTACTTCGACCAAAGAAGAAGTGAAGCTTACTTCATACTCGACCCGAGCCATAGTGGTGCGAGGTAGGATAAACAGAACTGGGAGTGAAGTGCTCAGACCTACCCTGTATCACAGGGGGATACTCACACCTCACCCTGAGGTTACCAGGGTCCGGGCCTGCCAGCGGCTCTAGGGGTGACAGAAATTTATCTGTGCCCAACCTAGGGGAGTGGGGCTTAAATGAAAGCCATCCACCTACAACCTAGCGCTCGAGCAGTAGCTCAGCGAGGTGAGTGAAGCCTAAACTGGCGGCCTAAATCCGTAGGCCAGTTCTGCATGGCAGGGTCGGGCAGGAAACCCAGTCTTCTTCGTGAAGCGAAAGACGGCCTAACCCTGCTCAATAAAGACATATATACCACGGAGGCCTGTTTGAGGCCTACCATGTCCTTACAAACCATCCTCTGCACCATGCTGCATTACTCTAGTCACCCCAGAATGCAGAGAAGGGGGCGGGCCTTGGCCTAACGACTCCCATGGGAGGAGGCTGTTTATACAGGGATGCTAGAAACCTACATTCACAAAGTGAAGGTTCAGAGGAAGCAATGCTAAATTTTAGCAGAGCACTTCTATTATCCCTGGCACAGCCTAGGCCAGCCACAGAGGCGGCCCTGGTGAGGGCCAGCCTGCAGGCATAGATCTATCTGAGGGCTCGGAGGAGCCACAGCCTTACTAAAGAATATAGTCTGTATTATTCCATACAAAGGCTGCATGATCGCTCAGCCTAATGAAAACCCAAACAGAGCTCAAGGGGCGAACTACTCAGGAAGAAGTCAAACGGACCCGTGGGCCGGACATAAGATCTATCTGAAGCTCTAGCGTCAGTCAACACTCTAAGTAAAAAATTCTAAGAGAGAGACCAACTACTCTACCCTGAGGTGGCTAACAGCCCGAAGGCTAACATAGTTATCGTTCTGGCCACCTAATGGGGAACTTCAGGGCCCTAATAATCCAGGAAACTTCTCTTACCTTATTACCTGATGACCAAAGCTGTCTCTCCGTGGCCACCATCGCTCTCAGTGTCGACGCCTGCCCAGACATGAGATAGTTCGCAAACGACTCGTCAAATGGGCGGCATCGACACATACCCATGCTCTGCGATCCCCTCAACATCAGCGAAATTAACCCGCTGATGTCAGTGAATACTGGCAGAGAATGGGCTCTTCCATGCTCTCTAGATCTCTGTGTGAAGATCAGGAAGGAATGGATTAGGCTCACCTGAGCTGGTGGTGTATGGCCGGGGAGAAACCGATCGCCGTGCTTCGCCCTCGTCAGCCGTCGAATCATCTGAGAGGTTTACAGCACTCTCAAGATGATCGACGAGCTCTATCTGGAAGCCCATGATGCAAGTCGCCGCTCTGCCTCGGCACGAGCGGGACCACGAGAACCAGACGTTGAACCCCCTTCACTCGAGAAGAGGGCCAGACGAGAGCGAGCGTTTTAAAAGAAAAACGCTCACAGTTCACACAGAGGATTCCCTCGAGAATCTCCCGTGCGCGCTCTTCTCCCAGGCAGGAAAAGCACACTCGTGTGCTGTACATTTAATTTTCTTACCGTTTCATTGAGTAGCGTTTTCAAACAGACAGTCCCTGAAGACGATGAGATGATTTGTCATGTGTGCAAGGCGCCCCTTTATACTTCCAGGTCGCACGTTAATCATTCACGCTAATGATTCACGGGCTGTCGCCGGTCAATATGATTGACGTGATTTGATAGTGATTTCAGACACCTGTCACGCCTGAGGCGTTCCCCATAACGTCGTTGACGTATTGTTGAGTTCCCTTCGAAAGGGAACTCCAACCGGAGTTCTTCGTTTGCTTTCTAAATTTCGTTTTAATCTAAGTTTTTCTTTCTGTTGATCTACCTCAGTTGATAGTTTTCCTTCTGTAATGTATTGAAGACAGGAAACCGCATGTGGTTGAACTGAACTCTCTTTACTTGTGTGTCTGTCTAACACAAATGGTGACGCATAGCGCCTCACAGCGTTCACACAATTACACTACAACATGTACACATAATACATGACATCTCCTCTTTTTTTCTTTTTTTTTTTCCTTTTCATTAACATAACTAGCACACAACAATAAACTTCAGCTACTCGTAGGACTTGGTACCAAACTGTATTACTCCCAATACCTACTAGGCACTCTGATAGGTCTACCAAATCTTCACAGTCTCTCATTACTCACTGCATGAAATTGACCATTTCTTACAGGTGAACTCTTGGCATTCACAGAAGACGAACAACCTGCACTGGCGTTATTGTCCACATTGTGTTCCTGCTCTAAATTCAGCTCAAAATCTGGTGAAGGAACAGGTAAGTCTTCCACAGCTTCAGTTTGAGGTGAAGGACACATTGTCTCCTTTGTTTTCAGCAAACCTCTTCTATTTCTTCTGAAGATGCGACTGTCTGGTGTTTGAACAATGTAAGATCTTGGTTGTTGAAGTTTGTCGAGAACCACTGCAGGTTGCCATTTGCTATCCTGTCTAATTCTCACTCTTTCATTTTTCTTCAATTCAGGTAGCTTTCTTGTATCACGATCAAAGTATTGCTTTTGCTTGACTTGCCTGTTACTCAGTCTGTTACGCACCTGTCTGAAAACCTTGGGCATCAGCAGTTTCTTTGACACTGGAATCTTTGACTTCAGTCTTCTTCCCATGAGTAACTGTGCAGGGGAAAGGCCTATTCCATTCAACGGTGTGTTTCTATACTCCAGGAGAGCAATGTACAGGTCTCTGTTACTGTCTTGTGCTTTTTTCAGCAGATTTTTTATTGTTTGCACTGCCCTCTCTGCCTGACCGTTTGACTGTGGAAATCCAGGACTTGAGGTAGTATGAATGAACTCCCAGCTGGCTGCAAACGCTCGCATTTCAGCACTTACAAACTGTCTACCATTATCTGAAAAGAGTTAATCTGGCACCCCGTGTCTGGCGAAAATTGATTTGAGAACCGCAATGATTTGCTTGCTTGTCATATCATTTAACTTAGCGATTTCGGGGTACTTGGAAAAGTAGTCCACACAGAGGAGCTAATCAGCATCTCTGAAGTGAAACAAATCCATTCCAAGCTTTGACCATGCTCTTTCTGGTACAGGATGTGACACAAGTGGCTCTCTGGAATTGCTGTTTCTGTACTTATTGCAGATGTCACATTTACTGACAATATCTTCAATTTGCTTTGCCATCCCTGGCCAGAACAAGACGTCTCTTGCTCTTTCTTTGCACTTTACGATACCCATGTGTGCTTCATGGATTCTTTCAAGCATTTCATCTCGCATTTTGTTTGGGACTACTAGTTTACCATTTTTGAACAACAGTCCATCTGTGTAACTCAGTTCCTCTCTAAAAGTCCAGTACTGCTGTATAGATTTTTGTACTTGGCTTCTTGAGTTTGGCCACCCTGACTGAACCGCTTCTCTGACTAATCTCAGTTCTTCATCCTCTAAAGTTGCTGACTGAAACTGTTCTTTTTTTTCCTTTGAAACAGGTAATTGGTGAAGTATAAAACTTACTTCTATCTCTTCCTCTTCTCTGCTGTCCTGAGTGCAATGCTCTTGAAGATACGCTCTGCTCAATGCATCCGCAATGTGCAACTCCTTTCCTGGAACATATCTCACCATTAGGCTATACTTTTGCAGTCTCATCATCATTTTCTGAAGTCTAGATGGAGCTTTATGGAATGGCTTCTTGAAAATGATCTCCAATGGCTTGTGGTCGGACTCAACCTGAATGCAGCGTCCATACAGATATTGGTGGAATTTTTCACAGCCATGCACAATTGCTAACAGCTCTTTTTCAATTTGTGCATAGTTTTTTTTCACAATCTGTTAGTGCTCTCGAGCCGTATGCTACTGGCTGTCCCTCCTGAAGAATCACAGCTCCTAGACCTTCTGAGCTCGCATCCACAGATAAGGTAACTGGCTGGCTCACATCAAAAAATTTCAACACGGGTGCCGTACTCACTAGCACTTTCAGACGATTGTAGCTGTCTTGTTGTTTACTCTCCCAATGCCAGAGTGTTTCTCCTTCCAGCAGCTTTCTGAGAGGTGCAGTCACTTCTAAAGATTTGGGATGAACTTTGCTAAGTACTGCAACATGCCTAAGAACCTCTGCAGGGCTGACTTGTCCTGTGGCTCCGGCATCTCAAGAATAGCTCTCACTTTTTCATTGTCAGGTTTCAGTCCGTCTTTGCTCAGCACGTGACCTATGTAGCTGATTTCACTTAGGCCAATCGTGCATTTGTTTCTGTTCAGTTTCAGGTTTATGCTTCTCAGTTTTTCCAACAACTTCCTCAGTCTGCAGTCGTGTGATTCTTTGTCTTCTCCCCACACCAGAATGTCATCCATTACATTAACTACTCCTTCCATTCCTTCCAGATGCTGAGACAAACACCTTTGGAACACCTCTGGAGCTGATGAAATCCCAAAAGGGAGCCTTGTGAAACTGTACCTCCCCAAGGGCGTGTTAAATGTACAGAGTTTAGAACTGTCATCATCCAGCCGGATCTGCCAAAATCCCTGATTTGCATCCACCACAGAGAATATCTTGGCTCTGGGCATTTCTGCGACAACTTCCTCAAGCGTTTTAAGAGGATAATGTTCTCTTCGTATTGCTCTGTTTAGATCTTGAGGGTCTATACAGATCCTAATCTTGTTGGGTTTTACTATTGTCACCATACTATTTACCCATTCTGTGGGCTCAGTCTGTTTTTTTACGACACCCATCTCTTCCATACGTTTCCTTTTTGATAAGACTGTGGAACTTGAGGAAAGTCTTGGATCAGAATGTAAGGAAAGTGAGGATGTTCAGATGAAAGAAGTGGCTACCATGGAGGTGAATGAGATGTTGAGTTGTCCTGAGATGGTTAGAGAGGAAGAACTAAGGGATGAGGATACCCTTTCGGATATTTCTGAGATTGGTTCTCAAAATATGGAGGAGATGCACTCTTTGGATGAGATCAATGTTTTTTTGGACACAACATTTGGTAAAGTGGTGGGGGTGAAAGATTTTTTCCCAGATGTGGACAAATTTGTTGTTTCAGTGAAAGTACTGTAGCGTACAGCGAGTTATGATGCACTGAGTAAACAAAAGAGGTTTAGATTAAAGAAACTTATTACGAAATTGAGGAAAAATAAAGGGCCATCTCTTTTTAAAAAGTAATGGCTAAAATGCACTGGGTGATTCTTATGATGTGTTTTCTTTCTCTCTTTCTGTCTCTGTCCACTTTATATTCTAACCTTTTTATGGAGAACTTAAGAGTGGGCTCTTTAAATATAAATGGATGTAGAGATAGGGCAAAATTAGCAGTGATTTCTGAATTCTTAAATATAAATCGGGTTAATATTGTATTTCTGCAAGAGACTCATAGCAATGAGGAGAATGAAATTGAGTGGAATAGATGGTGGGAAGGGAAATTGGCATTAAGTCATGGGACAAACAATAGTGCGGGAGTAGCTATATTTTTAAAAAAAGGGTTGAATGTCAAAATTTTAAATACTGAAGAAATTGAAAAAGGAAGGGTATTATTACTAAAAATACAGTATGGGGAACATGTTTTTGTTCTAGTGAATGTGTATGCTCCAAATAATGGGGTGGAAAGAGTAAGAGTATTTGACCAATTAGATAAAGCACTTCACACATTTGATGATGACACTTGGTTAGTGTTAGGAGGGGACTGGAACTGTACTATTAATTCTGTAATTGATAGGAATGGTGAAGAGCCACATAGTCACTCTAGTAAATTTTTGTCTAATATAATGGGAAAATATGATTTAATGGATGTGTGGAGAAGAAGAAATATTGGAGTGAGACGGTATACATGGATTAAAGTTGTAGAAAATATGGTTAGTGGGGCTAGACTGGACAGGTTTTATTTGAGTAAGCTGGTGGAAAATAGGGTAATGAGTGCATCAATATTGCCGAATGTTTTTTCTGATCATCATTTGATCATATTTGATTTTAATATAAAGCAAATTTCAAGACCTAGGTATTATTGGCATTTTAATGAGAAAATGCTTAAAGACATGTCCTTTTGTGATAGTTTTAAGCTGTTTTGGGAGAAATGGAAAGAAAGAAAAAGTGATTTTGAAAACCTTAGTCAATGGTGGGATGTAGGCAAGGTGCAAATTAAAGAGTTTTGTCAAAATGTTTCTGCTTGTAATTCTACAAATGTGAAAAAAACTATACAAAGCTTGCAAAATGAAATTGATGGTTTGGAAGAGGACTTGATAAACAATGAAAGAGCACAGGACAATGGTATGCTTTTAAGCAAGAAAAAGAAAGAACTTGGAACTTTGTTACAAGAACAAGTGAAAGGGGCACTTGTAAGATCAAGGATTTGTTCCATCAAAGACATGGATGCCCCAACTTCATATTTCTTTAACTTGGAAAAAAAAGACATTTCAGTATAAACAGATGCATTATCTTCGTTGCCAAAATATAACAACAAATCCAGCTGAAATGAGGAAGTTGGCGATGGACTTTTATTCTGTGTTGTATAGTGCTGAGGAATGTGATCCTGATAGTGCAAAAGACTTACTTAAAGATTTACCACAGTTGGAGGAAGGAAAAAGTCAAGCTTTGGATGATATTATTACATATGGAGAGTTAACAGAAGCAGTGCAGCAGTTGTTTATGGGGCGTTCTCCAGGAATAGATGGATTAACAGCTGAGTTTTATAAACATTTCTGGGGAATATTAGGGGAGGATTTTTATGAAGTTGTACTAGAATGTTTTAAAAATAAAGTGCTTCCTGTTAGTTGTAGGAGGGCTGTAATTTCACTGTTACCAAAAAAAGGAGATTTAGGATTTTTAAAGAATTGGAGGCCAGTATCCTTATTATGTTTAGATTATAAAATATTTTCAAAATCTATTGCAAATAGGCTTAAAAGTGTTTTAAACTTGTTGATTCATAAAGATCAGACATATTGTATACCGAACCGATCAATAATGGACAATTAATTTTTTTTAAGAGATGTGATTGATTGTGGTTGTGTAAATGATTCTAATCTGGGTGTCCTGTCAATAGACCAGGAAAAAGCATTTGATAGGGTGGACCATGACTATCTTTTTAAAGTGTTAAAGAGTTTTGGAATTGGTGATCAATTTATTTCTTATGTTAAATTGTTATACTGTGATGTATCAGTTTTAATCAAGGTTGGTGGAGGAATAAGTGCCCCAGTAGCAGTCACTAGAGGTATTAGGCAGGGTTGTCCTCTTTCTGGGCAATTATATAGTCTTGTAATTGAGCCTCTGTTGTGTAAATTAAGGAGAGATTTGGGTGATTTTTCAATTACAGGTGTAAAGGAAACTTTTAAGGTGTATATGTCTGCTTATGCCGATGATGTAACCGTTTGTATTTCAGGACAAAATGATGTAACAGTTTTGGAAACAAGCATCAGGCAATACGAGATGGCTTCCTCAGCTAGAGTTAACTGGGAGAAAAGCGAGGGGTTTATTACTGGCCGGTGGAGAGACACCGGACCTCCGAAACTTCCAGGAGGACTGATCTGGGGGAGGGAGGGTATAAAAGTGTTAGGTGTGTTTTTAGGAAAGGAAAGTTTTAAATTTAAGAATTGGGAGGGAGTGCTGGAGAAGGTAGCAGCTCGATTGTCTAAATGGAAATGGCTATTACCACATTTGTCCTACAGAGGAAGAGTTCTGGTGGCAAACAATCTGGCAGCTTCCACGCTGTGGCATAAAGTCATTGTTCTGGAACCACCAAGCGATTTGATTTGTAACATACAGAGGAAAATAGTAGACTTTTTCTGGAGTGGCGAACACTGGACTCGGGCTGCAGTGCTTTACTTACCAGTACATGAAGGAGGTCAAGGTCTGGTGGATGTAAAGAGTCGAATTGTTGCTTTCAGGCTGCAAGCAGTGCAGAAACTTCTCTATCAAGAGGATTTAGCATGGACACAGACGGCATGTGCATTTCTGCAGAAGATTGAAAGTTTTGGACTAGACAAACACTTGTTTTTATTGAAAATGGACGGGTTGAGACTAGACAGTACCTCTTCTTTTTACAAATCAATGTTGCAAGCTTGGCATAAGGTTTTGAAAGTGGAGAGAAACTTGAATGAGCTTGGGGACTGGATTAATGAGGAACGTCTCGGTTACGTATGTAACCCTCGTTCCCTGAGTAGGGAACGGAGACGTTACGTCGGATGACGACGAATGGGGTTTCGCTTAGAAAGCCTATCAACTTCGAGTATTACAAAACGAGCCAATGGCAAAGAAATGCCATGGGTCTGCGGAATTTGCATGACGTAACTCCGCCCCACCTCGTGGGTATAAAAGGAGGAAGTCCGCAACAGCAGTTTATGTTTCTTCGCTGAGGAGCCAAGACTGAGCTCAGGCGATCCCCGCGGTACAGCGGAAAGTGGCAGGCAGACGTAACGTCTCCGTTCCCTACTCAGGGAACGAGGGTTACATACGTAACCGAGACGTTCCCTTTCGTTGTCACTCCGAGTTACGTCGGATGACGACGAATGGGGTTACCAGTCTAATCACGCCACCTTCTCAGCTGTCTTCCAGTGCCCTGCGTAAATCGAGATCCCTGTCTTAGACTGGACGAAGGACTCCATTAAACACAGGAATACCAAGGTACACTGGGAAGCATATCCCAAGCTAGGGGAAGTATGCAATTTATGCCAACCCAGAGGGGGGGGACTTAGAGAATACACATATGACCCGATGGAACATATGGAGAACACTGGGGTGTCCAGCCGCAGGTGGAATATTTCAACCCCAGGGGTGGCAAGGTGGCTTGCCAAGGGAAGACACATGCTCAGAGAGGCTTACAGTGGAAATACACATGTGGGGGTCGCTCAGGGGAGGGACCATGCACACGGGAGGCACCTAGCCGACGCGCAGGCAAGAGACACTGGCGCCGACGTCAGGAGTGCTGGAGGAACTCAGGGCTTTCGGAAAAGCTCACCTGAGGAGAATATCGCACGTATCCAGTCCGAGGAGTGGAATGGCGAGCAAGCGAAGACACCTGAGCGGGTCCGGTACTAGCTAGTTGAAGCGAGTACATGAGAGGACACTGGCTCCACTCGGAGATTATAGAATCTGGCGAATGTGTTAGGCGTCGCCCAGCCTGCAGCTCTGCAGATGTCTGTTAGCGAGGCGCCATGCGCTAGAGCCCAAGAGGATGCCACACTCCGGTGGAGTGGGCCGTCACACCAAGGGGGCACGGTCGACCTTGCTGCTGGTAAGCCAAGGCAATGGTGTCCACTATCCAGTGAGACAACCTTTGCTTGGAGAGAGCCTTTCCCATCAGCTTCCCACCATAACAGACAAAGAGCTGGTCTGAGGTCCTGAAACACCGCGTCCTGTCTACATAGGCGCGAAGAGCGCGTACTGGACAGAGCAGTGCCAAGGCTGGGTCTGCCTCCTCCGGGGGCAGCGCTTGCAGGTTCACCACCTGGTCCCGAAAGGGAGTGGTAGGAACCTTGGGCACATATCCGGGCCGGGGTCTCAGGATCACGTGAGAGAAAGCCGGTCCGAATTCCAGGCACGCTTCGTCGACGGAGAATGCGTGCAGGTCCCCTACCCTCTTGATGGAGGCCAGTGCAACCAGGAGCGCTGTCTTCATTGACAGGAACTTAATCTCGACTGATTGCAGGGGCTCAAAGGGAGTACTCTTCAGGGCAGTTAGAACCACTGAGAGGTCCCAAGAGGGAACGAGAGGAGGGCGAGGAGGATTTAGTCTCCTCGCTCCTCTCAGGAACCTGATGACCAGGTCGTGCTTCCCTACCGACTTACCTTCGACTAGGTCAAGGTGTGCGGCAATGGCGGCAACATAGACCTTAAGGGTGGAGGGAGACAGCCTTCGCTCCAACCCCTGCTGAAGGAAGGAAAGCACAACGCTGATCGAGCATCTCCGGGGGTCTTCTCGGTGAGAAGAGCACCAGAGAAGTGTCTATGTTGAAAGAAGAAAGAAGGTCCTTCCTCAGAGGAATGGGCCAGGGAGGTGCTGTCGCGAGGAGTGCAAGTTCGGGGAACCAGGTCCGGCCGGGCCAATACGGCGCGACCAAAATGACCTGCTCCTCGTCCTCCCTGACCTTGCGCAAGGTCTGCGCAAGAAGGCTCACTGGGGGACACACATATTTGCGGCCCGGCGGCCAGCTGTGCGCCAGTGCATCCGTGCCGAGCGTGCCCTCGGTCAGGGAAAAATACAGGGCGCAATGGGTCGAGTCGTGAGAGGCAAACAGATCTATCTGTGCGTCCCCGAACTGGTCCCAAATCAGCTGAACCGACTGGGGATGGAGTCGCCATTCTCCAGGGAGGGGCTGAAGCCATGAGAGCTCATCGGCTGCACAGTTCAGGGCTCCGGGAATGAAAATGGCTCGAAGCGACCTCAGATGCTTCTGACTCCATAGAAGGAGGTGGCGGGCGAGTTGTGACATACGGCGGGAGCGTAGACCACCTTGATGGTTGATGTACGCTACAGTAGCGGTATTGTCTGAGCGGACTAGTACGTGTTGACCCCTGAGCAACGCCCGGAAGAGGTGCAGGGCAAGGCGTACTGCCAACAACTCGAGGCAATTGACATGCCATAGCCGCTGGGGTCCTGTCCAGGAGCCCGCAGCAGCATGTCCATTGCACATGGCGCCCCAGCCCGTGGTGGAGGCATCCGTGGAGACCACAACATGCCGGGAAGCTCGTTCCAGGGGGACACCCGCCCTGAGAAAACTGAGGTTCGACCACGGGGTGAGGAACTGACGGCAGGTCGGAGTAACTGGTACCCGGAGCGTGCCTTGATGCCATGCCCACCTCGGGACTCGGTCGCGAAGCCAAAGCTGAAGCGGTCTCATATGAAGCAATCCGAGCGGCGTGACCGCGGCTGCAGATGCCATATGCCCCAGGAGCCTCTGAAAATGTTTCAGTGGAACCGCATTCTTGCTCCTGAGATGTCTCAGGCAAGTCAGCAGTGACTGCGCGCGCTCGCTCGTAAGCTGCGCGGACATGGCGACTGAGTCGATGTCCATACCGAGAAAAGAGATCCTCTGCACGGGGCAAAGTTTGCTCTTCTCCCAGTTGACCCGAAGGCCCAGACGAGCTAGGTGCCGGAGCACTAGGTCCCTGTGTTCGCAAACCTGATCTCGAGAGTGAGATGGATCAGCCAGTCGTCGATATAACTCAGGATGCGAACCCCGTGTTCCCGAAGGGGAACAAGGGCAGCCTCGACGACCTTCGTGAAGGTGCGAGGAGACAGGGCTAGCCCGAAAGGGAGAACCGCGTACTGGTATGCCTGCCCCTCAAAAGCAAACCGTAGGAAGAATGGAGACATGAAAGTAGGCGTCCTTCAGGTCGATCGCTGCAAACCAATCCTGGGCCGCACGCATTCGAGAACGCGTTTGGGGGAGAGCATCTTGAACGGCAGCCTGTGAAGGGAGCGGTTCAGCACGCGCAAGTCCAGGATTGGCCGTAACCCACCGGTTTTCTTGGGGACAGTGAAGTAGGGGCTGTAGAACCCGGACCTCATCTCGGCTGGAGGGACAGTCTCGATTGCACCCTTCGCCAGCAGGGTGGCAATCTCTGCTCTCATGATAGGGGCATTGCCACCGACCAAAGTGGAGCGGACTCCCCTGAAGCGGGGAGGAGACCGTGCGAACTGAATCGCATAGCTGAGCCTGATGGTGCGCGCGATCCAGCGGGACAGACGGGGAAGCTCTAACCAGGCTCCCAGGAACTGAACCAGCGGGATCAAGCGGATGACAGGCGTCCCCCGGGAGGGGCAGCGAAGCGGAGTAACTGGCCCAGACGTGGACGGCATAGCGGCCCGGTGTGGGGGCACAGTTAGCAACCGCACCCTGACAGAGGGGGCCAGGGGAGGACCATAATGGTCGTCCCGCGGGGGCCTGCTCTGGCAGGGGTCTGGCGACAGAGGGGGACAGGGGCGAAGCGGTCCGTGGACGGCACGCCGTGTCAAGCACCTCTGGGACAGAGGGGGACGAGGAGAGCACGGCTTGTGGGCGGCGCTCTGTGTCGTCCGAGAACTCTGTCTTCCCAGAGACGGGAGAGTCAGTTCTTAGGAGAATAAGGATTTTTCCCCGGCCCTCCACCGGGGAAAGGAGTGGTCCTGCTACCAACTCCTGGAAGAACTGAGTCCCATCTCTGTGGAGCCCGTCTCAGGAGCGCCGCTTAACCCGGCACGTAGCGGGGGGCGGGGCTGGAGAGGGCTGTGGCGTCCGCCCGCGGCTTCCAGAGCCGGCCCGTCTCTTTAAACGGGCGGGGTGGGAGCCGCGGGGGGGGGGGGGCGCCTTCGGCAGTGGGCAGACCGAGGGATCTGAGCAGACGGCGGGCCATCGGGACAGAATCACGTCAGTCTGCACATGGGCGGTTGAGAGCTGTTGGGCGAAGTTCTCAACCGCACCGCCGAAGAGGCCGACCTGGGATATGGGAACGTCGGACAGACGGGGCCGCGCGACATTCAGCACGTCAGACAGGTTCAGCCACAGAATGGTAGGCATCACCTGACCCAGGGAGCGTACGGCCACTTTCGTCGCTCGGAGAGCAAGGTCAGTGGCGGCGCGCGACTCAGTGAAGAGCCCTGGGTCAGTCCCGCCCTCGTGCAAGTCCATGAGCATCTGGGTCGAGGACCAGCAGAATGGCCATGGCCTGCAGAGAGGCGGCTGCCAGTCCCGTGGTGCTATAGGATCTCGCCACAAATGTAGACGAAAACCATAGACCACGGGCGGGTGCTTAGGATTGCGCCGAGAAGAAGCACTCTGAGGACACATAGCATCGCAACAGAGCGTTCAGCCGGGGGAACCCCAGTGTACCCGTGACAGCGGCCCCATCGAGGGGGGAAAGGCGGATGAGATCAGCGAGCGGTCCCGAGAAAACCAGGGGCTCTTCTGGGACTTCGAGATCTCATCATGCACGTCCGGGAGGGAATGTATTGGGGTTTGCCGTGGACGAGGGTCGGCGGCCTTACCCAAAAACCAATCGTCCCAGGAAAGCATGGCCGTCATCTCTGGATCAGACTCAGGCACAGCCGTATGCACACCAGAGGGTGGCAGCTGTGACGAGTCGTCACTTCGCAGAGAATCAAACCCACCTTGTGAAGCTGCTACAAACATAGTATCATCCTCTGTAGCTTTAAATGAAACACACGGGCCACCAGAGGGTAGACTCGTGGGAATCACCTATTCACTAGCGGGCACCGCCGTTGAGGGGAGGCTGGGGTCACGGACACGGAGTCGGCGCCTTGTTCCAGACCAACACCCTCAGGTCACCCTGGCCACCAGCCGAAGATCGGGGGGTGGATGAGGGGACTCTCACTCTTGCGAGTTCACCGAGTCTCGACCTATATGACGCGATGATCATGTTCCCACAGAGAGAACATGAGTCATCCACGAGCGCTGCTCTAGTATGATCAAGCCCAACATACCAGACAACGCTCATGCCCATCAGAGTCCGATACCAAGCTGCCGCAACCATTCGTTTTTTTTTTTTTTCTTTTAAATGCACGGGCGAGCCGTCTTTAAAACGACGTGCCGCGTGCGCTCTTTTAGAGAGAAAACTCAAGTGTTGAAGCGCCCGGGGAAGCACGCGCTCTCTGATGAACCACTGCAGAGATAAGCAGGAAGCACGCACTCGCCGGAGATCGCCGTCACACCAACACTCGAGGCACTCGTTCGTGAAGCTGATAATTCAGAGTTGGCTTGTGGAGAGAAGAATACACTTGGCTCCGAAGGGAAAACATAAACTGCTGTTGCGGACTTCCTCCTTTTATACCCACGAGGTGGGGCGGAGTTACGTCATGCAAATTCCGCAGACCCATGGCATTTCTTTGCCATTGGCTCGTTTTGTAATACTCGAAGTTGATAGGCTTTCAAAGCGAAACCCCATTCGTCGTCATCCAACGTAACTCGGAGTGACAACGAAAGGGAACCACTGTTTCATAATCCGTTGATTCAGACCCGATTTTTATCATCAGTAAGCATTCGGAGAACTCTCGTAAAGAACGGAGTCACTAAACTGGGACATTTACTGGATAATGGCAGATGGAGTTCAGTGGACACTTTTAAAGAACTATCTGGTTTGTGCTCGATAAGAATTGTTTCAAAATTAAGAGATGAGATTTTTGCTGCTTTGCCGAGCAGTTACAGAAACCTTGTTGCTGGGGGGAATGTGCAACAGCAGAAAGGAGGGTTTCCAAAGTTGAACATTTTTCCTGCTCTCAGTGAAGAACAAGGAGAGTTTGAAGGATCTATACTGACTTTTAAAACTCCGCAGCTGGAAGAGTTTGAAGTTGCATCAAAACAAGCATTGCTGTATGTTACAGTGAAAGTTATTCACATGGACTCACTCAGCCGGCAGAGTTTCTTAAAGTGTACAGAGACAATGGAGCCAGACTTCCTGGTGAGGGACAGGTGGAGAGTCCTGTATAAGCCTCCCATCGAGAAGCGGACAGCTGATCTGCAGTGGAGGCTTATCCACAGGGCGATAGCTACGAACAGACATGTAGCACACCTGAATCCAGCAGTGGGGAGGGATTGCAGTTTTTGTAGTGTTGAAGAAACCATAGAACATTTGTTCTTAAGATGTTTGAGGCTTGGAGGTCTTTTTAAGTTGCTTGATTCTTGGTTTCAGGGTTCCCTTTCAAGGGAACTCGAGCTGCGTTGAGACGCGGTGGGAACGCTCTGCGTGATTGCGTCGTGAAGCACGTGTATAATCAGTCCAATGGAAGAGCTAGACGTCATAGGCGGGTGACGTCATAGACCAGGAAGCTATAAAGCACCCCTGAAAACAGACCGCGACAGCTTCTGCGCCTTCAGCAAGCGATCTGTGTATTCTGTCCTTGTCATATTTATTGTTGTCTGTCAAGTTGCAATATATATATATATATTATGGCAAAAGAGAGCAAGCAGCTTTGTGTTGTTCCCTGCCCACGTTATATCACGGGTGGGGACACACACATCAGCTTTTTGTTACTAATGGGGAGTGGAGCATGCCACAGTCAGTTCTCGAGGGGGCTGACTGTGAGCATTGCGAGAAGCTGTCCGTGAGGACGCTCCGCTCCCGCCGGGCGTTCTTCGAGGAGGACGTTTCGGTTCGCGCTCCCCGTGCGGGTCCCGCTGTTGCCGATGCACGGCGGCGACTCGCATTTTGGGGTTCGCAAACGGATCTGACAGCGAGAGTTGGGACGGGCCCCGCCCTATCTCAGCTTTCACCTGCCAGATCCAGTGCTGGCGATTTCCAGTTCCGAGGAATTGGTATCGTTAGTGTTTTGTTTAGAAAAAGAGAACAAAACAAATAAAGATATTAGAAAAAGGCAGATGTTTGAGTTTTCAATAAATGAATAAATAAGTCAGCTCATAACTCTGTTGAATAAAGAGGAGCTTTAAAAGGAGGTTTATCTAGTGCTGTTGCTAGTTAAATATTTTCTGGCCAGCTGAACATTATGAGAGTATAAGAGTTTATTAGATGAAATATATCTAAAAACAGAAAAACTCTGTATCTCAGCCTCCTCGTCGGGGACTGCCGTTTTTTCCCTATCTCCACACCACACTGAGGTGTCGAGATCGTGGAATAAGCCGGTTTCTATATTAAGTATCATGGTATGACAGTGCCTCGGGTTAAAGAGACGCTTACTAGCTTTCTCTCTCCCGAGTCGGCGTCATTATTTTTAACCCCGACGTTACCCAGCGCTGGTGGTAAATTATAAAGACATGGATGAATGTGAGGTTGTCAGCACTGAAGCTATTCGAGAATTGCGTCGTGCAAAAACAAAGAAAGAGATAAACTATACTGGGAGGGACGGTTTCGAGAAATCGTTTCTCCTCTGCGTCCTCTGGGGGGCGACTCTCTGAGGAGGGTCGCAGCACGGCCAGTTCGGTTGTTTTCCTGCTGGTGGCCACGGAGTGATATATTTATATATATATATATATATATATACATACGTATTTCTGATTTAAAAATAAAGAAAAAACAAAGAAATAAACCATTCAGCGGCGTTCCAGAGGTTTCTTCCTCACCAATCTAATGTTCCTGAGACTGCTGGGCGGAGCAGTCTCGGTCTACTAAGCTCCTCGCAGCACTGAGTGCAAACGAGCATCGCCATTTGGGCTCCTCCACAATCGGGGGACTTGGGTGGCGGTAGCAGTCTAGCCAGTTAGAGATATGCAAGATCTGAGGACGTTTTTATCTCTAAAAAAAAAAAAAAAAAAAAAAAGCTTGGACAAATAGGAAGCCCTGACGCCGAGGCTATCAGGCTTCTAAAGGGTGGTCCCCTCCGGGGGTAGGGATGGTTTTGAGAAATCGTTTCTCCTCGGCGCCCTCTGGGGTGCGACTCTCTGAGGAGGGTCGCAGCGCTGCCAGTTCGGTTTTCCTGCCGGTTCGCCGTTCAGGGCACCAAGGTGTCAGTGTCCCCAAACGATCCTCCGAGGGGGGTCGTAGAGCAGTCAGTTCGGTTTCCCTGCCGGTTCGCCATTTCAGGGTGCCGAGGTGCCTGCTTTTTCCAATGATCCTCCGAGGAGGGTCGTAGGAACTAAGTTATTTAGAGGTAGGCAAGATCTGAGGACTGTCGTCATCTCTAATAAAGTTTAGACAGGAAGTCCTGTCGTAAAAAAAAAAAAAAAAAAAACGAGGCTATCAGGCTTCTGAGGGCTCCTCCGGGGCAGGGACCGTTTTGAGAAACCGTTTCTCCTCGGCGCCCTCTGGGGTGCGACTCTCTGAGGAGGGTCGCAGCGCTGCCAGTTCGGTTGTTCCCTGCCGGTTCGCCGTTCAGGGCACCGAGGTGTCAGCGTCCCCATACGATCCTCCGAGGAGGGTCGTAGAACGGTCAGTTCGGTTGTTCCCTGCCGGTTCGCCGCTTCAGGGCACCGTAGTGACTGTTCAACCAAATCCAGAGGCCAGTCTTGAGAGACTGGTTCCCCTAGTAGAATTTCTGGCAGCGTGGAAACTACTGCCACATATTTCTCGGTGGGTCCTGCACACTATAGAAAAGGGGTTCAGAATTCAGTTCTTGTCCGCACAGATTTCTAGGGGTCCTCCCCACTGTGGTGGACCCCGAGCAGGCTTTGGTTATGGAGCAGGAAGTACTGACACTTCTGCAAAAGGAGCTGTAGAAGGGGTTCCTCCTCCCGGCAGACAGTCAGGGTTTTACTGCCATTACTTCATTGTTCCGAAAGAGGATGAGGGGTTGCGTCCTACTCTAGACCTGCGTCAATTAAACAGCAGGTCTCAGAATCTTAAGTTCAAAGTATGCTTACGCTAAATATGATTGTGTCACAGACTCAGTCCGAGGACTGGTTTGTCACAATAGACTTAAAGGACGCTTACTTATCTATCCATCCTCATCACAGGAGGTTCCTGAGGTTTGCTTTCAGGGGCGAAGCATACCAGTATCGGGTTCTTCCATTCGGCCTAGGTTATCACCCCGCACCTTTTACAATATGCGTGGATGCAGCTCTGGCTCCTCTGAGATTCCAGGGCATTCGCGTATTAAATTATATCGACGATTGGTTGATTTTAGCTCAGTCCGAGCTTTTGGCAGTTCAACATCGAGATGTCGTTCTGTCCCACATAAGGAGGTTGGGGTTGCGGCTCAACACCAAAAGAGTGTACTCCTCCCAGCTCAGAGGACCACTTTTCTAGGTGTATTATGGGATTCGACAACAATGCAAGCACGTCTGTCTCCTGCACGTATTTCTGCGATTCTCACAGCCGTAAAGGAATTTAAAACTAGGTCAGTCACTCACTGCAAACAGTCTCTGAGACTGTTGGGGCTCATGGTAGTTGCGTCCAACGTAGTTACTTTTGTCCTTCTGTACATGAGACCCCTGCAGTGGTGGCTCGGGACCAAGGGGTTTTCTCCGAGGGGAAATCCGTTTTCGCATGGTCAAGGTCACGCGGCTATGCCTTCGTGCCTCGGTCATGTGGAAGAAACCTTGGTTCCTCGCCCAGGGCCCAGTGCTGGGGGCTTCTTGTCGACGCGTCACGCTATCGACGGATGCTTCCCTCACAGGATGGGGGGCGGTCATGAGTGGCCGTTCGGTGAAAGGCCTTTGGTTGGGGCTCATGGCAGTTGCGTCCAACGTAGTTACCTTTGGCCTTCTGTACATGAGACCCCTGCAGTGGTGCCTCAGGACCAAGGGGTTTTCTCCGAGGGGAAATCCGTTTTCGCATGATCAAGGTCACGCGGCTATGCCTTCGTGCCTCGGTCATGTGGAAGAACCTTGGTTCCTCGCCCAGGCCCAGTGTTGGGGGCTTCTTGTCGACGCATAATGCTATCGACGGATGCTTCCCTCACAAGTCGGGGGCAATCATGAGTGGTTGCTCGGTGAAGGGTCCGGACAACACACTGATGGTCTCGTATATCAGAGCAGATATCCTGTTGAGGCAGGGGCTGTGGCCCGGGGAATGGAAACTTCACCCCGAGGTGGTGGAGCTTCTTAGGGAGAACTTAGGTCAAACTCAAGTCGACCTTTCGTATCGTTTGTACAATGCATTGCCCTTTGTGGTTCTCCCTCATGCATCCAGCTCCGCTTGGACTGGATGTGATGTATTAGGTGTGGTTCACGCTACAACTGTACGCATTTCCCGATATCTTTGCTCCTGGGAGCTCTGGATACTGTGGGCTCGGCCTCTGAGGGGGCCCAGCTCATAGACTCAGGTCTCTCGACCGAGGTCTTGGAGACCATACTCCAGTCTAGTGCTCCCTCCACGAGAAGACTAAATATGCATTGATATGGAAACCGTTCTCTGACTGGTGCAGAGAACGCCTTCTGAATCTTGTTTCTGCCCTGTTGGTACAGTACTTGATTTCTGTAATGAATGTTTCTTTGCTGGGTTATCTCTGAGGAGAGATCCTTAATTTCGTCTTCTCCGTGGTACATGAGGCTGAGGCCTGCACGTACTTGGATTTGCACCTGGTATGGTGATAGTATTTCTTCACCCCAGGTCAGGTTGTATCTCTAGGTCCCTACTGAATATGCGGGTCATTTGTGCTGCAGGCCTTCTGTCCTCCACCATTAATACCCCAGATCAGGAAAAACTTAATCTGTTATGCCCTGTCCGGGCTTTGGATGCATATGTCCACAGAGCTGCTCAGTGGCTTATATCAGAACAATTATTTGTCTGCTTCGGGTCACCTAAGATAGGTTGCCCTGCATCTAAACAGATGATGAGCAAGTGGGTAGTTGAGGCTATCTCACTTGCTTATGAAGCGGCCGGACAGCCTTCACCCTATGGCTGTTCAGGCCCATTCTTCAGAAGTATGGCTGCCTCTAGGCTTTAATTTCGGGAGTTTCCCTTCAGGATATTTGTAATGTGGCAGGCTGGTCCTCACCACATACATTTGTCAGATTTTATGACTTAGACCTCTCCACTCCTGGGGCTAGGTTGCTTGCTTCTTAGTGTGCGCAAGACTTCACACAGAACGGGCATTTGTCTTTATGGCGTAGTGGGTATGGGGTTCCCACCGCGTCTCAACGCAGCTCGAGTTCCCTTGAAAGGGAACGTCTCAGGTTACGTATGTAACCCTGGTTCCCTGAGAGGGAACGAGACGCTGCGTTCTCCTGCCATACTTCCTGCATGCCCTGATCGACTTGCTTCAGGCTTATCAGAAGCTGTCGCGGTCTGTTTTCAGGGGTGCTTTATAGCTTCCTGGTCTATGACGTCACCCGCCTATGACGTCTAGCTCTTCCATTGGACTGATTATACACGTGCTTTACGACGCAATCACGCAGAGCGTTCCCACCGCGTCTCAACGCAGCGTCTCGTTCCCTCTCAGGGAACCAGGGTTACATACGTAACCTGAGACGTTTTGGTGAGGAGTTTTCCCATAAAGTTTTTGTCGGGGGACTCAAATACAAAGTGCGTGATAGAGGTAAATTGTGTTTATTAAATTACCTAATTGGTCCAGCAAAGCTTTCAATGTGGAAAACAAGGAAAAACAAGGAGTTGGAACTTGGTTCAACGGATGTAGAAATTATGTTGAGGTGTATGGTAAAGGAAGGATAAAAATAGAATTTTCATATTATAAGCTGATCAATAATGTTGAAAGGTTTTTAAGAATTTGGGGTATTAATGAGGTTTTATGTGTGTTTGATGATTTATTTTTTACTTTTTAATATAATTTTTAATTAATTGTTGCTGAGGTAAAATGATACAGGTAAAAATAGTGTTGTAAATCCTGGATTTAATGTAACAATAAAGATCTGTTCAACCTCTCTCTCTCCCTCTCTCTCTCTCTCTCTCTCTCTCTCTCTCTCTCTCTCTGTCTCTCACCCTCTAACTTTCTCTCTCCAATATTTCATAATGCAATCATTTTCTTTTTCTTTGCAATTGTTTGTTTTGCTATGCATATTTACTCCTGCGTGATTTAAGTAGTTTCTGTAATCCTTAGTCTTGTTTTATTAAATTCCATAATCCTTTGAATTTAATCTGTCTCATTGTTCCATAAACTTGAAGTCCCTGAAAATGTCGATTTAAGCTACAAGCTCTATTTGGTTTAACTATTGAAATATCTAAAGTGCCTTACACAAAAATATCCCTCCTAGTGGCCATAGGAAGGGTATTGTCGCTTTTTACAGGCTGGTAAGTTGTGATAAGGAAGTTTCGCCTCTAGTCAGATACAGATTGCGTGATAAACTAAATTTGAATCACATGAACATTTACCCTGATAATTGATCTGATTTTACCGACCTATATTAATAATTAATACCAGCAATCGTGTTAATGATTCATATACGGTAAGGCTTAGCCTAGTCCCTATTTGGGATAATCTAATTTGTGTATGCGATAATGCATATTCATTATTTTATGACTAGTATTCCCCTTTGAGTTAATAACTTCCCTAAAACAAGTTATTGTCGCTACATAAGTGCAAAACTCTTTTTTTACGGTGTTGTGCAATCATTTTTTCAGAGTTTTGAATTTGTCACTGTTCTCCCAGTTTTTAGTTTGTTTTCCAGATTTGAAAGCTTGTAAATGATGATCTGAAAACTGGTGTGCGAATAAGTGAAAAAAAGTTTTGATACTCTGAAAACTGAGGTTCGAAAGGGCGAAACTTATTACATTACATTACATTTACACTCCTATCGCAGACTATTTTTTCAGAGCTGAGTTTACAACACCCACTTTGCGGAGATACGCCCACACAGTTGCGAGCTTGCGACTCACGTGATTTGTGGCAGCGTTGTCACGCAGCTCTGCTCTGAAACTCTGAAACTCAGACTGAGCGAAAATGAAGCTTCGCAACCTCGCAACTTAAAGAAAAAGCCTGGATGGAGGGCCTTCTGCTCTTGGCCAATGCTTTGCTGTCTGCTGACGTACAGTCCAATCACAAGTCGTATTTACTGGAAAGGTGGGATTGACCGACTGCTCCGCCAATGACGAAAGCGCACAAGATAGTGATGTGTCGTTCATGAATGATTCGTTCATTTTGAACAAATCTTTAATATGACTCGAGACTACCGAGTTGTCTCAGAGAGTGATTTGTTCATTTTGTGTTGATCGCGCATGCACGTTCGCGAGTCTTCGGGTTCGGGACGGGTCCGAGTCTTTTGTTCTTCCTGTCAGTCCCATATAGACTATGCTGTCAGTACCGGAAAGAGAAATGATTAGTTCGTCTGGTTCGGGTTCGGCCGGGTCCGAGTCTTTCGTTCTTCCTGTCAGTCCCATAGACTGTCAGTACCGGAAAGAGAAATGATTAGTTCATCTCTTCGGTTTCGAGTCGTTCATTCTTCAAGTCAGACTCACAAACCCATAGCACTATGCAGAAACAGAAATGATTAGTTCATCTTGAGTCTGTTACGATGCAGCAAGGATGAAGCAGAGAGTGAATCCAATCGCAAGCACTTTAATCATCTAACAGACAAGTAATCGAGGGAAAACTCAGAACAAGGCACACAGGACACAGAACAAGGAACTGGGAACATCTCACATCAAACAACGACCGACAAACCCCAACTGAAGAACAAGGGTATAAATACACAAGCAAACAAGCTAAACAAGATAACAAGGGGCGTGGCTAATCAGAAACACATGACAGACAAAAACAAGGAACAAAACACAAAACCCACACCATGACAGAGTCCTTCGTTCTTTTGTTACGTGACAGCTGGTATCTCGCAACAAATAAAACATTCGTATTGACTGCGTCTGAATGTACAGTCCCTGACAAAAGTCTTGTCGCTTATCTATTTTGTAGAAACACCTGCTATTTACCTGACTTTTAATTAATCAATTGGTGTTAGAAATAGCTCATATGAAAAGCTAAAACCCTCCCAAATTATGTTTAATGCACTGAAATAAATTAGTTTCACTGAAAAAAGATGTATCATTTAAACAAGACAGAAAGGTTAAATTTTAGCAAGACAAAAGTTTTGTTGCCTATACAGAAATTGAACAAATTTACTGCAAATACAAAAATATGTCAGCAAATTAAGTAGTGGTGCTGTGAGATCCAAATTTAATATCTTGTATGACTTCCATGAGCTTGAAGGACTGCATCCATGCGGTTTGGCAAGGATTCATACAATTTATTGATAAAGTCATAAGGAATAGCAAAGAAAGCAGTCTTGCATGCCTCCCAGAGTTCAACAATATTCTTTGGTTTCGTCTTCCATGGCATGCTTCCTCTTTCATCCTACCCCACATATGCTCAAAGTCTTGAAATATCTCACTTTGCATGTAATGAGTCTATATAATATATTAGTTTCACCTGTTAAGTTGAATTCTTGAAATAAATCAACTTTTTGATGATATTCTAATTATATGACCAGCACCTGTATACTTAGCTACTGTGACTTTTCACAAAACAACTTGTAAACTTTTTAGGTGATTTATTATGGACTAAAAAACATAGTGAATGACATAGTGCAGGGATGGGCAACTCCGGTCCTCGAGGGCCACTGTCCTGCAGAGTTTAGCTCCAGCCCTGACAAAAATTATTTTTTAGTAATCCTGAAAACATTGATTAGCTTGTTCAGGTGTGTTTAATTAGGGTTGGAGCTAAACTCTGCAGGACAGTGGCCCTCGAGGACCGGAGTTGCCCATCCCTGACATAGTGAATGGAAAAATGCTTGAATCCAAAATACATAACACAAAATTCAATTTTTTAAAACTGATTTTTATTCAGTAATAACACAAGTAGTTAAGTATTTAATAGGGCTGTCACGTGACAAAAGAACGAAGGACTCGAAACCGAAGAGATTAACTAATGATTTCTCTTTCCGGTACTGAAAGCATAGTCTCTATCCTGTGAGCTTTCGTCATCGGCGGAGCAGTCGGTCAATCCCACCTTTCCAGTAAATACGACTTGTGATTGGACTGTACGTCAGCAGACAGCAAAGCATTGGCCAAGAGCAGAAGGCCCTCCATCCAGGCTTTTTTTTTAAGTTGCGAGGTTGTGAAGCTTCATTTTCGCTCAGTCTGAGTTTTAGAGTTTCAGAGCAGAGCTGCGTGACAACGCTGCCACAAATCACGTGAGTCGCAAGCTCGCAACTGTTGGGCGTATCTCCGCAAAGTGGGTGTTGTAAACTCAGCTCTGAAAAAATAGTCTGCGATAGGAGTGTAAATGTAATGTAATGTAATGTAATAAGTTTCGCCCTTTCGAACCTCAGTTTTGAGAGTTTCAAAACTTTTTTTCACCTATTCGCACACCAGTTTTCAGATCATCATTTACAAGCTTTCAAATCTGGAAAACAAACTAAACACTGGGAGAACAGTGACAAATTCAAAACTCTGAAAAAATTATTGCACAACACCGTAAAAAAAGAGTTTTGTACTTATGAAGAAGGAAAACTCAAAAACAAAATTATGTTTGCAGAGATTTTTTTTTTTACCACTTTGCAAGCCTGCAAAACTCTGTTTTCAGAGTTTCAAAACTTTTTTTCACACATTCGCACACCAGTTTTCAGATCACCATTTACAAGGTTTCAAACCTGGAAAACAAACTAATACAGTGGGAGAACACTGACAAATTTGAAACTCTGAAAAATTGTTTGCGCAACATTGTAATTTTTTTTTTGCAGTTCTGAAGAAGGAAATCTCAAAAACAACATAATGTTTGCAGAGATATTTTTTATTTTTTTACAGTTTGCAAGCTTGCAAATCTTATTTTTCGATCTTGCAAAACTTTTTTTGTAAGATTTTGAGTTTTCGAACACTTAGTTTCAACCTTTCAGAACTTTATTTTCAGTTTTGAATCATGGCAGGATTTTAATCCCATAGAGGAGGAAAAGGGCCATCATTGCAGCCGGTGCATACACTTCAGTTATTGTGTGCGAGCGAGATCTCGGGACTGGTGAACATACAACACGATCTCATGAAAGTGCGTATCTATACCTCTAATTTTTATTTCTCGTGCCATTTGTACGTCAAAAATAGTTTTTGCGGGGATGATACACTGTAAACCCTTTGGATAGGATTAGGGGTGTGGAGTGCATGTGTATTACACGCCATTAAGAGCATATCATATGCACGCGAAAACCGCTTATCATGTGCATCGTGGCGGGCTTTATTGAGGAGCAGTGGGTCCGAAATTTTGGGATGAGCAAGCCAACCTTTGAAATGTTGTCAAAGTGTGTCCACATTCCTCTCCTAAGACGACACAACATTTCGTCGGACCATCCGTCCCTTTGCAGATGCTCGTCGGGGTTTCTCTCATTATTAAAGGACAAGTTAGGTATTTTACACTTAAAGCCTTGTTTTAAGATCGTTTCTGATGAAATAGAATGGTTAAGATTGAAATTTGGACAAATGCTGCTGTCCCGAGAATTTTCGGTTTCTGTGTTAGCACCCCCCCCCACCTATACAATGGATTCATAGGGGCACTGGAACAATCATTCATATAAACGCATTAAACTTTAGTTTACAAAGACGTGAAACTCACCGAATGGTCTGGGGTGTTCACTGATATGCTCACACAAAAATCGCTGCAGTGCAACATATATCTACAAAAAGATTGGTCTGTGCGATGAATAAACGTATCACTGTAGCACGCGTGCGATACAGTTTTGTAAACTCTGTTACTTGTGTTTGTTTTCAGACATGATAAGAGTCGTTTTATACTTGTGCTTAAATGCACTATCACGATTTTTGATCGTGGATGATTTAATGTCTCCACAATCTGCTTTTGAAGAAATATGGCAGTATCGCTACAGTGCACATTCTATCAGCTGCAGTTGTGGCGCCTCAAGCTTGGTTTATACTCGCCGCATCCGCAATAGGTGCGCAAGGGCCCATTTCGCTTGGCAGTGTGTGTGTGCACGGCAGATTTTGTACCTGCGTGAGCGGCTCCGCATCCGAAGATGCACGACTTCGAGCCGAATCTGGCCGAGCATATACGTCTTACCACACCGGCACCCAGTTTGTGCATCTAGTAGTTGCTTAAATTTACAAAATGAGCCTACAATAGCAGACATAAGCCCTTTTAATTATGTTATAAACGCGCTGCAGAGCCAGGCGAAAGTATAAACAAGGCTTAAGTCCCAATACTGTAAAACGTCTCGGGTTATGACAATAACCCTTGTTCCCTGAGAAGGGAACGAGACACTGCGTTGTTGAAAACGACACTTTGGGGACGCTCCCTTAGCATGCGTCTCTGAAGTATGTATGAAACTATTCCAATCCTGATTGGTGTTGCGTCATGACGTAACGTGACGGCATAACCGGATACATAAAAGCGACGCCGGCACACACACACACTAGCCTAGCGATGAAGCAAGACGCTCTCAGGCCCTGAGGGGCGTGGCAGGACGACGCAGTGTCTCGTTCCCTTCTCAGGGAACAAGGGTTATAGTCATAACCCGAGACGTTCCCTTTCGAAGGAACTCGCACTGCGTCGTTGAAAACGACTCTTTAGGGAACGAATGCCCACTAGGCCACGCCCCGAAAAAGGCCTGCGCTAGAGTGAAACTGACCTCAGGCACTCAGCTAGGACGAGAGCACATGTGCGCCAGGCGTACTAGGGAGGTGCAAACTGTAAAATCTGATAAAGGTGTGCGGGGTAGCCCAACCGGCTGCCTCACAGATCTCCTGGAGGGTCACTCCGGAAAGGAGGGCCCTAGAGGACGCCACACCTCTAGTAGAGTGAGCCCTAACGGCCAAAGGTGAAGGCAAACTGTGCACCTTGTAGGCCGAGGCAATTGCCTGAACAATCCAATTACTAATAGTTTGCTTGGATGCAGGGAGCCCCTTCTTAGGTGACCCAAAACACACCAACAGTTGATCCGACCTCCTCCAAGGAGAGGACCTCTCAAGGTAAACACTCAAAGCTCTGACCGGGCAGAGCAAATGGAGCCTCTCTTCTTCTGCCGACACATGAGGCGGAGGATGAAATGCCTGCAGGACCGTAGACCGTGCCATGTTGGAAGGCACCTTAGGCACATAACCAGGCTTAGGATGCAAGATAGCCTTAACTCCTCCAGGGGCAAACTTCAAGCAGGCTGGTGTTACTGCAAGGGCTTGGAGATCTCCCACCCTCTTTAAAGAGGTAATAGCTAAGAGAAAAGCCATCTTAAACATCAGGTCCTTGAGCGACGCCGACTGAAGGGGTTCGAAGGGGGCCAGGGATAACCCTTCGAGAACCACCGCCAGGTCTCAGGCAGGAACCCTGGATCTGGTTGTCGGTCTCATCCTCCAAGTACCGCGGAGAAAACGAATGACCAGCTGGTGCCTCCCCAGAGGCCCATCACTCAGCGGTGCATGGAAAGCCGCAATGGCAGCCACGTACACGTTAAGTGTGGAAGGGGAGAGACCCGCAGAGAAACGATTTAAAAGAAACTCCAGAACTGAAGCCACTGGCCAGTTAACTGGATCTAACTTATGTTCCCTACACCAAGTGGAAAAAACATTCCACTTGAGGCCATATAATCCCCTAGTGGACGGAGCCCTAGAGCTAAATATGGTCTCAACCACCCCAGCTGATAGTCCAGCATCTAGGTACTGAACCCCCTCAGGGGCCAGACCCACAACTTCCACAGCTCCAGGCGAGGGTGAAATATTGTGCCTTCCGCTTGAGACAACAGATCCCTCCTCAGAGGAATCTGCCACGGCGGACCTATCAGGAGTGATATTATGTCTGAAAACCACACTCGGGCCGGCCACATTGGGGCAACCAGAAGTAGACTGATGCCCTCCTGACGGACCCTCTCCAGGACTCCCGGGAGCAGAGAGATCTGCTTCTACAGACGTAGCCTCGGCCAGGCCTGTAGCATGGCATCCAACCCCAGCGGGGCCGGATGTGTGAGGGAGAACCAAAGTTGACAGTGGGACGTCTCTCGAGACGCAAACAGATCCACTTCCATCGGTCCAAACCTCTCCCATATCAACTTCACCACATCTGGATGAAGTCTCCATACCCCGGGCCTCAGCCCCTGCCTCGACAGGATGTCTGCTCCCTGATTCTGAACCCCCGGAACGTACATTGCCCTTATAGACAGAAGTTTCCCTTGGGACCACAGGATAATCTGATGCGCCAATCTGTACAGAGGGCGCGATCTGAGTCCCCCTTGTCGGTTCAGATAAGCTACCACTGATGTATTGTCCGAACGTACCGGGACATGGTAACCCTTGATGTCTGGGAGGAAGCTCCTCAGAGCCCTGAACACAGCCAACATCTCTAGGCAATTTATATGCCAGGAAAAATGATGGTCCTGCCACAGACCCCTGGCAAAGGGGCCGTCCATGACCGCGCCCCAGCCAGTGAGTTAGGCATCTGTCGAAACGGACTTCCGGCGACATGACGCTCCTAACACTGGCCCTTGGGACAGGAACCAAGGTTTCTTCCATATTACTAGAGAACGAAGGCATCTGCGCGTTACTCTGATCATACAAAACGGATTCCCCTTGGGGGAAAACCCCTTGGCTTTCAGCCACCACTGAAGGGGCCTCATGTGTAGAAGGCCCAAAGGTATAATGTTGGATGCCGCTGCCATGAGGCCCAGCAGTCTTTGAAATCGCTTTACAGTGATGGCCTGGCCTAGCTTTATCCCGGATACCATCGCCAGAATGGACTCGATCCGTGCGGGAGACATACATGCCTGCATCGTAACCGAATTCCACACCATGCCCAGAAACGTTGTGCTCTGGGATGGTTCCAACACGCTCTTCTTTGTGTTGAGTCTCAACCCCAAGCCCTGAATATGGCCAAGGACGACATCTCGATGCCGAACCGCCATTTCTCGAGACTGGGCCAGAATGAGCCAGTCGTCGATATAATTCAGTATGCGGATGCCCTGAAGTCTCAATGGAGCTAGTGCTGCATCCATGCATTTGGTGAACGTGCGGGGAGAGAGTGCTAGGCCGAACGGAAGAACCAGATATTGGTAAGCTTCGCCCCCGAAAGCTTACCTCAGGAACCTCCTGTGACATGGAAGGATGGAGACATGAAAATAAGCATCTTTTAGATCTGTCGTGACAAACCAGTCCTCGGATCTGATTTGTTTCACGATGATGGGAATAGTGAGCATTTTGAACCTGAACCTCCACAGAGAACGGTTCAAATGTCTTAGATCTAAAATTGGCCTCAGCCCTCCATCCTTTTTTGGAACTATAAAGTACCGGCTGTAAAACCCGGACATTCTGTCTGAAGGAAGAACATATTCTATGGCTTCCTTTATCAGCAAAGATTGCACTTCTTGTTCCATCACCTGAGCCTGCTCTGGAACCACTGCAGTCTGTACCACCCCAGAGAATTTGGGGGGGCGGTGACCAAACTGCAGTCTGTATCCTAATTTTATTATACGCAGGACCCATGCAGATATGTTGGGAAGATGACACCATGCCTCGAGGCTGGCCTCGGGTGTTTTCCGAGCACTGTTCTCGACCTCCTGAAGCGAGAGACCGGCAGGAATTAGTCGATACGGATTTTGTGACCATAATTGATGCTCGTTTTTTATTTTTTGATACGAACGACACGGTGTGCGTTCGCTGGAAATTGATGCGGCCCGAAGCGTCAGAGAAGGCGGGAACCCAACATCGATTTCCTGAGGGCTCCGCTGCGAGAACAACCTTGGTTGCTCTGCAGCGGGGGGGACAACCCTCAGAGGTCCTACTACCACAGTTAGGACCTCTTTCCCGAAGCCCTCCTAGCCTGAAGGACGTCTCTCAAATCGCCCTTCTGGCCGGAGGGTTTCGGCTGAGAGCATTTCCTCTGTTGCCAAGCTCCAGGAGGAGGGGCTCTAGAGGCAACGCTCTCTCTTTGGTCTTGGCGGAATGAGGAGCTCGATGATGGCTGGGGCTGATCTTTTTGCCCCACCCTACTCGACTTTAGTTTAGATCGCCGGGGGAGGAACTGCTGAAACGCCGCAGATTGCTTCTTCGCCTACTGGAGCCTGTCGACGACAGATGTAACTGCGTCACCGAACAGGCCAGAAGACGAGAGCTGCGCATCAAGGAGAAAAGATTTAACCTTCTCCTTGATGCCTGATAAATTCAGCTACAGATGTCTCTCCGTGGCTACCATAGCTGCCATAGAGCGGCCGATAGCACTGGCCGTCTCTTTAGTAGCTCGGAGAGACAAATCTGTGGCTTTACGAAGTTCAGCAATATCCTCAGGTGTTGGTCCCTCCCCCTCATCCAAGTCTTTCAGGAGGTCGGCCTGGTATGCCTGCAAAATAGCCATCGAATGCAGACATGAACCAGCACGACCTGCCCCCATATAAGCCCTTCCAACCAATGCAGAGGTATCTCTGCATGGTTTACTGGGCAGCGCCGGGGCTTTAAGGGAAGATGCCGCTTCAGGAGAGAGGTATCCAGCGATTGTCTCCTCCACCCTTGGCATCTTCCCATATCCCATATCCCTTGCCCCTAAAACATTGCTATAATCGACCACTGCTGGACTATAGACACGGGACGAATGGGGTTTTTCCCACGATCTTGAAATTTCTTTGTGGAGATCGGGAAAAATTGGTAAACCCCGGTGCTGAGGCTGTGACCTGTGCTGCAGGAAATGCTCATCTAATTTACTTTTAACTTGCGTTCCCTGCTCATCTTGTGGCCAGCTAATATTGAGTCTGGCCACAGCACGAGTCACAACCTCGATGAGCTCCTCATACGCATGACCGTTTGTTCACGGTCATCCGCCTCGATCTGAGCACGTCCGCTTCCTCGGAAGCAGAGAACTCAAGCACCGGGCCCTGATCATGGGCAGAAGAAGCCGCGACACGGGCTTCTGCACCACGAACAGGAGCCTCAGGATCTTCAGATGAAGAATGAGAAAGTGCCGCAGCAGTCTCATTCTCATCTGCAAGATCCTTTTGCGATCCCCACGATCTCAATCGCTGCGCCGCCTCAACAGACGCGGGACCAGAACCGTGGGGAGCGTGAGCCTGGCCATGCTCGTCAAAACAAGCCAGGCGGGAGCGCAGCACTCTCATTGATAGTGCTTCACAGTCGCCGCAAGCAGCTGCCTCGAGAGCTGCCCGGGCGTGCTGCACTCCCAAACAGTTCACACACAACTGATGTGTGTCCCCACCCGTGATGTATCTAGGGCAGGGGTGCACACATCTCTTGAACTGTTCGCTCGCCATCATATATATTTTTCACTCTTTCACAGACAAACAACACCAAATAGAACGAACAACAGAGAGCGCTTGCTGAAGAGCAAAAGCTAGTGTGTGTGTGTGCCAGCATCGCTTTTATGCATCTGGTTATGCCGTCACATGTAACGTCATGACGCAACACCAATCAGGGTTGGAATAGTTTCATTCATACTTCAGAGACGCATGCTAAGGGAGCGTCCCCAAAGTGTCGTTTTCAACGACGCAGTGCAAGTTCCCTCGAAAGGGAACTCGACGTAAATTCACATCACATGCTAATGTAGCGGTAGAGTTACACTCACAGGACACTGCACTTATTCGCAATCACAAAAGTTCATTATTTGCTTGCACTTTAAAGCCTTGCCGGGTAAACATTTCATTGGTCTTCTGTTCTGACATCCACTTTTTCTGAGCACGTACCCCCGAAGCCGGCGCGCGCACTGTCATCTTTCGCGTCTGATTTTTGTTGGGTCAGACTTATCTGCTAGCGATGGGGGGACGAGACTGAGAGAACTACATGGACATTTATGCACCAAACAAGCCACTTTGAAATGTTGCTGTTTTCATGAATACAAAAGTTGGGTGACCCTCCCCTAGAGTAAAAAAAGTTGACGACCCTCCCCTCAACAAAGAATAAAAAGACATGACCCTTGCGATGGATTTTCACGATTAATACCGTTCCAAATTATACAATATCCCGTCCTTGATATTAATATAATCCCGTGGTAACTAAAGAGCCTATCCTTTAGTCGTGTCCTCAAGAGTTAGGTGATCAGTCTATATAAATTCGTATTCTATTATTAAATAATAGATTTCCCCTTTATATTATAAGTCTTTATATTATAAGTCTCCAATGTAAATGTAAATGAATAAATTTCCCCTTTATATTATAAGTCTACCTTTTGTGGTACTCTTCAACCTTGTTCGCACAATAACAAGTTGTCATACATATACTCTTATACATATACACATGTTATATGCTGCCTCTTTGGCTAGGCTGTTTGATCAATCAAATATCATAGTGATCATTCTTATCTCAAAAGAATGCTCACCCTCTGATGTAGTTCTCTTCAGGAAGGGTCCTTCTGGCCCGGTTAGAAGAATGTGACTCGCACTCAATGATCCAAGGTCCAGTCAGATGATTATAATAAATGTTACAAAATTTATTAAAATAATCAAATGAAAAAGGAATACTTGTTACAGATCATAAATGAGTACTAACTAACAGATATATACTAGCTAGGCTTGAAGCTTCTTGCCCCTGACAACTGCTGGTGTGTCAGGTTGGTGGTTGCAAGGAAGAGCAAGCAATTTCTCTTTTTCTTCTCTTATATAGACTTTTGATGCAGCTGGCTTTTGTTTCCCCGAGGCGCTGTAAGCATCTAGTTTCACAAGACCGCTGTTGCAGAAAGGAGCTATGTTTCTAGCAACTGCTTAGAGTATATGAGTCCCTCATGTATAGAGAGGTGAAAGGTTTAAGACACAGTAATAAATCTTAAATGTTCATAAACACAGTAATACACTTTAAATGTTCATAGCTTTCATTAGTTCAGACACTTCTTTTAAACAGGTGGCTTTATGTGGCAGCCCATGTTTTCTATTGTGTCCTTTTCGACCTTTGCATTTGGATGAAAACAGATTTCCTGCTGAAGATTTTAATAAAGTGAGGCCAATGCCATTCTCAGATGAGCCTATTTCCACACCCCCTCTTGGCATTGACTGAGCTTTAGGGTTTCTCTTTTTATTGGGTTTGGCTTTTGGTTTGCTCAATTTCTGACTACCGTCATCTTGGAAATTTCTATCAAGTTTATCCATTGTGTCAACAAAATCAGTACAGTATACACTAGGTGTGATGCAGTCAAATTCTACTTCATACAGGCGATGGCCAATTTCATTTGGTTTACACGTCATAATTTTAAGGGATTTAAATTGACCATGGATCATCCCCGATAGGAAACACCATCTCATCAATCCCTGTGTTACCTCTTGCCGGTACCATTGACTGTCTTCTGGCCACCATCGGAACTCCTGTTTGGATCTCCAGATCTTCCTTAGTTTCTCCAAATTGTGCTTGTTGATTGTAAAAAGTGTGCCAAAGTCCGCAATTTCCTGGGATAGCGGTGCCACTGCCCATTGTCTAGGAGCCTCTTGTATGAGGACTTTCTGCGGGAACATAAACACACCTATATTCGTACTGGAAATCATCCATCTTGTGATTCCAGAACTTTCTTCTAAAAATTATCCCTATGATCCACTCGGGAGTTCCAGTGCCCGTTTTCTTTAGGTACACTCTCGGCTCGAGGTGATATGTTTTGGCTGTGTAACTATTTTTAGAGCCCGCCTGTATGGGTATAATTTCACTGGCTTCACATTCCCTCAAATCCATATGTTGACACCACTTGAGGAAGCTATTGGACACACAGGGTCCATTAATGTCCATTCTTCCCTTTCGATGGGTCATAACTAATTCCCCAATTTCTTCCATGGTTACCCTATATAGTAAAGCACAATCCAAACACAAATCTTCCCATTGATCCCTAAAATAGCATCTTATCTTTAAACCTCTGCTGTAACTAACACACATAACACAACCCCTATAATCTTCACTTCTAGTCTTCGGGTTTCCATTTCCATCTATTTGTCTTCTCTTCAGTCGTCCAGTTGTGGAATCCTAATTGGATGTTACAGAAGGAATTGTAAATTCTATGCTGAGGCAACATTGCTTAATAGCGTTTATCAGTTTCGTCAGATAGAACCAGTCGTTGATAACAATCATCATGGCTATGCCAAACATTCTTGGATCATCATAATATTCGGCTGTCACCATAGTTGCCAATGCAACTGTCATTACTCCTATTATGTAGATAACCATTGTTCTTCCTCCTGCTTCTACTCTTCTGGTAGCCAATATCATCAGATAAAGAATTACCAGCAGAGTAGAGCAGAATCCTACATGTTTCATATAATGGATCCCAAGATAATACTGTACCATAACACATATGTTGAGTATTATATTGAGGATTTCCAGAATTATCAAGCCTCGAGTTCCAAAAATGGATTTCATTCTCGGGCTTTTTACCACTTGCCCAATTAATATTCCTGCCAGATTTAGCCCTTTACGTAGATTGTACATGGCTATGTGACAGATTGCAATTGGAATTTGCCATTTTCCTCTTAATCCCATTATCATCATTAGCCAATATAGGCCTAGAATAATATCATAAATTATAATTTGAGATTTATTTACCAGCGGATTGGAGCAAGTGGGTTCAGCCAGATTGGAATCATTTCCCCAGGAGTTTGGTTCAAGCGATGATCCCATTGATCTGGTTTTCCGAGATCTATTGCTTGTCGTATCAGTTCAGTCAACTGTGGCCAGCAGATGAGTGAAGCAATACTTCTAGCTTGCCTTTTTTAGATTCTCGGATCAGCTATAAGCTCCTCCCCCTCACTGTCGTTTTCAGATTCTGAATAATCAACCGTCAGGGGGATTTTCCTGTACCTAGCCTGATTGGCTAGTCGGCTTAGCTGTCTGCAACGCACACCTACGTTCAACACTTTTATCAGTATACCTAATATCACAATGGTTAGTATTACTCCCCCGACACAGTATAACACTATTTCTAATATAGACCATATGTCTAGCAGTACGTTCCAAACACTTTGGGCTATTTCCTTGATTTTCTTTCCCATGTCTTCAAAAGCTTTTTTCACTACTTTTGTAACCAATTGTGTTAAAGTTATGTCTGAGGGACCTCTGGTTTTTGTCCAGAGGTCAATCCTATGTATCCAATGTCCTCCCATGCTTTCGCCTTCTAGGAAGTCATCTACAGGATGCAATACATCTTTCCAGTCACTTAGATAATTAAGGTATGGAACCAAAGCACATATTTTTCTAATTTGAGTTTCTCCTACCATTTGTTTCAGAATGAATGGGGTTACCCTCAAATTCTCGTGTTTCCATTGATTACCCTCTACGTATAGCCTCATAGCTGCAGGACATATGGTTTCTGACAGTGCTTTTGTTCATGGTTACAGCTGCATATGATTGCATTATAGGCGCACTAAATGTTGTATGTCTCCATTCATTAAACATTCCTGCAGTGCAGGGATATGTGGTTTGGACCTGATCGCTCCAGAATTCAACATTCTGGTTGTCTTGTCTAACTCCTACTATAAGAGTCTCTGTTCCTAAATCAAATTCTTTGGTACAATTCAATTTGTAGGCTAGTCTTTTCCCTTTTGAACTTCTGACTATCTCTATAATCGTGCTCTGTCGTGTGCATGGTCCCCCGTACCAGTCAGTTACATTCCATTTTTTAGCAAAACTTCCTTGGGTAGGCCGGATGTATAGTCTACTACGAGTTCCCCACGAGTAGCTATCAGGATCAGATACTTTTAAATAATATCCGCTTTCCCATTGACCTATGGATTGTTGCTTATACGAGTTAGGAATTTTGTATGAGCCCAGATATTTCATATGCACTGGCCACACAAGATTATTTTCTTTTTCTCCTGTGCCGTTATATTTTACGCCTTGGAACCTACCGTGATATCTCACATACCCATTTTTCCTTTTACTAATAGTATTATACTTGAGAGCTTCCCCTCCTTGCAGCATATATAGTAAAAGAGCACTTCTGTATTGTTGGTCCTTGACTTTTGTTCTAACATAGTGCGTCAGCCCCGAGATGTCTAGTATTTGTACTGGAATCCCTGAGTTCGGGAAATACTCGAGAGTGTATGGGTGTCTGTAATTGCCATTAGCTCTTTTCTTTTCTTCAAGCGTGGCTTTCACGGTCCATGTAGTCCTATCTATTTCACTACTGGTTCCCTCTGTAAAATTATAATTACTTGTAATCCATTGGTGCCACATGCTAATGGTTTCATTTTCATATTTTTCCATGAGCGTCTGATCCCAGGGGGCATCAGCTTTTATGACACAGTACCAGACCTTCTTTTTCTGGTCTAACTTATGGTCACACTGCTTTTTGTGATCAATTGTGGATCTACCTTTGTTGCTAGGCCAAATCATCTTACCTATCCATGAGCATCTTTGGATATCCTCACACATAGGTGTGGCCCTAGGCTTGTTGTAGCACTTTATCCAATTTGCATTCTCTGCAGGGATTACAGGTTTCTTTTTGTGTATTGAATGGATGAGGACTTTATCTTGAAACTCACTCATACGAATCCAACGGTCAACGGGTTTAGGCCCTGCACGTTGAGCTGCATAATTCATTAGCCCTGGCTTAGGTGGTTTCATTTCCTTGGTCTCCAGGGTATTGTCTGTTATCTCTAATTCATTTTGACTTCTTTCTATTAATACTTTTAGTCTTTTTATTTCTGCTGTTCCTGTTTCACAGTTCCATTCTAATGTGGAGATTGTCTTTCCATATACATAGTTCCACCACACTAAGTCAAAATTCCTCAGGCTAATGTTTCTGGCCCCAGTATCATTTATTCTTTGTCCCTTCAGCAACACATGGGTTTGATTTAGCACTTCTAATTTGCTCCACTTCATTATGGTCTTCCCTTTCTCTGCTGTGGGGCCATAATCTATAACCGAATTTAGGAAGCTTCCATTATTGGTACAATTCCAATATTTGGGGTCTATATCAGTTATCCAGTTTCTCATCAAATTAGCATTATTCTCAGGGTTATAAAGTACTCCTGCTAAAATCAGAGCCGAACCTTTATTCATTATTGTTTGGTTATAGCAGTGTAATTTAGTTATCTTTTCAGTTTTGATACAAGGATATACCGTATAGACGTTTTCTGTTCCTGTTGTTCCGAATCCAGCCAAAATGACTATTACGAGGATGAAAGTCATACTTATCCACGCCATGACCTCCTGCCATTTTTTCCTGTTGTCCCAATGGAGTTGTCTGTACTTCTCTTTCAGCTTTCGTCCTCTCCTTCCCCCTCTAGCCATTTTTGCTGTGGGAAAGAAAGCAGAGTGTTGCCTATCTTTCCCTATGTGTTATTTTGAGCAGCCAGTCCCGAACTCTTTCCATCTTTTGTTTATTTTCCATTTTCCAGGCAGTTTTCATGCCTTGTATGCCAAATCCTATGCCCATAAAACCTCTGGTGCAACAGAGATTCACCGCCATTTTCATCAGCACGGACGCACTCTTGTCATCGAACTTGATTTTGTACCAAGCTTCTTTAGTCATAATAATCTGACTTCTAGACATCATGGTAAGTTCGGTTTCACGGACCCCTTGTTCCCATGTTCTAGTTTCCCAGTTATGTCGCTCTATGTTGAAGTTCATGCCTTTAATCTCATTGATTATGAACTGTTCGGCTGTGCTGCTCTCATACTGGCCCTCTCTTTTCACCAAAACAGTTTTGTCTGGCTCATTTAGATTATGTGAGATGATTTTTTCCCACGCATCTAAGCAAGTAATTTGTCCCAGAATCTGGCCCAAAACAGATCCTTCTTCCAGAGGGTCTGTATGGGATGGACTATACAGTCCTGACAAGTTACAATATCGATATAGCCAAGTTCTCTCTTCCTCTTCCATTAGAGGAATTGGATTGCTAACCCACAAGGTCATAACCCTACCTTGGGAAACACAACCCATAGCCAACTTCAATTTTCGGGTCAGCCAGACTTCTTTCTTACTGACCGTCTGTACCCACTTCCGCTCTTCTAGCTTATCACATCTGTTACACAGTTCCAGTTTAGACTCTCTAAACGTGCAGGAACACTTCGAACCTAGTAAAATAAGTTTCTCTTTACATAGATTACAGGTTCAGCAGACACAACTGGTTGTTTCCAGTTGTATCTTCTGGATGACCCACATCTGTTTGCTTAGTCTGCAGTTCCCACACACTGTGACTTCCCCAAGTGCACAGTGCCCTATTTTCCCTTCTGGATTATACCAGGAAAAAAGGTTTTGGCCCTCTTTCATGAGGGACTGTCTCAAACTTTCTTTGTTTGGCCGATCCTCATTCGGGCCTTCCCAAAGCAACTGGGTCACGTCACTCATTTCACAAATGCAACAACTCGTGAAGGGTATCAATTTGCTATTGGTACCGTCAGGGCAACCCTCATGCCATTTCTTCACCCTTAGAAGTGCGTATGCGTGGGGGTGTGGCTTGGCCGCAATGGAGTAAGCTGTGTTCGACATGCCTCTATTTCAACCGAAAAACGTAAAGTGTAATACTTCTCATACAACAGTAAACTATTACTAAACTCCATCGGATAGTGGAACAAATCCGCGGCGGTGGCCTGATGGACACGAGGCTGAAGAAATTTAAGTATACTGGATCCTCCAAAACAAGGCCCAAGACCTCCTCGGACCAGAGTACTGACAAGAGCCCAGCTAAAGTGACCCCGCCCTCACCTGCCTCGGGAGAGATGGATGAAATCAGAAATCCTTCTTTCTTTGAAAGCGGACATCTCAATGGTGATAAAGTCAGAGCTGAAAAATGCTGATGACTTCGCTGATGACTTCGAAATGCTCAAGAACGAGCTGAAGGCGGTGAAAACGGAGATAATAAACAACACCGTGGCGCTGAAGTCCGAGATCGACCAGGTGAAAGTTAACATCAAAGAGGTTGAGGGGGGGCTATCAGCATGGTCAGATGAAGTGGCTACTTTACAAAAAACTGTGAGTGAGATGAAGGCAGTAATTGGCAGAACTGAAAACGAAGTGTGAGGATATGGAAGGGCGGATGAGGAGATGTAACATAAGAATCATTGGAGTACCCGAAACTCCCGACTCAAGCACTACAACCTCTGTATCAAAGTTGCTAACTGAGGTGCTAGGGTTGGATAAAGAGCCATTGATCGACCGCTCGCACCGGAGCCTAGGACCAAAGAAGCCGAGCGGAAAACCTCGTGCCATCGTTGCTAAGCTTCATTATTACCAAGATTGTGTCCAGATACTGCAACGCACTCGGGGTCCGCTCCGTTTCAACGGGGAACCAATTACCATCTTCCCGGACTATACTGCAACTGTGGCTAAAGCTCGGGCTGCATTCACAGAGGTGAGGAAGCTGCTTCGCGACCGACAGGGAGTTCGGTACGGTATTCTGTTTCCAGCGCGTTTTCGGGTTACGTACAGAGGGGAGGACAGGGAGTTCACTGATCCGGACAAAGCTATGACCTATGTCAAGAACAATATTCTCAAAACCACGGAGGCCGCAGAATGTACATGAGACTGATCATCTCAACTGAACATAATACCTCTGTCGACCTACGGGTATGGTGAACATGTCTATATCATTGTGCCAATTGACATCAGGTACAAATTCATAGCACAATGTTTACATTTTCTATATTATAACTGTTCCCCTTTCTTATTGGTCAGGATGACCAGCTCGAACTGTGTGCATATAGGCTGACATACTATTTCATGTTCAGCCTTGTGTTACTACTAAAGTATTGGTTTACTGTTTTTGCTTAAAGGATATCCCGAGTTAAAACGAAAGAAACGCCGTTTCAGTTCCTGATTATTATTATTATGGGTTAATTGGGTCAGCAATAGTTGGCTATTTTTAAGAGTCGTTACACTTGATACAATGTTATTTAAGGAAGCCAATGCTGTATAGTCTTGATACTCAGCATGATTAATATATTCTCTCCCAAGAATTATGGCACTTTACTAATCCTTATTTTCTTTTTGTTGGAGGCTCGACGGGAGCCCGAGTGCTTGGCTTTATAGTTCCCAACTACAAACACTTAATGTGTGGATTTTTTTCTGAGGGTTGTTGTTATCACCTTGTTCACGTGGGTGATAGGGGGTGGGTAATTTCTGGACCTATCTACGATCTGATACTACTCTGCCAGACTTTTTTTTTTTATTTTTATTTATGTTTGTTTTTGTGTTTTTGGGTTTCATATATGGTGCTCACTTCTCTGTATACACAATATGGCCAATATAAATAATACAAGAGGTTATGGTGGTTGCCCTGCTAACTTCATAAGTTGGAATGTTAAATCACTTAATCATCCAGTGAAATTTTAAAAAGTATTCTCACACCTAAAACAGCTTAGTGCAGATATTGCATTCTTGCAAGAGACCCATATACGTTCTTGTGATAGTTCTCGCCTGGTCAGGGGATGGGCTGGCCAGGTGTATCAATCCAATTTCTGCTCAAAGGCTAGGGGTGTCGCTATTATGATAAGCAAAAATGTACAGTTCACGCCATCTCATGTGCAAACTGACTCTACAGGGCGACATGTCATTGTGGTAGGGAAATTATACTCGCTCCCAGTTATTTTAGCCTGTGTTTATGCCCCGAACTGGGATGACTCAACATTCTTCACCAATTTTTTTTCTCACTTACCAGACTTGTCATCACTATCATCTTTGGCGGTGACATTAACTGTGTACTTTCTCCTTTTTTAGATAGGAGCATTTCTAAGAGGGCATCCCTGACAAAGTCAGCTTACTCTATTCAGCTCTTCCTGAAGACCTATGGTGTAGCGGATGTGTGGCGGTTTCGTAACCCCACCTCTAGGGCGTACTCTTACTTTTCTCCGGTGCATAAGATGTATTCACGTATTGATTACTTTTTCCTGGATAAAAGAATTCTGCATCTCACGAAAGAATGTGATTACGGGGCTATGGTCATCTCGGATCATGGTCCCTTAATCATGAAAATGTACATTCCTAATACACAATTTACTTATCGTTCATGGCGGTTCAACCCTCTACTTTTGTCAGAAGATGAGTTAACTAAGTTCATATCGTCTGAAATTAAAATGTTTCTCGACATCAATCAAACCCCAGGGATGTCGCCATCTACTGTTTGGGAGTCGCTAAAGGCATATCTAAGGGGTCAGATTATTTCATACTGTGCAAATAAAAAAAGGGCTAACACTGAGCGTGTTAAAAAATTTGCAGATGAGATATTAGAGTTAGACAGGCTGCATAGCCATTCCCCATCAGCAAATGTAGTTAAGAAGGGCTTGTCATTACAGACAGAGTTTGATCTCCTGTCCACCCGACATGCTGAATATTTGATTTCCAAATCAAGACATGGTCATTATGAGCATGGGGAAAAGTCTGGTCGTGCACTTGCTCACCAGCTGCGCCAAAGAACTGCTAATCAAATCATTCCTGAAATTAACGATGAATGTGGTTTAAAATGCACTGACAATGAGAAAATCAATTCTTGTTTCAGGAAATTCTGCCAGGTATTATATACTTCAGATGGGCCCACCAACCCTGCTGTCCTAGATAACTTTTTTAAATCCCTGAAAATGCCTTCTGTAGGTGTGGAATTCTCGGCTGAACTGGAAAGGGTTTTCTCAGTTAAGGAAATAGTGTCAGCAATCGGTGCCATGCAAAGTGGCAAATCTCCAGGGCCAGACGGCTTCTCAACCGAATTTTTCAAAAAGTTTTCTGATCAGTTATCTCCTTTGTTATTGCTAGTATTTGAAGAATCTTTAGTCACCAATTCTTTGCCCCCAACCATGCGTCAAGCAGTCGTCTCTTTATTACTTAAAAAGGATAAAAATCCCCTTAATTGCAGTTCATACCGCCCTATTTCGTTGCTGAATACAGATGCAAAGATTCTTGCCAAGATTTTGGCGCGTCGCCTTGAAAATATTATTCCCTCTATTATTTCGTCTGACCAGACAGGATTTATAAAAAATCGTTATTCATTTTTCAATATCAGGCGTCTATTTAATATCCTTTATTGTTCCACTCCACCCGATCCTGGGAATATCGAGGTGATGCTGTCACTCGACGCTGAAAAAGCGTTTGATAGGGTGGAGTGGGACTATCTTTTCAAGACATTAGAAGCGTTTAATTTCGGCCCTAAATTCATCTCCTGGATCAGACTACTATACACGCTCCCAGTGGCTGCGGTAAGCACCAATAATAACTTATCCTCCTACTTTGAGCTGAGGCGGGGCACGAGGCAGGGGTGTCCTCTTTCACCACTTTTGTTTGCCGTTGCACTTGAGCCACTAACATTAGCCCTGAAGCAGTGCCCCACCATTAAAGGGATACACCGGGCGGGCTCGGAGCATAAAGTGTCACTTTATGCGGATGACATGTTATTATTTATATCTGACCCCCTTTCAAGTCTTCCTGAATTATCGATTCTACTCACAAAGTTCGGAAGAATATCTGGTTATAAAGTAAACTTTCAGAAAAGTGAACTTATGCCTATCTCTTCTGTAGACAGATCATATTTTGGGTCAATCCCTTTTAAATTTAGTCCTAAAAAATCAAATATTTAGGTATATGGGTAACACGTAACCACAAGGATCTTTTTAAGGCTAATTATAATCCCCTCTTAAGTAACCTTAAACAAGACCTGGAGCGCTGGGACCCTCTGCCTCTCTCCTTAGGAGGGAGGATCAATACAATTAAGATGAATATCCTCCCTAAGTTTTTATATTTCTTTCAATGTCTTCCTATCTATCTAACAAAATCTTTTTTTTCCAAATTAAACAGTCAGATTTCATCCTTTATATGGCATAAAAGGCAGCCCAGGATTAATAAAAATATATTACAGAGGCCCCGTGCAATGGGAGGTATGGCACTTCCAAATTTTATGTATTACCATTGGGCTGCTAATATAAGAGCAATGCTGTATTGGTTGAGAAATGATTACACGGATGTCAATAGTACTGAATGGATGGTGTTGGAGAGGGCATCCACTGGATCTACCTCCCCTGCAGCTTTATTATGTTCCAAATTACCTTTCAAACAGCCTATCTCAGCCTTCACCACCAATCCAGTTGTTATCCATTCAATTAAAACCTGGAACCAGTTTAGAAGGACCTTTAATCTCACTGATATTTCACTTGTTACACCATTGATAAAGAATCATATGTTTGTACCATCAATGATGGATGAAGCTTTTAAAGTTTGGGCAAGAAACGGAATAGGTACATTATCTGACCTCTACATTCATAATAGGTTTGCCACTTTTATACAATTGCAACAGAAATATGGTCTTCATAAATCACATTTCTTCAGGTATTTACAGCTTAGAGGTTTTGTGGCTTCTAATTCTGACTGTTTCCCGTTGAGTCCTTATATACATGTTTTGGTTGTGCCCTAAGCTACACAATTTTTGGCAGTCCATATTTGAGGCATTCTCTGGAATATGTGGAAGAACAATATACCCATCTCCTCTGATTTCACTGTTTGGTGTGGCTCCGGTGGATGCCACCTTTTCTGGGTGTCAACTGAGCATGATGGCCTTCTGCTCTTTGTTGGCTAGGAGGCTTATCCTGTTTAAATGGAAAGATGCTTTCCCCCCAACATATGGCCAATGGATTAGGAAGGTCATGAGTTATGTTCACATAGAAAAAATTAGATACACTGTAAGAGGGTCCACTAGAAAATTTTATGTCATTTGGCAGCCATTTATTTCCTTTGTAGAAGGCATGGCAGCTACTAACGTATCTATGTAACCCAATTGTGTGTACTTTTTTTTTTTTTGTCAGTTTTCTCTCTCGTCGGTTGGTGTGTGCGTTTGTTATTATTTATTGATGTTGTCTTTTTCTTTTATTTACTTGAATTTTTTTATTTTTTATTATACATGTATGAATCTGCCGGGATGTATAGAAATTTGCTGGGGGTCTAGTACTTGTGGGTGGGGGGCACTGGGGAGTTGGGTGGTTTATTCGTATGGACAGGAACTAGATTTGACTATTTCATGTGTGAATTGTATTTCCTTTGTTTGTTATATCTGAAAATAAAAGAGACCTTGATAAAAAAAAAGAAGTGCGTATGCTTCATTTTGACATTGTACCCATCCTGTCTTAGACTCGATAATGGACTCAAATACCACCTGCTTCAGTATGCTTTTATTATGTCCCGACATGACCAAATGCCGTTATTTTCCAACTCCACACTGGTATTCGATGTGATTTTAGTTACTGTATCAACAGTTCCCGTTTTATGTTTAAATCGTTTTCCTCTGACCTTATGTAAAATAATTACTTGATCGCCTACCTTAAATGGATTGGAGCTAAAATTCCCTTGTTCGGGCTGATCCCCAATTTTGAGTTCACTTGGTTTGATTCTGTAATTTAGAAAATGAGTGCAGTGGTCAATCAATTCGTCCCAAAAACCTAGTTTTTCGTTCTTTATAAAAAATTCCTTGCATCTCTTAACCGCGGCCTCCGCAATTCCATTGCTCGCGGGCTGGTATTTCACACTTTTTACCAGCTCCAACCTTTTTACAGTAGTCCTCGACTTCCTGTCCTGTCAGGTTCGATGCATTGTCTCCCCTGACTCTCATCGGTGGTCCACGATATTTTATCCATTCATTTAAAGCTTGCACTACTACCGAGCTTGTAGCCTGTTTGCATGGATATATTTGCAGGAAATTGGAGCAATTATCCACAATTACTAAAAAGTAACAGTTCTTTTGTCTGGTCGCGGGCCGAATCGGTCCGGCGAAATCGATAGATATCTCTTAATTTTCTTGCTCTGTTTTTATTGACCCATAGTCATTATTTCTGCTGGTCATTACTTCCCTGCACTCTGGACATACCTTTCTGACCTTCAGATAGGTTGTCTTCAAATTTTGTATGTTGAGCCCTGTAGCTTTACAGTACTTTGCCATGTAGCTTAAACTTGGATGCATTAAATCTTCATGTAGAGTTTCGATGAGATTCTTTTCACTGTCTTTAGTGATCGCCCTAATTATTTTAGTCACCTGAACTGCCTTATCTCTGAGGTATCTGTCGACCTCCTCATTACCTGATGCAGCAGGCGTTGTTTGTACCGTGTGGCTGCTTTGATGCAGCACCTGTGGTTTCACATCCTCTAACAACACAGCAATTTCTTTCCATAGAACATCTTGCTTCAACGCTTTGCCTTTTGCAGTGCAAAAGCCGTTAAGTTTCCATGTCTCAATATGTTCCGTTAGTGCTTTATACACATAGTCGCTATCTGTGACCAAAACCGCAGCTGTTGTTTGTGTCACCTTCATGTGCCTCAAGGCCTCTATGACCGCAGTCACTTCAGCTTGCTGCGCTGAATCCTCACCTGCCAACTGTCCTTTTTGTTGAAAGACAGTCTTACCTCTTTCTTTTCTAATAAAACCCCAAAAAGTTACATCGTTTTCTTTAGAACCGTCCGTAAAATAACAAACAACGGTCCCCTTAGGGATTTCCGTTATCTTGTCCTTTTTGTGGGTCTTAGTCTGTCCGAAGACGATCTGCGTATCTTGTAGCAGCTTGCTCCACTTAGCCCATGTGAACTGATGAACTTTCGGTGCTCCACTCACTACGTTTTTAGCCTCTCTTGCCAGTTGAGTTATCCCTTCACCTTTTGATTCAACGATTATCTGTTGATCCAAGGCTAAGGTTTTTATTGGTATCAAGCATTTAGCGATGCTGGCCAAAATATCAGTTGCCGATTTCAGTTCCTGTTTTGCCTGATTAGCGGGTTTTGGGTATGACATAAACTGGATAGGGTTCTTTCTATCTTTCTCATTGTAGAGTACTAGTTCCATCTCTTCTTTAGTGTTTTCTACACTCACAATCAATTTTTGATCTGGCTCCCTTCTTGCTATTTTTCCTGAGGCCAGAGCTAAATCGATTAGTCCTACCCTAACTTTTTCTAGCTTGTCATCCCAGTTTAGGTCATTTCCCTTTGTGGCCCCATAAAGTGGCTTAGCTAATTTGTCTTTGTCTTTGTCTAGAATAGTGTCTTTTACCATTCTGTCAATTTCTCCCCTGAGGTCAACCATTTTCATCCATCTGACTGAAACGTCTTTATTACTCTCGCCGACAATGGTACAGGCATCCTGTAATGTAATCAAATTTTCTGATTGATTAGGGATGATGGCTAGACCTTTCCACATGTACCAGTCTGAAGAGATTGGTGTTTGCAATTTGTTAAAGCCATACACTCTCATTTTTCCCTCTTGTTTTTCCGCATCCCTAGGTAAATCGTTCAGACAAGTTATCTCCGCCCCTGAATCCAATAGGAACGTTCTTCCACTGTAGTCGAGGTAGAAAAAGCCGTCTATTTCTTTAATTAAATCAGACTGGATGGTTGCTTTTCCTTTGGGGATTCCCTATTTCTGTTGTTGCTGAAATTCATTAGACCTCACGGATCTTGTCTTGGGTTTGTCATTACTGTATGAATTTTTCCCTGCTGGTTTTTGTCTAGCTCTTTGTCCCAGCCTTCCTCGGCTTCGCGATCTATTTCCTCTCTGATAGCCACTTGGCTTGACTAATTCCCTTTGTTCTCTGGGAGCTGTTGACTTTTCAAAATATTTAGTCCCTTGTGTGGCATTACGGCCCTGCGCTCCTCTGAGCCTTTCTGATTTTCTTTGACCTTGTGGACTGTTGCCGGTTGCGTTCTGGGACTCTGGTTTTCCCTTTTTCTCAGCTTCCTGTTTGGATCGCCTGTCATATCTTACTGCAAAAGTTTGTAACTCGTCCCAGTGAGTTTCTTTACCCCATGTTTTTAACGGGGTCAGGCCTGGAAGATCCTTGTCAATCTTCAGGAGTTCTTTCACTGTTTGAATTGTTTTTCTACCTCTCTCGGCTCTACTCTTACAGAAGATTAAGACCCCGGTGCTTTTGATCTCCCTCAGCCCTTTCTCATATTTCTCTTTGGCCGTCACTCCTGAAATATTCTTCTTGTGAAGGGAAATGTCGTCAATTTTTAGTTCCAACCCTACCAGTTGGTTGATCATTAGCTCTATATCTTCGTCATGAATATTAAGCTTTTTTCCTAGTTCTACAATTTTTTGACAGCTTCTCATGTTATCTCTGGCATCAAGTTTCATTCCATTAAACATCCCCATTTCTGTGGCCGTTATGGTATGCTTAGGTCTTGCTCTAGTTTTTCTTACTGGCCTGGGGTCAATTTCTTCTTCCGAGGAATAGGACTCACTTGATTCAGACTCTTCCTGTGAGCTCTCTGGTTCTCTATAGGGCTCTTTGATCCTGCGAGTGTTCCCTGCTAGTGCCTTTTTTCTCATTGAGGAGGCTGCTACTCTGGCTAAATTTATGCCTAATCCTTCCCGGGGCCCTGGCACTTCGCTTTCTTCCCCTGCGCTAAAATCATATTCATAATTTTGCTCATTTTGGGGTAGCATTTCTGGTGCTGCTCTCCTGTTTTATATTGGGTTATTTGATTCCATTAGAACTTCCTTTCTTAGTTCAAAGATATCACCCATAACAGGGTCCCTTCCACTTCGACCTCTATTCTCTGGGAGAGACAGACGTAGACATAATGCTAGAGCTTTTTGACAAGCATCCTGTTGTTCTGCTATCATATCTTGTTTAGCCTTGGAACTGGTTCCAGGCATGTCCAAAATTTCATCAGCCGTCGGCCCTGTCGCTGCTAAGAAAAATTTCTGCATGTATTCGGGCTCGGCTCTTCTGATATTTCCTTTTAGGTTATGCCCCGGTTGGGTTAAAGTTTTTCTCCCTGCTAGGTCTATATGTTCCCTAGCGTGGCTACTACTCCTTCTTTCTTTAGACAACGGTCGTGCTTTCTTATGATTAACCCTATTTCTTTGTAGGATGGGTTCATCCCATTGGTTTCCTTCGCTTTCTTCACCTTCCCAGTCAGTCCCTTCTGGGTGAGATGCCCAATCTGCATTAATAGCCTGAGCTAATTCATTTGCAACTGCTGAGTATGCAGGCCCAGGGTTTGCCTCCTGGAAGTCTAATCTTCTCTGAATACTAGGACCTGGTCTTTCTGTATCAGAATAATTGATTTCAGTATTCTGAGAATCCCTGCGCCTTCTCTGCGGGGGAAGAACTGTACCATCATACATCACTCTTGTACTACCACTATAGACTTCTACACTAGAATCCGTGGTTGGCTTGTATGATACCTCCATCCCTTGATCGAAATGGATTTTAATTTTGTCTCCTGGTGTCCTATTTGTGTCTATCCTTCCAACTATGGCCCTCACATCTGCTGCTGAGGTGCAAATAAACTCCCTTCCATTGTTTATTTCGCAATCTCCTATATACCATTCCGAAAGTGCCTTCCTTGGTACTTTTTTCTCGGAAAAATTTATCACGCGTTGTTACAGTGATTTGGTATACAGATGCAGGTGGAGAGGTTGGAAGCACATTTAAGTCTGGTGGCCTTTGAGCCATTTGAGTCATTTCAGCTGGAAATGCAGACTAAGACAAACACTTATTTCCTTTTCTTAAGGAATTTACAAGAACCCTTTCTCTTAAGGGATTCTTGTTAGTTTTGGTCAGATACTCATGGTTCTGCCGCGCGGTTCATTTCGCTTTTCCTTTCAATAGGGCGTCCCCTATTTTTTCGGGTCATCCAGCTTTGATTGATCAAAATCGCTTTTTGCTCCGGGTCTTTATTATCTAACGATAATCCCGCGACGAGCCCCCATGCGATGGATTTTCACGATTAATACCGTTCCAAATTATATAATATCCCATCCTTGATATTAATATAATACCGCGGTAACTAAAGAGCCTATCCTTTAGTCGTGTCCTCAAGAGTTAGGTGATCAGTCTATATAAATTCGTATTCTATTATTAAATAATAGATTTCCCCTTTATATTATAAGTCTACCTTTTGTGGTACTCTTCAACCTTGTTCGCACAATAACAAGTTGTCATACATATACTCTTATACATATACACATGTTATATGCTGCCTCTTTGGCTAGGCTGTTTGGTCAATCAAATATCATAGTGATTATTCTTATCTCAAAAGAATGCTCACCCTCTGATGTAGTTCTCTTCAGGAAGGGTCCTTCTGGCCCGGTTAGAAGAATGTGACTCGCACTCAATGATCCAAGGTCCAGTCAGATGATTATAATAAATGTTACAAAATTTATTAAAATAATCAAATGAAAAAGGAATACTTGTTACAGATCATAAATAAGTACTAACTAACAGATATATACTAGCTAGGCTTGAAGCTTCTTGCCCCTGACAACTGCTGGTGTGTCAGGTTGGTGGTTGCAAGGAAGAGCGAGCAATTTCTCTTTTTCTTCTCTTATATAGTCTTTTGATGCAGCTGGCTTTTGTTTCCCGAGGCGCTGTAAGCATCTAGTTTCACAAGACCGCTGTTGCAGAAAGGAGCTATGTTTCTAGCAACTGCTTAGAGTATATGAGTCCCTCATGTATAGAGAGGTGAAAGGTTTAAGACACAGTAATAAATCTTAAATGTTCATAAACACAGTAATACACTTTAAATGTTCATATCTTTCATTAGTTCAGACACTTCTTTTAAACAGGTGGCTTTATGTGGCAGCCCATGTTTTCTATTGTGTCCTTTTCGACCTTTGCATTTGGATGAAAACAGATTTCCTGCTGAAGATTTTAATAAAGTGAGGCCAATGCCATTCTCAGATGAGCCTATTTCCACACCCTCCACTATTTTCCTCCGGTGGTCCATTCCATAAATACAGAACGGTCCCTAAGTGTGTACTTTTAAAATATCTAATTCAAAACTAAAATAAATATTCTCTGTTTATGTAATCTATATAAAAAGAGAGAGATGTCAGTGTAACAGATGTGGAAGGGTATGAAGACACACAACTTCAGCTGACGGGTTTTCCAATATTTATTTGCTCTGGAAGACAATATCACATTAATTGGCTTCTGGTTACTGTTTCCTTCTATCTGCACCTCTGCTCCTCAGCAACACAAAACACTGTTGTGCTGTAGTAGAACTCATTTTCTACCATACATACACAAAAATCACATCAAAGTATGGCATTTCATTCAACTCTTAATCTGCACATTGCTAGCCAAAGGAGCAATTAGAATAGACTGGGAAAACCCTCCTTGAATTATAACAATAAATGCGAAAAAACATGAGAAACAATGTTTTATACTTTCTAACAGTTTCAGTGAGCAAAATTAAACAGTACGTGGGTTTGGGTAACTGCACGGATAACAAAAAAAATTATAACATCTAACGAAAATACACATACCTGCAGAAGACAACATCACATTAATTGGCTTCTGGTTACTGTTTCCTTCTATCTGCACCTCTGCTCCTATTCATTGAATAACAGAATTTACACACTCAACATGGACTGCAGAGCCTCTGTTATTTACATTGCACAAAAACAGTGCAAAAAGAAAAAGAGTTAAACAAAGCATCGTTGAAACTTATATTTAACCGTAAAAACGGCACAAAACAGCTAGTTAATATCATATTAACTTTGTGTTGTTACCCTTCAATATTTATTGGCTCAATTTCAAAATAAAACAATAAAATAGCGCAGCAGCATTTCACACGCAACCTACCTCAGCAACACAAAACACTGTTGTGAGTGGTAGATGGAAACTACGGCAACTTAGGAGGTACAATAGAGGCGCAGTGCAGCAACATCATCTCTGCAGGAAACAATAGCAATATGATAAATAAATTAAACTCATTAAGATAAAATTCACAAATACCCAACAAATCATTAAATGATAATTAAAATATGGTTAAAACTAAATTAAACATAAATTGGATATTTGAATTAATAAAGTACATTTTTAACTCCGTTACACCCACCCCCACTGAATTTTGTCAAAATGAACTCCAGCTGCACAACATGTACTAATCAAAATACAACAAATTGACAATTCACAAGGGTCAGTATCAAGAAAACCAACATCAAATGTATCCCATTAGGACGAAGCGGAATGAGAGCAGCGCTTATCTCCCAATCCAACAACTGGCGACAGGGTGCCTTTTTACACCCCACATGACCCCAAAACATAGCGTTGTGTAGGCCCACCACAAAAGAACATAATAACGCAAAACAAACTTTCGGACCTGTTACAGCCCAGGCTGTCCAAATATGGTTCTAGTCAGGGGACAGCCTGGAACACAAATTTGCAAACCGTTCCAACATCGAACTTGCCCTAAACAACATCCTGCCTAGACATGGTTTGTATGAGCCTGTTTACAGGCTTGACCAGGCGACCAAATCTCGACCTGACCTGCGTCTGTGCATCAGTATTTTCAGAGTGCATAGGTCTAGTCGTGCTAACAGTGTGCAAAGTGTCTGACGTCTTGTCTGTCTGAGTCATAGTGTCAAGAGTAGGATCTGGCTGGCCCACATGTGCTTGAACGTCCACAGCAGTCACAAGGCTAAAGTCAATGGGCACAGACTGCTTAGTTGAAATGTCAACAGGTGAGATAAAGGCGGCCCGGGAGTCTGAAGTCACACTTGTCATATCAGCAACATCCGCCTCTGACAGACTGGGTACAGACAACTGTGTAATCCATTCAACAGTCCTCCTCACAGAGTCAACAGATTCCGGCTCAGTCAAGGGGTTCTATCCTTCTCCCACAGTTACAGGTGAGTGTCTGCCACATTCAGTATCAAGGCCTTCACTAGCCGCACAAAGAGATTCGCCCACTCTCCCAAACACGACTTCTCCTGCTTCCCCCACTACATCACTTCCTGGAGCCGAGGAGCTTGTGGCAGGCACGGACGAGGTAAGATCAGACACAAGGGTCCCTCACAGGGAAGAAATTGGCCAGCATAAGCAGATTCCTGTGGACCACCTTCTCCTTCCCCGTGAGTGTATCACAGATCCTGTAGGTGTGCGTCTCTTCATTTACGTCGACCACAGTGTAGACGGTTGAGTCCCATCTGTCAACAAGTTTCCTTTTTCCTCTTTCTGTCCTGTAGGCCACAAGCACTCTATCACCAAGTTCAATTTTAGATCCCTTCACTGTCCGGTTGTAGAGTTGGGCATGCCTATCCTGCTCCTTTGCAGCGTGATCCTGGGCTATCACCATCGCTTCTTTCAGATCGTTAACAAGGCATGCCACATACTTATCATAGCTCGTCACATCAGAGTCATGGAGGACAGTACGAAAGAGGACATCAACAGGTAGGCGGGGGACCCAGCCGAACATGAGGTAAAAGGGGGGATAGCCTGTCGTCTCATGGGTTGCACAGTTGTACATTGAAGTCAGAGTCTGTAAGCGTCGCGGCCAGTCAGCTTTCTCTCCAGGAGGGAGTGCACGGATCATACCACCCAAGGTCCGGTTGAAACGTTCCACACTCCCGTTTCCCATTGGATGGTAGGGGGTTGTGTGCGACTTCCTGACACCTGATACCCGAAGGAGCTCACTTATCAGCTGACTTTCAAAATTAGCACCTTGGTCACTATGGATCCTTTCTGGAAATCCAAAGACACAAAAGTACCGGTCCCATAGAACCCTTGCCACCTGCTTGGCTGTCTGGTCCTTGCATGGAAACGCCTGAGCCATCCTCGTGAAATGGTCAGTTATAACCAAAACGTCAACAGACTTGTGACTGGAGTCTTCGGCCGACCAAAAGTCAATACAGACTAGCTCCAAAGGCCTGGTCATTATTATGCTCTCCAGGGGAGCCCTTCCCTCAGGCTCAACTGTCTTGCTGACGATGCACCGCTGACAATGACGGGCATAATCCCTCACATCTCTGTCGAGATTTGGCCAGAAAAATCTCTGTCTCGCCAAGCTGAGGCTCCTAGACTGAGCTTGATGTCCGGCTCTGTCGTGAATTCCCTGTAGAACCTCAGTTTTGAGTGAGTCAGGGACAACATACTGGAAGTGCTTCGCCTTGGTCTTCTGGTGCCTTGAAATCCTGTACAGCACACCATTACTCACGGTGAGCCTATCCCAGTGCTTCAAATACCTTGTGACAGAGACAGACTCCTTAAATCTTTCTCTCCTAGAGGGTCTCCGGCGTCTTTCAACATAGGACAGAACACAAGAGATAGTTTTATCGTCTAACTGCTTAACGCGGAGGTCCTTTTCAGTATAGGCAGGTAAGGCATCCTATCCCGGTGGAACCAACTGAGGTAGGAACTGCAAAACTTCCACAGCACGGAGTCTCGGGCCCGCATCCCACTCAACATGTGACTGTAGCACAGCAGACACATCCTGCATTGTGACAGACTGAAAGTGCATGTGAAGCGGACTGCATGTGGACTGGACATTTATACCCACTGGGGAGGGTGTCTTGTGGCCACTTGATGACCGGAAGGCATTTTGGACAGAAGTGCTAGACATATCCCTGACTGCACTCAGAAGACCTGCATAGGGTTCGGCGAGCAGTCTGCGGCCAACGCTCTCCTTGACAAATGGGACACGACTCAGAGCATCAGCTACAACGTTCTGCTGCCCTGGGATGTACTTGATATCAAAGTCATTACTGGCCAACTTGGCTACCCAGCGCTGCTCACAACAGTCTAGCTTTGGCTTTGTCGAATGTGAGTCAACGGGTTATTGACCGTCCAGACTGCCCTTTTAGCCAGTGGCTGAACTTGTCACAGACGGACCATTTCAAGGCTAGAAACTCCAACCGGTGTGCTGGGTAATGCGACAATGACTTGCTGGCGACGGCAATAGGTCTGGCCCGTACTTCACCCTCCTGAACCTGCGACAGAACAGCACCTAAGCCTTCCAGGGATGCATCAGTTGACAGCATGAAGGGACGGGTGAAGTCAGGATGGGCTAGGACAACACTGTGGACCAGAGAAGCCTTCAGGTCTTCAAAAGCTTGATTCTGCCGCGGTGTCCAGTCAGAAAAACACAACTTCCTGCTTGACAGTTTGTTTTTATTTTGTTTGCCTTTTTCTTTCACTCCCTTCAGCAGATCAAAAAGCGGCCCATGGGAGTGGTGAAAAGCTGAGAACTTCCTGTGGTCTTCATGGAGTGGCATGTTATATAACCCGGAGGTAAAATCCATCGTGCTGAAGAGGCAATTTCCTCCCAGCGCTGCCAAACAATCTGCCTGGTGGGGAAGGGGATGAGCATCCTTCAGGGTCCTCTTATTCAACCAGCGAACGTCGGTACAGATGCGGAGATCTCCATTTTTTTTCCACACAAGCACCAATGGTGATGCGTATTCACTTGTTGATTTTCGGATGATTTCCTTTTCCTCCATCTCGCACAGTACTTGGCGCAGCTTTTGGTACTGACCAGGGGGCACTCTCCTGTACGGGAGCCTGAAAGGTCTGCTGTCTGACAGGTGTATGCGGTGTACGAAACCCTTCGTCTCACCAAAGTCAAGATGGTGGCGCGAAAAGAAGTCCTCATAGTGCAAAACAAGGTGAGCCATCCGTCTCTTGTAGTCCTCTGACACCTCACATGACTCAATGTCAACATTACTAAGCCCAACTGACCTGAGCTGGTCTTCAACAGAAATTGCTTCAGCAGTAGGTGGCACAGCTGATTGGCTGCAACAGACCAGGGGAACCTCTGAGCGTTCAGCAACATCCATGTCCTCAAGTGCCACACAGGAAAAGACATCTACCAGCTTTGCGTTGCGCCACAATAGCACAGGTCTGTCAGATGTATTGATTAGCTTCAGTGGAACCCACCGGTCTCCCCACAGCAGAGTCACAATCTTTGCGACCGAAACACCTCTGGGAGCTGAGCGGGACGACGTGGGCTCTGTCATGACTGTGCTGCCCGGAGAAACAGCAGTGTTTTTAGGCAGTTTTCCCCAGATGAGATATTCACGACCAGGCTTGAGGCAGGTAGCTGAGTTACACCTGACCGTACCAACCTTATCAGGAACATCTCCACCTTTCCAAGGGCTTAGACCAGAGAGCATAGACTTGAAGCGTTCGATGTCTGGGTCTTTGGTTGGGCAGGGGCCAGACACTGTCCCCCAATAAGAACCACATAATTTAGACTGATGCAGGATGTGCTTTATAACGTTGGTTCCGAGTATCAACTCATCATGCTGTCCCTGAACGACAGGTGTGGGAACCAACATCCTACAGCCATACACTTCCATCTCCACTTTGAAAGCACATTTAGGCTTGACACGAAGTCCGCCACAGCCAACGAGGACCACATCAATCCCTCTTCGGTCAGTGACCACCCCAGCCTCCCTTAGTTTCATCTCTGCTGTTTCACTGATGCTACATGCCATTGAACCACTGTCCAACATGCCGCCAAGTGTCACTGCCCCACCCATCGCTACAGGTGTGTAGAAAAGACTTTCACTGTTGCCAACTCTGTGGATATTCTGATAAACAACAACCTCAGAGTAGTTACATGAGTCTTTCACAACCGTGTAAACATCAAACATGTCATCTTTTTGGGAGTCTATGGTGCGACCTGTACTGTCTCCCTCCGAATACAGGTCGGCTAGTTTTCCTGTGACTGCGATTGTGGAGAGACGTTGGCAGGGCAATTTAGTCTGGTGTGGCCAGGGGCGAAGCAGACAAAACACAGTCTCTCTGACATTGAGTGTGAAATGGTGGTGTGGCTTGAGTCATTACAGACTTTACAAACTACGTCCTTGGGACGTCTGTCACGAGAAGCACGCTGGAACCTCCCACTTCGACCTGGATGAGGAGTACTACGCTGCTGCATTTTCTCCATCATCTCCTGAAACATGTCGACAATACGAGCGAGGAGTCTCTCCACTGACTGTTGGAGATTTTGTGCCACAGCTGGCACAGAGGTATGACTTGGAGTATGGTGTGATCCGTCTCGCACTGGGACAGGCACTGGAGAGGGATAAGGCTAATAACACACATGTTGTTGGGCTTGGAAAGGAGAAGGCGAGGGGCTCGGGCTATGGTACTACTCGGACACTGCCAGGGATGTTAATGGCGGACTGGGCTGCTCAGAAGTAACAGTGGCAATGTGGCTTTTTAGCTGTGCAGCCCCGGTGACTCCACCACTAGCCCTCATCTCTCTCTGATAATCATCAATCCTCAGCTGAACATCACGTGAGGTCCACTTATGAATCGGCTTAGGCAAGGCAAGGCAAGGCAAGTTTATTTATATAGCGCATTTCATATACAATGGTAATTCAAAGTGCTTTACATAGAAGAAATTAAAATAAAAGAAATCCGAATAATTAAAACAGTTTAGAATAAAAGATAAAATACAGAATAATTAAAACAGTTTAGAATAAAAAAAAATAAAAAAATAAAATAAAATACAGTATGAGCAGTCGGACGAACAGTGGTACAGTGCTCATTCAGTAAATGCACAGCTAAACAGATGTGTTTTGAGTCTGGATTTGAATGTGACTAGAGTAGAAGCACATCTGATCTCTTCTGGAAGCTGGTTCCAGCTGCGGCTGGCATAGTAGCTAAAAGCGGACTCACCATGCTTAGAGTGAACCCTTGGTATTTCAAGCTGATGTGATCCTAATGATCTGAGTGATCTGTTGGGTTTATATTCACTGAGCATATCTGCAATGTATTGAGGTCCTAGGCCAATGAGTGATTTATATACCAGTAATAATACTTTTTAAAATCAATCCTAAATGTAACTGGCAGCCAATGTAGAGACCTGAGGACTGGTGTGATGTGTTCATATTTTCTGGTTCTGCTCAGAATCCTAGCAGCAGCGTTCTGTATGAGCTGCAACTGTCTTATGGTCTTTTTTGGAAGGCCAGTGAGGAGTCCATTACAATAATCCACCCTGCTGGTGATGAAAGCATGCACAAGTTTCTCTAACTCTTGACTGGAAACAAAGCATCTAATTCTGACTCTAGAGTCACACCAAGATTACTAACTTGATTTTTAGTTGTTTGACCCCTAGACTGAAGGTATGCGTTCACCTTGAGAACTTCATCTTTGTTTCCAAACGCAATGACTTGAGTTTTGTCTTTGTTTAACTGAAGAAAGTTTTGGCACATCCAATTGTTTACTTCATCAATGCATTGGAACAGGGAGTTAACCCTCTGAGGTCAAAGGGGGTTTTGGGGTCCTTGAGGTGTTCTGACAAGCTCTGACATTTATGCTTTTTTCAGTTATTTATAAACATGTTAATGGCAAAGGTGTAAATTCACTCTATATAGCACAAACGGGATTACCGTAATATGTGAGCAACATGTATGTACATGTTTGTATTTTTGAGAGAATATTGCTTATGCATGGTTATTGAAAAAACTAAAACTTAAAGTGTCTGAAATAAGGCCACAAAACACATACTAAATATGTGTCCACAAGACTTTTGACTAATGAGTGTTGTTGCCTAGAATTTTTGCTTCAAAATGATCTGAAAATCATCCTGCCTAATCATTTACACAAAACAATACATTGATTTAAATTTTATAAGACACCTTTTGTTTAGAAAGGCAATATTCGTGGAGGCGTGTTCACACCTGAGAAGAAAAGGCCGGATAATGAGCCCTATAATGAGCTGCATATTTATTAGTCCTTTCACACAGGTGTGTCACAGGATCCCAAAGAATGCAAGGACAAAATAAATTATCTATATATACATATTTTACAATTAGAAATTGTAACCAATTACAAATAGGTTACAATTACAACAACAATTACAATTTTAACAATATTTCAAGTGTATTTCTTTGTAAAAAGTATACATTTTATCATACGTATTAAAAAAGGTAAGGATTCATTAGTTTGAATATTGGAACAAACACTATAATAACATCTTAGTTGATAATTCAATATACCTACTTTATTTTTGACAAAACATCATAGGCCTACTATAGTATATTTAACATGAGCAGAAATTGGTGAACAAAAGCTTACCTATTTAATGTGACAGTAGTCTTTTTTTACAGTCAAAACTTTATAATCTATCCAAAACTAATCACAAAATCTTGTCTAAACATTCATATTTAGCCTGTAACATATTATTCAATTCAATTCAATTCAAATTTATTTGTATAGCGCTTTTCACAATACATATTGTTTCAAAGCAGCTTTACAGAAAGTGCATTCCAGATATGTACGTAAAAAATACAGTTAGTTAATCATCATGTATTAATTTAGGGCATAACATATCGCCGGCGTTGAGTCTTCTCATCGCAGGCGTTTAGTCGTCTCATCGCAGGTGTTGGGGACTCTGAAGTCTCCGTGAGAGGCTGGATACAGACTGTAGCTGAAGAACGCTATTTACCTCGGGACTAGCGTCCCGAGATAACAGCAGAAAAGCAGATGGGAAATAATTAGCGTAGCTGCTGTTCATAATATTAATGCATTCGATCTGATTCAACAGTAGTATAAGAGGCAAGCATTATGTGAATGCTTGGCTGAAGAGATGCGTCTTTAATCTAGTTTTGAACTGGGAGAGCGAGTCTGAGCAACGAACAGTATCAGGAAGGCTATTCCAGAGTTTAGGAGCGAAATGCGAGAACGCCCTCCCTCCTTTAGTGGATCTGGATATCCTAGGAATGACCAGAAGCCTCGAATTTAGGGATCTTAAAGAACGCGATGGATTGTAGGGCGATAGAAGGTCCATTAAATATACAGGAGCTAGACCATTTAGGGCTTTATAGGTCAGTAATAGTACTTTGTAATTGATACGGAACTTAATAGGTAACCAGTGCAGAGATGATAAAATTGGTGTTATATGATCATATTTTCTTGACCTAGTGAGAACTCTAGCAGCTGCATTTTGCACTAACTGTAGCTTGTTTATTGAGGATGTAGGACAACCAGCTAATAAAGCGTTACAGTAATCTAGTCTTGAGGTCATGAATGCATGAACTAACTTTTCTGCATCAGAAACAGATAGCATGTTACGTAGCTTAGCAATATTTCTAAGGTGGAAAAAGGCTGTTCTTGTAACATATGAAATATGATTTTCGAAAGACAAGTTGCGGTCTAGTATAACACCCAGGTCTTTTACTGTAGTGGATAAAGTAACTGGACATCCTTCTAAATTAAAGTTGTATTGTACGAGGTTTTGTGGGTAGTTTTTTGGACCAATAAGTAATACCTCCGTTTTATCTGAATTTAATAGCAGGAAATTACACATCATCCAGCATTTTATATCTTTAAGACACTCTGTCAATTTAGATAAGTTAGTGTTTTCATCTGGTCTTGATGAAATATATAATTGAGTGTCATCAGCATAACAGTGGAAATTAATTCCATGTTTTCTTATAATATTACCCAGTGGCAGCATGTATATTGAGAATAGCAGAGGGCCTAACACCGATCCTTGCGCCACTCCATAGTCTACTGACGTTATCTTCGATTTTTCACCATTTAAACAGACAAAATGGTAACGGTCTGATAAGTACGATGTAAACCAGCTTAATGCCTGTCCCTGAACACCAGTGTAGTTTTGTAGTCGATCCAAGAGTATTTTATGATCTATAGTGTCGAACGCAGCGCTAAGATCGAGTAGAACTAGTATTGAGATACAGCCTTGGTCAGAAGCTAAAAGTAAATCATTTGTAATTTTAACTAGCGCAGTTTCTGTGCTATGATGCGGTCTGAATCCTGACTGAAATTTTTCATAGATATCATTTTCTTGCAAGAAAGAGCACAATTGAGCGGACACAATTTTTTCTAGTATTTTAGATATAAATGGAAGATTTGAAATGGGTCTGTAATTTGCTAAGTTATTTTGATCTAATTGCGGTTTCTTAATAATAGGTTTTATTACTGCCAGCTTAAATATTTTTGGAACATGACCTAAAGATAAAGACGAGTTAATAATATTGAGAAGAGGCTCTTCCACTACAGGTAACACTTCTTTCAGTAGTTTAGTGGGTATTGGGTCTAATAAACATGTTGTTGGTTTCGCTGCAAAGATAAGTTTATTTAGCTCTTCCTGTCCTATAGTTGTAAAGCGGTGTAGTTGTTCTTGAGGGGCGATAATTGTGGCTGAATCATAAGACACCATAGAGGATTGTACATTTACAATTGTATTTCGGATGCTTTCTATTTTCTCATTGAAGTAATTCATAAAATCATTACAACTATACTGTAACGGAATATTTTGCTCTGGTGATGTCTGTTTATTTGTTAGTCTAGCCACGGTGTTAAATAAAAACCTTGGATTATTTTGGTTATTTTCTATTAGTTTGCGGAGATGCTCAGCCCTGGCTGCTTTTAGAGCCTTTTTATAACGTGACATACTGTCTTTCCACGTGATTCTAAAGACCTCTAAATTAGTTTGTTTCCATTTACGCTCTAAGTTACGAGTTTCTCTCTTGATAACATGTGTAGTACTATTGTACCATGGTGCTTTAGTTTTCTCTCTAACCTTTTTTAATTTTAATATTTTAATATTTTATTATGTATAAAATATTAGCAATACATGTTAATTTGTAGTTTGTTGCTTATACAGACATTTTATTTCAACATATTTCAGTCTATTTTTACTCATCTTAGTAGGCTATAGCAATATAGTTTGGATGTGTTCATGTAAATTTAATAACATGTTTACTAATGTAGATGCGAGAGTGAATGAACGGCACAGACACGTGCTGTATAACTGTAGTAAACAAAGTGCGTGCGCCTGTGCCGTTCATTCATCATTTAGCCTACACACAGACACGCAATTCATATTTAAACAGTCTTTTTGCGGTTTATAGACACTATTCAATATTGCGATTAGAACAAAGCACTTAAGAATAAATGACTTACTACATCAGCTGGATCCGTTGCTCCTCGAAATGAAACTACCAGCACTTCTGGTACATTTTCCAGGGTTATTAGATAGTATTATTCCTCACAGGCAGTGTTGCCAGATTGGGACGGTGATTTCCAGCCCAAAAGCTCACCAAAACCCGCCCACTACAAGAAAAAACCGGCCAAAATTTTACTGCCAAAATAATGTGATATAATTTCATTACCATGTCATTTAAGGTTGATAAGCACAATTTGTATCTCCTTAAAACAAAATAACAATGATAAAATAAAATAAAAAATAAAAAAAAATTCCAGGAAAACAAATCAAAACAGGGCAATAATTAAGGAGAATTAGCCAATATGACTAAAATGTCCAGATGGACTCTGTCAAAACGGCAATCAAGAAATGAACCGATTACTTTAACCCTCGGAAATACACACTGCAGAACATAATGCAGAATTTAGCAGTCAAAACGGATTCATCGTTGATTCAAACCTTTTTCAGCAGCTTTCAGGGACAAGTAGAGTGCAGTCTGGATGGTGTAAAAGTTGCAGATGTCTGGTTAGGCTAGTGTGCACATATGACATGGACAGGAATCGTCCCATATTTGATTTCAATTCAAGTCATTCAACTGTGCTCTCCTCTCAGAGTTATATTCACCATCGAGTGATTTCCCTCCATGTGTAGGTTTTTTGAGTTGCTCACTACTGTACACTCTTTACTGTAGATGCAACTTACTGTATAGTAGGCTATGTCACTTTGCCTTAGCGATCACTTGAATATACAGCTACAACTTCTCGCGCTCAATCGCGTCTGCCTGCGGATCGCTGATTGGCTAAAAGTGCCCGCTCGTCGGTGATGTCAACACTAACGCTAACTCTGCATGAGCGTCTGTGTACAGTAAGGTCATGATGACTGATTTTATGGACTACATGCACTTTAGTTTAGTTTTTTTAACCAATTAGACTTTAAAATGTAGATGTTTTAAAACCGCCGAACTGACCCCAAACCAGCCCAAATTTTGACCACCCGCCCAAACCCTTTTTTACCCACACAATCAAATTCAAAACAGCCCAATTGGCAACACTGCTCAAAGGGTAGGGATACGCTGTGTTCATTCACAGCGGTAGTAAGAAATTTATTAAACATGATTTTATAATCCAGCTGGTGGGAGTTGGCATGTTTGCATGGCTTGCCTTAGATCATTTGTGTTTGAATAGCGTGCGCTCTCCGTGGGCGTGGCACATTAACGCGTAATGAGGTATAATGAGCTGGAAAGAAAAATACTGACATCTCTCTCTTTTCATTCAGATTACATAAACTGAGAATATTTGTTTTTTATATAAATTAGTTCATTTAAAAGAAGAGAGTTCAAGCTTCATTATGGAAAAACACTCGTGCCTGTATGACAAGTATTCGCGGAATCACAGTTAATTTTCGGACGCGTTTCAGAATGGACTTCACTGACAGAGAAAAGGCAAAACTAGCATCATGTTTATTTTTCTTTATTTGACTAAAAGCACAATACTTTGTTTATATTGTGAGTATACACAAAAACAATGGACACTTAACAGGATCGAATGATGTATAACACAAATATGTCAAATCAAAATCAACAGAGTATTTTGAGTCTCTTTTGCACTGATAAGAAAAAAAGCTAGACTATCGCGCCGGCGCGATAGCCGACCTCAGAGGGTTAATTTACATTACATGTTGCTAACTTTGTGACATATGGGTATTATAAGAATCTTTAAGATTCTTTTGCTTAAACACCCAATGAAATTACAGATTCAAATGCCTTGCTCGAACACAAAGGGTCATAAAATCTCCCTCCAAAGGGACAACTTCTTACTGGCTCACACACCTCCAGAGGGTGTGACATCTTCACACTTTAACCCTCTGAGGTCGGCTATCGCGCTGTTGCGATAGTCTCGTTTTTTTCTTATCAGTGCAAAAGAGACTCAAAATACTCTGTTGATTTTGATCTTACGTTTTAGTGTTATACATCATTCGATCCTGTTAAGTTTATATTTTTTTTTGTGTATACTCACAATATAAACAAAGTATTGTGCTTTTAGTCAAATACAGAAAAATAAACATGATGCTAGTTTTGCCTTCTCTCTGTCAGTGAAGTCCATTCTGAAACGCGTCCGAAAATTAACTGTAATTCCGCGAATACTTGTCATACAGGCACGAGTGTTTTTCCATAATGAAGCTTGAACTCTCTTCTTTTAAATGAATTAATTTATATAAAAAAACAAATACAGGTCCTTCTAAAAAAATGAGCATATTGTGATAAAGTTCATTATTTTCCATAATGTAATGATAAAAATTAAACTTTCATATATTTTAGATTCATTGCACACCAACTGAAATATTTCAGGTCTTTTATTGTTTTAATACTGATGATTTTGGCATACAGCTCATGAAAACCCCAAATTCCTATCTCAAGAAATTAGCATATCATGAAAAGGGTCTCTAAACGAGCTATTAACCTAATCATCTGAATCAACTAATTAACTCTAAACACCTGCAAAAGATTCCTGAGGCTTTTAAAAACTCCCAGCCTATTTCATTACTCAAAACCGCAATCATGGGTAAGACTGCCGACCTGACTGCTGTCCAGAAGGCCATCATTGACACCCTCAAGCAAGAGGGTAAGACACAGAAAGAAATTTCTGAACAAATAGGCTGTTCCCAGAGTGCTGTATCAAGACATCTCAGTGGGAAATCTGTGGGAAGGAAAAAGTGTGGCAAAAAACGCTGCACAACGAGAAGAGGTGACCGGATCCTGAGGAAGATTGTGGAGAAGGACCGATTCCAGACCTTGGGGGACCTGCGGAAGCAGTGGACTGAGTCTGGAGTAGAAACATCCAGAGCCACCGTGCACAGGCGTGTGCAGGAAATGGGCTACAGGTTCCGCATTCCCCAGGTCAAGCCACTTTTGAACCAGAAACAGGAGCAGAAGCACCTGACCTGGGCTACAGAGAAGCAGCACTGGACTGTTGCTCAGTGGTCCAAAGTACTTTTTTCGGATGAAAGCAAATTTTGCATGTCATTCGGAAATCAAGGTGCCAGAGTCTGGAGGAAGACTGGGGAGAAGGAAATGCCAAAATGCCTGAAGACCAGTGTCACGTACCCACAGTCAGTGATGGTCTGGGGTGCCATGTCAGCTGCTGGTGTTGGTCCACTGTGTTTTATCAAGGGCAGGGTCAATGCAGCTAGCTATCAGGAGATTTTGGAGCACTTCATGCTTTCATTTTTCAGCACGACCTGGCACCTGCTCACAGTGCCAAAACCACTGGTAAATGGTTTACTGACTATGGTATTACTGTGCTCAATTGGCCTGCCAACTCTCCTGACCTGAACCCCATAGAGAATCTGTGGGATATTGTGAAGAGAAAGTTAAGAGACGCAAGACCCAACACTCTGGATGAGCTTAAGGCCGCTATCGAAGCATCCTGGGCCTCCATAACACCTCAGCAGTGCCACAGGCTGATTGCCTCCATGCCACGCCGCATTGAAGCAGTCATTTCTGCAAAAGGATTCCCGACCAAGTATTGAGTGCATAACTGAACATAATTATTTGAAGGTTGACTTTTTTTGTATTAAAAACACTTCTTTTATTGGTCGGATGAAATATGCTAATTTTTTGAGATTTTTGGGATTTTGGGTTTTCATGAGCTGTATGCCAAAATCATCAGTATTAAAACAATAAAAGACCTGAAATATTTCAGTTTGGTGTGCAATGAATCTAAAATATATGAAAGTTTAATTTTTATCATTACATTATGGAAAATAATTAACTTTATCACAATATGCTAATTTTTTTAGAAGGACCTGTATTCTCAGTTTATGTAATCTGTATGAAAAGAGAGAGATGTCAGTCTTTTTCTTTCCAGCTCATTATACCTGATTACGTGTTAATGTGCCACGCCCACGGAGCGCGCGGTATTCAAACGCAAATGATCTAAGTCAAGCCATTCAAACATGCCAACGCCCACCAGCTGGATTATAAAACACATCATGTTTAGGAAGTATCTTACTACCGCTGTGTACACAGTGTATCCCTACGCTGTGAGGAATAATACTATCTAATAACCCTGGAAAATGTACCAGAAGTGCTGGCAGTTTCATGTCGAGGAGCAACGGATCCAGCTGATGTAGTAAGTCATTTATTCTTAAGTGTTTTTTTCTAATCGCGACATTGCATAGTGTTTGTAAACCGCAAAAAGACCGTTTAAATATGAATTGCGTGTCTGTGTGTAGCCTAAATGATGAATGAACGACGCAGGCGCGCGAGTGTTGTTTACTTCAGTTATACAGCGCGTGTCTGTGCCGTTCATTCACTCTCGCACCTTCATTAGTAAACGTTATTTTTATATGGACACATCCAAACTATATTGCTATAGCCTACTAAGATGAGTAAAAATAGACTGAAATATGTTAAAATAAAATGTCTGTATAAGCAACAAACTATAAATTAACATGCTAATATAATATCATAAACACGATATGTTACAGACTATATATGAATGTTTAGACAAGATTTCGTGATTGTTTTTGGATAGATTATAAAGTTTTGACTGTAAAAAAAGACTACTGTCACATTAAATAGGTAAGCTTTTGTTCGCCAATTTCTGCTCATATGTTAAATATACTATAGTATGGGATGTTTTGTCAAAAATAAAGTAGGTATATTGAATTATCAACTAAGATGTTATTATAGTGTTTGTTCCAATATTCAAACCAATGAATCCTTACCTTTTTTAATACGTATGATAAAATGTATACTTTTTACAAAGAAAGAATACACTTGAAATATTGTTAAAATTGTAATTGTTGTTGTAATTGTAACCTATTTGTAATCACATATTATGGTAGCCATGTTTGTGCTAAATAGAGTGTAATTACACCTTTGCAATTAATATGTTTATAAGGAACTGAAAAAAGCACAAATGTCAGGGCATGTCAAAACATCTCAAGGACCCCAAAAACACCCTAGACCTCAGAGGGTTACATTCACTGAACACAAGAACTGCTCTTCTTGACCCTCTTGGCTTTTTTTATTTTTTTTATTTTTTTTTATTGGTATTTAACAAGACAGCACACAATGATACATTCAATTAAAAATAAGAAATTACAGATTGTCTCAATTTAAACCCTTCCAGAACCCTCCCACCCACAAAAAAAAAAAAAAAAAAAAAATTGAAAATAAATTGATTAGAATAAACATTCCTCTCTCTAGTATTGGTCCTTCCTCTTTCCAGTAGCAGTCAATTATTGTGTAACAGCATTAGTGTCAGGAGAACAAAGTAAACCTTTTATGTAGTCTAGGACAGGTTCCCAGGTCTTCTGAAAAGTTTTAAGGGATCCTGAAAGCAAAAATCTTAACTTCTCAAGGTTTATACAGCTAAAAACTTCTTGGATCCACCTATTGTGCGATGGGGGAGTCACATGTTTCCATTTGAGTAGAATGGCTCGTCTAGCTAAAACAGAAGTAAAGGCAATAACCTGGCGAGATGAGATAGACAAGTCAGGTCTCGAAGGAATGCCAAAAAGAGCAGTCAGGGTGTTGGGGTCCAACTCTATGTTAAGAGCATTATTAAGTGTATCAAAAACATTGGACCAAAAGTCTGTCAACCGAGGACAGCTCCAGAACATATGAAGATGATTAGCAGGAGACTGCTTGCAACGATGACATGCATCAGTCATATCTGGGAAAATTCTGGCCAATCTGGCATTAGTTAGATGAGCTCGGTGGAGCACCTTACATTGCAATAGGCCATGTCTGGCACATATGGAAGAGCAATGGACTAATCTTAGAATTTCGTCCCATTGATCATCGGTAATAGAAACACCCAGGTCATTCTCCCACAACTCTCTCAGAGAAACAGTAGGGTCTACATTAAGTGAACTTATTAAGTTGTAAATAACTGAAATTAGATGTTTCTGGCCTGCACCTAAAGTGAGAAAATGATCAAGAGGGCATTCAGGCAGACGGTTGGGAAAGTGGGGAAACAGCTTCTGGACAAAGTGTCTAATCTGGAAGAAACGAAACAAATGACTATTGGGCAGATTGTACTTAGCGGACAAAGACGGAATGGATGCAAACACCCCGTCTTCATACAAATCATTCAGCTCGACAAGTCCATTAACTGACCAGATTTGAAAAGCAGGATCAGAGCAAGATGGAGAGAAAAGATGATTATTTAAGATAGGTGTGTGAATAGAAGTTCTGTGTAAACCAAAATGTTTCCTAAACTGGACCCAAATTTTGATAGTGTTAGTGACAATTGGATTAGTTGATTTTTACTAATAGCTAAGGGAAGTTGAAAACAAATAACAGAATACAAAGTGCCTTTCGTTGAGGCAATCTCTGAATGGACCCAAGCGGGGCATTTATCAGTGTGGACAGAAATGTTCCAATAAAGAATCTTATTAATGTTACAAGCCCAGTAATATTGTTGAAAGTTGGGAAGTGCAAGTCCTCCTTTAGACTTGGGGAGCTGAAGAACTGATTTCTTGAGTCGCGCCGGTTTGTGTCCCCAGACAAATGAATGCAAAATACCATCAAATTTTGTAAAAAAAAACTTATTAATGCAAATTGGAATATGTTGAAAAAGATAAAGGAATTTGGGTAAAATAACCATTTTAACTAGATTAATGCGACCCACAAGAGACAAAGGAAGTGAAGTCCATCTAGACATGTCTAACTTGGTTTTATCGACCAGCGGTTGAACATTCTTCTAAAATAGATGCTTAAACGAATTTGTGAAAGAAACCCCAAAGTATTTAAATCCACCTGAAGCTATCTTAAAGGGAAAAAGAGAGTATGAGAGCTTACTGGCCTCAGGGTTGACAAAAAATAGTTAACTTTTTTGCACATTTATCTTGTAACCAGAGACACAGCTGAAATTGTCTAGAATGTCTAAAATTACTGGCAAGGAGGAGACAGGGTTAGAGATATACAGTAAAAGGTCATCAGCATATAGAGAAAGTTTATGAACTAAGCTATACCGCGATATTCCCTCAAAACCATTGTGGCTACAAAGCCAAATAGCTAGAGGCTCTATAGCGAGGTTAAAAAGTAAAGGGGAGAGGGGGCAGCCCTGGCGAGTCCCGCGCTGTAGAGAAAAAAGGGGTGAATGCAAGCCATTAGTATGTACAGAAGCAACCGGTGATGAATAAAGAAGTTGAATCCAAGAAATAAAGTTAGCGTCAAACCCGAACTTCTCTAAAATAAAAAATAAATAAACCCATCTGTCGAATGCCTTCTTGGCATCTAAAGACAGAATTATTTTCGGTGACTCAGATGGGGGAGAACAGAGCATATTAAGAAGCTTCCTAGTATTGAAGAACGAATGTCTCCCTGGTGTAAAACCTGTCTGATCTAGGCAAATTAAAGATGGCAGTACCAATTGAAGACGAGAGGATAAGACTTTAGCTAAAATCTTCAAATCAACATTAAGGAGTGATACTGGTCTATGACTGCCACATGCGGTGGGGTCCTTATCTTTCTTAAGAAGCAGAGAAATGGAAGCCTCACATAAGGTTGGAGGGAGGCAGCCTTCCTTAAAATAATCATTGTATAGCCTTGCTAAGGTAGGAGTTAGTGAGTAGAGAAAAGATTTGTTAAACTCAATTGTGAAGCCATCTGTGATGATGCAGCAAGGACGAAGCAGAGAGAGAATTCAAATGCAGTTCATTTAATAAAATAACAGGTGAAACAACGGAACACGGAACTCAGGACAGGAACACTGAAGCAACAACAACGACCGACAAACCACAACTGAAACACAGAGGTATAAATAGACAGGCAAACAAGCTAAACAAGATAACAAGGGGGCGTGGCTAATCAGAAACACATGGGAACAATGATCAGACAATTAACAAGACACATGGCAAACAGAGAATCATATGACCGACAAGAACAAGGAACAAGACAAAACCCACACCGTGACACCATCTGGGCCAGGGGACTTTCCAGATTGCATAGATTTAATCGCCTCTTGTATCTCCAACTCAGTGATTGGACCACCTAAATTGTTGGCATGGTCTTCATCAATTTTCGGAAAAGTTAGTGAACTGAGAAAATCAAAGCTTGCTGAAGAATTTGAGGAGCTCTCAGACATATACAATGTAGCATAGTAGTCTAAAAATATAGAATTAATCCCCTTTTGATCTGATATCAGTTCACCTGTTGTTGATTTGACTTTCGAAATCCACCTAGAGGCACTAGTCGTGCGTCGTGCGAGCTTGGTGAGCCAAAAGCTTCCCCGCTTTGTCACCGTGTTCAAAAAAACGTTGCCTACATTGTCTAAGGTGCCTTGCTGTTATATTAGTCATTAGAAGATCATATTCTGCATGCAGCTGTACCCGTTCAGAATAAAGGGGAGGGGAGGGGGAGGAGGCATAAAGTGCATCTAACTTGTAAAGATCATCTGCAATAGTAGACAGTCTAGATGTTTCAGTCTTCCTTAAATGCGAAACATAAGAGATTACCTGCCCCCAAATAAAACCCTTGAAAGCTTCCCAAAGAGTGAGACTATTGATATCTGGAGTCTGATTAAGTTCAAAATATAAATTAATCTGAGAAGCAACAAAATCTTTAAATGTATTGTCTGATAATCTAGAAGAGTCAAATCTCCAAGTAGGAGGTGCGAGTCTACCAGGGGAAAAGACGACATCCATAGACACAGGAGCACGATCGGAAATGACTACTGTGTGATATGTACATGTGGTAACAGAGTTTAACAATTTGTTATCCAGGAGAAAGAAATCAATCCTCGAGAATGTGTGATGAACGTGTGAAAAGTACGAAAAAACTTTATCAGATTGAAATCCCCCCCAATAATTATATGATGATCGTCCACATTTGGAAGGCTTAAAAAAAACTTTACAAAGAATTCGTCATTATCCCAGTTGGGGGCGTAAATTGAAACTAAAACGACTGGCACATTATGAAGCTTACCTGAGACCATCACAAAACGACCTTTAGGGTCGGAAAAGGTATGGGTCTCTTTAAACATGACCTTTCTGTGTATAATAATAGCAGCCCCACGGGCTCTCTGAGAGAACCTGGAATGATACAATTGACCCATCCAGGCTCTCTTAATACAGAGCAGATCTGCAGTTCAAAAGTGCGTTTCCTGCAAAAACATAATATCAGCCTTTAGGTGCTGTAAATGCAATAGAACCTTGCCGGCCTTGACACTATTATTCATTCCTTTGACATTCCAAGAGAGTAGACGCAGTCTATGGCCTGTCATCGTAGCGACACTAGCCATTATATAAAATTAAGATCATAATAAAATCTTGATAAGGTCCATTCTGAAGGAAATTCTGAAGGAGAGAGAAAAAAAAAAAAACAATAAAGAACTTGACTGAGCACTCAGGCTCGACATCTTATACACACTCCTATCTCACTAGGTCATTCTCCCCCGCGTTACCAAAAAATTAGAGCGTACACACACCAAGAAACAGAGCAAAACAAGAAGTCAGAAACATGACTTCAACCATACCTTACTGTAACGGTAGAAATAAGCAAGCAAAGAAGAAAAAAAGAAAAAAGAAAGAGAAAAAAAATATATATATATATATATAAGAACCAGACAAATAACCACATGACCTTGTGTGGCGCTCTATACCAAAACAGACTAAACACCGACTACGCCACCCTGGGAATTTCACCCAGAGAATGATTTTACTACCCAAACTCTATAAATCTAACAGCTAAAGACACACAGGTACGTATACAATAGAGCCAAAGACAATGTTCAATTCTGAAGACACACCATTTATTTGTTTAAATAATTTAACAATTTAAAACCGTCATCTCTCAGGGAAGAGAACACAAAAAAAGAAAGAGAAAAACTTATAATTGCTGAGGCTTACCGATGGAGGAAAAGGAGTCAAAGGCAGTAAAAGATCCCAGGAAAAATCCCCCAGTAAACACACAAACACACCCCAATGAACACAAATGCAAACAGGGAAGTCAACAGCACTCCAGACGGGGACAATACCACCCAGACACCAATACCACCACCGGCTCTCAGCTACTGTAATAAACAAAGAAGAAAAAAAATAACACGCACACTCCAACAAAGATTGACCAAAAAGAACAGAAAATACAGAAAATCTATTTTTCTTATCACAAAATATAAACAATAACTGCCAGAACCCACAATGGCTCTAAAGAGGCAGTAGAAGAACAACAACAAAGAAAATAAACAAATTTCAGAGAAATCAAAACAAAGAATAAACTTATCACTAAATACAAACAATAACTGCCAAAACCAGCAATGGTTATAAAACGGCAGTATAAAGAAAACTATATATATATAAATAAATAAATATATATATATATATATATAAATCCAATAATCAAAAAAAAAGAAATCAAATGAAATATAAATACAATTTCAATCTAAATTGGAGTCAAAACACACAACAAAAACAAAACAAAAAAAAACAAACTTCTTATATCAACAAAATTATAATATAAAGCCCCAACCCCTTGAGCTATATTCAGATATCATAAAAGCAATAACCCACATAAAACGAATGACACATATTTTCGGCCAGACAGCCGTAACTACCCAGTGGCCGTGATAGCAAGGCGAGCATATAGCGAGCTACTCCAGTCACTGATACCTGCTCAGTAACATTGCTTGCACCAACAAGGCCGTGGCACGGGCAAAACGGCACGTATGCCGGACAGAGAAAAACACGGAAGTGTATACAAAACAGCACATTAAACAGAGGCAAAATGCACAATATAGCCGCCAGGCAAAACAGCAGGCAAAACAGCAGGCAGCGAATCGGTCCTGTGCAGCTAGCGATGATCTCCAGCTAAACTGGCCTCATTCCTGTTAGCTACACAAAGAAAAGTTACCATTAACCCCCAATTAATAAGAAACAAAATGTAAATGAATCCTACGTCATCTGAGATACATACCCATCATTCAGACATACCCGAGGGAGAAAGCTCGACGATTGCCCACGGCACTAATGCAGTACGTTCAGTGGTTCAGTGAGTTGAACGACAAGAAAGTTTGGCCATCCGACCGGAGATCTACGAACGCAAATAACCACATAATACCAGTAACCAAGACAGCAGGAAACAATGTTCGCACGGAGACAGCAAAGCCGCTACCCTACCTGTTGCACAGCACAGTACCGCATACGGAGAGCGAGACCAGGAAGCACAACACAACTTCCTGTCAACATTGAGCGAGAGGGCGTCAGAAGGGTTACTCGCTATTTATAGGGCGGGGCTTCACACGGGGAGTGACCAAAGGAACGGCAGTTCATTACAGTAACTCATACTGCCACAATCTGCCCCACCTTTTGTATCGTCGACCCGACGATGGACAAAACAGAATATCCCATACTAATTCCAGGGTCGAAAAAGAGCCATTATTACATTAGACCCAGGGCCAGAAGGATCGGCCGCATTGTCCACAGGCGCTAAAGGTCGTGGAAGGTGATAAACATTAGAATGTTGACCCGCAGTCGACCGTGCTGTCCGACGTATAGCCACTTCACTGACTGCAGGGGCAGCTCCAGGCAAAGGGACTGAAGGGACGGAGGATCCTTCCGCTGCACTGGTAATAGGAGGCACTAACAGGCCTTGCCTAATAGGTACTGGGGTAACTGGTGAAAACTGCGCCCGAGGGGTGCGTTGAGTAACGGACACTTGAGTGGGAGTCGCCAGAGGGGCATCATGCCTCCACACCAATAGATCTTCTATCGACTCATCCTCAAACGGCAGCTGGTCCGCAGGAGGGGAACAAGGTGAAGCAGCCCCCCTTGAAGGAGACCCTCCTACCACCGCCTTCAACAATGCACGGTTAACCTGCCTGACTTTGGTCGGTTCATCCACTTGTGCAATTGTATACACTGAGCCTTCCGCTCGGGGCACTTTAAGGACTCTGTACTGTACTGGACCGTAAAGGTCGCGGAGCTTATGACGGCCCCGTGCCGAGAAGTCACGAAGCCACACTAACTGGCCCAACTTAAAAGGCACAACCCTCACCCGTCGATCATGGTTATGTTTACGACGCTGTGCAGCAACCCGTAACCTTTCTGTGGCACCTTCGAAGGCTAACTGCAAACGGGTCTGGTGCTCCTGAATCCACTCATGGATATTGCCACCCACAGGATCCTGTACCCGACCTAAGAGGAAATCAACCGGTAGTCTGGGCTCCTGCCCAAACATTAAAAAGAACGGAGACTCACCAGTGGCCTGGTGGGGAGTGGTGTTATACGAGAAAAGAACCTGTGGCAAACAAGAACTCCAGTCCCTCTTCCGAGACACTGGCAAGGTGTGCAACAAATTATGGAGCGTCCTATTAAACCTTTCACATTGGCCATTACCGGCCGGATGGTATGGCGTAGTGCGAGATTTTTCAATGCCATAAAGTCGACACAGCTGTTGGATCAGGGAGCTCTCGAAGTTACGGCCTTGGTCGGAATGGATACGAGCAGGGACACCAAACTTAGAGAACCACTCTACCACCAAAGCTTGAGCCACGGTAGGAGCTCGTTGGTCGTAAGTGGGAACAGCAAGTGTGTATTTGCTGAAAACATCGGTCATGACCAATACGTTTTCTATACCACTCTGAGTAGACTCCAACATGGTATAGTCAATGGCTACTATCTCATTAGGCCGGGAGGCCAATAAGTGTCCCATAAGACTGGAATTAGGAGGTCGAGTGTCCTTGGCAACTTGGCACCTCTCACATGCCTGACACCACTTAGACACGTCCACAGACATACCCGGCCAGTAACAGCGCTGACGTAGAAGCTCTAATGTCCTTTCTACACCCTGATGGCCATGCTCCTGATGAACCTTAGTTAACACCTCTTCTTTTAAGGAAACAGGCACCACCACCTGCAAGACCAACTCCGCACCGTCAGGGTGAAACACACGGCGATACAGGACACCACTTCTCTCCTCCAACCTGTCCCACTGTCGGAGCAACACTAGTGCAGGCTGGGTCATCCCTTGGCGCTCTTCAGCGTTGGGACGTTGCTCACGTCTCCAAAACACCAAGACCTCCTGTATACATGGATCAGCCTGCTGGAGAGCACACATATCAGAAGTGGTATGGTGAGGCAGGGCCATGACGGCCGTTTGAATTGCTTCAGCCTGAGTGCCCTGGAGAGCCTGCTGCAAAGGCTTGGGCAATGACGTCCCAGGAAGCATAGCTTCCATATCTACTGGGCCAAGAGGATACTGACGAGATAAAGCATCTGCGTTCTTATTACTTCTGCCTGAACGATATTTTACCTCAAAATCAAACGATGCCAACTGAGGAGCCCAACGTTGCTCAGTGGCGCCAAGTTTAGCAGATGACAAGTGGCTAAGCGGATTGTTATCGGTAAATACCACACACTTGTGGCCCAGCAGGTATTCCCGAAATTTCTCCGTCATGGCCCACTTAAGTGCCACAAACTCCAGTCTCATAGAGCTGTAGTTCACCATATTACGCTCCGTAGGCCTCAGACCCCGACTTGCGTAAGCTATGGGCCTAACTTTACCATCCTGCTCTTGTGATAACACAGCTCCTAAGCCGCCATGACTTGCGTCCACCTCTAAAATAAAAGGAAGCGAAAAATCTGCATAAGCAAGCACCGGGGTACTGGTGAGCCTGACTTTCAGTGCTTCAAAACTGCTATGGCACTCCGCAGTCCAGTTTTCAATGGCAGCTTGCGCTGTCACTCTCTTAGACTTCATGGCCCCCAGATGTGCCACCAGCTTATGTAGGGGGGCCGCCAGCTTAGCGAAACCCTCCACAAAGCGGCGATAATAACTGGCGAACCCAAGAAATGACCGCAGCTCTGAAACTGTAACGGGAGACTGCCAGTTGGCTACCACCTCTACCTTACTTGGATCTGTGGCAACCCCCTTGCTGGAGATCACATGCCCCAAATAACGCACCTCTTCCTGGAAAAAGGCACATTTGGTGAGCTTTGCCTTAAGGTTCTCTCGTTGAAGCCGGCCAAGCACCACTTCCAACCTCTCCAAATGTTGCTGGACGGTGGAGGAGAAAACCACAATGTCGTCGAGATAAAGCAACAAGGACTGGTTTTGTTGATCACCAAACAGCCGTTGCATCAATCTCTGAAATGTGCCAGGGGCGTTACACAGCCCAAAGGGCATGCGATTCCATTCGAAAAGCCCAAAGGGAGTGCAAAATGCAGTCTTGGGCCGATCTGCCTCAGTAACTGGGACTTGGTTATATCCACTCGCCAGGTCCAGGGTGGAGAACCAGCGAGCACCTGTAAGAGCATCCAAAGATTCCTCGATACGAGGAAGGGGAAAAGCATCCTTCCGGGTTTTACCGTTGAGCTGCCTATAGTCAACGCACATTCTTAGAGTTCCATCCTTCTTCTTAACCAGGACAATAGGGCTGGCGTAAGGACTACTACTCTCCCTGATAACCTGCGCCTCGAGGAGTTGGTGAATATGCTCTTTAACCACCTCATATTCAGACGGAGGAATACGCCTGTGACGCTGCCTGACAGGGACATTGTCTAAAAGAGGGATATCATGGGCAATCAGATTAGTACAACCAAGGTCTCCATCATGGGCAGAAAAGACAGAGCTATACCTCTCCAGAAGGGACTTCACCAGACCCTGCTCTTCAACAGACAAGGACGACAGGTCCATGGCGTCTATCTGCTCCTGCACCGTAGGGGCAACAGTTTGAGAAGCCACTGTAGCCACACCTAAAGGTACCTCCGTAACTCCCGTTGGCAGGCTAGCAATACAAACCTCATCCAATGTACCCACCACCGTGCGCGGATAGAGCAGCACATGAAGGGTACCCACATTCACCACTGGGATGTAGGCAGTACCCCTTACCACCCGAACCAACGCAGGGGAGGCAAGTAGTCCAGCTGGCAAGCCAGAGCTCGGAGGTTCGAACAGTACAGTATCCTCAGAATACTGCGCTGAACATGTGGTAGTGACAATTTTCATCACACCTCCAGGAATCCGACAAGCCTTTCTGCCTCGTACTCTTACCTTACCAGCTGCATTAAAGGAACGAGTGCTGGCCCGCTGGCACCCCTGCAACGCCTTCACAACAGATTCCGGACTATTGGCAACAACAGGCAAGTCAAACATGGCCAGGCCATGCCGACTAAAAAGCTCTCTGTAGCATCTGCGAATCACGTTAATTCCCAAAATACCAGGAACCTGCGAAGACGCACCACCAGGGGGGTCTTTAACTACCAGCAGCCCACACCGCTGCATCAATTTACCACAAAGCTCAATATCAAGCTCCAAGTTACCAAGGTAGGGAATAGCCAGCCCATTAGCTGCCCTGAGCTGCAGCCAGTGACAAGACTGAAGCCTCTCTTGACCCCATGGCTCGAACTGCTGGAGAAAGAAACTCTCTGTGACTGTGGAAACCCTTGACCCGGTGTCCACCAAGCAGGGGACCTCAACTCCACCCATACGCACATCTAAATGTGGACAAGAAGACATCAACTTTGAAGTGTCTGCCAGACAATTAAGAACAACTGAACCAATCGCTGCCCCTTCCGAACTGTGGCTCTGCAATTCGGCGGGTGCTAGTTTTCCGACGCCGGAGCAGGACGAGATGGCCTATTAAAAGGTGGAGGGGCAGATGAAGTAAATGGTGCGCGAGCAGGGACACATTCTCCTTCGCACTCCCTGGCGAAATGGCCAGGCTGCTGACACCGCCTACAAATTATAGGGCCGCTATGAGATGAGCGACCGCGCTGGCTAGAGCTCTGCAGGCGACCAATGCTTTGAGTAAGCTGATTGAGCTGGTCTTGCTGCAGCCTCAGCATCTCTCGCATTTCACTCAGCTCAGATAGATGGGGTAAGTTACCAACCAACCGAGGATCACTCTGAACACCAAGCTGAAAACCAAGGGCTGAAGGGACAGAGTGACTCCGGCCCCTAGCGCCTCCAGGCAGACCCTCTCGCTCCCACCGGATCGCCTCTGCTCTCACCTCAAGCAGGGTAGCGGCTGGCTGTCTACGCCCGTACTGCTTCAACTCGCGACGGAGAGCGCCGTCAAGTACATGCTCAATAAATTGATCGCGTAGCAAAACTTCGGCATTTGGTATATCGCCGGGGGCACGCTGCTTTACCGACGTCATAAGACTCATTAGCGCGAGGGAGAACTCTTGCAGGGTTTCCCCTTCGCGCTGCCGACGGGAGAAAAACGCTTCCTGTAACGATACATAAGATTCGCAACAACCGTAAAGCTCCTGCAAAACGGCAATTATCTTATCTGGGTTCTCGCGTTCTGCACTAGGACGAAATTTTACTTCCTCGAGAGCCTCTCCCTCTAGGTGGTCAAACAAAAAGAATGCCTGATCGGATGTAGACAGATGGCGCGCCCTCATACAGGATTGCACTTCCTCAATCCATTCTGCCAACCCTATACCTGACCTTCCCCTGAATATAGGACATTTTCGATCACGGGGCACAAAAACCAATCTCTCAGTTATAGGAGCTCTAGCCATAGGCTGGGTAGTGGTTAACACATTAGGGGGTGCGGGACCAGGTCCAGGCACGGCCGCAGCCTGCTCCTGGCGCAGCTTCTCATTATCTGCTCTTAACTGCTCAACTAAATCCCTCAACTCCTGTAACTCTCCCTCCATACTTACCCTACCCAACAAAGGGAAACTCTACCGTTAGGAGATAGGAAGACGGGGAAAAGCCGCCGGCTGCTGTTTTGCCTATAACAAAAAAAACACACACAAAAAAACAACAAATACAACAAAATTGAACACGTCCTTGGCATTAAACTGTAACCCTGCCGACTATACGCCAAATTGTGGCGCTCTATACCAAAACAGACTAAACACCGACTACGCCACCCTGGGAATTTCACCCAGAGAATGATTTTACTACCCAAACTCTATAAATCTAACAGCTAAAGACACACAGGTACGTATACAATAGAGCCAAAGACAATGTTCAATTCTGAAGACACACCATTTATTTGTTTAAATAATTTAACAATTTAAAACCGTCATCTCTCAGGGAAGAGAACACAAAAAAAGAAAGAGAAAAACTTATAATTGCTGAGGCTTACCGATGGAGGAAAAGGAGTCAAAGGCAGTAAAAGATCCCAGGAAATATCCCCCAGTAAACACACAAACACACCCCAATGAACACAAATGCAAACAGGGAAGTCAACAGCACTCCAGACGGGGACAATACCACCCAGACACCAATACCACCACCGGCTCTCAGCTACTGTAATAAACAAAGAAGAAAAAAAAATAACACGCACACTCCAACAAAGATTGACCAAAAAGAACAGAAAATACAGAAAATCTATTTTTCTTATCACAAAATATAAACAATAACTGCCAGAACCCACAATGGCTCTAAAGAGGCAGTAGAAGAACAACAACAAAGAAAATAAACAAATTTCAGAGAAATCAAAACAAAGAATAAACTTATCACTAAATACAAACAATAACTGCCAAAACCAGCAATGGTTATAAAACGGCAGTATAAAGAAAACTATATATATATATAAATATATATATATATATATATATATATATATAAATCCAATAATCAAAAAAAAAAGAAATCAAATGAAATATAAATACAATTTCAATCTAAATTGGAGTCAAAACACACAACAAAAACAAAACAAAAAAAACAAACTTCTTATATCAACAAAATTATAATATAAAGCCCCAACCCCTTGAGCTATATTCAGATATCATAAAAGCAATAACCCACATAAAACGAATGACACATATTTTTGGCCAGACAGCCGTAACTACCCAGTGGCCGTGATAGCAAGGCGAGCATATAGCGAGCTACTCCAGTCACTGATACCTGCTCAGTAACGTTCCTTGCACCAACAAGGCCGTGGCATGGGCAAAACGGCACGTATGCCGGACAGAGAAAAACACGGAAGTGTATACAAAACAGCACATTAAACAGAGGCAAAATGCACAATATAGCCGCCAGGCAAAACAGCAGGCAAAACAGCAGGCAGCGAATCGGTCCTGTGCAGCTAGCGATGATCTCCAGCTAAACTGGCCTCATTCCTGTTAGCTACACAAAGAAAAGTTACCATTAACCCCCAATTAATAAGAAACAAAATGTAAATGAATCCTACATCATCTGAGATACATACCCATCATTCAGACATACCCGAGGGAGAAAGCTCGACGATTGCCCACGGCACTAATGCAGTACGTTCAGTGGTTCAGTGAGTTGAACGACAAGAAGGTTTGGCCATCCGACCGGAGATCTACGAACGCAAATAACCACATAATACCAGTAACCAAGACAGCAGGAAACAATGTTCGCACGGAGACAGCAAAGCCGCTACCCTACCTGTTGCACAGCACAGTACCGCACACGGAGAGCGAGACCAGGAAGCACAACACAACTTCCTGTCAACATTGAGCGAGAGGGCGTCAGAAGGGTTACTCGCTATTTATAGGGCGGGGCTTCACACGGGGAGTGACCAAAGGAACGGCAGTTCATTACAGTAACTCATACTGCCACACTTGTATATGTCCTATTCTTACCATGCAAGTGAGCTGCTGGTTTCCTGTCAAAGGTTAAACCAGAATGTTGACCAAGCAAGGCACTTAAGGTGAAATAGACAAAATGAACAGCCTTTCAAAGAGGCATACATTACACACAAAATAAAGCATTAAGTTCAAAGTTGACGTGGCCACTTAGCACTTAACCAGTGGTCTAGTCCAGGTCAGTTACGAAACACAAATTACACAGTAGTACTGTCATAATATAAGTCCAATATAGTATTTATATACATGCAAGTACCAATGCATTAGTTGAAAAAAAAAAGAGAAAGAAAGAAACAGCCAGCAAAACTGCAAATATCTACGTATGAAACAAACATTTAACTTGATATGAAACATGAAATTCAAAGTTATTGTGGCCACATATCCAGTGGCCTAGACCAGATCCAGCACTTGGTCCAACATAATATTAGTATAAATGCAGTGAATGGCCCACTTTTAAACTTTTAAACTTTTAAAAGTCAGTAAGTCCAAATGTTCTCGTGAAAATTACAAACAAAGCAAACAAGCACAAAAGTAAACCATATGAATATAACATATGTGCACCCCTATACATACAAGCCAGAACACAATCTATGCAGCCCATGTGTTTGAAATGTGCAACTGACAGTCAGAGGTTAAAGTGAAAAGGAAAAGGTTATATGGGACGAATCGCATCACGAAGGAGAGTCAGCTCGGGCAGAAGCCACGTACTCCTCAGCCTCAGTCACCGACGATAACAACCTCCTACTCCCATCTATGGTCCTGATGGACAGCCTCACAGGGAAAAGTAGAGTTGGTCTAAGCCCCAGGTTATACAGATCCGTCATCACCTGCCGGTATTTAGACCGTTGTGCCATTACTTCGGGCGCATAGTCCTCGTATATAGCAATGGGGTTACCTTGGAACATCAACTTGCCTCTTTTAACTCGAGCTTCGCGAATAGGGTTGGGTACCGAAACGCGGTGCCAATAGGGAACCGGTTCCGACGTAAACGGTAGTAACCAGACCGAATAAGAACGAAAATTTCGGTGCCTGACTCTCTGTGTCATGAGGCGCACACACGCAAGGTCTCTCGCACGCTCTCTCTCTCTCCCTCTCCGCCGTGTGCGCATAATACTGTTTGAAGCACAGTCTGTTCTGTCTCGCATGCGCGCTCTTGCTCGCTCGTTCTAGATTCCGGGAGATTTTAACTGATTTGCAGGCATCAGGGAGCCGTTATCAATATGCGGGAGACTCCCGGAACGTCTGCTGATTGCGAGGGGATTAATGAAGTTGCCGAAGACAAAACGCTCCAAGGTTTGGCTGCATTTGACGTGTAAGACGTGCGTCAGAACGCCCTCTGGGTGTGCCGATTGTCTGAAGCACATATAGAATAACGCCAATCCATTGGCTGATGGCGCGGGCGCTGCCTCGACGCTCACGTCGTCTTATTATATTGGCACGCGCATCATCTGCTCCTCAGATTTCTCTGCCGAAAAAGGAAGCTTGTCGGCAGCGCGAGGAGTTTGGCAGCGAACGCAGCGTCTCGTTCCCTTTTCAGAGAACATAGGTTACATCAGTAACCAGAGACGTTCTCTTTCACAGATTCACTCAGCGCTGCGTAGCTAAGACGCAGTGGGAACGAAATACCAAACTCGCCAAGCGCTGCCGTTCTAGTGCAACGACCAGATAACTTACATGACTGGTTCAAGCAGACAAAACATGGGAACCTGTAGCCATGTCGAGATTAGATTACCCTGGTAGTAATCTCTATTAATCTCCAGTATTTTTACATTGTTTGATACAATATTGTTTTATTTGATATTATGTAAATGTGAATTTTTATTTTATTTTGGTTTATTTATTATTACCATATATGTTACTTGTATTTATATTGTTTAAAGATTTAAGTTAATATTGTGTCCAGTTTGGCCCTGTAAATAAAAGGGTATTATTTTTTGACAAAGTGGGTGCGGTTTCATTTTCTTAAAGGGATAGTTCACCCAAAAATGAAAATTCTGTCAGTATTTACTCACCCTCATGTTGTTCTAACCCCGTAAGACCTTCGTTCATCTTCGGAACACGAATTAAGATATTTTTGATATTACTGACAGAATTTTCATTTTTGGATGAACTATCCCTTTAAGTACCGTTTCAAGAACCATTTAAGCACCGGAACCGTTTAAAAAATACCGAGTAGGTACTGGTATCGGATAAAACCCAACCGATACCCAACCCTATTCGCGAATAATCCGCTCTTTTTGCTGATAGCGGTGAATCCGGATGATGACAGCGCGTGGCTTTTCTCCGGCCGTGGGTTTGTTGACGAGAGCCCTATGGGCCCGATCGATCTCCGGTGGAGAAGGCAAAACATCCTCTCCCATGACGTCAAACAAGAGCTGAGAAAAGTAGGCAGAAGGACGGGGTCCCTCAATCGATTCCGGTAGACCAACTATGCGAATGTTATTACAGCGGCTGCGAGATTCAAGATCCGAAACTTTAGCTAGCAGCTTAAGGCGGGCATACACTGTGCGATGTCTGTGCGATTTCAGCAAGGTACCTACTCACACTGAACGAGTAAATCGCATGTGATGTAAAGCCAAAGCTCAGGATTTATGTGCTCACACTATACGGTCCGAACGTCGAGCTGCAACTTGACTGCTCACACTATACGTGTGAAATATGTGCGATAAACCCCCGTGCTGGGTTGCGCCTAGACGATATCATGTATCCAGAGATATTGTCAAAACAAGCATCAGCTATGAATATCAAGATGATTTAGCACTTTCAATTTATGTATTAAATTATTATTAGTATTATTGTATTAGGGAAGGCTAATTTTATTATTAAATTGAACTGCTATTATAATTAATTTGCCACGCAATAATTTCACAGCACATCGCCACAATGCGCTGTGAGGATAATAAAATATTACATAGAAGCTTACTCATCGAGGAATAATAAAATAATAATAATATAATTTATATGGCTATAATTCATTGTAATCGACCTAAATGTTTTGTACAATTTTCAATGAGGATCCTCATTGAAAATGGTCTAAAACATTTAGGTCGATTACAATGAATTATAGGCATATAATTATATTAACAGTCTATAATATGTCCGAACACTGCAATAATTAGTCATCAATGAAAATTAAAAACAGGTTTATTTCATAAAACATTGTTTAACAAATTAATAAAAGAGACACGGTGTTACATCGCAGGTGGCTTGGAAGACGTGGGTATAACTGGACAAACTGGTGGTAAGCAACAGTAATTTGTAGCTAGTTTGAACTACAGAACTTAAAGAGTTCCCTCTTTTAGTATGCTGCAGATTGAAATGGTTAAAATTCTGTTTTCACGCAGGCGCAGTGAGGGAAAAAACACTGAGTTTAGGGCAATCGGTTCGTAGCTCTGCTTCAACTGTGCGATATAGTCACGAGGAGCGACCAAAATTTCTGACATGCCAGAAATTCATCCGACCATCCTATTGCCGATCGGGAGAGGTTAATCGCCTCTCGTTTCTCCCTGTACACTGCACGACAAACGACGCACGACAAAGCTGAAAATCGGCCCGACCCGAAAAAGAGTCGCACGAGTTAGAATTCGGCTCAAAATCGGACGAAATTCGCACAGTGTATGCCCGCCTTTAGCGTTGCTGCCCGACAGTGCGGTACAAGTCGCTTCCAGCGACTTCCAGCGACTTGTCTGACTGTGGCTACTTAGAATTTAAAACATAATTTTATAATTTTAACTTTCCTTCTCAGACACATTACATAAAATGTGTCACGGTTGGTAAATCCTATGTCTTCTTCTTGTCTCGTGTTTCTGTTGTTGTATGTGTGTGCGCTGATCAGAGGGGCGTGGCCGCTCATCAGCGCTCGTTTAGCAATCACTCATTACCTCATCACCAGCTGCAGTCTATCCATTCCTGTGTATATAATCTCATCAACTTCTCATCTCCATTGTCAGATCGTTGTTTGTTGGTTTCCGGTGTCTGATCCCCTCTACGTTCCAGTTATCCTTCTTTGTTCCTGTCTGTTTCGTGTGGATGTTCTGGATTCGTCTTGTTGATCGTCACTTCTCATCACTTCCTGCATCTGTTACATCTGACCATCGAGTCCCTGCGCCGCTAGCCTGTTGCCCTTGGACTGTGTCTGTTATCTTCCAATAAACTGAGTAACTTGCACTTGCTTCCGAAGTTTATTTGTTACAGAACGATCTGACCCAAGATGGAAGCAGCGAGTGGCACTTCAGAAAGCTTGGAGGATTTTGTCAACAACAGCAGACAGCGTATGGAGAATCAAGAAAGAAACATCAACGACACAGCTCGCGCTGTTCAGTCGTTAGTGGCGCAGTTGTCCGGGCTCACCCAGCAAGTCCAACAGCTGCGCGTTCCCACTGCGCCGGTCCCACCGCCGTTTCCCCAAATACCACCAGTGGACCCCTCCCAGTCGGAGCCCCGCTTACCAGCCCCAGAGACATACTCAGATGAACCCAATTTTTGTCGAGCTTTTCTAACTAGATGCTCCATGCACTTCTCTCTACAACCTAGAACCTTCCGTGAGGAAAAGACCAAGGCGGCCTTTGTATTGACGCTGCTGACTGGGAGAGCGGCGCTATGGGGAACGGCGGTGTGGGAGAACCAGGACGACTGCTGCACCTCGTTCCAAGCGCTCTCCGACGAAATGAAACGCGTCTTCGACCGGGCATTGGTGGGCAGAGAAGCAGCCAGAATGCTGGCTGATTTGCGGCAAGGACAACGATCCGTGTCGGACTTCTCTATTGAGTTTCGGACTCTAGCGGCGGAGAGCTAATGGAACGAGGAGGCGCAGTGGGACATGTTCCTGCATGGGCTGGCTGACCGCATCCAAAGAGAGATATATGCCATGGACTTATCCCCCAAACTCAACGATTTAATCGCTCTAGCGTTGAGAGTGGACGCCAGGCTGTCTCGAGTGGATCGGAGAGTACCCAATTACCGTTCTTCGGTGGAATCCGAGGGTCAACGCGCTGGAGGTGGGGACGCGGTCAGCCCCGTCTATGATCCCGAGCCCATGCAGGTGGGTCGAGCCCGGCTTTCCCAGGAGGAGAGGGAAAGGACATCGACATCAGCTTTGATCACCGACATCGACTCTCCTTCCGGTTAGACTCCGATGGTCCAACCACAGTCACGACTGTCACGCACTTCCGGACTCGGGCGCCGAAGGTAACTTCATGGATCACACCTTTGCACTCAACCACCAAGTTCCCCTCAAATCCCTCAACCATCAGATTGCAGTACACGCCCTCAATGGCCAAGAACTCCCCACTATATCTCTGGTCACTAAAGATATCACCCTCATCACGTCAGGCAACCACTCAGAAACTATCTCCTTTTATATCCTGGACACTCCGCTTGCACCCATTGTTCTTGGTCACCCATGCCTCACTCGTCACAACCCCAAAATAGACTGGCAGCTCAAATCAGTAGCGGCGTGGAGCAGTTTTTGTCATAAGTCCTGTCTTGTGTCTGCCTGTCCGTCTGTTTCTGTTCATGTGTTGCAGGAGGAGACAGTGGATTTATCTAGCGTGCCCATGGAGTATCGGGACCTGAAGGAGGTGTTCAGTAAGTCTCGGGCTGATTCTCTTCCTCCACATCGTCCCTATGACTGTGCTATAGAGTTACTGCCAGGTACGTCTCCGCCTAAGGGCAAATTATATTCACTCTCTGTCCCAGAGAGAGAGGTCATGGAGAAATATATTTCTGATTCTCTAGCAACGGGATTCATCCGCCCTTCCTCTTCTCCAGTGGGGGCGGGGTTCTTTTTTGTGGGGAAGAAAGATGGATCGTTGCGACCTTGTATTGATTACCGGGGGTTGAACAACATCACGGTAAAGAATACTTATCCTTTGCAGTTGATGTCTTCAGCCTTCGAGAGGTTGCAAGGAGCATCTATCTTCACGAAATTGGATTTAAGAAATGCTTATCATTTGGTCCGCATCAGGGAGGGGGATGAGTGGAAAACCGCTTTTAACACCCCTAGGGGGCACTTTGAATATTTGGTTATGCCGTTCGGCCTTTCCAACTCCCCAGCGGTCTTCCAAGCACTTATCAATGACATTTTGCGAGACATGGTCCATCAATTCATATATGTCTACCTGGATGATATATTGATTTTTTCATCGTCTCTCCAGGAACACGTGCAACACGTCCGACAAGTGCTTCAGAGGTTGCTAGAGAATGGGCTTTTTGTCAAGGCGGAGAAATGCGTGTTTCATGCACAGTCTGTTCCTTTTCTAGGTCACATCATCTCGGTTGAGAGAATGCGCATGGATCCTGACAGGCACGTGCACAGGTAGGGCTCAACCTGTGCAGAGCACATGCCCTTTTTGCTCTTACACTCGAAGTGCCCTTTTTTTTGGTGGTGGTGGTGTTTTTTTTCTTCTTCAATAAATCAATGCTGTTGCTATTGGTCACCCTTTACGTCTGTCTGTCTGTTTTAAAAATATTTAGCCAATGAAAGTTCTTAAAAAGAGCTTGTGTAAATCTTGTTCGATCTTCAAACTGTCAGTAAACCTGATAACTCCGCCCCCTCTATCGTGACTGAATGAACTGAAGCTCCGCAGCAGCTGCACAGCAGACAGCAGCTGAACAAAGTTTTGCAAGGGTAAATAAAGATCTTGTTGTTTGAATAAGTACTAAACACTTTGTCTATAAAAGCTCATATTTTATTTATTTGATGTCTGACTGAGACATGTGGGACATGAGAGAGAGGTCTAGGCTAGAATTTGCCATCTAGTCATAGCCAATACATAGCCTACACTTAAATAGCCTGTGCATACAGTAGCATTTCATCTTTTATAAAATGCGATTTTGGCCAAATGTATTTTACAACAGGAAAAACTGAGCACCTATATAGCTACAACAAACTTAACCCGTTGATGAAAATGTAATGTGATGCCACCGGCGCCGTTTTAATGACGGACAAAATGCACATTTGCACACATTCGCTGGTCAAAAGCCCCGTAACTGTATTTGAGTTTGACTTTTGTAAAATGTTAACAATATATTCATAAGTAATACAACAACATATAATTAGTTTTTACCATCGGAAAATCATAAGCACAGGTGCGCCCCGCGCTGTTTCGTACTGAAACTACACAAAGCAACTGAGTAAACCTCGGCGTCACCTAGGTAACATATATTTCTAAGAAATTTTCTTCTTTGATTTATAATTGTTGATACACTTAATTTATTAACATTTCATCTTGTTATGGTAATAATATTACATTATGGTTAATTCAAAGCTGTTGATATGCACGTATTCGCTATATAGTTTTTTAAATCTATAGTACGCCTATTCTATACTCTCTGCTTGTCCTCACATGTATAAATGTAGTAAAACATGGTTTTACTACAGTAATGTTGTAGTAGTAACAAAAAAAAACATTACAGAAGATCACTGTGAAATCTTTATATTTTATCATGCAGAATGTAATTCATGATTTAATTCATTCCAATGCTTAATTTATTTGATCCAAAATACAGCAAAAAGAGTAATATTGTGAAATATATTTTTACAATCTAAAATAACTGTTTTCTATTTAAATATTTTAAAAAGTAATTTATATCTGTGATCAAAGCTGAATTTTCAGCATCATTACTCAAGTTCAGTACTCTTCAGTGTCACGTGATCCTTCGGAAATGCTTTTCACTGCAACTGTACTTTTCACACTATTTTATTTATTTATTTATTTTAATTACTGGCTTATTTTAGGGAAAGTGTAGTGAACAAGGGACCTTCAAGAGACCAACATTCCTGGTCCTCCACAGTATCAAGTTTTTGCCAGGTAGGCGGATACATGTTGGATATGCTATAGTTGTATGGCTATCATTGTATGGCTATAGTTTCTTATAATCTGGAATTGAGTTGGACATAATTATTTAAATTATATTTCAAAATAGTTTCTCAAAAATACTTGACTCATGTTTGTGTGTGACATTGAGAAGAGGGGAAGGTAAAGCAATGTTAACCAAATAATACAAATTAGCTTATGAAACCAAACAGAATAGCTAAAATAATAATATTTTATTGAACTTTGTGTGTGCAAAGCAGAGAAAAAAATAATATATATTTACACGTTTTTATAACTATAACATTTATAAAAATAATATATGTAACTGATATAACTATTTTTTGTACTTATATGAATTTTGATTACTTGGTGGGGGAAAAAAAGGGAGGGGGGTGCCCTTTGTCAGTTACAGCACATGCCCCTCTAAAGGTCTGTGCACGGCCCTGGATCCTGACAAGGTTAAGGCTGTGGTAAATTGGCCAAGTCCAGATTCCCGTAAGGCCCTACTGAGGTTTCTGGGGTTCGCCAATTTTTACCGGCGTTTTATTCGCAATTTCAGCCGACTAGCCGCGCCTCTGACCGCCTTGACCTCCCCCAGAACGACGTTCAGGTGGTCAGACGCAGCAGAAGCTGCGTTTGCCAAACTGAAGGGTTGCTTTGTTTAAGCCCCCATCCTGATAACCCCTGATCCATCACGTCAGTTCGTGGTGGAGGTCGATGCGTCAGAGGTGGGGGTAGATGCAGTGTTATCCCAGCGCTCTCCTTCAGACGACAAGATGGACCCTTGCGCGTTTTTTTCTCATCGTCTATCCCCTGCCGAAAGCAATTATGACATTGGAAACAGAGAGTTGTTGGCAGTCAAGCTAGCATTGGAGGAGTGGCGCCACTGGTTAGAAGGGTCGGGGGTACCTTTTATCGTCTGGACTGATCACAAGAATTTGGAATACATTCGTACGGCTAAAAGACTTAATTCCAGGCAGGCTCGGTGGGCTCTTTTTTTCTGACATTTTGACTTTACTCTCTCGTACCGCCCGGGTTCTAAAAACATCAAACCCGATTCCTTATCGCGCATTTTTGACCGTTCCGATCGCCCGTCTACTCCCTAGTGCATTTTACCAGAGACCCTATTTATCTCTACACTCACATGGGAGGTCGAATCGAAGGTCAAGAAGGCCTTAGAAGGGGTAACGCCTCCGACTCGTTGCCCACCGTACCATTTGTTTGTGCCGGAGAGTTTACGGTCCAGCGTTATTCAGTGGGGAAACTGTTCCAATGTGGCTTACCACCCGGGAGTTAATCGTACTATGTTTTTAGTCAAGCAACGATTCTGGTGGCCTCTCATGGCTCGTGATGTTCACAGTTTTGTATTGGCCTGCTCAGTTTGTGTCATGGGTAAAACTTCCAATCGACCTCCAGATGGGCTACTCCAACCGCTGCCGGTACCTTCGAGACCCTGGTCCCATATCGCACTAGATTTTATCACCGCCCTCCCACCCTCCCAGGGTCACAGGATAGTTTTGACCGTGGTGGACCGGTTCTCGAAGGCTGCCCATTTCATTCCCTTGCCCAAATTACCTTCAGCCAAGGAGACAGCGTTGATTGTCGTTGATCACGTCTTTCGAATTCATGGCCTCCCGACAGACGTGGTTTCTGACAGGGGACCCCAATTTGTGTCCAAATTTTGGCGAGAGTTTTGTAAACTTCTGGGGGCGACTGTCAGTCTGTCCTCTGGGTTCCATCCCCAGAGCAATGCTTAAAACTGAGCGAGCCAACCAGGATTTGGAGCGAACGTTGCGATGTTTAGTGTCCAAGAATCCTTCCTCTTGGAGTCAGCAACTGTCTATGGTGGAGTACGCCCACAACACATTGCCAGTGTCATCCACGGGCCTATCACCATTTGAGTGTAGCGTAGGTTACCAGCCACCTATTTTTTTCTAGTCTGGAATCCGAAGTCGCGGTCCCCTCTGCCCACGCCTTCGTCCAGAGGTGTCACCGCACTTGGACTAGAGCCCGTGAGACTCTACTCCAAGTGGGGGCGCGCACCAAGACCAAAGCCGATCGCCACCATCGGAGGCCTCCCGTATACGTCGTCGGTTCTAAAGTGTGGCTTTCTACCAAGGACATTCCTCTCCGCTCCGTTTCGAATAAGCTCGCACCTAAATTCATTGGCCCGTTTTCTGTCACCAAAATCATTAGTCCGGTGACAGTCCGCCTGACTCTTCCTCCAGTGTACAGGAGGATTCATCCTGTCTTTCATGTATCTAAAATTAAGCCCGGTTTTTTTGCTCGCATTAATCCGCCAGCCCCGGTTCCCCCCCAACCCCCCCCCCCCCCCGCCACGTCTCGTAGACAGGGAACCCACTTATTCGGTCAATCGTGTTCTGGACTCGAGTCGGAGGGGACGCGGATTCCAGTACTTTGTGGACTGGGAAGGTTACGGTCCGGAGGAGAGAAGTTGGGTACCGGCTAGAGACATCCTGGATCACTCCCTTATCGATGAATACATTCGGCAGGTAAGGGAATCTGGGAACGCCAGGAGGCGTTCCTAGGGAAGGGGGTACTGTCACGGTTGGTAAATCCTATGTCTTCTTCTTGTCTCGTGTTTCTGTTGTTGTATGTGTGTGCGCTGATCAGAGGGGCGTGGCCGCTCATCAGCGCTCGTTCAGCAATCACTCATTACCTCATCACCAGCTGCAGTCTATCCATTCCTGTGTATATAATCTCATCAACTTCTCATCTCCATTGTCAGATCGTTGTTTGTTGGAGTCTGGTGTCTGATCCCCTCTACGTTCCAGTTATCCTTCTTTGTTCCTGTCTGTTTCTTGTGGATGTTCTGGATTCGTCTCGTTGATCGTCACTTCTCATCACTTTCTGCATCTGTTACATCTGACCATCGAGTCCCTGCGCCGCTAGCCTGTTGTCCTTGGACTGTGTCTGTTATCTTCCAATAAACTGAGTAACTTGCACTTGCTTCCGAAGTTTAATCATTACAAAATGTGTTTTTAGAAATGTTGCATATAGCAATGACATATAAACTTACACAACTAAGAATTGTGTGAAAACAGTTTCCTTTTTTATATCTATCTGAATGTATTGACAAAACAGGTTATAAATGACTTTTTGGAATTCAACATCAGACAGTCCTGACATTGCGTGAGTGATTTCTACTATCATTGTACTTTCATTCTGAAGTGAAATTGATGTGTGGAAACAGGGAGTTTCCTTTTATATAACTTTTTACTTTAGTTCAGTTCAGTTCAAGTTTATTTATATAGCACATTTAAACACAACACTAGTTGACCAAAGTGCTTTCCATGATAGACAACAAATATACCTGACAACAACAGTGAAATAAAATAAAATAAAATAAAATAAATAAAAAGATAAATGTCACTACTCAACTCTTTTCGAAGGCCAATGAATAAAGATAGGTCTTTAACAAGGATTTGAAAATGTCAGGAGTTTGGGCATTTCTAATTTGAACAGGTAAAGTATTCCAAAGATTAGGAGCAGCTACTGAGAAGGCTCGGTCACCTTTTGTTTTTAACCTGGATTTGGAAACATCGAGAAGCATCTGATTGGATGACCTCAAAGCTTTAACCGGAGTGTGTACATGTAAGAGTTCTGACAAGTAAGAAGGTGCCAACCCATTTAAAGTTTTAAAAACAAGCAGTAAAATCTTAAAATCAATCCTAAAGCGAACAGGAAGCCAATGGAGCGATGCTAAGACAGGGGTGATATGCTCACGCTTTTTAGTGCCTGTTAGGAGTCGAGCTGCTGCATTTTGGACTAACTGTAACCGATGGAGAGACGACTGATCAATTCCAACATACAAAGAGTTACAGTAGTCAAGGCGGGACGTTATAAATGCATGTATTACTCTTTCAAAATCTTTTCGTGGCAAGTATGGTTTGACTTTTGCCAACATTCTCAGCTGAAAGAAACTGGCTTTTACAACTGAACTAATCTGTTTTTCAAATTTAAAAACACTATCGAAGATCACGCCTAGGTTCTTGGTAAGTGGACGACTATATGTTCCTAAAGTACCAAGAGCATCTACACAATCACTTAAATCCCCAGGTCGGCTGAATACAACCACCTCAGGCTTACTTTCATTCAGACAGAGAAAGTTCTGACTTAACCATAATTTAAGATCTGTCAGACAGTTGAGCAAGGACTGACTTGCAGCTTTGTCTTTGGATTTTACAGGTAAATAGATTTGTATGTCATCTGCAAAACAATGAAAGAAGATTTTGTGTTTTTTGAAAATAGACCCCAATGGCAGCATGTATAGTGAAAATAGCATGGGGCCCAGTATGGACCCTTGGGGGACCCCACAGGAAAGAGGGGCAATGGATGAGGAGAATTCACAGAGGCGAACAGAAAAACTTCTATCCGCCAGATATGACTTAAACCATTTGAGGGCTGTGCCCCTAATGCCGACACATTGTTCGAGTCGGGATAACAGTGTTGATTGACCATATCAAAGGCTGCCGTCAAATCTAAAAGCACTAAAACAGCAGAGTTTCCAGAATCAACTGCTAAAAGAAGGTCGTTAAAGACTCTTAAAAGTGCAGTTTCGGTACTGTGACGGGGCTTAAATCCAGACTGGAATTTTTCATAAATACTAAACTTATCTAGAAATGATTGAAGTTGGTTATAAACCACTCTCTCCAAGACTTTTGACAAAAAAGGGAGCTTAGAGATAGGTCTAAAATTAGAGAGGTTTGAAGTATCCAGATTCTTTTTTTTTAAGCGTGACTGCACAACTGCATGTTTGAAAGCAGCTGGAACAGACCCTGAGCTAAGAGATGTATTAACCAAGGCGACAATGCTTGATCCAGCAGTGTTAAAAACATCTTTCAAAAAGCGTGCAGGGATACTATCAAGGGGACAGTTTGCGGGACGTAGTTTCATGACTATCTCAGAAAGAAGAGGGAGTGTGACTTGCTTAAACTGCGGGAAGACAGCTGGGCTGACAAAGTGTACAGAGGGGTCAGTGGTAGTTGCAGAGGTAGTTGCACTTTACTTTTCGTTAACAAAAGAGCAAATAAATAGACACACATTCTGTCATAATTATGTTTTATTAACAAGGTTCGGGAGGAACACGTTCTAATGATCAAACAATCAAATCATTCCAACCAGCTGTCAGCAATCAGTAATCAACAGGTCCACTCAGTTTTCAGTTTTCAGCATCCCTCCACCACCCTCCTCACATTTACCAGGTTATCTTCCTAACCAGAGATAGGGGGGGGGGGAATTTCCCCCAGACAACATGCCAAATACGCATAACCATTTACTCTCTGATCATTCGTAAGTGTGAACTCGTGAATATACATATGCGCATATACATCCACATATACACAAGGCACACATAAGAGATGAGACAAAACAAAAGAGTTAAGTGGGGAATATTATATCAGCTTCAAGCTCACACTTACTCAACCATAATCTGAACATTAATGTAATAAAGAGAAAGTAAGAGACTCTATAACATCTCAGTGTTTATGATTTATCATGCAGCTTAAAGCATTATGGGTAGAATCTCTCAAGTCTATTCTGATTCATCAACACAGTTGCACTGATGATCCAAAACCAACCATAAACCCAGGATAGAGCGGTTGAGTGAATGTGGTCTGGACTGTGTGGATGAGGCTCATTGTGTCAGAGACGCTGTAGAAGGACAGAGTTCCTGCACTGTGATCCACATACACTCCTATTCTACTGTGATCCACACACACTCCTGTTCTACTGTGATCCACACACACTCCTGTTCTGCTGCTGATGGGCTTTACAGGAAGTTTAGTCTTTATGTTATTGTGTCTGAATAAGTAACTGGAGGAAGAGCAGGACAAACTCCAGGACTGATCATTAGATCCAAACAGACACTCATAACCCAGTCCCTTCCTGCTGATGCTCGTATATGACACTGATATAAACACTTTAGTCCCACTCCACTCAATATCCCAGTAACAGCGTCCACACACACTCTCTCTACACAACACCTGATGATATCCATCAAATCTGTCTGGATGATCAGGATACGACTGAAGCTCTGGGAAAGTGTCAGTAATTACTCTGTTCCTCTCAGACAGACGGATGTGTTTATTCACTGTGTTCAGATCCAGATTGAGCTGATGGGAATCTGATGGAGATAAAACACATCAGAATCAGGAATTATGAATCTGTCTGATCTTTTAATATGAAAAGATGAACTCTTCATGTTCAATATATCATCAGTGTCTCAGAATCAGAATGAGCTTTATTTGCCAAGTGTGCACAAACAAACGAGGTATTTGATGTGGTTTTTACAGGAGCTCTTGGTACATGCATACATACATATATACATTCATATATGACATGAGAACAGACATTCCCTTTCAGTCGCTCACGTTCGACGTAACGTCGACATGACGACGTAATTGGGGTCCCTTCAGGGAGCCCTATCATCATCCAGAACGAGCCAATGAATGTTGGCGTGCGTGAATCGCGTTACACATCCCACAGGATGCAGGCGCACGCACTCATTGTCTTTCACTTCGGAGCCGAGTTTCCTGTTGGTCTTCTGAGATACAGACTCCAGTTGCGTTGAAGAAATCTCTCTTCTCCTCTTCTGTTCCAGTGTTGGTGTGACGGTGCGGACAGCGAGTGGCTGCAAGCTCAAAGCTCAAACAAACTGCTGTTATAACAGCACTAAAAGTGTTGTGTCGGTTCAGTGGGCATTTCCATAAAGTGTACTAGTACACAGCGACCATTCCCTGGGTGCCTCAGCACTGTAAGAGGGCACTAAGAGAGCATTTTTTGTTTTTTTACAAAAAAGAGCAACACAAGCGTGAACCTGCGTCCTTTTCAGGATGTCATTCCACTTGTGCGTTTCTGGTTGCGGTCGTTCCCTGGCGCCAGCAGACGGCCATAATAGTTGCCTCTCGTGTTTGGGCATTCAGCACGCTGAGGCAGCCTTTGTGAACAGTTCATGTTCCCATTGCGGGAAAATGACTATGACAGCGCTGAGATCGAGACTCATTTACTTCAAGGGAGGTGCAGTCCCCTCGCCTTTGCCCCGATCTAGCATTTATTCTGGACCTCAGAATAGACAAACTTCTGTGCATGGTCAGGGTGATCTGAGGATTACCGTGAGAGCTTCCCCGTCGAGGCAATCTCCCTGGGTCCTTCACGCCTCACAAGCGCTGCCACCATTGGAGCCTTCAAAGGAAAGCGCTGCTGGCGCCTTCTCATGGACGACCAGCCGTGTCCTTTGGAGCTCTGCCTGACGATCAGATGCCACCAAGAAGGTCAGGCTTGTGTGGAACCCTTCACCACGTCCCGAACCTTCCCGGTTGGACGATTGGTTTCTCAGGGCGCCGTCCCGGTACCATTCTTTCCGGAACTCACTAAGACATGGACGGTGCCGTATACTGCCCGAAGCCATCCTAGTGGCTCCTCCCTCCTCACCACCCTCGAAGGCGGAGCGGCTAAGGGGTATGTGGATGTCCCGCCGGTGGAGCGTGCTGTCGCGATGCAGCTGTGTCCAGATTCCACTTCCTCCTGGCGGGGCAATCCGCAATCAGTTCACCCGTGTTCTGGCAGACAATGCCCCTGTGTTCAGGGCAGAGATCGCTGTCCTACTGGCGAAGGACGCGATCGAGCCGGTCCGTCCAGCCGATATGAAGACTGGCTTCTACAGCCCGTACTTCATTGTACTCCAGAAAGGCGGTGGGTTATGACCAATCTTGGACTTGCGTATCCTGAACCGGTCGCTGCACAGGCTGCATTTCAACATGTTGACGCAGAAACGCATGTTCAAATGCATCCGTCCCCAAGATTGGTTTGCAGCGATTGACCTGAAGGATGCGTACTTTCATGTCTCGATTCTTCCTCGACACAGACCGTTTCTTCACTTTACGTTCGAGGGGCGGGCATATCAGTACAAAGTCTTACCCTTCGGGCTGGCCCTGTCACCTCGTGTCTTCACAAAAGTTGCGGAGGCGGCCATTGCTCCCATGTGCGAGCATGGTGTTCGCATTCTCAATTATCTCGACGACTGGCTCATTCTGGCCCAGTCGAGAGAGCAGTTGTGCGAACACAGGGACATGGTGCTCAGTCACCTCAGCCGCCTAGGTTTTCGGGTCAACTGGGAAAAGAGCAAACTTAACCCCAGGCACAGGATCTCTTTTCTCGGTATGGAGCTGGACTCGATCGACATGACAGTGCGCCTCACCGAGGCCCACGTCCAGTCAGTGTTGAACTGCGTGACTACGCTCAGACGCAGAACAGTGACACCACGGAAACTTTTTCAGAGGCTCCTGGGGCATATGGCATCTGCAGCCGGGGTTACGCCACTCGGATTGCTTCATATGAGAACACTCCAACACTGGCTCCAGGATTGAGTCCCAAGATGGACGTGGCAGAGCGGCTCATGCCGGGTCCAAGTGACCCCGCACTGTGGCCAAATTCTCAGCCTATGGTCGGACCCTTCGTTTCTGCAGGCATGTGTTCGCCTAGAACAAGTGTCTAGGCATTCTGTGGTCACCACGGATGCCTCTGCCACCGGCTGGGGTCCATGTACAATGGGCATGCAGCTTCAGGTCTGTGGATGGGGCCTCAACTGCATTGGCATGTCAACTGCCTCAAGTTGTTAGCAGTACATCTTGCGCTGGGCCGCTTCAAAACAACGCTACTACGCAAGTATGTACTGGTCCATATTGACAGCACTGCGACCGTTGCATACATCAACCGTCAGGGTGGTCTACGCTCCCGCCGCATGTCACAACTCGCCTGCCATCTCCTCCTTTGGAGTCAGAAGCATCTGAGGTCGCCTTGTGCTAATTATATTCCGGGCCTGCTCAACCGTGCAGCTGATGAGCTCTCACGGCAGCAGGTGGAGAATGGCGACTCCATCCCCAGGTAGTCCAGCTGATTTTCAGGAGCTTCGGGACTGCACAGGTAGATCTGTTTACTGCCCTGGACACTTCTCATTACCAGTTGTTCTATTCCCTGACCGACGGGACCCTCGGCACGGATGTTCTGGCACACAGCTGGCCCCGGGGCCTACGCAAGTATGCATTTCCCCCAGTGAGCCTTCTTGCACAGACCTTGTGCAAGTTCAGGGAGGACGAGGAGCAGGTCTTGTTAGTTGCGCCGTATTGGCCCAACCGGACCTGGTTCTCGGAACTAGTGCTCCTCGCGACAGCCCCTCACTGGCCCATTCTTCTGAGAGAGGACCTGCTCTCTCACAGACGGGGCACCCTATGGCACCCGCGTCAAGGCCTCGGTAAACTCCATGTCTGGACCCTGGACGGGACGTGGAGGTTCTAGGTGACCTACCCCCAGCGGTAGTTGACACCATCACTTCCGCTAGAGCACCCTGTACGAGGCGCCTCTATGCGTTGAAGTGGAACCTATTAGTTGATTGGTGTTCTTCTCACAAGGAGTACCCCCGAACTTGCTCGATCAGAGCTGTGCTTTCCTTCCTGCAAGATGGATTGGAGCGAAGGCTGTCTCCCTCCACTCTTAAAGTGTATGTTGCCTGGTCCTTTTGGCACTTCAGAGACCACCCTTTGAGCATCTGCAATCAGTGGAGTTAAAAATTCTGTCCTGTAAAACAGTATTCCTGGTTGCATTGGCTTCCATCAAGAGGGTAGGGGACCTGCATGCATTTCTCAGGTTTCTTCCTGAGTGCTCGCTTCAACCAGCCGGTAACACCGAAGTTCCCGCTCTAGTGTTGGCTTGCTGCGCCACTCCCCTCCACATGGAGTGGATATGTGTGCTTTTTTGCTCCAGTCGAGTTCCCCACTCAGGTGAACCCTCAGAAGGCACAGACATAACATGCAACATACATAAATCGGATACATATACAAAGAGATAAAAATATACAAAAAGATAAAGATTAAAAAAAAACACTGCAATACAGCATATCTATAAAATACACTTATACCCGCCTTTCCATAGTGATGATTGGTATTGTATGGCACTAAACCTAGGATTTACTAGCAGCATCACAATGCTGTTCTGGGAGTCATTCAGGTGACAAATGAATTTGTAGATGAGTCTCCTCAGTAATGCCTGAAAGGTGATGACCCCTGCATTACAAAACAGGTCACTTGCACTAGAGCACCTGAGTTTGTTGAGCAGTATCCTCATACAGTCATTATAAGCAACCTTAAGCTTCTGCATACTAGCCTTTTTAAACTTAGTCCATAAAGGAGCAGTATACAGAGGAGTGCAATATGCTTTAAACAGGCCAATTTTTACGTCATCCGTGCACCTGTGGAATTTTCTAACCAGCATGTTAGCTTAGGCATATAATATGCAATGCTGCCTGTATAAATCCTCATCATCAGATAACTGATCTGTAATGTAATGACCCAGGTATTTAATTTTATTACAAACACTCATCACTTGTCCTGACAGATAAAAGTCTGGAGAACAAAGATCTTTGTCCACTTTTGTCCTGCATATCAATACAGCACTCTTTTTGGCATTATACAGCACATCAAATTTCACCCCATATTCAGAGCAGATATTCAGTAGCTGCTGAAAACCAGCACTGCTGGGAGAGAAAATGGCCAAATCATCAGCATACATAAAATGATTAACCAAGGTGTTACCAATTATACAACCTGTTTTGCATCTTGATAATTGGTTGGATAACTCATCCATGTAAAGGTTGAAGAGAGCTGGTGAAAGTAGCCCCCCCTGACATACCCCATTACTCACCCCAAATGAGGCAGATACTGTATTACCCCATTTAACCCGCATACTCTGGTTGGCATACCAGTAAGCCAGGATTCTTATAATGCTGTCAGGGACACCCCTTTGGCTCAGTTTTTCAAATAGCTTATAATTATTGACTCTGTCAAAGGCCTTTGAAGCATCAAAAAACAATAGGTCACTATCGTAACCCCGGTTCTCTGAAACATCGAGTGGAGAGATCCACCTATGGGAAGGGCATCCGTACCTGACCTCTGCAGAAGCATCCAATTGCACCAAGTCTGGCAAGACAGACAGAAGCGCGCAGCCAATGCCAGGTGAGGCCACACCCCCTCACCTACGGGCATATAACATCTGGGCGCGCTGCTATTCCTCAGTAAGTATATTCGCTTCTCGTGCGGCAAGCGGGGCAAAGCTGGTGGATCTCTCCACTCGATGTTTCAGAGAACCGGGGTTACGATAGTAACCTATTGTTCTCTTTCATCATCTCGTGTTCGAGATCCACCTATGGGAGAGACATGGACAGCTCCCAGATTGCCCAATACACTCACAGTGAGGTTCTGAAAGCCAGAGAAAGACGGTCACCTCGGGGAGGCGGTGCCTGACACGTCCATTAATCATGAACCTGCAAAGGTGACGCCACACCAAACTGCTGTGGACAAGCAGGACATGAAACATGCATGAGACACATACATGATAGTAACCCCAACCCACCAAGGCACATAAACTATACCCATAACGGGAAGTAAATGTTTGGTGGCAGGAATGAACATGGCCAGCCGGCCCATTCACTCTTATTGGTTTCAACAGGGTACAGGGAAGAGCTAAGAAGACCCCACCCCTAAAACCGAATGTGCTACCGAGGTTCTGGTGACATCCACATCCGGTAGTAACGCACAAAGGTATGAGGAGAAGCCCAACTGGCAGCGGAGCAGATGTCCTGCAGTGACACTCCCCTAAACAAAGCCCAAGAGGCGGCTAAGCCCCTTGTGGAATGAGCTCTGATGCCCCTTGGGGGCTGCACTCCCTTTGCTTCATAAGCCATAGTTATAGCGTCCACAACCCAATGGGAGAGGCGTTGCTTCGATATGGGACTCCCTCTGTGCGGGGGGGGGCCCATGAAACAAAGAGCTGGTCGCTTTTCCGGAAAGCGTTGGTCCTGGTCATATAGGCCTGTAAAGCACGGACTGGACACAAAGCATTCAGCCTCTGATCCTCCAGAGAGGTAAAAGGTGGAGGGTGAAAAGCGGACAGCTCCAACACCTCCGAAGTGAACGCAGGGAAGCACTTCGGCATGAAGGCCGGGTTAGGCTTAAGGGAAACCTTATCTCCACTGAGGGACTTAGTGCACGAGGGGTGAACCGAGAGTGCATGTAGCTCACTGACACGTTTAGCAGATGCCAAGGCCAAGAGCAAAGCTGTCTTGAAGGACAGCAGCTTAAGGGAAATACTCCCCAGAGGCTCAAAAGGATGTTGAGACAGAGCTTCCAGCACCATGGAGAGGTCCCATTCCGGAACAGTTCTCCCGATGACTGGCAAAGAGCGCCGTGCACCCTTCATAAATCTGTGGATTAGAGGGTGCTGCCCAACAGTAGAGCCCTCAAAACCCACATGACAGGCTGAAATCGCAGCCAAGCAGACCTTAATGGTGGAAAAAGACCTCCCTTTTTCCATGAGGTCTTGAAGGAAACACAAAATATCAGGAACTGAGCACTGATAAGATGCGAGACCGCGCCCATCGCACCACCCTTCGAACACTTGCCACTTACAGGCATATAAGGACCGTGTAGAGACGGCCCTGGCATTCTGAATAGTGGCGACCACACGCGGCGAAAGCCCAAGTGCGTTCAGGTTCGTCCTCTCACGGGCCAGGCCCAGAGAGCCACCCTGTCCGGGTGGGGGTGGTAAATCTCCCCGTTGGCTTGGGACAATAGATCCGTGCGAACGGGAAGGCGCCACGGCTCGGCGTACAACAGAGGAATTATCTCTGCCAGCCATGGTGCCTTGGGCCACCTGGGTGCTATCAGAATGAGAGACAGGCCCTGCTCTCTCACCCTGGCCAATGTGGGAATTATCAGGCACAGGGGAGGAAAAGCATACAGGAGCACTCTGGGCCATGGGTGGGCCAGTGCGTCTACCCCGAGGGGCGCGTCCATGTCCCTTAGAGAGAAGAGCATAGGACAATGGTAGTTTTCGCGCAAGGCGAATAGATCTACGCTCGCCCGTCCGAATCTCATCCATAGCATTTCCACTATCTGAGGGTGAAGACGCCAATCTCCGTAGATTGGGTTTCCCCTTGATAGCAGATCCGCACCTCTGTTCAGAATGCCCGGAACGTGAGTTGCGCGTAACGACAGGAAAACCTGTCTGCTCCACACCAAAAGCTTGTAAGCTAGAGCGTGGAGTTTCGACGAGCGCATGCCGCCCTGACGGTTGATATAAGCCAAAGCCGTGGTATTGTCGCACCGTACTAGAACGTGATGTCCCTGCAGGCGAGGCAGAAAATGATTCAGAGCTTTCCAAATGGTTAGAAGCTCTAAATAGTTTATGTGCGCTGAACGTAGTCTGTTTGGCCACAGACCGTTCACCGTTCTGCCCTCCTGGGTGGCACCCCAGCCTGTCAAGGACGCGTCTGTCGTCACAACTTTCCGCATCGTAACCGCCTCCAGAGGGGTTCCCCGTGCGTAAAAGTCCTCGCTCTCCCAGTGGCGCAAGGCTGCCGAGCAGGCGCGTGTCACTGTTACCGAGCGGCAAAGGTCGCGAATCGGGCTGAAATGTAGTGACAAAACCCATTTCATGAACACCCTCATCCTCAGGAGTCCCAACGGCACAACTTGGGTGGATGAAGCCATGAGACCCTGCAGCCTGAGACATGTGCGATATTGCACTTTCGCCCCTTCTCTGAACTGCGTCAGACAGTTCATCAGAGAGCGAACGCGCTCTTGAGAGAGACGCGCTCGCATGGAGACCGAATTCAACTCCAAGCCCAGGAAAATGACATTCTGACTGGGCGTGAAATTGCTCTTGCTCACATTCACTTGGAACCCGAGCGATGTGATGTGCGCGAGCACACGGCCGGTGTCCTGCAACACCTTCTCCTTTGATTCGGCTATGATGAGCCAATCGTCTATGTAAGTCAGGATTCTCAGACCTGATATTCTCAGAGGTGCTAAGCCCGCCTCCGCGCACAGACAGAAAGACCGGGGACTCAAACTGAGTCCAAACGGAAGAACTGTGAATTCGTAACATATGCCCTGGTAGCCGAAACGAAGAAACTTCCTGTGTGGAGGATAGATGCTTATGTGAAAGAAAGCATCTTTCAGATCGACTGATGTGAACCAGTCGTTCTGTTTTATGGCACGGGCGAGTGCGCCTTGTGTCAGCATTCTGAAATTGTATTTCCTAAATGTTTGTTCAACACTCGAAGGTCCAAGATAGGGCGGAGAGAGCCGCCTTTTTTCGGGACCAGAAAATAACGGGAAAAAAAACCCTGGTTCATCAGATTGGGGGGTACCACCTGAATCGCTCCCTTGTTTAAGAGAGATGAAATTTCCTCTTTCAGAATGTGGGAGGCGTTCTCTTCCGTGTGAGAAAAGAGAATGCCGTTGAAATGCGGGGGTTTTACTGCGAATTGCAATCTGTAACCCTGCATTACTGTACGCATCACCCACTCGGGAGCTGAAACGGTTCGCCAAGCCGCTTTGTGACTCGCGAGTGCTCCCGCTCGGGCCAGAGCGGAGCTGTGTGAGACCGACAGGTTTATTTGTGATGCAATGGCGCCATCTAGTGGGCACACTAGAGGCGACATGCAGGGGTTCGGAGGGATTTTCTCTCTCTGCAGTGAGATAAGTTCTCTCTGCGCAGAGAGGTTTTCTCTCCAAAACGAATTCATTTGATTCGTATTTTTTTGTGTTTTGTGTGTTTTGTGTTGGGCAAACACTGGGGCCAAAGCCTTTATTGAGAGAGTGAGGGGAACAGAGTGTGGGCAGTGTGGTGTCACTGAGCTTAAACTTTCCCTCACAAAGGGCCCCCTGAACGTGGGGGGAAAACACACATTTCTCGAACACACGAGCTGGGCAGTCTCGTTTACGGGCAGAGAGCTGACCCATCCGCGGGACCCCCTGGGTCTTTTGGACGGGGGTCCTAGAAGAGTAGGGGAGTCCGAAGGGCTTGTGGCCCGTGAACATGGACTCGATGCCCCCATCGGCTGAACATCAGGCAGGCCGCTTGCGTTTCGAGTCGGTGGGGTTGGAATTCGCAGGTCTCCCGGCCGCGGCAGGAGCGGGCTTACCCCAGTGCTTGTGTGTAGGTGCTGGGTTATGTTGCCGAGGGGGTGGTTTGTTGCGGGGCTTTTCCTTGCCCTGATGAAACTGTCGTCCCGTGGCCGGTGGGTTAGGCAAACGCACAGGGGGCGCCTGGCGTGGGACTGACTTCCTGGGAAGGCAAAGCTTGAAAGCCTCATCCTCCTTCTTATCGTCACACCGTTGTTGCATCAGTGCGACGGCGGGGCCGAAGAGAGCCCGGCCGAGCTCCACCGGCGCGCCCGCGATGCGCCATTCTCACCGTCAGGGAGTCCTGACAGGTTCAGCCAGAGCGCGCGCTCTCCAACCACGGAAAGCGCCATGGAGCGCCCGCACGCTTGGACAGCCTGCCGAGCGTTACAGAGGACGAGGTCGTTCACCGTGAGGATCTCCTTCCACAGGGTTTCAGAAGGATTTCCCTTTTCCAATTGTTGCCCTAACTCTTCGAGGATCTCCGCCTGGTAGGCGGAAAGGAGCGAAGAAACGTTAAGGGCCCTGACAGCCACGGCCGAGGACTTATAAGCTGCCTGGTGAACGGAGGCAGCAAAACGGTCCATCTTGTTGGGCAAGACCAGCTTAGGGGGAGCGAGCAGCCCGCCCTGAGCGGGGTTAAGGTGCCTGGCGATGGAAGGCTCAACGGCGGGAGGTTCGCCCATACCGTGCGCCGCCATGTCCTTAACCTCGAGTCCCGTGAGACCGTGTCTGAAGTCGAGCGGGTCGCTCCAATAATTCCTCATGTGCTTCGCGCACGTCGGGAGGATGGGGAAGAGTTGTTTCCTCGGGCCGGGAGGGGGTCCCAGCACTTTCCCATCATAAATATCCCTCTCCTGGTCGGTGGCGCTCTGTGGTGCCGGCCATTCAATGTTGAGACGAGCGGCCACTCGCTCACACACTTCCAGGAGGATGGCTTGAGGCAGAACTGCGTGGGCGGTAGCCTAGGGAACACCAGAGGGCGGGATGGCCTCCTCGTCCTCTGAAACCCCAAGAATGGCCGCATCCTCCTCTTCGCCAGAACCGGGCGGTTCGTGGACGAGAGCGAGGTTGTCCCCGAAGATGTCCTCCTCGGGGAAGGCGGGATTGGGCTGGTCAGCCCAGATGAGAGACGTTGCGCCCCGGGAGGCCCCCGGTAGCGCGTCGTCATCACCGTGTCCCCCGTCCGAGTCAGAAGGGCTGAGCCCGGTGCACTGTGTCACTGCCACCTTAAGACGGCGTTTAAGCAGCTTCCTAGGCAGCATGAGGCAGAAACTGCAATTCTCCGGGTTCTCCAGGGCTTCCCGAGTGTGCTTAAGACCCAAACAGACCACGCAAAGCTGATGAAGATCCTTAGCTGCGATAAGGGCACCACACGCGGCCGGGCAGGCCCGTGATATGCTATCCCCTGGAGAGGCTGCAGGCTTAGACAGTGACATACCAGCGAAGAAAACTGAGAAATCCGTGGCGGGAAGCCATGAGGAGAAACAGTGAAAATAGCGAGAGCGTGGGAAAATAGCGTTCTGTCTGTCTAGCCAGACTTGGTGCAATTGGATGCTTCTGCAGAGGTCAGGTACGGATGCCCTTCCCATAGGTGGATCTCGAACACGAGATGATGAAGAGAACCCAATTATCATGGATGAGTTCTGACTTATGTACTCCTGTGTTGCCTCCTTCAAAGCATATATACACAAATCAGTACCAAACTTAGCTTTAAAGCCAAATTGATTATCGTAAAATCCTTTCCAGTACTTTAGACTTCACACTGGCTAGGGCTATTGGCCTATAATTGTCCAAACTCCCAACCTTGCCAGCCTTGTCCTTGACGACAGGCACAAGGGTAACAGACAGCATAGATTCAGGTAGCAGACCATGGGTCATGAATCCAGAAAAACAAATGGCAAGCAGTACTGCCACCTTAGGGCTAGCAAACTTAGGGTGCTCTGCTGTAATGTGGTCTTACCCACATGCTTTCTTATCAGATAGATGTGCTACTGCCAGGCAGACTTCACTGCAGGTGATTATCTCTGGACTACTGTAAGCAATATTTGTCACTCTGTAGGGGTCACTTTTAACACAGTTAAATAAGGCAGAGTAGTATTGCCTCCAAATCTCAGCAATATTATCAGCTCCAGACACCCCCTCCATGACACATGGAAGCAATGTATTGGCCCTGTTCAGAGCTCTCACCTCCTTCCAAAAGCCATTGACATCCTTAACCCTTAATTTCTTAACCCTTAATTTGTAAAATTTGTATATGTGTTTAAAATTTGTATATGTGTTTAAAATTTGTATAAATCTCAGTACAGTTTACCAGATATCCTGTGCAAATCATTATTTTCATGATCAACTATAAACCTCTTCTGTCATGTTTTCTTTCACTTCTCCAGGAAGAACATACACAGTACTTGTTTTCTTAGTGACTTACATTGTAGGAAGTCGTTCCTGGTTCTGGGAACAATGTTGGAGAAAGTGACTGTGGAAATCAACAGACATGAAGAGTGTGATTATCATGTCAAGAGAAAATGATCCCTGCATCCGTTCCTAAGACATCTCTAATATGATCTTCTACATGATCTGAGATGATGGAGGATGATTTCTGAGAGCAGAATCTCCAGGATTTTACCTCTGTCAGAGATCTTCTTCTCTTTGCAGAAATCCTCCAGTTTGTCTCTCAACTGACAGACAGATTATCTCACGCCATCAAAAGAGGAGAGAGAACTGAAGGGATTGTCATTTACATCTGTAGATTCAGGAGGAGCTGAGAGAGACTGGAAACTCTACAGAAAACACAAATCAAAGCTCATCACCTCCACACTTCATCAATAACCTGCTCTACTGTCAAATCTGTGCGGCTCTTGATGATCTTTAGTAACTCCTCAATCCAGCACTTTCACAGTATCAGCTTCATTCTGCTCATATTCATTATTTGACATTAGACATACAACTTCTAGCATTTGACATTTACCCTATATGTGATCTTCCTATCAATTTAAGCTCAATATTAGCTTCAGAAATACATGATTTTATTAGAAATGCTGCGATCATAAATCCAAATATTTAGTGTGTTTTAAAATTATATATTTAAAAAATAAAAAATGACAGCAACAGTGAAATAAAGCACAAAAAAACTCACATTTGTCCGGAAAACATGAAAGTGATTAATTAACAACTGGAAATAAAATCTAGAGGTCAGAAATATACCAACATCTCTCACATTAAATATTTGAAAAAATCAAAGCATTATCCTGATCAAATGCATCAATCTCCATCTTTGTATTATATTGTGTAAATTGTACTCTAAAAAATAAATGTGAATAAAACAAAGGCTTTAATTACATTCCCAGTGTATTAAACTGATTTAAAGTTTATTTAGATAGGGACAGATACAAAAAAACATAGATAAACTTAAACAGTCATTTGATGGATGTATCATAGTGTTTTTCACACCTTGTCCATATGTAGCAGGGTATGTATAACCCTTGCTGTTATTGGTTGGTGTCATGCTAACCCTTTGAGCAGTGCCGAATGTAGCAGGGTGATGTATAGCCCTTGCTGTGATTGGTTGGTGTCATGCCAAGTCTTTGAGCCTATCAGTGCCCAGTTTGGGGAGTATAAAAATGTGAGTTGTTTGTTGGCCAGGTATGCGTCACTATGGGTCCTGCCCATTGTAAACTTCATGTTGTGAGTAATGGTAGGTGTAGTAGCGTTGGGTTTGAACCTCAAACTTTGAACTTGATTGAGATGTTTATATCAGTATATTTGTGGCTGGCAGGAGAGTTTGATGCATCCTCTGGTTTTGCTCTCTGGTGTGCACTGGCTCTTGCAATAGCTGCTAGGTAAGTTTATGTATGTTAAAAAGTGTTCTTTGTTAATGGGAGACTGAATTGCTTGCATGTTTTTAGTGTGTTGTCTCGTAAGCAGCGGCATTCTCATAAGGCGAGTGACGATGTGTAGTACAGTGCTGCAAACCTCCTGTGGTATGTATGATTTTAAGTTAATTTAGTTTGTTTTTAATTCTAAGTAATTGTTTCTTATCTTTGGCAGGTGCGACAATGTCCATGGGTTCCTGTGATTTATTTGAGGGCGAGATTTAAACCTACTAATGTGACTGCACTGCTGCTTTGCCTGGGTCTCAATTGAATGCTCTTGTTGGTGAAGCTTACTTTATTTTTATTGTTTTGAGTTTTGTCTAAACTTGAGTTAATTTTGTTTCTGAGTAAATGTATTTGTTATTTTGGTTTATGAATGTGTACTGTTGTTTTACAAGTATAGAATCTTTTGTATGTCAGTAGTTTTGTGTATTTTCTTTTCATTGTTTCATTGGATCGCTGAGTGGGAGGGGTTGGCCGTGGTTATAATTTGATTTTGTGTATTTGCACGTAGTGCGTTTAATACTTTATCACTGTGTGTTGGATATTGAGTGTGGGGTGGAAATCCAAAGTGTCTCTGCTGGCCATATTCCTCTTTGTGTCTTTAGTAAATGTTATTTGGTACGGTTTGACTAGTGAGACTGTGGCATTAGGTATTGTATGTCTTAATTCATGTTCTTTTGTATTTTAATAAAGTGACTTGTTGTTTGTGTATTTTAGTCCACACATCCTTGCTCACCCCTGCATTTAGCAACGAACCTTTGTGCCCTGGTATAGGGCTGCTATTTTCCTGGTGTATTCCAGGTGGCGTAGTCGAGCATTGATTATAGGATCTTTGGTCCCCTTGCGGGTATTATATATTTATTTTCAAATGTATATATAGAATGAAATATTATATTTATTTTCAAATCCTTTGCTTTGCCACACATACACCATACACTTGTCCCTAGTAGGGCTTTTAGTTAAAGATAAAAATACAGACTAACATTATTATAAATGCAATGAAAAGAGCAAAAAAAAAACAGAGCACAATGCAAAAACTAAATATGAGAGCAATACTGATCCTGAATTAACCACAATTTGGTATTTTTTTGAAGGTGGGTAATGTTGGAATACATTTCAAGTGGTCTGGTAGAGAATTCCATAATTTCACTCTTTTTGTCACGGAGAGAACAGAGGACCCAAGAGCGAATGCAGGTAAATTAACAGTCTTTAATGAAACAAAGGCAATGGCCACCAAACAGGCAGAAGGCAGTAAACAGAAAAGTTCTCTTGAATAGATATGCAACGAAAACAGCAGGGATTCCCTGGGCTGAGTAGAAGAGGTTGCGAGTGGTCACAATCGATAAACATTAGGAGCCGAGTGGCAGGTAGCAGGACCGGAGAGAGCCTTCAGCAGCAGGGTAACTGGGCAGAACACAGAGTAAGCATACACACAGCCAGAGCGTACCAGACAAGACAGGAGACGGTAGGAAAACCGGGAGAGTATGACCTCACAAAGCTGTACCTAACCAATAACACAATAATCTGGCAAGGAAGCAGGCAAAGAGGTAACTAGAAGTAGCTAACATAATCAAAGGGAAAGAGAGAACAGGTGTGAAGATGATCAGCACAATTGCTGATAGAAATGAGTAACAGCTGAAAAAGCGTGTGTGTGTAATCAGGAGAGAAAGAGAAAAGAGGAGAGATTAACCCTGGTTCATGACAGTACCCCTCCCTCGACGAGCGCCTCCTGGCGCTCCCAAGGGTGGAGCCTGGCGAGTGCGAAAGAAATCCTCGATGAGAGAGCGGTCCAGGACATCCGGGGAGGGAATCCAACTTCTCTCATCAGGACTGTACCCCTCCCAATCGACCAGGAACTGGTGACCACGACCCTGAGGACGGACATCCAACAATCTCCGGACCTTGTAAACAGGAGAACCTTCGACAAGAATGGGAGGGGAGGAGGGACGAGAAGGCATGCAAATAACAGGCTTGATGCACGAAACGTGAAAGACAGGATGGACGTGCCGAAGATCGGAGGATAGTTTTAGTCTTACGGCGACAGGGCCAAGAACCTTGGTGATGCGAAAAAGTCCAATAAACCGGGGTGCCAACTTACGGGAAACAGATTGGAGAAGCAAATTATGGGTGGAAAGCAGGGACGTGCGGTCAGGGTAGGCAGGGTAGGCAGTGCCTCACCAAAGGAAATGTTGACATTACATTTATTAATTCCAAGAGCTTTATTAATTCACCACATTATTAATTGCATTTATTTTATTCCAAATATTAATTTTTGTAACAAAAATTTTCAGGAATACACATATAATATACTCCTTTTGCCATTGTTTGCTCCTAAAAATCATCGTTTCGTTCAGAAAATTCAAGGCCATGGCCATTGAGGCAGAGGTTAGCAGAGCCTCTTTGGTCCATAGAACGTAGTTTACGTAGATTTGCGCATGGTGCACTGGTGCGCCGTCACCTCTGCCACATTTGTACTGTAGGTCTATCTGTGCGATTATGGTGCATTTCGTAAGGGTTACAATGCCGTTTTGTAGTTCTCTTTTTTTAATCCTGGTGCGCCGTCGCCGGACGCTCATTGCGTGTCGGTGTGTGCGCCTAGTGCAGTTTGTAGGAGCGATAATAAGCTGTTTTTGTACTTTAAAGCTGTACTGCTGACACAATGTTTTCTGACTGTAACGTTAGCCTATTCAAATCCTGGTGCGCCGTCACCAGAGTGACCAGACCAATAGTGTGTGTGTGGCTGTCTGTGCACGTTTGCGCATTTTGAAGGAGTGACTAGGCTGCTTGTCGGTTCGCTGACAACGCGCCGCCTCCCTCTCTTACTGTGTCCCGCACAAAACATTTGTTTGTTGTATAAGTCATAAGATAGATGTGTCCATTAATTTGATTATTAGATTTGATTGTGCATTAGCCTCACATATGACTGACTTTGCTGTATGCAGGCAGCGATGTGATGATGCCTGATATGAACTTGGGTTGCTACATTAACTGAATGAATATATGAACATACAGGTCCTTCTCAAAAAATTAGCATATTGTGATAAAGTTAATTATTTTCCATAATGTAATGATAAAAATTAAACTTTCATATATTTTAGATTCATTGCACACCAACTGAAATATTTCAGGTCTTTTATTGTTTTAATACTGATGATTTTGGCATACAGCTCATGAAAACCCAAAATTCCTATCTCAAAAAATTTGAATATCATGAAAAGGGTCTCTAAACGAGCTATTAACCTAATCATCTGAATCAACTAATTAACTCTAAACACCTGCAAAAGATTCCTGAGGCTTTTAAAAACTCCCAGCCTGTTTCATTACTCAAAACCGCAATCATGGGTAAGACTGCCGACCTGACTGCTGTCCAGAAGGCCATCATTGACACCCTCAAGCAAGAGGGTAAGACACATAAAGAAATTTCTGAACAAATAGGCTGTTCCCAGAGTGCTGTATCAAGGCACCTCAGTGGGAAGTCTGTGGGAAGGAAAAGTGTGGCAAAAAACGCTGCACAACGAGAAGAGGTGACCGGACCCTGAGGAAGATTGTGGAGAAGGACCATTTCCAGACCTTGGGGGACCTGCGGAAGCAGTGGACTGAGTCTTGAGTAGAAACATCCAGAGCCACCGTGCACAGGCGTGTGCAGGAAATGGGCTACAGGTGCCGCATTCCCCAGTTCAAGCCACTTTTGAACCAGAAACAGCGGCAGAAGCGCCTGACCTGGGCTACAGAGAAGCAGCACTGGACTTCAGGCATTTTGGCATTTCCTTCTCCCCAGTCTTCCTCCAGACTCTGGCACCTTGATTTCCGAATGACATGCAAAATTTGCTTTCATCCGAAAAAAGTACTTTGGACCACTGAGCAACAGTCCAGTGCTGCTTCTCTGTAGCCCAGGTCAGGCGCTTCTGCCGCTGTTTCTGGTTCAAAAGTAGCTTGACCTGGGGAATGCGGCACCTGTAGCCCATTTCCTGCACACGCCTGTGCACGGTGGCTCTGGATGTTTCTACTCCAGACTCAGTCCACTGCTTCCGCAGGTCCCCCAAGGTCTGGAATCGGTCCTTCTCCACAATCTTCCTCAGGGTCCGGTCACCTCTTCTCGTTGTGCAGCGTTTTTTGCCACACTTTTTCCTTCCCACAGACTTCCCACTGAGGTGCCTTGATACATCACTCTGGGAACAGCCTATTTGTTCAGAAATTTCTTTCTGTATCTTATCCTCTTGCTTGAGGGTGTCAATGATGGCCTTCTGGAAAGCAGTCAGGTCGGCAGTCTTACCCATGATTGCGGTTTTGAGTAATGAAACAGGCTGGGAGTTTTTAAAAGCCTTGGGAATCTTTTGCAGGTGTTTAGAGTTAATTAGTTGATTCAGATGATTAGGTTAATAGCTCGTTTAGAGACCCTTTTCATGATATGCTAATTTTTTGAGATAGGAATTTTGGGTTTTCATGAGCTGTATGCCAAAATCATCAGTATTAAAACAATAAAAGACCTGAAATATTTCAGTTGGTGTGCAATGAATCTAAAATATATGAAAGTTTAATTTTTATCATTACATTATGGAAAGTAATGAACTTTATCACAATATGCACATTTTTTGAGAAGGACCTGTATATACCACATTGATAGGTCACAGCCTACCCATGACAAGATTTCACCGCACGTTACTGGTGGAAAGCCACACCTTTTGACAGCAAATGTCTTTGGGATTCTTGACGCGACGTTGGCTAGCGGCTCGTCGAGTGCGTGTTCTGGATTGACAAAGAGCACATCTCACCCTCTTCCATATGCGCTTAAAGCATTGGATAAATGCCTGAACTGACGGAACGGTAGACTCGGAGTCCTGAGATGGGAATAAAGGAGGTTGATATCCCAGGCAAGAGTGAAATGGAGACAGCCCTGTGGCGGAAGATGGTAACGAGTTATGTGCAAATTCTGCCCAGGGGAGCTGCTCTGACTAGGACGCCGGGATTCCGGAACACTAGACTGCACAAAATGCGACCAATAGTCTGATTGCCCCGTTCGGCTTGACCGTTAGTTTGCAGGTGAAAACCCGATGAGAGACTGGCGGAAGCCCCGATTAGGCGACAAAATTCCCTCCAGAACTGGGAAGCAAATTGGGGTCCCCTATCAGAAAAAACATCAGAGGGGAGTCCATGGAGCTTAAACACATGGTCTACCACAGTCTGTGCCGTGTCCTTGGCGGAGGGGAGCTTAGTGAGCGGAATAAAGTGAGCCGCTTTAGAGAAGCGATCGACGTTGTCAGGATAACCGTATTCCCCCCAGACGAAGGAAGACCCGTAATAAAATCAAGGGCGATGTGAGACCAGGGACGAGACGGAATTGGAAGGGGTCTGAGGAGACCGGCGGGGGGAGAATTACTGGACTTGGTACAGTACAGGACGCAACAAAACGGCGAATATCGCGTTCTCTTGTGGGCCACCAGAACTTCTGACGGATGGAGGCAAGAGTACCCTTAACGCAGGGATGCGCAACCAATTTAGACGAATGACCCCACTGGAGGACGGCCGGGTGCGCTGAGACGGGGACAAATAAAAAATCCTTAGGACAGCGTCGAGGAACGATAGCGTGAGAAAGAGCTCGCTTGACAAGTCTTTCGACCCCCCCAAACAGTCATTAAAACCATACAACCCTGTGGGAGAATAACTTTCTTGGTTGAAGTGACTTCTGAAGAGCCAAACTGACGCAAGAAAGCGTTGGGTTTAACGTTTTTAGAACCGGGACGGTAGGAAATGGTAAAATCAAAGCAACCAAAGAACAGTGGCCAGCGAGCTTGTCGAGCATTTAATCTCTTGGCAGAGCGAATATACTCAAGATTTCTATGGTCAGTCCAAACTACGAATGGAACGGACACTCCCTCCATCTAGTGGCGCCACTCCCCTTAAGCCAAGCGGATGGCCAGTAGTTTGCGGTTCCCTACATCGTAATTGCGTTCAGAGGGTTAAAGTCAATGAGGAAAATATGCGCAGGGATGGACCTTATTGTCTGAAGGAGAGCGTTGAGAAAGAATCGCCCCCACACCCACCTCTGACGCATCAATCTCGACAATGAATTGTTCATTGGTGTCAGGAGTAATGAGAATAGGGGCGGAGGAGAAAAGAGCTTTTAGGCGATCAAAAGCGGTCTGGGTGAATTCTGACCACACAAAACAATTCTTGACAGAAGTGAGTGCTCTCAGAGGGGCGGCTACCTGGCTAAAATTACGTATGAAGCGACGATAAAAGTTAGCGAATCCTAGAAACCGCTGGAGCGCGATTCGAGAATCTGGCACTGGCCAATTAGAAACCGCTTGGACTTTAGGGGGGTCCACGCTGATCCCCTCCGCCGAAATGACCGAACCGAGGAACGTGACAGACTGGGCATGGAAAGTGCATTTCTCTGCTTTGACAAAAAGCCGATTCTCTAAAAGGCGCTGGAGGACGCGCCGGACGTGCTGCATTGTTTTATCATTTTATAATGTTTCCTGGTATGTGAACTTATAATGTTAGTATGATTTTGACATAAAAAATGGTCATAATTTAGAAATAAAAGATATTTTTGCTACCCTGATTTTAGTCTCAGAGTAAGTCACTGATAAACTCGCGCTGTTTGATTAACAGTTCCAGCGATTGAAGGGAGCATCCTTTGATCGCTTTATATATATAATTTATTCACAGTTTAAATAACAGAATATTTTCATCCTACTAAGAGAAACTATGTTAAGTTGATCGTTTAGTCACTGGTTTGATTGACTCACACATAGACAAAGAACATCTGACTGTACATGAATCCTTATATCAGAAATTGCTGGTCACAGATCAGGCATTAGAATTAACAGTTACTTACATGTTGTGGCATTACTGCGGAGTCCATATCCTAAAAGTCTGTTTGCAAAGCCTGTGCCGAAATTGCTAGTAATTTACTAAAGAATCCACAGTGAACTGTAGTGAATACAAATAAATAATGCTCAACTGAGACATTCACATAAACCACATTCCTAGCATTAGGATCCTTTGGAAGGTAATGTTTTTAGTCGAGTGATCCTGCATCTTCTCTCCTCGTGATCTGATCTCACTAACACGCCAGTGGGCTAACGGTGCCATGATGAAGTAGGCATTGATTTTCTTCTGCAGAGGCGTCTTTAGTTGCACTAGTACGTCATAAAGAGGCACATTCCACAACCAGTTCGCTGAGCTTGGTTACAATAAAAGCTGTTTTTAGACTAACAAAGGAAGTATTCAGTTCTGAAACCTACAGGACATTCTTACAGTATGATGACGTCTTATATGTAAAAGGCTCAAGAAAATTTTGATTTCTTAGTGACTGACCCCTTTAAAGCCTATTTAACAAAGTTTGTGTTGATAAATGTTTATGGTTAATTTCAACATTTTCTGTTAAGTTAAATGCGAAGCACAAATACGCTCAGCAGTGAAAGTCCACTTACAGCTACTCTTCACTTCTGTGACGTCTGCAGTGTGAATTATGTTTCCTGATCATATGGTGCCAATATAAACAGTGTAAACATTATTTCATCAGTGTCTAGTTTCATACCTGTGTCTCTGTCCTCTGTGCTGCAGCTGATACAGTGTCGTGGTTTTTATGTTCGTCCATCGTACACAGCACACATATAAACTTCTGGTCAGTGCGGCAGAAAACCTCAAGGAGTTTATCATGTGTTTGGCAGATCATCTCCTGCAGTCGTCCAGTGGCATCAGTCAAATTGTGTCTCTTTCCTTTAAACAAACTCTCATGTTGTTCAAGGTGACTTTGACAGTAAGAGATCAGACACACCAGACAGGACTTGACGGCTTTGTGTTTTCTTCCAGTACAGACATCACACTGCACATCTCCAGCTCCAGCGTAACAGTCAGCAGGAAGTTTAGTCTTTATTTTCTCCACCAGTTCAGCCAGCATGGTGTTTTTAGCTAAAGCAGGTCTTGGACTGAAGGTCTGTCTGCACTGAGGGCAGCTGTAGACTCTCTTCTCATCCTCCTGATCCCAGCAGCCTGTAATACAGATCTTACAGTAACTGTGTCCACAGGGAATGGCCACCGGATCCTTCAGGAGATCCAGACACACTGGACACAAGAACTCATTCTGATCCACTGAAATTCTGGCTTCTGCCATTTTACTGCATGAGACACACAAACACAACAGCTCAACTGCACTTCAGTTTCACTGAACTCATGTGATTCCTGCTTTCTGGTTCTGTGTTTGAGTGACGTGTGCAAAACATGTTTATCTGCAAGTCTATAAAGCATTTTTCTTATTCTTGGTCCTGGACAGCCTTATTCCTGTGGAGTTCAGTTTCAACCATACTCCCACACACCTGGATGTTATTTTAAATGCAAAAACCTTTCTTAGTTGATTTGGGTTTGTTCAGTAACAGCCGGAACAAAACTCTGTTGTGTCTCTCCAGGAATAGAAAGAGGAACCCTGCTGTAAAGTCACAGATCATAAAACATCCACTAGATGTCAGTCTCAGACACTCAAAACACTAAAAAAGTTACTGAGAATCAGGAAGACTGCATCCTAATGACTACACTTGTACGGGATTAAAAGTGTGTCTAGTTCCAGAGGTGAAAAGTAAGTATTTATAAATACTTCCATTACATTACTTGAGTACATTTTCCAATTCTTATTATAATTATATAATTAAATGGTGATACTTTTACTTTTACCTGAGATGAATAAAAATAACCAAAAGTACAGACGGAGCAATAGGGCGAGCTGGAGCTTTTCAAACTACTGTGGTGAAGCCCTGCATACAGGTCTGAAGCGCTTCAGCCAATAACTGACAGGTCTGAAGCGCTTCAGCCAATAACAGACAGGTTTGAAGTGCTTCAGCTAATAACTGACAGGTCTGAAGCGCTTTAGCTAATACCAGACAGGTCTGAAGTGCTTCAGCCAATAACAGACAGGTTTGAAGTGCTTCAGCTAATAACTGACAGGTCTGAAGCGCTTTAGCTAATACCAGACAGGTTTGAAGTGCTTCAGCAGCATGACATATTACAGCAGTGCGTAATTTGCAAGTTACCAAGTAGTGGTCAGTGACATCATCACTTTGTGGAATGATATCTATATCGGTTGGATCGGTTCCATATGATATAATTAAATCGAGTGTATGATTAACACGACGAGTTGGTCCGATGACGTTTTGCTTGACCCCGAAGGAGTTTAATAAATCTGTAAACGCAGCCCCTAACGCATCATTTAAATTATCTACGTGTATGTTAAAATCTCCAACAATTAATGCTTTATCGACGTTGACCAAAAGATCTGATAGAAAGTCAGCAAACTATTTTAGGAAATTGGCGTAAGGCCCTGGAGGTCTATATACGGTAGCCAATGCTAGAGATTTTTTTCTTACATCTAAGAGCGTAACATTTAGCACAAGCACTTCAAACGAATTAAACCTATGACGAGTTTTCTGAGTAACATTAAGGATATCTCTGTAGATTGTTGCAACACCGCCGCGACCGATCAGACGGGGCTCATGCTTATAACAGTATCCTGGCGGAGTAGACTCATTTAGACCGAAATAATCATTTGGTTTAAGCCAGGTTTCAGTAAGGCACAGAACATCGAAATTATTATCTGTGACCATTTCATTTACAATAACCGCCTTAGGTGTGAGCGATCTAATGTTTAGAAGACCTAGCTTTAGAAATTGTTTTTGTTCACTAATAGCGAGATTTTTTGTTTTAATAACAATTAGATTTTTTCTAGATCCCGCAGTAGATTTATTATTTGATCTTAGTAAACGGGGAATAGACACAGTTTCTATGCAATGTTCTACACTAGTATTAATATCAATTAAATTGGTGCAGTAGAGACTGTGATTTGGATTTTTGGTTACTAGTCAAATGGTATTTAACATCTTGGAGATGTTATCCGACAGAAGATCTGCCCCGATTCTACTTGGGTGTAAGCCATCAGTGCGGAAGAGCCTTGGTCGCTCCCAAAACAGATTCCAATTATTTACAAAAATCAGTTTCTGCTCATTGCACCATGACAATAACCATTCATTTAGCGCGAATAATCTACTGAACTTTTCATGCCCTCGTCGGTACGTAGGAAGCGGTCCAGACACAATAATCGGTGTTTCAGGCGATGTGCTGCTTACCGTATCGATAAGGCTCCTGAAGTCTTTCTTCAGAACCTCCGTTTGTCGCAGCCTAATGTCGTTAGCTCCCGCGTGCAGCACAACAGCTCCGACGCGCTCGTCACCGTTCAAGATCTCAGTTACCCGCGCAGTGATATCGAGAACACGAGCACCAGGAAAGCAGTGACTGTGCACCTTACTTTTACCTAACGTAGCGTGGACGTGTCGGACGGTGGAATCGCCGATGATCACAGCATCGCGTTCCGTTTCACGAAGAGGGGAGAAGCGGTTCTGAGTGGAGATCTCGAAAACCGGGAGGGGCGAAAAGATTCTTGTCCTGGCTTGCGGCTTCCGCGGAACCACCCAGGCTTCGTGGTGGCGTGTCGGAGCCGGAGTGAATGAAATCATGGCTGATTGTGACCTGGACGCTCGGGACCAATGCTGAGAAACGCACGGAGTAGACGAGGTCAGCGGGTTACTAACGTTAATCACTGATCTGTGTGCATCAGCGCGTGATGTTTCAAGAGCTAAACGCCGGTCTCTCAGCTCAGCTTGTCTCTCTAGAAGGTCACGGATCTGCTTTTCTACAGCTTCTAATTCAGACTGCACCGCGAGCAATTCAGATTTGTTCTCATCTGCACCAAAAGGTAGATAACATACACCTGATATATTCGCCATTTTAACAGATGGACAGTAAGTTAGCAATGATGCAACCAGTGATGCTATTAATATTTATACTAATTTATGACTCAAGTCTTGGGTAAAAACCGTCTTTTTAGTGGTATGGGTGTAATGTAGATGCACGATAGACGGGAAAACAAACAAACTCACAGCAGGCAACGAGGCTGACAAAAGCAGTTGTTCGCAGGGCGAACAGCAGTGAAGCGGTGTCTCGCTCTACGACCAACAACCAATGTTCAAACCGTATTTGCGCAAACAAACAAACGCAAACAAACAAACTCACAGCGGGCAACGAGGCTGAACGAGGCTTTAGCTAATACTAGACAGGTCTGAAGTGCTTCAGCCAATAACAGACAGGTTTGAAGTGCTTCAGCCAATAACTGACAGGTCTGAAGCACTTCAGCTAATACCAGACAGGTTTGAAGCGCTTCAGCCAATAACAGACAGGTCTGAAGCACTTCAGCCAATAACTGACAGGTCTGAAGCGCTTCAGCCAATAACAGACAGGTCTGAAGCGCTTCAGCCAATAACAGACAGGTCTGAAGTGCTTCAGCCAATAACAGACAGGTCTGAAGCGCTTCAGCCAATAACTGAAAGGTCTGAAGCACTTCAGCCTAAAACAGACACATCTGAAGCGCTTCAGCCAATAACAGACAGGTCTGAATGATGCACCAAGATTCATCCAAGATGGCGCCGCAGATGGCTGCCTCGGTGTGTCGCTCTCCAGCTATTGTGTTGTTTTTGTTTGTTTGTCCTGTGTTTAGTCATTATTTTCCTATCAGCTTCACCAAAGACGAACTACTGGACATTAGGAAACACACACCAGAAAACTTCTATACAGTTTTTGATTATTCAGACGTTTTGCTGGACATTCTCGTCGGTGGGGCAGCGGTGTTGTTCAAACGCGCGGTCAGACGCAAACGAGGAAAGCGAGCCGGTGAGCTGGTTAAACTCCGCGAGCGCGGCCTGCGCACTGCACTCCCCAGTATTCATCTCGCGAACCTCCGATCCCTTCCTAACAAAATGGACGAACTACTTCTCCTCACAAGGATTTTTCTAACTCTGCCGCTCTATGCTTCACTGAAACCTGGCTGAGTGAAGCCATACCAGACAACGCAATACATCTGCCGGGCTTCCAGCTGTTCCGAGCGGATCGCATCGCGGAGCTAACGGGGAAAACGAGAGGTGGTGGATTGTGTTTCAAAATTAACGAAAATTGGTGTTCAGATATAACAACACTGAACAAGATATGCTCTCCTAACTTAGAGACCCATTTCATTAATTGCAAACCTTTCTACTCGCCACGGGAGTTTTCCTCTTTCATTCTTGTGAATGTTTACATCCCTCCAGACGCGTGCGTGAGTGCGGCGCTACAACAGCTGGCTGAACAAATAGCTGAAACGGAACAAAGGCACCCAGACTCTCTTCTAATAATTCTTGGGGATTTTAACAAAGCAAATCTTTCCCGTGAACTACCAAAATACAGACAGCACGTTACATGTCCCACAAGAGACAGTAATATACTGGACCACTGTTACACCACAATAAGGAATGCGTATCACTCAGTCTCACGGGCAGCTTTAGGGCTCTCTGATCACTGTTTGGTTCATCTTATTCCGACCTACAGGCAGAAACTGAAATCAGCTAAACCTGTGATAAGGACTGTTAAAAGATGGACTAATGAAGCAGAGCAGGATCTACAGGCCTGCTTCGAGTGCACTGATTGGACTGTTTTTGAAGCTGCTACCACCGATCTGGATGAGCTCACAGATACTGTAACATCATATATAAGTTTCTGTGAGGATACATGTATTCCTACCAGGACATTCTTATCATTCACTAATGATAAACCATGGTTTACTGGGAAACTCAAACACCTTCGTCATGCCAAAGAGGATGCTTACAGAAGTGGGGATAAAATCTTGTATAAACAGGCCAGAAACAGACTGACAAAGGAGATCAGAGTTGCTAAAAGGAACTACTCTGAAAAACTGAAAAACCAGTTTTCATCCAACGACCCATCATCAGTCTGGAATGGCCTGAGGAACATCACCAACTACAAGTCACCATCCCCCCGATCTGTGGACAATCAACACCTGGCTGACGATTTAAATTCATTTTATTGCAGGTTTGAAAAGCCCTCATTCACACCACACACCCGGTCTGATCTGCACTTCACACATTCACCATCACCTCCTGCACCCCCATTACTCTCCCCTCCTGCCATCCTACCTGAGCTTAAGGTCTGTGTGGAGGACGTGAGCCGAGTCTTCAAAAAACAGAAGACTAGGAAAGCCTCAGGCCCAGACGGCATCTCATCTGCTTGTTTAAAAGCCTGCGCTGACCAACTGGCCCCGGTCTTCACGCAGATCTTCAATAGATCATTGGAGCAGTGTGAAGTTCCCTGCTGCTTCAAACTCTCCACTATCATTCCTGTCCCCAAAAAACCCCAAATCACTGGACTTAATGACTACAGACCTGTCGCTCTCACGTCTGTGGTCATGAAGTCGTTTGAAAGACTGGTGCTGGCCCACCTGAAGGACATCACTGGACCCCTGCTGGACCCCTTTCAGTTTGCTTACAGAGCAAACAGGTCTGTGGATGATGCAGTCAACATGGGACTGCATTATATCCTGCAACATCTCGACAGACCTGGGACTTATGCAAGGATCCTCTTTGTGGACTTCAGTTCGGCCTTCCATACCATCATGCCGGACCTTCTCACAGCCAAACTGACCCAGCTCTCCATACCATCCTCGATCTGTCAGTGGATCTCCAGCTTCCTGACGGACCGGCAGCAGCGAGTGAGACTGGGGAAACACACATCCAGGACTCTCACCACCAGCACTGGCGCCCCTCAAGGGTGCGTTCTCTCCCCACTGCTTTTCTCCCTGTACACTAATGACTGCACTTCTAAAGACCCCACTGTCAAGCTCCTGAAATTTGCCGACGACACCACTGTCATCGGTCTCATCCGGAATGGTGACGAGTCTGCTTACAGACTGGAGGTTGAACAGCTGGCTGTCTGGTGCAGTTATAACAACCTTGAGCTGAACACGCTCAAAACAGTGGAGATGATCGTGGACTTCAGGAGGAACAGCCCAGCACTCCCCCCACTCACCATCATGAACAGCACTGTGGAAGCAGTGGAGTCATTCAGGTTCCTGGGCACTTCCATCTCTCAGGACCTGAAGTGGGACTATGACATTGACTCCACTGTGAAAAAGGCTCAGCACAGACTGTACTTCCTTCGCCAGCTGAGGAAGTTCAACTTGCCACAGGAGCTGCTGGTTCAGTTCTACTCAGCCGTCATTGAGTCTGTCTTATGCACATCCATCACTGTCTGGTTTGGTTCAGCTACCAAATCAGACATCAGGAGACTACAACGGACAGTTCGGTCTGCGGAGAGGATTGTTGGTGCCCCCCTGCCAACCCTCCAGGACCTGTACTCTTCCAGAGTGAGGAAGAGAGCAGGTAAAATCATCACAGACTCCACTCACCCTGGACACCACCTGTTTGAACTGTTACCGTCAAGACGGCGACTCAGATCACTGGCCACTAGAACATCTCGGCACAGGAACAGTTTCTTCCCACAGGCCATTTCCCTCCTGAACAGTTAACACACCTCCCAAGGCATACGCCTTTAAGTGCAATACTCCCACTGTTTAGTGCAATATCCTACAACTCAGGTGATACTTATATGTAGATTTATTTATTTATAATATTCAAAACACTGTAAATATGTTCATAATCTGTAAATCTGGAAATGTCTAATCTGACTAAACCCAACTGTGATACTTTTATTCTCATATATTTATATTTTTATATTTTTATTCTTTATTCTTATAATTTGTAGTATTATGTTTCTTGTTGTATTTGTATTTGTATATGTCCACTGGAAGCCTCAGCACCAAAACAAATTCCTTGTGTGTGCAAGCACACTTGGCAATAAAGCTCTTTCTGATTCTGATTCTGAAGTGCTTCAGCCAATAACAGACAGGTCTGAAGCGCTTTAGCTAATACCAGACAGGTCTGAAGCGCTTCAGCCAATAACAGACAGGTTTGAAGGGCTTCAGCTAATAACTGACAGGTCTGAAGTGCTTCAGCTAATAACTGACAGGTCTGAAGCGCTTTAGCTAATACCAGACAGGTCTGAAGTGCTTCAGCCAATAAGTCAAGTCAAGTCAAGTCAAATATATTTATATAGCGCTTTTCACAATACAGATTGTATCAAAGCTGCTTCACAGTATCAATCAAAACAACTTAATGTTTGTTTATTACTGGAAAAAAAGACATCCAAGTTTGGTAGAGCTGATCAATGGTATGATTGGTTAATTAATTTGAATATCCCCAACTGAGCAAGCCTAAGGCAACAGTGGCAAGGAACCGAAAAACTCCATCCAGTGACCTAATGGTGTCCTAACACCCCATCAGATGACCCAATGGAGAAAAAAAAACCTTGGGAGAACCCAGGCTCAGTCGGGGGCCAGTTCTCCTCTGGCGTTTATGAACTAGAGGCCGAATTTACAGTAACTGTAAGATAAAAAATTTATATGAATGCCTGGCTAAATAGATGCGTCTTCAGTCTAGTTTTAAACTGGGAGAGCGAGTCTGAGCAACGAACAATATCAGGAAGGCTATTCCAGAGCTTCGGAGCTAAATGTGAAAATGCTCTGCCTCCTTTGGTGGATCTGGATATCCTAGGAATGACCAGAAACCTCGAATCTAGTGATCTTAAAGAGCGCGATGGATTGTAAGGCGATAGAAGATCCGTTAAATAGACTGGAGCTAAACCATTTAGAGCTTTATAGGTCAAAAGCAATACCTTGTAATTAATACGGAACTTTATAGGTAACCAATGAAGTGATGATAAAATCGGTGTTATATGATCATATTTTCTTGATCTAGTAAGAACTCTAGCGGCTGCATTTTGGACTAACTGTAGCTTGTTTATTGAAGATGCAGGACAACCAGCTAATAAAGCATTACAGTAATCTAGTCTCAGATAATAACAGACAGGTTTGAAGTGCTTCAGCTAATAACTGACAGGTCTGAAGCGCTTTAGCTAATACCAGACAGGTCTGAAGTACTTGAGCCAATAACAGACAGGTTTGAAGTGCTTCAGCTAATAACTGACAGGTCTGAAGCGCTTTAGCTAATACCAGACAGGTTTGAAGTGCTTCTGCTAATAACAGACAGGTCTGAAGCGCTTTAGCTAATAACTGACAGGTCTGAAGCGCTTTAGCTAATAACAGACAGGTCTGAAGTGCTTCAGCCAATAACAGACAGGTTTGAAGTGCTTCAGCTAATAACTGACAGGTCTGAAGCGCTTTAGCTAATAGCAGACAGGTTTGAAGTGCTTCAGCCAATAACTGACAGGTTTGAAGCGCTTCAGCCAATAACAGACAGGTCTGAAGCACTTCAGCCAATAACAGACAGGTCTGAAGCACTTCAGCCAATAACTGACAGGTCTGAAGCGCTTCAGCCAATAACAGACAGGTCTGAAGCACTTCAGCCAAGAACAGACAGGTCTGAAGTGCTTCAGCCAATAACAGACAGGTCTGAAGCGCTTCAGCCAATAACTGAAAGGTCTGAAGCACTTCAGCCTAAAACGGACACATCTGAAGCGCTTCAGCCAATAACAGACAGGTCTGAAGTGCTTCAGCCAATAACAGACAGGTCTGAAGCGCTTCAGCCAATAACTGAAAGGTCTGAAGCACTTCAGCCTAAAACAGACACATCTGAAGCGCTTCAGCCAATAACAGACAGGTCTGAAGTGCTTCAGCCAATAACAGACAGGTGTGACGCGCTTCAGCCTTCCGTCCGGACCAGGACGTGGTGACCTGCAAGGTGTGGTAGGAAGGTTTTGAGGGCCAGCAAAACCACTAGCATTTCTAGGCAGTTTCATAAGGGCTTTGTTTAGATGTCTGAGATCTAGGATGGGCCTGAGGCCACCACCCTTTTTGGGAACGAAGAAGTAGCAACTGTAAAAGCCTGACTCGCTGTGGGCTTCATCATCACCCCTTTTTCCAGTTAGCTCATCACTTTGGTGCGGAGGACATGAGACACATTTCTCTTCAGGACTACTTCTTGGGTTCAGGGTCCAGCGTAATCCTAGACCGGGGTCCCTGATGTTTAGGCGGGAAGCATTTTGCCTGATAGAGGCACCACCGCTGCCGCTGCACAGGCATTGGATGAGGACAGACACAGCCTCACAACCACACAGAAAGCATCGCAGGCCATGCGACTCTTCCTGCCTAAGCGCTCCAGCTTAGGCAGGAAGTGTCGCATAGCCTGCGATGCTTTCTGTGTGGTCGTTTAAGCACTCAGCAAAACCACCCACAGCAGGGCCGAAGAGACCAGTGGAGGAAGTAGGTGGGTCGAGGTAGGTGGTTCTATCTGCGTCCTTAATCTCTGTCAAGTTAAGCCATATGTGGCGCTTCAGCACCACTAAACTGGCCATGGCCCTCCCAATGGCCTGGACGGTGGCTTTCATGGCGCGTAGAGCCAGGTCTGTGACGCTACGGAGGTCGCAAAAAGCTTCTGGGTCTGGTCCAGACTCGTCCATGGATCGGAGGAGCTTAGCTTGGAACACCTGGAGGACCGCCATTGAATGGAGGGCGGAGCCTGCCTGGCCAGAGGACGTGTAAGCTCTGCCAGCGGGGGATGAAGTCGTCCTGCATGGTTTGGATGCAGCGGCGTCAACCTGGGCCTCTCCCAGGCAGGCGACACACTCGCTGTGTCTGTCCTCGTGATGCAGAGGGGCTCTGCACAATGCGACAGCTCACTGTGATGGTCCGCCGGCTGATTGAGCGTACTGGATCTGATTGCAGTTCGCTTGCTTGCTCGCTGTTCCACTGCTGGTTCTGCTTTTCTCAGCGAAGAAGGTTGAAGGCTTGTAGTCGAGCAGTTCTGCGAGGTCTGTAGGGTAAAATTAGTTTTTCCCATAGCATTTAGCTACGCAATACGACTAACCGTTCGAAAGGGAACGATGGAATTTTGGCAGGAATAGTCAAATGCTTTCATCACACATCTTTTTCCAGCACTTCAAAACCCAAATATTATCATATAATGTTATTTTTAATGTGATGACCAAACATTTTTGAAGTACGAACATTATTTGTTCGTACTTCAAAGATCCCCCATTTATAAAACTAAAAGTTTCAAGATATTGGAAAACTCACACAAAATATTTTTTTTTATAAATAATTTTTATTTGAAATTCAAGGAAATTTCTCTGCATTTCTTACTTTTTGCTGTATCAAAAACGTACCGAACTGTGACACCACTGTGTCGGATTGAACCGAACCATGAATTTTGTGAACCGTTATACCCCTAATCTATGTATTCTATGCATAAGAATACAATTACCCTGCCTCATTGTTTGATGTATTTAGCTAATATATCTGTTACGACCGCTAGGGGTCGGCCACAGCAGGAAAAGGAATAAGTCTCACTACCAGAGAGATATCAAAAATAACATGCATTTATTTCCAAAAGGGTTTTAGCGTCAGGGGCAGACAAGGCCAAAATAAACAAAAACAATCTTTTGTTAAACCTCTACAATTCCTAAAACAAAAGAAAACAAAATACAATTTAGACTTACCTACCTCCCTAAACCAAAAACAATGTGAAAAGATACAAAATAAAATGGCGTCAATCCCCCTACCTCCCTTATTTTGGCAAAAATATATACAAAAATATTTACAGTAGTTAAATGTACAAGACCATAGCAAACAAAGCAAGACGGAATCCAAAATCGGAGTCAGACAGGCGTGGGTCAGTTAACAAGGATAAACAAAGGTTCAAAATCACAATCTCCAAATGTTACTCTCAACACAATCTCAAATAAACACTCACAAACTCTCTGATACTACACTCTAGAATTGACGATGATACAAGACAATAGCAAAAAGATAACGAATCAACAATGGCACAATAGTGGGACCACTGGTTGAGTGTTTGGGGCGGTCCTTATATGTGGATCAGGTGTGGAGGAGGACCAATCGGAGCCTCCAACAAATTATCAGCAGATCCGCCCACCTTTAACACAAACAAGCACGTGCACATACACAGACAATAATACACAGGACAGAATGGAATCAATGAGCAAACATTAAAATGGCTCAAGTTCATAACAATATTATGTATAATGGTTTATTTATTTCCTGGAAAAGCTGTATATGGGTAATTACGGAACTGTTACATATGTATTGTATTTATAATACAATGACATAGCACTGTGTGTGTTAGGCTGGAGAGCATTACAGAGTGATATGTGTGTGCAGAAGTGGCTGTACAGAGTTGAATTCAAGATGAAAGAGATAAGGATAAGACCACTTTGTTGTACTAACATATTTTATTAAGAATATGTTTTATTAAGAAAATAAATTATTAATATTGTTTTATTAAGAGTTATGTGGGGTTACACTTTATTTCGATAGTCATTTTAGATATTCTACTAACTATAAGTAACTTTTCAACTACAAGTCAACTAACTGTCATTAGAGTATTAGTAGAGTGTGGTAGACTGTCAGTATGTCACGGGTGACAAAAACGCTTAGCGAGCGGAACCCCTTGATGAGTCACGTGTTTCCCGAGGGAACGATTTGTGTGCGACACATCCCACTCCGGTTCCGGGGGTGCTTCTCAATATCCCTCCTCGTCTCCTCGCTCCTCCGTCCTCCATCCTATGACCCGGAAACCAATCGAGCTCAGCCATCTTGAAGGACATCTCAATTCTCTAATTGCACCGCGAGGAGGCGAGGATCGAGGAGTGAGGAGGCTTTTATTTATTACCCCCGGGGTGCTTCTCATTTCTTATTTGTGCATCCTCGTTTCCTTTCCTCGCTTCCTTTCCTAGCGTCTCAGCTCCACCCCCTGTAGGTTGTGAGGGAAGGACGCAAGGAAAGAAAATGAGGATGGAGGAATCGAATGAAAGCTTTTTTAATACATTGGAATACTTGATCACTCGAGCGTCACTTAACAGCATCATCAGCAGTGCTCAAAGGATCTGCCCTTATGTTGTTAAAGTTTGTTTATTTAAGAAATTCATAATAAATAATAATAAAGCAAGATACCCTGTTGAAATATGTGTAATGTGTGGTTTATATAAACTGCAAAGGTAAAGTATAAATTATAACGTCTCAGGTTACGACTGTAACCTATGTTCCCTGAGAACAGGGAACGAGACAATACGTCAACGACGTTATGGGGAACGCCTCAGGCGTGACAGGTGTCTGAAATCACTATCAAATCACGTCAATCATATTGATCGGCGACAGCCCGTGAATCATTAGCGTGAATGATTAACGTGCGACCTGGAAGTATAAAAGGGCGCCTTGCAAACATGACAAATCACCTTATCGTCTGAAGGGACTGTACGGTAGGCAAGCCCCGAGGCATGGCAGGGAGACGTATTGTCTCGTTCCCTGTTCTCAGGGAACATAGGTTACAGTCGTAACCTGAGACGTTCCCTTTCGAAGGGAACTCAACAATACGTCAACGACGTTATGGGGAACGATATACCAACTCCGCCATGCTAAGGGGAGTGCATGCCAAGTGGCAGTGACAACTGTCAGAACCAGCAACTTCAAATGAAACGCTAGAACCACTCACCCTCAGGTCACACTGGGCTGTCAGTGACAGCATTCCCTACGGTCATAGCCCAAGCTACAGCCTCACAGAAAAACCTTCATAAACATGGTTAAATGAAAGGTCTACCCGGGCCTGCTCCGGGCCTGGAACCACAGCTTCCAATTAGAAGGGGTCCCTTCTAGGGAATGTGGCTAGGGAACCCGAAGGAACCCCAGCCAGTCACTATTCAGGGGAACGTACTCACCCCGAAATGCCACCAGGACGGCCTGACCTGGCGTCAGTACATAGACACTTAGTCTGGCCAAATCCTGTCTGTCTGAAGACAGAGCCTCTGGACAACAAAGCCTTAAGTAAGGCATCCAACCCGAGGGACTGCGAAGCTGGCAGTGAACCCTCGGCCCGGATCTCAGAGACGGGATATCCCGGAGAGTATGACTCAGCATAGTGCTTTCCAACCCTTGCTAGCGAGGGGAGTTTCTCTACTCGATCCACGGATCAACCCAGTGTCTGTGTTTCAAACCACTGAGGAGGCCTGTGAAGGCCTAAGGGCTGATCTAACTGGGAGGCCTCACGAGAGGCCTACGACCGTCTGACCAGACTCAGGAAGCCGCATGCTCATAGAGACCCTCTGTGAGGGGAGCACAGGTCTGCCTGGTAGGCGAACCAGGCTGTAGGCAGAAAAAGTTCCGAGAGGGAACCAATAGCAGAGAATGAACACTTTAGCGAGCCAGGGCGCAAGCTCGCCTTCAGAAGCTGCCTATTAAGGCTAGCTGAAACTGATAGCAAGAGACCACTAGCTTCATAAACCCAGCACCACTAGGGAACGTTACAGGGAGGCCCGGAGAGGCCTACTACCTGATAGCCAACGTAAGTGGGAATTCACCTTCAGGGAGGCCCGTGAGGCCTACTACCTGATAACCACAGTAAGTGGGGTGCTCACCTTCAGGGAGGCCCAGAGAGGCCTACTACCTGAAAACCACAGTATGTGGGGTGCTCACCTTCAGAGAGGCCAAGAGAGGCCTACTACCTGATAACCACAGTACGTGGGAACTCACCTTCAGGGAGGCCCGGTGAGGCCTGCTACCTTACAACCACAGTATGTGGGGAGCTCACCTTCAGGGAGGCCTGGTGAGGCCTACTACCCAACCGTACTCATCCAAGGAGGCCTGGAGGAGCCTACTACCTGATAATCACAGCATGTGGGAACTCACCTTCAGGGAGGCCTGGTGAGGCCTACTACCTGACCGTTCTCATTCAAGGAGGCCTGGAGGAGCCTACTACCTGATAATCACAGCATGTGGGAACTCACCTCCAGGGAGGCCTGGTGAGGCCTACTACCTGACAGACAAAATATTTGGGAGCTCACATTCAGGGAGGCCCAGAGCGGCCTACTACCTGACAGCCACAATATTTGGGAGCTCACATTCAGGGAGGCCCAGAGAGGCCTACTACCTGATAGCCAACGTAAGTGGGAATTCGCCTTCAGGGCGGCCGGGTGAGGCCCACTTCCTGATAACCATCTTAAGTGGGAATTCACCTTCAGGGAGGCCTGAGTGGCCTACTACCTGAAAACCACTGGTAGCTTCGAGCCCTGAGTCCGGGTGATAGTATAAGGTGGCCTGCTAAGGCCAGCCAGCTGGGGACTCGCCTATCAGGGAGGCCTGGTCGGGCCTACTAGCTAATAGCAAGTCATATTCTGCCATAAAGTACACTGTTGGGAACCATACTACACAAGCATAATTTACTAATGGGCTTCCAGTAGCGCTATAAGGTATGTCCCACAATGTTGGGACTCACCTCCGAGGAGGCCTGTTTAAAGGCCTACTACCCATCAGTGAGTCAACTGCCCGAACCACCAAGGCCAACCACGTAAAGTGAGCTGGCCTACAGTGCCCTCTAGGGGGCTGTCCAATCAAGGAGGCCTGCTGAGGCCTACTACCTAATGGCGCAGCCTTCGTTGGCAGAAAAGCTGTTTACACAGCGCCTACAGCATCCTGGTGCCTAATCACATTGCCCATGGCAGTGTACTCCGCAAGAAAGCTAGCACCCTCAAAACAAGGGGAGTACAACATACGCCACTCTGCCTCAACGGAGGCCCCAGTTAGTCAGGGGCCTACCATCTATGCATGGGCGTCAGCTCAGGGCAATGCTCTGGCTTCAGGGGAGCGTACTTCGACCAAAGAAGAAGTGAAGCTCACTTCATACTCGACCCGAGCCATAGTGGTGCGAGGTAGGATAAAACAGAACTGGGAGTGAAGTGCTCAGACCTACCCTGTATCACAGGGGGATACTCACACCTCACCCTGAGGTTACCAGGGTGCGGGCCTGCCAGCGGCTCTAGGGGTGACAGAAATTTATCTGTGCCCAACCTAGGGGAGTGGGGCTTGAATGAAAGCCAACCACCTACAACCTAGTGCTCGAGCAGTAGCTCAGCGAGGTGAGTGAAGCCTAAACTGGCGGCCTAAATCCGTAGGCCAGTTCTGCATGGCAGGGTCGGGCAGGAAACCCAGTCTTCTTCGTGAAGCGAAAGACGGCCTAACCCTGCTCAATAAAGACATAAATACCACGGAGGCCTGTTTGAGGCCTACCATGTCCTTACAAACCATCCTCTGCACCACGCTGCATTACTCTAGTCACCCCAGAATGCAGAGAAGGGGGCGGGCCTTGGCCTAACGACTCCCATGGGAGGAGGCTGTTTATACAGGGATGCTAGAAACCTACATTCACAAAGTGAAGGTTCAGAGGAACCAATGCTAAATTTTTAGCAGAGAGCCTTTATTATCCCTGGCACAGCCTAGGCCAGCTACAGAGGCAGCCCTGGTGAGGGCCAGCCTGCAGGCATAGATCTATCTGAGGGCTCGGAGGAGCCACAGCCTTACTAAAGAATATAGTCTGTATTATTCCATACAAAGGCTGTAGATCGCTCAGCCTAAAGAAAACCCAAACAGAGCTCAAGGGGCGAAATACTCAGTCGAAGTCAAACGGACCCGTGGGCCGGACATAAGATCTATCTGAAGCTCTAGCGTCAGTCAACACTCTAAGTAACAAATTCTAAGAGAGAGACCAACTACTCTACCCTGAGGTGGCTAACAGCCCGAAGGCTAACATAGTTATCGTTCTGGCCACCTAATGGGGAACTTCAGGGCCCTAATAATCCAGGAAACTCTCTTAACTTATTACCTGATGACATGGCAAATGACATGACCCCATAGCTCTATACAGGGAACGAGGTCTGTAGAGAGATACATTTCGGAATTTTAATTCACAAAAATTTACTCTTGAAAAGACCAGTCAGCTCACCTGCGGCATGCGGAGTGAAGACTCGCCAGATAGTTCTTTATGAACCTGGGGTCCCCACTTTACATGCCTGAAAGAGGCGTTTCTACTAACCAAGCCTAGGCGGGCCATTGGAACATCGTTCTTATCACAGGCCCAGCCCCAGGCCTGATGTAATGAACGTCTGGGGAGTCAGAAGAGAGGAGAGGGCTGGATTTCTTTTTAATGAAGCCCTCCGGGGAGATTATCCATCAGCGACGCTGTATGCGCTTGTGCTGGATAACCTCCCTCAGATCCCTCTTCTTGCGGGAGTCACGCCTTTTCTGCGCCCTGTTCCTCCACGGAGGGGGCGCACGAGAGGCGACACTGGCTCTCTGGCCCTGTCTACAGTCCTCAGACCGTGAAGGGCCAGGCCCTCCCGCCTGCCTGGGCGTGGAACCGGATCTCAGCGGTATGCAGGTCCTAAAAGCAGCTGAGCGCGCCTTCGCCTCCCTGAACTTCCCAAGCACCGCCTCCACGGAGGGGCCAAAGAGTTCAGAGGGCGAAACCGACGAATCGAGGAGAAAGGCCTTCTCTTTCTCCTCAACGTCGGCCAGGTTTAACCAAAGCTGTCTCTCCGTGGCCACCATCGCCGCCATCGACCGACTGATCGTGGCAGCAGTCTGTTTGGTGGCCCGGAGCGCAAGAACCGTGGTTCGGCGCGGCTCAGTAACCGCCTCAGGGGACATCCCTGCCCCCTGGTCGAGATCCTGCAGCAGGTCGGCCTGGTATGCCTGCAGCACCGCCATGGTGTGCAGGGAAGCACCAGCCTGAACTGCTGCTGTGTATGCTCTGCCATTCAAACGCGCTGTTGTCTTTAGTGGTTTGGATGGCAGAAATGGAGCTCTCAGTGTCGACGCCTGCCCAGACACGAGATAGTTCGCAAACGACTCGTCAAATGGGCGGCATCGACACATACCCATGCTCTGCGATCCCCTCAACATCAGCGAAATTAACCCGCTGATGTCAGTGAATACTGGCAGAGTATGGGCTCTTCCATGCCCTCTAGATCTCTGTGTGAAGATCAGGAAGGAATGGAAGGCTCACCTGAGCTGGTGGTGTATGGCCGGGGAGAAACCGATCGCCGAGCCTACCGCGAGCGGTCTCTCCTCTAGCGCGTTGCCATGGCAGCTACAGCCTGTTGGCGGCGCGCTCCACAACATTCACCAGACCTGCATACACGGGGCAGGGTGGCTGAGAGGGTTCAGGATCTACCTGATTATAAACCTCCTCAGCCATCTCCTGCTCGTCCTGAAGAGCAGCAACTGCAGGAAACTGTCGGTGAAAAATCCTCATCATCGACCTGCAGTTCGCCCTCGTCAGCCGTCGAATCATCTGAGAGGTTTACAGCACTCTCAAGATGATCGACGAACTCTATCTGGAAGCCCATGATGCAAGTCGCCGCTCTGCCTCGGCACGAGCGGGACCACGAGGACCAGACGTTGAACCCCCTTCACTCGAGAAGAGGGCCAGACGAGAGCGGAGCGTTTTAAGAGAAAAACGCTCACAGTTCACACAGAGGATTCCCTCGAGAACCTCCCGTGCGTGCTCTTCTCCCAGGCAGGAAAAGCACACTCGTGTGCTGTACATTTAATTTTCTTAACGTTTCATTGAGTAGCGTTTTCAAACAGACAGTCCCTGAAGACGATGAGATGATTTGTCATGTTTGCAAGGCGCCCTTTTATACTTCCAGGTCGCACGTTAATCATTCACGCTAATGATTCACGGGCTGTCGCCGGTCAATATGATTGACGTGATTTGATAGTGATTTCAGACACCTGTCACGCCTGAGGCGTTCCCCATAACGTCGTTAACGTATTGTTGAGTTCCCTTCGAAAGGGAACAGATTGTGATCGATGTGAAGGGGGAGGAGAATTGATACGTGCGTCACGTTTAGTCGATAAAACTCTTCGCATAGGATACCCCCCCGTATCCTCGCTCATGACTCCTCTGGCAGCATCCTCACTCCTCGATCCTCGACTCCTCGCGGTGCAATTAGAGTATTGAGATGTCCTTCAAGATGGCTGAGCTTGATCGGTTTCCGGGTCATATGATGGAGGACAGAGGAACGAGGAGACGAGGAGGGATATTGAGAAGCACCCCGGGTGTGGCAGAATCATTGCCCGGCCTGATTAGCGCTAATGCACTACAGGTGCGAGAGAGAGAGAGGAGCGGCGTTTACACAGGCTGTTTGCTTCATAAGCCATAGATAAAAGGGCTATTGAGAGAGCGTCTGTGGTTGGTCCGTCGTTGGTCCCGTGCTGTTCTGTGGTTCTGGGTTTCTCGGAGCAGTGGTGGTCACAAGCTTATTCCGGGAAATTGTCTGGGTGTGGAAGCCGCCCATTGAAGTTGCTGGATCAGAGTGATCGTCTGTGGGAAATCTGCTGGACTGGGTTGTCGATTGAACCTGCACTGGGAAGAGACAGAGAAAGATAAGTGAATTGATTTCATCTCACGAATATTCACACAGCTTAAAGAGGACGCAGTGAGTGTGGATCTGATTGTTGGAGAAGCTATGTGTTTCAGAGTGTGTTGAGGAGGAACTGAAGATTTAATATTCCCCACGTGAGTGTAACAAACGGATTGAGGCCTCTGAACAGCCCTATCGTGTGAGTGAATTGCAGTGCTTTTGCCTTATTGATACACATTGATTTATGGCTGTGGAATTGAAGTGAACACTAGTGTGGAGTGCTTTTGCTGAGAAGTGGCCCCAACCCATGTGTACATGTTTGTGGAAAGTTCTTACTATATCTGTTCTCCATCAAAAGCCTAGAGTGATACAGCTGAGCTGAAAAGCAGCCTGTACTGTGAAGAAACCTTACCTGTTCTACTTACCGTCTGAGTCTGGAAGTATGCAGCATTGCTGGTGAAGTAAGCTTTTAAACCACTGTCTCATTACTGTACACCGAAGAAAATACTTTGTATTGTAAAGATCCTTACCTGTTCTCCTTACTGTCTGAGTCTGGAAGTATGCAGCATTGCTGGTGAAGTAAGCTTTTAAACCACTGTCTCATTACTGTGCACCGAAGAAAATACTTTGTATTGTGAAGATCCTTACCTGTTCTCCTTAATGTCTGAGTCTGGAACTATGCAGCATCGCTGGCGAAGTAAGCTTTTAAACCACTGTCTCACTATCGTGAACCAAAGAAAATACTTTGTATTGTGAAGATCCTTACCTGTTCTCCTTACTGTCTGAGTCTGGAAGTATGCAGCATCGCTGGCGAAGTAAGCTTTTAAACCACTGTCTCACTATCGTGAACCAAAGAAAATACTTTGTATTGTGAAGATCCGTACCTGTTCTCCTTACTGTCTGAGTCTGGGAGTATGCAGCATCGCTGGTGAAGTAAGCTTTTAAACCACTGTCTCACTATCGTGAACCGAAGACAATACTTTGTATTGTGAAGATCCGTACCTGTTCTCCTTACTGTCTGAGTCTGGAAGTATGCAGCATCACCGATGAAAGAAGCTTTTAAATCACTGTCTCATTACTGTGCACTGACGAAAATACTTTGTATTGTGAAGAATCCTTATCAGCATCGCTGGTGAAAGAAGATTTTAAATCACTGTCTCATAACTGTGCACTGACGAAAATACTTTGTATTGTGAATAATCCTTATCTGTCTACTTACCTTCTGAGCCCCGAAGTGTGCAGCTATCGCTGGAAAGGAGTGCTTACCGGTCTATCTACCTTTGGGGCCGTGGAGTGTGTAACATCCCGGGGAAGGAGCCCTCGATCTGCCAAGCTGCTCCGGGGAGAAGGCCCAGCGACCGTTACCATCCCTTTCCTTACTTCCATAAATACAGTGCTTAATAAAGATGTTATTCCTTGAAATTTACCTTTGCAAACATTTATGCCCCTCCAGGATCAGATTGGGAGTTTTATAAACAATTTTTTGATCTGTTGACAACGGAGGCAGTGGGGATGCTAATTGTAGGAGGAGATCTTAATCAGAGACTTAATGCACAGCTAGACTCATCAGGAAAAGCACAGCAGAAAAACCCTATAGGCAAAAAAATTAAGAAGATAATATCATATCTGGGAATTGTGGATATTTGGAGGGAACTAAACCCATCTAAGAGAGATTATACCTATTTTTCTGTACCACATTCAGTGTATTCAAGGATTGACTATTTTTTTATTTATGGAAGAGATAGATACAAAATAGAAAGCTGTGATATTGGAGTGATGGACCTGTCTGATCACTGTCCAATATTTTTAAATATAATGTTGGGGACAGAAAAGAAAAAAACAGTATGGAGGCTGAACTCAAGCCTGCTTAATGGTCAAATGAAGGAGGAAATTGAAAAAGAGATCTGTGAATATGTGGAGCAAAATGACAATGGGGAGGTTTCTCCATCAGTACTGTGGGACGCATGCAAAGCAGTTATGAGAGGGAAATTGATAGCAAGATCGGCATTTAGGAAGAGAAAGAAACAAGAAAGGCTTAAAACTCTACAAAGTGATTTGAAAAGATTGGAAAAAGAACATAAATACAAAGTAGATAGCAAAATTATGGCTGAAATTAAAATGAAAAAGGCAGAGATTAATGAGATTTTCTCACAAGAAATTCAGAAGAAAATGATTTATACTAAACAAAGATATTATGAAGCTGGGAGTAGATCTGCAAAATTACTGGCATATAGGCTTAAAAAACAGGAGACGGGAAGACATGTTTACAAAATTAAAGATCCACAGACGGATTCTGTGGTTTATAAAACAGAAGAAATTCATAAGAGTTTTGAATTTTACTACAGCAGGTTATACTCCCAGATACATAATGACAATGAATCCCAGGTTGATGAATTTTTAAACAGATTAAATTTACCACAAATAACAGAAGAGCAAAATAATTCTTTGGTGTCAGAAATAACGGCGGAAGAAATAGACTTAGCAATTTCTAAACTCAAAAATAATAAAACCCCTGGTGCAAACGGATATATTTCTGAATGGTATAAAATGTTTAGAAAAACTTTAATTCCACTATTACACAAGACTTTTAATTGGATATTAAAAGGGGGAGCTATTCCTGATTCATGGAGGGAAGCAATCATATCAGTAATTGCTAAGGAGGGCAAAGATAAAACCAACTGTTCAAATTATAGGCCTATAAGTGTGCTCAATATAGATTATAGATTATTCACAGCAATTCTAGCACGGCGCTTTGAAAAGATTTTACCTGATATTATAAGTTTAGATCAAACTGGATTCATAAAACATAGACAAACCCATGACAATATCCGCAGAACGTTGCATATTATGCAACATATTAATGATAAGAAGCTAGAAGCCTTAATAATGGGAATAGATGCAGAAAAAGCATTCGATTCCGTAAGGTGGGATTTCTTATTCCGGGTAATGAGGAGGTTTAACTTTCATGAAAGGTGCATTGAGACCATTCGGGCTATGTACACAGGTCCTATAGCAAGGATCAAGGTCAACGGTAGCTTATCTAACATCATTAAGTTAGAAAGGGGCTGCCGTTAGGGATGTTCAGTAAGCCCCTTGCTATTTGCCGTTTTTCTGGAGCCGCTAAGCCAGTGGATAAAACAAAATAATAGCATCAAAGGTATTGTAATGACAGGGTTAGAACAGAAAATAGCTTTGTTTGCGGATGATGTCCTGATTTATCTGGAGAATCCCGATTCATCCTTGCCTATATTGATGGATTCATTTAAGGATTATGGTATGCTGTCAGGGTATACAGTTAATGTCCAAAAAACTCAAGTCATAACCTTTAACTATGAACCAAATCAAGTTATAAGACAGTATCAATGTTAATTGGAATATGACGTCTATGAAGTACTTGGGTGTTAATCTACCAAAAGAGTTGGGAAAATTGAAATCCTCAAACTACGATCAAATAATATCAAAGATTAAAATGGACTTGGGAAGATGGAATTTAATACCGTACTTGATATCAAGAGTGGAAGTGATTAAGATGAACGTTTTACCCCGGCTGCTATACCTATTTCAAAATCTTCCGTCAGGAAAAGAATTTAATGAGTTGGACAAAATTATATCTAGATATATATGGCAGGGTGCTAAGCCAAGAATAAAGTATAGAACATTACAATTACCTAAGGGGAGCGGGGGTCTAGCTTTACCTTGTCTAAAAAGTTATTTTCAGGCGGCACAGTTGAGGGTTTTGATTCATTAGTGTGATTCAGAATATTCTGCAAAATGGAAAGACATTGAGGGAAAACTAATTGAGGGGCTCCCGATACAAGCTTTTCTATGTGATGAAACACTGAGGTCTCATCTGAAACTAAAAATAAATCCATGGTTGGGGGTATCGGTTAAAATTTGGTCTAAAATTGTGAAGAAATACAATTTAACGGGTCATTGTAGGTTTTTGAGGTGGATCGCATATGATATAGATTTTACACCCAATAAATTGGATGGCAGGTTTAAATTGTGGAATAATGGCCCAAAAATGTATTGGGAGGTTATCAAAAATCAAACTGTAATGAGTTTTCAGAAAATGAAGGAGGTCTATGGTCTCCAGAAGCAAGACTTTCATAGATATCTACAGCTACGTCATTATTTGGGAGAAGAATTAAAAAAAGTTAATCTTGGTTCAACATGGCCAGGGATCATAAAAATAATGATGGAAGCATATAGGTCACAGATAGAACGGAAAGATATTTCTAAATTGTACAAGATTCTGGAGGACTTGAAAGCAGACAACACAGTATATGTAAAAGAAAGATGGGAGAGGGAGGCGAACATAGTGTTGTCAGGAGAGAATTGGGGGGAAATAAATAAATATCATTGGAAAACCACAAATTCCTCATTCTGGAGGGAATATGGATGGAAAAATACACTAAGGTTTTTCGCGACCCCAGCACAGAGAAAACATGGAGATACTAAATGTTGGAGATCCTGTGGTGAAACTAAAGCAAATCACTTCCATATCTTTTGGGGTTGCTCCCATATAACACAATACTGGACACAATTAAAAGTGGTAATTGATGAGGTGATAGAAACGAAAATACCAATCAGCTTTGAAATTATGTATCTTGGGATAGCTGAGACTCTAAAATTAAAAAGAAAGGACGATTATAAATTGCTTCGAATTATGCTGTTGGCAAGTAGGAAAGCAATAACCAGAAGATGGCGAAGTGATTTGGTGCCTAAAGTGGAAGAATGGGTAGATGTAATGCTAAGCATTTATAAGATGGAAAAGCTAACTGCGTCATTAAGATTGGAAGTCGATAAATTTAACAATATCTGGAAAGGATGGATTAAATATATTAGGCAACATAGAACGGATTTTGTTTAGAGACTTGAGGTAGGGTCTGAATGTTTTATGAATACCTCTTTAATGTACTATGTAGAAGGATGAAGAAAGCAAATTTACTATGCAAGGATTGTCACGGAGAGTAACACATACCACACCCCAGTTCTAAGCTACAATTTTATTTTTATTTTTTGTTTTAGTTTTATGTTTATGTTTGGTTTATGTTTCAAAAAACGAATGTCTTATCATTAAGGGAATTCAAGGAAAAACAAGTTTTGACTGAATTTAAATATTGTCAATGATTGCCTTGTTGTTCTGTAAAATTCATATTGTGAAAAGACAATAAAATATAAATGAAAAAAAAAAAAAGAAATTTACCTTTGCCTCTGTCTGGTCCATTCCGTTGCGTACCTGTGGTGTCGGCTCCTCGCGGTGGTGTCTGGAGTCAGGGGCGGTTGGTCATACGAGTCCGCCCCGACCTGCACCGGTGACAAGTAGACTGTTAGGTTATGTTTAGGGGTTAGGGTTAGTAGAATAAGTTGACTTGTAGTTGGTAAGTTACTTATAGTCAGTAGAATATCTGTTGGGGGACCAACAAAATAAAGTGTTAGCAGATATTAAGCAGACAGTCTACTAATACTCTACTGAGAGTTAGTTGACATGTAGCTGCAAAGTTACTTATAGTCAGTAGAATGTCTAAAGTGGACTATCGAAATAAAGTGTTACCGTATGTGGTAACGCTTTAGGTAATTACCTTTCTGTAATTAGAACGTACCTATAAGTACGTAAGTGTAGGTATGAGGGAACAATTTATAAAGTTTGGGGAATAAAGGGGTAACAACAAGGAAAATTAAAAAGTTATTTATATTGAAATAATTTTAGAACTAAGGGGTACTTATTCTTCTTATCTTACATTTGGGAACAATTTAGCGGAAACATACACTGTGTTTGTCGTGTAGTGTACAGGGTGGTACACTGGGGGATCTCCAATCGAGAATGGAAGTGAAGAGTAGCAGTGATTCTGGAGATCATTGACAAAACAGGTTTTGATTTAACTTTATGATTTGATTTGATTATTTTAAAAACCAGTGTATACATATTTGTTAAATGAGGGTTTGGCTATGTAACCATGTTTCGGAACAACCTCAGTTTTTTATTTTTATTTTATTTTTTTAATAAATTAAAGGTTTGTGAGATAAGCACTGGATTTTTGTCAACACCATCAGACACATAGAAATGTCTATACAATTATTTTTAATTGAATTATCACAGATATTTTTACTCTTAGCGGTCTTTAATTGTCTTAATCATATAACAATGTTTTTAAATTAATCATATCACCTTTTAAAAGTTAGATTAGTCAATGTTTAATGATTGCGGTTTAGGTTGTATGTGTCACGGTGTGGTGCGGGTTGAAGTAAGCAGATTCAAAAGGCTTCAATTCAAGCATTTACTTAACAAAATAACTAAAACTGGTACAGGCAGGTAGACGGGCAGAGGATAGCACTCACAAAATACCGAAACATTAACATATAAACAAGAACCGACAAAGACAGACTGAACAGAAGCAAACTAAATATAGATACAAATGAATACTAACAAGGTGAGGACAGGTGACACGGATGATGATTAAAAGGAACAGGTGGGTAATTGAGGGAGTGAGTTCAGGTGTGGAGACAAGAGGATACTGGGAAGTGTAGTGAAGACAAAGACAGAAAGGTGCAGACGAAGACTGTGACATAACAACAGGGGTGGGTGGGGGGGTGGGCACCCTGAAGGCTGATCAGGGCCTGGCCTCACAGGAGCGGGACATCCACTGTACATACATCACGAAGTTCCCCCAAGGCCCATCTCCGGGAAGAACACACTGAGGCTGGTGTCATCATAATAAACATATGGTACTAAGTTCAAATACCTCAGTGTGTGGGCCTCAAGGGACTGATCCTCCTGGGAGAGAAGGAGAATCTCCACCGCAGCAAACTCCATTATTTTCTTGGTCGGTTCTTCTGTCACGGTGTGGTGTGGGTTGAAGAAGTAGGCAGATTCAAAAGGCTTCAATTCAAATATTTAAAATTCAAATATTTAAACATTTCAAACAGATGAAGACTGTGACAGTATGGATTAATCAATTTATCATTTATTTTCAATAACAAACAGTGATACTTAGAAGCATACAAAGTACTCAATAACTTTGAAAATGCAACCATTTTATTAACAAATATTCTTGAGGGAACAAAACAGCTCATCTTAAAAAATATATATAAAGGGGGACTTTACAGGCAATAGAAAAAGAAATGAACCCCATTTGTAAAGTCCACAACATCTTCAACCTTTAAAACCATTAAACCTTTAAAATATTGCTAAACTGTCATAAAAAACGTAACATTTGACTTCTCAAGGCAGTCGATGGAGTTTAAACACTAGGCAACAGACGATTCAAGTGTTCCTCTTCTATGAAATCCATGACCTCTGCTGATATGTTGTATATCTCCCTTGGGCTGCTTGTACGGACGGGTGATGATGGCTCATTCAGCTTGCTAGAATATCTGTAAATGGCACAAAGCAGACATCCCGCCGTCCTTGTTTTTTCTGAAAACAAACATTTGGCCCATTAGGGTGAAAAAATTCAACTTGAACATCTTGATGCTCTGGGTCAATTGTTGGGATAGTTCACCCAAAAATTAAAATTCTGTCAGTATTTACTCACCCTCATGTTGTTCCAATCCTGTAAGACCTTCGTTCATCTTCGGAACACGAATTAAGATATTTTTGATGAGCTTGATCACTCCTCCATACTATTCCATAGGCTTCTTCAGAGATTGAACTTGCTGGCCTCGAAAAGTTATTAAAGACATCGTTAAAATAGTCCAAGTGACTACAGTGGCTCAATCTTAAGTTTATCAAGCGACGAGAATACTTTCAGTGCGCAAAAACAAACAAAAATAATTACTTTATTTAAACTATTCATTTCCTTCTCTATGGGCCTCGAGTCAGTTAACTTAGTGTAATAGCGTAGAGCTACGTCACACGTAGGCATCACACAAGCTTACGCTGTTAAACTAGTGAACTGACTAGAGGCCCACAGAGAAGGAAATAAATAGTTGAAATAAATTCGTTTTTTTTTTTTTTTTCGCAGAAAAAGTATTCTCGTCGTTTGATAAACTTAAAATTGAGCCACTGTAGTCACTTGGACTATTTTAACGATGTCTTTAATAACTTTTCGGGGCCGGCAAGTTCAATCCCTGAAGAAGCCTATGGAGGAGTGATCCAGCTCTTAGATTTCATCAAAAATATCTTAATTCGTGTTCCGAAGATGAACGAAGGTCTTACGGGGCTGGAACAACATGAGGGTGAGTAAATACTGACAGAATTTTCATTTTTGGGTGAACTATGCCTTTAAGGCTTTAGCCAGCCACCAGTTCTGCTCGTACATGACAACAAGCCAGTCTCCACTCTGAGTATCATCGGGGCCTATCCCAGTTGTTGTGCCCTGAGGTTCTCTGCTAGGCTTTTTCTCCTTGCCCTCCATCAGTTCTCCATGCCCTCCATCAGCATCGCCAGAGGACTTTGTCTGGGTCCTTTATCTGGGTCCTGAGGGATGCCATCAAAAGTGTGAGTAACAGGACTGAAACACTGGCAAATCTGTGGCTCACTGCAAAAACATGAAATGTTTCTGCAATGGATGATGTTCCCTTGAGCTACAACTTGATGAATCTTCCTTGTTCCAGGGATGGATTTCAGGGGTGGCATGAGTAGAGTGTCATAGGACTGAAAATCATCACTGGTAACGTATTGTAGCTTGACACCACTTAGGCTGCTGGACACCATCTCATAAAATGCTCTGCCATCCACAATGTCCCGACCTCTCAACACAATACTGTCTGCACACCTCTTAACTGTTGCCCCAATGCCATCTGGGGCACCCTTGCCATGTGATGTAGGAAAGAAATTCCACATTGCATTCTTGAATCCCAGTTGGGGAGGGACAGCACAGAGGAGATGAAAGTTCTTCTTATTTTTATACTGTTTGCTTGGACCATCTGACCAAAAGTGAAAAGTGTTAATCTTTGGAAATCTTGCATGAATGGCTGTCAGGATTTGATCCATATAGGTCCAGTTGGCTGAAGCATCCTGGCGCTTGGACTCTGAGACCGTGCAGAATCCTGCCTTTTCATGTTTGGTGTAGAACATGCCCGTATGAAGTGTGGGCTGTGGGAGGTTTTGCCCATAGTGACAGGATTGTACTGAGCTGAATTTACATTTCCAGGCCTCAGAGAAGTCAACATGAACAATAACAGTGTTTCATCACAATTTGTTATTATGTTCCTGTACTCCTTGTTTTGATTTTAACCCTCTGGGGTCGACAAATGCGCCGGCGCGTTTTACTCGATTTGTTTCACATAGCAGGAAAATAGACTTAAAATACTCTGTCATTTTTGGTCATACAGACTTAAGAAATATAAAAAAATAAACTGTTGAATGTCTATTTGTTTATGTGTCCACTTACAATCGAAATAAAACATTGTGCTTTTGTAAAATAAAGAAAATAAACAGGGTGTGCTTTCTGCCTCTCTGTCTCCGTTAACCTTTTTTCTGGAGCACGTCTCTAAACTTAAACAAAACTCAGCGAATACTATTCACCCAAGCATGAGCAATATATCTTTATAATCATTTAAGTTTGTACTTTTAAAATATCTAATTCAAAACTAAAATAAATATTCTCGGTTTATGTAATCTATAAAAAAAGAGAGGGGTGTTAGCCGATCTCATTATCGTTCTCTCAGCTCATTATTCTGCTAATGTGACGCCCATGGAGAGCGCGCGGTATTCAGACGCAAATGATCTGAAGCGACACATGCAAACGTGTCAACGCCCCTCATAAACGCGATAACACAACAAATTTAATCATCAGATTAATGTACTATTTCGTCTTGCGAGGCTGTGACTGTGAGGAATAATCCTGCGACATTTACCTCAGAACATGTGCTGGTTTATTTTCATTTCGAGGAGCGACGGATCTAGCCGAGAATTGTGAGTAGCCTAAGTTTTTTATTCTTGTGCTTTGTTCTAATCGCGATATGGAATAGTGTCTGTGAACGCAAAAAGACTGCTTAAATTTGAATCACGTTTCTGTGTGTGAATCAATTAACGGCACACATGGGCGCTGTTGTTTATGTTTAGCCTACTATGTTACAGATGAAATATGAAAGACAACATTTCGTAGTTTTGGATAGATTATAAAGTTTTTATTCTAAAATATCAAATAAGCTTTTGTTAGCCAGTTTCTGCTCATATGTTAAATATATAGTAGGCTATGTTCTGTCAAAAATAAACTCATCAACTAAGATGTTATTATAGTGTTTGTTACAATGTAAGCTATATCAAACTAATAAATCCTTAACTATAAAATATGTATGATAAAATGTATTGGCCTACTTTTAAAAAGAATACTTTATAAGAAATTTATGGGAAAAGACAATTTTCTTTTCAAGATGTTTCCAACTCTAACTTTGAACAAATTCTGTAGAATGGCCCATATAGCCTATTTGAACAGGATTTGTCTCCAGGAATGACTATGTACTAAAAATGTGCTTTTGACTTTCATTTATATTTGGATTATATATATACACTTGTACCAGTGGGGGTGGCTGCCCTTAACTTAAACTTCCAAATTCGGGCGCCAGACAGTTTTCTAAAACTGACAAAAATCAAACAACCCAGGATAGCAAAAGAAAACCACTGACTACACACAAAACAAGTATTTCAAAACAAGTTGCAATTTAATTGGAATTTATTACATAATGTCCATAAACGTAAAAAAAGGTATTTAGTTCAGAAAAGCAAAAGCAACCCAAACAAGCAGTAAATAAATAAATAGTTATATAGTTCTTAACGTAACAGTTAAATTTCATAGTTCAAAAAACAGTGTTCACACAATCACATAGACGCTATAAACGTAATACCAGGTCCTACTGGTCACACTCTGGGCGTCAACACGGGCAGATTCGTGTGTCCATATTCATGCCAAACTTTTCATATAACAAAAGAAAAAGAAAAAAAAATATTTATTTCACATTTTGCGGGTGAAAACTTAAACAGAATGCAAAAACTTCAAAGATCAATGATAATGCATTGAACTTAATCAAGAAAGCACAAATAGGCAATAAACAAATGTGCGGATGTGAATGAAATGCGTGTATGTCTGAAGCGTATAAATGGGTGTAGTGTGAGATTGCACGTCGGGCACACTAACCAATTTTGGCGAACGGAATCGCAAACAGGAAAGTGTAGTTGGTCCTCGCCTGGCTCCAGGAAGGAAGTTTAACGGCCTTGGACTCGTTGAGAGTGAACCACTCACCAACAACAGGCGGTCTTTCAAGTGCGTCGCTATGGAATCGCCAGACTCCACGTCGCATCAGACAGCATGTGCGGGAAGCCTCAGTTCAAACAAACGCCGTTTTCCACTCCACATGGTAACCATTTACTTCACTCTCCTTCTCACGAAACGAAACATACCCCAGTGACGTGTCCTCTTTCCACTTGATTAAATAGGCCTCACCTCCATTTCCGCCATTAATTACTCGCTCCACCCTTTCCGTTAAAAGTGATAGTAAACGTAAACATGGCTGTATAGTTTACTGCACTGCCACACACTGCCGTTCAAAAGTTTGGGGTCGGTAAGATTTTTAATGTTTTTAAAATAAGTCACTTATGCTCACCAATGCTGTATTTATTTAATTAAAAATACAACAAAAAACAGTAATATAGTGAAATATTATTAGAATTTAAAATAACTGTTTTCAATTATTTTAATATATTTTAAAATATTATTTATTCCTGTGATCAAAGCTGAATTTTCAGCATCTGGTCTTCAGTCACATGATCCTTCAGAAATCATTCTAATATGAGGATTTGATGCTCAAGAAACATTTATGATTAAGTCCATGGTTAGGAGTAATGGACATATTGCTACAAATTAACATTTTTGTAAGTTAAATACTTAGAAATGTTCAGATTCAGTATATAAACTATATATATTGATTGTGTTTAAAGATAGTGTAATTCAACTGTAACCTTCCTCCACAGTTCATGTTAAGCATTTCAGTGAGGCGATTGGAAATTTTCTAGATGGTCACAAATAAATGTACTGTGACAATTTATTATAATTATTATAATTAATAAAGAGTAATACATTTATTTTATGAATTTGTAATTTATTACATTAGTTTACATTATATGTATTTCAGATTTCTCTTTATAGTTTCATTACAACACAGATTGGTTTATTCAATGCATTTAGTATTTTTGCACTAAACATGGATATTTATATATACACATATGTTTTACACAAATTATATGTGTCTTTTAAAATGAGTAATTTCCATCTTGGATGACAGATTAAAATGTAAACATGCTTTGATGTTTTAATGCAAGTAAGAAAAAAAAATGATATTTAAGATGAGTCAAATTGTCATGTTAAATTGGTTGTTTACAGATTTGAAGCTATACAGCTCCTAAGGAACAGGTACAATTCAATGGCTTCATCGGTAGTTGTGGGTGGATGAAGATGGTTTTCTTTCATGAGAAGACATGATTAAGTAAAAACTGTCTCATCACATGAGTATGGGCCTCTCTGAAGACATTCCTCTCTACAGGCTTCTACAGCCTCCTGAGAGACCAACTTCAGATAATCTCTTGCTCCAAAAAGGTGTGGTAGGTGATACATCATGAGTGGACGGCCATTTGGAGCCACTGCATTTCTGCACCGGCGAATTCTGTGAGTATTCCAGAAATGCAGGATTTGTTGCAGCTCTTCCTACACTGTAAAAAAATAAAACCGTAATTTTTATTGTAAAAAAAACGGCAGCTGTGCCAGAACTTTACCGTCAAAAATACGGTAGCAACGTTATTGGTTTTACAGACTTAACTTAAAATTATCTGATATAATGTTAATTTACGGACCTATTGAAGTATTAATTTCTGTTTTGTAATATTGTAATACACTGACAACCAACAATCATCACAACAGAGATGAGAGTCACATGATAAATCAAAGCTCATCACAAACACCTCTTCCTCAAGAAAGTTAATACTTCTATATAGAAGCTGCACAGTGTCATTCGCACAAACATTAAACACCATCATGGTAACACACATGAAATTTAAAAAATGCAATAAACAATAATTTAACAACATTAAATGTAACATAAAACCCTAATGTACATAACTGATTAGAAAAAAAATAAGAAAACTATGAAGAAACATAGTTATTTCAACAAAAATATTTCAAATGTGAAGTGTCACGCAGGGAATTGTGGGAATGTCAATTTACGTTTTTTCACTGTAAATTATACGAGTTTTCTTTTTCACTTTCAGAAACTGTAAATTTAACGGTATTTTACAGTAAAATTACATTAAATGTACCATTAGATCTATCACAGTTATTTACCGTATATAGCAGTGTTACTCATTGCGCGGCTCGCCAAGCTTTCATTTGTGGCTCGCATGGCGGTAAATAATACAGTGATATGATCAAGCAGTCACTACAGATATTTCATAAAAACATTTAAAAAGAAGTAGGACTATAACATAACCCATTAAAAACTCAAAGTGTCAGCTCTATTTTCAAATAATTTCGATCAGATTGAAAGGGGTGGTTTGTCGAGAGAACATGTTCACTTGATCGATTGAAAACCGAAACTGAAAGGACGCCGTCCGTCGCGCTGAACGCGCTGTTCTTCTGATGAATAAAGTGTCGTATAAACGAGTGTCCCGACGTTCTATAATTCTCCTTTCACTCAGTATCTGTGAAGTGAAGCAGGACAACGGCTCACCAGTCCTTGTTTCAGATTCTCATCCACAGACGACTGATTTTGGGCATTTTTACTGCGTGATCAATACAAACAGCACGGCATAACGGTTCATCATAGTCTCCAAATTATGACCAGAATTTGATATTAAGTCTGCTGTTTAAAACAAATAAAGAACCAATGTAGGAAAATGGTTATTACGCGACAACAGCGGGAAACTTTGTATAGCCTATTTGTGCAGTGTGCGAATGTCAAAAAACCTATTCCCAATTTGAATCTTTTGACTTATAAACGTGCACATCACCCCGATCATGCATCATATCACGATGTTAAGCATTCATGTAAACTACAATACATTCAGATTAATCAATCAGAATGAATTCAGACCGATTGAAACAAAAGTTGTGCATGTAAACATATCCAGTCCCTGCGGAGTTGCCAGTTATGGCGGTATTTCCAGCTCTTAACGCTGCATGTGCTCTTGGATGATTAGATAGCCTACATGAGGGGCTAATGTAGAAAAAAATAACTTAATGTCATTCTGGGATGAATCTATTCTGGAAATCCTGCTTTTTTTTTGTCATAAGGGAAATCATCTTGTCTCAGTTACAAATTTGACTGGTAAATCATTAAAAAATATATATTTATTGCATTGCATATTGATTGTTCAGGGGTGACATATTAATAAACAGACATGGTATTTATGACTGGATGTAACTTTTTATACTTTCCTGTAAAAATGGCTCTCCTACTGACTTTGTCCTATCAGTGCGGCTCTCATGAAAAAAATAGTGAAGACCACTGGTCTATTGTAAGGAAACTTTCTGTTAACCAATTAACGGTTTTGCACTGTAGCATTTTTACAGTCTTTAACCGTTAAAATCACGATCATTTTTTACAGTGTATAGTAATAATAATAATGATACATAATAATAATACTAGCATTGGTAGTAAAGGAAAAGACCAACCTGATTATTGTAATGGCTAATTGTGTGACTGTTCATTAGTAGTTACTTCATAGTTATTTTTGTTGAACCTTAATTAGTAGATACTTAATAGTAGTTCTTCAGGAGGCATGACTGAATTCAGTAGTTATTGATTAGTTAATTGTTACTTAACCTAATAGAAAAATGATATTACTTACCGATTAGTTAACACATCTTCCTTAGTAGTTAATAGAAGTGACTGAAGTGTTCATAAATAATTACCTATTAGTTCTGCAATGATTCCGTATTAATTATGCATTAAGTAAGATACAGTATTATAAAGTGTTACCTATTTTTTATTTTTATTTTATTGATTGATTACAATTAAAACTTTAAGGCTTCACAAACACTGAAACAACACATTATTAGTTAGGCCTATTTTAATATTGAATTGTAATTTCTGATAACTGCAGCAGTATTGTTTACAGTGTAGAAATGCAATATGGATTTAGTGGAATTACTGCACTCCCAAAAATAGTCTTTTAAGCAAAAAATTTTTTCCTGTATGGTCTATTGCTTTGTGAGTGAGGTCTTTAAGAAGAAATAAACTTAGAAATGGAACCCCATCCCAACTCTAAGTGCCTTGCCATAACTAGCCAACTTACCACAGGTAGGATTATGAATTTATATACAATACAGTATGTGTGTCTGTATTGGGTAAATGATTTTAAATTAGGCAATGACTGAGGGGAAGCGAAAATACAGGAAACCCATGAATATTTAAAAAAGAATTACTACATAATTCTTAAGGAATTACTTAGAAATTACTGAAGGAAAGTGAAAATATAGGGAACCCATTAGTAATTACTGCATAACTCTGAGGGAATTATCTAGAACCTGGAACAGTATTCTAAAGTGAAAATATAAGGAACCCATTAGTAATTGCTACAGAACTCTGAGGGAATTATCTAGAACCTGGAACAGTATTCTAAAGTGAAAATATAGGGAACCCATTAGTAATTACTGCATAACTCTGAGGGAATTATCTAGAACCTGGAACAGTATTCTAAAGTGAAAATATAGGGGATAATGAATGATTATCGGGTGCTGAACTGTAATTCCACACTACAAGATGACAAATTATTAGAACATTGAAATTTATTGCAAAAAAGTGTCGAAAACATGTTTTCAAAAAAAAATAAAAAAATTCCACAACAAAACAGCAGGTAATCACTGTCATAAAGAACTGTTTAAGGTCCAAAACTTTTACACCAAATTACAAAAAAAAATGACCACATAAAATGTCAACAAATAAAATAAATGTGTATGCACTCCCAAGGCCTGAACTTCAACCTTGCCAATGTTTCTCTAACACACTTTTGAACAAAAGTTACTTTTGTTTTTGGCAAAGGTCAATGAGCAAGCAAATTTTTCTTTTTTTGCTTAATGACACTTTGAAGCGGCTCCTTCATGCACATTTCTTTGCATTGTTCTGCAAACTGTGACAGTTTCTGGCCTCTGTGGAATGTTTCACGCAAGGTCTTGTAGGCTTCACCGTCACAAGTCTCTAGCTCAGCTATCGCTGCAGTATCCACCAGGCTTGTGCAAAATTCAGAATTACAGAATTGGCCTCCATTCAATTCATGAATTGGAATTTGAATTGACTCCGCCCCACAGGAAGTTGAATTTGAATTTGAATTGGAATGACAGGAAGTGGAATTAAATTCATGGCAATTCAAAGAAATTCTACACAGTCACACATAGGGTGACAGAGAGAGTATGGAGGGCACAAACCATCAAAGTGACAGTTTTATTGCCCCCCCATAAAGCCCCGCCCCTCCCCGTTTATGACACCGTGGGAATTTCCCACGCTAGACCACGCCCCTTCCGGATTGGTCACGTGACCGTGGGAATCCCCCGAGATACTCAGCCCTCCTCTCCCTCCCACTTCCGGCCTGTACACCTGTGCATGGAATTTCTCCCCACGCTCCTCCCCTTCCTCCCCGTTTGGTCTGAACAGATTAAGCGTGGAAAATCACCCACGATCACTAGGGCTCAATGTAAAAAAATTTCAAAATGATGAAAAACATTAAAACAATATATTTTAATCTTTTTAAAGAAAATGTATAATATGACTTTCTATCCCCGGGGGGGATAGAACACAGAGTTCCCACGCACACACACACACACACGCATGCGACCATCCTTGTGTCTCATTGGTCAGCTATGACTGACGCTTACGATGACGTCACTCTAAGGGATTCCCTCCGTGGCGGTCTGTTTAAAAACGCCACGATTTCAACGCAAAATACGCTTGTGATTGTGGTTTATTAGATCTATTCAGGAGCAATGGCTATGGCAACAGAACCCAAGACCCCCGAGAGAAACATTGACTGTCACGGGGCAAACGGGAAAAGGAGACGGAGAACTCAAATGCAAAACAAGGAAGGTTTATTTACAAAAATAGAACAAACACAAATCAAAAACCCACGAGGGGGAAAACATAAGAAATGAACATGAAACAAACACTGGATCAGGAATACAGGGAACACCAACCGGGAACAGAGAAACATCTGATAATGACAACGAACCGACACAGACTGCAAACATGAGGAGACTTATAAAGGGAACAAATCAAAAGGGAACAGGTGGAGAAACTCAAACACTAATCAGATAACGAGGGGGAGGGATCAACAATCAAAACAGCACATGGCACAACATAACAAACACCCATGTGCAACACAAGACAGGACAGACATGTGACATAACCCCCTCCCTACGGAGCGGCTACCAGACGCTCCATGAGCCTAGGGCGGGGCAGGAAGGAAACATCAGGCGGAACGGGAGGGACAGACCAGGGTGGGACAGGGGGGACAGACCAGAGCGGAACCGGACATCGACCGGCCAGGACGAGACAGAGTTCATCAGGCGGCCAGGGCGGCGAAGAACCCTCGGGCGGCCATGGCGGTGAAGAACCCTCGGGCGGTCTGGGCGGATCAGACCTTTCAGGTGGCCAGGGCGGTGAAGACCTTTCAGGTGGCCAGGGCGGATCAGACCCTTCAGGTGGCCAGGGCGGTGAAGACCTTTCAGGTGGCCAGGGCGGTGAAGACCTTTCAGGTGGCCAGGGCGGTGAAGACCTTTCAGGTGGCCAGGGCGGTGAAGACCTTTCAGGTGGCCAGGGCGGTGAAGACCTTTCAGGTGGCCAGGGCGGTGAAGACCCTTCGGGTGGCCAGGGCGGTGAAGACCCTTCGGGTGGCCAGGGCGGAGCAGACCCCTCGGGCGGCCAGGGCGGATCAGGCCTTTCAGGTGGCCAGGGCGGATCAGACCTTTCAGGTGACCAGGGCGGTGAAGACCCTTCGGGTGGCCAGGGCGGTGAAGACCCTTCGGGTGGCCAGGGCGGAGCAGACCCCTCGGGCGGCCAGGGCGGATCAGGCCCTTCAGGTGGCCAGGGCGGTGCAGACCCCTCGGGCGGCCAGGGCGGTGTAGACCTCGGTTCAGGCTCTGGGACAGGCACAGGCTCAGACTCTGGGATAGACACAGGCTCAGGCTCTGGGACCGACACCGGCTCCGGGTCAAGGACAGGCTCCGGGACAGGGACAGGGACAGACACTGGCTCAGGGACAGACATTAACACAGACACAGTCATAAGAACAGAAACAAATACAGAAACAAACATGGATTCCGGCTCAGGGACAGACTCCGGCTCAGGGGCAAACACAGTCTCCGGGATCGACACAGGCTCAGGGACAGGGACAGACACTGGCTCAGGGACAGATACTAAAACAAAAACAGTCAACATAACAGAAACAAATACAGACACAAACATATCTTCCAGCTCAGGGCCGAACACAGGTTCTGAGACAGGCACCGGCTCAGGGACAGATACCGGTTCAGGGACAGGCACCGGTTCAGGGACAGATTCCGGCTCAGGGGTAAACACAATCTCCGGGATCGACACAGGCTCAGGGACAGGGACAGACACTGGCTCAGGGACAGATACTAAAACAGAAACAGTCAACATAACAGAAACAAATACAGACACAAACATATCCTCCAGTTCAGGGCCGAACACAGGCTCTGAGACAGGCACCGGCTCAGGGACAGATACCGGTTCAGGGACAGGCACCGGTTCAGGGACAGGCACCGGCTCAGGGACAACCACCGGTTCGGGGACAGGTACCGGCTCGGGGACAGGTACCGGCTCAGGGATAGGCACCGGCTCAGGGACAGGCACCGGCTCAGGGACAACCACCGGTTCAGGGACAGGTACCGGCTCAGGGACAGGTACCGGCTCAGGGACAGGCACCGGCTCAGGGACAACCACCGGTTCAGGGACAGGTACCGGCTCAGGGACAGGTACCGGCTCAGGGACTGTCTCTCGCTGGGCAGACGTGACGTGGACAGTCTCTCGCTGGACAGACGGGACGCGAAAAGTCCTTCGCTGGGTAGGCGGGACGTGAATAGTCTCTCGCTGGGCAGAGGGGACGTGAGCAGTCCTTCGCTGGGCGGACGGGACGTGAGCAGTCTCTCGCTGGGCGGACGGGACGTGAGCAGTCTCTCGCTGGGCAGACGGGACGTGAGCAGTCTCTCGCTGGGCAGACGGGACGTGAGCAGTCCTTCGCTGGGCAGACGGGACGTGAGCAGTCTCTCGCTGGGCAGACGGGACGTGAGCAGTCTCTCGCTGGGCAGACGGGACGTGAGCAGTCTCTCGCTGGGCAGACGGGACGTGAGCAGTCTCTCGCTGGGCAGACGGGACGTGAGCAGTCTCTCGCTGGGCAGACGGGACGTGAGCAGTCTCTCGCTGGGCAGACGGGACGTGAGCAGTCTCTCGCTGGGCAGATGGTCTTCCTCTCCTCCGTCCATGACGGTGAGGAGCCGGCTCTGAACTGCCCACCACTGGTGTAGGATTGTGAGGCGGCCAGGATGGAGAGTGATGTTGACCCTCCTCTCGACCACCTCCTCCTCCTTTACAACCTCCCCGGGTCCCACGAAAGATTACCTGGCGGGTCCCCCGAAAATCTCTCCTGTGACCTCCACGGGACTCAGCAACCCTGGCCAAGCGCTCCGACTCCTCCCTTTGATGAGCCACCAATGCGAACGCCTGGAAGATGTTCATTCCTCCGGATTCCTTACCGGGCCGAGTCCTTCGGTCCCCGCCGATAGGACGGAACTGGGTTGCTCCAAATGTGGAGATGACGTAGTCCGGGCAATCCAGATCATCGTCGTCCATATACATGTCATACATGCCTCAGGAACAGAGAGAGAGAAAAAAAAAGAAAAATAAACCTTCCTGCTGCTGAGTTCAAAAAATGGTCGGTTCGTTCTGTCACGGGGCAAACGGGAAAAGGAGACGGAGAACTCAAATGCAAAACAAGGAAGGTTTATTTACAAAAATAGAACAAACACAAATCAAAAACCCACGAGGGGGAAAACATAAGAAATGAACATGAAACAAACACTGGATCAGGAATACAGGGAACACCAACCGGGAACAGAGAAACATCTGATAATGACAACGAACCGACACAGACTGCAAACATGAGGAGACTTATAAAGGGAACAAATCAAAAGGGAACAGGTGGAGAAACTCAAACACTAATCAGATAACGAGGGGGAGGGATCAACAATCAAAACAGCACATGGCACAACATAACAAACACCCATGTGCAACACAAGACAGGACAGACATGTGACATTGACAAGGCTATGGAGGATTTGACACTAGCTCCGCGGAAGAAGCATGGTCCTTGTTTAACAAGATTTCTCCATGAACCGAGGGACGATGTGGAATAGGTTTTTCATTTGTCTGGCGGCCGTTCGTGCAAGTACAATTTTGACAAGACCCAGAGCCGGTCCGAGCCTTTAGGGGGCCCTAAGCAGAATTTGATTTGGAGGCCCCCTTCCACTACACGAAGTCACCTGTGCTTTACGATTATTGACACAAATGTCACGCAATAATGATACATTATAAATGAATACAGTGAGGTTATGTATTAATACAAAATAAATACTTAATAAAAAATAGATGCCTACTTAAATAAAAAAGTTTTAACTTTTACTTTACTCTTTTACTTACTCTTTGAAACTTCTTAAAACAAACTGTCTCAAAACATATAAAATAAATTATTTGCTAAAATAATGACAAAACTGAGAAATCAGAAACATAATAAGAGCAAGGGTTCACAATACAGTGTAACTGTCCTCAAAATCTTTTTTATTATTATTATTGTAACAGACTTTGTTGGATTGTACATGACAGAATCCAACAAAGTCTGTTACTATAATACCGGTAATGATGTACCGGTAATGATGCTCGTTGTATGTGTATGCAATCTATTTTTCCCCTCGGGGCTTGCCGTAGATAGGAATGGGTCGTGCCAGAGCCATCTGGGTCGTGCGCACTTGGTACTGGAGTGTCGCGGGTTTATGAGTTAGTGATCTGATGTGTGGTATAATAAAGTGGAGAAGAATTCAAACTGCTATGTTTATTATTTATTCAAACTGCTACCCTTACACCTAGAAGGTTAAGTTCCCCTGCAGCTATTTTCTCTTAAACCGATACCGTGACTATGCGCAGTTGCGCACGAATTGTCTATGCACTCGCGAGGTGTCTAGATTATGCGCATGACTTAAACGCTGGCAGACACAGCAGCAGTTGTTGGCAGGTATATTGATCATGAAACCAGAATTTTCTTGTCTTGAATTATTCATTCATTCATTCATTCATTCATATTCATTCATTCATTTATGTCACTTGTTTAAGTCATCTAAAAAAAAATAATAATAATTTAAACTCGATTGGGGGGCCCCCTGGTGGCCGAAGTCAGATTGATTAATGTGGATGACGATGAGAGATTTACGAGGAATACAACAGAGGATCCGCATCTGTTTTTCACAGAACGAGACTGGATCTTATTTTTCACCTACGTCTGGAAATATATGAAAGAAGGGTGTGACGAGCCCCTCTTTATAGCGGAGTGGAACGGTCTAACGATGGGTACAAAATACAGGCTGCTGGCGGACAACGTTAACAAACACGCAGAGGATTACATTTACATCGTTTGCACTGATTTTGGGGGAGATGTACCTGAACGGGCATGGCCTATCTCGGAGGATAACCACCTTAAATACTATGATTTAAAATTCATGTTTCAGTGGAAGGATATGCCCGTGCTTGAAGACATTTTAGCCAAAATTGATAAACTTTTCAAGTGGTGTGATGCGTACGAGCGCTACAATAATATTAAAGTGAAGCTCTTTCACCCGGATTGGTGCACGCCCAGGAGGGGTGTTCATATAGCACTGCCCACATTCTACAAGCATTAAAAAGACCTCCCTTGACAACTCAACTCATTCTGCATTATGTCTCAAGAAACCATTCACCCCGGATTCTCTCCTCTTGGAGCAGTTGATGGATACACGCAATCAGGATTACCAAATGCACTGGCAAGAAGCGTCGACTGGATGAATAAATTTTGCACAGATCTAGGATATCACAAATTGGCGTTCTTCACGAACTATGGAGCTAATGGGCCCGTTACAAATGCAGGTACAGAATCACCTGTGAACGCTGACACGTCTGCTGATGAGCCAGACGGGTGTCTCGGCGATACTGGACATCGGATTATTAAAAGTGTAGTTACAATCATATTGGAATATTTGATCGATAAACGGATGAAACAAAGCTGTATCGTAGACCACCCATCCCAAACAAGGCACTCGTGCTTGTTCGAACCACCTGGATATTATTTTTATGGATGTTTTAACGAGATCAGCCTGAAGGTTCTCAGACCGGAGCTAAAAACTATCCTGGCTCAATCGCTGAGTCTGTATGTTGCTACACCACATCTGCAAAGAATCCAAGGTGCTGTCGAGACAATCTTGTTTGAGCTTAAGGATGAGATGTAAATTGTGGAGCAACTGGGATCTATCAGACAGAAACTTGTGGATGAAAGTTGTGAGGAAATTATTTACTCCGCTGTCGAGAAGTGGAAGCTTCCTGCTGCTGAAGACCCTGAACCTGTCCTCGTGTGAAAATGTGGAACCTCTGCACATTCTGGATTATCAAATATTTCTTTAAACTGCGTGTTAAATGTGGATTATCAACCCTGCTGTACAAGATTATCGATGATAATCATGCTACAAACACCGGAAAGTCTGCGGATGATATACGTCTAACGAAATTAACGTGTCAAATGAATGGTGTGCGGAAGTCATCGGACGACTGGAGTAATATGGTGAACATATCTGTAAACCATAAATGTACGACTATCAAAAACATTCTCAATCTAATGCCTGAAAATGCTGATTCCCTTAAAATAGGAAACATAATATGTCTATGTACGTATGTAACTGATGTTTGCAAATTGTTGAGAAATGAAGATATATCATATATACCCTATATGACATACCTTTTTTAAAATGGCTTATCTCGCACCGTACCAGTCGGACCCCGATCGTTATGTTGCGTACTACAAATCTCAAACCGGAAACGGCTTGCCCGGTTACGCGGGGGGTGGTGTTATGTACGGTTCCGGTTTTGCATCAGGAATCGGCGGATTGTTTAGGGGCTTGTACCGTATGGCAATCCCATTTCTTAGAAGAGGGTTCAGTATAGCAAAACCACATCTAAAAGCCGCTGCAAAAAACATAGTAAGTGATGTTGTAACTACAGCTCTAACAAAGTCGTATAACAATGATGACGGTTAGAGCGGGCATGGACTTATGGTCATGATGCGTAGACGGTTAAAACCACCAGGGACCCGTATGAGAAGAGGGCGTGGTCATGGCATAAAGAAAACTAGACGCATCAGTAAGAAGCACTCAGTCGCAAAAAATCAAACGAAGAACCCGTACGAAGCGTGTGAAAAGAACAACAAAATTAAAAAGACGATCCAATACTATATTCTAAAAAAAAAAAAAAAAATGTCTCTGTTACATTGCATGTCTGACGAATGCATCAAGACCGAACTGGATCTGTTTACTGTCCCTTTGACACAGACAGCTATTGAAAAAAACACTTATGTGGAGATTCCGCCGATTTCATCTATTACAGATTTATCTCCGATAGAATTTTTCATAGCGGGGACGGGTGAAGATTACACAGATTTGAATAACACCCTGTTATTTACCCGTGTCAAAATAACTCTACCGAACGATGATGATATCCCTGACGGAGCTCCGGTAGGGCTTCTTAATTATCCTGCAGCGTGTATCTTCTCACAGGTTGATGTATCATTAGGAGATACCCTAGTATTCCAATCTTCGAATACCTATCCGTATAGATGTATTTAAGAAACACTCATTAATTATGGGAGAGATACATTAGAGAGTAACTTTAGTGCAGGACTTTTTTACAAAGATTCCGCGGGCCGAATGGACACCACAGACCCAGCCGGTGGTAACGAAGGATTAACAAAAAGAGCAGCATTCACCAACGCTAGCAATGTTGTGGAGCTACTAGCACCGATACACAGTGATATATTCTTTCAGCCGAAACTATTATTGAACGGTGTTGATATTCGTCTTCGCTTAACCAGAGCAAAAGACGCATTCTGTTTGATGCGTGCTGACGCTGTCGATTATAGACTAAAAATACTATCTGCTTCACTCTTTGTCAAGAGAGTCACTGTATCGCCTGCAGTGCGTTTGGGACATGCAAAAGCGCTCCTCTCGGCCATGGCCAAATATCCTATCAACCGTTTCTGTGTGAAAAATTTCTCCATACCAGCAGGGGCGCGCGTCTCTAACCATGAAAATCTCTTCCTCGGGACTCTGCCAAAATCTATCATTTTAGCGATGACAGATAACTCGGCGTTTACAGGGGCCTATGATAAAAACCCTTTCGCCTTTAAACACTTTAATTTAGAATTCATAAATCTCACCTCTGACGGCGTGCACATCCCTAACCGTCCGTTTCAGCCACAATATAACTTAGGAAACGCTGTAAGAGAGTTTTGTCAATTGGTGTCTGCGACAGGTAGACATCTGAAGAGCCAGCCTTTGGCCATAGACAGAGAGGATTTTCTCAATGGATATACTCTCTACGCGTTCAACCTGACACCCGACGATGAATGTGGACAGCATGTGTCACTTATTAGATCAGGAAATATTAGATTAGAAGCACGTTTTAGAGAGCCTCTAGAGCATACGGTGAACCTTTTAATTTATGCAACCTTTGACTCTCTTCTTGAAATATCAAACCGGAGACAGGTGCTTGCCGAACACTACTGAAGGGGACTGAAATGAACACAATACAGTTGACAGGAATCATGGACAACATATGTGATATCAATTTTCTAGGAGTGTTTCCTAGCGACTACCTCCCCAAAGAACCGTTGCTAGATGTACCTGCCCTGTTAATTTCTAATACAGATGCTTCGGGCGATCCGGGTCAGCACTGGCTAGCAATGTACATAGGTCGAAGTGGTTTCGCATGTTTTTTCGACAGCTTCGGTAATCCACTGGATGCAGTTTGTTTTCCGAGATCTATTCAAGATTTTCTAAAAAAGAATTCTACACATGTTCATTATTCTACCAGACAAGTACAAGATTATACATCTGTCACCTGTGTACAGCATTGTGTCTTTTATCTGTATCATATATCGCGAGGGTTTGAGTATGAAAATATAATGAAATTTTACCATAATGATAATCTAATAAAAATGATTCTATGGTATCTCTTTTTGTGAAAAAATTGAAACCCCGTGTCTGTGATATTAAATCATTTAAGTGTATACAGTGTGTGCAATCTGGTAAAATGTTCCAGTCGTATTAATTTGTGATGTATTATTTATGTGTATATGTTACAAATAAAATGACACGTAAACAGATGAAACGTTTCTTTCTTTTATTTGACAGCAGAAAACAATAACATCACACACAACTTTTAAAATAATAAAATAAAAACATTCATGAAATTCACAGTTTTGAAATAGGTAGCGCTAAATCACCCATATGGTTATATTTGTAAAACAGACGAACTTATATCAACACATATAATCGTTAAAATTTCAACCAGTGTTTAGTGTCTAATGCAGGTGAATTAAATACACTTTCATTCAGTGTGTTTGAATGTATGTGCGTTGCTGAGTCATGATATCCAGCCTTTTTCGACGATTTAGGTGGTACAGTCTCAAAATCACCATCGGATGTTTTTTTTTAAGCGATTCAATACCTCCATCGTTTGTTTTTCTTTTAAGCGATTCAATCGTGTGCCTAACATGTTGATTGGTTACAGTCGAATAAGGTATATGTAGTTCTGCAAACGCATCCAGAAACTCACGCCAGCCCACCGGACGCCTGTTGTCGCGTATCATCTGCGGTGACGTCACACTTTTCAGTAGATCAAACACATGGGATCCGGGGATGATTCGTCCTTTATAAACAAACTCTCCATTATCAGTCCATGATGCCAGATGTTTGGCTTTGGACATTTTATCCATAATATATTTTACATTTTTTAAGCTTCTCTGAGACACATTGTTTAGTACCTCTGATACGATTGCATCATCAGTGATGTCACTGGTGCTATTTCCGGTACTATGGGGGGTGTCAGTTGTCTCTTGAGGCATTGTAAGGGTTAGAGTGTTACTTTCCATATCACAGTGTTTTACCACATTAAAAAATCGTTGTATAGCATTAGTGTAAAGTTTTGCTTTTTCGTGTGTGTCCAGATCATGTCTCCGTAATATATCTCTAATAGATGAGTCCAGATTGTCCTCCACGAACGTATGAATATTTTCACGAGGCGGTGCAGACCTCAATCTGTCCAATTGATGCTTTGGCACTAGATACATTTTTTCGGTATGGTCCATCCTTTTTAGGTTCAGTTTCTAGTAATCAGACTGGTTATAAATGGGAGAGCTACTGATAATAATGGAAGTAGAAAGCCACCTCTTTGATTAATCATACGCCTCTTCCTGACTATATTAATCTTTTTATTAGCAACGTACTTTATTTCGTTTTTCCTTCTTTTTCAAGAATTATGTTGCTTCGTAGTAAGAGGAACTGATCCGTGAAGTATATTTAAGGCAACTTCGCATAATGCTAGTATTAACTCATCGGGGGCTGAATGCAGAATAACTCCTCGTTGCTTGGTTGTAGCCTTGTATAATAACTTTAAAAGGTACAGGTTTCTGGAAAGCCTCAAACTCATTGCTAAGTTCCTTTCTGAACGTACACGACCGGATAGTCAGACAGTAAGTCCGATCTGAGACGGAATTTTTCAGGCGTTTGTGTTTTATAATCTATCAGTAAATAGCTGTAAGGTCGTTCGGTTGCATCTTGGTAGGCCTCAATAAAAAACTTTGTACTGGTAGGAAACATCTGTCGGCCCAAAACCCCTATCTGTTGTTTATCACGGGGTTTTTTAAATATTATTAAATAGTTAGCATTAAGACTTATAGTTCTGCTAGATTTGCCCTGGAAGTATAGATTCTGTATCAACAATAAACAGCTGATCTTGTTGTGATGAGTGTACTGAGTAAAAACTTTAGCGACTTCTGGATTGGACGCAGCGTGTGTCATAACATCATCCAGTATTAATGATGAATGTTTATCGGGGGGAAATAAAGTATCATCATCCAGTTTCTTTGGAATGTTTTCAATGAATTTAATATCAAAAGCATGCAACAATTCATCGTATAAAGGTTGCCAGGATGTATATATGTACAGAAAATTATCAAACTTCACAGAACACATTTTATCAGAGTTATACATTAGGGTTTTCACAAAAAAAGTCTTGCCACTGTTGCTAGGACCGCTAACAACCCCAGAAAACGGATGTTGCAGTCTGTAGTCAAAAACATCAATTTCACACATATTCACAAATATTGTTAAAACCCGTAAGGCAATGTTGTATAGCCTGGTAGAAGGACGCGTTTGTCGTACACGATTCTGAAACTTTTCACAACTGTTTTATTATGCAGTGTGAAACGCGACTTATTGCGCGTGATGGTGTCTAAGCTAGCGAGCAGGTGCAGACCGACACCTGTCTCAACATGTGAGCGCACTAAACCGATCAGACTCTGCAACGTGACTATTTGTGCGTTCTCTGCGTGAAGCGTAATGCCTTTTGCTTTGAGACATGTTAATCCTTTTGCAGTACAGTACCCATAAGATTTCGGTCCAGAAGAAGAGAACACTTTTATACAGTTGTCCGGTTCTAACTCGCTTGTGAGCTGTCCGAGATATGCACCTGTTTCAGGGCTCCATTCCCCGTTTTTCGATACAAAGATGACTGAATCCGTATCGACGTGAAAGACACGCTCATTTAATTTATCCATAAGATTATACAGCTCAAGTCGTGCGTATGCGGTGGTGAATGCTCCGATAAACACATTAACATCGCGAGTGGGAGAGGGGTCTTGTTTAGCATAAGACCATTGGATTAATGCGACGGTATCAGATACAAAAGAGAAATGTTTTATCACATACGCATTACTAAAAAGGCGCTGTGTGAACTCTTCTGGATCTGTCAGAAGCTCCGCGGTCGGGAGATGGGTACGCAATGAGAACCGACCCCACAATGTGTTCAGGATTAGCTTACTTATAGATCTTTTTGCAGGGTTGTGTGAAATATTAGAAACATCCAAACTAACACCCTGGTTTTCAAGATAATCGTTGATATAAGACTGTTTGTCTTCGTCTGTCACTACATGTGAGGGAAAGCCTGAGGCTTCCTGTTTGAATTTTAGAAATGTATTTACATAGCCGCTGAACAAGGTGTCAGATGTCTGTTCAAAATGCCAGACTTCGTCCATTTTCAACACTTTATATCCAGGACTGTGGCTTTGATAAGACCAAAATAATTCTCTATAGATTCAAAATCCTTAAAAATTATTTTAGGATGTCCGATAGGATATGTTTTACATGATTGTACGTACGGATACAACGATGTGAAATCATAATAATCTACCCTCTCACCCTCACCAGTTTTGTGGTACAACTTATATGCGTTAAAGCATCGCAGGGTTTTAACCTCTCAGGCGCTTCGTAAGATTCCATAAACCGTATGACGTCCGGATCTGACCGTTTTGCATCGTCCCATTCGCATTCCCATATAGAGATCACACGCAAGGAATACGTTTTACGCAGGGTCTCTAGTTTGTCATCCGACAGTTTCCTGAGTGATCCAAAAGACATTTTTGATAAAGGTTGGATTTCTTCAGCCTTAAATCTGAAAGAATGTCCGTGAAAAAAGCACCCTAAGTGCTCTAAAGCTGTTTTCACGCCTTCATTGCTCTCGTAATACCCATTAATATGATAGGGACCGATTTTGACTTCACCGTGATTTAAAGCATGTTGCACATCTACGTTATGCTTTTTTTGGAAATATTCTAACCACCGTATAGACGAATTTGAAAAAGTTTTGTGTTGATTAATGTATGCATGGCTGTGGGTGAGAGCCAGTGTGTCGTGTTTCAGAAAATTAGTTTTGAATACTTTCATGCACGTTCCTGCTAGTGTTACTGATTTAAATGGATCAATGTTTGTGATTTTTAAAAACTCATCCCTATAACTCAAACAGGCCTGACGTAGAATAATCACGTCATTCCGACAGTAAAAAACTAGCTCCTTTTTGAAGTCAAACAAACCCGATACGCCTGCATACCATAGATCAAATCTAGTACGCTCGGCTTGACTCATCGTCTCATAGCCGTAAAACTCTTTTGACGGGTACGGCCCCAGATAATCAGCATTCTCCAATCTATTGAAGTGGTGTGGGAAAAAACCCTTATCGCTCACACTTAGGTTTAATGCAACCGGTATCTTTGCCAAAGACATTGGGAGAAACTGAAATGAATCGATAAAGCGTTGTTTAAACGTTTCGTCATACATGTACAAGATAAGACATCCTTGCATGATTATTCTAGGTGTTAACCCCTGATTAGTAAGATACTCCGCTAGAGTAAAATTGTCAAAACCGGACGCGTTGTGCGCTATGAATGTAAAGTTGGCATATTTTGAACGTCTGAAGTGTTTAATCAGACGCGCTGCGCAATCTGTTCCAGCAGCTTCAAATACCTCACCAGCGTGTGTCATGGCGCATACGTAATTAGCAGTATGTCTACCATTTTCAAACATAGTTTCAAAATCGTAATAAATGTATTTTTCATCATGTGCTTCAGACTTAAGGGGCTGAATGTAACATTAGTGGCCACCGGCGTCTGTCAAGGCCTCTTTGCAATGCTCGCAGCACTTCGGTGAGCAGTTGTGTGGTTTTATCTTATCGCCATTTCTTGCCAACCTATAAGTAGTGCGACATTTTGAGCAAAAACGAATGGTATCACATTGCGATCTTTCGTCGGGTACTCGTGATTTTTTTATGTGTATTGTAGCAGAATGTATTTCTACAGAATCTGAGACAATCTGGACAACGTCTATAGTTTGTAGTATGTGTCCGGCACTCTGACGTATTGCATATATTACATACATATTTGCATTTATGTGTCCTCGTAATCGTTGTGCCCCTTTTTGGCAGAATTCGCAGACGTAGCTACTCCCTATAAAACCTTTCAAATTTTTTATTAGATGGTAATGGCCCTCGTGATTATACAGATTCACAGTTTTTGGATGAATTTCATCTGTGTTTTTGTACACTTGTAGCTTCCCTGAGCAGTCTCGGTGAAATACCACGATTTTTAGATCATATTTTTTTTCGAAAACAATCAAATTGTGAAATCCTATTTTTTCATGCGGTGTGAAACCACAGCTCGTATGGATTTCGTACGCTGGTCTTTGTAGTTGTTGATCTGTAAACGACGGATTAAGAAAATAGGCTAGACAAATACTCAAACACATGCTATTTTTGAAATTATTAGGACTGAATAAATGCATTTTATTCCTCTCTATAGACTCACTGATCGCCAGGGTTGTAATTCTTCTACGTCCCCCTCCAGGCTTTTTCATAACTACAGAAATCTGTAATGATAGTGTCGTATCTGTGCTTACAGCGCCGTTACTCTGTGTCGCTTGTTCAATCTGTTCGATAAATAATGTAGGATCGTGGCTGTTCTCAGGTGTTAAAACTGTATTCATGGACGTGGGTAAACTATCGCCAGATAAAGCTATGTTTATATAGCCTGTTTCGCCAGCCATCAATTGAGAAAAATCTACAATCTCATTTAAAATATTATTCAGATGTATATTATAAGTAGCTAAATCATTTGTGTCTATTTCACGGAGATTAAGTGTCCTATTAATTTCTACCCCATTGAAATGCGGTCTCTGTATTATTGTGAATTGTCCTACACAGCCTCCCTCAGTCGCAAGGTTACGTATTTCTGACTAACTCAGACCCATTTCTGGAAGCTGTGGATCATAGCTCGTTTGAGGTGAATCACCTGCACCGATCTGTACGTTTTCATTATCATTATGCACGGGTATTTCTAACCATCTCTGCTGTTCGTCTATGATATTTTGCAATCGTTCGGTAGTGGTTAGCTCACCTGTGTTTAGCATCTGTAACTGTTCGTTTATTAATTGTCGTAATTGATTATTAATTTGCTGTCTTGATCGCTCGTGGTCATCAGAATCTGAGTCGGTTCGAGCTCTTTTAGAATGCATTTTTGGAATGTTTTATTTAAAATCGTGTAAAACAAGCACATGTACCACTACCATACATAAGCAATATTGTCAATTAATGTGTACGATTAACAAAGTCTAACAGAAATAGAATAACAGTTTAACAACAACAATACTAAAGCAGCTACACATGTCTGTATCACTTATAAAGATCACATAAAATAATAACAACCAAATGAATTTAAAAATAATAACAACCAAATGAATTTAAAAATAATAACACTCAAATGAGTTTTAAAAAGACATTTAAAAAGTAACATTCAAAATGAAATAAAATGAAAAAACATTGGGGAGTACGCATCCTTATCTTCTCATAAAAGCATCATGTAATTCCCTCAACACTCTCTGAATAACATTTAGTCGTTCAGAAATTAGAGACAGGGCCACCGTTAGAATTTGTTGATCAGACCTTACCTGGCAGACATCTTGCTGTACGCTTAAGAGCTCGTTACGCAATTGTCTGTTTTCATCTAGTGATTGTTCGTGACAGTTTCCGAAAACTCCACGGCGCTTCTCAAGTCTGCAGTGTGTTGGTTTTGGCGATCAGCAATCGTACGTAGAAGTCCGACTATTGTCGATTGTGAATCAAACAGCAGTCCTTCGGTTTGTTGATACGATAAGGGCTGTGACACAACATCTAAAATTCGTGGGAAATTCCGGTTGGCACTGATAAATGTTTCATAACTCAACCTCTGAAAATCTCGCTCGCTCAATAACGGTCTAAAAGCGCCCGCAGATTCTCCGGAGTCACTGTTGTCTGATGAATTCTGTTCAGGCTCAATTATATCCAATACAGCTGATTGGGATTCGAGGAATATATCCAATTCTCTTTCATCATGATCTTGTACTAGAAGAAAACATGGTGTAACCCAGTGACAATACAGGGTTAAAAGAACTTAAAAATGTATTAAAATAGCGTAATACACCTTTAGGGAAATTAGCCAATCAGGAGTGATAGTTCCTCCCCCAGCTGAACATGATTGGCAGGTAACGACGCAACTGCATGAGCCGGAGAGAACCTGCGCGTGTGTATGTGAGAAAGAGAGAGACGACGAACAAACTTGATGGTGACGGGAGAAAAAAAGAGGAAATTAACAGATTTAAAGTTAACAAAGTGATAAAAGTGAGTGTATTAGCAAGCTAGAGAACCAACACTGAAGACAGGATAAGGAGGAGCAAGCGGGAGTTTGGAAAAAAATTCCATTTTCCACCTCTATTTGTCTCGGTCAGGTCTTATGGACAGAGAGAGAACTACTTGGAAGATCCCTTTGTATCGATGGCGAGCCTCCCAGTGTGATCTTGAAGAGACGCAGACCAACTCATCAAACACTTCCCTTGGTGGTAGGAAAGTATCAGTCGCCTGAGCTGGTACACACACTTCATCCAAAAGTGCCAACTTTCTTCTTAAACAAGGAAACTGTCACAGAACTGGTGACATACACTTTAACAGAGAACTATTGACGGTGGATTGACTAATTGACTATTGACTAAAGACAGACTTTAACGACTACAAAAGGAAAAAAAACAAAGACTCATTTATTTTCAAAGGGCCCAATTTTTATTTTTCATGTATGCTATGTAATTGTGTTTCAATTGTTACTTGCAACGTAATGTGAGTAAAAGTTACTGGTTACAACTTACCTGGTCTGATACTTCCTTTTATGGGTACAGTTTATATCACTTAGCTCCTTTCGAACCTAGCATAGTGTTAGCTCATATTTAGAGGGTAGCACGGTTACATAAAACTTGGCGAGCCAGCCAGGAGCTTTGTGAGTAGAGTGTTGCCATACAGGAAGGCCAGTTATAGCGCCACCTGCAGATAAAATTTTGAATTGCATTTTTTTTTGTATTAAAAGTGATTGTTTTTTTTTAGGATTTAGTGTTACACCTGAAAAATGGAGATTGTTGAGACAGAAAATATCAAAGTACCAAACTCAGTCATAGTAAGTGGGTTATCCTATACCCCTGTAGATGAAGAGATTTTCGATTACTTAAAGCAATGTGGGTCAATCAGTAGGATCTTTAAGATTGAGAATCCTAAGTCTGAATACCACAAACAGCCCATCATTGAGTTTAAATCAGCTAGTGTTTACAGCAGCAGAGTAGGCACACCTTTCTGTCTGAGCTTAAAAGCATAGCCAGATTAAGTGGTGTGTCATTTGAGGACATTTTACGAGGAGAGTTGACAAGGATTACAGAAACTATCAGAGCACAGGTCCCAGCGGAAGAAGCGGAGACAGTTCATGAGCCAACTCCTACTCCGCCAGTGAGTGAAAGGATAAATCCCCTCTCACCTATGACCCAAGCTCAGCCTAGACCCACACCAGTTCAACTAGGACAACACCCAAATTTTGCTGAGACTCCTGCGGGAAAAACTGTTGGTGAAACACCGTCTTACACTGAGCCAACAGCTACATTCACTCCATCTGTTATGAGGGACTCCATGCCTAGCTTTACCTTATCTCCTGATCATCTCACCACACCTGAAGTTCAGCGGGTAGTGGTCGAACACATTGTGAAAAGCACAGAAATTGCATCTCAATTGCATTCACCTGCCAAATTGAGGATTTTCTCAGGCAGAGTCCCTTGCCCCAACTATGAGGTGGATTATGAAACCTGGCGAACCAGTGTTGATTTCTACTTGACTGATTGCACTGTTTCTCATTCACAGTTGGTTAGAAGAATTGTGGATAGCCTTTTACCCCCTGCTGCTAACGTGGTGAAGCCTTTAGATCGTCATGCTACTCCGCGAGATTACCTGAGTTTGCTTGACTCTGCATATGCAACTGTAGAAGATGGTGATGAGTTATTTGCTAAATTTCTTAACACACATCAGAATTCAGGCGAGAAACCGTCTACCTACCTTCATAGACTGCAGTCATCTTTGAGTGCTGTTGTGAAAAGGAAGGCTGTAAGTGCCAGTGACGCAGACAGACAGCTTCTCAAACAGTTCTGTAGAGGGTGTTGGGACAACACATTGATTGCAACTCTCCAGCTGGAACAGAGACAAAATAACCCACCAAACTTTTCAGAGTTTTTGCTGTTGTTGCGGACTGAAGAGGATAAGCAAGCAGCCAAGGCGAGTCGAATGAAGCAGCACCTCGGATTCACAAAAACAAAAGCCCAGGCTAATGCACAAGCTGCGTGTGTCGAAGGAATCACTAATTATGACACAAAGATCCAAGATAACAGTATACCTTCAACCATGAAACAGATTCAAAAACAGATAGCTGACCTCCAAGCTCAGATTGCGGCCTTCACAGTTTCCAAGGGAGAGAAAGCAGTGAAAACCAAAGTGCCTAATGCTCAGAAGGCTAAACAAAAAGAGAGCCAGCCTATGTCTCAGAAGCAGTCCTCAGCTCAGTTTGTGACCACTAGGAGACCCCGGCCCTGGTACTGTTTTAAATGTGGGGAAGATGGTCACATAGTTAGCAGCTGCAGTAACCCTGCTAATCCTATGCTGGTTGACGCTAAAAGAAAAGAGCTAAAAGAAAAGCAACAGGCATGGGATGAGAAGACTGCATCCAGCAACCCCTCCACTTTAAACTAGAAGCGGTTCCTGTGGAAGGACGATCAGGAACCGAAGAACAAAAAAGTCCTCAAGACCAGCTTAACACCAAAGCAATATTGAAAGATCAGACCGTAAAACAAACCAGAAGTGTTCCAAAAGGACTGGTTGGACGAAAGAGCACAGCTAATGTTAAAGTCGATGGAATCGGGTGTAACTGCTTACTCGATACAGGCTCGCAGGTTACCACCATATCCCAGTCGTTCTACAATGATCATCTGTCAGAGTACATAATCAAACCTGTGAGTGACATATTAGAGGTGGAAGGAGCTAACGGCGAACCTGTTCCTTATGCTGGATATGTGAAGATAAGCCTGAAGTTTCCTAAAGAGTTTATCGCCTCAGAACCGGAAGTAGAAACTCTAGCTTTGATAGTACCGGACACTCGCTCAAACAGCTGTATACCAGTACTCATTGGGACGAACACTCTGGACCCTCTTTATGAGGAATACTGTGATGACAACACTCTCAGACCTACCACATTATGTGGCTATGCCCAAGTTCTCAAAACCCTGCAGCTACGACACCAGCAACGCTCCTGTGGTAGACTTGGACTTGTAAAACTCAGGGGCAGTACACCTGCCACAATACCTGCTGGTGAGAAGGTCATACTACAGGGATTTGCTGGTGGAAAAAATGTTACCAGTGAGCCATGGGTGCTGCTTGAGCCCCCATCTATGTCATCCTTACCTGGCGGAATCTTCACAGACTGTTGTCTTATCACCATGCCAACTCAACATCCTTACAAGGTACCTGTAATATTGAGAAACGAAACCGATCATGATATAACACTACCAACTAACTGTATCATTGCTGAGCTAACAGTAGCTCAAGAAATCTTGCAAGATACTCATCCTAACCAAAAACCTACTCACCCAGATAAAGAATCATCTCCTTCCGATAATCTGCAAGATGCAGCCAGCTCCTCTGGTCAACTAGAGACAAAAGCAGAAGAAAAGCTGAAGCTTGACTTTGGTGATTCACCACTTTCTGAGGAATGGAAGACAAGAATAACCGAGACGCTGAATGACTACTCTGATGTTTTCGCTCATCATGATCTTGACTTCGGTCATACAACAAAAGTCAAACATCACATTCGTCTGAAGGATGAAACGCCATTCAAACAGCGACCCCGGCCCATACATCCACAAGATTATGAAGCAGTGCGACGCCATCTCAAAACACTTCTCGATGCTGGAGTTATCAGGGAATCTGAGTCCCCTTTTTCATCACCAATTGTAGTTGTCAAAAAGAAGAATGGTGATATCAGACTGTGTGTAGACTACAGGAAACTAAACCTCCAAACTATCAAGGACGCATATGCCCTACCTAATTTGGAGGAGTCGTTTTCTGCACTTAGTGGGTCTCAATGGTTTTCTGTAATGGATCTAAAATCTGGATACTACCAGATCGAGATGGAGGAAAGTGACAAACAAAAAACAGCCTTTGTCTGCCCTTTAGGGTTTTGGGAATGGAATCGCATGCCACAAGGGATAACGAATGCACCTTCCACATTCCAGCGATTGATGGAAAAGTGCATGGGCGATATGCATTTGAGGGAAGTGCTCGTTTTCCTTGATGATTTGATTGTTTTTTCCACGTCTTTGGAAGAACATGAAAAACGACTGATCAGTGTCTTGAACAGATTAAGAGAAAGTGGCCTTAAGCTATCACGAGAAAAGTGCTGTTTCTTTCAAACATCAGTACGCTACTTAGGGCACATTGTATCAAGGAACGGAGTCGAAACTGATCCAGAAAAGGTTAAAGCACTCAAGACCTGGCCGAGACCTCAGACCCTGAAGGAATTAAAAACCTTTCTTGGTTTCTCTGGTTATTATCGGAGATTTGTACAAGATTATGCCAAGATAGTAAAGCCCTTGACAAACCTGACTGCTGGTTATCCACCAACACAAAGAAGCAGCAAGCCAACCCAAACACCTGGCAAATACTTCCACCCTAGGGAACCTTTTGCTGAAAGATGGACCTCTGCTTGCCAGCAGGCTTTCGAGAACATCATCGACAAGCTCACATCGTCCCCTGTGCTAGGATTTGCAAATCCTAAGTTACCATATACCCTCCACACAGATGCCAGTACGACTGGACTCGGAGCGGCATTGTATCAGGAACAGGATGGACAGAGCCTTGTTATTGCCTACGCAAGTAGAGGGTTATCACACAGTGAGGCAAGATATCCAGCACATAAGTTGGAATTTTTAGCCTTAAAGTGGGCTATCACAAAAAAATTCCACGATTACTTGTACGGTAACTACTTTAAAGTTGTCACTGACAATAATCCGCTGAGGTATATACTTACCACTGCTAAACTGGATGCTACTAGCTATCGCTGGTTAGCTTCACTGTCCACTTTTACGTTTGACATCACATATCGGGCAGGCAAGCAGAACCAGGATGCTGACGGGTTGTCAAGGAGGCCTCATGGTGACTTAATAAATGATAATCAGTCTCAAGGCGAAAGTCAGAGGATACATGAGTTCACTTCTCATCATCTGAATCCTGAGAGCGATGATTTCTGCTGTACAGAAACGGTCAGAGCGGCCTTCCAGAGCCATATTGTTGCTTGTGGTAAGGAAGACTCCACTACTCCTTGCTTAGTAGAGTCTCTCGCCATCCACTCAGAGGCCATTCCTACTGAGTTTGAGGAGGAGGGATTCCATGGTCTTTCTACAGTCCCAATGTATAGCACAGATGAGCTTGCAACACTACAAAGAGCAGACCCAGTTATCAGTAACATCATAAAATTAATTCAGTCCCAAGAACCGGTACCTACCAGTCGCAAGTCTGAGTCCCCAGAGTTTCAGCTGATGCTCAGGGAGATGAGTCGTCTTGAAATGAAGGATGACCTGTTGTACAGGAGACAGCAGTGTGACAATAGACCAGTTTGCCAACTTGTTCTGCCACATGTGTTAAGGTCATCAGTACTTACCAGTCTTCATAACCAGATGGGACACATGGGTATTGAACGTACTCTTGAGCTGGTTAGGTCAAGGTTCTATTGGCCGAAAATGACCTCTGATGTCGAGACAAAGATCAAGACCTGTGAGAGATGTGTCAAGAGGAAAAGTCAGCCAGAGAAAGCTGCACCTCTTGTCAATATCCAAACCAGCAGGCCAATGGAACTGGTTTGCATGGACTTTTTGTCTTTGGAACCGGATAGCCATAGCACCAAAGATATCCTGGTCATCACCGACCACTTTACACGGTATGCTGTAGCCATTCCAACAAAAGATCAAAAAGCCAGCACAGTCGCCAAATGTCTATGGGAGCAGTTCCTTATTCACTATGGGTTCCCAGAACGTCTCCATAGCGATCAGGGGCGCGATTTCGAGTCGCAAACCATCAAAGAGCTCTGTGCTTTGGCCGGCATCCGTAAAGTGAGGACAACTCCATATCATCCCAGAGGAAACCCAGTAGAGCGATTTAATCGCACATTACTGAGCATGCTGGGAACTTTGCGGGAAAAGGAGAAGATGAAGTGGCGTGAGCATGTCAAACCACTCGCTCATGCATACAATTGCACGAGAAACGATGCCACAGGGTTCTCACCCTATGAACTGATGTTTGGGCGGCAGCCCAGATTGCCGATCGACATCGCATTTGGTTTACCAGTCAAAGACAGTTCATCTACTTCACATTCCCAGTATGTGAAAAATCTCAAGTCCCAATTGAGGGAAAGCTATCAGCTTGCAACTAAAAGTGCAAAAAAAGTGGCTGATAAGAACAAACAGAGGTTTGATGTGCAAGTAAGGGAATCCACACTTGAGGCAGGAGACAGAGTTCTTGTGCAAAATCTTCGCCTTCGCCAAAAGCACAAACTCGCTGACCGGTGGGAGTCAAACGTTTATATTGTGCAAAAGAGAGCAGGAGACTTACCTGTCTATGTAGTGTGTCCTGAAGGTCAGGATGGGCCAACACGCACATTACATCGTGATCTGCTTTTACCTTGTGGTTTTCTTTCCAAAGAAGAGGAAGAAGTGGTCGAGCCAAAACCAGCACGTAGGCTCAGAACAAGGCAGACACTTCCTCAACCAAGTGAACAACTTATTTGTTCAGATGATGATGATTTTGAATCTCAATTCTACCCCATCAAAGTCTCGGAGGTAGAGACAAAACTGTTTAAAGTTTTGGATATGCCTAAGGAAAATGGTGAGGTAGCTCGCAGAAGAAGCACACCTGCTGGAGCTGAATACTTACCTGTTGATTCTGAAACCCTACCTGACATGGAACAACAAACCTTACCTGGAACCTTACCTGACATGTCCTCTGCTGGAAACAGCCCTAACTCTGTGGAGAGAAATCCCATGGATTTGGAACTTGAGGAAAACTTACCTGTTGCAGTTGAACTTGAGAAAAGCGTACTTGTTGCAGTTGAACCTGAGGGAAGAACTGGAAAAATGGATGGAGCTATGGAAACAGATACAGTAAATGAAATCAACACATCCCAAATGGAAAAGGAACCATCAGTACAACATTCAGATGAGTACCTACATGAGCAACTTGCAATGGGAAGAGAGGATTCACAGTGTCAGTCTCAAAAGAATGGCCCCCAGACAGTTACAACCAGGGACCCGAGTTCTACTGTTGAAACAGACAATGACATCAATGAGACAGCCAGTGAACCTCCTCGTAGGTCAGAACGTTCCAGAAGAGCACCTGGGAAATTTACTTACCCTCATCTTGGCAGTCCCTTGATTTCTTTTGCCCAGACCATTCTAGAAGGATTCAATCGAGCTTTAGTTGAAACGTTTGAAAGTAATCATTTGGTGGAAAAGAGGACATGAAGGGACTCATGTCAGTTAAGGGGGGGAGGGTGTAACCCAGTGACAATACAGGGTTAAAAGAACTTAAAAATGTATTAAAATAGCGTAATACACCTTTAGGGAAATTAGCCAATCAGGAGTGATAGTTCCTCCCCCAGCTGAACATGATTGGCAGGTAACGACGCAACTGCGTGAGCCGGAGAGAACCTGCGCGTGTGTATGTGAGAAAGAGAGAGACGACGAACAAACTTGATGGTGACGGAAGAAAAAAAGAGGAAATTAACAGATTTAAAGTTAACAAAGTGATAAAAGTGAGTGTATTAGCAAGCTAGAGAACCAACACTGAAGACAGGATAAGGAGGAGCAAGCGGGAGTTTGGAAAAAAATCCCATTTTCCACCTCTATTTGTCTCGGTCAGGTCTTATGGACAGAGAGAGAACTACTTGGAAGATCCCTTTGTATCGATGGCGAGCCTCCCAGTGTGATCTTGAAGAGACGCAGACCAACTCATCAAACACTTCCCTTGGTGGTAGGAAAGTATCAGTCGCCTGAGCTGGTACACACACTTCATCCAAAAGTGCCAACTTTCTTCTTAAACAAGGAAACTGTCACAGAACTGGTGACATACACTTTAACAGAGAACTATTGACGGTGGATTGACTAATTGACTATTGACTAAAGACAGACTTTAACGACTACAAAAGGAAAAAAAACAAAGACTCATTTATTTTCAAAGGGCCCAATTTTTATTTTTCATCTATGCTATGTAATTGTGTTTCAATTGTTACTTGCAACGTAATGTGAGTAAAAGTTACTGGTTACAACTTACCTGGTCTGATACTTCCTTTTATGGGTACAGTTTATATCACTTAGCTCCTTCCGAACCTAGCATAGTGTTAGCTCATATTTAGAGGGTAGCACGGTTACAATAACAATAATTATTATATGTATTATTTATTACATATGATAAGACAAAATGTATAGTATCTTACCACTATCTTCCGATGAGCTTTCGTATGAATTGTAAGACACTGGTAAATCCGAGTCCCGCTTCTTGTATGGTCCTCCGACTTCGGACTCTTGGTAATTCGTTGTCGACGTACATTCACCAATGGAATTTTGTTCTAGAGAGATAATATTTATTTTATTATTTTAAATATTCAACGAATAAAAATAATGATGATTGTCATGTGGCCTACTGTCGTTTGGATATCCTAATTGTGCCCCATTGTCTGAATCATATTCTCCATAAACATCACGAAGACGCTTTGTTCCTCTCCCAGAGGTAGGACGATGTGTGCGCTCGTTATAATCTCCGTTCCCGTAGCTGCATAAAGGCCGCTGGCACGACTCGCTTATGTCAGGTGCGTTCACTTCAACCCCCGGCGGTCTGTTTGGTTGTTCACAGACAAACACTTCAGGACTACCCCAAGGAGTGACGTTATCATACGCTTGCACGGAGTTGACCAATAACGCGTGTGGATCCCCCTCCGAAGCCTGGGTTTGTGGTGTTGTGGAAACCGGAGGTTGTGGCAGACGGAGTTCGACGCTATCTACTGTATTGTCTTGTAAAAAACTGTGTAAAACCCCATCTGAAAAGCATTCGTTATCTAAAATGCAAATAAACAAATATATATATATATATGTTACTGATACTAACCATTTCAGTAAAATGTATTAAACAATTTGAATATTTTATAAAAAAACTCACAATGAGGATCCAGAATTTCTGCTAAATCGCCATTATAATATAAATCCGGGAGTGATTCCTCTGTTCATGTTAATAAAAGAGAGAATAAAAATTTAATATTCTAACACATATTTGAACTATAATACTTTTTGTTAAATGAGAAATGGTGCTAGCAACATACCGAGGTGATCTCCTGACTTGTTTCGCGTAGAGCCTCGATTCGGTTGACCGTTCTGATCGAAGTGAAGAGTTTGAATGAAATAGCCATTCGTAATTTAAAGATTGCACCTCGCGATTTCAAAAAACACCTTTTTTTCCCGCGCATTCTTTTTTCAAAGAACATCTTTCAACTCTGCATGTGGTAGGGATTCTGATATTTGATTTTACAACTAGAAAAGCATATGGCGACTGTCTCGCACATACACCCCGATCTCATTAGATAACCGCCTCCTTATAAATGTGGTTTGGATTATTTTATTTGGATTACTTTATCAATGTAAATCAATTTCCTTTTAATTTGATTAGTAACTAATTAATTTACACATTTTACCTCAGTAATACAACTAAATACAATTAAATTCATTTTGTAATTCAATAACATAATTTCATTACAGTTAACTCACTCCTCAACCCTGCATACATTTTGTTCTAATATATATATATATATATATAAACTGTCACGGTGTGGGTTTGTGTTTTGTTCCTTGTTTTTGTCTGTCATGTGTTTCCCTGTCTTTTTATGTTCAGCTGTTCCCCGTTTTGTTGATTAGTCTCCCCATGTGTTTCTGATTAGCCACGCCCCCTTGTTATCTTGTTTAGCTTGTTTGCCTGTGTATTTATACCCTTGTTCTTCAGTTGTTGTTTGTTGGTTGTTGTTTGATGTGAGTTGTTCCCAGTTCCTTGTTCTGTGTGCCTTATTCTGAGTTTTCCCTGGATTACTGTCTGTTAGACTATTAAAGTGTTTGCGATTGGATTCACTCTCTGCTTCATCCTTGCTGCTACGTAACAGAACGACCGACCGAAATGATGAATCCAGCAGCACGGATTATGTGTCTTCGTCAGGGAGACCGGCCAATAGAAGAGTATGTAAGAGACTTTGTTGAACTGGCAAATGAAACTTCAATGGACTCTTTGTGCCTTATGATATTCTTTAGAAGTGGACTATCTGAGCCATTCGGGTCAGTCATGCAACTGCACGATCCTCAATGGACTTTAGAGTTCTATATTGATTTGGCCTTGTTACTGTGTGGCTCAACCATTACTGTGGGTTTGGCAGACACGGAGCCCTGCAACCCCACAGTACCCACCAAGCCAGAGCTTCACGTCAGCCACGTCCAGCCAGAGCTTCACGTCAGCCACGTCCAGCCAGAGCTTCACGTCAGCCACGTCCAGCCAGAGCTTCACGTCAGCCACGTCCAGCCAGAGCTTCACGTCAGCCACGTCCAGCCAGAGCTTCACGTCAGCCAAGTCCAGCCAGAGCCTAGGCCCTCTTCACCGCTGGTCCCGTCCAGCACTGAGCCTTCGCCGCTGGTCCCGTCCAGCACTGAGCCTTCGCCGCTGGTCCCGTCCAGCACTGAGCCTTCGCCGCTGGCCCCGTCCAGCACAGAGACTGTTCAAGTCACGTCTGCGATCCGGAGACTGTTCAAGTCACGTCTGCTGATCCGGAGACTGTTCAAGTCCCGTCTGCCGAACCAGAGACTGTTCACGTCACTTCCTCCGAGCCAGTGTCTACGGACAAGATGGCCGCCTCCGAGCCAGTGTCTACGGACAAGATGGCCGCCTCCATGCCAGTGTCTACGGACAAGATGGCCGCCTCCGTGCCAGTGTCTACGGACAAGATGGCCGCCTCCGTGCCAGTGTCTACGGACAAGATGGCCGCCTCCGTGCCAGTGTCTACGGACAAGATGGCCGCCTCCGTGCCAGTGTCTACAGACAAGATGGCCGCCTCCGAGCCAGAGTCTGTTCCTGTTCCCGAGCCAGAGCCAGAGTCTGTTCCTGTTCCCGAGCCAGAGTCTGTTCCTGTTCCCGAGCCAGAGTCTGTTCCTGTTCCCGAGCCAGAGTCTGTTCCTGTTCCCGAGCCAGAGTCTGTTCCTGTTCCCGAGCCAGAGTCTGTTCCTGTTCCCGAGCCGGTGTGTATGTCTGCTGTTCCCGAGCCGGTGTGTGTGTCTGCTGTTTCCGAGGGGTCTTCACCGCCCTGGCCGCCCGAAGGGTCTTCACCGCCCTGGCCGCCCGATGAACTGTCGTCTGCTTCGCCCTGGCCGCCCGATGGGTCGTCTGCTCCGCCCTGGCCGCCCGAGGGGTCGTCTCCGCCCTGGCCATTTGAAGGGTCGTTTCCGCCCAGGCCGCCTGAAGGGTCGTCTCTGCCTGGTCCCCTGCACGAACCTGGTCCTCCGTCCCCCCCCCAAGACCGCCTCCACTGCACCACCCTCCTGAACTTTAGTGTTTTTGTTTCAAGGGGCGTCGGGAGCCGCCCGTAGGGGGGGGGGGGGGCTATGTCACAGTGTGGGTTTGTGTTTTGTTCCTTGTTTTTGTCTGTCATGTGTTTCCCTGTCTTTTCATGTTCAGCTGTTCCCCGTTTTGTTGATTAGTCTCCCCATGTGTTTCTGATTAGCCACACCCCCTTGTTATCTTGTTTAGCTTGTTTGCCTGTGTATTTATACCCTTGTTCTTCAGTTGGTGTTTGCCGGTCGTTGTTTGATGTGAGTTGTTCCTTGTTCCTTGTTCCGTGTCCTGTGTGCCTTATTCTGAGTTTTCCCTGGATTACTGTCTGTTAGACTATTAAAGTGCTTGCGATTGGATTCACTCTCTGCTTCATCCTTGCTGCTACGTAACATAAACAAATGTCCACCTAAAATTGTTTTTTTTTTCTTCTAGAAATTGTCATGTTCTATCATGTTCCACAAAATTACAATAAATCAAACTTCATTATGTGTTCTGTGACTAGAGCTTTTAACATTCATTGCTGGGGGAAAATATTTCCTGTTAATGTAATCTGTACAAGTAGTTCAAACTAACATCACTTATAGAATATGTAATGCAATCATATCTGACATATACTGTAAATCTTCATTGTTAAACACTTCACTTAAAATATCTATATGAATTTCTTAGAATTTGTTTTGAATTGCAATTCTGCTTCCTTTAATTCAAATTCGAATTGTAATTCTAGATCCTGTTTTTGACATCAATTCAAGAATTGAATTGGAATTTAGGAGTCATTCTCTGTTCAATTCTGAATTGTGCACAAGCCTGGTATCCACTATTGTTTTGCGGTCAACCCCACACTTGTGGTATGCCAGCGTTTTGGTGATTCCCTGTTGCAAATACTGCAGGACCTTTTTATATCTTTGGATTGCATGCTCTGGTAGAAACACTGGGAGAGAACAAAGGTGCATGATTGGTAAATAACTCAAATAAGACTATATTTCTCTCACACACACACACACACACACTATACATATATATATATATATATTTCTTTTTTTTTACTTTTTCCTAACAATAAATAATTTTCATGATATGATACGATGAAACACTCTCGATAGGATTCAAAACAATGCAATACAGTTATCAATTCAGTGTCCCAAATAGTGTGCTTGAACTTATTCACAAATCAAATTTGAAATTCAAGAAATGTATTTTAAATATTTAATTACACAATACTGAATGCTATTTGAGAGCAGAAAGAACTCTTAATAATGTGGAAAATCCAAGGCACATTACATGTCACACAAAGGTTTGTCATTTTTTTCAATATTCAATTTAAATATCAATATCATTCACATAGAGCCCATAGGCACTGCCACAGATGTAACGACCCCCAGTGGGTTCTGATCCAATCATTATTGAGTCTGTTTTTACATGAACAAAGCTAGTTACACCAAATATTCATTTAGCTTTCTATGATGTTCATTGAGAAGTAAAAACTATTTATAAAATTGTTTTTGATAATGCACTTACTATACAACATTTTACACTAGTATTTGAAACGTTTTCCCAGTACTTTAAGACACCATTATAAGTATAACCTTGATGATGGCATAGTTATTATGACATTATGACAATAAGAACATACCTCTTCTGCTTTTTTGCATTTTTTGTCCAGCTTTCTTTGATTTTTTCTTATGTTTCCTTGATTTGTGGGGTGAAGACGAAACAGATGAATCAGAGGTGGAATAAGACACTGATTCATTGGAAGAGGATGAAGAGTCAACTTTGTTTGACTTTTTTTCTTTTCCTTTCTTGCCCTTCTTTTCCCCTTTTTTCATTCAGGTTGTCTACTTCATCAGAAGAGTCAGGGTTAACAATCATATTTCGCATTTTGGAGGAAGCTCCTTGCATCTCATCCTTTGTTGACAATGCTGACAAGAAATACAGAACAAAAAAAACGTCTCAGTTATGCATGTAACCTTAGTTCCCTGAAGAACCGCTGCATCATCGCTATTGGTTCCATATGTGCTTCACGAAGCAATCACGCAGAGGCGTTCCCACAGCGATGTAGCTCAACCATAAGTTTATCAGTGATGAGAATACATTTTGTGCACAAAAAAACAACACAAATAATGACTGTATTTAACTATTCATTTTCTTCATTATTATTTTTTATTTTTGCGCACAAAAAGTATTTTCTTCACTTGATAAACTTATGGTTGAGCTACTTTAGTCACTTACACTATTACAAACATTGTCTTTTCTAATTGCCTGGGCCGTCATGTTTCAATTACAATAGAAGCCTATGGAGGAGTGAGAAAGCTCTCAGATTTAATCAAAAATATTGTAATTTGTGTTCCGAAGATGAACGAAGGTCTTACAGGGTTGGATCAACATGAGGGACAGTAATTGCTATTTTTAATTTTTGGGTGAACTATCCCTTTAATGGCCAATTTGCATGGGATAAGAAATCTCAGTAAAACTATTCGCACGGGATTAGTATTACCTGGGGTGATTTTCCCGGACCTTTTTAAAGAAGGTAAAAGTCGCCGTAATCTTTACTGACATTGTCCGTAATTATAACTGAGATTGCACATTTGAATGGGACTAAAATCACTGAGAACCTCTGGTAATAATTACTTTACCCCCCTTTCCATGATTAAATAGTCTCGTCCAAATAGGGCTTGAATCTGTCATTGTATATTGAATGCATTTGCAGCCTTTTCACATTTACGGGGTTCTCAGAAGCGGAAGTCATCACAGTTGGGTAAACTTCTATAGCAAAATAAAAAAATCTATGATAGAGTTTCTACAGCTTTCCAAAAGAGGGAAAAAACATAGAGAGATGATTATGTTCATAAAAAAAGAGAAAGATGTCACTTTTTCAGTCACAGCCGTTGTATTAGAAACACCCTGTCAGCAGCGTTGTTTTGTTTTTTGTCATTTACTAACAAGGTAATATTACAAAATAAATAGTTATAAATGTGTATTAAATGTTTTAAAAATGAAAATATGAAAAACCTAACTAGACTTGCGATGTTGTTAACTGTGGAGATGAAAAAGGGTCCAGTCTCAGTTAGCATGATGATTCATTTAACTCGTTAACAAAAGGGTCCAAAACCACGAGTGTACCCTCTCCATAATGTGACGTGTCACAGTGTCTGGTTGTGTTTCCCTTGTAATAATTCTGATAATGATGTACTATACTTATTTGCGGTATTTTGAAGTGGCCACAAATCCCGTTAACAAAACCGCTTGTTCATTACAGCGATATCGTATTACCGAATACCGGTGTTATGCCGAATTCTGTGACCTACCTAATTATGTGACCATATACAATGTAATGTACTGATGGTAAGTTTAGGATTAGGATTAGCTCAATACAGTTCAATTACTGCGGTCACTTTGGTGGGCCACAGAATTCGGCACAACACAGGCATATGATATGTCTGATTAAGACGCAACGTTACATACTAATATACTGTACAACTTTAAGAAAACATATAATGTAATATACAATTACCGGCTTCTTCGTTATTCTCGTCGATCAGACGTTGAGGTCGAGCGCTTTTCCGCGGATTTTTCTTCTCCATCGCCATGCTTTCTTCCGAGCTGGAACTGTATGTCATATGGTTCTCCAATCCTATTTGCGTACAACGCCCATCTCGGCTAATGAATTCAATCATTTGGTGTGACTCGTCGAGTTCATTACTCCAAAGTGTAATGATATTAATGGCTGGCTTTATCCCAGTTCTTTTAACATCTTCCAACATTTTAATAACGTTTTTGTTTTTTATTCTGTCTTGCTTAAGCTGTGTACATGCCATGTTTGGTCCGCTAAATGGCTCTTACATGAAACGCTTCTTTCCGGATCTTTTCAACCGGTTCGCAAATACTGATCCGGAATGGGCAAATGCATCCAAATCCCTTTTAGGTATATGCTTTAAGATTTAGATAATTTTGTAATCGTCCTGGGATCACATGCACTTTCCCTGAAATTTAAAAGGAGAAAAGTAAAGCTTCTAAATGTTAAGTTATTATAATACTATCACGAAAAAATCAATTGTCCAATGAAGTCATTGCTTTTTCAGATATTAAGTGGCTTAAGGGTATTACGTAACTTTTCCAAATAAGGACAAAAAGGCACCTACTGAAGCCCCGTTCACACTACAAGCGACAAAGCGACACGATACCATTCATTTCAATGGGGAGCAGGCGATTTCCGGCGACACGCGCGACAGTGACCGTTGGCGACTGGATGGGGCGTGTCCGGCGACGCGACAAAGTTGAGATCTGTTTGACTTTATGCAAATGAAGAGCGACTTTCGGGAGCGACAACCAATAGGAGTGGAGCGCGCATGATCCTTCTCCACATCATTGGATGTCATTCATAAAGGCAACCAGTAGTGGGAACGCCCACTAGCGACCTCATCGCCAGCCACTGGCGACATGCAGCGACAAAGTCGCTTCTAGTGTGAACGGGGCTTGAACCGGATATTGTAGGTCTCCCTCCCCCCTTTATTTCATATCCCCTTGCTGTATAGTTTTGCCTGGTTGCAGGTTTTTGAACAGCAAAATAATGGCACTTGGAACGAAAGTTGTTTCACTTTGTGAGCAAACCAGCAGAAGAGGGACCAGACGATTAATTGAATGGCTACAAAAACATAGACTGATGAAGTCAAGGATGAAATGCAGACTCTGCAAAAAAAAAAAAAAATGAAATTCCAGAAGACACAAACAGGAGATGGATACCAATGGTAAAAATATTTATACATATATATTTTTTTAATTATAACTACAATTTATCATGCTTATTGTATATTTTACGATATTGAACTTCTAATCTAAATTATGTTTATGGTGATTTCAGGGAATGTAAAAAGCGAACACATTGTAAGAAAGTGAAAAAGACATGCAGGGCGGTATCAGTTTTTGAGAAAAGCGAGGTCACCTTACAAAACTGGATGAAGTTCATGTACCGGTAGGTAATAACACTGATCTATATAATGACATTATATATAGTATTATATTATTATTATATAGAGTTAAGAATTTTTTAACAAATACAAATACATCAAGGACAAATAAGCTACCGATTTGTGAGTCAAAAACTATTTTGGGCTTAATATTGAATTAATGTGGTTGAATTAATGCAAGACATTTGCCTTCATATTCAATTGAGCAGTGTGTGATTTTACTTTTGCTGACTGACAAACATAATTGGCCGCTGCACAACAATTAAGGATTAAGAATGGTTGCATTCTGATGCTGGAGTGGACATTAACTACCGGTGTGTGTCTGTGCCGTGCTTGTGTGTGTGTGTGTGCGTGCGTGCGTGCGTGCGTGGATGTATGTGTATGTCCGTGCGCGCGCGAGAAAGAGAGAATAGGCTTCTACACCACGATGTACATCCTGATTTGTACGTTTCTTGATATGCCGCGCTTGTGCGTAACGTTTACTGTTATTACGTATTATTATCCTAAACAATAAATCAGATAATCTGGCTTTCATAACTCAGTGCCTACCCTCTTTAAGACATCACCGCACGTCACTGGTAATAATAGGCTGTAAAAATAATTCACAGATTTAATATCTTGATCTTCGATCATGTCTCTACACCAGACATCCAGTCGCATCCAGTGTAGCAGCATCACTGATTATATGATTTATATTTGCTTTTGTCACGGATCTCTGATGTAGACGGTGTTAGTTTAAGCTGTGAATATGTAGGTGCTAGTTAAAGTACCATAAAAAAACAGTAATGAAATTAATTCACTTTTTTTTTTTCAGATACTGTCAAGGACTAAGATTAAGGCAGGTCGACATGATGCAGGATGGCATAGCTGGAAGTTCAGCAACCCTGAGTAAAATGAGTCAAAAGCTCAGATTGGTCTGTAAAGATGCTTTAAAGAGATATAAAAAGAAGACTGGACAGAGTATGGGTGGAAGAACAGAGTTCATTGTTATAGATGAAAGCAACTTTCGCCATAAAAGGAAGGTGGGATATATTGTATTATTATTAATAATTTTATGTTTATGAGTTCAAGGGAAATTTCACAGATGATGGCAACATTGAAAAAAAAAGTAAAATATAGCTTTTAAACAAACTTCAATTTAAATGTGCGTAATAATTAAACAATTTAAAAATACATGTACTGTAAAATATGTCCATGTTAAATTACAGTAACCTACTGGCAGGTACATTTACCAGCATATAATTCTACAGTGTACTGTAATCACAGTTTATTACTGTAAAAAGCATTAGACTACTGTGCTGTATAGAATACAGTACAAGGTTTACATACAATTATACTGTTAATGTTATTTTACTGTTCCTATGGTAATCTCCATTAAGTGTTAAATACTGTAAAATTCCTTGAAGTACTGTAGAATATGATCTTTACAATATAACAGACACTAATATTTTATTATTTTTTACATTATAATATTAAACCCTCTGAAAATTGATTGCATTGAAATGGCTCAGTCAAGAATGACATTACATTTTTTACAAATTTTATTAAATTCAATACAGTATCTCACGCATTCAGTAATTCACTAATTAAAACTTAAATACATATTACACCCTATAATAAAAAAATCCAGATCTGAATTACTTTCTTTCTTCTGTTAAACTGTTAAATCTTCAAAAGAATATCTCAGCTCTGTATGTCATACATTGCAAGTGAATGGGTGCCAACACTCCAAAGCTAAAAATTCATCATGATCGAGATTAAGGCTTAAAAACATTTACACTGATTTACATTGAGAAAGGAGATATATTTTATTTTGTTCTCACCCAAATAGAATGGAATGAGTGTGACTAAATAATAGTATTGTAATTTTAGGCTGAACTATTACTTTAATGTACTCTGATTTCAGTATCAGTCTTTAATGTGCAATAGTAAGCAAATTGAGGAACAAACCTGGAACTTAAAATTGTATTCAGTAAAATAGCACCCTTGCATTTGATTTATTTATTTGTTTGTTACAGTATTTTTATTTTAATATTTAAAAATTTAAAAATATATATATATTCTTGTCACTACAATGAATTTGACATGTTTCTTTGCAAAACATAAAATGTTATTATTTTACTGTGGTTTGGATGAAAGTTCTGTAGAATTTTTTATTTTATTATTGTTTTAAAGGACAATGCTTATGCAGCCAATCAGAAAAAGCAGTTATTAACAGTATGTTTGTATTTCTAGTATGGACGTGTGAGAGTAGGTGGAACATGGAAAAGGAAAAAGTGGGTGTTTGGCATGCTGGCCATTAAAGCTCAAAGACGACAACCGATTTTGCGACTCGTAGAACGCCGTTCAAGAAATCATCTCATTCCCATTATCAGAAGACATGTTCGCCCAGGATCCACAATTTTAAGTGGTGAGTGGAGACCCTACAGGGCTTTGACAGGGCTGGGCTACTCTCACTACTCTGTGAATCACAGCAGGTTCTTTGTGAACCCAAATCATGGAGGACACACACAACATATTGAAAGGACATGGTCTACATACAAAAGTCAGATCTGGAGATTGAGAGGCAACAAGACCGAGAAGCTCTTGAAGGAACACCTGGCTTGTATTGAATGGACTTATTGGATGGGGACGGAGCAGTGAGCACAGATATGGTCCTCTGGGGCTTTGTTGAAGGATATTAGAAAATATTACTGCATTTAAGACATTACAACAGATGTTGTAATTCAAACATTGTTCAGTAAAGTTGTTTGAGGATATGAAGCTAATAAAAAATAATTAAACAGACACTTGAGTCATAACTTTATTGAAATACTAAAACAATCACTCATTACTAATTCATGGGTTCCCTTTTCACTTTAGAATACTGTTCCACTTTCTAAGAAATTCCCTCAGAGTTATGCAGTAATTACTAATGGGTTCCCTATATTTTCACTTTAGAATACTGTTCCAGGTTCTAGATAATTCCCTCAGAGTTATGCAGTAATTACTAATGGGTTCCCTATATTTTCACTTTCCTTCAGTAATTTCTAAGTAATTCCTTAAGAATTATGTAGTAATTCTTTTTTAAATATTCATGGGTTTCCTGTATTTTCGCTTCCCCTCAGTCATTGCCTAATTTAAAATAATTTACCCAATACAGACACACATACTGTATTGTATATAAATTCATAATCCTACCTGAGGTAAGTTGGCTAGTTATGGCAAGGCACTTAGAGTTGGGATGGGGTTCCATTTCTAAGTTTATTTCTTCTTAAAGACCTCACTCACATAGCAATAGACCATACAGGAAAAAAAATGTTGCTTAAATGACTATTTTTGGGAGTGCAGTAATTCCACTAAATCCATATTGCATTTCTATAGTAATAATAATAATGATACATACATAATAATAATACTAGCATTGGTAGTAAAGGAAAAGACCAACCTGATTATTGTAATGGCTAATTGTGTGACTGTTCATTAGTAGTTACTTCATAGTTAATTTTTGTTGAACCTTAATTAGTAGATACTTAATAGTAGTTCTTCAGGAGGCATGACTGAATTCAGTAGTTATTGATTAGTTAATTGTTACTTAACCTAATAGAAAAATGATATTACTTACCGATTAGTTAACACATCTTCCTTAGTAGTTAATAGAAGTGACTGACGTGTTCATAAATAATTACCTATTAGTTCTGCAATAATTCCGTATTAATTATGCATTAAGTAAGATACAGTATTCTAAAGTGTTACCAAAAAATAAAATTGATAATAAACAATATGTTTATGCGTTCATTTATTTGTATTCATTCCCACGTTCAGCGTCAGATCTGACGCTTCTATAGGCGTGCGCTCAACCAATAATGCAGTGGAGGGTCCGTGTACTTTTGCGTCCATTCGTTTTTCCTTTTTTAACCCGTAATTGAAAAACTAAAAATGAACGGTTGTTGTATATTTAACCCTCTATGGCATGGTGTTGCCCTCAGGCAACAAACTACCTTTTTGGAGCTCACACCGCCCCTTTAATTTTTATATATATATTTTTTAAATATATAATATCACCTGACATGTCTGTTCAATGAAATGAGGGGCTAAAGTGGGTGTGACCTTTTGTTTGGGGGTGGCGCAGTCCTTTAATGAAGCAAAGTCACATGGTACAAGGTGCCACCAATTAGTAAGATAAAAATAACTTTTTAATATGTTTAAGTTAAAATAACTTTATATTAAAAAATATATGCATGTGCATCAGTATGTAAATTAGTATGTTTGATTGTTTAAATATTTATTTTATTTTTATTCATATATTAAAACTGTGTTTTTCTGTTCGTTGCCTCAGGGCAACACTGTGCAGTTAGACCACTTTTGTTCAGGCAATATCATAGGTTTAGGACCATATGGTGCATACAAGTTCTCTTGGGAAGTTTGTTTATACAAATTCAGAAAACTCAAAGAATATATGCATTTTATGTGCCATTTATGTTTTGTTGTTGTTGTTGTTATTATTATACTGCCACAGAGAATGATGGGAAATGTAGTTTGGAGTACACATAATGCGTACAAACTACATTGTACTGTCAGCATTCAGAAATAAATTTATCATGATTGAAAACTATAAAGACTTTGTGGTGGCAATCATGTGCATTCAAATCGTAATTACAATATTTCTGACATGACTTGAACGCACCAATAGGCATAGTTCATAATGTTTTTGCGATCTACTAATACTTGCAGGAAATGGACACGAGCATTTTATGGGCGAAAGGAACATGATTAGGGTCATTCCTTCTGTGTGTGAGGACAGTGAGTTTGAGGAGAGTCAGGAAGAGTGGATCACTGAATCAGGTTTGAGGTACAGTTAGGAGGTCAGGGGTCAGTTAGGGGTCAGTCAGGGGTCAGTTAGCAAAGTAACGTGTGTGTGTGTGTGTGTGCGTGTGCACGCGCATGAATATGTGTAGTGCACGCGCATGAGTATGTGTAGTGCACGCGCATGAGTATGTGTAGTGCACGCCCATGAGTATGTGTAGTGCACGCGCAAAGTATGTGTAGTGCACGCGCATGAGTATGTGTAGTGCACGCGCAAAGTATGTGTAGTGCACACGCATGAGTATGTGTAGTGTAGTGCACGCGCATGAGTATGTGTAGTGCACGCGCATGAGTATGTGTAGTGCACGTGAAGTGCACACGCATGAGTATGTGTAGTGCACATGCATGAGTATGTGTAGTGCACGTGCATGAGTATGTGTAGTGCACGCGCATGAGTATGTGTAGTGCACGCGCATGAGTATGTGTAATGCTTGCGCAGAGTATGTGTAGTGCAAGCGCATGAGTATGTGTAGTGCACGCGCATGAGTATGTGTAGTGCACACGCATGAGTATGTGTAGTGCACGTGTAGTGCACGCGCATGAGTATGTGTAGTGCACACGCATGAGTATGTGTAGTGCACGCGCATGAGTATGTGTAGTGCACATGCATGAGTATGTGTAGTGCACGCACATGAGTATGTGTAGTGCACGTGCATGAGTATGTGTAGTGCACGCGCATGAGTATGTGTAGTGCACGAGCATGAGTATGTGTAGTGCACACGCATGAGTATGTGTAGTGCACGTGTAGTGCACGCGCATGAGTATGTGTAGTGCACACACATGAGTATGTGTAGTGCACGTGCATGAGTATGTGTAGTGCACGTGCATGAGTGTGTGTAGTGCACGTGCAGAACGCGCAGAGTATGTGTAGTGCACGTGCATGAGTGTGTGTAGTGCACGTGCAGAACGCGTAGAGTATGTGTAGTGCACGTGCATGAGTATGTGTAGTGCACGTGCATGAGTATGTGTAGTGCACGCGCATGAGTATGTGTAGTGCACGCGCATGAGTATGTGTAGTGCACGCGCATGAGTATGTGTAGTGCACACGCATGAGTATGTGTAGTGCACACGCATGAGTATGTGTAGTGCACGTGTAGTGCATGTGCATGAGTATGTGTAGTGCACACGCATGAGTATGTGTAGTGCATGTGCATGAGTATGTGTAGTGCACGCGCGTGAGTATGTGTAGTGCACGCGCATGAGTATGTGTAGTGCACGCGCATGAGTATGTGTAGTGCACGCGCATGAGTATGTGTAGTGCTTGCGCAGAGTATGTGTAGTGCACGCGCATGAGTATGTGTAGTGCACGCGCATGAGTATGTGTAGTGCACGCGCAAAGTATGTGTAGTGCACACGCAAAGTATGTGTAGTGCACGCGCATGAGTATGTGTAGTGCACGCGCATGAGTATGTGTAGTGCACGCGCATGAGTATGTGTAGTGCACGTGAAGTTCACACACATGAGTATGTGTAGTGCACATGCATGAGTATGTGTAGTGCACTCGCATGAGTATGTGTAGTGCACGCGCATGAGTATGTGTAGTGCACGCGCATGAGTATGTGTAGTGCACGTGCAGAACGCCCAGAGTATATGTAGTGCACGTGCATGAGTATGTGTAGTGCACGTGCATGAGTATGTGTAGTGCACGTGCATGAGTATGTGTAGTGCACGTGCATGAGTATGTGTAGTGCACGCGCATGAGTATGTGTAGTGCACGTGCAGAACGCCCAGAGTATATGTAGTGCTTGTGCATGAGTATGTGTAGTGCACGTGCATGAGTATGTGTAGTGCACGCGCATGAGTATGTGTAGTGCACGCGCATGAGTATGTGTAGTGCACACGCATGAGTATGTGTAGTGCACGTGTAGTGCACGCGCATGAGTATGTGTAGTGCACACGTATGAGTATGTGTAGTGCACGTGTAGTGCACGCGCATGAGTATGTGTAGTGCACGCGCATGAGTATGTGTAGTGCACACGCATGAGTATGTGTAGTGCACGTGCATGAGTATGTGTAGTGCACGTGCATGAGTGTGTGTAGTGCACGTGCAGAACGCGCAGAGTATGTGTAGTGCACGTGCAGAACGCGCAGAGTATGTGTAGTGCACGTGCAGAACGCGCAGAGTATGTGTAGTGCACGTGCAGAACGCGCAGAGTATGTGTAGTGCACGTGCATGAGTATGTGTAGTGCACGTGCATGAGTATGTGTAGTGCACGCGCATGAGTATGTGTAGTGCACGCGCATGAGTATGTGTAGTGCACACGCATGAGTATGTGTAGTGCACACGCATGAGTATGTGTAGTGCACACGCATGAGTATGTGTAGTGCATGTGCATGAGTATTTGTAGTGCACTCGCATGAGTATGTGTAGTGCACGTGAAGTTCACACACATGAGTATGTGTAGTGCACATGCATGAGTATGTGTAGTGCACTCGCATGAGTATGTGTAGTGCACGCGCATGAGTATGTGTAGTGCACGCGCATGAGTATGTGTAGTGCACGTGCAGAACGCCCAGAGTATATGTAGTGCACGTGCATGAGTATGTGTAGTGCACGTGCATGAGTATGTGTAGTGCACGTGCATGAGTATGTGTAGTGCACGTGCATGAGTATGTGTAGTGCACGCGCATGAGTATGTGTAGTGCACGTGCAGAACGCCCAGAGTATATGTAGTGCTTGTGCATGAGTATGTGTAGTGCACGTGCATGAGTATGTGTAGTGCACGCGCATGAGTATGTGTAGTGCACGCGCATGAGTATGTGTAGTGCACACGCATGAGTATGTGTAGTGCACGTGTAGCACGTGTAGTGAGCATGAGTATGTGTAGTGCACACGTATGAGTATGTGTAGTGCACGTGTAGTGCACGCGCATGAGTATGTGTAGTGCACGCGCATGAGTATGTGTAGTGCACGTGCATGAGTATGTGTAGTGCACATGCATGAGTATGTGTAGAATACACACTTGAGTATGTGTAGTGCACGCGCAGAGTATGTGTAGTGCATGCGCATGAGTATGTGTAGTGCACGTGCATGAGTATGTGTAGTGCACGTGCATGAGTATGTGTAGTGCACACGCATGAGTATGTGTAGAATACACACTTGAGTATGTGTAGTGCACGCGCAGAGTATGTGTAGTGCATGCGCATGAGTATGTGTAGTGCACGTGCATGAGTATGTGTAGTGCACGCGCATGAGTATGTGTAGTGCACGCGCATGAGTATGTGTAGTGCACGTGCATGAGTATGTGTAGTGCACGCGCATGAGTATGTGTAGTGCACGTGCAGAACGCCCAGAGTATATGTAGTGCTTGTGCATGAGTATGTGTAGTGCACGTGCATGAGTATGTGTAGTGCACGCGCATGAGTATGTGTAGTGCACGCGCATGAGTATGTGTAGTGCACACGCATGAGTATGTGTAGTGCACGTGTAGCACGTGTAGTGAGCATGAGTATGTGTAGTGCACACGTATGAGTATGTGTAGTGCACGTGTAGTGCACACGCATGAGTATGTGTAGTGCACGCGCATGAGTATGTGTAGTGCACGTGCATGAGTATGTGTAGTGCACATGCATGAGTATGTGTAGAATACACACTTGAGTATGTGTAGTGCACGCGCAGAGTATGTGTAGTGCATGCGCATGAGTATGTGTAGTGCACGTGCATGAGTATGTGTAGTGCACGTGCATGAGTATGTGTAGTGCACACGCATGAGTATGTGTAGAATACACACTTGAGTATGTGTAGTGCACGCGCAGAGTATGTGTAGTGCATGCGCATGAGTATGTGTAGTGCACGTGCATGAGTATGTGTAGTGCACGCGCATGAGTATGTGTAGTGCACGCGCATGAGTATGTGTAGTGCACACGCATGAGTATGTGTAGTGCACACGCATGAGTATGTGTAGTGCACGTGTAGTGCATGTGCATGAGTATGTGTAGTGCACACGCATGAGTATGTGTAGTGCATGTGCATGAGTATGTGTAGTGCACGCGTGTGAGTATGTGTAGTGCACGCGCATGAGTATGTGTAGTGCACACGCATGAGTATGTGTAGAATACACACTTGAGTATGTGTAGGGCACGCGCAGAGTATGTGTAGTGCATGCGCATGAGTATGTGTAGTGCACGTGCATGAGTATGTGTAGTGCACGTGCATGAGTATGTGTAGTGCACGCGCATGAGTATGTGTAGTGCACGCGCATGAGTATGTGTAGTGCACACGCATGAGTATGTGTAGTGCACGCGCATGAGTATGTGTAGTGCACACGCATGAGTATGTGTAGTGCACACGCATGAGTATGTGTAGTGCACGTGTAGTGCATGTGCATGAGTATGTGTAGTGCACACGCATGAGTATGTGTAGTGCATGTGCATGAGTATGTGTAGTGCACGCGCGTGAGTATGTGTAGTGCACGCGCATGAGTATGTGTAGTGCACGCGCATGAGTATGTGTAGTACTTGCGCAGATTATGTGTAGTGCACGCGCATGAGTATGTATAGTGCACGTGCATGAGTATGTGTAGTGCACGTGCATGAGTATGTGTAGTGCACGCGCATGAGTATGTGTAGTGCACGCGCATGAGTATGTGTAGTGCACACGCATGAGTATGTGTAGTGCACACGCATGAGTATGTGTAGTGCACGTGTAGTGCATGTGCATGAGTATGTGTAGTGCACACGCATGAGTATGTGTAGTGCATGTGCATGAGTATGTGTAGTGCACGCGCGTGAGTATGTGTAGTGCACGCGCATGAGTATGTGTAGTGCACGCGGATGAGTATGTGTAGTACTTGCGCAGATTATGTGTAGTGCACGCGCATGAGTATGTGTAGTGCACGCGCAAGAGTATGTGTAGTGCACGCGCATGAGTATGTGTAGTGCACGCGCATGAGTATGTGTAGTGCACACGCATGAGTATGTGTAGTGCACGTGTAGTGCACGCGCATGAGTATGTGTAGTGCACGCGCATGAGTATGTGTAGTGCACGCGCATGAGTATGTGTAGTGCACACGCATGAGTATGTGTAGAATACACACTTGAGTATGTGTAGTGCACGCGCAGAGTATGTGTAGTGCATGCGCATGAGTATGTGTAGTGCACGTGCATGAGTATGTGTAGTGCACGTGCATGAGTATGTGTAGTGCACGCGCATGAGTATGTGTAGTGCACGCGCATGAGTATGTGTAGTGCACACGCATGAGTATGTGTAGTGCACGTGTAGTGCATGTGCATGAGTATGTGTAGTGCACATGCATGAGTATGTGTAGTGCATGTGCATGAGTATGTGTAGTGCACGCGCGTGAGTATGTGTAGTGCACGCGCATGAGTATGTGTAGTGCACACGCATGAGTATGTGTAGAATACACACTTGAGTATGTGTAGTGCACGCGCAGAGTATGTGTAGTGCATGCGCATGAGTATGTGTAGTGCACGTGCATGAGTATGTGTAGTGCACGTGCATGAGTATGTGTAGTGCACGCACATGAGTATGTGTAGTGCACGCGCATGAGTATGTGTAGTGCACACGCATGAGTATGTGTAGTGCACACGCATGAGTATGTGTAGTGCACGTGTAGTGCATGTGCATGAGTATGTGTAGTGCACACGCATGAGTATGTGTAGTGCACGTGCATGAGTATGTGTAGTGCACGCGCGTGAGTATGTGTAGTGCACGCGCATGAGTGTGTAGTGCACGCGCATGAGTATGTGTAGTACTTGCGCAGATTATGTGTAGTGCACGCGCATGAGTATGTGTAGTGCACGCGCATGAGTATGTGTAGTGCACGCGCATGAGTATGTGTAGTGCACGCGCATGAGTATGTGTAGTGCACGCGCATGAGTATGTGTAGTGCACGTGAAGTTCACACACATGAGTATGTGTAGTGCACACGCATGAGTATGTGTAGTGCACTCGCATGAGTATGTGTAGTGCACGCGCATGAGTATGTGTAGTGCACGCGCATGAGTATGTGTAGTGCACGTGCAGAACGCCCAGAGTATATGTAGTGCACGTGCATGTGTATGTGTAGTGCACGTGCATGAGTATGTGTAGTGCACGCGCATGAGTATGTGTAGTGCATGTGCAGAACGCCCAGAGTATATGTAGTGCACGTGCATGAGTATGTGTAGTGCACGTGCATGAGTATGTGTAGTGCACGCGCATGAGTATGTGTAGTGCACGCGCATGAGTATGTGTAGTGCACACGCATGAGTATGTGTAGTGCACGTGTAGTGCACGCGCATGAGTATGTGTAGTGCACACGCATGAGTATGTGTAGTGCACTTGTAGTGCACGCGCATGAGTATGTGTAGTGCACGCGCATGAGTATGTGTAGTGCACGCGCATGAGTATGTGTAGTGCACACGCATGAGTATGTGTAGAATACACACTTGAGTATGTGTAGTGCACGCGCAGAGTATGTGTAGTGCATGCGCATGAGTATGTGTAGTGCACGCGCATGAGTATACTTTTTCTAATGCACATATTGCTTATTTTCCCTATTCAACCCATGTTGAAAACCTTTGAGTTTTTTTACCCTCGTGGCACATTGTTGCCCTGAGGCAACAAACCAATATCTGGTTCAGGGGTGGGGGGGGCTCAAATTTTATGATGGATATATTATCAGGGACCCCCAAGCTCCCAAAAAATTGGGTGAAAGATTTTTTTCCCCAGAAAATAAAAAGTCATGCCATAGAGGGTTAAAACGCAAAGTTGAACACCAAAATTTTAATTTGAACTGTACACGCCAAATGCTGCGCAAAAAAATAAATATATATTGATATATTTCAGATTTTCTTTTACGACTTTTGCCCCTTTGTTAAAACATTATAAAACACAGAAGGGCCATGTATCTGGAACCATACAGAGAGGTGATTTATATGCTAATTATATTAAATGTGTCTGAAAAAATAACGAGGCATTTTAACTGTTTATTAATAAGCTAGTGTTTTTTAAATCAATGTCGGCTGCAAACATATCTCAATATCCGCTGTAAAGTAGGCTAGACGCGCCTTTAGAGAGAAATTAATGCACATTTCGTATGGATTACGGAGACGGTATTTGCTTTCGATTCAAATTTGTTCGTTTAAAAGTGGACATTTCAAGCTTTAGCCTACATAGGCTATCTTTTGTTCAGCCGATCTCATGAAAGTGCGTATCTATACAACGAATGTTATTTCTCGTGGCATTTATACGCCAAAAATAGTTTTTGCGTACATGATACGCAGTTTTCGCGTGCATATGATACGCACTTTATGGCATGCACTGCGTCAAAATCTTGTGTTTATTTGTGATAATCTTAGCCCAGTATTATTATTGTCTAACCTGTATTATGACTGATATTTGACGAATTGATCCTTTTTTGGATAAAAGCGTCTTCTAAATATGTAGCCTAAATATAATGATAATAATGACAATTAGTATTATTATTTGCGTTTATAACTATAAATTACTTTTACTTAAGACAGTAATATGTTCATCATAAAATAATTGATGAATGTTTTATTTTATATAACCTTATCTTTTACAGTTTTGGAAATGTGTTTATGATATATTTCTTTTTTTATAGTGTATAAGTATTTTATTTTTTTTTTGCTTATTATATTATGCTAAGCTTTTTCCTCCCAAAAAATGGACTTTAAAGATACAAGTTAATATAGTTTTTTTTTAGGAAATTTAAGAAATTATCCATTTAAAAAAAAAAAAAGTTAAAACACAATGGTAATAGGCTGCATCCCGCAGCCTGGTTGAATCAGCCAGCACAGCTGGGGGAAGGGCCACAAATCCGTGAGTACAGTTTACAAACCCGTGGGAACGGATTGCGAAAGCGTGGGTACAGGGTTTATGAATTTGTGGGTACAGATTGCAAAAACTGAAAGCACGTTTACAAATCTGAGAGCGCGGTCCGCTCAGTTTATAAACCGTAGGCTACTCACGAATTCTTAACCTGTTCCCTCGCTCGGTTTAACAAATCGTGCCCACGGATAAAACCTTAGGCCTACCCACGAGTTTCTAATCCGCGCTCTCAGATTTGTAAACCGTGCTTTCAATTTTTGCAATCTGTACCCACAAATTCATAAACCGTGCCCACGCTTTCGCTATCCGTTCCCATGGGTTTGTAAACTGTAGCTACTCACGGATTTGTGGCTCGCCCTCATTTTAGAAGAACACCAGGCTATATGGTGTGGAATATAGGCCTACGATTTAATATTAATGACATGCATCAAAATCTTTTGTTTAATTTTAATTTTATTTGACGAATTGCAAAATTAGTATTATTATTACCTATTATTATTAGTACATTTTAGGCTACATAGAAGACCCTTTTGTCCAAAACTTACAAAAAAGGAACAAAGCAATTCATCAAATATCAGTCATACAGGTTAGAGTATAATAATAAAGTGCTAAGATTATCACAAATAAACAAAAGATTTTGATGCACGTCATTAATATTAAATCGTATATTCCACCCCATACACTACAGGTACAGGGTAGCCTACAGGGTACAGGGTACACTACAGTTCATGAGGTCAACACTTTTGGGACTATTATTAGGCTAGGCAACATAATCTTACCTCAATGATATTCAGGCAGGTGAATAATATTAACTGCTTGTCCAAGAAATAACCTGTGAAATAATCTTTATCCTTCAAATCCTGGAAACGATTCATCCAGTTCTGAGCATGCTGTTTTCTCATGAATGCCCACCAGCTCTCAATGCGCTGGTTGTGGTTGCTCGAACCGTAGATGAAGCAGTTTGTAGCATATTCGTCATGATCATCATAACGTAGGAACTTTTGCATTTGTTCCACATAACAGTTCTCTGTTCCCAGGTCTGCCCTCAGTCTGGCTGGTGTCCCCATCCTCTGTCCAACTTCATCAATAAAGTAACTGGCAATGACCTTCGGATCAGAATTAGTAGAGTAAGCATGGAGCCAAATTACCATCCTTGAAAATCCATCGATCGCGCCGTTGATGCAGATACCAAAAGGTTTTAGTTTGTCATAGGAGTCCATGTGCCACATAAAATTGGGTCCAGGATTTCGATACATCCGACGTCTTAAGCGATTTCTCCTTCTCATTTGTACTCCATCGGGATCCAGGATGCTTAATAAATGTCGAATTACACTTTGACTGACAACAAATCCTGCCTGAATACACCTCAGATGTTGTAGTTTATATCCATGTAGCTTTCCATAATGGTTCAGTTCATCAATAAGGAATAATGCCAGTTCCAATAGGTCCGTTTGATTCTTTCGTCGATACAGTCTCAGATGTTTAAGATTGCCGACGCAGTGTTCGCATACTAATAATAATCCTGTCGACATGGCTCAATGCTAATAAAATGTCTTTGTGACTTAAACCGAGGAGAAAGTAGAAATAAATCAGTTCAGTTAAATGTGCCATGACTTTTGCCAAAAAAGCGGATTTAATTTACCGTTCCAGACTCCAGTTGTCAGGTCACTTACAATATGTCGTTTTAACAACATAAGATCTCGTAATAACGAGAAAATATGTTGTTTTAATGACATAAGATCTCGTTATTACGAGAAAATATGTCGTTTTAACGACATAAGATCTTTAACGACATAAGATCTCGTTATTACGAGAAAATATGTCGTTTTAACGACATAAGATCTCGTTATTACGACATAATTGAGGGGAAAAAATTATATGTATGTGGCAGCAATGCGTCACCGTAGGAACCAGAGTGATTTGCTTTGCCTATAAAGTGACGTCACACCTGCACCACTCTATTATTGTATGTTTTAAGGAACTTTTCATCCATTTGCTAACAGGAATTTTTTTTTTTTTTAAACTTAATCACAGGCTTTATGAAATGTTGTGCATCAAAAAAAGCTCATACTAATGGCCTGGATGAAAAGACCAATGACAACATTAAGCGGCAGGTTTTAATATTGTTATATCTAGTGTAGGTCGAGACACAACACTACATCTGGTTCAACAACCTACATCACTGGTTCAACAACATTACATCACTACAAATACATCTGGTTAACAGTGTATTTAAAGTAACAATTGAGGGGGGGGGGGGGGGGGGGCTCAATTGTTACTTTAAATACACTGTTAACCAAATACACACACTTTTTTAACCCATCCTCCACTTCAAGGCTCCAAATAATAAATGCATTCTTAAAAAGGCTGTCATACACCAGGTTTATAAGATTATAAGTAATGTCATACACCAGGTTTAAAATGTCCCCTCATGTCAAATGTCAGTGAGTGGCGGTTTGAGTGGCGACAAAAGCTTATTAAATTGGGGTTTATCAGTGTGCCGTATGAACTATTATTCTGACAGAGTTAAGGCTGTACTGAGGACGCCGTGGTTTGACCAATAAGATAAGGGCGTTTCAGCGCCACCCATATGTGCGAATAAAATATTGAAAAAATACACCAATTTGTAAACACTTTTTTGTCTCTCTCATTTTTCATTTGTTGAACTAAGCAGAAAAATGAATAAATCAGCCATCTTTTCATTCCTTGTTACTCCATTCCAGATAGGAAATAAAATGATCAAAAACGTACAAAGACTAAAGTGTCTATACCAAGCAGCATCCTGTAGTTGTAAGTGGTGATCTAAATATATTTCATAAACTTATTTATGCTGACATGACATTGTATTCTAGACTATCAACATGCCTGAAAAAACAGTCCTGATCGACCCAGTGCGAAATGAAGGTTCTTATGAATGTAAAATTCTGCTGAACTGGAGGTAACATTTTAAGAGCTATGTTTCATATTTGTTGAATTTTATTTATTTTTTTGGTGCTATTCTATTCTAAACAGTACAAATGGCTCGACCACATCTCAGGAATTTTTATTTTAAACTGAGATGGTGTGATGACCAAACAGCCCAGTGGCAATCACAGACCCTGAAACACAGGATTCAAGCAGTTTGGTAGTTTTGGGACTTAATGTATTAAAATATTTGCATAAGTGGCTTCAGGTCTGAAAATGTTGTAATGAATTGAATTAATGTTGTTTGTCAATAATGTTTCAGTTTGCGGTCAGCAACGTTCAGATTACGTCATGATGAAAATAGCCTGCACACTTGTTAGATGTCAAGGCGAGTGGTGTTGTAACTCTTTAATACTGTTGTGATGAATGTCATAGTTCACCTCTGTAGATGCTATCTACACTATGAAAAATTTAAGTAAGAATATCCAAAGATACAGAGGTGAGAGATATAATAACTTGAAGACCGCAAAAAGTAATGCAAGAATGATTTAATGTAATTTCAGAACATGTGAGAACATGGGGGATGATATTTTTCATGGTGTGTATGTTGACGTAGTACAATATGATATGATTGCCCAATGAATAAATATTTAACAATTTAATGTTAACAAATTTGTTTATAAGTAATGCAGAGGACTACTGTGTGGTTTGCAGCATGGTGGTGTCATGATTCTGCCATCATGTCTTTGATTTCTCCAGTCTTGTGGCAGGATCATGGCAGACCCATGTTTTGTGTACAAGCGCATGGCCAATTGTTTGGGCCATGTGCTTGTGTTGTCTCGTTACGTTACCCCGCCCCCTTCTTATCCCCGTCTTGTCATTATTGTCTAGTCAGTTTCATCTGTCCTCGTCATTAGTGTTCCCTATATAATCCCCTTTTGTTTGCTGTCCTGTGTCGGTTCATTGTTTGACATGGTCATACGTTGTGTGAGTCTTGTCGTGAGTAATCTGTTGAGAGTCTTGTCATCAAGAAGTGTCTGTTCCTGTCGTAGTTGTTAGTTTACTGTCTGAGTATTTGCCTTGCCCTGTCTTGTTTTGCCCCATCTTGGGCTTTTGTTTTCTGTTTTTGTCCTTTAATAAATCCTGTGAAAGTCATTTGCTGTCTGCGCTTGGGTTCATCCTTCATCCACATAACAGAATGAACCGGCCATGAAAGAACCCAGCAGACAGCGCGCCTATTTTCCCTACTCTGCAGCCGTCTGACCCCGAACAATGGTGGGAGGATAAAGATCGTGGGAGTCAGCATCGGAGTCTTCCTGCCCGGAATCCTCCTCGCCTGCTGTGAGTTTCCCAGTTCCTGCCACGGTTCCTGGTTCACCTCCCTCTCCGGTCCCCAGTCTGGCCACATTCTCCGCTCCGTGACCCAGGAAGAAGAAGAGGAGGAAGGGAGCTTCTGGTTCTCCATCTCTACCTCCTCCTGAGTCCGCGATGGCTCTCCAACCCGCCGCTGAAGTCAAGAGCGCTGTTCCTGGCTCCGCTGCTGTAAGCGCGGTTCCAGTCTTTGCAACCGGAGACATAGTTCTACAACCTGCTGCAGAAAGCGCAGTTTCCCAGTCGGCGTTGGGGAGATCGATTCCAGAGACTTGTACTGTGAATGTCATCTCTGAGTCTTCAGTCATGTCAGCTGAAGCGAAAGCAGCAGCCGATTCCGCTGCGAAGGCTTTGATAGGCAGCGAAGGCGTTGCCTTTGGCTTGCTCAGTTGGGGATATTCAAATTAATTAACCAATCATACCATTGATCAGCTCTACCAAACTTGGATGTCTTTTTTCCAGTAATAAACAAACATTGTTAAGTTGTTTTGATTGATACTGTGAAGCAGCTTTGATACAATCTGTATTGTGAAAAGCGCTATATAAATATATTTGACTTGACTTGACTTGATACAGTCCGTATCAGCCCATCAGGAGATGCCAGTCGTCATCGCTGCCAGAACCCTGTCCGAATATCTTTCCCGTCTTGTCAGAATTCTAGATGTCCCAGTCAGTCCTGCCTTGTCCCCAGTCCCTGTTCCAAATGATCCAGAGAGCACCGTTCCCAGTCCAGTTACCGTAAGCACTGATCCCATGTCTGCACTGAGCACCGATCTCAAGCCAGCCGGCGAGAGCGCAGCACCCACGCCAGCCGGCGAGAGCGCAGCACCCACGCCAGCCGGCGAGAGCGCAGCACCCACGCCAGCCGCCGAGAGCGCTGCACCCGAGCCAGCCGCCGAGAGCGCTGCACCCGAGCCTGCAACATTCAACGCCTCTCCAGAGTCTGAGGTGATGAGTGTCGCTTCTTCTTGGGGTAGCCTTGGCTCCGATACAGCCTTTAAGAACTCTGTTCCCGTTCCCGCTTCCTTTACGCCTGTCAATCACCTTGTCTCCGTTCCGTTGCCTGCTGCTGCAGTCCCCACTGTCCCCGGACTTCCGTTTGTTTCCCCTGTCTCCCCTGTCATGACTAAGCCCCGGACTGTTTCCCCCAAGACCTCTCATCGTGTGTCCAAGTCTGCCCGGATTCCTCATCCTCAGCCCTCGTCCCAGAGATCCAAGACCCCCAGCCCACCTATCCACCCTGGACTATCCCCCATGAACCCTGAGTTTCCGCCACCTCCCCTTCCTTGTTTATTATTTCTGATGTTTCACCCTAATCCTGTCATAGTGTATTCTTGTATGCCCTTGGTGTTATTTGTCATGTTTTGTTGGTTCATGTCTATGTCTCAGTCAGTCTTGTCCTGTGTTTGATGTCTCCTTAAGGAACATCTGGAAGCCGCTCCTTAAGGTGGGGGTTCTGTCATGGTTCTGCCATCATGTCCTTGATTTTTCCTAATCTTTTGGCAGGATCAGGACAGACCCATGTTTTGTGTACAAGCACATGGCCTTTTGTTTGGGCCATGTGCTTGTGTTGTCTCGCTATGTAACTCCGCCCCCTTGTTACCCTCGTCTTGTCATTATTGTCTTGTCAGTTTCACCTGTCTTCATCGTTAGGGTTCCCTATTTGATCCCCTTGTGTTTGCTGTCTTGTGCCGGTTCATTGTTTGACGTTGTTACATACTTTGTGTGAATCAAGCCGTGATTTACTTGTTGGAAGTCTTGTCTAAGAGAAGTGTTTGTTACTGTCTTAGTTGTTAGTTTTTGTCAGAGTATTAGTCTAGTATTGTCTATCCTGTCCTGTTTTGCCCCATCGTGGGTGTTATACCCTGTTTGTATTATTTGCTGTCTGCGATTGGGTTCATCCACAGAACAGGTGGAAGACGATCCTAACAAAAGCATGACTGAAATGGTATATAAACAACTTCTAGTACACACACCAAAAAACAATGGTTTACCCTTTGTGTCATGTGTTTTTTTTTTTTTTTAAGTTTCTATAAAGTATATAATATTTTGATTTATTATTATTTATACTACATGGCTGTTGAATGCTTGATCTGATTGGTTGAGAACGTTCTAAGGTGTGCAATTATTTTCAGGGAATCGCACGGCTAAAGTAGTTCCAGGCAGGTTTGACCGCATTACAGTTCCATATCACTGTGCGTAGTTAACTGTAATAAAGGAAAATAGGATACAGTTCATAACAAGAAAAAAATAAACATGCAGCCCCATGATGCGCTTGATCTGCAATTTTCGATGTCTAACTTCACAATCAATGGACACATTAAGTTTAATTTTAGTAAATAAAGTATATAGTCCTATCTATTATAAATAGACAATTAAACTGAATATATAGGCTAAATAAACTGATAGTCCTGTATGGAGCTAGAATTGTGTCTTTATTACATGCGAGAAAATAAATGATCTGAGAGAAGAAAAAAAAATTTGAGAGAAAAAGTTTTCATACCAATAGCAAAAAATGATAATATTTGCGACTAAAAAAAGTTTTGAGAGAAAGTATTTTCTCATAGAAAATAAAAAATATATAAATTTGAAATTTTTTAAATTATTTCTGAGAAAAAAAATCTCTCTCAGCTCTCGTGACAGGATTTTGCTTTCACTGTGAAAATTGTGTCATGGGCGGGGCCACGTTCCTATTGGCCAGTCGGGTGAGCATCGTCTTGTCTTGGGAGTTGAACTGAATCATTACACCATTGTTCGGTTCACCTAGATAGATGCTGCCTCTGCCTTAGTTGAGCACGCCACGGACACTCCAATGTTTGGGTAAGATCATGATGACACACACACAACTCGATGGGTAGCTGGCTGAGCAAGTTCAGCATCACTGAAGATTAAACATTAAAAAATAGCACTCATATTCATGAATGAATGTGTATTATATTATTAGCTTGCTAATTGCTAATTAGCCATCATGCTATAGGTAAACTTGCAAACTCACCAGGTTTATACTATTTTTAAATCAAATGCCAAATTAGTGTTTTGATTCAGATAGTTTCACTCCTTATTTAGTGAGTAGTGAGCTAGTTTCTACCTTTGCACTTGCCAAGCACCTGAAGAGTAACTGCTTGTTCATCATATACAACCTCCTGTACAACTTTCAACTAACGTTAGTATGCATGGAAGGTGGCAACCCTATAGCTAGCTAACGTTAGATAGTGATTGATATACCGTTTGAAAGTGTCCCACTTTTGAAAGTGTGCGGTCACTGCGGTGATTTTCCATGCTGGAAATAAAAAGCAGCAAGAATGCACATTACAATGACAGTAACTTTTTATTTTATGTAAATTTTATGTAGAATAAGCCCTGTGTAGCTGAGTTTGCAAGCTACACATGCAGTGTAACTAAACGTGTAGTGCAACAACCATACAAAGACTATTTTAAACAAAACTGGGACACTTTCAAACGGTATGAGCATCAATCAGAAAGTTGAGAGATTCATTTTGAACGAATCTTTAATATGACTCGGGCAGGGGCGGTTCTAAGGTCAGTGGATATTCCGGGCTTTAGCCCAAACTCAAATTGGGTATTTTTATTTAAATTAATGAATTCATTATAAAAGCGATTCAAGGGAATAAAGAAAAAGAAAGGCTTATTGTATTAGTGAAATAATTTAAAGTATTCGCAAATAACCTTTTATTTTTAAGTATGCATACATTCTCTCTACATGAATCAAGGAAATTATAGCATATTTTCAATTCAAAAAGGCAAAATTGAATTAAAAAAAATAAAAGTTGAGTAATTTGCGTCACCGGATACTGTGGGTAGTTGAACATTTCTATTGTAAAACAGTTGTCAAATATTAAATCTTTATGTACTTACATTTTACCAGGCGTTCGTTCACTGTTAACATCCTTCTGTGAACGGTAAGCCCCGCCTTCTTTAATCATTCTGACATTGATGAGCTAGACCGATGAACTTTTTGTCATCCAACAAACAGAGCGGTGCGTAATGGAGTGCATCAGAGCAGCATCAAGAATATCAAATACATTGCAGTGAATCTCTTATTTGCATCTTAAGTTTATTGCCAATAATAATGACAGGTTTGCAAAAAAAAAAAAGAACTCGGTGAGCTCGCGCAAAACACATCTTCACCTCAGTGACTCGTTTAATGCCTCTGATTGGCCGATGCGTTCAACAGACATGTCTGTGATTGGCTACAATGCTCAACGCTGCGAAAGCACGTTGTAAGCATAGTTCGAATTACAAAGAGACAGAAATATCAATTTTGGGGGGGTCAGATAGTTTTTCTGATATTGTGAGAAAACATATAATTACAGTTACAATACAAGTCAACTCCTATTTTCACTGTAGGAACATTTTAATGTAAAGCGATTTCAGACACCCCTATTGTGGACCGTACCATTTTTAACCACCGTGGCTAGAAGCAACATAGATAGAGAACGGTTTGCTGCTGACGTGCATGGATAAATGTAAGTTGCTAACTGATGTCTAGCTTGTTGATTTTACAACCTTCATTTATTAACATGTTTTGTTCGTTCATAGCTCATGTCACGTCTTCATACATTGAATTACTGGCTACTTACCTGCTACTTACCCACTGAGGCTAGTAAAGTGAACCTTGGTTAGTTACCAAGGTTAGTTAGCAAGATAATTCTCTATTTAAATCAAGCTTTACATTGTGGTGAGGTAAAATCAGGGGTGGATCTACAAACAACATTGTGAATTAGAGGCGTGGGCGCGATCGAACTGTGTGTGTGTGTGTGTCTGTGTGAGGGAGAGAGGCGCGGGCGCGATCGAACTGTGTGTGTGTGTGTGTGTGTGTGTCGTATGACTAAATCTGCCTCAAAACTCACTAGAAGACATCATTTGAGGAGTCTTTTTTTTTTTTTTTTTTTTATCTCCTGGGGAGCATACCCCCCAAACCCCCCAAGAATTGCTTTTTCACAAAGTACAATTTACCAGGGGGCAAAACACCTGTTTTTTAGGAAATCAGACATGGGCTGCTGTAAAAGGTTATCATATAAAAATGAAATCTATGATGTCTGAGGATCACAACCTGGGTGGACAACCCGGTCAACAAGCTGCTGGAAACTTGTAATTAGGGTCAAAACAATGCTACCTCAAATTCTGCTTTAACTCCCCGGAATCAACCAAACATGCTAAAAAGGTTTAATTATATTCATGAATCCTGAGCCATATCTCCCTGATACTTTATGCTAGAAACACCTTTCAAAAGAGTGGAAGATAAGCTTTCATCTGATGCCTTGATTGTACATGTAATTAGAATGTAAGAGTTAACTCTTGTGCATTGTTCAAATTCACTACCCTTTCGTTATGCTGAAAACAGCCACTAATTTAAACTGCTGTAATGTATCAGATAAATAAATTAAAAAAATATTTCTTTGCATAAATCTATTAATCAACCTCATTCCTGATCAAAACTACTAAATGTTAAAAAAAAAAATCAGGATTTTAACTCTTTAATTGCCAAATTCATAAATGATGTCACTGATTTGGGGGAAAAAACACACAAAATTACTTATTTTCGATATAAAATGTGATTGTGGACTGGCTTTTTTATCCTTTTATCACAGTCTTGGACATGTCAAAGATTAGAAACAACATTGGTTTTGATGCATTGTTAGTTTTTGAGCAGCATCAGATTTTAACTTTTTCTCCCTCATTTACTGTTCGTGGCTGTTTTTGCCCCCATTGACTTCCATTATAACCACATTTTTTGATTGCAAAGCCATGACACCATATAATCATGCATTTTTGATTGTTGGTGTTTTTCCCTGTTGGGAAGAGGTAAAATTTGTAAATTTTTACTGTTGATAACCAGGTGGCACCATTAACCTATTTAGATAGGCCTGTGCAAAAAACAGCTTAGTTTCTGGCTTTTACATGGAGTTATATGGAGTATAATAGCATATTAAAGTGTGTGTGTGTGTGTTGACCGGGTTGTCCACCCAGGTTGTGATTCTCAGATATCATAGATTTCATTTTTATATGACAACCTTTTACAGCAGCCCATGTCTGCTAAACCCCCTTTGCCCCCTGGGTATTAAGTATAGACTACACAGACTGTTGATAGTGATTACACAGAGAAAGGGTCCACAATTCACAAATTAAGACCCACACCATCCAAAAACCCAGCTACATTTCTGATTTGACTCCCACTCCGTGTAATGTAGTGTAGAGAACAAAACACATTCAATGAAAACCGTAGCATTTTAAATTATGAATAATGTCCATGGCCCCCCTCCTGATACCACATGCCACCCCAGGTGGTAGTATGGTTTTTCATAGTATGCTCCTTAATCACATTAAAGATTGCTCAGGTTTAACATATCTCCAAGCAATTGTGTTGATTTGACACTGACTATCATAGACTATAATGGAAAATTGGTTTCTGTTTAGTATATGAGAGGGTTGGGTCTTACCTCCAGGTCTTATGAAGTCTAAAAATAAACCAAATCAATATTTCATGAAATAGGCAATAGGCTTCTTGAAAAGGTATTACTTTTACTAGTAATTAGAATGGTATTTCAGTGCACTTAACCTCTAACTTTTGGGAGTTGATCAAAACAGTTCTCTTTAACAATGAGATATTCTGTAGCCTACTGATTATTAGTTTGTCGCATGTTTAGACCTTGTATTTGTGTTGCACAACACATGTTGCACTTGGCGATCACGGTGGGGATTGATATGGTAGTGGACCATGGTGGCAAAATTGCAGAATTAAAAAAAAAAAAAGTTAATAAAATGTATGTATCGTATTATGAAAGCTGCGCACACGCTGTACACTTTTACTGTGCACTGTCCACACACTGCTTGTATTTGTCCATTTCTTTTACTAGATTATACAATCCTAAAAAACGACTTAGTCACTCTGACAGGCAGCTGTCAAACTCACGCGCGTTGCTCAGCAACCGGGAGTGGCGCGAAAACATCTGACAGCTGGTTTTAGCGCTTTAAATGCGCTTTAAACGCCCCTTGGCGGTTGTAGGCTATAAATGATCATATATTATATAATATTTTATTATGAAAAGAACACCCAAGCCATCGGGATCGGCTTTCCGAAAACGAAGGAAGGAGGAGGAAGAAAAACGGGCCCAAAGCAGAGGTATGTAGACTATATCATCAAGCTCACAGCCAGTGGTTAAATTGGGCCGGGGCTCTCCGGGGCTCAGCCCCGGGCCGGACCGGCACATAAGCCTGCCAGTGGCGCAAAAAGTGGGTATACCAGTATGTTTAGCGGAGTAGGCGCCCTCATAAGATTTATGAGGAGTAGGCGCCCTCAAAAAGATGGATAAAGCAAAAAAGCGGCAGGGGGCTAAAATAGAAATAGCCCATTCGTTTTGTTTTGTTTTGCTTAATCGGCGGTGCTGGGTTAGTGATGGTGTAATGCATTGGTCAAAAAAAAGTCAGCGTTAGCTTTTTTTCTGACACCGCATGAAACGCGTAGATCAGCGGCCCATTGGTTGTTTTCTTGATTGACACTGGGCTGGCCCAATCACATCTTTAATGTGAAGTATAGGCGCAAAAATCAATCTCGCCTAGGGCAACCAAAGGGCTAGAGCCGGCCCTGCATGATGGTCATAGAAGAAGTGAAGGAGCAGTACCCCCCAATTATGGTGGGGTAATTCGTACCTTTAATGCAAAGGGAAAAATATAAATTATACAGTAATATGCACTTTTCATGATTAGGTAATCGCGGCAGCTGTAATCTTATTCACATTTGTTTTTCTGATTAATTGTTTTGCTCTATGAGAAAGGCAAGGTAGCAAAATATTCGGGGCTTTACTAAAAACATTCGGGGCTTAAAGGGACACCAGGCAACTTTTTTACCTTAACTGAACAGCTTCGGAGTCAGTGGAATGTTTATATTACTTATTTCGAGTTGAATGGTGGTGGTTCGCACTCCCCTGGTGCCTGAGAGTGTAAAAAACTCACTTGCAACTTTGGGCCTGCGGGCCGCCGGCCTCGCCATCAGGAAGTATTGCGTGATATCAGGTCTCGCGATGTAACGAATTGCTTGACGGCACTGAACATGTACACACCCCCATTCAAGCGCCGGCTAGCTATAAGCAAAGGGCAGTGATAGATAGAGTTATGGCTGAGCCTGTAAAAAAGAAGCAGAAGGCTAGGAAATCTTTGTCGGAGGACCAACGAAAGAGGAAACGGGAGACTGACCGTGCTAGAAGTCAGACTCGAGTAAATATCAGACCGGCTTTTTCAGAATGGCGAGAACTGAGAGAAACAGAAGCCTGGAAAACGGATGCTGACCTGGCCTTCTTGGCCACTTGTAAGTATCTTTGGAATAAACTGTTTAATATTTAAATTTCAAGTAATTGTGACCTCAGGATGTTTGCTATTGTCTGTAAAGGTTTTTATTATGATCGCGGTCTGTTACGGGCTTACTAGTACGCTAGATACTATAACTTTGATTTGATGTTAGCATTGTCATTAGCAAACACGTTTGATTTCTGTAACGGTAGTTGTTTGGGCGTTCCTCTGTCGGTTTTATTTGTGTAACTTAGTTTGCAAATAAATAGATATCAAATTCTTCAAATCAAGACACCGTTGTATCCTACCCGCGTCTAAATGGCTAGCGGAGATTTTGGCTTGATCTAGCCCTTCTATGTGTCTAATTTAGCTTGCACGTTGCATCCAGGTGTTACTTTGCTTTTATTTGGCGCTGGTGTATAGCTTTTTTGCAGTGCGCTACATAGTGTAGAAGCCGATGGCTCACCGATCGCATTCTGTATTGTATTGATCCATAATATGCTACAAATCCTCTCAACTACAACGAAGCCCAGACTCAAAATATTTTCTGTGACCGTCTTGTTTGCAAATATAGAAGTTACGTGGGCTTATCAAGTTACTGTAAGTGACACCCCAAACCCCCTCCCGCCCTCCAAACAACACACACATACACACACAATCACACACACAATTTATCCCCTCACCCCTTCCCTTGGCCTTATGTCGCCTCGTTCATATCGTTCGTTCCCGGTAAAAATACTAGTGTGCATGACAACACAATAAAAAAAAAAAAAAAATCGCCATCAGTTGGAAAGAAAATATTGCTTTACTAACCTCGGTAGACATAACTGGTTTTGAAATAGCCGGTTCATGCTCAGCTGGGTTGACAGCTGATCAGCTGGGTTGCTCATGGCGAGGGGGGAGGAACAACAGTTCGTTTTTACGACAGTGTGTTTGAAAGCATTTACTACCAGACACCAGGGGGAGCTAGGGGGAGCTTCGTAGAGAAAAAACACTCAGGCTTGCCTGGTGTCCCTTTAAGCCCCCTTAGCCCGACCCTAGCGCCGCCCATGGACTCGGGACTACCGAGTTGTCTCAGAGAGTGATTAGTTCATTTTGTGTTGACCGCCCATGCACGCAACATCGCAATAAGGTACATGAAGTCACGACAGAAATTATTAGTTAACCCTCTGGGGTCTGAGGGGTTTTCTGGGTCCTGGAGGTGTTCTGACATGCTCTGACATTTGTGCTTTTTTCAGTTATTTATAAACATGTTAATGGCAAAGGTGTAAATTCACTTAAATTCACAATAGCACAAACGGGGCTACTGTAATATGTGAGCAACATGTATGTACATGTTTGTATTTTTGAGAGAATATTGTTTATGCATGGTTATTGAAAAAACTAAAACTTAAAGTGTCTGAAATAAGGCCACAAAACACATACTAAATATGTGTCCACAAGACTTTTGACTAATGAGTGTTGTTGCCTAGAGTTTTTGCTTCAAAATGATCTGAAAATCATCCTGCCTAATCATTTACACAAAACAATACATTGATTTAAATTTTATAAGACACCTTTTGTTTGGAAAGGCAATATGCGTGGAGGCGTGTTCACACCTGAGAAGACAAAGGCCGGATAATGTGCCACATACATAATGAGCTGCATATTAATTAGCCTTTCACACAGGTGTGTCACAGGGTCCCAAAAAATGCAAGGACAAAAGAAATTATCTATATATACATATTTTACAATTAGAAATTGTAACCAATTACAAATAGGTTACAATTACAACAACAATTACAATTTTAACAATATTTCAAGTGTATTCTTTCTTTGTAAAAAGTATACATTTTATCATACGTATTAAAAAAAGGTAAGGATTCATTAGTTTGAATATTGGAACAAACACTATAATAACATCTTAGTTGATAATTCAATATACCTACTTTATTTTTGACAAAACATCATACTATAGTATATTTAACATGAGCAGAAATTGGTGAACAAAAGCTTACCTATTTAATGTGACAGTAGTCTTTTTTTACAGTCAAAACTTTATAATCTATCCAAAACTAATCACAAAATCTTGTCTTAACATTCATATTTAGTCTGTAACATATTGTGTATGATATATTAGTATATACATGTTAATTTGCAGTTTGTTACTTATACAGACATTCTATTTCAACATATTTCAGTCTATTTTTACTCATCTTAGTAGGCTATAGCAATATAGTTTGGATGTGTTCATGTAATAACATGTTTTCTAATGTAGGTGCGAGAGTGAATGAACGGCACAGACACGCGCTGTATAACTGTAGTAAACAACGCGCACGCGTCTGTGCTGTTCATTCATAATTTAGCCTACACACAGACACGCAGTTCCTATTTAAACAGTCATTTTGCGGTTTATAGACACTATTCAATATCGCGATTAGAACAAAGCACTTAAGAATAAATGACTTACTACATCAGCTGGATCTGTTGCTCCTCGACATGAAACTGCCAGCACTTCTGGTACATTTTCCAGGGTTATTAGATAGTGTTATTCCTCACTGCGTAGGGATTCGCTGTGTTCACAGCGGTAGTAAGAAATTTACTAAACATGATGTGTTTTATAATCCAGCTGGTGGGCGTTGGCATGTTTGCATGGCTTGCCTTAGATCATTTGCGTTTGAATACCGCGCGCTCTCCGTGGGCGTGGCACATTAACACGTAATGAGGTATAATGAGCTGGAAAGAAAAAGACTGACATCTCTCTCTTTTCATACAGATTACATAAACTGAGAATATTTGTTCCCTTTCGTAGTCACTCCGAGTTACGTCAAGTGACGGAGAATGGGGGTTTCGCCTAGAAAGCCAATCATCTTCGAGTATTACAAAACGAGCCTATGGCAATGAAATGCCATGGGTCTGCAGAATTTGCATAGCGTATCTCCGCCCCACCGCGTGGGTATAAAAGGAGGAACGCCGGCAAAGGCAGATCATGTTTTCGCTTCGGAGTCAAGAAACTTCTCTTCACTCCACAAGTCAAATCCTGAGTTTCAGTGACTTCTCTTCGAGACGAGCGACCTCTCCGGTGTTGGTGTGACGGCGGTATCCAGCGAGTTCACATTGCCTGCGGTCTGTGCAGTGATCTGCCAGTTGGTGTGTTTCTCCCTGGTCGCCTCAGCATCGCTGAGCTTTTTTCCTCTCTAAAAGAGCTGCACGTGGCACGTCTTTTTAAAGATGTCTCGACCGTGTTCTTCTGGGTGCGGTCGATTCCTGTCTTCCTCTGATGGGCACAATCGCTGCTTTGCGTGTCTGGGCTTAGAGCACGCTAAAGCAGCGCTTGTGGATGACTCATGTTCCTTCTGTGGGAACATGACCATCGCAACACTAAGGTCGAGACTCAATGATCTCATTCGAGAGAGAGTCCCCTCATCCACACCCCGATCTACACCCTCCTCGAGAGGTGGTACTTCGGCTGGTGGACAGGGTGACTTGAGGGTGACGGTGTGGAACAAAAATCCGACGATACGTCCTCGGACCCCCCCCCCCCCCCTTGCAGTGTTGCAACCCGCGAGCGCCGCGGTGATTTTACCGTGTCCATCCATTGATGCCCCGCGTATTTCATTCGGCGCTCCAGAGGATGACTCGATGTCGATCGCGGCATCACAAGGTGGGCAAGAGTCATCGGGAAGTGACGATGCGGCTGCGTTGCCTCCTTCTGGAGTTCCAGCGTTGCCCGTATCAGATCCCGAGATGACCGCCATGCTCTCCCGAGCCGCCGCGAGCATCGGGCTCGAGTGGAACCCTCCACCCTGCCCCGAGCGCTCGCGGCTGGATGATTGGTTTTTGGGCGCGGCTCTCCGAGCGACGAAAGAGGCCTCACGCTCCCTGGGTCAGGTGATGGCCACTTCGGTGGTCCAGGAGCGTCACCTGTGGCTGAACCTGGCTGATATGCGGGACGCCGAGCGCTCTCGTCTGCTCTCGTCTGCTCGACGCCCCCATATCCCAGGCCGGCCTCTTCGGCGGAACGTTCGAGGACTTTGCCCAGCAGTTCTCGACCGCACAGAAGCAGTCTGAGGCTATCAAGCATATTCTGCCCCGACGGCCCGCTGCTGCCTCCACCCAGGCGTCGGTTCAGAAGCCTCAGCCTGCTCGCCGCCGAGGGCGCCCTCCTGTCGCTCCCTCCCCTCCCGCACGGCCCCGGCAGCAGCCTTCACCCAGGCCGCGTCGTGGAGGAGGCCGCAGGAAGGCGCCCCAGCCCTCTCCAGCCCCGCGCCCCGCTAAACGCCAGGCTAAGCGGCGCTCCTGAGACGGGCTGCTCAGTGATGGTCCCGGTTCTTCCCCAGGAGGTGGTTGCAGGCCCCCTCCTTCCCCCGGCGGAGGGCCGGGGGAGAATCTTTTGTTTTCCCGCTGCTCACCCACGGGTGGGCAGTACCCTAAAACTGTTAAAGAAAGAACCAACACTTCCATCACTGAGCACACAGAGCCGGCTGACAGTGTGCGACGCCTCCGGGCCTCGCTGCTCTCATCCCCCTCTGTCACAGAGTTCTCGGACAGCAGTGTGCGCCGCCTCCGGGCCTCGCCACTCCTGTCCCCCTCTGTTCCAGAGGGCGCAGACGACAGTGCGTGCCGTCTAAGGACCACACCGCTCTCGTCCCCCTCTGTCGCCAGCCCCCTGGCAGAGCAGACCCCCGTGGAACGCTGGTCCTTCCCTGGTCTCCTCTGTCAGGGCGCGGAGCCTGACCACGCCCCCGCACAGGGCCGCTATGCCACCCTCGCCGGGGCCGGTCACTCCGCTTCGCTGCCCCTCCGGGGGGACGTCTGTCGTTCGCATGACCCCGCTGGTTCAGTTTCTGGCAGCTTGGTTAGAGCTCCCCAGCCTGTCCCGCTGGGTCGCCCGAACGATCAGGCGCGGCTATGCGATTCAGTTCGCTCGGTCTCCTCCCCGCTTCAGCGGAGTCCGCTTCACTATGGTCGGTGGCAATGCCCCCATCATGCGAGCGGAGGTTGCCACCCTGCTGGCGAAGGGTGCAATCGAGACTGTCCCTCCAGCCGAGATGAGGTCGGGGTTTTACAGCCCGTACTTCATCGTCCCCAAGAAAACCGGTGGGTTACGACCGATCCTGGACCTGCGCGTCCTGAACCGCTCCCTTCACAGGCTGCCGTTCAGGATGCTCACGGCCAAACGCATTTTCGAGTGCGTGCGGCCGCAGGATTGGTTTGCAGCGATAGACCTGAAGGACGCCTACTTTCATGTCTCCATCTTACCTCGACACAGACCGTTCCTTCGGTTTGCTTTCGAGGGGCAGGCATATCAGTACGCGGTTCTCCCATTCGGGTTGGCTCTGTCTCCTCACGTCTTTACGAAGGTCGTCGAGGCAGCCCTTGTTCCCCTACGCGAACACGGGGTTCGCATCCTGAACTATCTCGACGACTGGCTGATTCTAGCCCACTCTCGAGCTCAGGTTTGCGAACACAGAGACCTTGTGCTCCGGCACCTAGCCCGTCTGGGCCTTCGGGTCAACTGGGAGAAGAGCAAACTCAGCCCCGTGCAGAGGATCTCTTTTCTCGGTATGGAGATCGACTCGGTCGCCATGTCCGCGCAGCTTACGAGCGAGCGCGCACACTCACTGCTGACTTGTCTTCGTCAGTTCGAGGGCAAGAGTGCGGTCCCACTGAAATTATTTCAGAGGCTCCTGGGGCATATGGCATCTGCAGCCGCGGCAACGCCGCTCGGATTGCTTCATATGAGACCGCTTCAGCTGTGGCTTCGCGATCGAGTCCCGAGGTGGGCATGGCATCACGGCACGCTCCGAGTCCCAGTGACTCCGACCTGCCGTCAGTTCTTCACCCCGTGGAGGAACCTCAGTTTTCTACGGGCCGGAGTCCCCCTAGAACGAGTTTCCAGGCATATTGTTGTCTCCACAGATGCCTCTTCCACGGGCTGGGGCGCCATGTGCAACGGACATGCTGCCGCGGGCTCCTGGAAAGGACCCCAGCGCCTTCTGCATGTCAATTGCCTCGAGTTGCTGGCAGTACGCCTTGCCCTGCACCGTTTCCACACGCTGCTCAAGGGTCAACACGTGCTAGTCCGTTCAGACAATACCGCAACAGTAGCGTACATCAACCGTCAAGGTGGTCTACGCTCCCGCCGTATGTCGCAACTCGCTCGCCACCTCCTCTTATGGAGTCAGAAGCACCTGAGGTCCCTTCGTGCTATCTACATTCCGGGCGATCGGAACCTTGCAGCCGACGAGCTGTCTCGGCTCCGTCCTTTCCCTGGCGAATGGCAACTCCATCCCCAGTCGGTCCAGCTGGTTTGGGATCAGTTCGGGGACGCACAGGTAGACCTGTTTGCCTCCCACGACTCATCCCATTGCGCCCTGTATTACTCCCTGACCGAGGGTACTCTCGGCACGGATGCACTGGCGCACAGCTGGCCGCGGGGCCTACGCAAATATGCGTTTCCCCCAGTGAGCCTTCTCGCACGAACTCTGTGCAAGATCAAGGAGGACGAGGAGCAGGTCACTCTGGTTGCGCCGTACTGGCCCACCAGGACCTGGTTCTCCGAACTAGTACTCCTCGCGACAGCACCTCCTTGGCCAATTCCTCTGAGAGAGGACCTCCTCTCTCAGAGACGGGGCACCCTTTGGCACCCTCGTCCCGATCTTTGGAGACTCCACGTGTGGCTCCTCGACGGGACGAGGCAGGTTTGAGTACCCTGTCACCTGCGGTGGCGGCTACTATCACTTCCGCTAGAGCTTCGTCCACGAGACGTCTCTATGCGTTGAAGTGGAACCTCTTCGTTAACTGGTGCTCTTCTCGCCGAGAAGACCCCAGGAGATGCTTGATCAGTGTCGTGCTTTCCTTCCTGCAAGACGGGCTGGAGCGAACGCTGTCTCCCTCCACCCTGAAGGTGTATGTGGCCGCTATCGCTGCATATCACGAAGCAGTTGATGGTAAGTCTCTGGGAAGGCACGACCTGATCATCAGGTTCCTGAGAGGAGCGAGGAGACTGAATCCTCCTCGCCCTCCTCTCGTTCCCTCTTGGGACCTCTCAGTGGTGTTAAATGCCCTGCAGAGGGCTCCCTTTGAGCCTCTGCAATCAGTGGAGCTTAAGTTCCTGTCTTTGAAGACAGCGCTCCTGGTTGCACTGGCCTCCATTAAGAGGGTAGGGGACCTGCACGCATTCTCCGTTGACGAAGCGTGCCTGGTATTCGGGCCGGCTTACTCTCACGTGATCCTGAGACCCCGGCCTGGATATGTGCCCAAGGTTCCTACTACTCCCTTCCGGAACCAGGTGGTGAACCTGCAAGCGCTGGCCCTGGAGGAGGCAGACCCAGCCTTGGCACTGCTCTGTCCAGTACGCGCTCTCCGCGCTTACGTAGACAGGACGCGGTGTTTCAGGACCTCAGACCAGCTCTTTGTCTGTTATGGTGGGAGACTGAAGGGAAAGGCTCTCTCAAAGCAGAGGTTGTCTCACTGGATAGTGGACGCCATTGCTTTGGCTTACCAACAGCAAGGCCGACCGTGCCCCCTTGGTGTGACAGCCCACTCCACCCGGAGTGTGGCTTCCTCTTGGGCTCTAGCGCATGGCGCCTCGCTGGCAGACATCTGTAGAGCTGCAGGCTGGGCGACACCTAACACATTCGCCAGATTCTATAATCTCCGAGTGGAGCCAGTGTCCTCCCATGTACTCGCTTCAACCAGCTAGTTCAGGACCCGCTCAGGTGTCTTCGCTTGCTCGCCATTCCACTCCACGGACTGGATACGTGCGATTATTCTCCTCAGGTGAGCCTTCCCTTCTGAAGCCCTGAGTTCCTCCAGCACTGTTGACGCTGGCGCCAGTGTCTATTGCCTGTGCGTCGGCTAGGTGCCTCCGTGTGCATGGTTCCTCCCTGAGTAACCCCCACATGTGTATGTCCACTGTAAGCCTCTTTGAGCATGTGTCTTTCCCTCGGCAAGCCACCTTGCCACCCCTGGAGTTGAAAGTTGCCACCCCACGGGGTGGTTACTCCAGTGTTCCTCCATATGAAGCCTTCCGGCCATATGTGTATTCTAAGTCCTCCCTACGGGTAGGCATGCTGCGGCATATCTCCTCTGAGATATGCTCCCCAGTGTACCTTGGTATTCCTGTGTTAAGTAGGACTCCTTCGTCCGTGCCAGTATCACGACAGGGGGATCAGACTTTCGCAGGGCACTGGAAGACAGCTGTGAAGGTGGCGTGATTACACGGGGACCCCCATTCTCCGTCACTCGACGTAACTCGGAGTGACTACGAAAGGGAACGTCTCGGTTACGGATGTAACCCTCGTTCCCTGAGTAGGGAACGGAGACGTTACGTCTCCCTGCCACTTCCGCTGTACCGCTGGGTAGACGCCTGAGTTCAGTCTCGGCTCCTCAGCGAAGACATGATCTGCCTTTGCCGGCGTTCCTCCTTTTATACCCACGCGGTGGGGCGGAGATACGCTATGCAAATTCCGCAGACCCATGGCATTTCATTGCCATAGGCTTCTATTTGTAATACTCGAAGATGATTGGCTTTCTAGGCGAAACCCCCATTCTCCGTCACTCGACGTAACGTCTCCGTTCCCTACTCAGGGAACGAGGGTTACATCCGTAACCGAGACGTTTTTTTTTATATAAATTAATTTAAAAGAAGAGATTTCAAGCTTCATTATGGAAAAACACTCGTGTCTGTATGACAAGTATTCGCGGAATTACAGTTAATTTTCGGACGCGTTTCAGAATGGACTTCACTGACAAAGAGAAGGCAAAACTAGCATCATGTTTATTTTTCTTTATTTGACTAAAAGCACAATACTTTGTTTATATTGTGAGTATACACAAAAAAATGGACACTTAACAGGATCGAATGATGTATAACACAAATATGTAAAGTCTCTTTTGTAAATATGTAAAGAGTATTTTGAGTCTCTTTTGCACTGATAAGAAAAAAAAGCGAGACTATCGCGCCGACCTCAGAGGGTTAATCTTTTGCGAGTCTCGAGTCTTCGGGTTCGGGACGGGTCCGAGTCTTTCGATCTTCCTGTCAGTCCCATAGAGACTATGCTGTCAGTACCGGAAAGAGAAATGATTAGTTCGTCTCTTCGGTTTCGAGTCGTTCGTTCTTCAAGTCAGACAACTAGTTCTTCAACAGTCAGTCTTCGAATGTTTCAGCAAGTTGTAAGTGTGTGTCCTGCATTAGTCTGCTGTCAGTGGCTCAAACCTCCGTTAGGCTAACTCTAAAATTACGTTTTGGAATTAGCAACGGAGGCATGGGATTAGATGCGTAAGAAATTAGTCCTACATACAAGAGCGTTTTAATGACAAAAACTTGACAAACGTCTTGAAATGCGTCGTGACCGCATTACCACCTCGGGTGTGCATTATTTGTAATAATTCAACGGCCTGAAGTCAATTATTCTTTACTTATTGTTATTTTTTATACATATTTTTACATTCTAAATGTAAAAATATAATATTTAAATGTGACATATTTATAGGATAAATAATTAAACTACTGTTATAGTGAATTATCGCGGTGCTTGAAGTGTGCTTACTTTTACTGTACAGTGTGTTAGATTATTACACATTAAAGATGTGCGCATTATGCCATAAAATGAAAACGATAGAAAAGGTGGATTAGCATAATTAGCTAACTAAGGTCGCAAGTTCCGTCATTACCAACATTATTCAGTGATTCTGTCTTTACGAGAACAACAGTTCCAACAAACATTTACAAACGGCATCGCAAACTCTCCAGTCGTGATTAGAAGTGTATAACGCGTCCCGATGTGTGTACTTATGCTCCATTCGAAGACATTTTTTCATATAAATAGCACAAGTAGTGTGTTCACACTGAAAATCACAAGAAGAAAAAGTGCACTTTAAATTCCCAGATGATGCACTAATTTAAAGTAAGTATGTATTGTTGGACACTTAATGCACTCGAGAGTCCCAGCGGCCATATATATTATACTGGTTCAGGACGGCCCTTTATAGTGTAGTCGTAGTGGAGTTAACTGGTTAGTATACAGACGATGAAAAGACTGTGTTTGATGGATAAATGGGCCAGAAAGAAAAGATCACTAGTTTTGTGTGGATGGGTTAAAGGTACAATATGTAGGATTTTTGCAGTAAAATATCCAAAAACCACTAGGCCAATGTTATATATTTTGTTTAGTTGATTACTTACAATATTCCAAAAGTTTCCAACTATTTGTAAATCGTGAGAAAAGTGCGATTTTAACCAAGGTAACGGGCGTGTGAGCAGGGGTGAGAAGTCGCCAGTCAATGGCGTCATATCCTCATTAGCCTCGTGTAACGAAGGTTCAGTGTAGGGATGAAAGAAGACAAGGGTCAGCGTAACGGGGACTCGTATACTTTATTAAAAATGAAAACAAAATAAAGAAAAGGTGCGCCACATGCGCCTTCACCGTAGAAGTCTCTATAGCACAGTTCAAAGACACTCTTTCCTGCTGGTTCAGCTCTCAGTCCACTTTTATCAAACTCTTCCCGATGTGTAAACTCATTACATTCATAAAGCTCTTCCCATCGTACAAACTCAGTCCATTTGTCAGCCAGCAGGTCGCGAGTGTTGATACGAGTCCCCGGTCCTTCTCTCTCTCGCTCTCTTGCACCGCCCGGTTTACATGCGGTCTCCCCACGCCAATTACTGCAATCAGACACAGGTGTTCGTCATTTTGCCCTTGACCTACTTACTTACCGCTCGGCTCCTCCCTCACTCTCCCGCTGCAAACTCCGCAAAACCACGCCCCCTTTATCACACCTCAGTTTCCGACAGGTTTGACCTCGTACTGTCATAGTAACCATGGCGACAGACGTTGACAACTGGGCTATGCCCGTTATGCCTAGCAGGACGCTCACGCTGTTGTTGTTTTGTTCAAACATTATGGACCATGGCAAGCAGACTTTGAGACAAAAAGAGGACTAAACGAAGATCAACATCTTTCGAGATGCCGAGAGCTCCACGTCCGCGACTAACTTCGACTTGACTGTTGCATGTTACTTTATTAGACAGGTGAGCAAATGTAAATAAAACTAATCAATGTTATTTAGTTCAACATGATGAAATGTTAGAATATGATCTCTATGTTATTCTAATTTTGATCTAGCTTACTTAGTCTCATACAAACAACCTTACTAACAACATTCAACACACTCAAATGCCGTTTAGTGAGATAGTGTAACTGTTAGAGCAAGTGAAACAGCGCTGCGTTACCTCAAGTTTAATTCGTCTAATACACTGACCTGTGTGAGTATTAATTCAGCACTTGCGTGTAGTTCGGTAGAATGAAATGTCCTTATTCCTTTATATCTGCGGGAATCCCCATGTGGCGCTGGTATACGTCTAGCAATCTCGCCCTGCTTCATACCACAGTCATGTTAAATACATTCATGTATTCACTCATCCATAATAGATCCACCAACCTGACGACAAGATCCATACGCTTAGTGCAGAATACGTCATCAATATACGCCTTTGTTATTGTAAGAGGTTAGCGACCCCTGGTGGTGAAAAATCCTGCATATTGTACCTTTAATCCACCTAAGTGTCCTCCAGATGGCATAACACAAGCTCACCTGAGTATATATTATTATATTATAACTTCTGATGACTGATATAGTCTGTTGAATCAACAGAAATGACAGGAGTGGCACATTTCTGCTGCTTTCTCAGTATCACTCACTCGTGTTTGGGATGCTGTTTGTACTCAGGGAAAATCTTAGCACTGCTGTTTTAAAGGTGCAGTGTGTGATTTTTAGCGGCATCTAGTGGTGAGGTTACGAATTGCAACCAACAAAAGTTACGGTGGCCGACAGGAAGTGATGTCGTCGTCTGAGACAGCAGAGAGTAGCCAGTTAAAAAGGATAAATTAGGAAATTATGTTTACTTAATTATTCAGTAAAACTATGTGTTTTTGCGAATATTATTGTTACTTGTTCATCATTGTGTCAGTGTTTTATTCGCTGAACTAAGCTTGCTTGCTTGCACAAAGAGCAACATAGTAACGAAGCGCGTTTGTTCACTGTCGGCTATGCTAGAAACATGACTACACAATATGTCGACCTCCATAGAAGGGGGCGCCCGCGGTTATGGAGATATAAATGTCTCATAAGGTAATAAAAACATAACGGTTCATTATGCAAGATCTTTATACACCACTGAAAACATAGTTATGGATCTTATATTGCATTACTGTCAATAGATCCAATAGTTCTCCCACATTAATGTCATCCTCCAGCACTGATTCTTGAAAATCAAAAACGTCATGAATAAAGGTCTCCCATGGTCATTCTTCGAACACACCTCTTGGGAAGAACAGTTCCTTGGCTGGACGTAAAATATCAGATTTCTTGGCATGTTTAGAGATTTCAGCGGATCTAGTTCCTCCACCGGAGCGCTTCCTTATTTGTTTACCCTTGTGAAACATTCCTATCTCTTTTTCTTGTTTTCATATGCCGTCTGTGTCTCGGTTCATAGTCCTCAGCCTTCAGCTTCTGTTCTGTTGTTGATCCCCATCCTCCAAGTCTGTCCAGTATCATGTGATCATGCAATCCTGTCTTATAGTCGGAGATCCTTGACCAGATGCCATCATCAAGCTCTCCTATATCATCTTTCTGTTCAAGGATATTAAAAATAAGATTTAATAGGGATAGATCACCAGACTGGAAATGTCCAACAGATGGCATTAAAAACACTTTTTAATGGTAAGCTATTATATGTCATAAGATGTTGACGACATAACATTTCATTATTACGACGTTGTTTTAACGACATAACATCCCATTATTACGAGAAAATATGGCATTTTACGGCATAATATTTTGTTATTATGACATAATTGAGTGGAAAAAATAATGTGTTCCAGCCATCGTAGTGTTTGACCCATGTGACCTTGTATTTTAATAAAGTTGTTACTTGCTACAAGACTGATGTATTAAATGCTTGCAATTTTGCATTTTGAAACGATAGAGAGACTGTAGCTCAGGGATCACCAACCCTGCTCCTGGAGAGCTACTGTCCTGCAGACTTCAGTTCCAACCCTGTTCCAATACACATCCATGTAATTATCAAGTAACCCTGAACAGCTTGATTAGCTGGTCCAGGTGTGTTTGATTGGGGTTGGAGCTAAAATCTGCAGGACAGTAGCTCTCCAGGAGCAGGGTTGGAGACCCCTGCTGTAGCTAATAGTGGCTCATATGAATTTTGGGAAATGTTCTGCCGCACATTTTGCAGAAGTAAAGAGAAGTTGTTTCTCGAACACAGACGTCTCAAGTGTATTCTTTAATTCACATTTTAGTTACTAGTGAAATTTCTTGACTAAAAACTACAAGCCTAACTAACAAATTCAAACATTTTTAAAGACAAGAAAAAAGTCAGTTATAAAATATTAACAAATTCAGAGGTCAGAGAATCGTCACTGATTATGCCATGTTCATGAACTCTCAACAGCCAGTGTGTGTTAAATGTCAAAGCACGAGTCATTGCCATGTGATCAGCTTCCCACACACACACACACACACACACACTCTCCGGGGAATTTAAGATGCACGACCCAAGGTTAATGTCTAGTGTTGTACTTTAAAACGTCTAATGCTGGATACACACCCAAATATTTTTTACATCTTATAAGATTTTCAAAATGTAATAGACCACAAACATGAGGATAAAAAATCCTAGATTTAACCGTTTTGCTCCTGTAGTGTGTGGTGTGCCTAACTCATGTTGCTGGTCTTTATTCTGCAGTTGAAGTGCTTTACTCATGTCATCTACAAACCCTTCGTCTGCACTTGTACTTGTGTTGCAGATGTTGGTGGAGATGAGATTCCTGATATCAAGAGATTTACAGATTTGCACCTTTTTAAGGTCATACATGGTAAAGGTGTTTAATGTTACACTTCTGTGCACAAGACAAGTCAGTTTTATTTGTATAGCCTTTCACAAAACACAGTGTTTCAGAGCAGCCTTACAGAAATGTGTGGTATATGCCCAACAGTACACAATATATCAGTTTACAGCTACAGTAAAGATTTATTTACTGGAATTGTCCATCTTTAGTTCATGTTTAATTGGTATTATCATCAGTAACAACAGCCGGAAGTTTTTCTTTGTTCGTAACAGACAGCAGCACAAGATTTAATACCCGTTCACACCAATAACCAGAACTATAACAACACGTTTTAGTCGTCTACAAGCTTTCTAAACTCAGATGGATTCTGATGGTTTTTACATTTATGCATTTAGCAGACGCTTTTATCCAAAGCGACTTTCATTGCATTTCAAGATACACTTACATTCTTCTCAGTTCTTGCTTTCCCTGGGAATCGAACCCATGACCTTGGTGTTGCAAGCGCCAGCGCTCTACTGTTTGACTGTCGTCATAGTTATAGTCATAGTTGTGATGTGAACTCCGCAATTCTCAAAGAATTAGAACAATTATTTACACTTTATAGTTATTGTCTATGGTGTGAACTGTCCTTGAGACCTAAACATTCAAGAGTAACGGAAAAATTACTAAATAAATGAATATGAAATTATGTTTGTGATAAACACTTTCTGTTCCTCATCCAGCAATAAGATTAATGTTTGTATATCATCATCTCCATCAGAATGAAATGCATATTTAAAACAACAATAATAAAAAAACAAATATAAAATTAAAAAATCAATACCGTATAAAAATACAATAATGATCTTTAAATGCTTGCGTGTACTTTAATATTCTCACGTCTACTCTCAAATAATGCAAAGGATTTAGTTCATTTTTCAGAATCTAATTCCGACTCAAGTACCCTGAACATTCATCATCCTCATCCTCCTCATCTTCCTCTGAGATGTGTTTGGCAGTGGAGGTGAGTGTGTGTGGGTCAGTCAGTAACAGGCTCTGAGGATATAACCCCAGCTCGTCTATAACACTGCAGGTTTCAGCAGGTTCAGCAGAAACTCCTCGTATGGTCACGGAGAACAGGTTCACGTCAGCAGCGCTCTCTCGTGTGTGTGCGTCGTGCTCGTGTGTGTGCGGCGCGCGCTGTAGAGGACTCGTTCTCTGAGGAGAAGCTGATGACTCAGTGGTTTGGACGTGGCCGTCCTCAAACACCATCAGCCTCTGAGCGTCTGTGGAGGAGCTGAGGCTCTGAGTGCTCGAATCACAGCTGGAGGACACTGGGAAAATCAGCAGAGAGGAACCCTGAGCGTCCAGATAGTGTGCCACTTTTCTCTGGTATTTCACACTCTCCTCCTCGTCCTCCTCCTCCTCGCCGCTGCTCTTCGTCTTCTGGAGCGAGTCTGTGTCCTCGAAGAGTGTGTTGATGAGTTCAGCGGGACTGAACAGAAGAACTTTATTCCCGCTCTCGATCGAGCTCTGGAAAACAACAGGCATTAGTTAAACAGATGAGACAGAGGATTGTGGGAGAGGTTTTGTGCACTCTAAAAAATCCAAAAAATACATAGATTTTTTTTTCTGCAGTATCATGCAATAAATAACTTTTGACTTAACTGGTTCAACCAGCAAGTTTTCCCATTTTAAAAAGGGTTAGACTTTATTTCGATAGTCCCATTTAGACATTCTACTAACTATAATAACTTTGCATCTACATGTCAACTAACTGTCATTAGAGTATTAGTAGACTGTGTGCTTAGTGTCTGCTAACTCTATATTGTGATGTAATACTGATGACCAGGGCCTAACATTAACGCTCGCCAAGCGAGTAAAAACCAGTGTTTTTGTCACTAACAGTGTCAAACACCAGTTGGCCGATAACATGTTTATGAATTCTAACAATGCAATGCTGTGAGAACACACATGACCATCGCTCGGTAGTGATGCGCGGGTCGTCTCATAACCCGCGGGTCGGGTTGGGGCGGGAAAGAAATTGTCACTTTATTTGCGGGGCGGGTTATTAAAAGCAAAATTTTTAAAAAATCCATGTATGTTGCGTGCAATTTCCAGCCTATATTAAATATTCGGGAATATATATTTTCATATGTTATTAAGTTCTTTGATAAGGTTACAATACGAATGCCGTAGCAACGTAACTTGTGTGATTTCCCCAAACCTTTGGCGTCACGTGACACGTCACGAAAGCGGCGCGCCAAGCAGCTCCCGACGCCCGCCACGACAACAAGAGCGGAGAAATAAAAGTGAAGATGGAAGACGAGGTGCGGGAGAAATTGAGGTCGGGAATTTACATAATTAAAAGAAAAAAAAGGTCAGGCTGCTAAATCTAATGTTTGGGACCGGTTCTCAAAAATAGTTGCAGCAGGAGACAGTATCGGCTACGTGAAGTGCAACTTGTGTGACAGGAGAGCCACAAAATGGACATTTCCACTTTTCCAGCATGTCAAGACATATTTGTGGGGGCTCTAAGAAATAAAAAAATTGTTTAGCCTATTAGATGAATACAAATGCTGCTTTGTAAATGTTGAATATGTTTATCATTATCTTATTAATATGACCAGATTTATGGTTCATATTCATAATCGTCTGTTGTTGCAAGGACGATGTTTAAAGGACGATGTTTCTAAGCACTTTCAGGCTGAAATAAAGGCTGTTTTCATTTACATTACAATACCTAGTAGTATGTCTATTTAACGGGTGCGGGGCGGGGCGGGTTGTAAAAATAGATACAGTGGTGCGGGGCGGGCTGGGGCGGGCCAAATAATTTCATAAAAGCGGGACCCCCGGGTTGGAAAAAAAGCCTTGCCGATTTAAATATTCAAGCGCAAGAAGATGCTAAAGGGAACTCGATACGTCTAGAGAAAGCTACGTCAGACTCACGTACTACATTACGGTCTCTTTCACTTCTTCTGTCGCTTGAACGAGCCACTGGTTAGATCTACCAGAAAACACTGCTTATTTCATTTTTATCTTTGTTCTATTTCATTTAGTTTTGCTATTGCTTGTATTTTGATTATTTGTACTTATTTTATTACTGACTGTTTACTTGTCTTTATTAATGTTTTAAATGTTAGGTCTTTTATAAGTTAGGCCAGCAGTTTTAGCTGTGTTCACAGTAGTTTGTAACTTGTTTCATGGCCGGTAAGTTTTCTTAAGTCACCGGCCAATAAAAGTTAGTTTTAGGCCCTGCTACTGACTAGAAGTAACTATATATCAACTTATTCTACTAACCTGAACCCTAACAGTCTACTAATACTCGAATAACTCCAATTAAGTGTAATCAAAATAACGTTTATATTTTCTGTAGTCGCTGTTTGTGTTTTGACGATGCATGTATCTGGTCATGTGCTTGTGATCAGCGGCCACTGCTCTCTTCTATTGGTTTGTTATGTCAAAGAATAAAAAAAATAACCGTTTAAAGAAGTCATATGATGCTTTTTAATGTTTTCCTTTTCCTTTGGTGTGTGATGCATCTGTGCATGTATATGATCTTGGATGACTTCATCAGATCACACACGTGTTGCATCACTGCAGTGTGTCGCTCTCACCAGGACAGCTGGAAGCGGTGGTTTCAGCCAGAAGCAGCGAGACATCAGTCGTGGAGAACACACCAGTAACACCAGTATCAGCACACACAGGACCACAGAGATCACCACATCTGAAACGCACACACACACACACACTGGACTTCAGCGCACATTCACCAAACACAATATTCCAGCATGTCTTATTCATTAACCACGTAATCTCTTGCTTTCAGTGCTTTACACTTGAACTTACACTTTACACTGCTGGGTCCAAACCAGAGCTCATTCACTCGCCCCGTTTCCCTGGTTTGGTTTGTATTGTATTGTATTTTTTGATAAACATTTTCGCAGTATGTTTCATCAATGCGTGAATTACCACTGTAAATAGATAACGACTAGGAACCAGTTGTTCAAAAGAAGTAAAGAATAAGGATTCTGAAATCGGATTAGATGACGTTTGATCTGGATCAAACCTTCAGTATGTTCAAAATGTTTTAGTAAGATTGGGATACTTTTGATCCAAAAAAATGTGATAAAGTGATTACAGTGATAAAGTAGCTAAGGATCTGTTAAGCCTAGAATAATAATATAGATTTTTTCCAACCCATAAAATGATCCCCAAACAGTTTTTAACTGTTATTTATCACTGTGTATTAATGATGACCACACAATCATCAGAGATGAACCAGTAGCTTCTAGCAACTGCAACCCTCACTGAATGCATATTTGTATTCATTTGTCGTGGGTCAGATGAGGTCTCTAACGGTTTAACAGAAAATGAAAAAGCAAGGGAAGGTGTTAGTATCATTGTATTGTGCAGTTTGCTTATATAAAGCTTTGTGCTATTAAGTCCCACTGGATATCCAGATCTGGTAATATTAAATCAGGATCAAGGTGATCCAATCCAATGTTGCTTTGAAAAACCAGCACAAAACTAAGATGGATTCCCTGATCCCGGATTGCAAAACATGGGATTTCCAAATCCAGATTTTTGAACAACTGGGCCGCAGCTTCACGAAAAACCCACACCTGGGTTTGGGTGACAATCTCGTGCAATACATCCAATACAACACCTTTAAGTTTAGAAACAGTTGTCGAGGACATGATTATCTGATGAATCATTATATTGAATCTGTAGTATCAGTGTAACACGGTTCGAGTCTGGAGAAACTGGATACCTGAGGCATCAGCGGCGTGAGGGACGTCGGCACACACTGGGTCTCTGTGCGGTGTGTGGCGACCCACGATACTGACGTTCACACAGTACCTGCGGCCCGGGGTCAGGTCCTTCAGGGTCACGCTCCCCAACCCTTCAACGACCACTGGAAACTACCAGTCAACACAAACAGCAGCGATTACAACACAGAACATGTTCAATAATGCACACACAACTGTTCAAAAGAGCCTGGGCTGGAGGCGTTCATTAACTTTCGCCTGTCGTTGCATTTTAATCATTTCTTAATTTTCATTCATTCTTTATTTAACCAGGTTAAAAACGCATTGAGATTAAAATCTCTAGTCCCACTTTATATTAAGTGGCTTTAAGCACTATTTACTTACATTGAAATTAATAATTTGAAACAATGGACTTATTGTTACATGTTTTTACAAAGTACTTATATTTGAAAAATACCTGCATGTAATTACAGCTGTAATTAATGTATGTAATTACACTGTTGACCCTTCCCTAACACCGTAACCCAACCTTAAACCTCACCTGACCCGTATCACTCCTCAACAGCAGCGCAAGTGTTTTACAATACAACATCAACACAATGAGTACATTGTACTTATTTTTCAATGTAAGTACTTAAAGCCACGTAATATAAAGTGAGACCAAATCTCTTTTACAAGAGTGTCCTGGTTAAGAAAGCTCTACACTAACATAAACATACAAATACACATCACAACAGAAAAACACAATCAAGGATCAGAACAGCAATTTACCACAGGATAAAACACATAATCTGTTAAAAGTAACATAAACTCGTTTAGTGATGGACGCATAGTCAGCTTCAAGATGTTTGGACAATTATTCCAAGTATTATATTTAAAGCCTTTTTCTCCAAGCTCTGTTTAAGCCCGAGGAACTTTAAGATATAACACATCATTAGAAGGAAGATTGTAGAAAACATTGGTATTAGAAACGCAGAGAGACAAGTCATTCAGAATATGATCAAAGATCGCATAGCTGGATGTTTTCAGGGAATCTGGCTATTGAATATATAACATTTCAACTCAAATGAACATGACGTGACTAAATATTTGTTCTTGTTGCTGAATGACATCGAACGAGAGAGTTGATGAAATGATCTAACTGAAGGAAACGAGGAAAAGCAGAGAGAGCTGGCCGATAGCATGAAGCCGGTTTAGGTGGACGGCTGTGTTTCAGCGTAGTTTGGGTTT